>JAPVLO010000141.1:0-2400000 GCA_027257055.1 Cephalopachus bancanus
TGATGGATGCTTTAGTTTGCTGCTATCATACCTCCTTAACTCCAGTTGGGAACACCTGCAGGTTCATCCTAGCTCCAGAACTCCCTGGGGCATTGGGTGAGGACTTTGTTGTGACTGTGTCACAGCCCAACTTTTCCCTCCATCCTGCTCTGCTTCCTTACCCTAGAGGTGTTGATCCTAAGAGCACGCTCTCACCAGGCATGGTGGCTCAAGCCTATAATCCCAGCACTTTGAGAAGCCCAGGCGAGAGGATTGCCTGAGTCCAGGGCTTCAAGACCAGCCTGGGCAACTTGATGAGACCTCATCTCTACAATAAATTTAAAAATTACCTAGGCGTGGTGGTGCATGCCTGTAGTTCCAGCTACTTGGAAGGCTGAGGAGGAAGGATTACCTTGAGCCAGCAGGTAGAGGCTGTGGTGGCGGCGTCAGAGTGACTCCAACTCAAAAGACAGAAACAAAAAAACTAAGAGCACTCTCCAGTAAACTTCCTTCATGCTAATCTTTATCTCTGAGTCTGCTTTCTGGGGAGCCTGGCCTTGGATATGAGTTAATAATACGGCTTTCTTTCTGTTTCTTAGGCAGAAGCTCCTCCTGGGGTAGAGACAGATCTTATTGATGTTGGATTCACAGATGATGTGAAGAAAGGTGGCCCTGGAAGAGGAGGAGGAGGGGGCGGGTTCACAGCACCAGTTAGTGGACCTGATGGAGCAGTGCCAATGCCCATGCCCATGCCCATGCCTATGCCATCTCCAAACACACCTTTCTCATATCCACTGCCAAAGGGACCAATAAGTATACATATAAATAAGTGTGGATGTAAGATTTAGAAAATGTTGCAGAAGATGACAAAGTTGACTTTGTGAATACTTAGGAGTTACAGGATGTCAGGACCATTTAGCAATAAGAACAGTTGGTGTTACCTTAATGATCATATTGTGGGGGAAAAAATAATTGGAATTCAGAGAAAGTCTTTTGATTCAGCTGTAGGTAATGAAGAGATGGTGCTAGAAAAACCCTTTTCTTTTCTTTAAAATAGAGATGACATCTTGCTTTGTTGCCCAGAGTGGTTCTTGAACTCCTAGGCTCAAGCGATCCTCTTGCTTTGGCTTCCCAAAGTGTTGAGCCATTGCATCTGGCCTAAAAACCTTTTACATACAGGTTTATTGAATATCTTTGGGACTGTTTGCAGTCCTGCTAGTAACTTTTTCCACAAATAATAAACTGCTGCTAATAACCAGGCCAAAACTTGATAATAACAAGATGGAGGTTATTGCTAGTAAGAAAGTCTGATTAGAATTTTTCTTGTAAACATTGAAGCACTTGATTTAGTAATTTAAAGGATAGTCTTTGGCTATGGGTCTTTTATTTTTTTTAATCAACCCACATCATGTTTGATGGCTATAGGTCTTTAACGGTCTGGAATCTTTCTGACCACATGTAGTCCTTTGGGCATTTTTTTTTCTTTTGGGGATCTTGAATATACGTATTCAGTGTGAGAAGATTTGTGTGTGTGTGTGTGTGTGTGTGCACACACAGACAAATTTCTCCCTTCTCATATACAACCTCAGAAATTGTAAATTAGGGGCAGTGCCTTTGATGTTACCTTTCTCCTCTTGCAGTCGGATTTCAATGGATTGCCAGTGGGGACTTTTCAGGCCTTTCCTAATATTCATCCACCTCAGATACCAGCAACTCCCCCATCGTATGAATCTGTAAGTGCCTGAGCCTCTTTTATAAGCAACAGGAGAGTGAATCCCATGAAGAGAGAACAAATTAATGACCACAGGGAAGGCAAAGTTTTTAATCAACTTCTAGTACCCACATTGCTCTTGCTTTGGGATTCTTATGTTGCTTAACACTACCCTGGAAATGGGGAGTGGGGGTGATGGCAACATCATTGGTGGCAATGCTCTGTCTGCAATTAAGCCAGGAATCAGGAAGGAGCTGCACATCTCTTAGAAAGTTGTCCTATGAGAGCACTTAACCAGTTACTTTAACTAGATAGGCAGAGAAGCACATTGAGCTGGTATAGTCTTGGTGCTAGAGTCTCATAATTATTAAAATACTAGTTTTGTAAGTTCTAACGTAAATAAATAGTGACCACATTTTTATCGTAATCATAAGTATCCAGTAAGTGCATTTCAGCCTGTAGACTTGATTTCATATTACAGTCTGGTAGTTAAAACTTGCCCTGTGTATTCAACCTGTAGAGTTGATTTCATATTGTAGTCCGGTAATTAAAACTTGCCCTGTGTAGCTAATACGGTGATGATGCCCTCAACTGTAGGTGATTGTAAAATTTTTTGGTTCAGAATTCCGTTACTTGTTTCCTTAGTCAGTATATTATGCCTTTGAGACCTGTTCCTATCTGATATTTTACTGAGAAGACAAACAGCATTTGCTGGGTAAATTACTCATCTAGGAAGATCTCCCTGTTCCTGAGCTTGCTTACTGTTCTTTCTCTTGGTATTTATCTCCAACTGATGTGTTTTACCTTGGGTGTGAGTTTTTCTTATGCTTTGGTCTTGCATGCGTCAAAGCATGACCCACAACTGTTTCTAGGAATGAGGTAGAAGATCTTCATCAGTACTTGAGGGCCTGGTTCTCAAAGATATATTCAGTGGTTTAGTACTTTCTCTTTGCCCAGATGGTGAGAGGGTATCATTAGTAAGGGGGGGGGTTATGGTGTGGTTAGAATTTTTTTTTTTTCTGCTTGGCAGTAAGAGTTCAACATGGTATCTACCTGGTTGGAGGAAGTGCAGGGGGCAGAGGGATAGTTTCTTTGGTGCAGATTCTTTTGCTTTTGGTGAACAACTTAGCTGTTGGAAAACAGAGGCTTATACCAGTGATGCCATTGCTTTTTCTTCTGGTAACAATCTTTGTGTTTCAGGCTGATGACAATGCTGATAAGAATGTCTCTTCTACACAGATTGTGGGTGAGTAGTGTGAATCAGGAGGCTCAGTGCTGGACCCGCTGCTGTTTTCTCATTATTGTTTCTCCCTTAGAGACTGTTTGCATGTCCATGGCATTCACCCAATACTGTATATTTAAAACAGAACTCAGGATTTCCTACTTCCAAAGATAAAAGATTTTCCCTACCCTAAAAGATCCCCCAAGTTCCCTGTTCCTGACAGTGGTATCACTATTTTTTTCATATTCTAGTTTTTCAGTCACCCTCAAGTTATTTATTATACTATTGCTGCTTCACCAATACCATTGTCCCTCAGTCCCCTCAATTTTTTTTAAGTTAGGGTGTTAAAGAGAAAATAGGCACAAATCATAAATGTTTCTCAGTGAATTTTAACAAAGCAAGCATGTTCATATCAATGTCCACTCAAAAATAAAACACTACCAGCACCCCAGAGAAAGGGATACTTTTATAATTAGAGACAGTTTTATGAAGGTATAGTTTTTGTTTTTATTTACTTATTTTTGAGTTGGAGTCTCACTCCGTCGCCCAGGCTGGAGTGCAGTGGTGATTCTTCTGCCTCAGCCTTCCAAGTAGTTGGAACTACAGGCACACACTACCACACCCGGCTAATTTTTTATTTATTGTAGAGGTGAGGTCTTGCCAAGTTGCCCGGGCTAGTCTCAAACCCGTGGCTCAGGCAATCCACCTGCCTTGGCCTCCCCGAAAGTACTGCGATTACAGACTGAGCCACCGAGCCCAGCAAGGTATAGTTTTTATTGAAAAAACATAGATTTTTAGTATATAGTTTGATGAGTTTTTACACACACACAAAACCACCAGTCTAGCCAGTGTATAGAATGTTTTCGTCGCCCCAGAAACTTTCCTTGTGTTCCCTTCCAGTCAGCTCTGCCCTTCCTCCAGAGGCAAGCACTGTTTTGATTTTCTGTAGTTTAGTTTTGCCTATTCTAGAACTTAATGCTGTTAAAACACTACCAGCACCCCTACATACGAACACATTCTGAAATCACATTTGTAAGTCCAATTTTTCATAAGTCCAACAAAATTAGCCTAGGTTCCCAACTAATATAGTCGGCTAAATAGTACTGTAATAGGTTTATAATATTTTCCACACAAATAATACATACACACAAGAAATAAGATACTTTAAATCTTACAGTACAGTGCCTTGTAAAGTACAGTGGTACAGTATAGTACAATAGCTAGCTCACGGGGACTGGCATCGAGTGAAATAGGCACAAATTGTAAATGTTACTGACTAGAGGAAGGAGAGTAGGTGGGAGATGGTAGAGCTGAAGAATCGTTAGCAAATAGGAGACAGAGGGCAAACTGCAGGGTCACACCAGACATGTGAATTAGCTTATGTGATTGGGCATGTGTTCGCATCTTTGAAAGTTCACAACATGAAGGTTCATATTGTAGAGAATTTAATATATTTAAATGCAAACGTAGATGGGGGTGATTTTAACATAAAATACACAATGAAAGACTAGAAATACAGATCAGACCATTACATCAAATCATATGGACATTAACATTCTTTATACAAAATTTTCCCCCTTAGCCTTAAAGAGTGGAGATTCTTAAGGAAGCAGTATTTGTTCCAGTGGAATACTAGTACCACTCCTTGGACTTGATTGTTACAGGACAGACCTTTCAAAGGAAAGTCTGTTTAGATGAATGTTTTGTGGATATGGCCCCATGCGGCACACTTCTACTTCCTTTTACCTTTTTTCTCACCATAGGAAAGTAAAACAGATAGAATTCGGCCGTAATTAGGAAATGCAGATGTTAATTATCTTAATTTTTTTTTTTTTGAGTTGGAGTCTCACTCTGTCACCCAGTCTGGAGTGCAGTGGCATGCTCCCAGCCACCGCAGCCTTGACTGGCTGGGCTCCAGCAATCCTTCTGCCTCAGCCTTCAAGTAGCCGGAACTACAGGCGCACGCTACCAAGCCCAGCTAGTAAATTTGGTTTTTTTTTGAGTTGGAGTCTCACTCTCGCCCAGACTGGAGTGCAGTGGCCGCTCCCGGCCACCGCAGCCTCGCCTGCTGGGCTCCGGCCATCCTTCCACCTCAGCCTTCCAAGTAGTAGCTGGAACTACAGGCGCGTGCTACCACGCCCGGCTCATTTTTGATTTATTGTAGAGATGAGGTCTCGCCAAGTTGCCCAGGTGGGTCTCGAACCTGCGGGCTCAGGCAATCCACTCACCTCAGCCTCCCAAAGGCACAGGATTACAGGCTGAGCCACTGAGCCCGGCCATAAATTTGTTTTTAAACTAGTATTTTCTCCTGTATTTTGATCTGCTAAAGGGGATTGTGGGTCATTTTATTTTTTTCAACCAAAGGATATCCGAGTCATTTCTCTGGTGTTTGTAACTTTATGCTTCTTATCCTAATGTAATTAGGTCCTGGACCCAAGCCAGAAGCCTCTGCAAAGCCTCCTTCCAGACCTGTGGATAACTACGACAACTTTGTGCTACCAGAGTTGCCGTCTGTGCCAGACACACTACCAACTGCATCTGCTGGTGCCAGCACCTCAACATCTGAAGACATTGACTTTGATGATCTTTCTCGAAGATTTGAAGAACTAAAAAAGAAAACATAGGTTTAAGAAACAGGCAACTTTGAAGTTCTGGAAGTTGAGACTGAGCAGTTTCTCCTTATAACAAAGAATCTCCATGAAATTCCGTTTCATCTATTAACCATCACTGAGCACACTCTTCCTCTGGGCTCTCGTCCTGTTCCTCCAGATTCTGCTGCTTTCCAGTTCGCTGTCGATCCTAAGAGACTAACTGCTGGAGACTCTGAGGCCAGAGCAGCTAGCTCCTGGCAGCGTGCTTGTCCTTTTCCTGTCAGAGTGATCCCAAGTTCGCTTCTGGCCCATCCTTCCATGAAAACATTGTGGGGTGAGCTGCCAGAGATGGCTGGACAGTGAAGGAGAGCACCTCGTGAAGTGTCCCAGCCTCGTGTTGAGGTTCCAGACTTAGAAACAAACCCCTCTGGGGGAGTTTGTGGTGAGTGAGAGTCAAGGCCATGATGTGTGTTTTCTCTCTCTCTGCTATGGATGGAAGAGAGAATGACTCAGGAAGCCCTTGTAACGGTTCTTGGAAGCTGGGCCCTCTCATTGGCATATACACTACTGCTCGCTGTAGGGTACTGTTCCACCTGGATCCAGTTGCAAAGTTTATTTGGAAAGTTGAAGGCCTCTCTTAGTTCTACTGGATTCTCAGGGAGCCCTCTGTGGCCTTTTGCTTTGAGTGTTGTTTCCCTTTTACCAGAGGGCAGCACTGTGGAAATTCCTGTTTTCCCTGTAGCCTGTTCTGTTTGATTACATTACGGGCAGAGGAAGAACAGGCCACGTATTGGGCAGAAGTTGCCATTCAGGCCTAGGGTAGGCTTCCAGCTGCCTTAATAGAAGTACTCAAGTCTCTTGGGTAGTGAGCTGGAAAGCCTACCGGAGAAGAGGGGTGCCTGTTTTCATTTGAAAACTTAATGATTAATGGAATCTTTAAAACTGATTTCAGATACATTTTTGATGCCACGTGGCTGTTCACTATTTTCCTGGATGGATGAGAATCTTCTGTTGTAACTTATGTGCTCCTTTGCCCCATAGCTGAGGAGCCCATCTTTCCCCCTCAAGGATGGCTTTGGGAGTGGAAGAAACAATTTTGCTTCTGTGTATGTAGTATATTTGTACATAACCTGTTTCAAGCAACTCTTTAATGTTTTTGATTGGTTTGTATCTCATAGCTCAGTAGTTGCTAATAAAGTTAAAGATCCTGTGTCTTGCTTTCTCCACAAAAGATGAGGTACAGATTTTGGTTTGTTTTTTTTTTTGAGTCAGGGTCTCACTCTGTTGCCCAAGCTGGAGCGCAGAGACACACTCACGGCCACCACAGCCTCAACCTGCTGGACTCAGACGATCCTTGTGCCTCAACCTTCCAAGGCAGCTGGAACCATAGGCACATGCCACCACACACAGCTAATTTTTTGATTTATTGTCAAGATGAGGTCTCATCAAGTTACCTAGGGTGGTCTTGAACCCGTGGGCTTAGGCAATCCTCTCACCTCAGCCTCTCAAAGTGCTGGGATTATAGGTGTGAGCCACCGCACCCAACCTGTGTTTGTTTTTAGTGAGTTGCAGTGAGCTCACTTCAGATTCCATTTCCCACAGCCATCCTGGGACTTGGGTGGTGAGTGTTCTGTTACTTACTGCTTGGCAGTAGAACTGGTTTATCCTGGATTATTCTTGCAGTGTTAGTCCTGTTCTGACAGCCCCAGGACTCATGAGAACTTGTGGCCAATGGGATTTTGATTCCTCACTAACTTACAGACAGAATTAGAACAAAGTATATTATATACATATAAATTTTCTAAGCTGTACCATGCAAAGATAAGCAGTGATATGCTGACAAATTTATAAGCCAAGATAGGCGATAACAGGATAAAGGCAGTTCGTCTCCTAAAACTTCAGTGTCAGTGCCCACTGCTGTCAAGGCTGTTTGCTTGGATGAGATGGCCTGGTGCTGCAAGATTCCTAACAAATTTGAGAGCTTCTGTAGCAGCGTATCTCTCAGTGCAGCTTCTTTCTGAGTATTTGAAGATGAAAAGCGGGAAAATTGAAGTGACTGCTAAATGTTGAGTAAAAAAGTATCAAAGATAAAAAATAAAAATATATAGTAAAGATACTATTTAACGCTTTATAGTCAAGTATTGGGGTGTTTCTGCTATTTAATGGTTGAGGGCCAGTTAGTTATAGGACAGTGGCTATAGAACATAATGTAGTCTTATAAATTGGACTTCCTAGGAAAATAGTTGGTGGAGCTGTTGAGACTAAGGGGAATATGTTGATACTGTGTGCTATGTATGTCACTGTAATCTTAGCAGTTACAGTTTAGGTTTTCTAATAATACAAAGTCATGCTAACTTATTTTTCAGTTACTGAGCCAGAGAGCTGCCTACCTTGAGGAACTTACTTTCTTTTCCAAAGGCCATTAGAATGGCAGAAACAAAAAGATTAATTACCACGAGTAACATCAAAATGACACTGGTGAGGATCAGAAAGGAGCCCAGGACTGGGTCTAAAGCAATAACTTGGAAAGACAATAAGGACACTTTGAGTGACTGACAATTGAGTTTCTAGCTAAACATCAGCTGTATGCTAACGTTTGGGATCCATTCATAAGAAAACATATCTGGTAGAAACTAAGGAGAGAGGCAAAAAGATATTCAGAAGGAAAATACTTGTCAATGGACAGAAGAGCAGGAAGAACCGACTCCTATAAGGATGTTAACATAAGTTTGACTTGAGGGCTTTCACAAGAAGAAAACAGGTGAGTTGCTGTGGAACTGTAAATGATCAAATGTCATGTGCCTTTTGGCAGTTATGGAAAATATATCCAAACATGTAGCAAACACTGAAAGAATAAATGCTATACCAGATGTGATGATAAAAACTCTCTGCCATTCCAAGAAACTTCTACTCTAAACCCAGGAGTATTCCAATAAAATTCAACAGGTTAGCCACAGAAAACTAGCTTTTTAGTTTTGGAGGGGTTTTTTAGTATTTTTTTCTCCATTGTTATTATTTTTTAAATTGGAGTCTCTGTCGCCCCAGCTGGAGTGCAGCGGCACGCTCACGGCCACTGCAGCCTCGACCTGCTGGACTGAGGCGACCCTTCTGCCTCAGCCTTCCAAATAGCCGGAATTACAGGTGTGTACTACCATGCCCAGCTAATTTTTTTATTTATTGTAGAGACGAGGTCTCACCAAGTTGCCCATGCTGGTCTTGGACCCCTGGGCTCAGGCAGTTCTCTCACCTCGGCCTCCCAAAGTGCTGGGATTATAGGCTTGAGCCACTGTTCCTGGTCTCCATTGTCTTTTTTTTTTTTTTTTGAGTTGGAGTCACTCTTGCCCAGGCTGGCGTGTAGTGGCACGTACACTCACAGCCACCCCAGCATCAACCTGCTGGGCTCTGGTGATCTGCTTCAGGCTTCCAAGCAACCGGAGCTACAGATGTGCTACCATGCCTGGTTAATTTTTTATTTATTGTAGAGACAAGGTTTCACCAAATTGCCCAGGCTGGTCTTGAACCCACGGGCTCAGGCAATTCACTTGCCTTGGCCTCCCAAAGTGCTGGGATTATAGGCTGAGCCATTGAGCCCAGCCAACTGACATTTTTAACATACTGAGTTCTTTTACTCTTTTCTGCATAAAGTACTCTCAAGTTACTAGAATGGTTTCTATAACAACATTTTAAAATCGAGGTGTTCTTTTAACAAATGATGTATATTTTCCTTTGGTATTACCCATTTATTGTTGCTGTCAGAGCACTGTTTTAAAAAACCCCAACAACTGCAAGAAGTCCTACTTATAATAAATACCACTCTGATGGAGATATATATGCCAAAATATTGTCAAGCACCAATCTATCATTCACTTAAAAGTGTTAACAGTATAACAGTTCCAGGTCAACCAAATAACGAGTAGTGTCTGAGTTTGCAGTACGTCACTTTTTCCCAATAAATTTACTCTCTTTCCCTTCATGTTGCACAACTACCTTGAAAGCAGAAGTTGGCTGCGCTCAGTGGCTCAGCCTGTAATCCCAGCACTTTGGGAGGCCGAGGCGAGTGGATTGCCTGAGCCTGTGGGTTCGAGACCAGCCTGGGGAACTTAGCGAGACCTCATCTCTACAATAAATCAAGAAATTAGCTGGGCGTAATAGCATGTGCCTATAGTTATGGCTACTCGGAAGGCTGAGGCAGAAGGAATGCCTTGAACCCATCAGGTCCATGCTGGGGTGGCCATGAGTGTCCCATTGCACTCCAACCCGGGCAATGGAGTGAGACTCCAACTCAAAAAAAAAAAAAAAAAGTTTATTATTTTTTTTTAAATCGATAAGCAGGTGTTGGGAAAAGTTTGTTATTGTTACATCCTTTTGAGCTTTAAGGAAATTCAAGTCATCATCCCCTAGTTGAGCTAGAACAAAAACAAAAATAGTCCACCCAAAATAGCAGTTGCAGTCATCTCTCAGTATGTGTAAGAGATTGGCTCCAGGACACCTGGCAGGCACCAAAAGCTGATCATGCTCAAGTCCTTTATATAGCATGGTGTATGTAGTTGCATCGAACCTTTGCACATCTCTTGTATACTTTAAATCATCTCTTAACTATAGACAGCTATGTAAATAGTTTTATTGGTTTTTGTTTTTTGGTTTTTTTTTTTTGAGTTGGAGTCACTCTGTCACCCAGACTGGAGTGCAGTGGCCGCTCCCGGCCACTGCAGCCTCGACCTGCTGGGCTCCGGAGATCCTTCTGCCTCAGCCTTCCATGTAGCTGGAACTACAGGCGCGCACTACCACACCCGGCTGATTTTTTTGATTTATTGTAGAGATGAGGTCTCGCTGCCCAGGCGGGTCTCGAACCCGCGGGCTCAGGCAATCCACTCACCTCAGCCTCCCAAAGGCGCGGGATTACAGGCTGAGCCACCGAGCCCGGCTGTTTTTTGTTTTTTAGCGATAGAGTCTTGCTCAGTAGCCCAGGTTGGAGTGCAGTGGCATGATCATAATACACTCTAGCCTCAAATTCCTGGGCTCAGGTGATCCTCCTCAGTCTTCTCAAGCAGTTGAGTCTACAGGTATGTACCACTACACCTAGTGCTTAAACTGTATTTTAAAATTTGTGTTGTTGGCCAGGCATTGTGGCTTACACCTATAATCCCAGCAATTTGGGAGGCCGAGGTGAGAGGATTGCCTGAGCCTGTGGGTTCAAGATCAGCCTGGGCAACTTGGTGAGACCTCATCTCTACAATAAATTATAAAAAATTAGCTGGGCATGGTGGCATGTGCCTATAGTTCCAGCTACTTGGAATGCTGAGGCAGAAGGATCGCCTGAGCCCAGCAGGTTGAGACTGCGGTGGCTGTGAGCATGCCGCTGCACTCCAGCCTGGGCGATAGAGTGAGACTTCAATTTTTATTTTCAGTCTGTGTTTGGGTGGAATCCCTGGATGCAGAAGCTACAGATACAGAGGGCCAACTGTATATTCTTTTTTTTTTTTGATAAATGGTAATTTTCCACATTGGAAAATGTGAACTTACCTCTTAATTAGTAACTTTTGAATTCTAGATCATTAGAAAATCATGGCAGTTCTAGATTATGATGAAAATCTTGGCAGTTTCACAAATTCTAATTGCAGTGATTTCCTTCCCTGATCAAATATACCCTTTACATACGAATGTTTGGAGCCCAGATGCTCACTTGGGTTTCCTACTTTATCTTTTATCTTCCTATCTTCTGATAGGAAGACGGGTTTTTGTTGGTAGTTCTTAGGAGAAATAATGGCTGTCTGAAATAAGTATTTATTAACTGTGAACAGAAATAATGCAGTTCTTCCTGGAACTGCGCCTCCCTAATTTTAATTTTAAGTCATTTCCATTGCGCACTTTCAAAGAGCCATTGAGAAAGCAGCAGCAAGTCATGTTAATCCGGCCAGGTATAAGAGTACAAGGTCAGGCCACCAGTGTCCTTTGACAATAAGATTAAGGATACACAATGTGAAGAAGGTAGGAGTAAGTGCTTAGGAAAGGACAGGTTTCTGAAAGCAGTAGCTACTCAAAAGCTGCATGCATAAGTAGTACCATAAAAGAGAACAGCAAGGGCTCTCTCCCTTTCTAGTAGGCAGTAGAACAGTAGGGAGCTGTTTTTTATAAGCAGTTCCCCTCTTGTTAGATGTATTAAGCCAAATAGAATTCTCTGCAGGGAAACTAGAACAGTTTTTTGTTTGTTTTACCTCCTCATGGTGAGAAATTCCCATGGGAGACCAACAACAGTCACTGCTGAGCTGAAACAAGTCCGGTAGTTGGAGATGCTCCACCCAAACAGCAGGTGAAACTGAATGGAAGGAGAAAGGCCACAGTCAGTGGGAGCTGAGTGCAGTTCTTTCGGTCCTGAGGTGCCTTGTGAACGATGGAATGGCAAGAAATTCCTTGTGGCCTCTCAAACTACTATGTCCCCAAATATATGAAATTCCTTTGTGTTTCATATAAATTTATTCGACTTTGACAGTACTATATGTAAGCTAAATTTATCACCGTTAGAGACAGTGTGGAACTACAAGTGAACCCAGCTTTCTTATTCTACCACCTTGGGTTTCTGTATTGTGGCCTTTTCTAAGGGAAGCGATGCGATTCCAAGACCACAGCATCTAGGGATGGAGGAACACTCGGCATGGGGGCTTACAGCACTGGCATAGCTTGTCAGCAGGATGAGGATGATCAGCAGAAAGTGCAGCACTTCATCCCAGCTTTGCTCAGTGTCCTGCCGATGACCTGCAGCCTGGGGTTGTGATGCAGCAGGTTCCATAACTGAACAGTTGCCAATAGAACCAGGAAGCCCACAAGGTGACTGGCAGCAAACTTCACTCTTATTGCTTCATAGAAGCTGATGAACCTGTACCAAGGAAAGCAGAAAGTTATTCAGCGGAAAGTACGTGCTTTTGTCACTTCCCGTGACGGCCGATTCTCTGGTGCTACCATTGCTGAGGCGTGGCAGTTGTGAGTCCTATTAGATCGAACACGAGCTGGTGTAAGAACTCTGCATTCTAATAGGCTTTCTGTACTCCTGGATGCAAGAACATTAGCAGGCCACATATGTGACTGAGAGCTGTTCTGAAGAAACCTTGAATTGTAACCTCTAGCTGATTTTTTTTTTTTTTGAGTTGGAGTCTCACTCTGTCACCCAGGCTGGGGTGCCGTGGCATGCTCACGGCCACCACAGTCTTGACCTGCTGGGCTCAGGTGATCCTTCCACCTCAACTGTTATCTAGCTGATTTCTTTACTCCAAATTTCATACTGTAAACCCAAATCTGCGTCCTGCATTGCTCTGCGCTAATGTGCCCTCTCAAAAGGCAATAAGTAGGCCAATGAGAGTAGCCATTTTTCTAGTCTGTTGGACTCGAATCCAATGTTGTCCTCTGGCAGTAGGTAATTGTTCTTCCTGTAGGTTAAATAGTGTTTAGAATAAAATGATGGATGATAAGCTAGAGGTGAGGGGTATTGCTCAAAAATTAGATTTTATGTGAGAGAGACTCATAGTTTTAGACTACAGCACCTGTTACTTGGAAATAGCCCCCATGAACACAAGCAAGTGGCACTTGATCACAATTCTTTTATTGTCTAAGACCTGGGCAATGCCAAACAGCGGGCTGGGCCTTGGCTGCCATCCCCATTTAAGTTGCAGAGACCCACTGTCCCTGTATAAACAACTCTCCATAATGCCAACTTGGGACAGTGCCTTTTGTAGGACAGTGCCTCGGGAAAAGTCTTACACTGATCACTGCCCAGGCTGTTTGACTTTTGAAAAGGTTAGCAAAGCACCATTTGGCAACACTTGGTATAGGAAATAGATGTTCCTCTCCATGGGAAAGGCCAGAGAAGATGCCCAAAGAGGCACCAAATAGATGAGTTAATGGATGAACATCCCTACCCAGAAAGCAACTTTTGCATTGTGTTGTGTTTTTATATAAAGGATGATGATTTGTCATGCCTTAGACTTTATTCCTTGGCTAGGGTGCAAAGTAATGACAAATTCCTGGCCCTTGTTCTGTGAAGTTCAAATGCATTATCCCTGAAGAGCACATACCTAAGCACATACTATGAAGGCAGAAGAGTTTTTCAATGTGACTAGCAGTTAAGCAGTTTCCAGTTAAATGCTGTGGACATCAGTCCAGGTTCTATGTTAACTCTGATACTTGCTATACAAATATAGTTCTGGTGGGGTACTAGAGAGAGGGAAGAATACTTGTGTGTAACCAGAAAACTTCAGACATGAGATGGGAATATGCTTTGCTCCTCAGGCTCCCTCTTACCTGTCCCGGTCATGGTGATATTGGGCCATGTTTTTCTTATGTAGAGAAATACTCTTCATGTCAAGCCCCAAGATGACAAAGCTAATGAGGATTATACTTGTGTCCAGAATGTTTCTCTTTCTAGTGAAGAACCTCCACCTCTGCTGCTTCAGCAGACAACCCTAAACATAGATACCACATTGACCACTGCTGTCTGAAATATTAGCTGGGTCTCCCTAATAAATTGTTATGAACACAGCTGACTTCTATAGGCAGAGCACACTGCTAGGCACTTAACAGATCTAACTTGGGCAGCTGGGCTACAGTTTTGGTTCTGCTCTGCATTCATTCAGAATGCTGTTTACAGAATGCATCTTCTTATTGAATACATTCATTCTTTTTCCTGGAGATCATAGATCTGTCACTTAAACTTAAGAACAAATAATGGCTCAGCTTGTAATACCAGGACACTGGGAGGCCAAGGTGACTGGATTGCCTGAGCCCACAGGTTCGAGACCAGCCCCAGCGGCAACTTGGCAAGACCTCATCTCTACAATAAATAAAAAATTAGCTGGGTGTGGTAGCGTGCACCTGTAGTTCGGCTACCTGGAAGGCTGAGATGGAAGGATCGCCAGAGCCCAGCAGGTCGATGCTGGGGTGAGCCACCAAGTTGCCCAGGCAGGTCTCGAACCCTCGGGCTCAGGCAATTCACTCACCTCAGCCTCCCAAAGGCACGGGATTACAGGCTGAGCCACCGAGCCCGGCATAACAAGAGAAATTTCTACTTCACATAGCTAGCTCTCAAGACTGGGACTTTCCCCGTGCTTATTTTTACCCCGATTTTTGGTAGTTACTAACAATAAAAACCCTGTGAAGATCCTCAGGAAGGCTTTATGCTTCATTTAGTAAGTATAGTTGAAGGGGTCTCCTCTGTGCAGATCTGGGAAGAAACAATTCCTGATTAGAAGTAACTCCTGGCCGGGCTCGGTGGCTCAGCCTGTAATCCCAGCGCTTTGGGAGACCGAGGTGAGTGGATTGCCTGAGCCTGTGGGTTTGAGACCCACCTGGGCAACTTGGCGAGACCTCATCTCTACAATAAATCAAAAAATTAGCTGGGCGTGGTAGCGCTCGCCTGTAATTCCGGCTACTTGGAAGGCTGAGACGGAAGGATCGCCAGAGCCCAGCAGGTCGAGGCTGCGGTGGCCGGGAGCAGCCACTGCACAACGACAGAGTGAGACTCCAACTCAAAAAAAAAAGAAATCCTGATGGAAAATGGAAAGAGCTTGTAGACCAATTCTAGGGGAAGAGGAGAAAGAGGAGAAAGGAAGTCGGATTGGGACAGACTTCCTGTTAAAGATAGGGGAATTGAATGTACTGGTTTCCCTCCAATCCCTTACAAAATGCCACTATAATGATTGAAAGGATTAAACGATGATTCAAAGATAAAGAGGAAGAGGGCAGATGAGAGCAACAAACTGTGGAAGCTGAAAAGTAGAGGAATACTACTGACTTAGCACGTTCAAGAAGGCTGAAACCTAAGCCAGCAGTGGAGGAACCCAGACGCAAGCCAGTTCTAACCACAAAACCCTAGAAAGGCTCAGAAGTTGCAGGTATCGGGTATTTCTGAAGGTAGAAATTCAGGCGTACTGAAAAATGGCATTGACTGAAAGTCTGAATATAAGCAATTAGGTCCCACATTCCTCCCTCACCATTCACAAGTAGGTATTTGCTATTCATCCTGCCTTCCACAGAAAACGACTAAAGTTTTTTTTCCTAGTAATGTTGAACTAGAGAGAATCTGGACTCAGGGGCACCTGGTACATCTGAGAGTAATGGGTTACTGCAAAGGGTAACTAAGGGTAAGTTCACATAGTACATAGTGAGACTCGTTCCCACTTCCCTGCCCTCAACCGGCTCTGAGAAGTATAATAGGCTCATATCCTCAAGAGAGGAGTTTGGAGTGTCTCTCTGTGAAAACTGAACATTTAAAAGAAAAGGCTAGTTAACAAGCTCTATCCATGGGCACGGAACTTTTTTTTTTTTTGAGCTGAAGTCTCACTCCTTCACCCAAGCTGGAGTGCAGTGGCACAAATGCTCACAGCCACCCCGGCGTCAACCCTCTGGGCCCCAGCGATCCTTCCACCTCAGCCTTCCGAGTAGCCAGAACTACTCCCGCGCTACCACACCCAGCTATTTAAAAAAAATTTTTTTTTATTGTAGAGATGAGATCTCGCCAGGTTGCCTGGGCTGGTCTCGAACCCGCAGGCAATCTACTCGCCTTGGCCTCCCAAAGTGCTAGGATAACAGGCTGAGCCACAAGCCAAGCTGGCCAAGGGCACAGAACTTTTAATTAGTGTTTATTTGCTTTCAATTGCCTTCCTTTAAATATGAAAGGATAACTAGATAAACTCTGATATTGAAAAGTGTAGATGAAAACAAAACATTAAAAAAGCAGCTCAGAGCCGGCTCGGTGGCTCAGCCTGTAATCCCACGCCTTTGGGAGGCTGAGGTGAGTGGATTGCCTGAGCCCACAGGTTTGAGACCCGCCTGGGCAGCGAGACCTCATCTCTACAATCAAAAAAAAAAAAAAAAAAATCAGCCGGGCGTGGTAGCGCATGCCTGTAATTCTGGCTACTCGGAAGGCTGAGGCGGAAGGATCACCAGAGCCCAGCAGGCGAGGCTGCGGTGGCCAGGAGCGGCCACTGCACTCCAGTCTGGGCGACCGAGTGAGACTCCAACTCAAAAAAAAAAAAAAAAAAAAAAAGCAGCTCAGAAATTAGAGACAGTAGAGGAGAAGGGGAGAAAAAACAGCACTAAAATATCCTCCTACAGCCAGGCATGGTGGCTTACGCCTGTAATTCCAGCACTTTGGGAGGGAGAGGTGAGAGGATTGCCTGAACCCATGGGTTTGAGACCAGCCTGGGCAACTTGGTGAGACCTCGTCTCTACAATAAATTTAAATAATTAGCTGAGCATGGTGGTGCACACCTGTAGTTCCAGGTACTTGGAAAGCTCAAGTGGAAGGATCGCCTGAGCCCAGCAGGTCGAGGCTGCAGTGACTATGAGCGTGCCACTGTACTCCAGCCTGGGCAACACAGTGGGACTCCAACTCAAAAAAATTAAAAAGAATTATTATGTCATTCTGATTCCCAGCCCCCTACTCCCAAAGTTTTTTAGATTTTTTTTTTCCTTAGGGTTATTAAAGGGTTTTACAGTAATCCCTTTCATCTAGAAACATGTTTCCTTAAGTTCTGAGAAGGTCTTTTGCATTTTTGTTAACTACTTCCTTTTCTCTGTTCAAATTTTTTTGATATTCCTAGCAATTTGATGTTGGAACTCCTGGACTGATGTTCTGATTTTCTTAAGTTTTTGCTTCTATTTTCCATCTTTTTTCTTCTAATACCTATTACTTCAACTTTATCTTCCAAACCATTTGTTAAATTTTTCCTTTCTATAAATACTTTAATTTCCAAAAATTGTTTTTTTTTCCTCATGATACTTTTTCATAGTCTCCTGCTGTTCTTTTATTGGTGCAGTATCCTCTCTTAACTCTGAGGAGTCCTTTTGCCTCTGCCTCCTGCTAGGATTACAGGCGTGAGCCACTGTGCCCGGCTGACATCATAGTTCTTAACAGCAACATGGGAAGCTAGACTAAGGCAACAGAGCTCTATGCTTTTCATAATTCTGCAAGAAAGAAATTGTATCTAGGCAAACTGCTAATCTAATGTGGTTGCAGAGTAAAAACATTTTTGGACATGTAAGGCTTCAAACATTTTACCTCCCTAGTCCCCTTCCAGGAACTTACTGGAGGAGTTGCTTTAGCAAAATGAGGTAGTAAGCCCAGAGAGGAAGACATGAAATCCAGGCAAAAGGGGATCCAGCAGAGAGGTAAAGATAACCCCAGGGTGATGGAGAAGGGAGAGCCCCAGGTGAGAGCTATAGAGCAGCCTGGCCAATAACCAACCCAGACTACCCTCGGGATGGAGAGCCCCAGGGAGGTGTCTCTAAGAAAGAGATAAAATGATAGTTTACATGATACTCTTAAACAGAATGAGAGAGTTTTACTTCTATGAAGTGTTTGGAGATGAATCAATGATAGATACATACAAAACAGAGAAAATTAAAAAACTGTAAATTCTAGGAAAAACAAAAAGTTGTATAAGAAGTAATTTAAAGCCGGGCTTGGTGGCTCAGCCTGTAATCCTGCGCTTTGGGAGGCTGAGGTGAGTGGATTGCCTGAGCCCGCGGGTTCGAGACCCGCCTGGGCAGCGAGACCTCATCTCTACAATAAATCAAAAAATCAGCCGGGCATGGTAGCGCGTGCCTGTAATTCCGGCTACTCGGAAGGCTGAGGCGGAAGGATCGCTGGAGCCCAGCAGGTGGAGGCTGCAGTGGCCGGGAGTGGGCACTGCACTCCAGTCTGGGCAACAGAGTGAGACTCCAACTCAAAAGAAAAAAAAACGAAGTAATTTAAGGCCAGGTGCAGTGGCTCATCCCTGTAATCCCAGCACTTTCGGAGGCCAAGGCAGGAGGATTGCTTGAGTCCAGGAGTTCCAGACCAGCCTAGGCAATATAGCGAGACCTTGTCTCTACAAAAATAAAAAAGTAAGCCAGGCATGGTGCCATACGCCTGTAGTCCCATTCACTTGAGAGGCTGAGGTAGAAGGATCACCTGAGCCCAGGAGGCTGAGACTGTGGTAAGCCAGGATCATGCCACTGCCCTCCAGCTTGGGAGACAAAATGAGACCCCCAACCCAAAAAAGAAGGAAAATGTAAGTTGAGGTATGGTGGTTCATACTTGTAATCCCAGCACTTTGGAAGCCTGAGGCAGGGGGATTACTTGAGCCTAGGAGTTCAAGACCAGTCTGGGCAACATAGCAGACCTCATCTCTACAAATAATAAAATCAAGCCGGGCTCGGTGGCTCAGCCTGTAATCCCGCGCCTTGGGAGGCTGAGGTCAGTGGATTGCCTGAGCCCGCGGGTTTGAGACCCGCCTGGGCAGCGAGACCTCATCTCTACAATAAATCAAAAAATTAGCCGGGCGTGGTAGCGCACGCCTGTGATTCCGACTACTCGGAAGGCTGAGGTGGAAGGATCACTGGAGCCCAGCAGGTCGAGGCTGCGGTGGCCGGGAGCGGCCACTGCACTTCAGTCTGGGCGGCCGAGTGAGACTCCAACTTAAAAAAAAAAAAAAAAGGAAAGAAAATCAGCTGGGTATGGTGGCATGCATCTATAGTCCCAGCTACTCAGGAGGCCTAGGTGGAAGGATCACTGGGGCACAGGAGGCTGAGGCTGCAGTGAGCCACGACCATGCCATTGCACTCCAGCCTGGATAACAGAGTGAGACCTCAACTAAAAAAAAGAAAAAGAAAATTTAACTGTAATACTACGTATCTCATCTTTTAAAAACATAATCATAATAATGGAAATACTTAAACTAAACATAAATTACAATACTGGGAAAATAAGAAAAGAAAAAAAGATGTGTGTGGCTGGGCTCAGTGGCTCAGGCTGTAATCCCAGCACTTTGGGAGGTTGAAGTGAGTGGATTGCCTGAGCCCACAGGTTCGAGACTAGCCCAAGCAACTTGGTGAGACCTTGTCTCTACAATAAAATAAAAAATAGCCGGGCATGGTAGCACGGGTCTGTAGTTCCAGCTACTCGGAAGGCTGAGATGGAAGGATTGCCGGAGCCCAGCAGGTTGATGCTGGGTGGCCGTGAGCATGTCACTGCACTCCAGCCTGGGTGACAAAGTGAGACTCCAACTCCAAAAAAAAAGATGTGTATATGTGGGTGTAAGAAAGCTAAATTCATTCTTACAGAAAGAAAGAATATCTAAAACTGAAAACTCATGAAACAGCCATAACCATGTTAATAATTTCTAAATTCTCAAAGAACCAGTTAAAAAATTTGAAAATAGCTGCCTCCAGGGAAGAGGAATGAAGTAGAGATGCATTGAGGACCGCTGGTTTTTTCCTTGAACTATTTGGCTTCTTTTTGTTGTTGGAGTCTCACTCTTTTCCCAAGCTGGAGTGCAGTGGCATGCTCACGGCCACCACAACCTGGACCTGCTGAGCTCAGGAGGTCCTTCTGCCTCAGCCTTCCAAGTAGCTGGAACTACAGGCTCACACCACCATGCCCAGCTAATTTTTTAATTTATTGTAGAGATGAGGTCTCGCCATGTTGCCCAGGCTGATCTCAGATCCCTGGGCTCAGGCAATTCTCTTGCCTCCACCTCCCAAAGTGCTAGGATTACAAGCGTGAGCCACCGCACCTGTCTTATTTGACTTCTTAAGGTATATTTATGTATAATAATAATCTTTTAATTAATGGCATAAGAAATTGGGCCTACCCGGGCTCGTTGGCTCAGCCTGTAATCCCGCGCCTTGGGAGGCTGAGGTGAGTGGATTGCCTGAGCCCGCGGGTTCGAGACCCGCCTGGGCAGCGAGACCTCATCTCTACAATAAATAAAAAAATCAGCTGGGCGTGGTAGCGCATGCCTGTAATTCCGGCTACTTGGAAGGCTGAGGTGGAAGGATCGCCGGAGTCCAGCAGGCGAGGCTGCAGTGGCTGGGAGCGGCCACTGCACTCCGGTCTGGGTGACCAAGTGAGACTCCAACTCAAAAAAAAAAAAAAAGAAATTGGGCCATCTCCTGAGATATCCAAGTATGTCAGTCTGTTTTGTTTTGCTGTAAAGGAGTAGATTAGGCTGGGTAATTTAATAAAGAAAAAAGATTTATTTGGCTCACAATTCTGATGGCTGGAAATTCAAGACTGGGTGCCTGCATTTGGTGAAGGCCTTGGGCTGCTTTCCCTCATGGCCCAAGGTAAAGGGGAGCCTGCATGTGCTGAGATCACATGGAGAGAGAGGAAGCACAAGGTGGGGGAGGTGCCAGGATGTCATTATTGTTATTATTATTATTTCGAGTCAGAGTCTCACACTCGCCCAGGCTAGCGTGCCGTATCACAATCATGGCTACTGCCAGGCTTTGTTTTTTTTTGAGTCAGTCTCATTCTGTCGCCCAGACTGGAGTGCAGTGGCTTGCTCATGGCAATCCTTCTACCTCAGCCTTCCAAGTAGCTGGAACTACAGGCATGCGCCACTATGCCCGACTAATGTTTTCATTTATTTAAAGACGAGGTCTTGCCATGTTGCCCAAGCTGGTCTCAAATCCCTGGACTCAGGCAATCCTCTCACCTCTACCTCCGAAAGTGCTGCAATTATAGGCATGAGCCACCATGCCCAACTGCCAGGCTCTTTTAAATAATCAGTTAACCTGGGAACCAAGAGTGAGACCTCACCCACCCTAAGGGAGGGTATTTCTGAGGGATTCACCCCCCATACCCCAAACACCTACCATTAGGCCCCACCTCTAACACTGGGGATCACATTTCTTTTTTTGTTTTTTGAATTGGAGTCTCACTCTTTCGCCCAGACTGAAGTGCAGTGGCCGCTCCCGGCCACTGCAGCCTCGACCTGCTGGGCTCTGGCGATCCTTCCACCTCAGCCTTCCATGTAGTTGGAACTACAGGTGCGCGCTACCATGCCCGGCTAATTTTTGATTTATTGTAGAGATGAGGTCTCGCCAAGTTGTCCAGGTGGGTCACGAACTGGGGATCACATTTCAATATGAGGTTTGGAGGGGACAAACATCTAAAACCATAGCACCAGGTCACAGAGGGAGGAGAGATGAGGTCTTCATACCTACATCACTGGACTCCAAAATCAGGGTCACAACACAGAACAGGTTCACGTTAGCATTAAAGACCACTCATTCCACAAAGAGGCCTTTCATGCATTGGGCTAGCCAGTGAATCTGTTCCAGTTGCTGTAGAACTCTGGGGCCAGCTTCTTTCTCCAACACTGCAAAGGAGGACAATGTCCTGGCGTTTCCAGTATCTCTGTCACATACCAGGTAAGGTGCTACATTTCCCAATCCAGTTTTCCTAAAAAATATTTTATGATTACTAATGCCCAAATTTCCACTGGTGTTAACATGAATATAAATTTAGAAGACCATGAAAATGAGAGTCTTCACAACAGCATTCACACCAAGGTGAAACATTGGGAAAATATGTTTGGCATTTAAGGTCTAAGGTAGAATTAACTTCATACATCATGACAACTATTTCTATTTGAAGTATTAAATGCTACTGCTTGCTAACATTTAGTTTTGAGAAGTGGAAAGAGTGCAAATGTCAATAATTGTTTGGCATTACTGTTTTTGAATAATTAATATCTTGCTGTAATTTTTTTCTTCTTTTGAGCCAGGGTCTCACTCTGTCATCCAGACTGGAGTACAGTGGTGTGATCACTGCTTACCCTAGCCTCGAATTCCCAGGCTAGAGGAATCCTTCTTCCTCAGCCTTCTGAGTAGCTAGGACTACAGGCACATGCTACCATGCATGCTCAGCTAATTTTTTAATTTTTTGTAGAGACAGGGTCTCACTGTATTTAGCCCAGGCTGATCTCAAACTCTTGGGCTCAAGCAATCCTCCCATCTTGGCTTCCCGAATTGTTGGGATTACAGGCATGAGCCACTGTGCCTGGCCCCTTTCTGTAAATTTTAATGAAGAAATTATTATTATTATTATCATTATTATTTTGAGTTGGAGTCTCACTCTGTCACCCAGACTGGAGTGCAGTGGCCGCTCCCGGCCACCGCAGCCTCGACCTGCTGGGCTCCGGCGATCCTTCCGCCTCAGCCTTCCAAGTAGCTGGAACTACAGGCGTGCGCTACCATGCCCGGCTAATTTTTGATTTATTGTAGAGATGAGGTCTCGCCCAGTTGCCCAGGCAGGTCTCGAACCTGTGAACTCAGGCAATCCACTTACCTCAGCCTCCCAAAGTGCTGGGATTACAGGCTGAGCCACCGAGCCCGGCCAGAAATTATTATTTTAATTTAGATTTTTTTATGTGTAATAACAAAGACTCTCAAAATACTAAATCACTTTAAAAGTCTCTGGAAATTTTTTTTATTTTGAGTCAGAGTCTCACTCTTGCTCAGGCTGGAGTGCAATGGCACACTCATGGCCACCACAGCCTTGACGTGTTGGGCTCAGGCGATCCTTCCACCTCAGACTTCCAAGAAGCTGAAACTACAGGTGTGCGCTACCATGCCCAGCTTATTTTTTTATTTATTGTAGAGACGAGATCTTGCCAAGTTGCCCAGGCTGGTCAAATCCCTGGGTTTAGGCAATCCTTTCTCCTTGGCCTTCCAAAGTGCTCGGGATTACAGGCTTGAGCCACTGAGCCCAGCCAAGAAATTTTAATTTTGGCATTTGAATTTTTTTTTTTTTTTTTTTGAGTTGGAGTCTCACTCTGTCGCCCAGACTGGAGTGCAGTGGCTGCTCCCGGCCACCGCAACCTCGACCTGCTGGGCTCCAGCGATCCTTCCGCCTCAGCCTTCCAAGTAGCTGGAACTACAGGCGTGCGCTACCGCACCCGGCCAATTTTTTGATATATTGTAGAGATGAGGTCTCGCCAAGTTGCCTAGGCGGGTCTCGAACCCGCAGGTTCAGGCAATCCACTCACCTCAGCCTCCCAAGGCGTGGGATTACAGGCAGAGCCACCAAGCCCGGCTGGCATTTGAATTTTGAGTTGATATACATGTCATGGCTCATGAAGGGCAGTGTTTCCTTTTATATTTGAAGATTACAATCTGTCCAATTTATAGTTACTTAAGTTAAACTGCAACTAGGATTGAAATTGATAGGTGTACAGGAAAAGAAATAATCAACCAGATAAATAGGCAACCTACAGAATGGAAGAAGATAATTACAAACTATATAGAGGACTGCTATCCAGAATCTATAAGAAAACAAATCAGCAAGAAAAAAGCAAATACCCCCATTAAAAAGTGGGTAAATGATAAGAGCAGACATCCCTCTAAAGAAGATATACAAATGGCCAACAAACATGAAAAAATGTGCAACATTACTAATTGTCACAGAAATGCAAATTAAAATCACAATGAGATACCACCTTACACTAGTCAGAATGGCCATTGTGTATTAAAAAAACAGTAGATGTTGGAGGGGACACAGTGAAAAGCAAATGCTTACGCACTGCTGGTGGGAGTGTAAACTAGTACAACTTCTAAGGAAATCAGTATGGCGATTTCTCAAAGAAGGAAAAGTAGATCTACCATTTGATCCAGCAATCTTACCACTTGGTATCTACCTAAAGGAACAGAGGTCGTTATACAAAAAAGACACTTGCACTCATATGTTCAATGCAGCACAATTCACAATCGCAAAGATGTAGAGTCAACCTAAATGCCCATAAGCTGATCAGTGGATAATGAAAATGTGGTGTATGTGTACCATGTAATACTATTCAGCCACAAAAAGAAATGGAATGTCTTTGGCTGCAACTTGGATAGAATTGGAGAATATCATCCTAAGTGAAGTAATGCACAAACAGAAAACCAAATGCCACATGTTCTCACGTGTAAGCGGGAGCTGAACTAAGGGTCTGTAAAGCCATAGAGAATGGTATATGGACATTGATGATGCGGAAAGGGAAGGGTTCGAGTGGGGGTAGGGATGAAAACTACCCATCGGGTACACTGTGCACAGGTGGGGGTGGAGGGTACACTTAAAGCCCAGACTTCTTCACCACTATGCAATGCAGCCATGTAATGAAAACATCATTATACCCTCAAAGCCAAGTAAATAAAAATTTTTTAAAAGAGAAAAAGGAAATGGATAGGTATTTTTCCAGATAAGAAATCGATTTTTGCAAGTTGTCAAACCAAACATACATCTAGTTTGAAATTTAACAAGGAGTTTTGTTGTTGTTGAGTTGGAGTCTCACTCTGTCGCCCAGACTGCAGTGCAGTGGCCGCTCCCGGCCACCGCAGTCTCAACCGTTGGGCTCTGGCAATCCTTCCACCTCAGCCTTCCAAGTAGCTGGAACTACAGGCGTGCGCCACCACGCCCAGCTATATTTTGATTTATTGTAGAGATGAGGTCTCGCCAAGTTGCCCAGGCGGGTCTCGAACCCTCAGGCTCAGGCAATCCTCTCACCTCAGCCTCCCAAGGTGCAGGATTACAGGTTGAGCCACCGAGCCCGGCTAACAAGGATTTTTAAAACTAAAAGTTATATTTCCTTAGAAGTCTAAAATGAAAGTGTCTATAAGCACCCCAGACAGAAGAGTAGCATTATAGTTGCTGTGGAAACTACTCAAATGGGTTCAATTCCTAATTGCCTTATGAATGGCCGAGAGCAAAATCTTACAACTCCTGTGCAGGTCAGGGCTTATCAGGCTTGCTCACCTGGTTGCAGTACTGGAGTTTCTTCCAAGTTTCACAACATACCCTCCTCCTGAATAAGTGGCAAATTCCCCTTGGACTGGGTAACCACCCAGTGTTAAGAAGAAGTGGGAAGATTGCTTGAGCCCAGGAGTTTAAGACCAGCCTGGGCAACATAGCAAGACCCTGTATCCTGATTCTGATGATGCCAAATGCTATCTGGTTGTGTGACGTTTGTATCGGGGGCCCCCAACAAACTCCATAGTTCTCTGTATCCTCCTGATGTTGGTGAGATGGCTTCACTTGTTCTTGCAGAGATACTCTAGCTGGAAAGACTATGGCATCAGGAATGTGAATCTGACGAAGTAGAACATTGCCCAAAAGAAAGGAGTTTCCATCGGTAATAAATCCTAATAAGAAAGTAAAAGGAACAATTTTGCTTACATTTTCTTTTTTTCTTGAGCTGGAATTTTACTCTCACTCAGGCTGGAGTGCAGTGGCATGCTCATGGTCACTGATGCCTCAACCTGCTGGGTTCAGGCAATCCTTCCACCTCAGCCTTCCAAGTAGCTGGAACTCCAGGCGTGTGCCACCACGCCCAGTTAATTTTTTGCTTTATTGTAGAGACAAGGTCTTGCCAAGTTGCCCAGGCTGGTCTCGAACCCCTGGACTTAAGCAATCCTCTTATCTCTGCCTACCAAAGTGCCAGGATTACAGGCTGAGCCACCGAGCCCGGCTTACATTTTCTTTTTTAACAATATTTTTTCCAGCACATGCAGAAAGCAGAAAAAAGAAACATTTTAAATAATTGAGTTATGAGACACAGATGCACACTTTTTAAAAATAAATTTTTTTTTAAGCCGGGCTTGGTGGCTCAGCCTGTAATCCCGCACCTTTGGGAGGCTGAGGTGAGTGGATTGCCTGAGCCCGCGGGTTTGAGACCCGCCTGGGCAGTGAGACCTCATCTCTACAGTAAAGCAAAAAATTAGCCGGGCGTGGTAGCGCGCACCTGTAGTTCCAGCTACTTGGAAGGCCGAGGCGGAAGGATCGCCGGAGCCCAGCAGGTCGAGGCTGCGGTGGCCAGGAGCGGCCACTGCACTCTAGTCTGGGCGACAGAGTGAGACTCCAACTCAAAAAAAAAAAAAAAAATTAATTAATAAACAAATAAATAAAACAATAAGGGCTATGTCTGGGGTATGTGTTTGTGCACACGTGTATAAAGTTGACAGCAAATAACTTAGGACTTGCTAATCAATGGATGAGACTGTGTATGTGTATGTTTGCACATGTATGTGTATGAAAAACTAATCATTTCTGAGTGATGATGAGAAGGTTTTACTACTGAACTTTGTAACCAAGAATTTTTTTTTTTACACTTGACTCAGAATTTGAGCAAGAAATCCTTTGTACCTGTTTCCTTTTCCTAAACCTATAAACTTTTGTGGTCAAAAACAGTCAAAAATTGGCAATTCCTTATGGTTCAACCTAATAATTGTAAACATATATACACATACACACACATTTCCTTCCAAGAATTACTCTGCCACTAACCCGAAATTTTACTTATAATAAGATACATAAGAAAAGAAAAAGAGAAAAGATACTAAAATCCCACACTAAAAATACCATGTAGGTCGAATGTAGTGGCTTAGTCTGTAATCCCAGCACTTTGGGAGACTGAGGCGAGAGACTGCCTGAGTCTGGGGGTTCGAGACCAGCCTGGGCAATGTGGCGAGACCTTGTCTCTACAATAAATCACAAAAACTAGCTGGGCATGGTGGCATGTGTCTGTAGTTCCTGCTCCTTGGAAGGCTGAGGGGGAAGAATTGCCTGAGCTCAGCATGTTGAGGCTGCGGTGGCTGTGAGCATGCCACTGCACTCCAGTCAGGGCAAAAAGAATGAGACTTGGCCAGGCTCCATGGCTCAGCCTGTAATCCTAGCGCTTTGGGAGGCTGAGGTGAGTGGATTGCCTGAGCCCGCAGGTTTGAGACCCACCCGGGAAACTTGGCAAGACCTCATCTCTACAATAAATCAAAAATCAATCGGGCATGGTAGCGTGCGCCTGTAGTTCCAGCTAATTGGGCAGCTGAGGTGGAAGGATTGCCGGAGCCCAGCAGGTCGAGGCTGCGGTGGCCGGGAGCAGCCACTGCACTCTAGTCTGGGTGACAAAGTGAGACTCCAACTCAAAAAAAAAAACAAAACAGTGAGACTCCAATTAAAACAAAAAAAAATAAATACCGTGTACAGTTCTCAGAACTAAGCACACACGCTCTCTCCCCTACTCACTTGTCTGTGTTCACACAGAGGGCAGGCATATAAAAACAGAATTTTTCTTCTTTGGTCTAGGGAATCCAATGTGCTAGATGTGTTGAAGCCAGTCACCTAGCACCCGTCAAATAGCCATTTTCCAAAGCATTTTCATTTTTTCTCTACCCTCTGAAGTATGAAGGTCAAGTATTGTTACTACATTTTGCAAAGTCAGGGGCCTGCTTATTTATCATACTATTTTGTTTACTGGAATTCCAAATTTTACGAACATTTTTTTTTTTTGAGTCAGAGTCTCATTCTGTCACCCAGGCTGGAGTGCAGGGGCACACTCATGGCCACCACAGTTTTGACCTTCTGGGCTCAGATGATACTTCTGAGTAGCTGGAACTACAGGTGCACATCACCATGCCCAGCTAATTTTTCTTGATTTATTATAGACATGAGGTCTCACCAAGTTGCCCAGGCTGGTCTCGAACCCCTGGATTCAGGCAATCCTCTCGCCTTCACCTCCCAAAGTACTGGGATGAGCCCTGTACCTGGCATGAAGTAAAGATTTTAACAAACGCCTTTCTCCCTTCTCTATTTTCCATTTTATTCTCACTCCTCCTTTCCCTCCTGGAAAATGTGCTGCGGTGTTGACGTGTTTCCATTTCCTCTCCATGCCCAAAATATCTCCAGTCAGCTTGAAGAGTTTCTTCTTTTTTTTTTTTTTTTGAGTTGGAGTCTCACTCGGTCGCCCAGACTGGAGTGCAGTGGCCGCTCCCGGCCACCGCAGCCTTGACATGCTGGGCTTCAGCGATCCTTCTGCCTCAGCCTTCCAAGTAGCTGGAACTATAGGCGCGCGCTACCACGCCCACCTAGTTTTTAAAATTTATTTTGGAGATGAGGTCTCGCCAACTTGGCCAGGTGGGTCTCAAACCCGTGGGCTCAGGCAATCCACTCACCTCAGCCTCCCAAAGGCACGGGATTACAGGCTGAGCCACCAAGCCCGGCGAGTTTCTTCTTTTCGAAGGTTCTTTTTGGGCGCTTAACTGGTCTGTTCATGGCTGGGGCTATATAGATGGGGTTGTTCTTATCCCTTGAACCAGGTGATGAAGAACATTTTGCTGTTGAAAATTCAAATGTAGACCAAAGAATAAGAATGTTATATTTCTTTTTTTTTGAGTTGGAGTCTCACTCTGTTGCCCAGACTGGAGTGCAGTGGCCACTCCCGGCCACCACCGCAGCCTCGACCTGCTGGGCTCCAGTGATCCTTCCGCCTCAGCCTTCCGAGTAGCCAGAATTACAGGCGCGCGCTACCATGCCCGGCTGATTTTTTGATTTTTTGTAGAGATGAGGTCTCATTGCCCAGGCGGGTCTCGAACCCGCGGGCTCAGGCAATCCACTCACCTCAGCCTCCCAAAGGCGCGGGATTACAGGCTGAGCCACCGAGACCAGCGAACGTTATATTTCATTAAGCAGTCACTCACCAACATTTATTAAGCATTTACTATGAGTACCTTCTGTTAAGGAGGGTCTTTGCAGTGCTTCTCAAACTATCATGAAGGATTTTTTAAAAATTCCAATCCATTGCAGACTGATACTTTTGTGCAAACGTTAGTTACTAGAAAAATAAATAAATCAGAAGCATATAAAATGCAAGCTTGCCGGGCTCGGTGGCTCAGCCTGTAATCTCGCGCCTTTGGGAGGCTGAGGTGAGTGGATTGCCTGAGCCTGCGGGTTCGAGACCCTCCTGGGCAGCGAGACCTCATCTCTACAATAAAATAAAAAAAAACAGCCGGGCGTGGTAGCGCATACCTGTAATTCCAGCTACTCGGAAGGCTGAGGCAGAAGGATCGCTAGAGCCCAGCAGGTGAGGCTGCGGTGGCCGGGAGCGGCCACTGCACTCCAGTCTGGGTGACTGAGTGAGACTCCAACTCAAAAAAAAAAAAAAAAAAAAATGCAAGCTCCATTTTTTTTCTTTTGAGTCGGAATCTTACTCTGTCCCTCAGGTTGGAGAGCAGGGGCACCCTCACAGTCACTGCGGCTTTGACCTGCTGGGATCAGGTGATTCTTCAGCCTCAGCCTTTCAAGTAGCTGGAACTACAGGCATGCGCCATCACACCCAGCTAATATTTTGATTTATTGTAGAGATGAGGTCTTGCCAAGTTGCCCAGGCTGGTCTCGAACCCCTAGGCTCAGGTAATCCTCTTGCCTCTGCCTTCCAAAGTGCTGGGATTACAGGCATGAGGATTACAACCTCCATTTTGAAAACTAGATTAAATGGACATAAAATTAGTCTGTCAACATGCTAGAAGTTTCTAAATGCTTACTCTCAATTTCTGTATTTATCTTGGACTAGAAACAAATAGTTCTTGTCAGTGGACCACACTCTGGGAGCACTGTTCTACACCAGTGCTTCTCAAATTGTAATGCATATAGGAATCAACTGGGAATTTTGTTAAAATGCAGATTCTGGGGTGAGGCCTAAGAGTCTGCATTTCTGACAATTCCAGGAGATGACAGTGCTGCTGGTCTACAGACAACACTGAGAATAGAAGAATCTAGAGACAAGTGGATAAGAGGGAGAGAGGAAGAGGGAATTAGAGTATGGCAGAAAACTCACCTGCATGTATGTGCCAAATGCCATGGGATCACCAGAGTGAACAAGTAAATCACCCCAAGAAAGTCAGAGAAGGCATCCCAGAGGAAGTGACATTTGACATTTGTTTTGAAGGATGAGCTAGAGTTCTCCAGATGGACAAAGGCAAAGATAAGACAAAAAGTCACTTTGGGCTGAGAGAACAAAATTTAAAAATGCACGGAGAAACAAAATATGGGCAAGGAAGGCAGTTTAAAGTCAGATTATTAACTTTTTAAGTCTCACAAGGAATGGAATGCCTACCATTTCGGAATAATCACTGTTCAGCTTAAGAAATAAACGATGCCAACATAAAGTCTGTTGTGTACGTCTTGGCAAAAGTATCCCTTCTTTCTCTCAGAGAGGTAGCCCTTTCCTGAATTTTGGAGTTTATCATTCCCATGCATTTTTCATACTTTACCTATAAATGCATAGGAGATACATATATATCCTCTAGTCAAGGCATGCATTAGTTTTTGTTTTTGTTCTCTTTTTAGAGATGAGGTCTTGCTATTACCCAGGTTGGAATACAGTGGCGTGGTCACAGCTCACGGCAGCCTCAAACTCCTAGGTTCAAAGTGATCCTCCTGCCTCAAACTTCTGAGTAGCTGAGATGACAGGCGTGTGTCACCATGCCTGGCTAAGGCATGCATTTTTACGTGATTAAACTATTGTGCTAATTCTTTTGCAAGTTACTTCTTGGCCCAACATTTTGTCTGTGAGGTTCGTGCAGGTGATATGAGCAGTTCTAATCAGTTATTTAGAGGGTAGACTTTCTCAGGCTTGGTGACTGAATGTGGGAAATAAGAGGAATTTGGGGTCACATATTCTGACATGTTTAGAGAATGGTGATGCTCTTGAATAAGATGAGAAAATATAGTAAATGAGTAAACAAGTAGTTAACAATTTGGTTTAATGTGAGACACCTGCAGGCATTCAGATATAGATGGTTAGCAGTTGAAAATAGCATCTGGAGCTCAGGAGAGAAAAAGATTGAGATCTGGAATCTAAGGAGAGTTGAAGCATTGAGAGAGAGGATGTGATGATCTAGGGAGGAATGCATGGGGTTTTGGTGACACACTGATTAGCCTTGAGCAGAAGAGGAGGAGTAACCAGCTGCTAGAGACAACATCTCAAAATGGATGAAGCTGAGTCAGTGAAGCAGGTAGAATTCTACTAATCAGATATAATCTGCTCTTTGTAAAATTAGACAGTAGTTCGAACTACTTGAATTACCCAGGAGTGCCAAAATCCTCTTTGTTTATTGTTCCGTTTGTTAAGCCACGGCATCCTGCTCACCATCATGAGAATAAGAACGAGAGGAGGATCACCTAGGCAGGACAATCATAGGAGAACTTAAGGAGAAGGTATTACAGATCCAGGAAGATGGCATCATATGGAAAGGTGGATGTTAACGATACATTTCAATGACTAGGCCCTTTCTTTCTTTTTTTTTTTTTTTTTTTTTTTTTTGTGAGTTGGAGTCTCACTCTGTTACCCAGGCTGGAGGGCAGCGGCACGCTCCCAGCCACTACAGCCTTGACCTGCTGGGCTCCGGCGATCCTTCTGCCTCAGCCTTCCAAGTAGCCAGAACTACAGGCTCATGCTACCGTGCCCGGCTAATTTTTTTATTTATTGTAGAGACGAGGTCTCGCCAAGTTGCCCGGGTGGGTCTCGAACCTGCGGGTTTAGGCAAGCTTCTTGCCTCGGCCTCCCAAAGTGCTGGGATTGCAGGCTGAGCCACCAAGCCCAGCATAGGCCCTTTATTTTCATGGAAAACTGAGAATTGACTAATGATGGGGACCTGGAAGGGTCTAAGAGTCTAAATAATGTAATATTTACATTTTCTCCTGTAGTTCTTAGTCTGGCAGGCTAGAAAAACTCCACCTGTTAGGCTCGGGTGATCCTTCTGCCTTAGTCTTCCAAGTAGCTGGAACTATAGGTACGTGCCACCACACATGGCTAATTTTTTGATTATTGTAGAGACAAGATCTTGCCCAAGCTAGTCTCGAACCCCTGGGCTCAGGCAATCCTCTCTCCTCAGCCTCTCAAAGTGCTGGGATTACAGGCATGAGCCACCACGTCTGGCTGTTTTGTTTTTTAATCTCTAGTAGTGGGATTATACAATATGAGGGGGAGTCAAAAAGAAACTGGAATTATTTTTTTGGAGGGCACGCCCCTTGTAGCACAGGCATCCCCCACTAGGTAAGTATTCTAGGAAGCCATTGGCATCAGTGTACCAGCTAGCATTGTTGTGAGGCTGTGTTTGGCTTCAGCAAGTTTGTTTTTTTTTTGGATATTCTTTCAATGTGTTTGGCTGTTTCCTGATGGGTGATTTACAAGTGCACCTGCCCACACTGTGCTGAGTTTTGACCAAAAAAACAGCATGACCCCTGTGCCCTACCCTCTCTGTTTACCCGATTTCGCCCCAACAACTTGTTTTTGTTTCACTGAATGAAAAAAGTCCTCCAAGGGAACCGTTTTGCTCATGTGGAAGAGGTGAAACAAAAACTGCAAAAGCCCTAAAAAAGGCATCACAATTGATGAGTTCAAAAACGGTTTTGAGCAGTGGAAAAGCATCTCGGTCAGTATATTGCATCAAACAGAACACAATTTGAAGGTAACTGAAGCTTAAACATGTAAGAATAAATATGTGTTTTTATAAGTAAATTCCAAGATTTTTTTGGGTCTCTTGTATTTTTAGTTTACTAATTTTCCCTTTTTCCACCTTTTTATATATTTTTTTGAGTTGGTACCTCACTCTGTCGTCCAGGCTGGAGTGCAGTGGCATGCTCACGGCCACTGCAGCCTCGACCTGCTGGGCTCAAGTGATACTTCTGCCTCAACCTACCTTCCAATTAGCTGGGACCACAGGCATGCATCACCAGGGCCAGCTAATTTTTTGATTTATTATAGAGATGAGGGCTCGCCAAGTTGCCCAGACTGGTCTCAAACCCATGGGCTCAGGCAATCCTCTCACCTCAGTCTCCCTAAATGCTGGGATTATAGGTGTGAGCTACCACACCTGACCCACATTTTTGTAAAAAAACCTCTGGTTTGTAGAAAGCTCTGGGGAGAGAAAGTGTAAAAAAGAAGAACAGAGTAAGTGGAGACCAAAGTGTTAGCTTAATTCTTGGTATCACTGCAGTGGGGAATTTGGTTGGATCCACCATCAATCGGACTTTGGGACAGTCCAATAGAGGACGACTTGAGGTTTGCAGAGCAGACATACCCAGAGCTGCCACCTCAAACCTTTCAAACTTCAAAAGCCAGGGGGTAGAGAGAAGGGCCCCCAAACCTCCTCTAGACACTAAGCCTGGCCCTGGCCCAGGCCCACTGTGCACACACCCCTGGGAAGCCCAGGCCTAGCAGAATAGACCATACTGCAGGCAGGCAAGCCCCAGAGAGAGAAAGGAATCACCTGCTCAGATTCTTCTTACTGAGATAAGGTAGGGTATGGGGAGCGTGGTCCCAGGTTGAAAATGGATCACTCTTAGGCTGGGCATGGTGGCTCGCTCTTATAATCCCAGCACTTTGGGAGACAGAGGCAAGAGGACTGCCTGAGCTCAGGAGTTCGAGACTAGCCTGAGCAACATGGCGAGACCTCATCTCTACAATAAATCAAAAAATAAGCCAGGTGGAAGGATCATCTGAGCCCAGCGGGTCAAAGCTGTGGTGGCTGTGAGCATGCCACTGCACTCTAGCTTGTGTGACAGAGTGAGACTCTGACTCAAAAACAAAACAAAACAAAAACTGAAAATGTAGAGTATATTCTCTGTTTTTGCTTTTAATTTCTTTTGAGTCTGAGTCTCACTCTGTTGCCCAGGCTGGAGTGCAGTGGCATGCTCACAGTTACCGCGCACCCTTGATCTCTTGGGCTCAGGCGATCCTTTCTCCTCAGCTTTCCAAGTAGCTGGAGCTACAGGTGTGCGCTACCACAACCTGCTAATTTTTAAAAATTTATTGTAGAGATGAGGTCTCACCAAGTTTCCCAGGCTGGTCTCAAACCCCTGGGCTCGCTTCATCCTCTCCAAGTGCTGGGATTACAGGCATGACCCACTGTGCCTAGCCACATTTTTATTTTTTTTTTGAGTCAGTCAAGTTGTCCAGGCTGGTCTTGAACCCATGGGCTCAGGCAGTCCTCTCGCCTCCGCCTCCCAACGTGCTGGGATTATAGGCATGAGCCACCACCATGCACAGCCTCACATTTTTTAATAACATTGTTAATAGTTGCTCCATATTCCATGATCTGGTCATCTCATACTATATTAAACAATGCCCTATTGTTGGACAGTTAAGTTCTTGCAATTTATTTTATTATAAACCACTCTGAATTTTCTCAAGGTATTTCTTTAGATACAAAACTTTTCTGGCAAAAGGACGCAGAACTTGAAGGTTATTGTTATATATTGCCAGCTTTTCCTCAACCAGCACTAATGGTTCATCATCATCTATTATTTGTTTTTCTTTGCCATTGTTAAAAACAGAAATGGAATCTTATTGTTTTACTTTATTGGACCAGTGAAGATGAATTTTTTTTTACACTTTTTGACATTGTTATCACAATTATTTTGCTTTAAAAAAATATATATATATATATATTTTTTTTTGAGTTGGAGTCTCAATCTGTTGCCCAGACTGGAGTGTAGTGGCCGCTCCCAGCCACCACAGCCTCGACCTGCTGGGCAATCCTTCCACCTCAGCCTTTCAAGTAGCTGGAACTACAGGCGCGTGCTACCATGCCCGGCTAATTTTTTATTTATTGTAGAGATGAGGTCTCATCAAGTCTCGCAGGTCTCGAACCCGTGGGCTCAGGCAACCCACTCACCTCAGCCTCCCAAAGGCAGGGGATTACAGGCTGAGCCACCCAGCCCGGCCAAAATATTTATATTTTAACTTACAGTAAGAAAATTATACTTTTTGGTGTATAACTGAGTTTTAACAATTGCATAGAGTTGTGTTTTTACCACTACAGTCAAGATACTTAATAGTTTCATCGCCCCCAAAATACCCTCGGGATGTCCCTTTATATTTAGGTTTTAAAAAAGAAGAGTCCTTATCTTTTAGAAACATAAAGACTAAAATATATATGAAATGGATAAAAATAAATGAAGTTTGACATTTTTCCCCCAAATACTAGATGAAACAAGATTGTCCATGAGTTGGTAATTGCTGAAGCTGAGTAACAGGACTTAGAATTCATCATTCTATTTTCAACATTTTTTTGTGGGTTTGACATTTTTCTTAATTAAAACTTAAAAAAAATTTTTTGTTGCTTTTTTTTTTTTCCTTACCATTACAAAAGTTTACTTAACGAAAAGTTTAGGCTGGGCTCAGTGGCTCAGCCTCAAATCCCAGCACTTTGGGAGGCTGAGGTGAGTGGATTGTCTATGTGTTCGAGACCAGCCTGAGCAACTTGGCAAGATCTTGTCTCTACAATAAAGCAAAAAATTAACCAGGCGTGGTGGCACATGCCTGGAGTTCCAGCTACTTGGAAGGCTGAGGCGGAAGGATTACCTGAGCCCAGGAGGTCAGTGCTGGTATAACCGTGAGTGTGTCTTTGTACTCCAGCCTGGGTGACAGAGTGACTCCAACTCAAAAAAAAAAAAAGTTTAATATGAAAATGTACATGACCTGATTTTTACATCAAAGTAAAACAAGCCCTTTGGAGAAAGGACATAAACTTCTCTGCTAAAAAGCCATTTATACCCATCCCAAGGCATCTAACATGGTGAGACCATTTCCCTGTATTACCACCATGCTAATATTGTTCTGCTGTCCACTGGTTACCATTTCCACACATTTGTCTATCACAAGATTCATAAAGGGGTCAAATCCCTGTAATATTCCTTGGATATGTCTGCCACCATTTAATTTCAATGATAACTTCTTGTCCATATATTTTTTTCAACTTGGGAGGGTGAGCTTTGCTCATGGTGTCAGCTCCACAGGCTCAGAGACGCCTTGAAATCGAATTTGCAGTCTCCTCACACTTGCGCTACAGGCATTTTGCCTTACTTTTTTTAAAAGTAGTTTGTTGTCAATTGAGTTTTTACTCTCCCTCTTCACTCCCCAAGCCTTTTCTGCCATACTGCTATAGGCTATTAGTTCTTGTTAGTTTTTCTGTAGTAACATACACATATTCCTAACAAGTGTCACTCTGCCTATTTCTACTTTTTGTTGTTATTTTTTTTTTTTTTGTATGTGTGTTGATTTTCAAAAAAGTTATATTGTCAGAAATATTAGGTACCTTGGGTTGATATCCACGGACTTCCATTTCTCAAGCTTCCTGCAACGCAAATGGTTTTTCCCATTCTTTACTGGCTGGGTGATGAAGATGTTTTGAAGCACTGATAAAATAACTGAAATAGCCCAGATAGTGGCTTGGTTTTTATTCAGTTCCAACCTATAAAGTGCTGAAAAAAAGGCTGAAGTCAGGCTAGTGAGACTAAGAAGGAGCCAGCAGATACAAGTCAGCCATTTGGGCAGGTCATTAGAGATGGGCTTCTTCTCTTATTCTGGACTCAGGATGGGAAAACTGGTGACCTCCCCGAAGAAAAAAAGTTGAAGGAATAATCTGTACCCAACAACTGAGAAAGAGAATTAGGAAGAGTACAGGTGATTAAGTTAGGTGCAGTGAGTTACCTGGCTGACTCTTGCTGCTTGGGAAGAATGTGTTTCCATGAGTTCCTGGAGTTTTTGAAATTCACTGGCTGCGGGGGGAGGGGGATGGGATTAACAGTCGCAAATATCTGTCTGGGGATGGGGAAACACCTCTTATCAACAGGGTGACTGAAGGAAACGTAATTGTACACCTAACCCTTGACTGTACCCACAAAATCATAATAAAAAATATTGATAAAAAAAATAGAATGTTTTATAAAAAAAAAAAAAAAAAGAAAAAGAAATTCACTGGCTGCATCTAGAAAGTCATAAGGTTGGCAAAGCTGGGTGAGACCCAGTGTATCTAAGTGAGATTTTAGCCTCTGCAGAACTCTGAGCAGGTAATAGCAGAAATGTCGATGGTTTTCAGGAATCACTGAAAATGTATTTCAAGTTGATACTTTCACAAGTGGAAGATTTTAATTAGTGGTAAATATTAGTAATTAATTGATGATAAAGTTACATTTTCCCAGAATTAATGGAGATCGTACCCAACATTTTCAGTATTACTGTTTTCTCTGAGGATACTGGTCAATTTAGAACAACTGTAAAATTCTAAACTTTGATCTAGAGACTTTTAAAACCTCACTGACCTTTTTCACCAGCATGGCAGTACATGTGACCTAAACTAGTAAGTGCCCAAGAGACTCAAACTGTATTCAAGAACCCATAAATTGTATAATTTCACTATCCCATAAACAAAAAAGATGACACATTTCGACAATTTTTTTTTTCTTTTTTTTGAGTTGGAGTCACTCTTTATTGCCCAGGCTGGAGTGTAGGGTCACATTCATGGCCACCGCAGCCTCGAACTGCTGGGCTTAGGTAATTCTTCTGCCTCAGCCTTCTAAGTAACTGGAACTACAGACGCACACCACCAAGTCCGGATAGTTTCTTGTGATTTATTGTAGAGACGAGGTCTCACCAAGTTGCCCAGGCTGGTCTCGAGCCTCAGGTTCAAGCAATCCTCTAGTCGGCCTCCCAAAGTGCTGGGATTACAGGCTGAGCCACCGCACTTGACCTTCAACAGTTTTTAACACAGCAGATGCAATATGGGGGTCAAATGCAGAGAATATTTTTGTAGGTTTTTTTCTTAATCCTCTACTAGTATCACTACATAGTCTAGAAGCCATCAAAGGGATCAAAGCTATCATCTCTATATTGGAAGCTTGAGGAAATAAAATAAGCGGAAGGTTGTATCATGCCTGTTGGTTATGAATGAGTAAGAAAGACAGAGATGCGTAAGGGAGTGGGGGAGGCAGATGAAAGACTAGTTACTAAAACATGCTGAACTTTATCATTTGCCCAATGGGGCTCTGCCTGCTTATGATAGCCTTGACCCTCTAAGTGAGAACAAATGAGGCTGGATAAAAGTTTCTCTAGCTTGTTAATGTCACAAGAGCTCCATGAAGATGGTTCCCATTCTGAGAGTAGGTATGTATTTCTCCTAAGCAGGAATTCCACTGTTTCTTTTAATTCCTGAATATAGAACCAAGACAAGAAAAATCAGTCTGTTTTACTTTAACCTGGGACTGGTAGCAATTACAGATTGTAAGGCTGTTGCTTTTAGTCAGAAGGGGATATACTTTTTAAATACCTCAATTTTTAATTTTTGCTCTAATTTTTTCCTTTTTTAAAAATGTTACATATTTATTTAGTTTCTTTTTTGAGTTGGAGTCTCACTCTGTTGCCCAGGCTAGAGTGCAGTGGCATGCTCATGGCCACTGCAGTCTCAAACTGCTGGGCTCAGGCAATCCTTCCGCCTCAGCCTTCCAAGTAGCTGGAACTAAAGACATGCGTCATCATGCCTGGCTAATTTTTTCTTGATTTATTATAGAGATAAGGTCTTGCCAAGTTGCTCAGGCTGGTCTCGAACTCGTGAACTCAGGCAATCATCTCAACTCTGCCTTTCAAAGTGCTGGGATTAAAGGCGTGAGCCGCTGCGCCCCGGTCATTTGCTTATCTTTTGATTTGTTGTAGAGATGAGGTCTCACCAAGTTGCCCGGGCTCCACCTCCTAAAGTACTGGGATTATAGACTTGAGCCACTGTGCCCAGCTTTTTTAAAGCTTTAAAATGCAGTTTATTGGTTGGGCGTGGTGACTCAAGCCTGTAATCCCAGCACTTTGGGAGGCCAAGGGAGAAAGGATTGCCTGAGTTCAGGGATTCGCGAACAGCCTGCACAACATGGCGAGACTTCGTCTCTACAATACATAAAAAATTTAGCTGGGTGTGGTGGCACTTGCCTGTGGTTCCAGTTACTTGGAAGGCTGAGGCAGAAGGATTACCTAAGCCCAAGTAGAGGCTGTGGTGGCTGTGAGCATGCCACTGCTCCAGTCTGGGTGACAGAGTGAGACTAAAAAAAAAATGCAGTTTATTAGCGAGAAGAAGAGAAGGAAAAAGGAAGATTCATGGCAGAAAGACCTGCCATGGGCAAGTTTCTGAAAAAAGGAAAACTGCCTCGTGCTAATTTTTTCAAAAGCAGTCACCTCACAGCAGCTTCAAAACCAGTTTTATGAGAGAACATAGGGTGAAACAAGGGACAATTGATCAAACATCAAAAAACCATAACATCTCTAGAGTAGTACATACTGCACTCCCATTCAGCCCTTAGAACACTTCATAACCAAGAGTAAAAACTAGAGGTATGATTGATCACAGTTCAGGGGGCAGGAATTAGGGAAAAGATATTAAGGGCAACAGCACCCTGGGAGCCTTCCAGGAGATCCTTGCCACTGCTCTCTTCCACACATGGGGGAGATAAGCATGTCATTTACTTGTAAAACTCGGCACCAAACTTACCTCTACTACCTTTTTGAGAGAGAGGGGCTCAACAGAAGCATCTGAGAGACAGGAGGCCTGGATGGGAGGTAAGAGAGGCAGAGTTTCCTGTGATTGAGTCAATGGGAAGAGCTGCCCAATGACAGGATTGATTGGGAAAAGGATGACAGCAGTTTGGATGCTGATAAGCAGTTCAGACCAGGTCACAGCCAACAGACCCACTGAAAGAAAAGCATTACATCAACCTCTGTCCTCAACAATTAAAATAACCACAAAGTCATTCCTCTCCTAGGTTTAACTATTTGTTTGGGAATTTAACTGTGTTTACCTTGAGATAAAGTTATCATGGCAGTAAAGATCCTGATGTGTTCCTAAGTCTATTTCATTTATTAATGAATGAGAATAATGGAGAAATAGAATATTCTAATGTTAGAGCAGTGGAGGAAAAATAAAGGTGCATCAAGATTCTGTTTCCAATCTTGAAAGTATGGAAAGTGGAGTGTAGTAAAAAGACTGCATACTGCAAACAACACACATCAGAGCTCATCCATACCTTGTTCATCTCTCCTGGCAGTGGTGCTGTTTGCCTTCCAGAACATAAGACTGGTGACCATGTTGCAAAGCAGGAGTGTCATGCAGCAAGAGAGCCGCTGGACTCTTGTGAACCGGTTCCAGGGATGTCGAGTTGCAACTGAGAGCCACAGATAATCCTGGGCGAACTTTTCCACAATCATGGAGGAAAACAGGTGTCTAAAAAGAAATCAGAAGAGGAAAGACATGAGATCTCATTCTGAAAGTACTCCAGACTAAGATGGGGTTTGCCCAGCAACAAATCACACAGCAATTCCTCAGCCTCTATTTAACACTTCTATGAACAAACATTCAGATATGAGTCTTTTGTTATTTTAGGATCAAAGGTTTTTGAGGGTAAGGATAATTTATACTGTATAAATGTTTAAAAGTAAAAATGGTTGTTTTAGGACTGGGCGCAGTGGTTCACGCCTATAATCCCAGCACTTTGGGAGCCCAAGGTGAGAAGAGTGTCTGAGCTCACAGATTCGAGACCAGCCTGGGCAACTTAGAGAGACCTCGTCTCTACAATAAATTTAAAAAATTAGCTGGGCGTGATGGCGTGTGCCTATAATTCCAGCTACTTGGAAGGCTGAGGCGGAAGGTTTGTCTGAGGCCAGCAGGTCGAGGCTGCGGTGACCATGAGCATGCCACTGTACTCCAGCCTGGGCAACAGACTCCAACTCAAAAAAAAAATTGGTTGTTTTAGCTTTGTAAGAGTTTTGATAAATTTTTACTCTTCAAAGACTTACATTAAGCTTCCATTTAAGTTTGATGAATTCATACTTTGAGTACTGTCTGTACTCCAAATGTGGAGGAACTATAAATAATATATAAAAAGAAATAACGCAGGTGACTTGGCTGGGCTTAAAAACAAAATAAACATATCTGATGAAGAAAAATGGAATGAGAAAACGAGGTGGTCGGTGAGGTAGAAGCCACAGGATTACTGAGCTCTGGATCTGGAAGAAGGTAGAAGGCAGCGCACAGGTAGGAGTTTGACTTTTGTAAGGTAACTGAAACTAAAAATGTTTCACTGGACTGGGGGAGGGGAGAGATGAAGCCAACTTCATTGGTAGAAGCCAGAGTAGAGACTGGAGTTCATGAAAGGATACTATAGAACAAAAGACTTCCAACATCGGTTGCCACACACAACAAAGAATAGATATTTTACAGGATTAGCACAGAAATGTCATTAAGCAAACACACAATGCAAATTTATAAGAAAGGATGTGGGGAAAAAAGGACGACCCCATGACCAGCAATTGAGCCAAGAGATCCATTGGCTCATAACAGGATCCTCAGTAGCCGTAGTCTCATTACTTCATTGAGGAATAGGAGCTCCAAATTGCTATATATAATAAGGCCTAATTCTAGACTAGAGATGTGGAGAGTTGGATGGAAGCAGTAGCTTAACTGGTCAGGGATGGTGTATGTGGTGGGGGGGAGAGAAAAGTCAGGGCGATGTGTATGGAAGGAGGGAGGGAGGGGCAAATGGTCAATAATTCAGTCCAAAAGCAATTAATTTCATGGGACAGCATGACAAGGACTTCAAAATAAGTACTGTCAGCTTGCTCAAAGATAAAAGTAAAAGAATAATATTCAATTAAGAATAAAACTTGGCCGGGCTCAGTGGCTCAGCCTGTAATCCCAGAACTTTGGGAGGCCGAGGTGAGTGGATTGCCTGAGCCCAAGGGTTCGAGACCCACCCAGGCAACTTGGCGAGACCTCATCTCTACAATAAAAAAAAAAAAAAAAAGCCAGGCGCGGAAGCTCATGCCTGTAATCCTAGCACTTTGGGAGGCAGAAGTGAGAGGATTGTCTGAGCCCAGGGGTTCGAGACCAGCCTGGGCAACTTGGCAAGACCTTGTCTCTGCAATAAAACAAAAAATTAATCAGGTGTGGTGGCTTGCACCTGAGCCCAGCAAGTTAAGGCTGTGGTGGCTGTGAGCGGGCCACTGCACTCCAGCCTGGGCAACGAGTGAGACTCCAACTCAAAAAAGAAAAATCAACTTTATTGTAGCATAATTTACACATGATAAAATGAACCCATTATAACAGTTCATTTTGACAAACTTTTATACCTGTGTAAACACTACCACCATCATGAAGACATTACCCTAAAAAGTTGCCTTGTATTTCTTTCAGTCCCTCCCACCCCCTTCACTCCTGGCCCCAGACAACAACTGATCTGCTCTGTCTCTATTGAATAGTTAGGTCTTTTTAACAATTTCATCTGTGTGGAATTATGCAGTATGTACTCTTTGTGTCTGGCTCCTTTCACTCAGCATAATTTTTTAAAAAATCCATCATGTAGTTTTTTATTTTGTGAAGTAGTACTTCATTGAAAGTACATACAAATATTTTTTTATTCACTTGGACATTTGTGTCTAGTTTTCAGCTATTTTTTTTTTTTTTTTTTGAGTCGGAGTCTCACTGTTGCTCAGGCTGGAGTGCTGTGGCACACTCATGGCTATTGTAGCCTTGACCTGCTGGGCTCAGGCAATCCTTCTACCTCAGCTTTCCAAGTAGCTGGAACTAGAGGTGTGTGCCACCCTGCCTGGCTAATTTTTTTGATTTATTGTAGAGATGAGATCTCGCCAAGTTGCCCAGGCTGGTCTTGAACCCATGGGCTCAGGCAGTCCTCTCACCTCGGTCTCCCAAAGTGTTGGGATTATAGGCGTGAGCCACTGTGCCTAGCTTTGGCTATGTACACAAGTCCTGCAGTGGACATATGTTTTCATTTATCTTGGGTGAATACCTAGGAGTGGCACTTCTGGGTTTTATGGTAAATGTATATTTACCTTTACAAGAAACTGCCAAATTGTTTTCCAAATTGACTATACCATTTTATGCTCCCATCAGAGGCATGTGTGAGTTCCCACCACTCCCCATCTTCACCAAAACTTGGTTTTATTAGAATTTTTTTTTTCTTTCTGAGACAGGGCCTTGCTTTGTCGCTCAGGCTGGAGTGCAGTGGCGTGATCATAGCCTCAAACTCCTTGGTTCAAGCCATCCTCCGGCCTCAGCCTTCTGAGTAGCTGGGACTACAGCTATGTGCCACCACACCTGGCTAATGTTTAATTTTTTTTTTTTGTAGAGACAGGGTCTTGCTGTGTTGTCCTGGTTGGTCTGGAACTCTTAGCCTCAAGGGACTTGCCCACCTCAGCCTCCCAAAGTGCTGGCATTATAGGCATGAGTCACTGTGCCCAACTGGAATTTTGAATTTAAGCCATTCTGGTGGGTGGTTAGTGCTATCTCACTGTGGTTTTAATTTGCATTTCCTGATGACTAATGATACTATCTTTTTAAGTGGTTATTATACATTTTTCACCATTATAAATAAAACTGAAATGACAGTATACAAACTGTTTTGTAGATATCTGAACAGAACAGAAGTAGCAAGGAAGTTATTAGGCTCATCTGGCCTAGTGGTTGGTATACCCAGCCTAGTAGGGAAAAACTTTCCTTGCTAATAAATTTAGGCAGACTGCATACTCTTTTCAGGTGGGCAACATTCAGCAAATGATTGAGTGCCTGAGTCTTAGAACTTTCACTTCTTTCCTTTCTTTTTTCCTAACTGTAAGAAACCAATAATCTTCATTTTAAAATTAATTAATTAATATTATTATTACTTTTTAGACAGGGTCTCATTCTGTCGCCCAGAATGGAAGGCAGTGGCACGATCATGGCTCACCATAGCCTTGACCTCCTGGCTCAGGAAGTCCTTCAGCCGCACTGGGACTTCAGGCATGCACCAACCACACCCGACTAATTTTTAAATTTTTTTGTAGAGACAAGGTCTCAACTATGTTGTCCAGGCAGTCTCGAACTTCTGGCCTCAAGTAATCCTCTCACCTCAGCTTCCCAAAGTGCTGTGATCACAGGCATGAGCCATCGCGCTGACCTCATTCTTTAATTAATTTTATCATCACTTCCTCCACCACCTCTCCCAGTTCTCAGAGTGCTGTTGAAGGGAGATGCTGAGTCACTTGGACCTAGTGTAGGTCAGGTTCTCTGCTCTCTCATTCTCCATTCAGATCTCTAACTCCCAGGCGCATCGCACATGGTAATTCTATTCTTTCTCCTCCGCTTAAGCTCTTAATTCTGACCCAAAGTAAATTCAATAGATAGTTGCTTTAAATTTACTTTTTAAAAATATATTTCTTTTTTATTTTATTTTATTTTTTTTGAGTTGGAGTCTCACTCTGTCGCCCAGACTGGAGTGCAGTGGCTGCTCCCGGCCACCACAGCCTCGACCTGCTGGGCTCCGGCGATCCTTCCGCCTCAGCCTTCCAAGTAGCTGGAACTGCAGGCACGCGCTACCACGCCCGGCTAGTTTTTGATTTATTGTAGAGATGAGGTCTCACCAAGTTGCCCAGGTGGGTCTCGAACCCGCGGGCTCAGGCAATCCACTCACCTCAGCCTCCCAAGGTGCGGGATTACAGGCTGAGCCACTGAGCCCGGCTTAAAAATATCTTTCATATTTAGAAACACTTTTATTTATGCCACTTTCAGGCAATACTGCATTGTTATAATTTGCAGTTCACAATCATGACATTAAAAAAAATCATGCCGGGCTCGGTGGCTCAGCCTGTAATCCCGCACCTTGGGAGGCTAAGGTGAGTGGATTGCCTGAGCCTGCAGGTTCGAGACCCACCTGGACAACTTGGCGAGACCTAATCTCTACAATAAATCAAAAAAAAATTAGCCGGGCGTGGTAGCGCGCGCCTGTAGTTCCAGCTACTTGGAAGGCTGAGGGGGAAGGATCGCCGGAGCCCAGCAGGTCGAGGCTGCAGTGGCTGGGAGCGGCCACTGTACTCTAGTCTGGGTGACAGAGTGAGACTCCAATTCAAAAAAAAAAAAAAATCATAATGTTAATTTTCCATGTTTCTTTCCAGGGCCTGTTCTTTGTAGATAGTGCTAGAACTTAAACTTAATTGCCATTTGTTACTATTTGGCCCAAAGCATTATTGTTATTTATTGTGATGATATGCCTGAGTCTATGATTCACAAAGAAATGACAAGCAGCATGATATAAGTACTCACCAAGGAGAACTTATGCCAGAATTGTCATGTCAGAGTCGAAGGCTGTGCAATTCCCCTAGAGAGGACCGTGTGGCAAGGAGGAAGATATCTAGCCCCCCTCGTTCAAAGACTGTCTTCTGGGGGTCACAAAGGTGATGGGGGTCACAAAGGTGATGGGGCTCACTCTGTCCCTCTGATCCATAGAGGGTAATAACAACCTAGAATGTGACAGGAAAAGATAAAATACAGGAAATTCAAACATGATTCTTATCTTAAAGAGAAAGATGAAGACATGACCTGTACTTAAAGGAAGTCTTAGGTATCCTAGACAAGCATAGAGGGCTGTTCATGTTTATAATTTAGAACTAGGAGGCTGGGCACAGTGGCTCAAGCCTGTAATCTCAGCACTTTGGAAGGCTGAGGCGAGAGAACTGCCTGAGCTCAGGGGTTCGAGACCTGCCTGGGCAACTTGGTGAGACCTTGTTTCTACAATAAACAAGAAAAAAGTTAGGCATGGTAGCAAACGCCTGTAGTTCCAGCAACTTGGAAGACTGAGGCAGAAGGATCGCCTGAACCCAGCAGGTCGAGAGGCTGCGGTGGCTGTGTGTGTGCCATAGCCCTGCATCCTGGGCGACAGAGTGAGACTCCAATTCAAAAAAGAAAAAAAAAGAACTAGGAAATACTAATCTCTGTGATCCCCTTTAGAGTGCGATTGGATGCTGGGACAAGTCAGGATGTCTCATCCTGACCAAGTCAGGATGTCTCTCATGTGGTAGAATTCGCAAAGCAAGGAATGAAGAGCATTTCTTTCATTAACCTTGGCTGTTGTAGCGGCCCTTCGATATCCAGCGTAGATCTGAATGAGGTACTGAAATTGAGAGCTGGGGTCATTATCAGCCAGGATGGTGACCTTCACCTGCAGGAAAAGCAGAACCAAGAAACTAACCATGTCTCCCATGAGTACAGTCTCCTGTTCCTCTAGCTAAGGAACAGGAAGGCACACAACGGCAGATTTGGCAACTCTATGGAAAGCAAGGCCAAGATGCGATTAGAAGATAAACAAACAAGCAGATCTAAGTGACTAAAGGTTGGATGAGGCCTGAAACTCCAGGTCTCATGCCTCTGAACTGAAATATCAAAATTAACTTGTTGGGTCTTGGGCCTTTAAATCCTCCCACCTCCTTCAGACTCAGATAGGTTTATCAGATAATATAGAGGATACGTGGTTACATCTGAATTTCAGATAAACAATGAATAATTTGGGGTGTATTTATACTAAAAATGCATTCACTATTTATTTAAAATGTAAATTTAACTGTATACTGAATACTGTATTTTTACTTACTAAAGCTGACAACCCTACACCAGGGCAACACAGAAATAGACATTTTGCATATTCTAGAATTTCAAAGTGTAAGAAAACTAAGAAGAAACAGGCTGAGTACAGTGGTTCTATAATCTCAACACTTTGGGAGGCTGAGGCAGGAGGATTGCTGAGCCCAGGAGTTCCTGAACAACCTGGGCAACATAGTGAGACCCTCCCTCTACAAAAAATAAAAACATTAGCTAAGTATGGTGGCATATGCCGATAGTCCAGCTACTTGGAAGGCTGAGGTGGGAGGATTGCATGAGCCCAGGAGTTTGAGGCTGCGGTAAGCTATGATCATACCATTGCATTCCAACCAGGGCAACAGAGCTGAAAAAAAAAAAATTCTGGTTGGGCATGGTGACTCAGCCTGTAATTCCAGCACTTTGGGAGGCTGAGGCAAGTGGATTGCCTGAACCCACGGGTTTGAGACCAGCCTGGGCAACTTGGTGAGACCTCATCTCTATAATAAATCACAAAAAACTAGCCGGGCGTGGTGGTGTGTGTCTGTAGTTCCAGCTACTTGGAAGGCTGAGGCGGAAGGATCATCTAAGCCCAGCAGGTTGAGGCTTCAGTGGCTGTGAGCATGCCACTGCACTCCAGCCTGGGCAACAAAGAGTGAGACTCCAACTCAAAAAAATAAAAAACTCCATATAGGTTTTGTTATTATTAAATTATAATTTGACTTACACATAACTTTCATATCCAATGTATAAAGTGAGATAAATCTATATTTGTTTTAGTTAAGCTCTCTAGGTGTTTTCTCGGGGCTCATTTCTATAATTTCGAACCTAAAATGAGTTCCACAAGGGTACAATCTTAACTTTAAAAAAATGGAGAGAAAGAGTTAACTTAATCACGCCTATTCAGCACAGTACTAGAAGTCCTAGCCAAAGCAATCAGGCAAGACTAAGAAATAAAAGGCATCCAAATCAGCAAGGGGGAAGTCAAACTATCTCTGTTCACTGATGACATAATTGTATACCTAGAAAATCCTAAATACTTCTCCAAGAGACTCCTAGACCTGATAAACGACTTCAGTAAAGTTTCAGGATACAAAATAAACATACAAAAATCAGTTGCATTTCTATACTCAATAATGCTCAAGCTGAGAATCAAATCAATAGTTTAATCCCATTTATAATAGCCATGGGGTGGGGGTGGGTAAAACACTAGGAATACATTTAACCAAGGAAGTGAAAGATCTCTTTGAGAACTACAAAATACTGATGAAGGAAGCTGTAGATGACACAAACAAATGGAAGAATACTAGTGCTCATGGATGGGAAGAATCAATACTGTTAAAATGACCATACTGGCCATTACCTTGCTAAACTACGCCTAGCTGTGTGTTTTTGAGCTATGGCCAGGCCATGTTTTCCTAAGCTTTGTCCCCTCCCCTCAACCTTGGGTAAGTGAATCTCTTCTCTTTCTCTCTCTCTCATATCTCCTCTCGCCTCTCCTCTCTCTAATGTACTTTCTAAATAAACTATATTTTCCAATCTCAAAATTAAAAAAAAGACTACACTGCTCAAAGCAATCTACAGATTCAACACAGTCTCTACCAAAATAACAAATTTTTTCATGTAACAATAAAAAACGTCCTAAAGTTTATATGGAACCAAAAAGAGTCTGAGCCAGGCTCAGTGGCTCAGTCTGTAATCCCACACTTTGGGAGGCTGAGGTGAGTGGATTGCCTAAGCCCGCGGGTTTGAGACCCGCCTGGGCAACTTGGCGAGACCTCATCTCGACAATAAATCAAAAATTAGCTGGGCATGGTAGCGGGCGCCTGTAGTTCCAGCTACTTAGAAGACTGAGGCGCCGGGCTCGGTGGCTCAGCCTGTTATCCCCCACCTTTGGGAGGCTGAGGTGAGTGAATTGCCTGAGCCCGCGGGTTCGAGACCCGCCTGGGCAGGCGAGATCTCATCTCTACAATAAATAAAAAAGTTAGCCGGGCATGGTAGCGCGCACCTGTAGTTCCAGCTACTTGGAAGGCTGAGGCGGAAGGATCGCCGGAGCCCAGCAGGTGGGGGCTGCGGTGGTCTGGAGCGGCCACTGCACTCCAGCCTGGGCGACAGAGTGAGACTCCAACTCACACACAAAAAAAAGACTGAGGCGGAAGAATCGCTGGAGCCCAGCAGGTCAAGGCTGCAGTGGCTGGGGAGCAGCCACTGTACTCCAGTCTGGGCGATAGAGTGAGACTCCAACTCAAAAAAAAAGAGTCTGAATAAACAAAGCAATACTAAGTAAAACAAACAACACACAAAAAACAAACATGGAGGCATCACACTGCCCGACTTCAAATTATAAAACAAGTCTATAGTAACTAAAACAGCATGGTACTGGTACAAAAACAGAAACAGATGACCAATGGAACAGAATGAAAAACCCAGGAAAAAAGCCACATACAACCAGCTGATCTTTGACAAAGCTGACAAAAATAAACCAGGGGGAAAGAACACTCTATTCAATAAATGGAGCTGGGAAAATTAACCGGCCATATGCAGAAAAATAAAACTGGATCCCAACCTCTTACCACATACAAAAATTAACTCAAGATGGATTAAAGACTTAAACATAAAATCTGAAACTATAAAAATCCTACAGTAAAATCTAGGAATAACTCTTCTGAACATTGACCTAGGCAAAGAATTTATGAAGACCCTAAAAGCAGATGCAACAAAACGAAAAATAGAAAAACGGGATTTAATGTAACTAAAATCTTCTGCACATCAAAAGAAATAATCAGTAGAGCAAACAGAAAACCCATAGAAGGAAGAAAATATTTGTATGCCTCAGAGAAAGGACTAATTCCAGAATCTACAAGAAACTCAATACAATATGAAAAAAACCCATCAAAAAGTGAACAAAGGATACGAATAGATACTTCTCAAAAGAAGACATATAAGCAGCCAACAAGCATATGAAAAATGCTCAATATCACTGATCAGAGAAATGCAAATTAAAACCACAATGAGATATCATCGTATACCAGTGAGAATGGCTATCATTGAAACAATGAATGCTGGTGTGGATGCAAAGAAGAGGGAACACTCATACACTGTTGGTGGGAATGTAAACTAGTTCAGTCTCTATGGAAAACAGTATGGAGATTTCTCAAGGAGTGAAAAATAAAACTACCATTCAACCCAGCAATCTCACTACTGAGTATCTACCCAAAGGAAAATAAATCACTATATAAAAAAGACACCTGCACTCATATGTTCATCACAGCACTACTCACAATAGCAAAATCATGGAATCAACCTAAATGCCCATCAACAATTGCAAGGATAAAGAAAATGTGGTGTGTGTGTGTGTGTGTGTGTGTGTGTGTGTGTGTATGTATGTCATGGGGTATGCCAAAGCCATAATAAAAAAAAAAGAATGAAATCATGTCCTTTGCAGCAACATGGATGGAGCTGGAGAGCAACAACCTAAGTGAACTCAGAAAACCAAAAACCGCATGTTCTCACTTACATATGGAAGCTAAATGGACACAAAGATGGAAATAATAGATACTGGGGACACTAAAGGAGGGAAGGCAAGGGAGGGGGTGAGGGTTCACAAGCTACCACTGGGTACAATGTTCACTATCTGGCGATCGGGAACACCCGAAGCCCAGCCCCCACCAGCATGTAATATGCCCCATGTAACAAACATGCACTCCTGAATCTAAAATTTGAAAAAGAGTGAAGTTCTAGGTCTGAAGACAGCAGATATACAAGTAAATTTAAGAAACATTTCTCCGGGCTTGGTGGCTCAGCCTGTAATCCCAGCACTTTGGGAGGCCGAGGTGAGTGGATTGCCTGAGCCCGTGGGTTTGAGACTCGCCTGGGCAACTTGATGAGACCTCATCTCTACAATAAATAAAAAATTAGCCAGATGTGGTAGCGTGTGCCTATAGTTCCAGCTACTTGGAAGGCTGAGGTGGAAGGATCGCCAGAGCCCAGCAGGTCGAGGCTGCAGTGACTGGGAGCGGCCACTGCACTCCATTCTGGGCGACAGAGTGAGACTCCAACTTAAAAAAAAAAAAAAAAAAAAGAAAGAAAGAAACGTCTCACTTGAATTTCTTTGCCACCTAGCACCAGGCTAGCACCATGCTACCTGCTTCTTTGGATGAAGGTGTTTCTCCTCATCCCCCCGCCACCTTATTTAACATACTCAAGCCATCGTGGCAAAGTTGTTGAAATCAAAGTCTCATTACCTTCTGCATATCTGCTTGATTCTTTCTCCAAGCCCACACAACTGTGACCATGTAGAATCCTAAAAGGCTGGCCAGCAAACGACACCCCAAAAGGATTATTGGTCACACGAAGGAACAGTTTGATTGTGTCTTCAACGTCCACTGTCCTGGGCATGATGAAGAAATCGCTGCTAAAGAAGGTCAGGTGGCTACAGAAACACTGCATCTTCAAAATCGTGCTCTGTGGCCCAACCTGGAATTAGAATCAAGACACTGCTTCTAATCAGGTAGAGTTATAAGGAAGGGACAAACATATAACATAAACATAGGCAATTTAGAGATGGAAAAGGATTACATCTGTAATCCCAGCACTTTGGGAGACCAAGGCAGGAGGATTGCTTGAGGTAAGGAGTTCAAGATATCAGCCTGGGCAACATAGTAAGACCTATCTGTAAAAAATAAAATTGAGAAAAATTAGTTGGGCATGGTGGTGCACTCAGGAGGCTGAGGTGGGAAGATTGCTTGAGCCCAGGAGGCTGCAATGAACTATGATTATACCACTGTACTCCAGCCTGGGCAACAGAGCGAGACTGTCTCAAAAAAAAAAAAAAAAAAAGATTCGTGACCTGCCTGGGCAACTTGGCGAGACCTCAACTCTACAACAAATCAAAAATTAACCGGGCATGGTAGCGTGTGCCTGTAGTTCCAGCTACTTGAAAGGCTGAGGCGGAAGGATCACCGGAGCCCAGCAGGTCGAGGCTGCGGTGGCCGGGAGCGGCCACTGCACTCCAGTCTGGGCAACTGAGTGAGACTCCAACTCAAAAAAAAAAAAAAAAAAAGAAAAGAATGAATTAGAGGTAGATGTATCAATATGGATAAATGCTGAGTGAATAAAATAAGTTAAAGAAGGTTATATACAGCATGATGCCATTCACACAAAGCCTGAAAGCATGTAAAACAACACTTATTTATATATTCATCATCAGTTTTTCTCTCCAGTACATAAACTTGTGAGGTCATTGTCTTGTTCATTTCTGTAGCCCTAGTTCATAGACTTGGGCATGGCATGTTGAGATACTCAATAAATATTTGCTGAAAGAGTGAATGCATACACCAAATTCAGGACAGTGCTTACTCTTTGGTAGAAGGAAAGGGATGAGACTAGGGAGGGATACACAGAGGGCTTCAGTTCCTCAGTGTTTTATTATTTTTTAAAAATCTGAAGTAAAAAGAATAAAATAATGACTTTGATAAAGCTGAGTGTGCATTAAATGATGATATTATTTCCTATAGCTTTCCATATGCTGTAACATTTCTTCACTATATATGTATACACACACACACACACACACACACACACACACACACATATATATATATATATATTTTTTTTTTTTTTTTGAGAAAGCAGGATTTATTGAGAGGACAGAAAAGCTTCTACAGCGGGAGGGGTCCCATAGGGGTTGCTCCACAATAAATTTTTTTTTTTTTTTTTTTTGAGTTAGAGTCTCACTCTGTCGCCCAGACTGGAGTGCAGTGGCCGCTCCCGGCCACCGCAGCCTCGACCTGCTGGACTCCAGCGATCCTTCCGCCTCAGCCTTCCAAGTAGCCAGAATTACAGGCACACGCTACCATGCCCGGCTGATTTTTTGATTTATTGTAGAGATGAGGTCTCGCTGCCCAGGCGGGTCTTGAACCCGCGGGCTCAGGCAATCCACTCACCTCAGCCTCCCAAAGGCGCGGGATTACAGGCTGAGCCACCGAGCCCGGTTCACAATAAATATTTAAAAAATATATTGGGGCTGGACTTGGTGGCTCAGCCTGTAATCCCAGCACTTTGGGAGACCGAGGTGAGTGGATTGCCTGAGCCCACAGGTTTGAGACCAGCCCTGGCAACTTGGCGAGACCTTGTCTCTACAATAAATAAAAAATCAGCTGGGTGTGGTAGTGCACACCTGTAGTTCCGGCTACTTGGAAGGCTGAGACAGAAGGATCGCAGGCGCCCAGCAGGTCAACTCTGGGGTGGTCGTGAATGTGCCACTGCACTCCAGCCTGGGCGACAGAGTGAGACTCCAACTAAAAAAAAAAAACCCATATATATATATAAAATACATATATATTTATATATAAATGTGTATCTATATTTAAATATAGATATATATCATTGGGTGGCAAAATGGAAGCCATCAATTCTGTATTTGGTTTTGTGGATGACAAGCCTAAAATATCGTCAAGGTGACTGACTTCTTTCCATGGCATAAGGTGAAGTTCTGGATGCCCAATTTATATTCTGCCCTTGGAAGAACCGGCATGCTGTACTTGGCAGCTCTATTGTGTTTGTGGAGACCTAGCACTACAAAGAGCTTCAAGGAGATGAGAAATACCGATGCCTTCTGCAGTCAGTGACCTGTGAGAGGAGAAAGCTCTCAAGCCTTGCTACTCCAAGTTTGGTGTCCCAAGAAGCAGCATTCTCATCACCTGGGGGATTATTAGAAGGGCAGACTCTCAGGCCCCACCCCAGAGATACTGCATTAGAATCTTTTTTTTTTTTTTGAGTCAAGGTCTCACTCTGGAGTGAGGTTGGAGTGCAGTGACAATCACAGCTCACTGCAGTCTCAACCTCCTGAGCTCAGGTGATCCTTCTGTCTCAGTCTCCCAAGTACCTGGAACTACGAGTGTGTGCCACTATCCTGGCTTTTATTTTCCTTTGCAGAGACGAGGTCTCACTGTGTCACCTAGGTTGTTTTCAAACTCCTTGGCTCAAGCAATCCTCCTGCCTCAGCCTCCCAAATTGCTGGGATTACAAGTCTGAGCCACTGCACCCTGTCCAGAATCTACATTTTAACAAGCTCCGGTTTTGAGGATTTGCTCCAGAAGCAATACCCAGAAATCACTGCTTGAGGCCATGAACAGTGCAGATGCCTTCCAGAGAATCCTATTCCTTTCTCTTCCTGTCTGGATGACACCTTCCCGATCTTATATGAAGAGCAACTTCACAACTTCCAGGAACTCACACCACATTCTTTGTGCTACTCAACTAGGACTTTAACCAGGCAGGATCTCACAGAATCACGAGTGTGCAAATGCACAATGCCATTTTTAAAGTCGGCAGACACCAGGAACAAAGTGATGATTACAAAAGTGACAATCTGCCCCACCTGGCCTGGAGTGTACAAGAATCTACAAACGTATTATTTTAGCTACAAAAGTTCTCCTTTGTTTAGCAGGAAGGTTGTTTCATTTCACCCATAACATATGAAATACTTGTAGAATTGTACACCTTCTGTACACTGCTTTATTTTATACACAATTGTCAGATTAACCCTGGACTGTGTTTGAGAAAAATTACAAAGATAAAGCACAAACTGCTCCTGCTCCAGACAGCCATACTTTCCCTGCCCACCACACATGACCCTCTTCCTCCTCCTCCTTTGTCCCAGGCTGACTTATTTCCCTTCTGATTATGTATTTTTTTTTCTGGGCTGCCCCAAATAAGATGACAGGTGTATTGTGATCAGCAGCAGCTAAGGTAGAAGAGAGTTCAGAGAAGTGGCCCTGTTTCTTACTTGGCACCCGTTGCTCCTCCACGTGCCTGTTGTGGCTGTCCCAGAAATAACACCGTGTGACGGCAGTTACGACGGCGACTAGCGTGGGTGTCTGCTGAGTGAGCTCCTGGCTCTTGCTCAACACAGCGGTTATGTAGTAGGTGCCGATCCCATAGTGCAGACTCTCAGGAGTCAGCACCCATGTGTATTCCTCATCTTAGAACAAAAAAGAGTGCTTGCTTGGGTTTCAGATGGGACAAAAATGCCATCAGATGCTTTCTTCTGAAGGGTCTATTAGTATTTTACAAACGAGAACATAATAAGTCTAGAGTCACAAATGTTTTGGAAGAATATAACCAGAGATACAATCCTGGGCTTTGAGTTACTCCTGTTCCAATAAAGAATCAGTTTTTTTTTTCCATAAAGGAAATTTAGGTCTAATGAATTAGAATGTATTATGAGTTTTAGAAAAATTAAATGATTACACATCTAAATGAGTAGATAGAAGACCAACAATGAAACCCAAGGGTGAAGTAAGAACTGGAAGATGCTCCAGGAACTGAGCCCTGGACTGCATGCCAGGGACCCACCATCAGGCCTGGATCTGTCAAGTGGCTAAGGGCTAAAGTAAGTCACTGAATCTCTCCAGACTTCATCTTTCAAACAGGAATTCTTGTCTTTCAAACAAGCAGTCTCCAAGACCCCTTCCTGCTCTATTTATTTTTATTTTGAGTCAGGGTCTCACTCTTTTGCCCACGCTGGAGTGCAATGGCTCCTCCAGCTCACTGCAGCCTCGATCTCCTGGGCTCATGTGATCCTTCCACCTCAGTCTCCCAAGTAGCTGGGACTAAGGCATGTATCACTGTGCCTGGCTAATTTTTAAATTTTTAAAGAGACAAGGTCTTACAATGTTGCCCAGGCTGGTTTTGAACTCCTGGGCTCGAGCAATTCTCCTGCTTCGGCCTCCCAGAGTACTGGGACTACAGGTGTGCACCACCATGCCTGGCCTAATTTTTTTATTTTTTTGTAGAGATAAGGTCTCACTATGCTGCCTGGGCTGAGGCAGGTGGATTGCTTGAGCCCTTCCCGCTCTAAATGACACAATATTATTGCCATGATCTCCAAGAAAAACTGAGCACACCTTCCAAATGGGGCAAGGGCCTGTGGGCAATGCAGACAGACTGCTGCTGGCAGCCCAGCAGTGAGAGCTCGCCTCAGGTGCCTCGCCTAGGAGCAAAAAGAACTTCAAAAGAGAGAACTTACCAGGGTCTGTATTTTTATTAAGCCTTAAAACTTTTAAAAGTGCATTTGGTACCAATATATTTCTAGAGGTGTATTAAAACAAAAAACTGACACTTACATCACAATGTAATTTTGATAGGAGCATTTTGTTATTTTTTACAAGGCAGAACTGGGTGTAACAGTTGAACTAAGCAATCATGTAGAAACAAAAAAAGGGATCATTCCTGTGAGAGTGGGTCCTATGTGGGAGGCAGAAGTTCTTTCAATATGGGAAGATGGTCACGAAAGGAGACTATTATGCTTTCTCCGTTCTGATTATTTTTCCCAACTGTTTTTAAAATGCAAAAGCATACAGCTCTTAAGACTTCTCAGTACTATATTTAAAGTTTATATTCATAGAGCATGTTTTTGATCAAGTAGATCTACGCACTATTTATGTAACTCAGACATTTTTAACTTAATATGTGTCAGAAATTCTTAACTTTTCTAAACTACAATATAGTCATTCTGTTCTTATTCCAAGACTTACTGAGATATCGCCAGGTCTTCCCCAAATCTAAGATTAAAAATAAAGTTGAAACATATATTTCATAATTATCCATCAACAATATATAAAATTTGAAGTATATGTGATCCATGGTGTTAGGACTTCTCCTGTGGGTCTCAACATTCATTACGAAAAACTTCAACCACAGTAAGTTGAGAGAATTTTACAGTGAACATGAACACCCTAACTAACTAGGTTTCTACTTTTTTTTTTTTTTTTTGAGTTGGAGTCTCACTCTGTTGCCCAGACTGGAGTGCAGTGGCTGCTCCCGGCCACCGCAGCCTCGACCTGCTGGGCTCCGGTGATCCTACCGCCTCAGCCTTCCGAGTAGCTGGAATTACAGGTGCGTGCTACCACGCCCGGCTAATTTTTTGATTTATTGTAGAGATGAGGTCTTGCTGCCCAGGCGGGTCTCGAACCCGCAGGCTCAGGCAATCCACTCACCTCAGCCTCCCAAAGGCGCGGGATTACAGGCTAAGCCACCGAGCCCGGCTGGTTTCTACATTTAACATTTTACTATATTTGCTTTCTCACTTATATATCCTTCTATCCATCCCATAATCCATCTTTTTAAAAAATGCATTTTAGCTGGGCTTGGTGGCGTACACCTGTAATCTCAGCACTTTGGGAGGCTGAGACAAGAGGACTGCTTGAGTTCAGGGGTTCGAGACCAGCCTGGCAATGTGGAAAGACTTCATCTCTACAGTAAGTCAAAAAATTAGCCGGGCATGGTGGTATATGCCTGTAGTTCCAACTACTTGGAAGGCTGAGGCAGAAGGATCGCCTGAAACCAGCAGGCCGAGGCTGCTGTGGCCGTGAGAGTACCACTGCCCTCCAGCATGGGTGACAGAGTGAGACTGACTCAAGAAAAGAAAAAAAAAAAAAAGGGGCAACCCCTCCGGGTCCCCTCCCACTGTGAGAGCTTTTCTGTCCTCTCAATAAATCTTGCTTTAAAAAAAAAAAGCTTTTTATGGTCACATGTATATGCACATGTGGTAAATTACACTTACACTTACACGGAAATGAGTGCCTGTAAACCTGGTGAAATCTGAATAAAGTCAATGCATTGTATCTGTGTGTCATTTTCTGGTTGTGGTACTGCACTGTAGTTATGTAAGATGTTACCCTTAAGGGAAACTGGATGAAATGTATACTAGCTCTGTTTTGTTTCTTAGAATTACATGTAAATCTATAATGATCTCAAAGTAAAAAGTTTAAAAAAAGACAAGAAAAAAATGCACCTCAGATTAAGTTTCCGACATCCGATTGGATTTTTACCTTTTTGCCACACCTGATCCTTTGGAATGCTGATGTTCAGGTAGAAGTAAGTGTGGTTAGGCTGATGCTGGAACCCTAGGTAGAGGGGTCATGAAGAGGGGACTGTCAGGTTCTATGCTCACTATTAGGGATTCTCCAAGGAAGAGGTGTTCACTGTGATTGTAAAATGGTCTGTGCTCGTGTTGAGGCTGGTGGGATGAGTTCCCATGCTAATATTTCTCCAGAGTATGATCTAGAAAAAGAGATGGTTAATCAGTCTTCAAGTTTAAGATGATCCATTGATGCTTTCAATCACCCCTATATTGAAAAGGTAATGAAACTTCCTCTTTGAGTGGTAGTAGCTAACACACTGCCAGGGGTTAGGAAGAATTAGTCTAAAACCGAAAACTACTTTTTCTTTCTTTTTTTTTTAATTTTTAATTTTGAAGGCATAAGGTACAATTCAGGGTTAGGTATACAAATGTTCATTATGCAGGTACCCTTGTTGATGAGGTGTGCCCACCCCCAAGTTTCCAACTACTGCCAATCCTGCCCCCTTCCCCCAGTGGTTTCCAACTACTGCCAATTCCTTTCTTTCTTTTTTTGCCAACTAAAACATATTTATTTAATATACATCACAAGGACTCAACCAAAGACTGAATTTAAAAAACAAAGATAACACTACAGCTTAAGACTGAGGAATGGACAGATCATCTAAGGAAAAGATAAAATAAAAGATGACACAGGAGAGGCTGGACAGCCCAGGTCAGGGCTCCTGGGTGGAGACCTGCTTTGAGTAGGTTTCTTGCAGGTGCTTTTTTTTGAGTTAGAGTCTCTCTCTGTCACCCAGGCTGGAGTGCAGTGGCACACTCACGGCCACCCCAGTGTCGACCTGCTGGGCTTGGGCAATCCTTCCACCTTAGCCTTCCAAGTAGCCAGAACTACAGGCATGCACTACCAAGCCCAGCTAATTTTTTGACTTATTGTAGAGGCGAGGTCTCGCCAAGTTGCTCGGGCTGTTCTCAAACCCACAGATTCAGGCAATCCACTCGCCTCAGCCTTCCAAAGTGCTGGGATTATAGGCTGAGCCATCGAGCCCGGGTTGCAGGTACTTCTTAAAAGCTGTGGGGTTTTTCCAGAGCTTGGCAGTGTGTGTGTTTAAAGGGCTATCGATTTTGGGTTCTCCTTGCAGGTTCTGGATGGAGAGAAGGATTGTCCTCACGTCAGAGGGCAGACCACTTGTCCTTCAGGATGTCCAGGCAGATGTTACCCTGGGTGTCCACATCGGGGTGGTAGCAGGGCGTAAGGAACTTCACCCTGGGTGCATTGTAAGGGTAGCTGCTGGGGAACTCCAGAGGGCTTATATACAGGTCTTCATTCACTGTTCCAGCTGCTCCAGGGATGGTCCCCACCCATTTGAAAAGGTTGTCTGATTCAGGGAAAGCAGAAATTCCTTTTTATCACCAGACATCATGAGGGTCATCATCTCTTGCTGTAGCCTTTTGCACCCCCGCTAGGCTTGGTTCCTTTGGCAGCGGTGATGCTGGCCAGCTGGGTCATGGTTTTGGGAAGCCATCCAGGACATGTTGGCAGGAAGACAGGAACTTAGAATAGGACTGCAACTGTCACCAATCCCTCTTATGGTAACTGTTCAAGGTTCGCTTATGAGTGAAAACATGTGGTACTCAGTTCTTAATTTTGTCCTTCTTTATGGTTGCATAATATTCCATCATGTATATGTACCTTTCTTTTTTAAGTTGGAGTCTCAATCTGTCACTGAGGCTGGAGTGCTGGTGTGCAGTGGCATGCTCACGGCCACCGCAGCCTCGACCTACTGGGCTCAGATGATCCTTCCGCCTCAGCCTTCCAAGTAGCTAGAAATACAGACATGTGCTACCATGCCTGGCTAATTTTTTGATTTATTATAGAGTTGAGGTCTTACCAAGTTGCCCAGGCTAGTCTAGAACCCATGGGCTCAAGCAATCTTCTCACCTCGGCCGAAGTGCTGGGATTATAAGCATGAGTCACCACACCCAGCAACCACATTTTTAAAAATTCAGTCCTCTTTCGATGGGCAGTACAGTTGTTTCCATGTTTTTGCTATTGTAAATAATGCTGCAATAAATGTGCAGGTGCAGGCACCTTTTTCATAGAGAAAAACACCTTTTTCTAAGTATAGTATACCATAGTATATCGTATATCTCTTTGTAAAAGTTCCTAAGTAAAGCTGTCAATAACAAAACAATGGAACTGTCATCAATCTAAAGCGATTTCCTTCAAGTTGTTGCATCCTTCCAGTCTATTCTCCAGTATATTCTATTCTCTTTTATTTTATTCCCAAAGAATCAATTCCTACCTCAATATCTTCCTTTAAGTCATGGACTCAGAGCAATTCATGATTGGAGCTCAGTAACACATTTCCAATGCTTCCAACAATGTTTCCGTCATCAAAATTCTTGAAGGGATTGAAAGCTAGTCCTGTTATCTAAAGATAAAGAAAGCTCAGTTTTACCAGTTGCTAAAATATTTATAAATGGCCCCGATAGGTAACAAGGTATCAGATGTCATAAATTAAATGCTGGGATTTTTTTCCTCTTCTAATATTTCAAACAAAATAAGATTTTATATTATAACATCTATGAGACACAATTAATTAAAGATTAATTATACTTGTGACCTCCCAGAATTATTTTAAAATGTTTATACCTGGAGGATTCTATTTTACTAGGAAATAAGTATTCTGCTCTCCAGGATAAGGCAATAATGCTACTTGTGTTTGTCAGGTAATTGTTGAAAGAAAAACAATATATTAACATGACTAGGTTGGAGTACTGAGTCAATAATCATTCAGGTATTCCCAATTTTATGTAAATAGTGAAGAGTTGAGATCAATTCAAATCATAACACAGAAAATTTTAAATCTAGAAATCTGTTTAATGCTTTCTCAACCTCTACAGTGAATCATTTTAAAGAAGCCTCTACCCCTGCCAGTATAAAATGAAAATTAGCCGGGCTTGGTGGCTCAGCCTGTAATCCCGCACATTTGGGAGGTTGAGGTGAATGGATTGCCTGAGCCCGCGGGTTCGAGACCCACCTGGGCAGTGAGACCTCATCTCTACAATAAATCAAAAAATCAGCCAGGCATGGTAGCGCATGCCTGTAATTCCGGCTACTTGGAAGGCTGAGGCGGAAGGATCGCCGGAGCCCAGCAGGTCGAGGCTGTAGAGGCCGGGGAGTGGCCACTGCACTCCAGTGGGCAACAGAGTGAGACTCCAATTCAAAAAAAGAAAGAAAGAAAGAAAGAAAATGTCACACAATCTCTCTCATTTGGTCTGGACTAGTCAGCTTACATTTCAGGTACATTTCTTTTACCCAAACAGCTACATGGCCATCAAATTCCATTTTCGTTCTGATCACAATCAATTTCACACTTACTTGGACATTAACTCCGGGTTGTTTATTCAAGAGCTCCTCCAAAGCTGAAGCTGATGGAAAGCCTAACCTCACAGGTGCTGGGTAACCCAGAGTATAATAGCTCAGAGGTAAAGTTGATATGTTCTGGCTAATAAAAAAGAAGTTAAAATGGAAGTCAATTTTTGTATGTTCTTCTAAAGGTCAAAAACCTGAAGTGAAAGTCTCCCAGTTTCCTCCCTTCTTCCTCTGTTAACCTGCTCAACATTAGAGTAGCAATGGAAGAGGTCAAAGTCACTGAAGATGCAGAAAACTGATTCTGCAATAGAAATGCTTCCAGGATATTCTCAAGTACCATCAAGGACATTTTCGGCAAGTCTTCCACCTGCATTTTGGGGGAAATACCATGTGACTTGTATAACCTCAGGGTATTGTGCAAGTGAAATAATGGCGTGGAGAGGGTTGGAAGGAGAATTTTTGACAGTGATGTTTTGAATGGTGACTTTCATTGGAGAGAACCTTGGAACTCCACAGAAAGTACATGTAATGTGGCTAAAGACTTAATTAACCTTTGTTATCAACTAAGAGGGTCAGGCAAGGAAAGAGTTCTTTGCCTCATTATATAGTTGCCCTAAACCTACTCAAGATAGGATTTTTTTTTAAAGACAGTTTTATTGAGGTAAATTTCACAAATACAATTCACTCACTTAGAGCATACAATTCAATGTTTTTAGTATATTCACAGGGCTGTGAAATCATCATCACAATCTAATTTTAGGATTCATCTCCCCTAAAATAAACCTGGTACCTGTTAGCAGTCACTCTCCATTCCCTTCTCTCTACTCCCCCCAGCCCTAGGCAGTCACGAATCTACTTTCTGTGCCTATAGACTTGCCTCCTCTGAACATTTCATATAAATGAATCACAACATATGGTCTTTTGTAACTGGTTTCTTTAGCTTGGCATAATGTTTTCAAGTTTCATCCATGTTGGAGCATGTATCAGTACTTCATTCCATTGTGTTGCTGAATAATATCCCATCATATTGATATACCAAATTTTGTTTATCCATTCTTCAGATCATGGATATTTGGGTTATTTCCAATTTTTGACTATTTAGCTATTTGAACAATGCTGCTATGAATGTGAGTGTACAAGTTTTTGTATGGACGTATGTTTTCAATTCTCTTGGGTAGAGCCCAAGGAGTGAAATTGCTAAGTTACAGCAGTTCTACTTTTAACGGGTTGAGGAACTGCCAAACTTTTTCCAAGTGGCTGCATAGTTTGCAATCCAACAGTGTAGGAAGGTTGCAATTTTTCTGCATGCTTGCCAATACTTAATGTTATCTTTTTGGTATGAAGTGGTATCTCATTTTGGTTTTGATTTGCATTGCTCTAATGATTAGTGATGTTGAACATCTTTTCATGTGAATAGCAAACATAACTTACTGAGCATTGACAGTAACCAACACTTTACAGAGTCCCTTTCACTTGCTTATGGCACTAGGTAATCTTGGCTCACTGGTGGGGTAGAGACGGAGACCCTAGAGGAAGTTTGGCAGAGCGATTTCCTAAGTAGCACATATTTGAGCTGGATTCTCTTTAAAGGACTAAGGAGAGGGGGTGTGATGCCTGGACCTGTCAAGATCAAAGTTTCTAGAGTTGGCCACCTACATATGTTGCACCCACCTGCTCAGTGTCATGCTTGGATTCCTGCCAACTCTCTTCACCAGCTTGTAAGATATTGTTGAGGGAATGAAAGAGGCAGACAGTCACAGGAATTCTGGGGCCCTGACTGCTGTTGTTCTGAAATGGGATCTTCAGTAACTGCTCACTCAGGTGGATAAATGAATTGATGATACATACCGACCTGGCAATATTAGAAAGCAAACAGCTGGGCTTGGTGGCTCAGCCTGTAATTCCGCGCCTTTGGGAGGCTGAGGTGAGTGGATTGCCTGAGCTTGCGGGTTCAAGACCCACCTGGGCGAGACCTCATCTCTACAATAAACCAAAAAAATCAGCCGGGTGTGGTAGCGCATGCCTGTAATTCCGGCTACTTGGAAGGCTGAGGCGGAAGGATCACCAGAGCCCAGCAGGTTGAGGCTGCGGTGGCCGGGAGTGGCCACTGTACTCCAGTCTGGGCAACAGAGTGAGACTCCATCTCAAAAAAAAAAAAAAAAAAAAAGAAAGCAAACATATTACTATGTCATAATAGTAGGGTAAAACAAAACAGTCTATGGCCATGCCACCCTGAAGGGGTCTAATCTGTTGAAAACAAACAAACAAACAAAAACAAAAAAGAAAGCAAACTCACATCCCTGAACCGTTCATGACTGTTTTAAAGTTGTGTTTGTATTAGCAGTTCAATATTCTCTACACATTTCAAATATATTCTTATAAAAAGTAATACCATAATTTGGCAGAGAAGGAAAGTATGTTATTTCATATTACCTACAGGGGAGGATTCATATTTCATGTTATTCTAAGGAACTGACATAACTCTTTTTGAGTGGTAAATAGGCCAGATATCAAACGAACAAAAGTAAATTTAAAAAAGGAATGCTGAGGAAAAGAGCAATGCTGACCAAAATGCTGAGTAGATTATTCCTTTATATCTAGGGCCTGAAAATCATTTAAGATAGCTGGGCATGGTAGCTCAAGCCTGTAATCCCTGTACTTTGGGAGGCCGAGGCAAGAGTGTTGCCTGAGTCTAGGGGTTCTAGACCAGCCTGGGCAACTTGGTGAGACCTTGTCTCTACAATAAATAAAAAAATTATCCGAGCATGGTGGTGTGCACCTATAGTTCCAGCTACTTGGAAGGCTGAGGTGGAAGGATTGCCTGAACCCAGCAGGTCGATGCTGGGGTGGGGTGGTCATGAGTGTGCCACGGCACTCCAGTTTGGGCGATGGAGTGAGACTCCAACTCAAAAAAAAAAAAAAAAAAGAAGAAGAAGAATGAGTTCATCTTGAGTTATCCATGATGATGTATTAAGTAAAAAAATCAAGGGTCCAAAAAGTTTGTATACCTTACCTCCAGTTTTGTTTAAAGAAAAAAAAAATGCTTATGTACACACAGAAAAATCCTAGAAGGTTATGCACAGAAAGTTAATAACAAATTAATAACAGTGATTCCATCTAGAAAATAGGATTGGGAAGAAGGACAAAGACAGGAAGGGCTCTCACTTTGTACTTCATATGCTTTTGTTCTGATTTTTAAAAATAACAAGCATGTATTATTTTTGTCATTTAAAAGGTCCAAGTAAACAAAAACAGATTGCATTTACAAGCTTACTGCAGAATATATGAAAATACAGGAAATGGAAAAAAGAAAATTAAAATTCCTTCTACTCTTACCACCTTAATTTGCTAATGTGTACAAAGTAGGAAGAGGCATGAATAATTGTGGGGAAGTAACACTGGTATATGTAGTTTCAACAAATGTAATGTAGATATTACCAATACACTGGTTTTTGATGCCTGTTTCAAGGCTGTACCACTCTCTTTGTGGCAAGAAGTAGATGTATTTTATTTCCCATAATTTCTTCTAATAAATACATTGGAAAGAGTGTCACCTGATAAATGACAAAATGAACATAAACATAGTATATCCAAGAATGTCACTACTGATCAATTTATTCACAGTTTTCAGACTTAAAGGTACAAAAATACTTGTTAATATTTAAATGTGTTTATAATGCTAAACTCGGCACAGGGCACAATCTCCAGTTCTCTTATTCTGTTTTTTGCTGTTCCCCATCTCCTATCTTATTCCCTCCCAATCATCCTCTGCTTACCTGAGCTGGTTTAGAAAATCTTGGGGTAAAGGCTATCAGTGTCTGGAGGACTTCACAAGCTTTCTTCAGTTTATCACGAACTTGCAAACCATGAATTGCTCTGCTAAAGTTCCCTGCTATCTTATCTATGACCTGTTGGGAACAAAGGAGTTTGTCAAAATTACTCAGATAAAATTATTGTACTTTAGTAGTTTGAGACATTGATTTAACCAGAATTAACTTTTTATTTATTTTTTATTTTTTTTGAGCTAGGGTCTCACTCTGCTGCCCAGGGTGGAATGCAGAGGTGTGGTCTTTAGTCACCATAGCCTTGACCTTCTGGTCTCAGGTGATCTTCCTAGCTCAGCCCCTGAGTAGTTGTGACTACAGGCATACACCACCATGCTCAGCTGATTTTTTTATTTTTTAAAAACTGTTGGGAGCCAACATCTATAGCTACATGGCTGAGGCCTGTAAAGGCCCATCTGGAAGATCACCTCTGACATAGGATATCAGTTATACCTATAATATTGGCGTGTGATTAGTGACCAGTGTGTATACATGGCAGTAAAACTTATTTCTTTCTAGATATTTTCAAACTTCTATTTTCTGGTAGACTGGTGAGTCAGCTCTTGTTCCGAAAGCAGTTTCCCCTAGAGCTAGGATTAGAAACTAAATTACCATAATAGTTATATCGCCCTGCCCTAGCCAGGCAGAACGATTACTTTTGTTTCGTTACAGGCCATGCATTTCCTTGCTTTTGTTTCATACAGAAACTCTGTTTGTTTCTGTTTGCTTCAGCCCGAGGCCATGATGGCCATGCATTTCCTTATTTAAGAGTGTGACAGCTACTATTTGATTTCTAGAGTAGACTTGTTAGGATAAAATATATACATATACACTTATAGTTACATTTTAGAGTATATTTGAGTAAATTTATGCTTGCTGTTTTGTTTCCTTTGGCTACATTATTCAAATATAATAGTTACTATACGATTTATAAAAGAATTAATGATAAGGTATTAGCTTAATAGGATATAGCATAGTATTAAAGGTCAATCATTAGAAAAATTAAAGTTTAGACATAGGAAATTCATTTAAGTCATGGTAAGGTTTTATAATTTAAGGATAAGTTTTAATCGTTATAGAATTACAGGACACTACGTTGAACATAATAGATTAATAGAATAACTGAGTCATTTAAGTAAACTTATAGATTATAGTATAGTGTTAAGTTGATAATATTAATCGTTAAAAATATTAGGAGTCAGTAAACTTGGATTTAACTTAAAAAAGTTTTCGTATTAATCAGGGTCTGGAACAAAAAGTATAGTGTAAGTGATTTATTGAACATTATGGAAAACACTTCGAACAATCTGTATTGAAATTGTACACCTGTGAATTTAATATAAGTTTTGTGAAGCACGTCATGCATCATGGAATTGTAATTGTTTGGAACTTGCAAGTCTCGTGATGGTCTTGTGATGCGTAATTTGCATAAGAATTTGTACGCCCCCCAACAAGTGATTATCACACTAATGGAGGGTATAGAAAAAGGTATATAAGTTGGAAGGAGTCCAAATAAAATTTGGCTTCAGTCCTGATCAGACTGTTCCCAGAAGAACTGCCTCAGAGTGATCTCTTCTCTCCGTCCTGATTCACCGTTGCGGTCCTAACCCACCTTAAGTCAGGGCTGGCACCCCGACAAAAAACAAAGATGCGGTCTCATTATGTTGCCCAGGCTGGTTTCAAACTCTTGGGTTCAAGGGATCCTCCTACATTGGCCTCCCAAAGTGTTGGATTACAGGCATGACCCCAGCCCCAAAATTGACTTTTGATAACATTATGAACTCTGTGAACCATGGCTCTCCAAAACAGTTGTTACTTTCAGAAGCTTTTCTGTAAGTAATGGAATTTATTTTCATCTGTTCCATACAGGACAGAAATTGAATAACAAGGCTATACAGTGGTTGATCCAAGAGCAAATGAGTCTAGAAATAAGATTTATGGAAGTAAATGTAAGTCTCAAGGTCACAAACAAAGGTGAAGGAAACATAGAAATCAAAACAATAAAAACAAACTTTTCTATTCAGAAGTATGTTCCCTCCATGTTTGTTTCCCTCAATTCAAGAGTTCATGTTTGAGAGGGAACTACTTGAAATGCCACACAACAGGAGGTAGGAAGCAGAAAACCTCCCTTAAAAAACAAACTGAGCAAACTGGATTTGGTCCCAAAGCTTAAAAGAATAGTGCTTTTGAAATGAAGTCCAATCCTGAGAGGATCTCTGTTTATACCAACTACTTGGTCCATTTCTAGAATACAGCCAACTTATAGCTTAATTTGATCATGTACTAAAAAAACTTTATTAAATGCTTACTGTGTACTGCTAGGTGCTATGTTAGACATAGGGGTTAGAGCAGTTAAAGCCAGCAGTTAAAATCATTCAACTGGATCATACAGTTAGATAAAGTTATTTCTGATTCAAAAGGCTTGTAAGATTTTTTAAGAAATTGAGGACAGTAATAAAGAGATCTTAGAATTGAGGACCACTCACGCTTGGCTTTATATTTGGGATTGAGGTGTAAATAAGCAGGAATGAAGACATGAGTGAGATATAGTTGCCACCCAACTACATGCTTGCCAGTGGAGGTCAGGTCTTATTTGGTGCTGTCCTAGCTATAGCCAGGTAAGTCACTGAGAATGCTTTATTTGATATTTTAGAATAGAACTTGTGACCTGGACTGACTCATGGTATATCTTGCCACTTATTTAGTCTTTTAACATATCTTAATAAAGTTTTATAGTTGTCTCTGTAGACGTTTTGAATATTTTTGGTTAGATTTATTCCTAGGCACTTGCTGTCATATCTTTTTAAATTTAATTTTCTGATTGTTGCTGGTATGTAAAAATACAATTAGCTCTAGTATACTGATCTAGTATTAGCAATAGCATTAAATAATAATGTCAGTAAATACAGAAATGGGCATAAAATCCACTGTGGACTATTTTCATGGACTTGTCTAGCTTTTGTTTTGAATTGAGATATATGCTGGTCTGTTAGGCATTCTCTCTGAGGTCTAGTTCTGCTGGGAGGTAAAAGGGTGAACTGTTGTTTTTTTGTTTTGTTTTGAGTCAGTCTCACTCTGTTGCCCAGGTGGAGTGAAGTAGTATAATTATGGCTCACCACAGTCTTCACCTTGGCTCAGGCGATCCTCCCTCCTCAGCTTCCTGAGTAGCTGGGACTATGGGAGCACACCACTACACCTGGCTAATTTTTTTTTGTAGCAATGAGGTCTGGTTGTTGCCTAAGCTGGTCTTGAACTCCTGGGCTCAAGCAATCCTCCTGCTTCCCCCTCCCAAAGTGCTGGGATTACAGGTGTGAGCCACCACATCCAGCCAAACTGGGCTCCTTCTTATCCTCGTTCTTCTGGAAACATCACCATGTTAGAAGAAAGGTATAAAAGTCTTTTTAAGTATCACAAAACTACCCAGCTGTGACTTGAATTTCCCATACTTACCTGATCAGATGCATTCTGAAATGATGCTTCTAGATGAGTGGTGAAGACATCCAGATATGAGTCCTCTTTTGGGCTTGAAGTTATTTTTGTCAGAGATTTCTCAGTGTGTGTTATAGACGCAGGCCTGGTGAGCTCTATTATCATAGGGAGAGGCTGGCTGGTAGGGTCAGCTGTGACTGATACTAACTGGGGTATGACTTTCAGTGGAATTGAAGGAAATGGGCTGATGGGATGACACAGGGTCTCGGACTAAAAGATAAAAATATGTAAAAGAAAAGGCTGAATTTAATTTTACCAAATAATAATAAAGACAGTGCTTCCCAAACTGCTCTAAAACTATCATGTGCTGTGAGATATTAATAAGCATTTCTGTAAAAAAAATCCTATGATCTATGTTCTCACTTATAAGCGAGCCCTGAACATTTATCATAACACTATAAGAAAGGGTTTGGTAGTAGCGGGACACTGCCAGGGGAGGGAAGCGGGGGGGCATATAACATCAATAAGGGTACCTGATCTCAAACCAGGCAAAGCAGGGACCAAAGGGAGGCCCAAACTTTACCTGTACAATAGCCACTTATCTACCTAATCCTGAATTGTACCCCACATCTTTAAAATAAATTTTTAAAAAACATCCTGTGCTCAAGCAGCTTTGAGAAAGCTGCATACTATATTATTGCTTTAGAAGTCACAAGTTATACTGGTGCATTTATTGTCATTCAATAAATTATCATTAAGCATCTTTAAGGTGCTAAACAATGTTCTAGAGAACTGGGAATACAGCAATGAGCAAAACGAGCCATGTTCTTGGCCCGGTAGAGCCTTCATTTTAGTGGTCAAGGCAGACAGACAAATTATATCATATTAAATAAGGACTATGAAGAAAAAAAACAGGGTGAGCAGATAGAGAGAAAGTATCTTTCAAATAAGATGCTCAGAGGTACAGAGAGGACATTTTAAAAATTAATTGATTATTTATTTATTTTTGAGTCAGGGTCTCACTCTGTCGCCCAGGCTAGAGTGCAGTGGCATGACCACAACAATCATGGCTTACAGCAGCCTCAACCTCCTGGGCTCAGATGATCCTTCCATCTCAATGTCCCAAGTATCTGGGACTACAGGCACACACCACCATGCTCAGTTAATTTTTTGTAGAAACGAGGTTTCACTATATTGTCTAGGTTGTTCTTTGACTTCTGAGCTCAACCAATATGCCAGCCTCAGCCTCCCAAGTGCTGGGATTACACATGTGAGCCACCATACCTGGTGGACATTTTTATCTTTTTAATTTTATTTATTTATTTATTTATTTATTTATTTATTTTTGAGTTGGAGTCTCACTCTGTTGCCCAGACTGGAGTGCAGTGGCCGCTCCTGGCCACCGCAGCCTCGAACTGCTGGGCTCCGGCGATCCTTCCGCCTCAGCCTTTCAAGTAGCTGGAACTACAGGTGTGTGCTACCACGCCCAGTTAATTTTTTTGATTTATTGTAGAGATGAGGTCTCGCCAAGTGGCCCAGGCGGGTCTCGAACCCGCGGGCTCAGGCAATCCACTCATCTCGGCCTCCTAAAGTGCTGGGATTACAGGCTGAGCCACTGAGTCCGGCCGTTTATCTTTTTTAGAGACAGGGTCTTGCTCTGCTGCTCAAGCTGGAGTACAATGGCATAATCATAGTTTACTATAAACTTGAACTCTTGAGTTCAAGTGATCCTCCAGCCTCAGCCTCTGAGTAGGTGGGGTTACAGGCACACTCCACCATGCCTAGATAAATAAAAAAAAAAATTTTTGAGACAAAATCTTGCTATGTTTCCCAGTTTAGTCTTGAACTCCTGACCTCAAGTGATCCTCCTGCATTGCTAGGATTATAGGTGTGAGCTGCTGTGTCTTGCAGAGAGTACATTTTTGCTGAAAGTTGAATAAAGAGAGAGAGAAAACTCTACCAATATACTGGAGATGGGCATTTGAGAAGTGCAAAGGGGCCCTGAGGCCACAGTCTACAGGGTTTTTTTGAGGAAGACCAAGGAGGCTGGATGAGCAAAGGTGGTAGGAGGAAGACTCAAAAAATCCTGGGTGTGGCAGAGTATCATGTGTTAGGCAGTTGGAGGAAGTATGAATTTTACTCTGAACAAGATGTGAAGACACTGGGGGTTTTGCAGAGCAGTGGCATGATCTGACTTCTGTTGTAAAGACCAGTCTGTTTTAAAGGACCCAAACTATTCTATTGAGAAGGGACAGAAAAGGGGACAAGAGTAGAACCAGAAAGATCAATAGGAGGCAAATGCAAAAGTTCAGATGGAAGATGATGGTGGTTTGGACTGGGGTGTGATCGTGGTGAAAATGGTGAGAAGGGATTAGAATCAGGGCTCATGAAAGGCTCTGAAAGGTCTTGCAGTCAATCACCTTTGTTTTCTTCCCTTCTGGCAATACAGTAAGTCCCCTACATAGGAACCTTCAAGTTACAAACTTTGTCGATACACATGTGTGTTTTATTATGTATTACTTCTCTCCACCAGGTGTCAGTGTAGCCTGTTAAATACATACAGTACTATATAGCCAATTGTGTTGAGTACTTAGGCTAATTTTGTTGAACTTACAACAAATGGACTTATGAACTCGTTCATATGTTGGGGACTTCCTGTATTTTGTAGAGAAGGAAAACTCCACCTCCATCCTCTTAGGACTGAGAATTAAATTGACATAAGGTGGATTAACTGGAGAAAAGCACCCAGATTTATTTAATACATGATTTATGTGGCAAGGGAGCCCAATGAGGGCTTGAAGAAATGAGGATCTGAAGAAGCAAAGTCAATTACTCATATACTGAATTCAACAAAGAATAGTAAGTTGTTAAGCGGCGGCTAAATCCTGTGGGGAGGCTTAAGAGATAAGAGCTATTTTAACAAGGTCTGTGCAGAATCCCCTTGGTCTTGACTTCTCATCCTTGAGGATAAGAATGTTGTGTATTTCATGTGGGAATTTTATGTCTTGCTTTTAAGAAACAGCACAAAGGTCAGAGTGATCTTTTTGCACCTGTTGCTTTTCAAGTGCTTTTGACTTAAAAATGCCAAAGTGGTATATTTTAACTCCTTCCATTTCAAGTGCTATTGGTTGTTATGCCATAGAACACAGCTTGGAAAATAGCGATTTGATGGATTTTTACTTGACCCCTGTTATATTTTGCTAGAAACACTTATTTTTTTTTTCATAATCAATATTTTTTATTATGATGTTGTGGGGTACAGTTAAGGGTTAGGTATACAAATACGTTTCATTCAGGCACCCTATTGATAAGAGGTGCTTCCCCATCCCCAGACAGATATTTGCTACCGTTAATCCCATCTCCCTCCCCCCCATAGTTTCCCACTACTGTCAGTCATTTTCTTATAGTATTAGGTTGGATGTTCAAGGTCCATTATATGAGTGAGAACATGTGATACTCGGACCTTTGTTTTTGTGAGAGGTCACTCAGTATTATAGACTCTAGTTCCATACAGGTTGCTGCGAAATTCATGATTTTGTTCTTTTTTATGGCTGCGTAGTATTCCATCATGTATATGTACCACATTTTTTTAATCCAGTCCTCTTTTGATGGGCAGCATGGTTGATTCCAGGTTCTTGCTATTGTGAACAATGCTGTGATAAACATACGTGTGCAGCTATCTTTTTTATAGAGTGATTTGAGTTCTTCTGGATATATTCCCAGTAGGGGGATTGCGGGGTCGTGTGGGAGGTTGATATTTAAAGCTTTTAGGAATTGCCACACTGCTTTCCACAGAGGTTGCACTAGTTTACACTCCCACCAACAGTGTAGAAGTGTTCCCTTTTCTCCACACCCTCTCCAGCAGCTGTTATTTTTTGAGTTGTTGATAATTGTCATTCTGACTGGAGTTAGGTGGTATCTCAGTGTGGTTTTGATTTGCATCTCCCTGATGATTAGTGAGGTTGAACATTTCTTCATATGTCTTTTGGCTGCTCGGATGTCTTCCTTTGTGAAGTGTCTGTTCATATCTTTTGCCCATTTTATAATGGGGTTGTTTGTTTTTTTCTTTTCAGCATGTTTGAGTTCCTTGTAGATCAAAGATGTTAAGCCTTTGTCTGACCTGGTGTTGGCAAATACTTTTTCCCAGTCTGTAGGCTGTCTCCCTGCTCTCTTGATGGTTTCTTTGGCTTTGCAGAAGCTTGTCAGTTTAATAAGGTCCCACTTGTCTATCCTCTCCCTTATGACCTGCGGGTTTTGGGTTTTGTTCAGGAACAGGAGGCCAGTTCCGATTTCTATGAGGGTATGTCCTTCATTTTCTAAGGTTCTTATGGTTTGAGGTTTTACATTTAGGTCTCTGATCCATTTGGAGTTAACCTTTGTGCATGGGGATAGATAGGGGTCCTGTTTCAATCTTCTGCATGTGGTCAGCCAGTAGAAACACTTATTTTTGCATTTAACATTGAGTTAAACAAAAGCATATCTATATTTAGGCATCCACTAAAGGGTTTCTATGTAGGACACAAAGGCAAGAAGGCTGAGAAATTTCTTGAAGGTGAAATTTTATAGATTATGTATTTTCTATCTTTATCTTCATTTCCCTGTGATTTCTTTCTCTCTCTCTTTTTTTTTTTAAACTTTATTGCATTGTATATATTTTTGTAAGATGCCACAAGTCCTTTATGGGATGAAACAAGAAATAAACAGCCAACCAACAAACAAATGATAATTACACCAACATGAAAGTCAAAGACAGCCTTTAAAATTTTCTTTTAGGCCGGGTGCGGTGCCTCATGCCTATAATCCCAGTACTTTGGGAGGCCAAGATGAGAGGATTGCCTGAGCCCATGGGTTCAAAACTGGCCTGGGCAACTTAATGAGATCTCATCTCTACAATAAATAAATAAATAGCTGGGCATGGTGGCACGTGCCTATAGTTCCAGCTACTTGGAAGGCTGAGGTGGAGGGATCACCTGAGCCGAGCAGGTCGAAACTGCGGTGGTAGTTAACGTGCCACTGCACTCTGGTCTGGGCAACAGAATGAAACTCCAACTCAAAAAAAATTTTTCCTTCATAAAGCATCAATTAAACTCGATTCTTTCCTGCACTTAAGTACTTTCCCTTTCTTATTAGAAAACTATATTCAGAACCCTCCATGAGACAGAGTTCTAGCTCGATCTACTGGGTATGACAAAGATACTGACATTCCAAGGTGTGTGCTGTGCAGATAAGTACTTACAAGATCAGCATGAGCACGCTGGTGACATGCGCATGAAAGATGAGGAACTCCTATAGAAAAAAAGAAAGCAAATCACTCTATGAAAAATATATTTGCACATGTATGTTTATTGCAGCACTGCTCACAATAGCAAAATCATGGAACCAACCATGCTGCCCATAGAAAGAGGACTGGATAAGAAAAAAAAAAGTGGTACATATCCACAATGGAAAATTACACAGTCCTAAAGAAGGACAGAATTATGAACTTCACAGCAACTTGGATGGAATTAGAATCTATAATACCGAGTGACCGATCACAGAAACAAAGAATTGAGTATCACATGTTCTTACTTATAAGCGGACCCTGAACATTTATCGTAATACTATAAGAAAAGGATTGGCAGTAGTGGGAAACTGCCAGAGGAAGGCAGGGGCAGGACTGGCAGTAACAGGAATCTGTGGTGGGGGGAGGCGGGGAAAGGGGTGGACACACCTCATCAACAAGAGTACATGCATGATGACATTTGTATACATAACCCTGAACTGGACCCCGCATCTTTAAAATAAAAAAATAAAAATAAAGAAAAAAGAAAACAGATTAAGTTAAAGTAAAATTCTAGGATACAAATATTTATTTCATTTTATCTGAGGATGTCTTACTTGTGGCTAAAACCAATACAGATTATTTTACATAGGAAACCAGGGATTATTTCCTACTGTGGATAAATCTGTAGACAAACTAGAGTACTGGAGTGGAGACATTACATATCACTAATGTCTGATCCCTTTGCTGATGGCTCAAAGACGTCTGTATAAGAAATAAGTATTAACTCAAATTAATCATAAATTGCATTATCCTGTGAGATAAATGCTACTATGAAAAATAAAGATTCTCAGACTGGATAAAACAATTAGACCCATCTACATGAGATTTAATAGAGATACACTTAAAGTGAGGCATGCACCCCATCCTCCACCCTGCACCAGGCTTGCACAGAAAAAGAAATCTGATTGGAGAAGGAGAGATGTGAGTGATTATAAGATGCTTTGAATCGGTTCACCCCCTCCCAACAGTTTGTGAAATGTCAGTTTCACACTGGAGGAAACCTGGTCTGGATGCAGTGGTTGGTACCAGAGCCCAGGTGGAACAGGGAGCAGATCCCATGTTAGAAGGCCCATCTGCAGAGTGAATCCAGCACCTGGTAGAGCAACCGATCAGCGCCTCTCTTGCAGGGCAAGGTAGAGAGTGGGGATCCAGTTGCCAATTAAAGGAGGCACCCTGAACACGCTTGGAAGGATGAAATAATCCTCAGCAAAAGGAATAAAGTGGGAGGTATCACACTTTCAGATCTTAAACTTTACTACAAGGCTTCAGTAGCCAAAACAACCTGGTATTGGTACAAGAATAGGCACACAGACCAATGCAACAGGACAGAGATTCTGGAAGCAAAAACTTGTTCTCTCAGTCAACTCATTTTCAGCAAAGTTACCAACAGCAACCACTGGGGAAAGGACACCATATTTAGCAAATTGTGCTGGGAAAACTGACTGACCACATGCAGAAGAATGAAACTGTACTCTTACCTATCACCATACACAAAAATCAACTCCAAGTAGATGAAAAACCTGAGAGTAAAACCTCAAACTACAAGAATCCTAGAAGAAAATGTAGGAAACACTCTTAGGCACATCAGAGTAGGTGGCCGATTCTTGACCAAATCTCCAAAAGTGAATGCCATAAAAGCTAAGATAGATAAGTGGGACCTCATCAAACTGAAAAGCTTTTGCACAGCAAAAGAAACCATCAAGAAAGTGGGGAGACAATCCACAAAAAAAAAAAAAACTTTGCACTGTTGGTGGGAGTGCAAGTTAGTTTACTCTTCATGGAAGGCAGTAGTATGGCAATTCCTAAAAGAACCAAAAATTGACCTTCCATATGATCCAGCAATCCCTCTCCTGGGAATCTCTCTCCTGATAAAGGCCTAACATCTAGGATCTAGAAGGAACTCAAATGAGCTGAAAGGAGAAAAACAACCCATTAAAAAGTGGGCAAAGAATATGAATAGACACTTTCAAAAGAAGATATACAAGCAACAAACAGCTACATGAAAAAATGCTCAGCTTCACTAATCATCAGAGAGAAATGCAAATCAAAACTACAATGATATACCACCTAACTCCAGTAAGGGTGGCCATCATTAATAAATCAAAAACCAACAGATGCCAGCGTGGGTGTGGAGAAAAGGGAACGCTTCTGAGCTGTTGGTGGGAGTGCAAGTTAGTTTAACCTTCATGGAAGGCAGTGTGGCAATTACTAAAAGAACCAAAAATTGTCCTTCCATATGATCCGGCAATCCCTCTCCTGGGAATATACCTGGAGAAACATGAATTGTTCTACAAAAAAGACACCTGCACTCACATGCTTATAGCTGTACTATTCACAATGGCAAAAACGTGAAACCAACCCTACTGCTCATCAAAAGTGGGCTGAAAAAAACATGTACATGATAGAGTATTATGCAGACATAAAGAAGAACAAAATCATGGACTTTGTAACAAACTGGATGGATCTGGAGAATATCATACTTAGTGACCTATTACAGAAACAAAGAACAGAATACTGCATGTTCTCACTCATAAGTGGAACCTTGACATTAATGACATTAGCACAAGGGAAGGATCGGCAGTTGCTAGGCACTGCCAGGGGAGGAAGAGTAGGTTCGTGTCAATACACTTTCCCCTTTACCAGGAAAAGTGAGGATCAGTTGGAGGCCCAAACTTCACCTGCATGCTGCCTACTTGTGTAGTTAATCCTTACTTGTTCTTCACATTTCTATAATAAAACAAGTGAGGCAAAATTTATGAAGGACCATATGTGTAAATATCAGGCGACCCCCACAATAAAGCAATCTACTCGTTTCCAATGAGGAGACTTTTCAAAGTTTTTTGGAGCAAGTTTGGCTATATAAACTTGCAGAATATTGGTAGATATAGTTGTTTAATTCAGTAATTTAGTTTTATGAAGCATGTTTAAAATCATGTTCTATGAAGTAATATATTAATTTAGAAGCATTGCTTTCATAAAGTCACATTTCATGACATAGTTTAAAAGGAAGCGTTTTGCTCATGTGGATAAGGTGAAACAAAAAAATGGCAGAAGCCCTAAAAGGCATCAAAATTCACTAGTTCAGGCCGGGAGTGGTGGCTCAAGCCTGTAATTCCAGTACTTTGGGAGGCCAAGGTGAGAGGACTGCCTGAGTCCAGGGGTTCGAGACCAGCCTGGGCAACTTGGTGAGATCTCATCTCTACAACAAATAAAAAAAAATTAGCCAGGTGTGGTAGCACATGCCTGCAGTTCCAGCTACTTGGAAGGCTGAGATGGAAGGATCGCCTGAGCCCAGCAGGTTGAGGCTGCGGTGGCCATAAACGTGCCACTGCACTCCAGCTTGGGTGACAGAGTGATACTCCAACTCAAAAAAAAAAAAAAAAAAAAGAACGAGGTCAAAAAACATTTTGAGCAGTGGAAAAGGGTCTCGGTAGGTGTATTGCATCAAACGGAGAGTACTTTGAAGGTGACTGCAGTTAAACATGTAAGAATAAATACATAGTTTTTTATAAATAACTTCCATTTTGGGGGAGACACCCCCCTCATATGTATTCATGTCTCTAAACAATAACATTTTTGGGCCGGGTGCAGTGGCTCACACCTGTAATCCCAGCACTTTGGGAGGCAGAGGTGAGAGAATTGCCTGAGCCTGTGAGTTCAAGACCAGCCCGGGCAACATGGCAAGACCTCATCTCTACAATAAATAATAAAATTTTTAAAAAACATTAGCTGGGCATGGTGGCTCATGCCTGTAGTTCCAGCTACTTGGAAGGCTGAGGCAAAAGGATCATCTGAGCCTAGCAGGTTGAGGCTGCTGTGGCCGTGAGCAGTGTACCACGGCAGTCTAGCCTGGGTGACAAAGTGAGACTCCAACTCAAAAAAAACCCAACAACAACAACAACAACAAACAACAAAATTCTAAATTGCTCTTTTAAGAGCTATTTCAAGGGTTTGTCGATAAGGACATCAAACACTTGCAGCTGTGAGTTCATACCTCGAGGAATAATCACAAGATCCACTTTAAATTTCTATCTTTTTTATCCTTACTGGCAGGCAATCTCTGTAATCATCCACCCTATTGATTGAGGTCATTTCAAGCAATGTATGTTCCCCAAATAGTACTTGTTTTTTCAAAATTAAAAAAAAAAAGCGTGAAAACATCATAATTTGAAAGACTTTGTAAGAACTTAGGAAGACTTTTTCTTTTTTTGATAGAAAATTTTGTGACGAAAAAATCTTGCCTTTTATTTGGGAACATATGAAAAGAAGATAGCCAAAGGCATGCCAAGAAAGTAACAAGCCGGGCTCGGTGGCTCAGCCTGTAATCCCACGCCTTTGGGAGGCTGAGATGAGTGGATTGCCTGAGCCCGTGGGTTTGAGACCCGCCTGGGCAGTGAGACCTCATCTCTACAATAAATCAAAAAATCAGCCGGGCGTGGTAGCGCATGCCTGTAATTCCGGCTACTTGGAAGGCTGAGGCGGAAGGATCGCCGGAGCCCAGCAGGTGAGGCTGCAGTGGCCGGGAGCGGGCACTGCACTCCAGTCTTGGCAACCGAGTGAGACTCCAACTCAAAAAAAAAAAAATAAAGTAAGTAACAAAATGAAAGCACAGACTGAAATGTTAAGATCAGACAAAATAGAACACAATAAATATTTATTGTGTACATGTTACAATAACACATTTCGCCATTAATTCAGTCTTGTGCATCCTTTTAGAAAGGAATTGATTTTATTAATTTTAGGGTTACTAGAGGAGTAACACATTACCTGGGGGCATTTTGTTTCTTAGTATTGCAACTTGTCTTTTTGTCTTCTTGGATCTCTGGTGTAAATGAGAATTATTTCCATTTCTTCATGACTAGCATCTTGGTTTGAAAAGGCATCTAATTTGAGGCCAATACAAAAGTTAATTTATAGGTTATATTTCTAGCTGTAAGTCTAAAAATAATTACCTGCACATATATGAAAATCAGAAAAACACAAATGAAATATTACTATCTAGTTTTTTTAAAAAACAATAATATAGGAATTCTGCCATAACTCTTTTTCTTTGGAATTGTCACATCATTTATACCACCCAACATCTCAAATTAGGTCCACTAATTTGGTCAACACTGACAAGACAGAGAATTCAGTTCATTTTAAGAAATTACATACTAAGTGTAACAGTCTCCTTTGTATTCTGTAACTCTGACTGGTAGAGATAAGGGTTCAGAAGGTAGGCAATGACATTCTTTTTTTTTTTCTCTTTAAAACATTCCCAAACTTGGTATGGGCAAGCGATAACATTCTTGAACATGCCTCTCTGCCTACACACGCAAGAGTTTCTCACACGTGCTATTGAACACAACTAAAGAAAGTCATACAGGCCGGGCTCGGTGGCTCAGCCTGTAATCCCGCGCCTTTGGGAGGCTGAGGTGAGTGGATTGCTTGAGCCCGTGGGTTCGAGACCCGCCTAGGCAGCGAGACCTCATCTCTACAATAAATCAAAAAATCAGCCGGGCGTGGTAGCGCATGTCTGTAATTCCAGCTACTCGGAAGGCTGAGGCGGAAGGATCGCCGAAGCCCAGCAGGTCAAGGCTGCGGTGGCCGGGAGCGGCCACTGCACTCCAGTCTGGGCGACAGAGTGAGACTCCAACTCAAAAAAAAAAAAGAAAGTCATACAAACAATCTTGACAGTATCACAACTTAAATTCAGGATCATGGCCCCTGAGTGGCCTGCATTAGTGCTGCATACACTGTCTCTCTAGTCTGTTCACTCTTCCACCTCTCCTGTGTGACGGTCTCCCACTTCCTTCTCTCTACTCGACCTCCAACAACTAGAAATCTCCCTTATCCTCACTCTCAGGTCAAGAGCTAACCTTGCTTTCTAACTCAAGAGGAAACATTAAGACAATTTTGAGAGTCCTTCCAGGATTCCTACTCCCAAATCTGCCACCTACCAGCACCTGTACCTACAAAGAGTGCCATCTCTCATGTTACTACAAACCTTCCCACTCCTACCCAAAGTGAACCTTTCTAGTTGTGCAGTAACTTAGATCAAGGACATCACTACAGCGTGCTATTTTCCCCCACTTAAAAACAACAACTTCTATTAGATTTATGAACTATTGTTCAGGTTCTCTCCTGCTCTTGAGACAAATTTCCTTAAAAAATTGTCCAAACTTGCTAGCTCTAATTCGTCTCCTCCCATCTTTTGCCTTCCCTTATTTTTAAGGATTTCTTTTAAAAATTTGATTTAAACTTAATTGTCTGACAGACTGGGTAATTCATAAAGAATGGAATCTATTTTCCACCGTTCTGGAGGTTGGAAGTCCAAGATCAACGCACTGGTATTTGGCATCTGGTGAGGGCTGCATCCTTGGGGGTGGTGGGGAGGATGTCCTCATAGGGCAGCAGGTAGAAGGGAAGAGGGGAATACGCCTTCTGTCCAGCCCTTTTATAAAGGCACCTAATCCCATTCTAAGGGAGTCATGTGCCTTGTGACCTAATCACCTCTTAAAGCCTCACCTCTTAATACTATCACTTTGGCAACACCTGAATTTTGGAAGGCATGCATTCAAACCATAGCAATAATTACATCAAACACTGAAAGATGGCTGGGCATATTGGCTCATGCCTGTAAACTCAGCACTTTGGGAGGCCAAGGTGGGAGGACTGCTTAAGCCCAGGAGTTTGGGACTAGCAACGTAGCAAGACCCCATCTCTATTTTTTAAAAAAATGACAGATTCCAGTGTCAAAACTATAAAACAAGGTACACTTAGAAAGGTCTAATTTTCATCTTTATCCTTTCTGCCCTATTCCCTCTCTCCCTCATAGATAACCATTTTCATTAGTTTTTGTTTGTTCTTCTGTTTATGTGTGTATATATATGTATATAAGCAAATATATATTCATATTATCTCCCTTTCTTGGATCAAAGTAGCTTATTGTTCTGCATCTTTTGTCCCCCATCCAAAGAATACACCCTAAAAAAATCACCCCATTGCAGCATGTAGATGGTTGTATTTTTTTTTTTTTTTGAGTTGGAGTTTCACTCCATCGCCCAGACTGGAGTGCAGTGGCCACTCGCGGCCACCGCAGCCTCGATCCACTGGGCTCTGGCAATCCTTCCACCTCAGCCTTCCGAGTAGCCAGAATTACAGGCATGCGCTACCACGCCCGGCTGATTTTTTGATTTATTGTAGAGATGAGGTCTCGCTGCCCAGGCGGGTCTCGAACCCGCGGGCTCAGGCAATCCACTCACCTCAGCCTCCCAAAGGCGTGGGATTACAGGCTGAGCCACTGAGCCCGGCTGTAGATGGTCTTTTTACAACCAGTTCCCTCTTGATGAGCATGTGGATCATTTCTACCTTTTTCCTGTTACCAAAAGAGCTACAGTGAATAGCCTTAAGCGTGTATCTTTTTGTATTTTTGCCAGTGTAACTTTGAAAGAGATTCCTAGCAGTGGATTGCCGGGCCAAAGGATAGATGTAGATGAATTTTGCTGGAGATTGCCAAAAGCCCCTCTATCCATAAGATATGTAGAAGTTATATCTTTATTTTATTTTATTTTTTTGAGTTGGAGTCTCACTCTGTTGCCCAGGCTAGAGTGCAAAGACACGCTCACAGCCACTGCAGCCTCCACCTGCTGAGCTCAGGCAATCCTTCCGCCATTGCCTTCCAAGTAGCTGGAACTACAGGCATATGCCACCACACCCAGCTAATTTTTTGATTTATTGTAGAGATGAGGACTCACCATTTTGCCCAGGCTGGTCTCAAAACCATGGGCTTAGGCAATTCTCTTACCTTGGCCTCTCAAAGTGCTGGGATTATAGATGTGAGTCACCACGCCCAGCAGAGAAGTTATATCTTAACTGCATGCTCACTAGCAATGTATGAGAGTATCTATTTTCTTACAGCCTTGCCAACAGAGTATGTTGTTAAATTTGTGGATTTATGACAATCTGATAGGTGGGAAATGCTATCTCGGTTTAGCTTTAATTTGCATTTCTCTATTTTTTGGGAAAACATTGCATACATGATATAGATACATTGGGAGCATTTTAAATTTTTCTTTAAAAATTAAACTTATTATTTTGAGATAATTGTAGGTTCACATACAGATGAATCTACAGATTCTAAGAAATGTAGAATCTAAATTTCAAATCTGTAGATTCTAAGAAAGATTCTGACAGAGAGACACCTTTATCCAGTTTCCCTTAAGGGTAGCATCTTGCAAAACTCCAGTATAACCAGGATAGTGACATTGATATAGTCAAGATAGACATTTTTTTCATCACTATACGAATCCTTCACATTGCCATTTGTAGCCACACCTACCTCCTTCCTACCCCTTTTTAGACTCTGGCAACCACTACCCTGTTCTCCATTCCTATAATTTTGTCATTTAATCTCAAGAATATTCAGTAAATGGAATCATACAGTATGTAACATTTTGAGATTGGCTTTGTTCACTCAGCATAATTCTCTGGAGGTTCATCCTCATTGTTTTATGTATCAATAATTTGTTCTTTTTTATTGTAGAATTGTATTCCATGATATGAATGCACCACAGTTGTTTTACCGTTCACCTATTAATGGACATCTGGGCTGTTTCTAACTTTGTGATATTATGAATAAAGCTGCTGAAAGCATTCATATACATATTTCTGTGTTGAGCAAAGGTCTTCATTTTTCTGCAAAAAATGTGCAAAAGTGCAATTGCTGGGTTGTATGGTAACTGCATATTTAGTGGGGTTTTTTTGTTTGTTCGTTTATGTTTTATGGAGTTGGAGTCTCACTCTGTCGCCCAGACTGGAGTGCAGTGGCTGCTCCCGGCCACCGCAACCTCGACCTGCTGGGCTCCAGTGATCCTGCCGCCTCAGCTTTCCGAGTAGCCGGAATTACAGGCGCGTGCTACCACGCCCGGCTAATTTTTTGATTTTATTGTAGAGATGAGGTCTCGCCTGCCCAGGCGGGTCTCGAACCCACGGGCTCAGGCAATCCACTCACCTCAGCCTCCCAAAGGCACGGGATTACAGGTTGAGCCACCAAGCCCGGCTTATATTTAGTGTTTTAAAAGAAACTGCCAATCTTTTTCAGAGTGGCTGTGACATTTGCATTCCCAACAACAATGTATGTATGATCTAGTTTCTCTGCATCCTTGCCAGGATTTGGTGTTGTCACTATTTTTTATTTTAGCCATTCTGATAGCTGTGTAGTGATAGCTTGCTGTGGTTTTGATTTGCATTTCCCTACAGGCTATTGGACAACCTTTCATTAATTTGTCTGACCTCTGTAAATTCTCTTCAGGGAAATACTTCTTCATGTCTTTTGTACATTTCCTAACTGTGTATATACCGGGAGTGCTGAAAAATGTATACACATTCGCTCAAAAAATGGCATTAATCAAATGAATGCTAGCATCACCATGCAATGGACAGGACAGTAGAATTGGCCAATGCAACCATCTTCCAAGTGTGACTTGTCTTCATCTCTTGCATTGGATTGTTTTTTTTTTTTTTTATTTTTGAGTTGAGTCTCACTCTGTCGCCAGACTAGTGAGTGGCGCTTGGCTACGCATCCTGACTGGGCTGGTGATCCTTGTCATTCCAAGTGCTGGAATTACAGCATCGTACACCTCAGGTGATTTTTTGATTTATTGTAGAGATGAGGTCTCACTCCAGGGGGTCTGAACCGTGGCTCAGGCAATCCACTCACCTCAGCCTCCCAAAGGCGCGGGATTACAGGCTGAGCCACCGAGCCCGGCTTGGTATATGTTGAGTGTGTATATATATGTGTTAAGTAATACAATCAGTATATATTATTACAATTTTAATAGTTTTTCCTTTTTAAAAATATGTATACTGTTTTTGGCACCCTCTGTATACAGGAAAGGAAAAACTGTATTAAAATTGTAATACTCAATATATACCAATAACAAAAGATGAATACAAATCACGTTTGACTTCTGCAATTACAAGAGGTGCTCAAAGTGGTTACCATCAGAGTCCAGACTCTTCTGACTACAGTGAACTGAAAATAATACATAGATAGCATCACTTAAAATGTGTATGTATATTTTTGGCACCCTGGTATATATTTACTGTTGAACTTTGAGTGTTCTTTACACTACGAACACAAATTATTTGTCTGATATGGGACTTGTAAATACTGTCTCCCAGTCTGTAGTTTATCTGAATTAGGTTTCTTCTCAGAACAAAAGTTCTAAAAATTTTGATGAAGTCTACTTTATCAATTTTTCCTTTTATGGATTATGTTTTTGGTGTCAAGACTAAGAACTATGTTTAACTCTTAATCTCAAATAATTTCTCTTTTCTAACAATTTCATAGGTTTAAATTTTGCATTAAGTTCATGATCCATTTTGAGTTAGTGTCTTATAAGGTATGAGGCTTAGGTTAAGGTTTATATTTCTTTCTGTGGATGTTGAATTACTCTGGTATCATTTGTTGAAAAAGTGATCTTTCCTCCTTTGAATTCCCTTTGCCTCCTTTTCAAAATCAGCTGGGAATATTTGTGTGGGTCTTTTTCTGGGCTCTCCACTTATCTATCCATTCTTCTGCCAACAGCACAGTCTTGATTACTGTAGCTGTAAAACAAGCCTTGAAACCAAGTAGATGATTCATCTCTTTGGTCTTTTTAAAAATTGTTTTAGCTAGTCTAGATCCTTTTACTGTCTATGTAAATCTTAGCATAATCTTGTATATATCGAAATTCTTGTTGAGATTCTGATAAAAATTGTGTTAAACCTGATTATCAGTTTGGGAAAAATTGACATCTTTACTATGTTGAGTCTTCCAATCCATGAACACTGATCTTCTTTTATTTAGATGTTTTTGGTTCCTTCTATCAGCATTTTGTAGTTTTTGGCATACATGTCCTGTACATGTTTTATTAGATTTACATCTATTTCATTTTGGGGGGAGGCCTTTGTAAGCAGTATTGTATTTTAAGTCTTGGTTTCTATGTCTTTATTGCTAGTACGCAAGTGATTTTTTATGTTTATTTTGCATTCTGTTACCTTGCTTAACTCACTTATGGTTTCAGGAGATTAGCTGTAGATTCCTAGGGATTATCTTCATAGACAATCATGTCATCTTCAAATAGGATATCCTGTTTTAGCTACCCATAGAAGCTTTATATTTTAATAAGAATGTTGTGACTTTTTAAAAAGTGGAACAAAATTTTTACCTAGACAATCTGAGACGTCATATGGTCTCTGAGAATTACCAAGCTAAGAATAAATGCTTTATGTAAGCATGAAAGCAGAAACCACCACCAGGAAAAATATTGCTTAACTAGATAAACAACAATAGCAACTACACACATACGAATGCGTATATGCGTATATCTAATCGGCCTATCAGTTCTGTTCTACTTCTGAGAAAGCAGATAACAACCTCCTCACTTTTCGTCATCTCATTTTCCTGCACCATATTCTTGTTTCCTCCTTTGCTTCCCCAGTCTTCCCTCTGAAACCCAAGTGCTGAATGGATTAGAAGTGTACACGTGGAAGACAAGGTTGTAAATAAAAATTTCCCCACACTCTGTTTAAGTCAAAACACAAGGGCTACACCAAGGCACAACTCTTTCCCAACTACCAGTGTACGATGGAGAAGGAAGTCACTCCAGATACTAAAAAAATCAAAATTCTGGCTGGGAGCAGTGGCTCTCACCTGTACCCCCGCACTTTGGGAGATGAGGTGAGACTGCCTGAGCTCAGGTGTTTGAGACCAGCCTGGGAAACTTGGTGAGACCTCATCTCTACAATAAATAATAATAATAAATCAAGCCGGACTTGGTGGCTCAGCCTGTAATCCTGCGCCTTTGAGAGGCTGAGGTGAGTGGATTGCCTGAGCCCGTGGGTTCGAGACCTGCCTGGGCAACTTGGTGAGACCTCATCTCTACAATAAATCAAAAATCAGCCGGGCGTGGTAGCGTGTGCCTATAATTCCAGCTACTCGGAAGGCTGAGGTGGAAGGATCGCCGGAGCCCAGTGGGTCGAGGCTGTGGTGGCCGGGAGTGGCCACTGCACTCCAGTCTGGGCGACAGAGTGAGACTGCAACTCAAAAAAATAAAAAAAAAAAAAAAATAATAAATTAGCCGGGTGTGGTGGCACACGCCTATAGTTCCAGCTACTTGGAAGGCTGAAGCAGAAAGGATTACTTGAGTCCAGCATGTTGAGACTGCAGTAGCTGTGAATATGCCACTGCACTCCAGCCTGAGCGACAGTGTGAGTGACTCTGACCAAGGGGGGTAAAAATCACTATGTCCACCCTATGGTCGAACACTCAGACTATTAAACGAATACTCCCGCATGTGCTCCTTAATTAGAATCAGGTTTAAAAACTTGTGCCTGTGTCAGCATGTAGCTTTGTCACTTACCAGTCTGGCAAATGAAATAATGTTTCACTGAGCATATGTCACTTTTGGATGAGATCTGATCGAAGTTTCTGGACATGTAGGTGCAGCTGGTGGGCTTTGCGGCCTGGGGCTGCAACACCTGCTGAGGGAAGACCAGATTCAGGTGAGCCTCATAAGCACAAGTCAGACATTTTTTTAAAAAAGTAAATATAAAAACCAAAATTGACTGGCTTCCAACAGATGAAAATTTAGAATATCCCCCCATATATTATAGATTGTTTATATTTTCATATGTGTTTTTTAATCACAAGGCTTAGTATTACTTTACCTAGAAATTAATGAAGATAAGGATGATATTATAATGTCTTGGCTTTTTCTCTAAAACTTCAAGATTATGGTGCATAATTTTGAAAATACTATGTAAAAACGACAATAGGTAAGATAATCTTTCTCCTAGTTTTTGCGTTAGGAAATTGGAGCTCAGAATAATGCAGAGATGTGGATTAGGGAAAAAAATGACCACAGAAGATTTCCCTTTTTAGAATCTAGCACAATTCCTTTAGTAAAACATCAGGTATCTCAGCCTCTGAGAAAAATCTCATCTTCGTTACACAGACAAGACAAAGGCTGCAGCACAAACTGGAAATATTTCAGAGCAATGACAGTAATGAAGTGATTAATTTTTCTGTATACAAAAGCAGAAAGATTAAAAATGATTTTATTTTTCTTGTCTCCTAGAATAAGATGTAAGGAAGTTTCCTTCATAAACACTAAACCCCAGAGCCTTACCTGGAGGGGGTTTTCCTTGATGCTTTTTTGGCAGCATTAAATTTTGTCCAATCCACCACTTCTTTCCTTCTTCCAGTGAGTCCCAGAGGAGATCTTGAACTTCCTGGTTCCATATATAAGCAAGGTGTCCTCTCTGGGCATGACAGTAATTTTCTGCTTCCTCAAAGCTGCAGTGAAATCTGTTAAGCTGGTAAAAGTTATTTTTCACCAGTTGTTCTGGGCTGTTTAGCTCACTTCCTAGAATGATACTTGTTCTGATGTATAACCAAAGCCAGATTCTTCCTTTGAAGAACATTTTCTCTGAACTGTAGCAAGAAAAAGTGTAGGGATTCAGCAACAGCCTGGCCCTTTAACTATGTATCTTGGTGGATTTGTCTTATTGGTATTATTTTATGAATTTGAATAGTTGAACAAGGAGACAAAAGGTTTGGTTTTGAGGACCCAGGTGTAGTTCCTACAGGCTGAAAACAAATAGCAGAGATCAATAAAGCAATGGACCTTTATAGCTGGGGCCCTGTCAGCTGTGTCTACACACTGGCTATGCCTTAGCAAATAAAGACCTATTACAAAGCTAAGTCTAAGCAGTAGGAGGTAGAGGATGATGGGTATCTAAGTCAGTGCTGCTAACAATCAATATGTGTGTTTTTTAAAATGTAAACAACCATTCTTGCAGTTTTTTGTTTTTAGTTAGGATCTCACTCTGTCATCCAGGCTGGAGGGCAGTGGCATGCTCACAGCCACCACATCCTCGACCTGCTAGGCTCAGGCAAGCCTTCTGTCTCAGCCTTCCAAGTAGTCAGAACTACAGGTATGCACCACCATGCCTGGCTAATATTTTTATTTTGTAGAGACGAGGTCTCGCCAAGTTGCCCAGGCTGGTCTTGAACTTATGGGCTCAGACAATCCTCTTGTCTTGGCTTCCCAAAGTGCTGGGATTACAGACATGAGCTATCACACCTGGCCAGGATTGGTTTTTTTAAAAATTGATTTTATAGTGTATAGTTAATGTGTACAACATGATGTTATGGGATACACATAGATAAGAAGGTTACTATAATAAAGCAAATTAACATATGCATCATCTCACATACCCATTTTTTTGGTGGCAAGAGAAGCTGAAATCTCATTTAGTATGAATCCTATATATAATACAATCTTATTACCTATAGTTCAATTATTTACATTAGATCTCTAGACTTGTTCATCCTACATATCTGCTGCCCCTAGAATTGATTTAGGTTATTATATTGTTTCTTAAACGCATTCAAACAAAACTAGGCATAAACTCCGTCCTAAAGCTCTTACATAATCATAAAAACCAAGTAATAAACATCTAATGGAAGAATGAATACAAATTAAACACATACAGAACTAAAAAACAACGAAATCCAAATTTTGCTGAGCTAGATAGCAGATAAACTTGGTTCTGGCCTATGACTACACAGGTTCCTTTGAATTTGGCATGCATGCTGTTTTACGCTATGAAGATTCAGTTCTCTCAGCACTTTGTTTTGCTGAAAATCTTTGTTCATACAGTGGGTCATCTGTTCTACACCTGTTGCACACGCATCATTTATGTACTACAGCTTGTTCTTTCTTAGTGCCAAAAAGTGATCATAAACGCAAACAAATATGGGCACCGAAATTTCTTGGCAGGTGTCAGGTCTAAGATGGTTATCTCAAAGTTCCAAATGATACATGCGTTTTTAAAAAAATCATTATGGAAGTGGCCATCAAAATTTAAAATTCTCTAAAGCAAGAATACATCCCTCAGTTTTACTGTAGTAATCAAATGAAAGATAAATATAGTATGATTCCCACTTTCCAAAAGTCTAATTAGGAAGAAAAGATGTAATAACTGTAATCAATGAAGATAGTAAAAAATACCAGCATTGAAGGACAGCTTAAGTGCTATGATGGTTCAGATGAGGGAGAAATTATTCCTAGCCTTCGAACTGAACATGCAAGGATGCCATATTTGGACAGATAAAAAGGACATCTCTGCAGAGGAGCCAATGTGAGTAAATGAACAAGAGAAACAATTCCGTGTATGTGTGTGAAGAGGATACTTGGTGGGACAGCAGTGGGAACTGCCACGAGAACATGAGACTGTTTGAATGCCAGGATAAAGGACTTGTGGTTTATTTGGAAGTTTCCTGAGTATTCCATCCTTACAAGACTGTGTTGCAATAGAATCATTTGGGTGAAGGGTGCTTTTGTTTTTAAAGTTCAGGTGGGGTGTGGTGGCTCATGCCTATAATCCCAGCACTTTGGGAGGCCAAGGCAGGAGGGTTGTTTGAGACCAGGAGTTCAAGACCAGCCTGGGAAATGTAGTGAGACCCAGTCTCTTATACCACATCTATATCTATATATTTTGAATTGGAGTCTCACTCTCACCCAGGCTGGAGTACAGTGGCATGCTCACGGCCACTGCAGCCTTGACCTGCTGGGCTCAGGCGATCCTTCTGCCTTAGCCTTTCAAGTAGCTGGAACTACAGGCATGTGCTACCACGCCCAGCTCATATATATGTTTTAAGCATTTTTAAGTGAAGCCTGGTGTGGATGAAATCTTCCCTGAAAATCAACTCAGGTATTTTACACAGTGCTGTATTTCATTTCAACCCTTTTCATAGTACTTGATATATACTCTTGCAATACATGCTTTCTCTAGAATACAAGCACTCTTATCAATGAAAGGTTTAGTTTGAAAGATTGGTGACAGGATGCTTAGAACTGAAGAATCAACATTTAAATAGTTGTTTGTCCAGGATGGGTAATAATTTATGTTGACCAATTAAATTATGCTTAAATTAGTCCATTAAGGTATTAAAAGGAAGATGGGTTGTAAGCATAATTTTTACCTTAATATTTCCAATTTCTTATACTGTATGTAGCCTGAAACACCTAATATGTGAATTATTGAAGCAAAATCTGCTAAGTCTCAGTTGGAACTATGACTTTATTCCAATTTGATATCTTCATACAACTGATGAAGTTCAAAAATGGCTTAAGATGTTTCTTTTTTTTGTTGAGTTGGAGTCTCACTCTGTCACCCAGACTGGAGCGCAGTGGCTGCTCCCGGCCACCACAGCCTCGACCTGCTGGGCTCCGGTGATCCTTCTGCCTCAGCCTTCCAAGTAGCTGGAACAGGTGCGTGCTACCACACCCGGCTGATTTTTGATTTATTGTAGAGATGAGGTCTCACCAAGTTGCCCAGGCGGGTCTCGAACCCGCAGGCTCAGGCATTCCACTCACCTCAGCCTCCTAAAGGCGCGGGATTACAGGGTGAGCCACCGCGCCCGGCGGCTTAAAATGTTTCAAACACACTCCCTCTTTTGTTCTATTTTCTGCTATGACAATATCCCAGGGGATTCAGCTGATGTAAGGAGTAATACAATTTGCCCCAAACGACATGCATGGGTGTAGAGTCTCCAAATAAGTATATGATTCATGCTGTTGAGAGTCCACAGAGGCCATTTCCAACAGCCAGAATATCATTAGGTGAGATTTCAAAATTCTTGATGGGGACATAATTGCTCCAGAGCACTGTAAAGCGACAAACTAGGTCAGCATGAATCACTGCCATATGCCACACTCTAACAGAACTACACACTCAGGGTCTTGATTCGAAAGTGTATTTAAAAAAAAAATCTCCATCTCTGTTGCACCAGAACGTCAAGGCCTTATCCGATAGGCACAATAAGTGAAGGGCCAAGTGCTCCGCGACACCTCTAGGGGCTCAAGAAAATGGTTTATTCTTTTGAAATCTAAACAAAAACAAACTTTTAAGTAGAAAAACGCTTATTAATTAACACATTGATCTTTATATCATCATAGCAGTAAGACTTATTTTTAAAATTGACAAAAACCCATGAATATTTATGCTGTAAAACACGATGTGTCGACGTATGTATACACTGTAAAGTGTACTTTTTTTCAGGAAGGGGCCCACGAAAATCACAACGCAGCCCTGGCATAGACAACCGTTGGGGGCCTTAAGACTGTAACTTCCTCTTTCTTCGAAAGGACTTGGAAGCAAAGAGGCGGGTGGTGACAGCCCCCCCCAGGGGCGGGAAGTCTTGCAGTTATGATTTCAACTGCTTTGGGCACCTCAGAGGAGTCCGCTCGCCACTTCAGCGGCTTCTGGATGCCTTTTCTTCCTCAGGGAGCCTCGATTCCTCTCGGACTCTCGGATTCGGGGTCGCAGGACTGCAAACTCTACAAGAGACAGCATGAGCGCCAACCATCCTCAGCTACCCAGAGCGCCAGTAGCTGGGCAAGCTGGCTGGCGGAAGAGGCGTGGCGGACACGACTGCGCACGCGCACGAGTGTCCAACCAGAGTCACGAGTCGGAGCGGAGCTTCACCGCCACGGAGGAGCCCGCCCTGCCCTCCTGCTCGGCGATTGGTGAGTTGGCGGCCGCTACCGCCGTCTCCTCCAATGAACGCGAGACAGGGGCGGGCCCGTGGGGCAGGGAGCATGGCGTGGAGACAGCTGAAAGTGAGTCCCGCCAGTGAGGTTTGCTACGGCGAGGAGTCCGGGAGCGGAGGGGAGAATGGAAGGGGGGCTAAGGCGGGCGAAGTGATCAGCAGGCGGGTCCAAGCGCGTGGACTCTTTGGGACGCTTGTGTGTTTCTGGGGGCATTTGCAAATCTTCGTGCGTGTGCATTTTCACGTGTACTCTGCCGGGTGCATGCCGAGAGCGCATGCGCTGCCGCGTAGCCGCTCTTGTGTTAGTGCTTTGGGCCATAATTTTGAGCCTTGCACTGGGGCTCTTAGTGAGCACACAGCCGCCCAGCATTGTGTGCGCGATCCAACGCGGAGTGAAATTAGAATAAGACGTGGTCTCAACCCTTGTAGATAAAGGTTTTGTTAGGGCAGAAACTCTCAGTGACTAGTTGTACATCAGGATCTGGTGTGTAGTATCAAATATTTGTTGATTGGTCTGAGGGGCGTTCTTCCAGTCTCCAGGAGGAGACTCAAGGGAGGCAACGAATACTTGATTAACAGCTTGGAAGGATCCTTAAAAGCAAATCTGATCCTGGTTTAGGGAACAAAACTCAAGTCTATTCTAGCCAGAACTGCTCACTTATTTTTCCTGTCTCGTCTCATTTATTTATTTATTTTGAGTTGGAGTCTCACTCCGTCGCCCAGGCTGGAGTGCAGTGTCACACTCAGGGCCACCCCAGCATCAACCTGCTGGGCGCCTCAGTCTTCCAAGTAGCCGGAATGACAGGCTTGTGATACTATGCCCGGCTAATTTTCTTTTTCTTTTTTGGTAGAGATGAGGTCTCGCCCGGGCTAGTCTCGAACCTGTGGGCTCAGGCAATCCACTTGCCTCGGCCTCCCAAAGTGCTGGGATTACAGGCTGAGCTACTGAGCCTGGCCTCTCTCCTGTCTCATCTTAAGCCTTGCTTTTCCTCACTTCTCAGTTCTGAAATTTCTCCCCTTCTCGTTCTCACTGAGAGAGCCTTTAAACTTTTTGCTCCCCATAAAAAAGCTTCTCCTTTTTGTTTTATTTATTTATTTTTTTGGGTTTGAGTGTTACTCTTTCAGGCTGGAGTGTAGTGTCATGCTAACAGCCACTGCAGCCTCAACCTGCTGGGCTCAGGCGATCCTTCTGACTCCGTCTTCCAAGTATCTGGAACTACAGGCACACACCACCATGCCCAGCTACTTTTTAAAAATTTATTGTAGGGATGAGGTCTCACCAAGTCGCCCAGGCTGATTTTGAACCTCTGGACTCAGGCAATCCCCTCACCTTGGCCTCCCAGAGTGCTGTGATTATAGGCGTGAGTCACTGCGCCTGGCCCTCATTAAAATTTTTTGTTTTGTTTTTTGAGTAGGAGTCTCGCTCTGTCGCCCAGGGCTGAAGTGTGGTGGCATGGTCATGGCTCACTACAGTCTTGATCCTGGGCTCAGGTGACCCTCCCACCTCAACCTCCCTAGTAGCTGGGACTGCAGGCCAGTCTGGACAACATAGCAGGACCTCACATCTACAAAAAACAATTTAAAAAAATTAGTCAGGTATGGTGGCTGCACTTGTAGTCCCAGCTACTTGGGAGGCTGAGGCAGGAGGATTGCCTGAGCCCAGGAGGTCAAGGCTATGGTGAGTGGTGAGCCGTGCTACTGCACTCCAGCCTGGGTGAAAGCGTGAGACCTGGACTCAGAAAAGTCTTTAGGGCCTGACGAGTGTAAGCAGAAGTTCAGGTAAAGGCCAGTGTAAGAGCCAGGAATGAGCTTCACAGAAAGCTAGAGATATAGCCTCTTAGGTTAAAAATCCCAGCAGGGCTCCAAATGTTAGTTCAGGTCCGATGGTGATGTGGGCTGGGGGAGTGTCTGGTCTGTGATCTGGTGTCCCATGAAAGATGCAAAGAATTGCACAGAAGTTAGATTGGAAAATATAGTTTATTTAGAAAGTAAACTGTAAAGAGAGAGAGAAAATTCACCTTCCCATGGTAGGGGAGGGGGCCAAGGCTAGGAAACATGGCCAGACCAGTGCTTAGCAAGGCAATAGCAAATGACTCCTTTTAAACTTTCTCTTTGATGGGGGAAGGTTGTTAAGGTGATTGGGTGGTGGTCTGGTTCATGTCATCACGAAGGGCAGGTAAGCACAGGTACTGAGGTCAGATGGACCAGTGGGCCAGTCACTTGACTGCTGCCATGATGATGGGGTCTGTGTCATGAAGTGTCCTGAAGGGCCGATTAGGTCAACTTGTTTACAAAACAAGCTGGGGAAGGCTTGTAAAGCAATTATAAGTAGCTACTTCTGAGAAACTGGTTCTGTCTTTGATTAGTGATTAGAGAGCAGACTAGGTAACTTTTCTTAGAAAACGTGACAGAACTAGTTAGTGCCAAAATGACTGCTGATTGGGCATACTGACTTCATGTTATGTCCTTTCATAGCTCATGTTATGTGTCGTTATGCCTCTGTATGCCTGGGTGGGAAGGACTGAGAGAGGGTGCTGCAGCCTGACCTGGTGGGAGTCCTCCCTAATAGGCTCTTTCTTTCAGAAGCGGGTCCAGGATGCTGTGGCCATTCTGGGGGGTGGAGGACTTCTCTTTGCCTCCTACCTGACAGCCACGGGGGATGAGCATTTTTATGCCGAATACCTGATGCCAGCTCTGCAGAGGTTGCTGGACCCAGAGTCAGCCCACAGACTGGCTGTTCGCTTTACCTCCTTGGGAATTCTTCCTCGAGCCACATTCCAAGACTCTGACATGCTGGTAGGTGCTCTTGGAACATCCTGTGCATTAAATATAAGGGTGGAGGTCAAAATCCCCTTATACGTCTCAGCTGGGACTGGTCCTTTTGAAAACCAGAGCCCCAAGTTAGCAATGGGAATCTGGAGTTCCATCTGAGCAATAGTAATTATTTTTATTGCATATGGTATGTATTATATAATTACTTGATAATAACAAGGATATGCTGCTTCTGTGGAACTTGTTTTAGGCAGTGTTCTCATTTAGTCCTCACAACTACTCCATAAGCTAGGTCCTGTTATCCCTATCTACAGATGAGTAAACTGACATAGTTAAGTGACTTGCCCAAAGTCACACAGCCGCAAGTGGCAGAACCAGAGTTCAAACCCATGGAGACTGGCTCTGACATCTGTCCCCTCAGCCACTAGCTTGCCTTGCTGAGGTCTCAGGTAGCGTAGTCTTCTCCTCTGCTAAATGGGGAATGCGAGTCATTAAGCGTCTAGCGTGCCAGGTGAGCCTAGTAAAGCACTTTGAAGAAGGCATGCAAACACCTGTCCCAGCCTCATTCAGCCATTCAGCACGTGGGCCCTCACCAGGTGCCCGTACTGTACTGTGTTCTGACGCAGCAAACAAAATAAAAGGATCCACGTCCTGTGGAACCTGTATCCTCATGTAAGCCTTGGCAGTTTCCTTTTGAGAGACTGCCTACCAGATGAGGATATCAGAATGATTTGAACATGAAAACACACACAAACACTCAGAACTCTTTGGGAGAAGGGTCACTATTATAAATTAAAGGGGCCCTTCTCCACATTTCCTGTTTATCTTAGATACCTTTTCACTTTTCATTGTACAGTTTTGAGCAGATGTGTCATTTTACCTGATTTGTATATGTAGACACGAAAAGGAACTACAGGAGAAGAGCCTTCCTTTCTTTAAGCCTTCCTCATCCAAAACTGCTGATTTGAAAGCCCTTGAACCAGTGTAAAATGGGAGTGGGTAATGAGCAGGAAGTGGAGATGGGTGAATTTGGAAGGAAGCAAGGTAGGCATGGGGTGGTACAAAGCTATGTCTGTGTAAGTACAGGCTACAGGGAGCACACGCAGCCTTTGAAGCAGCTCATTTAGAATGTGGTTCAGACTTTTTTTTTTGAGTTGGAGTCTTACTCTCTCGCCCAGGCTAGAGTGCAGTGGCACACTCATGGCCACTGCAGCCTCAACCTACTGGGCTCAGGTGATCTTTCCACCTCAGTCTTCCAAGTAGCTGGAACTGTAGGCATGTGCCACCATGCCCGGCTAATTTTTTGATTTATTGTAGAGACGAGGTCTCGCCAAGTTGTCCAGGTTGGTCTCGAACCCATGGGCTCAAGCAATCCTCTCACCTTGGCCTCCCAAAGTGCTGGGATTATAGGCATGAGCCACCACACCCAGTCAGTTCAGAGTTAATTGACAGCCAGGATGCTTGATAGTCTCACCCCAGCTAAACTTTCTTATCCCTGAGTCCTAGGTTAGGACTGTGTGTTAGAATCCCCTGGGCGTGCCTTTGAAATATTCAGATGTTCAGCCTTGTACCGGACCAGTTTAACCATTTTGAGAGGGAGGCCTGAAGGCTCTTCTGGAGCTTCTATCACACAGCCAGGGTTGAGACTTGCTATCCTTGAGGAAGGCCCCTGGCCCAGCCACACTTCCTGCCTCACGGTTCCCTGAGATGCTGTGCACCCGTTCTCACCTGCATTTGTTGTTGTTCTCCTTTCTTGGAGCATCTTTCCTACCTCCTGTCTCCAGGATCAGAGGACCCTTGAATGGTCCTCTCAAAGGTTGCTGGAGCATGGGCATTCAATTGTTTCAATTCTGTCCAGCTGAGCACTTCTTTCCTCTGGTTCCCCATGGGAGTCAGTGGGCCATTGCTGGGGTTTCTTGTCAGCCCGAAGAGGGATACAGCTGGAGCTGATTGTATTAAGCTGATTAAAGGGTTTTGCTGCTTGATGCTACCTGCTTTCAGAGAAGCACTATCTAGGGCCTGACACCAATAAACCACTCTCTCCCACCAGGGACAACAGACAAGGAGGTATGAATCTTAACCATAATTGGAAAAGATGGTGCCCGTCTCTTGTTCAACTTAGGGTGGAAACACATTTTCTCTCCAGGCTTGATCATGATAAAGCCTTGTCGTTTTCAAAGTCTAGCAGGCATCACTGTCAGCTGGAGAGAACTGTTAAAAATGGGTTCCCTTAGTGCTCCATCCCCTCCCCTGCAAAGATTCTGATTCTGTCATATTGGAGCTGGGCCCTGCAGACTGATGTTTCACAAGTTCCCAGGTAATTCTGTTGTAAGTGTGCCTGGGACCATACTTTGAGAAGCACCGGCATGGCCTTGTGTACCTCTGACTTTGTCTTCCTCTTCCCAGGAAGTGAGAGTTCTGGGCCATAAATTCCGAAATCCAGTAGGGATTGCTGCAGGATTTGACAAGAATGGGGAAGCTGTGGATGGACTTTATAAGATGGGCTTTGGTTTTGTTGAGATAGGAAGTGTGACTCCAAAGCCTCAGGAAGGAAACCCCAGGCCTAGAGTCTTCCGCCTCACTGAGGACCAAGCTGTCATTAACAGGTGAGTGGCCAGAGTTAACAAGTGATGCCTTCTTTCCAGCTGGGCCTTCAGGGATGTAAATGTGTCTTGGCTTTTTCTATCATACGATGTGGACATTCTTCTGTTGTTTGGAAAGGTCAGGAACCCTGTTGAATATCTGTGTGCAGGCATTTATCCTTACACCAACTTTGGAAAGCAGGTTTTATTATTTCCATTTAACAGGTATATCCATTGAGGTTCAGAGAGCTAACTAACTTAGCCACAGTCATAGAGCTAGTAAGCAGGAGGGGTTGGTTCTGGCTTAGGCTGATGGGACTTTAGAGTTTGTGTTTTGTCCACATTGTTTCTCCTGTGCCCTTACTCAACATTGTCCAATAGAAACAGATTTAAAATGGGCCGGGCACGGTGGCTCATACCTGTAATCCCAGCACTTTGGGAAGCTGAGGCAGGAGGACTGCTTGAGACCAGGAGTTTGAGACCTCGTCTCTACAAAATTAAAAGTGAAAAAAAGCAAGGTGTGGTAGCATGTGCCTGTAGTCCCAGCTACTCAGGAGGCTGAGGTAGAAGGATCGCCTGAGCCCAGGAGGTAGAGGCTGCAGTGAATCATGATCATACCACTGTACTCCAGTCTGAGCAACAGAGACCCCCGACTCAAAAGTTAAAAAAAAAAAAGATTTAAAATATTTTAGTGACCACATTAAAACAGTAAAAAGAAATAAGTGAAATTGATAAGATAATTATTTATAACTATGATTTAATTATACTTAATATGCTACACAATTTTAACATATAATCAATATAAAAATTATTAATTAGTTGTTTTTACCTTCTTTCACTTGTCTTCAAAAGCCAGTGTGCATTTTACACCTAGCACCTCTCCATTTGGACCAGCCACATTCTTGGCACTCAGTAGCCACTCGTGGCTAGCAGCTCTTGTATTGAACAGTGTAATTCTAGCCTTTAGCAAACAGGACAGTTTAATATGCAACATATACAGCTGCTTTTAGTAAGAGAAATCCTTCTAGACTGTATAAAACCCTTCTTTCTGTCATTCCTGGGCAGTTTTTACTACAGCAAACCCAGAAGGCCAAGTAGTTCCTACTTTTTGGTTACAGAATTTTGAAGAGCCTGCTTGGGTAGATTTTGATAGGCATCTTTGGGGCTATTAATGGCCTTCTGGGAGACTGACGCACAGGAAGTTTATTTGGCTGCACTTTGTGCTTCATTGTGCTTGTTTCAGGGAATTTTTCAGCATTAAGTTATCAGGTTATTGATCTTCCTGCTGCATTGCAGGCGGGGATCAATAGCTTCAGAATTGGCCAGGCAAAATATATTTGTTTATGATTCAGCTGCCACAGGTAGCTGCAGGTACTATAAGTCAACAAATGCATGTGTCACTGTATCTGGTCAACTGCTTTTGGCTCTGAGTACAAAGTGGCTTAAACAACAGACTTTTGTTACTATTTTCTTATAACAGGTGTAGTGGGCAGGCCCAGGGTTTGTTGAGAATGAGGGCAGTGTCCAGACTCTGGCCCAACTTCTCTGGGCCTCCCCTTCTTGTTTGTAAGACGGCTGCCTCAGCCACAAGCATTAGGTCCTCACACAGATGTTCCAAGAGCAGAAAGGGAAGGGGGAAAATTCCCAGAAACTCCCAGTAGTTGTCACCTGTGTCTCAGTGACCTCACCTGCTCACATGCTGGTGCTACAGTTGCCAGCAAGGCTGGGAAAGGAGTCATTAAGCATTTTTTTAATCCTGTATCACAGGAGGTGGATTTTACTAGGTCAGCAAACTATAGTGGGGCTGGGGATGCAGGGATGAAAAGGGAGTGAGGCCCCTGCCATAGGGGAGTGTCTAGTGAGAGTGACAGGGCAATAGAGAGGTAAGACATATCGCTTGCCCTCAGTTAAGATTATAACCTAGTACAGGAACTTAAGCATACACACACACCCTATGCCAGCAGAAATATGGGCCCAAAGTGCTCTGTGAATTCCAAGGGGGTGAGGGATCCTGTGCGGCTGGGGGCTCTATGCAGGAGGAGAAGGGAACATTGGAGCTGGGCCAGGAAGAAGGTTGATTTTCACAGGCAGGAGGCCTGAGGAGTGGAGTGGCAGGAGGGGCTCCAGGAGGACATTGGTGGTGCCCAGGTGCGAGGTGGAAAGCCTGTGGTTATTAGAGAGTAGTGAGGACAGATAGTGGTGAGGATGCTTGGCTGGGTATGGAGGAGTGGAGGGGTGGAGGTGGGATCCAGCAGGTTTGGGACTGCTCCTGCTGAGGAGTCTGGGCTGTTTCCGATGCTAGTTGGCTGCTTGTTTGAAAATTTTAATCTCTCCCTTTGTATTGGCATTCTGGCAAGTTCTCTAGGAGCCCCAGGGATGTTTGGAAGAGTAACAACTGACTCTGATTTTGTTTTCTCTTCTGTTTTTAAGGGTCCCAAGTATGTAGGAAGTGGCCTTGGAGGTACCTCCAAATCCTTTTCCCTCTAACCTTGCCCCTCCCTGTCTGCTTGTGTGCTCCAGATACGGATTTAACAGTCAGGGGCTCTCGGTGGTGGAACACAGGTTACGGGCCCGACAGCAGAAGCAGGCCAAGCTCACAGAAGGTAAAGTGGAGTTGCAGTAGGGGGCTTCTTCATTCATGAGGAGGAAATGTGGGAGAAACGCTGGGAATGTTCCCAGTGAAATAAACAGGATTGAGCAATAGGAGAAAAAAACCACAAGGAACTCTGGACTCCTCTCTTGAGGAATCTTCCTAGCTCCACACAGCCTCCCAAGATTTCAACCCAATCTCACAATTTGGCAAATACTCACTTTGTGTCTGCCTCATCATGTAACTTGTTTTCCCATAAAGAAGCTTGAAAGTAAGCAATGAAAAGCGCTAGGCTGGGACCACAAGGGTAGTTGCTCTGTCATCCTTTGCTCCACTGTATAAGTAATGTATATTATAGAAGAGTAAGTTCAGAGAAGCATAAAGAAAGAAAATTAAGGTATACTCCTCCCTACTCATGGATAGTTAATGTGAGCATTTCAGAAAATATTCTTTTTTTTTTGAGCTGGAGTCTCACTCTGTTGCCCAGACTGGAGTGCAGTGGCCGCACCCGGCCACCACAGCCTCGACCTGCTGGGCTCCGGCTGTCCTTCTGCCTCAGCCTTCCAAGTGGCCGGAACTACAGCGCCACCTTCCAAGTGGCGCGCTATCGCGCCTGGCTGATTTTTGGATTTATTGGAGAGATGAGGTCTCGCCAAGTTGCCCAGGTGGGTCTCGAACCCGCGGGCTCAGGCAATCCACTCACCTCAGCCTCCCAAAAGCACGGGATTACAGGCTGAGCCACCGAGCCCGGCTCAGAAAATATTCTTCATGACTTATTTTGGAAACAGTATGCATGTTTAAAAGCCCCTTTGGAGATGTTGACGTTCCTTCCCTGTGCTTTCCTGCCTTGCTAGCTGAGGATGCACAGGTGGTAGCCCTGTGCTGTCCTGACCATCATGCCCCAGGTGCTCTCTGGGATTGTGTGGTGCTGCTGCTCAGTAGGATCACTTTTTTCTTTGGGTGCTTCTGAAATTCCTTCTAGGAGGTCTTAGTCTCAATAGATGTGCTGGCAGCATGATGAGGAAATCTGTGGATATCACATTCATTTCAGGAAGTGAGGTGGAAAGGGCCAAGGCATTTGGCAATGTCAGCTTTGGGGAGTAGGAAATAGCTTGTTTGAAAACCCCTGCTTTTGTTGGAACCTGACTCTGCTGTACCACACACCTGCCTACCTGGGGAACTTTGAAGGTCATAATAGGACTTTCATGGTTTGTGATACTCTTCTGCCTTCATGCCTTTCTTTTCTTCTTTTTTTGAGTTGGAGTCTCACTCTGTCACCCAGGTTGGTGTGCAGTGGCACACTCATGGCCATCACAGCCTCTACCTGTTGGGTTCAAACGAACCTTCTACCTCAGCCTTCCAAGTAGCTGGAACTACAGGTGTGTGCTACCATGCCTTTCTATTTTTTGATTTTTTGTAGAGATGAGGTCTCGCCAGGTTGCCCAGGCTGGTCTCAAACCCCTGGGCTCAGGCGATCTTCTTGCCTTGGCCTACCAAAGTGCTGGGATTACAGCCATGAGCCACTGCGCCCGGCCCCTTTCCTTCTTTTAATTGGTCACAGTGCTCTGTGTCCCAGCCTATCCTGTTCTCCCTGGCCCAGCCCCTCCCCCCAGCCTGGTCCTCACGTTCAGTGGAGTGAAGCAGAGCCTTAGCAATGCTCTGGAAGCTGTGTGTGCCTGCAGCTGGGAGTGTTGAAGGCAACTTCTTGCTGGCACCATGCTAAGTAACATGAGTTGACAAAAGCTGTGGTGCCCTCTGGGGACAGAATAATTCAGCAATTTCTAACTCCAAAATCTTGTTAGTTTGGGCAGATGACTATGAATGAAAGATCCATTAACTACATGAAGGCGATATTCTCTTTCAAGCTGGTTTACAAAGTTTGCAAATGGGTGCTAGACTTGGGAAGTTTGGAGACCTGTGATATAGCTTTTTTCTAATTGGGTTCTGGTCCCCTCCCCTGAGCCTCCAGCAAAAAGGTAGCTACACAAATCTCTTTTACTTTCAGGCTGATGATAAGAAAGTGTGATTTGGGTTGTAATTAGCATCCTAGATGTTGTTGTTCAATCCTTCCCTGATCTGACACACATTTTCTGCGCTAACTTGGTATGCTAGGGCTTTTCCCAGCCCTCATATGATGGAGAATGCAGCCTGTACCATTAACGTACCACTGGCCTTTGCAGATAGGATAGTATCTTAGGTGAAATCAAGTACAGACAACCTCTTTTTTTCACACATAGCATGTATCTGAGAAAGAATTTTTTCTGGAGTTCTAAAATGTAAGTCAACTGATAGTCCCACAGATTTTTAAGTAAGATGACTGTGTTACTTATGTGCAAATTGAGATACTTTTGAGAGTGAAAGAGGGCAGACATTAATAATTATGCCCAGACCACAGGAGTAATCAGGCTGTCTTGGGGGCACTAAGATGTAAGGTTACCCCAGTTATACAGGGGAGTCCCTTTTCTCAGAGAACTAACATTATAAATTATAAAACAATTATAAGCCGGGTGCAGTGGTTTACTCCTGTAATTCCAGCACTTTGGGAGGCTGAGCTAGGAGGGTTGCTTGATGCCAGGAGTTCAAGACCAGCCTGGCTAATATAGCAAGACACCATCTCTACAAAAAATAAAAAATTAACTGGGTAGTGTGTACATCTAGTCCCAGCTACTCAGGAGGCTGACACAGGAGGATTGCCTGAGCCCAAAAGTTTGAGGTTGCAGCGAGCTATGATTGTGCCACTGCATTCCAGCCTGATGATAGAGCAAGATCCTGTTTTTAAAAAACCCTCAAAAAACATAATTACATCTCTACATTTTAGGCATGATAATGGAAAATATTTTCCCGTGTTTTTTTTGTTTTTATTTTTAATTAGAGTCTTTCTCTGTTGCCTAGGTTGGAGGCAGTGGTGTGATCATAACTAACTGGAGTCTCTTGCCTTAGCCTTTCAAGTAGCTGGGACTACAGGTGTGTGCCACTATACCTGGGTCATTTTAAAATTTTTTTATGGAGACAAGATCTCTCTATGTAGCCCAAGTTGGTCTTGAACGCCTGTCGTCAGGCAGTTCCCCTGACTCTACTTCCCAAAGTGCCAGGATTACAGGCATGAGCCACCATGCCCAGCTTATACATGTTCTTTAGTTCAGTTTTTTTCTTCACAACTGTACTTCCAGTTACTTGACCCAAGACCAACAAGCATCCCTTGAAATTAAAGTTATCCCTTCTGACATGCCTATTGATTTGTTTATTCTCAGTTTTATTAAACTTCTGAGGCCTGTGGGGCACGGTGTCTCATGCCTGTAATCCCAGCACTTTGGGAGGCCAAGGCAAGAGGATTACCTGAGCCCAGGGGTTCGAGACCAGCTGGGCAACATGGCAAGAACTCATCTCTACAATAAATAAAAAAATTAAGCCAGGCTCGGTGGCTCAGCCTGTAATCCCAGCGCTTTGGGAGGCTGAGGTGAGTGGATTGCCTGAGTCCACGGGTTCGAGACCTGCCTGGGCAACTTGGCGAGACCTCATCTCTACAATAAATCAAAAATTAGCTGGTTGTAGTAGCATGCGCCTGTAGTTCCAGCTACTTGGAAGGCTGAGGCGGAAGGATCGCTGGAGCCCAGCAGGTTGAGGCTGCAGTGGCCACGAGCGGCCACTGCACTCCAGTTTGGGTGACAGAGTGAGACTCCAACTCAAAAAAAAATTAGCCAGCATGGTGGCACGTGCCTGTGGTTCCAGCTACTTGGAAGACTGAGGTGGAAGGATTGAATTTAGCAGATTGAGGCTGCAGTAGCCTTGACCGTGCCACTGCACTCCACCCTGGTTGACAGTGAGACTGTTTTTGGTCAGCAGACAGGGGTACCATGCCATAGTTTCCCCTGTTTGTCAACTGGTATGGGAAAGTTCAGGTTTGGAGGTGAAGACCTACGAGGCTGCTGCCTGGGTTGTTTAGTCCTCAATGTTGCACAGGAAATGGTATGTGGGGACAGAATCTTGACTGTCGATATTTACAGATGGGCTGCCGCTGGGGATAAACTTGGGGAAGAATAAGACTTCAGAGGATGCTGCTGCGGACTATGTAGAGGGGGTTCGTGTGCTGGGGCCCCTGGCTGACTACCTGGTGGTGAATGTGTCCAGCCCCAACACTGCTGGGCTGCGGAGCCTTCAGGAAAAAGTTGAGCTGCGCTGCCTGCTGACCAGGGTGAGCAATTACACCTCCATGGCCCCTTCTGCCAGCCTGCCCCACCTGCTCTTGTTTATTCTCCAGGGTGAAGCTTTGACATCACTCCCAGAAGCTGTTCTCAGCACCTGGACAGTTAGGACCCTTGCTGTACCCTCCTGAAGCACCCTCTGATCCCCTATCACAACACTGGTTATAGGCGATAGTCATTAATTATTCAGTTACCTGTGACTGCCACTAAAGCAGGAACTATGTCTTTCTCATTTTCGCTCTGTTCCTTGCACCTAACACAATGAGTAAATCGAATGCCTTTTCATCACCAGTACTGATGGCACTATTTACTAGTTCCCTTTTAGGAACAAATCTAAAAAACCTTAAGATATTTGTCATGTCAATGGGGATCCCCTGGTTCAAAAGAACCAAGTCAGATCCATCTCGATGGGTCCCCTGAATAACTGAAGCCTGGGATTCCTGAAAAGGAGAATTGCTCATGCTTTAGTTTGATAGCTTATGTGAAAACCCATCGACCTTACTGGGTGCCTATAATTCTAGCACTTTGGGAAGCTGAGGTGGGAAGATTGAGGCCAGGAGTTCAAGACCAGCCCAGGCAACATAGCAAGACCCTGTTTCTACAAAAATAAAAATTAAAAAATTAGCTGGGTGTGGTGGTGTATACCTATAGTCCCAGCTACTCGGGAGGCTGAGGCATAAGAATCACTTGAGCCCAGGAGGTCAAGGCTGTGGTGAGCCATGATTGTGCCACTGTATCCAGCCTGGGTGACAGAGTGAGACCCCGACTCAAAAAGAAAAGAAAAGCAGGGCGCAGTGGTTCGAGCCTATAATCTCAGCATTTTGGGAGGCCGAGGTTAGAGGGTTGCCTGAGCCCAAGGGTTCAAGACCAGCCTAGGCAACTTGGTGTGACCTCATCTCTACAATAAATCAAAAAGTAGCCAGGTGTACTGGCATGCATCTGTAGTTCTGGCTACTTGGAAGGCTGAAGTGGAAAGATTGCCTGAGCCCGGCAGGTCAAGGCTACGGTGCCCATGAGCGTATCACTGCACTCCAGCCTGGGCGACAGAATGAGACTCCGACTCAAAAAAGAAAAGAAAAAACACACTGACCTGTGCTGTAGGTCACAGTTGTACTGTCAGACCATGATCCAGGGGTCTCAGTCTCTGGCCATGTGTTGCCCCAGGTGCTGCAGGAGAGGGATGCCTTGCAGGAAGCCCGTAAGCCAGCGGTACTGGTGAAGATCGCCCCTGATCTCACAGCGCAGGACAAGGAGGACATCGCCAATGTGGTGAAAGAGGTTTGAGTTGGGGCCCTGGGCTCTGCAGAGACCATTTGGCCAGTAGGGATAGCCCTAGATGGCAGCCTTGTGATTTTCTCTTTGTGATTTTCTCTTTGAAGGCTGTTTCAGTGGCTGTCACAGTGTAATTCATCTTGTAAAAAGCCTAAATGTTTGAATGAGTCTTTTTCTCAAGCTTCTTCCTTCCTCTTTTCCTCATCTTCATCCAGCAAGGTTAAGGTTTATACTGGTGTCCATGGCCCGTTTCTGTTGGGACTGGAGTATACTCAGTCTGACTGAACATCAAGTCTCTATGGCATAGGAGGGTTGTGGAAACACGGACTGAGTCTGGTAGTTATGGCTTCAAATCCTGGGTCCACCACTTACCTGAGGCCTCAGAGGGGGAGACACTGTAAAATGGGTTGTTAAAAGGATTAAACCCTGTCCTAGTGGAGACTTATGGGTGGTCCGTATGTGATGGCTGCTGTTGTCAAGTTGTGGCTCATTCTGATGCTCAAGAAACGAAGTTACTGAGGACTGGTATAGCTCTTGCTCTTCTGGGGGCTGTTGTGGGGGCACCTGGCCCAACCGTTGCCTCAGATCTCCATAGGAGCTTCTTCGAGTCCTTCAGTGCCATGACTCGGGGCTTTTTCTCTGTCTTGTACTGCAGTTGGGCATTGATGGATTGATTGTCACGAACACCACAGTGAGTCGCCCTGTTGGCCTCCAGGGTACCCTTTGCTCAGAAACAGGAGGGCTGAGTGGGAAGCCACTCCGGGACTTATCAACTCAAACCATTCGGGAGATGTATGCACTCACCCAAGGCAAGGATTCTGCTGTTGTGTCTTTAGATCTGTGTGTGGTTTGAGCTCCTAGGCCGTGATCAGAATCACTGTTCCCTAATCTGCCATGTTGGGTGAAGTGGGGGAAGGGAGGGGGCTGTAGGCCTGAAGCCAGACTGAGGTCCTGGGTCTTGTCTTCTTCCTGGTGTTGCCACGTGCTTCTCTGCAGGCAGAGTCCCCATAATCGGAGTTGGCGGTGTCAGCAGCGGGCAGGATGCACTGGAGAAGATCCAGGCTGGGGCCTCTCTGGTGCAGCTGTACACAGCCCTCACCTACCGGGGGCCACCTGTGGTGGGCACAGTCAAGCGGGAGCTGGAAGCCCTTTTGAAGTGAGTGGGGCCGTGTGTGTCTTGAAACAGAAGTTAGGAGAAGTTAACTTGGAATGACTCAAAGGGGATGCTATTCATCTATTTATTATTCATTCAAAGATGAGTGCAGGATACATTCTAAACCTGAGGGTGGGGGGATTACTTCATTACTCTTTTGACAAAGAACAAAAAGTGCCAAGGGGAGTCAGGATTAACCTCCAAGGCAGTGGTGTTTACAAGGCAGAGTTGTCCATTTATTTGAGGAAGAGGAGCCTCAGGAATCCTGGTAGCATTCCCACTAACTAGGTCACACTGGCTCGATGCCAGGAAGCTGTCAGGTCTTAACACTACTTCCCTTCCTGCTCTGAAAGCCTGGGTCGAAATATCTCTAGGTCCCGGGATGAAGAGGGCATTGGATGTGCCTGGGAGGGGGTGGTACACTTATGGTGGGTGTTGGCTTCCTGGAAGAGCAGGGCCCATTCTTCACTGTTTGCTGAAATTGTTTTGTTTGATCTTTTCTCAGAGAGCAGGGCTTTGGCAGAGTCACTGATGCTATTGGAGCAGATCATCGAAGATGAGGACACTGGCTGTCAGAAAGCCCGATCTGGAACCTTCCTATGGACTCAGGCGAACCTTTGTGGTGACTGGATCTTGAAAGGACAGACTCTCTGGCCTTGTCTCCCAAACTGTGACTTGGCAGCACCATAAAAACCAGTCATGCCAGTCATCAGAATCGACAGAAGGCTTTCTTCAGTTCCTTGGTCAGACCATAAACTGCATTTGTGATTCTTCCTAGATTCAAATTCTAGGCTCCTTCAGTATTGCCAAGGACATTGGATATTTGGGAAAAAGAGTCATAGAAAAAATAAAGCCATTCATTTAACCTAGATTTAAACCTCAACCCTTCCTGGAGGCCATAGGCCTCGCCCACATGCTAAAGGTCCTTCCAGGCCTCTGCAACCTCATCTGTAGTGGGCTTCCCAGAAGCTTGACTATCTTTCATTTGATCTTTATTTTTATTTATGTTATATTTTTAACTTTATTTTGAAAATATTTCCAATGTAAACAAATTTGTTAGAATAGTACAGTAAACTTTTATATGCCCTTCGCTCTCTCTTTTTTTTTTTTTTTGAGTTGAAGTCTCACTCTATCTCCCAGGCTGGAGTGCAGTGGCACACTCATAGTGACCACAGATTTGACCTGCTGGGCTCAGGTGATCCTTCTGCCTCAGCCTTCCAGGTAGCTGGAACTACAGGCTTGTGCCACCACTCCTGGCTAATGTTTTCGGTTTATTGTAGAGATGAGGTCTTAATAAGTTGCTTTGGCTGGTCTCGAACCCCTGGGCTCAGGCAATCCTTTTGCCTTGACCTCCCAAAGTGCTGGGTTTACAGGTGTGAACCATTGTGCCTGGCAAAACATTGATTTGTACACGCACACACTCAGACAAATATATGGATGGATATGGATATTTTTGTATACTTATTTATGGATGGAATGCAAACTTTTCTTTCCTTTTTTTTTTTTTTTTTTTGAGTTGGAGTATCACTCTGTTGCCCAGGTTGGAGTGCAATGGCGTAATCATGGCTACCACAGCCTCAACTTGCTGGACTCAGGCGATCCTTCTACCTCAGTCTTCCAAGTAGCTGGGACTATAGGTGCATGCCATCATGTCCAGCTAATTTTTTGATTATACATGCCATGTTGCCTAGTTGGTCTCAAACTCCTGGGCTCGGGTGATTCTCTTGCCTCTCCCAAAATGCCGGAATTACAGGCATGAGCCACCACACCTGGCCTGCTATTTTTGTAGTTATTTTACATTTTCATACAAATGACATCATACGACAAATATGATTTTGCAATTTACTTTCTTCATATTATAATGTGGGCATTGCTTGTCTTGGTTCATATCAATCTGCCTCATTCTCTTTGTTGGCCAGTCCCCTATTGACAATCACTTGAATAACATCCAGCATTTTTCTCAGGAACCATCCTTGTACATGCATTTGTGCCTTTGTTCTGGTGCTAATGCAGAGCAGATTCTGAGAGATACGGCAGCTGGGCTGAAAGGTTGGTGTATTTTACATTTTGATAGATAGAGCCACATTGCTCCTGTAAGGTTTTTTCTTGTTGTTGATTTTTGGTTTTGAGTTGGAGTCTCACTCTGTTGCCCAGGTTGGAGTGCAGTGGTATACTTGTAGCCACAGCCTTGACCTGCTGGGCTTAGGCTATCCTTCTGCCTCAGCCTTCCAAGTCTCTGGAACTACTGGAACCACAGGAACCACAGGCTGGTGCCACCACATCCAGCTAATTTTTTTGATTTATTGTAGAGACGAGGTCTCACCAAGTTGTCCAGGCTGGTCTCGAACCTCTGAACTCAGGCAATCCTCTCACCTCGGCCTCCCAAAGTGCTAGGATTATAGGTGTGAGCCACTGTGCCCAGTCTCCTGAAAGGTTTTAAAGCAATTCCCACCCTGGAGGCAGCAACAGAGGGGACACCCCCAACTCCTCTGGCTGTGCCTGTTCAAAGCTACACAGTGATGCCTGAAGAAAGAGCTGCCACTGACTGTGGGCTGGACACTATGCTAAGGGCTTGATGTTCCCTCTTTACAGCTGAGAAATTGAGGAGAAGAGAGGTTACTGATTTGTCCAGTTACACTGCTCGGAGTCCTCCGGCTGGCTTGAGCCAGGAAGTAGAACCACATGGCGTGTTGTGCTGAACAGCTCATCACACTCTCTGCTTCATATTCATTCCCCCTCGAGGAGGAGCAATACACTGATGGAGAAATGGGAATGAGAAACAGAGAAAGGAAGGAACCCCTATGGCAGCCAGTCCCCCCCTTGTTCACGTTCCTCACCTGCTAGGGCTCTGACACGCCACATCAGGCACCTGCACATGCTTTGGGCTCCCTCCTCATTCTCTCTGGGTTTTGACACTCTCTGTGAGCCACCTGCCCTCCCTTCCCACACTGCAGGCACCTGCCTTGCTATGTCCCACTTAATAGCTTCAGGACTGAACTTGAAGGGAGAAGAGGGGAAGGGGTGAAGGAAAAGGAGGAAGAATTGCCCTTTGGAAGGTTCTCCATTGGAGACTACATTCTGTCTCAGCACAGCTGTCACAGGCTGCTGTTTCTTCTCCTGAGCACAAGAGTAAGGAGATGTTTTGCATTCAGGGGCCATGTGGTGTGAGGAATACCTATTTTTCTTTCTGTTCTTGAGTTGGAATCTAAGTTGCCCAGGGTGGAGTGCAGTGGCACGCTCACAGCCACCACAGCCTCCACCTGCTGGGCTCAGGTGATCCTCAGCCTTCCAGGTAGCTGGAACTATAGGCACACACCACCATGCCCAGCTAATTTTTTGATTTATTGTAGAGATGCGATCTTGTCAAGTTGCCCAGGCTGGTCTCTAACCCATGGGCTCAGGCAATCCTCTCACCTCAGCCTTCCAAAGTACTGGGATTATAGGTGTAAGTCACCGCACCCAGTCAAATACCTATTTTTCTTAATGTTGGAAGCCACGCTGAGAGCCCAGAACAGCTTACAATGCTGGGAGCCGGGTGTGGGTGGGAGGGTGGGTAACCAGGTTGCTGATGCCCAAGTCTCCCTTTGGGCCAAGGACAGTGAGTGGAAGGGTGTGCAGAGTTCCAGATACTATTTACATAATTTGCCTTGGCATTTTTTATTTTTTATTTATTTTTTTGAGTTGGAGTCTCACTCTGTCGCCCGGACTGGAGTACAGTGGCTGCTTCCGGCCACCCCAGCCTCGACCTGCTGGACTCTGGCGATCCTTCCGCCTCAGCCTTCCAAGTAGCTGGAATTACAGGCATGTACTACCACACCCGGCTGATATTTTATTTATTGTAGAGATGAGGTCTCGCTGCCCAGGCGGGTCTCGAACCCGCGGGCTCAGGCAGTCCACTTACCTCAGCCTCCCAAAGGTGCGGGATTACAGGCTGAGCCACCGAGTCCAGCTGCTTTGGCATTTTAAAATTAATTAATTAATTAATTTGAGTTGGAGTCTTACTACGTTGACCAGGCTGGAGTGCAGTAGCACACTCACTGCCACCCCAGCATCGACCTGCTGGGCTCCAGGGATCCTTCTGCCTCAGCCTTCCAAATAGCCAGAACTACAGGCTCACACTACCATGCCTGGCTAATTTTTGATTTATTGTAGAGATGAGTTCTTGCCAAATTGCCTGGGCTGATCTTGAACCTACACACTCAGGCAAACCGCTTGCCTCGGCTTCCCAAATTGCTGGGACTACAGGCTGAGTCACTGAACTTGGCCTGCTCTTGCTTTTTTTTTTTTTTTTGAGTTGGAGTCTCACTCGGTCACCCAGACTGGAGTGCAGTGGCCGCTCCCGGCCACCGCAGCCTCGCCTGCTGGGCTCCGGCGATCCTTCCGCCTCAGCCTTCCGAGTAGCCGGAATGACAGGCGCGTGCTACCACGCCCGGCTGATTTTTTGATTTATTGTGGTATGGTATACATTTTCTCTATCGTTTGCCAGTTTCACATCAGATGAATATAAGCAGTAAGTTAAGTCGTACTCCACAACTTACTCTTCATGTATCATCATAATTAGTGTTTCAAATTCTGCCTCTGGATCTGCTCTGCTCTTTCTAACAGCCTTTGATTTTCCACAGCATAAATAAATTAATGTTTGCTTAGTGGTAAGCACAAAGGCTGTTTTCAGTTTTTCACATCAGAGACAGTGCTGTCGTGATTTTCTGAGTTTTTGTATCTTTGTGGTCTTCTGGCAGAATTTTTGTACAGTAGATTTTCAGAAGTGGTATTGCTTGGGCAAAGGTTATATGCACTTAACATTGATAGTTGTCACTAGAGAGGGCTGTCCCATTGTACACTTCCCTTCCAACTTTTTAAGAAGGTGCCTTTCCTCTTCTCTTCCACAGTGGGATTTCCAAGTCTGGTCTGGAATGAACTTTCTTGCTGGTAATATCTTGCAACATGGCTCTCTCTTGGTGGAAAAAGGTCAAAGGAGGGTTTAGCAAGTTACTGTGAGCTGCAGCCAGGGTGATCTCCCTCACCCTCTCCCTCTCCTTTTCTCCTCCCCACACTATGAATAAGCGACCCTGCCCACCTTTCCTTTTGCCAGTGGGGCCTACAGTCAGTTCAGCTCTGTATCAGAAAGGGCTGGGTTCCTTCATGCAGTATCTTCCTTCAAAGGGGTAGGTATGTCAAGTCACATCCAGTGTTTTGAAACAATCCATTTCCCCACTCACCTTCTGATAGGCTGCTTCTGGGTCAGCTGCTATAGTCAATACCTTTTTGTCCGGTTATCCATGAAGACCTGACCAGGAAAACATCCTGTCAGAATGGTGGCTTCAAGGACAAGCAGGAAACAGATGTGGAGTGGAGACAATTTGCTCACGTCCACCTTGGAGGCCAAGGGTGCAACCTGGCTGACTTTAGGTTCTTGGTGGTGCTTACTCAGTGCCCCTTGGCAGGGAAATCACAATTGCAGGACACTGAGTGCTCACATAGCTCTGTTCTCTGTGACAGATGGGGAACAGGGGCTCCATCTGAAGAGGACTCTGCTCTCTAGTTCCAGCTGGTTTACCACCCAGGAGTGCTGGCCAGCTTCTAATTTGATAAGAGAAGGCAGGAATCTATATTATGTAACACCTCCAGTTTTTGAAACATAAGCTGAGATTTTGCCAGTTCATTAAAGCTGGTTTGTGGGTCAAATGTGAATTAGGGCTTCCAATTTAAGTCCATACCGCTAACAAAAGACTGTGATTTGCAGAGGCAAAAAAGAACTTTATTTTCCAAAAGCAATCTGCAGATTTAGGAGACACAGCCTCAGTGCAAAAAGAAAGTGCACTCTAAGGAGGGGTTGGGGAGCAGGAGGTTATAAAGGCAAAAACCACGGCAAGGGAGAGCAGTCAGGGAAACGAGAAACAGAGCCTTGATTGGATGACTGTTAAGCCCCAAATTACCAGTCTCAAATGCTTGGTTCCCGGTGGTCAGTCAGTTGTCGCCAAGTGATTTGTTGGTGGTCAGCTGGAGAATTTTCAGCTGCAGTTGTTTTCAGGAACTGTTTTTTTGCCTTGGTTGCAGAAAAGCAGGTTTTGCAACACTTTTCAAGGACACAGAGTGTGACCACTCCATCACCATGCCATGACCTTTGGTCCTGCTTTTAACTTTTGAACTACAGGGAGTTCATCTTGTCTGTCAACTGGGGGCGTAATTCCACATTTTCCCCTTTTGGTCAAAACCTGCTGTAGGTGACGCTGATGACTAACTTAATGCTATGTTCCATATTGTTGCCAGGGTGGTATGGCTACCTACTCTGGGTCCATCTAGTTCCTCTGGGACTCATGTTGCTAACAAACTTAATGGCCAATTGAACAACCCAGGCCAAGTAGGGTGGTCAGGTAAGCACCTGTTAGATTATTTATTTATTTATTTACTTTTTGAGTTGGAGTCTCACTCTGTCACCCACCGGCCACCGCAGCCTCGACCTGCTGGGCTCTGGCGAGCCTTCCGCTCAGCCTTCCAAGTAGCTGGAACTACAGGCTCACGCTACCATGCCCGGCTGCTTTTTGATTTATTGTAGAGATGAGGTCTCGCCAAGTTGCCCAGGCAGGTCTCGAACCCGCGGGCTCAGGCAATCCACTTACCTCAGCCTCCCAAAGCGTGGGGTTACAGGCTGAGCCACCGAGCCTGGCTTAACCTGTTAGATTTTTATCAGTGTCTCTTACTGATGTTTGTAGCATCGGTTATGGATAAGACCTAGAAGTGTCAAGTGGTCAAAATCCTGGTTGGAGAACTGGTAAGACATTTGTTATGCAGACAAGAACAATTTTAAAGAGGAGCTAGGTGCCTAGCCCTAGTATGCAACTGATTTAAAACAATAACTGTAGATGACAAAAAACAATACTCATGAGTAAAGATACAGCTGGCAAGAACATCTTGTTATTTCTGCGGTATACAATAATTTAACATAAATGCCTATAATTATGATTGATAACATATTCTAAGACATATCAAAATTTTGGAATAGCATACAACTCTGGAACATATTAATACATTTATATAAATATAAGTCAAAGTTAAATACCATTTTTATTTCTTTATTTTTAAATTGGCATCACACTCTGTAGCCCAGGCTGAGTACAGTGGCATGATCCCAGCTCACTGCAGCCTGGGCTCAGCAGTCCAGCAGCCCAGCAGTCACTCCTGGGCTCAGCAGTCCTCCCACCTCATCCTCCTGAGTAGCTGGGATAGCAGGCACATGCCACCACACCTTTCTAATTTTTTGATTTTGTGTAGGAACAAGGTCTCACTATGTTACCTAGGCTGGTCTCCAGCTCCTGGGCTCAAGCAATCCTCCCGCCTCAGCCTCCCAAAGTGCTGGGATTACAGGTATGAGCTACTGCACCTGGCCTAAATACCATTTTAAAAAATGACTGTGCTTCCTATATGATTTTAACATACCAAACAAACCAAATATGTTTCTCTTGGATTTCCAGGGGTTCTTGTTGTGTCTAAGTTAAGATCAGAAAATACTTGATTTTAGAATTTGAAATTTAATTTTGGGAAGGTTTAAAATGCTTGATCAAAATGGGATCACAAGTCACTATTAAATAAAATTAAAGTGACAAAAAAGATTTCAAAGGCACAAAGCACAAACAATTATCTAGATGAAACAGAATGAAATCTATGTTTCCTAGGCCAGTTACCTAAAAGGTAAAGAAAAACCTTTTATAATTTTTTAGTGAAGAGCAGATAACTAGAGAAAACCCTATTGTTTCAACACAAGGGCCCATATTCTGATTTTTGCATCAGTGTTCTTTTTATATTAATGTTCACTTTTTAGAAAAAACTTATACGTAATATTATTTTTAGTCAACTGAAAATTTCACACACAAGAAATTTCTTTCACAAGATTAATCTTCTGCAACTTGTTCAAACCTTCATTTTTGTCCTATGTATATATATATATGTTATATATATGTGTGTGTATATATTATACATATGTATATTTGTTTGTTTATTTATTTTGGCATTCTACCTTAGGACATTTACTTTTCTTTCCCTTCTTTCTTTTTGAGTTGGAATCTTATTCTGTTGCCCAGGCTGGAGTCCAGTGACACACGGCCACCACAGCCTCCATCTGCTGGGCTCAAGTGATTCTTCCATCTCAGTCTTCCAAGTACCTGGGACTACAGGTGCACACCAGCATGCCTGGCTAATTTTTTGATTTATTGTAGAGACGAGGTTTTACCAAGTTCCCTAGGCTGGTCTCGAACCCCTGGACTCAGGCAGTCCTCTTGCCTCGGCTCCCAAACTGCTGGGATTATAGGCATGAGTCACTACACTCAGTCTCCTGTCATCATTTTGACCACACAATGTTCTTTCTCATGTAAAAAAGAAAACTTTTTCTCTTTTTAACCCTTTTTAAAATTAAAAAACATGTTACTTTATACACTCTCTATATATAATTGTTTCTCTTATATTTAGTAGTTTTAATTACATATATTAACTATGATTTTTAACTCTTATTAAGCCTGTTTCAGTGAAAAATTTAGCAAGTAATTTTGAGCTCTCATATTAGTTTTTGTAGAAGAAAATTTATGAAAGATATTTTCTCAATTTTTTTAAATTAACATCTAAATACATATAGCTTTTCTATGCCATACAAATGACACATATTCTATGTTTATTGTTTAATTTAACATAGCATGATTAAAGACTTTAAATTATGGGGCATGGTGGCTCATGCCTATAATCCTGGCACTCTCGGAGACTGAGGTGGGAGGCTTGAGACCAGGAGTTCAAGACCAGCCTGGGCACCATGGTAAGATCCTGCCTCTACAAAAAAAAAAAAAAAAAAAAAAAAAAAAAAATATATATATATATATATATACACACACACACACACACACGTATACATTTTAAAAATTTAAAGGACAAACAATAGAAGATTTAAAAAAATTTTAAATTACTGAAAAGGTTTTTGAAACATTGGCACCCTTCCTAGTTTTTTTTTCAGTTGTCTTAGGTCTCAAGTATCCATGTGGCATCCATGGAAGGCTATGAAGGACAGGGTCTGTTGGGGTCCTGAATTTACATACTAAGTGTAGAGCTCAGGACAGAGGTCAGAGTTGTGAAGATGATGCGTGGAGGATTCAGCCCCTCCCAGCATGGCAAGGAGGCAAGGCTGGGCCAGGGAGGTAGAGAGGATGAGCCATATTGGGCTTGGCTCTGCCTTGCAACTGCTAATCAAGGCACTAGGGAGGTATCCTCATGCCTTGCCATGGCCTTCTGTCCAGTCCACAGAATCTAGAGGCTCAGAGCCAAAGACAACCTCATAGTAAGATGGGTGCAAGGCTTTGGGGAGCCCAACAGCGAGTCTTTACAGCTTTAGCTCACAATCAAGCGGGTATCAAAAATACTCCAGAAGCAACAGTTTATGACCTTAAAACATCTAGCAGAAACATCCTAAACTTGTCTAATCAGCAGACCCAGGCAAACTGTTGAATTACATTTCATATCGACAATTCTGAAGACATTCTAATATGCTGCCAACAATTTTACACTCGTTTTATTTACCAGAAATTATTCAAGTCATGTGAGCAAAAGGTAAAGATAAAATAGTACTCTTCCTTCCTTCCTTCCTTCCTTCCTTCCTTCCTTCCTTCCTTCCTTCCTTCCTTCCTTCCTTCCTTCCTTTCCTTCCTTATTTATTTTTGAGTTGAAGTCTCACTCTGTCGCCCAGGCTGGAGTGCAGTGGCACACTCATGGCCACCCCAGTGTCGACCTGCTGAGCTCCAGTGATCCTCCTGCTTCAGCTTTCCAAGTAGCTGGAACTGTAGGCGTGTGCTACCACGCCTGGCTAATTTGATTGATTGATTGATTGATTGTAGAGATGAGGTCTCGCCAAGTTGCCAGGGCTGGTCTTGAAGCTGCAGGCTCAGGCAATCCACTCACCTCAGCCTCCTAAAGTGCTGGGATTACAGGCTGAGCCACTGAACCCATCCGTACTTTTTCTTTAAGCCAAGTAGTTAGAGCTCTTTCACATATTTTCGTAGTGAAATATCAGATACACGTGACACATAGACAGAAGCAAATTTTATAGCTTTATAAGGTTCTTTACTTGCCAGTTCTTAAATAGTCCCTCTCCCCACCTGCCCCATAGATTATCAAGCCGTATGAGATTGTTAGCTAGGCAACTTGAAATTTGCACTTTCAAAGACGTGACTTCTTGGTAAAAATTATTTACATCTCAAAGGCACAGAACTTATATCTGAACACTATTATTTGCTGAGACAAGGAGAGGGTAGGAAAGGCCTAGTTAAGACAAGATTGCCAGGAAAAGCATCTTAAACAAAGGTAAGGCTTGTTAGGTAAACTTCAAGCTAATGTCTTCCCCACTGTAAATGTTTCTGATGTTTTAGGTGCAGAGAGGGAGATACTCTTACCAATAGAGATTTTTTTTTAAATAGATGTACATTTTTTTTACTAGGTATTTCAAAATAGCCAGCTAAATGCCAGCAAATATTTTAGAGACCAGTTTAGCTAAATAAGTGGTCTTTTTAACTTAGGTTGTTTCTTGATTCTATCACTGACTTCAGTGAGGAGTCCTTAAGAGAGCCAAGAAAGCATTTCCCATGCTTAGACTTAGCATGAATAGTCTGAAAATGAAGCAAGTCTATTTTATCTGAGAGCCTCTTTTTTTCCTCTGTGAAACCAAAGGTAACTTTTCAACTGACTCACCAAAACCAACCTTGACCAAGGCTATGGCTTAACCAAGGATGAAGTTAGCATGCCAAAGAGATGCAAAGCAATCCTCAGAGGATCCAGAACCACCCCGAAGACAGCTCAGAGAAAGAAAAATCTCATTAGCCACAATCTATTTTCTAGGATAGAGTCTCAGCTTCACAGCCAAGCCCCTATGCATAAAGGACCAAAAGCCACATATATCCCACATATGGAAAAAGACAGAAAATCAAAAGCTGCCCATGGAAGGAAAGAGGATGAATAATAAAGGAGTACCCCAAAAGGTCAAGAGTTATAACAAGTGGGATTGCTTCCCTCATTGAGAATTGACTTGGACCACAGTTGTGAAAGTGTAGACTCTTGGTCACTACTAGACCATAGGGTTGGAGGACTTTTTGTAAATCCTTAGGAGATTCAATGCAGACAGTTTAAGCATACAAATAATTTTAACTTTGTTTTAGGCCAGATTTTTGCTCTTTAATTTTGTCAAGAGAATTTCTTTTCTTTTTTTGAGTTGGAGTCTCACTCTGTCGCCCAGACTGTGGCACGCTGCTCATGGCCACTGCAACCTTGACTTGCTGGGCCTGGGCGATTCTTCTGCCTCAGCCTTCCAAGTAGCTGGAACTACAGACACATGTCACTGCACCTGGCTTATTTTTTTTGATTTATTGTAGAGATGAAGTCTCAGCAATTTGTCCAGGCTGGTCTCGAAATCCTGAGCTCAGGCAAACCTCTTGCCTCGGCCTACCAAAGTGCCTGGATTACAGTCTTGAGCTACTGCACCCGGCTCTGTCAAGAGAATTTCTACAACTAATCATGATGTGTCTTTTTTTTTTTGACTCGATCTTTTCATAAATACAAATAAAGCAATTGTTTAGAATGAGAGATTGCTAAAATCTTTTTTTTTAAAATTTTTCGAACAAAGTTTATTAGAAAAAGGAAGATTCATTGCAGAAAGACCTGCCACGGGCAAGTTTTTTTAAACCACCTAAAATCTTTTTTAAATTTGGGAGTCTAATTTAAAGGATCTAGCCTCTGGCCATTGACATTTGAAATTTTCAGTGGTGTAGTTATTTCAGTAGTGACTTGATCCAAGGAGAGCAGGGAGACACAGGGCTGTTTTAGGGTCCGAGAGCCTTTTGAGTTTTCAGAGACATTGGTTAAATCTTCAGATTAGTCTCCTTTGGAAATTTATAGAGATTTCCAATAGCCTCTTTATGGAAAGTCCAGGATATAATTTTTCAAGTTTAGAATAAGTTTTTACCAGATAAGCAAGAGGTGTTTCCTGGAGAAGGCACAGAAGAGGCAATCGCGAAGATCACTCCTCACCCCTCCACCATTCACTCCTAGGAATAGGCTAAGATGGCAAAAGACTAGATGGTTAAGGATAGTGTTTGTGCATACATTGCCTCCAGCAACCCACAAGTTTGTAAGGAGCTGCCAGTCACAGACCCATTAATCTGTGGTTCCGGTTAGGTCCTCCTGTATTGGGCTTTCCCAGGACTGACCAGGCAACAAGGGTTGAAATGACAAAAGCTCCATAGGAGTATGACTTCTTAAGTCAAACTCTCCCAAGAGCCTGACATGTTCAGAACAAAAAAGTGTTGATTAGAATCACAAACTGACCAGTTTTGCCGGACAGGCTTGAACGAGTGGGCTTATAGGGGCTTTATTTAGGCCTGTGTTCTACCCTATGATGCTGTTCTTTATGGAAGAACAACACAGAAAGAGGAAAAAGGATTAAGTAATATAAATTTTCATACCAAAGAGTACCAAAAAGCACATCAGAGTCACTACACTTAAGACTAGATACGCAAATCCTTTTCTTCCACTAATCACAATTTTGTAGCGGGGACAAATTGATTTTTACCATTTGCGCAACTAGATTTCAAAGAGATGCCAGGAGCCTGACTGTAAGAAATTTTTACCCTTCTTCTGACTTGTCAGGTCCTGGGTTCCCTTCACTGTGGCTTCCAGAAGAGAATGGCTTTGGTGATCCTGCTCATAGCACCAGATCTATAGGGGCCAAGGGAAAGCTTCCCCTCTGCCCTCTAAAAGTTCTCTGAAAAATCGACTCACAAAGAGGAATAATAGGAGAAATGGCGTACAAATTTATTAACGTGTACATGGGGGACAACCACAGAATGGTTACCTGCTTCTTGAGAAACAAAGTCTCAAGGAAAAACAATTTCATCAAGGAGGGAGCAACTAGCTTAATATAATTCAGGGCCACCAACTATGTGGGCATCCTGGACTCAGAAGAGACTCATACAGTTGTCTGTAACCTTGGAGGAGCTAGAGAGGCTCAAAGGGCCCGTGCTGGTACTGGGGTGCCGGGTCCCCACAATGTTTCAGACAAAGAAGGTGGTGGTAAGGGAAAAATGTTCGTGGTATGTAAGAGGGAGAGCAGGGAGACACAGGGCTGTTTTAGGGTCCGAGAGCCTTTTGAGTTTTCAGAGACATTGGTTAAATCTTCAGATTAGTCTCCTTTGGAAATTTATAGAGATTTCCAATTGTGTTTGGAGCTTTCAAAAGTGCTGATTAATGGGAAGCCTTATCATCTTTGAGAGGTCCAGACTCGCCTTTGTTCTAATTGTGTGCATAGTTTAATTTAGATGCTTCTCTTGGGACTATCTTGTCTGTCAACTGGGGGTATAATTTGGCAATACCAGCCCTTGTCAGTGATTAGTAACTCCCATGAACCGGGAGCAGCAGGGAGGATTAGGATATATCAGTAAAATGGCCCATCCCAGCGAGTGGTGGGGTAGGGGGGCACCAGGGGATGTGCTGGTGACTAAATGACTGGCTTGGTGCAGGAGGAAAAGTGTAGACATTGGAGTCGACCTTGAAAGATTCACCTGACCTCACTGAGGCCCTGTGTTCTCATCTGTGAAAACAGTGGCTTGGAGCATTCATTCATATCCTAACAGCAACTTTAAAAAAGATGCATACCACATGCCAGACATGTTATGTACTTCTGGCTGAGGGCAATCATGTAAGTTCTGTGTGCCTCAGTTCCCTAATAGGTTAAATGGGGATAATGACAGTACCCATCTCAGAGGGTTGTTACAAGAATTAAATGTAAAGTGCTTAGAATAGTGCTTAGCACATCCTCAACTTCTAATAAATGTTAGCTATTACTTTTAATATTGCTAATCATCACAAATAGGTCCTGAAAACAGGTAGTAATATGCCTAGATTTACAGATAAAACTAGGGCTTTGAGAGATTAAATAACTTCCTCAAACCTTGAGGCTAGGAATCAGCAGAACTGGAGTCACAGGGCCTTTGGCAGGAAGTGTAGGAGGATCTCCACACAGCTGCTTGTGTGTCCTCACAACAGGGCATCCGGCTTCTCCAGAGTGAGTCACCTAAGAGGGAGCAAAGTGGAAGATACAGTGTCTTTTTAAATTTTATTTTATAATTTTTTATTCTAAAGATGCGGGGTACAATTCAAGGTTAAGTATACAAATGTTCATTATGCAGGTACCCTTGTTGATGAGGTATGCCCCCCTCCTCTGGGAGATTCCCACTACTGCCAATCCCACTCCTCCTCCCCGGCAGTTTCCCAGTACTGACAACCCCTTTCTTATAGTATTTTTAGTACAAAAATTTTACACATACAGAAAATATCCATGTTCCTTCCACCTAGACTCAGCTATTCCTACTGTCTTTTCCATGTTTTCTCTATTAATCTTTTTTGAATTGAGGTCTCACTCTGTTGTCCAGGTTGGAGTGCAGTGGTATGCTATGGCTACCACAGCCTTGACCTGCTAGGCTCAGGCAATCCTTCTGCCTCAACCTCCGAAAGTGCTGGGATTACAGGTGTGAACCACCATTCCCGACCCTCTATCAATCTTTTTAACCTATTTATATACTGTATTTTGATTATGATAATTGTTCTACAGTTTCTTTTATGACCTAGTCTTGGAAGTCACACACCGATACTTAAGCCACATTCATTCTCTTCATTAGAATAGCTTTGCCAATTTTATCAAAACAAGACAAAAGAATCCCCAGTTAAATTTGAATTAACCAATGAATAAACTTTTAGTATAAGTCTATCCCATGCAATAATTGGGACATACTTGTACTAAAATTTATTTTATGTTTACCTGAAACTCAAATTTAATTGGACATCATGTATTTAACCTGGCAACCCTATGTTAGAAATAAGTTACTTAGTCTAGTCCATCACTCAAGGAGAAGGGAATTAGTTTTCACTTTTGGAGGGAGAAAATGAATTTGTGAAGAAATTTTTAAAGCACCAAAACCAGGATTTTGAAAATGTTTACTTGGTCCTGGTGTCTGGATAATTGCTTGGGAGCCTATGAGGATGAAGCAGTAGTTATGGGACAAGCAAGTTTGCTCCAAATAGACTTGTACATTTACTTATTTTTTGGTAGAAACAGGATCTCACTATGTTGCCCAGGCTGATCTCCAACTGCTGGCCTCAAGTGATCCTCCCACCTCAGCCTCTCAAAGTGCTGGTATTACAAGTGTGAACCTCCAGACCTATTGTACATTTATGTCAAATAACAAATAATATCTTATTTGATCCTCAGACATCTCTGTGAGGTAGGTGAGGCAGTGATTATGAGTCCCATGTCACAGCGAGGAAACTAAAGTGCATGTTCCAAGGTGACATGGGCAGAAATGGTGGAGAGAGCTGGGTGGGTGCAGTGGCTCACACCTGTAATCCCAGCACTTTGGGAGGCTGAGGCGAGAGGATTGCCTGAGTCCAGGGGTTCAAGACCAGTCTGGGTAACTTGGCAGCACCTTGTCTCTACAATAAATCAAAAAATTAGTCAGGCATGGTGGTGCAGGCCTACAATCCCAGCTGTTGGAAAACTGAGGTAGAAGGATCGCTTGAGCCCAGCAAGTTGAGGCTGTGGTAGCCATGAGCGTGCCACTGCAGTCCAGCCTGGGCGACACAGTGAGACTCCAACTCAAAAAAATAAGGTAGAGGGAGTTGGGGATAAAGTCTCCAAATCTCAAGTTATTCCACCCAGTCAAGTTCTGATATACTATGATGCTCCACATACAAGATGTCTTGGATTCATTTTCTATCTTCTGCCATGTTGTTATGTCAAGTAGGTGATGGGATGTGTGAATGCTTGCTGCTGTGTGTGCTGCATCCTGGGAATGGAGGAAGTCTCTTGGAGAAGCTGAGGCCTGTGTGCAGTCTTCACTTCCCACACCCACTAGCTCTGAGTACATCCTGGCTAAGACTGTGGGGCTTCAACCCACGACCTGCAGACCCTTTGCACTGACTCTCTGGAGAGTGCTGACAAGAGTCTCATTCCTTTTCCCCAGGAGGCAGTCGGCCTCACATGGAAAAGACTGTGGAACAAACAGAGAACCACTTGCCCCCAATTTTTAGTACAAGAAATTTTACTCATACAGAAGATATCCATGTTCCTTCCCTCTAGACTCAGCCATTCTTATTGTATTTTCCATGTTTTCTCTATCAGTCTTTTTTTTTTTGAGTCGGAGTCTCACTCTGTTGCCCAGGTTGGAGTGCAGTGGCACACTCACGTCTACCACAGCCTTGACCTGCTAGGCTCGGGCAATCCTTCTGCCTCAACCTCCCAAAGTGCTGGGATTACAGGTGTCAACCACTATGCTCGACCCTCTATCAGTCTTTTTAACCTATATATATACTGTATTTTGATTCACTCCTAAGTACTTTATAGCCTGCGTTATTTAAAAATAAGTATATACTTATGAACTATAATTTCATAATCACACCTAAAGAAATTAACCACAGTTTTCTAGTATCATATAACATTGAGTCTATATTCAAATTTCTCCTATTATATCCAAGGTATTGTCCATAGCCAATCAAGTTTCATCTGTGATAAGATCAGGTCAGTTACCTTATTGATGGTTCTATGTTCTGCACTCCCAGAATAAGGACTATTTCCTGATCTCCATTATAGTTGGTATGGTCATATGGCCAAAATATATTCAATGAGATAAATGTGAAAGTGTTTTATGACATTTCTGGGAAGTCTTTGGCTTCTTGGAACATGGGTATGGTGGCTGGAGCTCTGGCAGCCATCTTAGACCTGAACATTTGGGTCACCCTCCAGGGATGATGGAGGCAAAAGCTGGAAGGAGCTTCATGGAACAACCAGTGCCATCTCTGTCTGCCTAGTTCCTCAATTCTTTTACTTGAGAGACTAAAACCTTGTGTGTGTGAGTCACTGTTAGGTCACTTAGCCAAATTTAATCCTAACTAATAGTAGGCCAGGTTGAGGCCTACTATAATCTTATATTTCCCTGGAAGAGATGTTATTTGCTTTCTACTTGGCTAAAACATATTTCAGAACTTTTCTTTCCTCCAGGTGCAGTTCTCTGATGCCAGTACACCGTGAGAACATTCTCAGACTATGTTACCGACCCTCTAGTCTTGGCCTCCTATCATTTTAAATGAGTCTTAGCAGCCAGGGAAAATTTTTGTAAGAATCTTGTGGTTAGACATGTGGGAAATGAAGTCAGCATGGCTTGCCACATGCAAGAGGACACCAGGGAACAGGGCTTAGAGGTGTGTGTACAGGAGCAGAATGGGAATAATCTGGAATTTATGAAATACCTGGGCAGCGACCCAAGGGAGAGGCTCCAAAGAGCAGGGACTTCAGGAGAGGCAACATGATGAACATTTGCACCCCTCGCCTTCCTGCCAGCTGAGGAGAGGCTCCATTTGGAAAGTGTCCCATAGGAAACAAAGAAGTTACAGTGTGTGAAGTTCCTTGGGCTGCACCACCTGCACCCCCTCCCCGCTCCCGTTATCACTTGACTTGGGGGGAGCGGGAACACAGCTGTGTGCAGAGGGTCAGAATGTTTCCTCCTTGTCTGAGGCATGCGGAAGACACCCTCCTGAGTAGTAACATTGGCACTACCTTGGTTATCTGAGAAGCTGGCTGGCCTTCTGAGCTTTGTTCTCATGGATACAGTTGAATACACAGTTCTTAATGGATCTAGGGACATCTTCCTACCTCAACAGGGTGAAAATGTGGATCCTGAGTCTGGGAACCTAAAGAAATAACTCTGGGTAGGTCAGAATGTCACCTATATTTGAGACTGTGATATAGTCATTACAAGGTAAACACACATGCACCTATACATACACATATGCTTAGATATGTTTGTGTGTATGAATAGGGTTGACCCACATTCATTTGTTCTTTCCCCACTCATTCTTTCAATCATTTATTGAGATCCTGCTCCTTGCCAGTGTCTGTGCTATGCATTGAAGGTGATAATTACTGAGTTTTCCAGCATCTTTTAGTCTCTCAGAAGAGACAAATAACAAACACAACTGGCCAGAATCCAGTGATCACACCCTACAACAAAGGAAAGAGCCCGGTGCTCTTTTCTAGTGGAGGGGATTCACTTCTGGGCTTAGCAAGTTTATGCAAGTTCCTGATTTCTTGCCTGACTGCTCAAAAGCAGAGCCTCGTTTTAATGCCATTTTGTCTAGAGAGATCTGTCATGAGACCAGGGTGGATGGTTCAACTCTTCCCACCATCTGGCCAGCATCCTTGCCCAAATGTTCCATCAGGCAGTCTCCTTGGTTTATTTGCTAATGTGTTTCCCAGTTGTGGCCCACGTGGTCTCTGGCTTCTTCCGGTTTTCCTCATCCTCTTTGCTGGGGATCATCGCCTTGGTCACAATTTAAATCTGATACACAAGGTTCCTAATGGCCCACTTAAAAATGATTCCCTTAGCCTGGCTGATGTGGTTAGCTAACAAGTTTGTCATCTGTCGGGAGCCGCAACTCCTAACAGAAGGCAAAGTAAGGGTTACCTGAAAATGGGAAAAACGCTGGCTGGGAGCAAGGCCGTGCTGGAGGCAAAGCCCCATGGATCCCATTGATGGGCCCCTTTGATCTCTAGGAGTGTGTGCATAAGACAGAAAGTACCCCTTTCTGATGAAGCATTAACTGATAAGCGAGGGTGATGTATTGGTGAAACTGAAATTTGAGACATGAATAAGGAACACAGCAAAAGCACAGTCATTAGAGACGCTAGAGAATATTCTGTTACCTTCGTTTCCATGAAAAGCAAAACCATTGTGTATAAAGAAAATAAAAGAACTTTCCCATTCTTTATTTTTAATGGTTAACAGACCCTATACTAAATAACACCTTAGACGGGTAAGATGCAGGAGGAAGTTTGTGAGACCTGAGACAAGTCAATCCTGAGGGCAGCTGCTTTTAAACATAATTCAAGAAAGTATAGACATAGAAGATTTAAGTTTGTAAGAGTAAAATGATCTAGTAGTGTAAGTATAATAATATAGGAGAGAATAGTTAAGTAGATAAAAATAGGATGATGATTAAAGATAATTAGATAAAAAATAATTAAATAGAAAACAAATATAGGATATAAGAGTAGTCAAGTATAATTCATATAAAGGTTGTTAAGCATTATTAGATTATGATTCATATAAGTAAAATAAGAATAAAGATAGATACATAATAGGAAAGTTTATAGGAAATAATTAAGAAATAATACAATTAGTCATAAGAACAATAAAATTAGTTATAGGTGTAAACGCCAATATATTGCTGCTAAGTTACATGTAAGAATTGTTAGAAATATGATATAAAAGGGGTTGAAAGGTTACAGTTAATTATTTTTAGCAAAAATTGTTTCATTCCTGTCTATTGATTTTAGCATAATGGAAACAAAAAAAGAATAGGGAGGAACAAATAAATCATTGTAGAACGTTTGATTGTAAAAGAAAACATAATGTAAGCTTCTGTGGGCATATGTGTGAGGGGGTTGAGGGTTGAAAATGCCTTATATAAACGTGAAAATTGAATAAACTTTGGAAGAATCCCGAACTTGACCCAGGGAGTTGACTTGTGTCTTCTTTCTTCGCCGCGTCTGATTCTCTCGCCTTAGGCCCTGACCTTTGTGTTGGAGCTGGACTCTGACAGTCATACCATTCAGGTAGGAAAATTTTCATGTAGGAAATGCCTTAACCCAGTGAAAGAAGTGAATGATGGTGAGAACTTGAGGCTGATTACATGAAGGGGTCTTGAAAACCCTGTAAAGTTCATCACATAGGCAAGGTAGCTCCCCAGGACAGTCAAGGGTTTGGTCTAGGTTTGAGTCCTGCCTCCTCTACCTATAGCTGTGCTGTTACCTTGAGTAATTTCCTCATGCTCCCTGTGTCCTCATTTGTAAGAAATGAGGTTGTTGTATGATAAGAGAACCTACTGCTTATAGGTTGTTGAAGAATTAAATGATTAAAGACACAGAAATTATACAGAACAGTGAGGACAGTCATGGCACACAGTGAGAACTCTCAAGAGCTTATCTGGTATTATTACGTGTTGATTGGTGTTTCTCCTAAGTACTTGTGGTGCTGGTTCTACTGACAGCTTTTATGTCTTTGAGGGCTGGATGGAAGCAGAGGAGACAGATAGCACTTAATCCCCCTATCCCTTCAACTCTGTGGAGGCAGAGGCTGTTTGCCATCCATTCAGTTCAGCACACTGAACTGAACATCTGCTGTGTGTCAGGCATTGCTGGGTACAGTGATAAAGGTGAATAAACCAGCACCAACATGGTCTTACTTCGTTTCCTGGGACCCAGGAGAATGTCCTATAAATGCAGGTTAAAGAAACTGAGAAAAGTTGATATAAATTCTTTTGAATGCAGAGTCAATTTTTATACTTAAACTAATATCCTCATGCCTTTGACTTCTGACCAGCTGCTTTCTTTTCTTTTCTTTTTCTTTTCTTTTATTTTGAGTCAGGGCCTTGCTCTGTCACCCAGGCTGGAATGCAGGGGCGCAATCATAGCTCACTGCAGCTTCGAACTCCTGGGCTCAAGTGATCCTCCCACCTCTACCTTCTGAGTAGCTGGGACCACAGGTATGCACCACCAAGCTTGGCTAATTTTTAAAATTTTTTGTAGAGACTGGATCTCACTATATTGCCTGGGCTGGTCTCAAATTCCTGACTTCAAATGATCTTCCTACCTTGGCCTCCCGAAGTGCAGAAATTATAGGCATGGAGCCATTGCTCCCAGTCCATCTGACCAGTTTCATACTGGGAAAGGCAGATTTCATTGGAAGTTTCGACAGAATGTGTGGGCTTACCATCTTTGGTTGGCTGTCTTTGCTGTTAGGAAGCAGGTCTGAGGATAATATTTGATTTAACTGCTTGAATCTTGGAAGTTCCTTATTTTCAAAGTGTCAGGGTTGATGCTACTTTTGAGACGTTTTTATCAATATGTATGGTACAAAACATCAGCATGTGTATCTGCCAGTGGCCTAGTTGCGGAGAAGAGAATTACTGGCAATAAGGAAGTACGGCTGGGAACCAATGTCTGTATTCCAGGCACAGCAGGACTTTGGAGTCCCTGGTCCCTGGTGACTGAGGAAAAGGGAGCTGTTCTAGAAAGAGGCCTAATCATGCAGATATCTTTGTTTAATTTTCTTATCAAGATAAACTGCAATCTTGACAACATGTGCTGTTCTGAATTCAACACACCACTCTCCATTCTGTTCTAAGGTCATGATGCTCCTATGAAAATCCAGGGTTCTCATTCCATGGGCTGCACATGTGTGCATGCCCACATGATTTCATCAGTCCTGACAAGTAGATTATTTGCCCATTTTTAACATCTCTGAAATTGAGATGCATCTTAAGCGTTTTGTCAGAGTTTAACTGGAAGAGTTTTCTCTTTCTTATAATTTATAGCATATTCAATTTGATGAAACATGGCAGTGGTTCCCAAATGTTGTTGCACTTGGAATTACCTGGTTATCTTTAAAAACTACTGGTGCCTGGCACCCAGCCCCATGCATTCAGGGATGGGATATGTCCTGGGCATCAGGACTTTCAAAAAACTCCCCTAGTCATTGTAAAGTATGGTAACGTTTGGGAACTGTTGAAATACAGTATTTCTGCTTTATTCAACCTTTTTCAACTCCTAGGTTTCATGGACAGTATCCTTAGAGATTCTGCTTTTTATATATTGTGTACTTCTCTGTCTCAATTAATGATGTCTTTTCAACTCCATTCATTAATCATCCTTTATATTCCCACTAGGATATTAGTTCCCGAAGGGCAAGGATTTTGTCTGATTTATTCTCTGCTTTATTCTCAGCACCAAAAACACCTACGCATGTGGTAGAAACTTGATCAATATTTGATGAATAAATGACTTTCTTCCTTAATATTCAATATGATAAACTCATTCCTCACACAGTTTCCAATAAAAATGTTATTGTGTTTAGATAACTTGCAAATCTGGTTCTTCATTCTATGGTATCTTTCAAGTCTCAATTTCACACAAAACTTGAGCTCAGTGTTTTCTCTTCCCATATCTATCCATGGCATCAGTTTTCTCTCTGAGTTTCAAGCTTACAACCTTGAGTCATTTTCAAGTCTTGTCTTTCCTTTGCTCTCCTCATATTTAGCTACTTGCCGAATTTTACAGTTTGTTTTTTTGAAAATTCTCTTGAATTTGTCCCTTTTAATTTCCACAACACTGAATTTGTCTCCTTGGCTTCAATTTACTTGTATTCCAAGTTACATCTCATGCCCACCTGATAGACACTGCTTTTTTTTTTAGATTAGAAAATATAGTTTATTCAAAAACTAAATTAGAGAGAGAGAGGGAGCGAAAGAGGAGATTCACCTCCCCAAGGGAAAGGAGGGGCTAAAGCTTAAGAAAACATGGCCAAGGCCAAGCGCTGTGGCTCAGTCCTATAATCCCAGCACTTTGGGAGGCCGAAGTGAGGGGATTGTCAGAGTCCACAGGTGGGAGAACAGCCTGAGAAAAGAGGCTGAGACCTCATCTCTACAATAAATAAAAAAATTGGCCAGGCGTGGTAGCACTCGCCTGTGGTTCCAGTTACTTGGAAGGCTGAGGTGGAAGGATCACCTGAGCCCAGCAGGTTGATGCTGGGGTGGCCGTGAGCATACCACTGCACTCCAACCTGGGCAATGGAGTGAGACTCCAACTCAAAAGAAAGAAAGAAAGAAAGAAAACATGACTACACCATAGTTTAGCAAGGCAATGGTCAGAAACTGCTTTTTAAAAAAGTGTTGATGGGAGCTTTAATGTGTAAAGTATATGACAATAATAATATAAAGAATGGGAGAAGGTAAAGAGAATTTTTTTTTTTTGAGTTGGAGTTTCACTCTGTTGCCCAGACTGGAGTGCAGTGGCCGCTCCCGGCTACCACCGCTGCCTCGACCTGCTGGGCTCCGGCAATTCTTCCGCCTCTGCCTTCCAAGTAGCTGGAACTACAGGTGCGTGCTACCACGCCCAGCTAGTTTTTGATTTATTGTAGTGACGAGGTCTCGCCAAATTGCCCGGGCGGGTCTCGAGCCTGCAGGCTCAGGCAATCCTCTCGCCTTGGCCTCCCAAAGTGCTGGGATTACAGGCTGAGGCACCGAGCCCGGCCTGGTAAAGAGAATTTAACTGTTGTAAAGTTCTTGTATTATTTAAGAAGTAGTAAAGGCACTAACTTAAAGCAGATCGTGATAAGTCAAGGATGTATATCTTAAAATAAACTACTAGAAAAATAATACAAGAATTTTCTTGTATTAATTTTAATTAATTTTTAAAAAGCTAGTGGAGAATAAAATTCTTAAGAACAATAAAGGCAGAAAAGGAGAAATAAAAAAGAACTTGTGGATGAAATACAAAACCAACAGCACAATGGTTGACTTGAGACTAACTATATTAGTAGTTACATTAAATACAAATAAACTAAACATTCCAATTAAAAGGCAAAACCTACAGGGCTATACGACTTCATTGAGAAATTCCTCCAAACAAGGAAGAAATAATATCACTCTTACACAAACTCTTTCATGGAACAGAGAAATAGGAAATACTTCTCAACTTGTATTGACAGATCAACATAAATTTAATATGAATTCTGATAACAACATTACAAGAAAAGAAAATTGCAGGCTAATATTTCTTGGGAATTCAGATGGAAACATTAAAAAAAATTAGCAAATCAAACTCAGCAATATATAAAAATTATACTACATCATGAAAAATTGAGGTTTATTCCAGAAATGCAAGGTTGGTTAAATGTTCAAAAATCGATCAATGTAATTAACCACATTCACAGAATAAACACATTATCTTCATGTATAAAGAAAACGTATTCAACATCTCCTTTTGGTTAAAAACAAAAACCAAAACGAGCCAGTCATGCTGGCTCATTCCTATAATCCCAGTTCTTTGGGAGGCTAGGGTGGGAGGGTCACTTGAGGACAGGGTTAAAGATCGACCTGGGTAACAGACTGAGACCACATGTCTACAAAAAGTAGAAAAAATCTGCCAGACATGGTGGCGAGTACTTGTAGCCCCAGCAACTTGGGAGACTGAGATGAGAGGCTTACTTGAGCCCAATTTGAGGAGTTTGAGGCTGCAGTGAGCCATGATTGTGACACTGCACTTCAGTCTGGAGAACAGAGTGAGACTTCCATCTCTAAAACAAAACAAAGCAAAACAAAACAAAACTCCATGAACTTGGAGTACCAAGGGACTTCCTTAATCTGATAAAAGATAACTACAAAAACAAACAAAACCCCTTAAAACCCAAACAAAACAAAACCAAATATAAAACTACAGCTAACATAACACTAAAGAGTAAAATTTTGAATGCTTTCTCCCTCCTTGAGTTTGGGAATAAAATAAGTATGTTCACTACCCACTTCCATTTAACACTGTAATAAAAATTCTAGTTAGTGTAACAAGGTGAAAAAAATAAATAAAATGCATAAAGTTTAGAAAAGAAGAAGTAAAAGAGCCACTATTTGTAGATAACATGATTGTGGCTAAAACATTCATCAAGCTTTAGATTTAATTAATGAATTTACAAAGATTGGTGTAAACAAAGTTAACATACAAAAATAAATTGTACTTTTGTATACTAATAATATACAATTAGAAAATTTAAATATTTGTAAGAACATAATCAAATACTTAGGAATAAATCTAATGAAAGAAGAACAAGAGATCTATATCAATATGTACAAGGCATTGAAATTAAAGATGACCTAAACAAATGAAGAAATACTATATGTTCATGGATTGAAAGACTCAATAGTATTAAGATGTCAACGCTCCTCAAATTGACCTAGAGATTCAATGTAATTCCAACCAAAATCCCAGTAGGACATTTTCTGAGAACTGGAAAGATGATTCTAAAGTTTATATGAAATGCAAAGGACCTAGACTAGTCAAGACAATCTTTTTTTTTTTTTTTTTGAGTTGGAGTCTCACTCTGTCACTCAGACTGGAGTGCAGTGGCCACTCCTGGCCACTGCAGCCTCAACCTGCTGGACTCCGGTGATCCTTCCGCCTCAGCCTTCCAAGTAGCTGGAATTACAGGCATGTGCTACCACGCCCAGCTGATTTTTTGATTTATTGTAGAGATGAGGTCTCGCTGCCCAGGCCGGTCTCGAACTCGCGGGCTCAGGCAATCCACTCACCTCAGCCTCCCAAAGGCGGGGGATTACAGGCTGAGCCACCGAGCCCAGCTTAGTCAAGACAATCTTAAAGAAGAAGAATAAAGTCAAGAATAAAGAAGAATAAACTTATACCAGTTAGCAAGGTTTACTACAAAGTTTCAGTTGTTAAGATAGTGTGGCATTGGCTCAAGATTAGACAAATAGACTAATGGTACAGAACGGAGAACACAGAAAGAGACCCACACATACACAGTCACCTTACTTATAACAGAGGTGCCACTGCAATTCAGGGGCAAAGGATGGTCATATTAGCAAATAATACAGGATCAGTTGCAAATCTATATGGAAAAAATGAACTTGAACTTTTATCTCACATCATATACCAACATTAGTTCCAAATGGTTCATAGACCTAAATTTTTGAAGAATAATTAGAAAAAATATAGAAGAATCTTTAGGCAAAAATTTCTTTTAAAAATTATTATTATAAAGATGTGGGGTAGGTATTCAGGGTTAGGTATACAAACATTGATTATGCAGGTACCCTTGTTGATGAGGTGTGCCGCTCCCTCCCCTAGCAGTTTCCCGCAACTGTCAATACCACCCCCGCCCCTGACAGTCTCCCACTACTGCCAATCCCTTTCTTATAGTATTATGATAATTGTTCAAAGTCCGCTTATGAGTTTGAGAACATATGGTACTCTGTTCTTTGTTTTTGTGATAGATTGCTGAGTATGATCGACTCTAAATTCATCCAAGTTGCTGCGAAGTAGGCATAGATTTCTTAATCAGAACATAGAAAGCACTAACTATAAATTTTAAAAACTGATAAACTAGGACTTATTAAAATAAAGAACTTCTATACTTCTGTTTATCAAAATACAAGTTTGTTTTATTTATTTATTTAGTTTTGAGTTGGGGTCACTCACTCCAGGCTGGAGTGAAGTGGCATGATCACGGCTCACTGCAGCCTTGACCTCTTGGGCTCAGGTGGGCCTTCTGCCTCAGCCTCCCAAGTAGCAGAACTACAGGCGTGCATCACCTTGCCCGGCTAATTTAAAAAAAATTTTTTTTTGTAGAGACAAGGTCTCACTATGTTGTCCTGGCTGGTCTCAAACTCCTGGGCTCAAGCGATCCTCCTGCATCTGTGGAGGGCTTCTGGGAAACTGAGGCTGGCTGTCAGCTGGGATGCCTGGGTTCTCTACGGGACTTTCATTCTCCAGTAATGGAGGAATAGCTTGCGGTCTTTCACAGGGCAGTCCCTGGATTCCGGGTGCAGTAAAAGGAGACAAGCCCTAATTCCCATGCACACTTCAAGCCTATCCTTATATTATGTTCACTACTATTTAACAATAGTCACAGAGGCAAACCCAGATTCAAGGGGTGGAAAATAGGCTTTCCCTTATGAATGGAAGAGTTGCAGTCTATTGCAGTATGCATATAGGGAAGAGGAGGAGACATGGACATCTGAAATGCAGATTCTCAGGTCTCCATGCAGACTTATTGAACCAAATCGATGGAAAAGAGGCCTCAAAGTATGCCCTTCAAGTGATCCCCCCTCATATTTTTAAACTTGTTGTTTGGTACTTACAAAATATTATATGTGATACGTATATGTGTGTGGTCAATATGTCTTTTAAAAAATAAAGCATAATAATATAATGCACATTCATGAAGCTACCACCTAGTCCAAAAGATGGATTATTAAAATAATTTCTTTACATTTACCTATGTGGTTTTCTCTTATGCCTTCCCTCCTACCCCCCATGATATGTGACTGTTTACATTTTGTGTTTTCCACTCCACTAAAAATTTAAAAATATAGTTTTTGTCTCATTAGTATCTATGTCTATACAATATATTGCTGAGTTTTGCTTGCTTTTTTTAGCTCCAATAAAAAGCAGCTTATTTACTTATTTTTGAATTTTTATTGTGATAAAATATACCTAATATACATTTTCTGATTTTAACCATTTTAAGTTACAATTCAGCAGCATTAATTACATTAGTAATGTTGTGCAACCACCACCACTATCTTTCTAAAACTTTTCCATCAGCCAAACAGAAACTCTGTACTCATTAAGCAATAACTTCCCATTTCTCTCTTCTCCCAGCCCCTAGTAATCTCTAACCTACTTTTTGTCTGTATAAATTTGCCTATACTTGATATTTTCTGTAAGTGGAATAATATAATATTTGTCCTTTTGTGTCTGGCTTCCTTCACTTGGCATATTTTTGAGGTTTACTCATGTTGTAACATGTATCAACTTCTTTTCTCTTTATAGGTGAATGATATTCATATATATCAATCAACCATGTTTTGTTTGTTGATGGATGCTTGGATTGCTTCCACCTTTTAGCTATTGTGAAAAATGCTGCTGTGACCACAGGTGCTCTGAGTCTCTGACTATAATTCTTTCGGGAATATGCCTAGAAGTGGAATTTCTGGATCTGATGGAAACCATCAAACTCTTCTCTACAGATGTGGCACCATTTTACACTCTCACGAGCAATGTACCAGGGTTCTAATTTTTCCACATCCTTGCCAGCACTTGCTATATATATATATATGTTTATACATAATTTTTAACAGTCATCCTAGTAGGTGTGAAGTGGTATCTCATTGTGGTTTTGATTTGCATTTCCCTATTGACATCTTCCAATGGTGTTGGACTTCTTTTCATGTGCTTTTTGACCATTTACATATCTTTTTTTGGAGAAATATCTATTCAAATGCCCATGTATTAATTCAGTAATTTATCTTTGTATTGTTGTTGTAGAAGTTCTTTATATAATCTGGATGCTAAACCTTTAACAGATCCATGACTTGCAAATAATTTTTCCCATTTTGTGGATTGTCTTTTCACTTTCTTGACATTGTCTTTTGATGAAGTCCAGTTTATCTAATTTTTATTTTATTGTTTGTGGTTTTGGTGTCATATCGAAGAATGACGCCAATTAGTTTTACTTTTATTTTTTATTTTTATTTTTTTTTTTGAGTTGGAGTCTCGCTCCGTCACCCAGACTGGAGTGCAGTGGCACGCTCCCAGTCACCGCAGCCTCAACCTGCTGGGCTCCGGCGATCCTTCCGCCTCAGCATTCCAAGCAGCCGGAACTACAGGTGTGTGCTACCATGCCCGGCTAATTTTTGATTTATTGTAGAGACGAGGTCTCACCAAGTTGCCTAGGTGGATCTTCAACCCGCGGGCTCAGGCAATCCACTCACCTCAGCCTCCCAAGGTGCGGGATTACAGGCTGAGCCACCGAGCTTGGCAGTTTTACCTGGTTTTAAGCTGTATAAGAATGGTATCAGCTTGGTGCGGTGGCTCATGACTGTAATCCCCACACTTTGGGAGGCTGAGGTAGGAGGATTGCTTGAGCCCAGACCAGCCTGGGCAACATAGCAAGACCTCATCTTTAATTTAAAAAAAAAAAACAGTGGCATCATACTGAATATAATCTTCTGAAACTTGTGGTTTTCTTTCAAAATTATGTTTATAAGATTATTCTTTTCTTGCACATTCATTTTATGCTGTATAATAGTCCATTATGTGACTATACACACATTATTTGCCCATCCTCCTATTGAAGGACACTTGTGTTCTTTCCAGTTATTTTGCAATTGTATCAGTGCCATCATGAATATCTCAAAGTGATTCTTTTGTATACTCTATTTTAAGAGCCACTAACCTTTTTTTAAATGAATAAAGCAATCTTTTATTGAGTTGTTAATAAATCTCAATTGAACAATACCTGGGATACATACATGTACAGACATTTGATTGAAACATTAATTTTTTTCATCTACCTGTTTGGGCTGACTGCCAGATTGTAAAACCATGAGATCCACTGCCACTGAGAAGTCTGTTTGAGTCTACACTATAGCTTTTGTATACGTTTTTGTAACTATTTTGTCTGATTTCTGGCAAAGAGCAATCAGTGAAGACACAATGAACACATTTTACTGATTTCAGGTTGGAGAGCACTGAAGCAACCAGGAGATGACCACACACAAGGTGGGGAAAATTATTGTGAAAAGGAAGTACTTTCTATAGGGCCCCATCTAAGCTGCAGGAGTACCTATAAGTGGTTTGAAACAACTCAAAGTAAGGCCTTTTTCAGTGTGGCAATACTCCAAAATAAAGATACAGATGGGTTCCTCCCACAGCCCCGACCTGCCCTGTTACTGATTTCGGGAAGCACTTTGGCAGGCACATGGGTCATGGTGTTGCCAGGTTTCTTCGGGGTTTGTAAAAGAACACCATGAGAAAATCAAATGTGAAGCAAGAGCTCAACTCTTGACAGAGGTGTTGTTTGCGGTTGTTACAGGAACATGCCAGTGACCTTAACAAGGCCAAAGTTGTGTAGACACAGGAATTACAAAATTGCGGAGGGGGAGAGGTGAGGTAGTGGTGGCATAAAAAGACCAGCAGGTACTCCCACAGCACTGCTCCTCCAGAGGCGACACAGGCCACGATGAGGTGGGTGCACCTTTCGTTCCTCCCTTTTCTCTGTTCATTTCATTCTTTGCGTACAACAGCAGAGGTGCAAAAATATAAAAAAGAAACAGGGCAAGTGGAATAGAGTGAACTAAAGGGCTCAGTGTGTTAATTCCTCTCCTTTTCTGCATCCATAAAAGACAGAACTTTCAGACCATACTGTCTTTTCAGGAGATTTGATTTACTCTAAGGAGTGTCATTTTCCTTGAGGTTACAAAGTTGTTGTGTTTGCAGGGGATGTCAGCAGCTCCCGTGGTAGGATTTCTGGCATTTTGAAAATATGTATTAGCAGATTTTTTTTCCTTTTCAAAGTTGTATGCTAAGGGCCGGGTGCAGTGGCACACACCTATAATCCCAGCACTTTGGGAGGCGGAGGCAGGAAGATTGCTTGAGGTCAGGAATTTGAGGCCAGCCTGGAGCAACATAGTAAGAAAGACCAAGTGCCACATTCGAATGACACAATGAAAGCACTTAGACCTTATCAAAATAAAAAGTCCTTTTGAAATGTTGAAATAACAAGACTAGAAACTTAGTATAAGGAAGCAATCCCTGAAGATGTCTGTCCATGAAGACGTCTGACAGTGAGATGGTTAACTGCTTAACTGCTCGGTAGGGCCTGTGCAGGACACCTGTGACCACAGTCCTGTTTTCAGGACCCAGTTCTCTTCTAGGTAACCTTCTGGTATCTGGGGGTTTGAATACTATTTCCTAGGGAGAAAATATCATAAAATAATAAAAACAACCATGTGTTTAAAATTATATATTTAAGAAAACTTTTATTATGGAAAATATTGAGAAGTAGAGAAACTAGCATGGTAAGCCCCCATGTTCCCATCTTCAAGTTATCTACATCTTATTAGCATGTCTTTGTGTCCCTGAGGGAAGGTTCTCTTGGCTGGAGAGTGCACATGTTATTGCCAATTTAATGTTTCTAGAAAACAGCCAGAAACTAAAGGCACCTGTGTGCCTCCTTATCTTGGTGACCCCTCTCTGAAGCGTATGCAGAATCTCAAACAGGACAGAGCTTGCTGGAAGCTTGGTGTGCTCAGAAGCTGCTAAAGTGTGTCTGTGGGTGGTGGGGGAAACTCCTTGGTCCTAGCACTTCCATATATCTATTTTATTTTCTGGCTGTTTAATGGGAGAGGAGTGTGCCTGTGCATGTGTGCATGTGCCGTGAAGCAAGAAGTCCAGTTCTGTACTCCTTCCCGTCTCCTTTCCGCAGAGCCCTGGGAGCTGTCGTTGCCCTCCTGCTCTGGGGACAGCTTTTGGCAGTGAACTCAGGCAATGACGTCACGGATACCGCAGGTATGTCTTTGGGTTCGGGTGGGGGCTGTGCCACTTCCCTCTTCTCATCCTGATCTCTGGGCTTTCGATATTACAAAGAATATTGGGGATCCTTCCAGAAATAAGGGGCAGTTGCACTTCCCTTGGCTTCCATTTGGGGTGGCAGGAGATTGGTGTGCAGAGCAGCACCCTCTCATCTGAGTTTTCATAGGTCTCTGGGAGCAATTTCCAAATATTAACCTCTTTTGGCTTTTCTTTCTTTGCAGACGACAGTTGCCCTAAGCCCCCTGAGATTGCAAATGGCTATGTGGAGCACTCAGTTCGCTACCAGTGTAAGAAGTACTACAAACTGCGCACTGAAGGAGATGGTAAGACCTGGACAGGCGTCTCTGTGCCCTACACACCTTCGCCCTGACATTTCCATGTTGGATGGTGCCAGGATGACTGGCCAGAAAGTTTACGTATTCTCCCCGGAGCCAGGAGATTTAGACTCTGTCAAGGATTTTGTCACCAGTAGCTGTGCCCTTTGGGCAAATGAACTTTCCTCACCTTAACTTTTCTCTTTTGTTAAGAGAAGGCACTGCCATGTAGTCAACCTATCTCAGAGTCAGAGCTACACCCACAACGGATGTAAAGAACAATGATGACAATAGGTAACTCTCGCCTAGTGAGTCCTATGTGCCTGGCACTGTTCTCAGTGCTATTTATTTGATCATGTATTCCTCACAGTACCCCTCTGAAGAAAGATCATGATTCTCATTTTGCTGATGAGAAAACAGACACAGACAGGCTGACTGTCTTGCCCAAGTTCAGGCAGCCTGTAAGAGGTAGAGTCAGGATTGAACCCTGAGCCCTACCTGTACTGCCTGGCTGTGGTGGCCATGATCAGTCTGTTCTGCTGGGCTTACTGGCACCCTGGCGCTTGGTGTACAGCACAGCACTCCTCCCTTTTTTCCTCCTGCCACAAACTCTTCTCTTTCCTCCTCCCCTCTCCCTCCCCCACTCTTTCTCTTCTTCTTTTTAATTCTTCTCTTTTAAATACCTTCTCACTCCATGCTAGGTCCAGACTTGATTTCTCTTTTGGCTCATGTATTTCCTTTTGTTTCAGGAGTGTACACCCTAAACAGTGAGAAGCAGTGGACGAATAAGGCCATTGGAGAGAAACTTCCTGAATGTGAAGCAGGTGGGTGCTGAGGGTTTAGCATGCAGGCAGGCATCGGGGTAGGAATGTCTCGGAAGCACACCCCTCCTGTGTGGCTTCCTCTGAGCAAACAAGATCCAGGAGTAGGGGTCATGGAGAACCACAGTTGGTCAGGCAGAAACTTGAGCAGTTAGGTGATGGCTCCTGGACAGAGTTCACCAAAGGTCTTGTTCACTGGGGCTTGAAGGGCACTGGCCGAATCCACTGTCTACACTGATCCCAGATCAGGAGACCCTATGCATACAGACAGCCTGTCTAGAGAGCCCTGGGTCAAAGGTAAAGCAAGCTCCAAGAAGAACAAGTCAAGGGAGGACATAAGATCTTGATCCATGGAAGTATAAGGAAAGGCTGGAGAGGGGCTGGGACTTCTTATTAGCAAGAGCTGTGCTCTCTCCTCTTCCCACTTGGAGCAAGAGCTTTGGATGGTTTCTTTGGCCATCAGTGGTATGGAACTGCCAACCTGCCCTGTAGTAACGGCAAAGCCATAAAATATGGGTTCCAGCCATGATACCACAGTCCCCTCTTCATTCAGAGGGAATGAATTATTATAGCTTCTAGCCCTTTCATTGAATTTCAGGGAATTCCTTTGTTGTGATAAATTGTTTTAATATAATACAGCTCTCCAGCCTGCATTCAAAAAAGTGCTAATTCTTTTTTTTTTTTCTTTTTTGGGTCAGAGTCTCACTCTGTCATCTGGGCTGGAGTGCAGTGGCACCCTCATAGCCACTGCAGCTTTGACCTCCTGGGCTCAGGTGATCCTTCCGCCTCAGCCTTCCAAAAAGTGTCACTTCTTCTGTGAGTCAGATACGCAGGAAATAGAACTATGCTTTGCGATATAAACAATAAAAATTATTTAATTTTATGTATTTAATTTTTTTCTCCAAAGCAGTCTGACAAGTCAGAAACGGAATTATTTTGAACTGTAAATACTGGAAATGAGATGAGCAGGTGGTAAGGGTACAGCGATGAAATCTCCCGAGCTCTGAAGAAAAAGAGCGATAGTTTAGCCAGCAGCAATAGCCAATGCTTTGGTCCCTCTTTCCCAGATGAGACTCTCTCATTTCTGCTCACGAGGTTCTTGCTCTCTTGACAGTATGCGGAAAGCCTAAGAACCCTGTGGACCAGGTGCAGCGCATCCTGGGTGGATCTCTGGATGCCAAAGGCAGCTTTCCCTGGCAGGCTAAGATGGTGTCTCGCCACAATCTCATCACAGGGGCCACACTGATCAGCGAACAATGGCTGTTGACCACGGCTAAAAATCTCTTCCTGAATCACACAGAAAATGCAACAGCAAAAGACATTGCCCCCACATTAACACTCTATGTGGGGAGAAATCAGCTCGTGGAGATTGAGAAGGTGGTTTTCTATCCTAACTACTCCGAGGTAGATATTGGGCTCATCAAACTCAAACAGAAGGTGCCTGTTAATGAGAGGGTGATGCCCATCTGCTTGCCTTCAAATGATTATGCAGAGGTGGGGCGTGTGGGTTATGTGTCTGGCTGGGGGCGCAATGCCAACTTCCAATTTACTGAGCATTTGAAGTATGTCATGCTGCCTGTGGCTGACCAGACCAATTGTGTGAAGCACTACGAAGGCAGTACAGTGCTCGAAAAGAAGACACCAAAGAGCCCTGTTGGGGTGCAGCCCATACTGAATGAACACACCTTCTGTGCCGGCATGTCCAAGTATCAGGAAGACACCTGCTATGGGGATGCTGGCAGTGCCTTTGCCATTCACGACCTGGAGAAGGACACCTGGTATGCAGCAGGAATCCTGAGCTTTGATAAGAGCTGTGCTGTGGCCGAGTATGGTGTGTATGTGAAAGTGTCCTCCATCCTGGACTGGGTTCAGCAGACCATAGCTGACAACTAATGAGAGCCTGACCAGACCCCCTTGGCTGAAAGCAAGGTTTTGCCCTGGAATTGAGAAAAGTAGATGGGATAAGACATGGTATGAAGCTGATGGGTACCAGCCCTGTGTTGCTGATTCAACTAATAAAGAGCTTTGTTTGACTCATTTCTGTGTTGTGTTCCGTCCTGGGCACTTTATAAATTCTCTCATTTATAGTCCAGGGGAAACCAAGGGGTATAGAGCCTACCCCAGGCCAACTGGAAATTCCTAAGCAATACAAACTGTTCCACCTTAGGGAATCATGCTCACTGAACGAGTGCCTATTGAATGCCTGGTCTCAGAAAGGGAACTGTCCTTGTTTCACAGACAAGGAAACAGAGACCCAGAGAAATTGATTTGCTTAAGGTTACACAGAGCTATTAAATAGTGGAGCTGAGCCTTGAGTCTAGGTCTGTTTGAATACACTCTGAGCTCTTTTCACTGTATCCTGTTACCTCTTCAAAGTGAATTAGGAGAAATGGTGGAGTCCTGGTGAGGAAGATGCTAGCCCAAAATGGGATGGAAAAAAAATGTTTTGACAGACAGTACCTTGTAGTTTGTACTTGAATTCACCAGCACTCCAGAAAACAAAAGATGGTGTAAAGGCAGGATCTCTGGACTTGATGTGTCCAAATCATAGCTTGGCCCATACATTTGCTTAGTTCTTTAACTTCCTGGCAATCAGTTCCCGGTCTCTTCCATGAAGGGCTTAAACCAGGCGATCTCTAATGTCCCAGCAGCAATAACGTCCTGGGACTCTGTAAAGGATCAGGAGGTAGGAGTTTCTGCCTCAGTAGGAGATGATTTTCCTACTTGGAACAAACCCACCCTTCACTAGGAATCCATCTGACTTTGTCTTTCAAAGATAGGCCATGCTATTAAGGGTCTCCCAGAAGAAAGATTCCGGAACTCTTGTAAACAGGAAGCTCTTCTAACTGAACTTTTTCTTGCTATAAGCCTTCAGTGTGCTGCCCCTCACCAACACAACTTCTCCTGCCACAATACGGCTCCCTCCTTCTGTGTATAAAATGCCACTGATGTCACTATCTCTCTCCAGGGTCTGGCCATCACTGTGAAGTTCTCCTTACATGCATCCTCCAGATCCATCAATACATCTCAACAGGTTGCAGCTGGTGGACCAGTGAAGAGGCAGATTTATATTTTAGAACCTTGAAACAGATAATAGCCAGAAACTAGAAAATTATAGTCAAACACTTACAAATGCCTCTAGAATAGTCAGTTATACCTTTTTCTTCTGGTAGTATCCTCGGCACTAAGTTTTCTTGAAGAATAAACAACTCAGTTTTCTTGAAGAATTATCTGATTGTATTAAGTGGCTTCTGGTCACTACTCAGGAGGAAAATAATAATAAGAGAAAACCTCCAGCATTTTCTATCACTCATCTACTCTGCCTTCCTTTCCAGCAATACATCCTATTATCTTGGCCTCTGCCTCTGGGTTCAGCAAAACTGAACCCTGGGTTTCTCTCCAAATAGACTCTGCTATCTTTTGTCCCTGGGCCTTTTCCTTGGGAGCTGTCTGCTGAAATATCCTTCTCTTTTTGCACGAGTACCTTCTACTCTCCTTTAAGATGCAGGCATTGCCTCCTCCAAGAACCTTTTCTGCTGTTCAGGAGTCATTTGTATTATGTGACACCTAGCACAGGATGGAGACATGCAGCATGTACTCAATAAATACGTGTGGAATGGAAAGCAACTAAGACAGGATCAAAAACATGAATCAGGACTTCAGAGAAAGAGTCCCTGAGGCCCTCAGCAGGAAAGAAGATAAAAGAATTATATGTGTACAAGTTCTGAGGGTTGGCTGGTATCTGAACACTTACATCTAATACTGTGTGATTAGGGCTGAGGAACAGAAAACCCGACTGGCAATGTCTTAGGCAATGAAGATATTTTATTCCTTCACAGAAGTCTAGAGGGAGGCAGCCCTAGAGTTCACTCAGTAACATCTGCAGGGATCAGGGTCTTTTCATCATTCTTCTTAGTATATTGATTTTTCATCCTGATGCTGGTTGCCACATGGTTCTAAGATGGCTACTGTAGCTCCACAAATAATGAATGAAATAAAAAACAGGAAGTGGGGAGAGAAGACAGAATTGGTGGTCTTTTCCTTTCCTTTTGTTTTGTCTTATTTCTGAGGTGGCACTCTCCTTTATCAGTGGAGGACACAAGCACTGCCCAGCAGCCTTCCCCTATGCTAGACCAGCCAGAACCAGTTCTCGTTGCATGCCTCCCTTCAGAAAAGGCTTGGAGAGCACCTGGCAGAAGGGGCTGGCTTGCAGTGACAGTGCTGCCCTGAAGGGGGCCCAGCTGCCCGGCCCACTGCAGCTCTGCATCCATGCTCTCATTCTGGAAAGTCAATGCCAATAGGTGCCACAAGATTTGAAGAAGAGCAGTAACTTGCCCAAGGTTGTGCCAGGGGACCCTGGAAAAGCAAGAATTCCTCACAAAGTCATTAAAACAGGCAAAGCCCATAAAGGTGACATTTCTTTCTAGCAATTATGACATCTTTCAGTTTGGGGCCCTAGAAATACTATTTTCTGCCTCAGGAAGAGGCGGCACCTTCTGGGAGAGAGCTGCTCCTACTTACCAAGGAGAGTTCATTCTTTGTTTCGCTCACATGGAGTGCCGGATGGTGAAGGTTCAAGTTCTCACTTTTTATGTTCAATTCAATAACATAATGAGCCAACTAGGACAGTGTTTTAAAAGTCAGAGCCAGAAAGGCTCCAGAATAAAACAAACTGGCCTACTGTAAGTGAAGAATCAATTATTCCCAGAGGAACTGGGGTAAAAAGGACTGGAAGTAGGAGAGCATGAGGATATATGAGTGAGGAATGGGTGAAGGGTGTATATGTGCACATCTAGGGAAGAAAGTATTTTTGCTCCTATGGGAACTGACTTTGCATTTTACTTGTGTCTCAAATAAACATGGTCAAATCTAACTGCACCAGCCATGTTTGGGAGAATTCTGTTTTATCTTAAGGGATAAAGAAAAGCACTTAAAAAGAGAAGTTTAAAAAATTGTCCTGGGAAAACTGAACACCATTAACCTGACTGCTCTGAGGCTGGCAGGGAGTAGACACTTAGGCATTCCAGGTCAATCAGAGTCCCACTGTGGTCTTCTCCTGAGGGGCTGCAGATTTTACATGCAAGGCATCCTCTTCTCCATTGGGACACTGAGCTCATTTCTGAAGAACTCCAGGAAAACAGCACAGCTGGGTTCAGGTACTATTTCAAGGTGTGCCTTTCTCTCCATCTTTGACAGCAGTTAATGCACTAAATGTCTTGATAAAGAAGGTCATACTTGGGAATATTCTTGGGATCAATAGGACTTTGGACAATAAGTTTTCCCCTCATTGCTCCTCGATAGATTACTTCAATCAAATCTATGAAGTCTTGTTTGGTTTTGAAACTTCCCACAAACTTAGTGTGGTCTGGAGATCTACACAGCATAGAAGAGAAACAATTACTCTCAGAACTTTTAATCATTACTTGACTTTTAGGATAAACAAAATGAACAGCAGTTTTGTTACTTACTTCTTGTCAAAGGGACTTTAGCCATAAAGTCTGACATTGATTTTCCCCTCTTGGTATAAAACTAAAACCAGTGCCGAGGGCCACTAGGATAATAGCCCGGTCATGTGAAAAGATTCTGCTTCAAGATCTATATTGCAATGACTTCGTAAATCATTATCAAGAGCATTCACTGAGGCTGGAAGGGGCATTCCTTCTTGGTTTGTTTGTTGGTTTTGCCAAGGCATTGTGCTAACTACGCCCATTCATTAGCTGTGGTCTTCAAGTTCTAGTCACTTTGACTTTTGAGTGGTAGGTGTTAACAAATTGTTTTTCTAAAAAGTATTTCAAATACCAGGTCTATTTACTGTAGAAATTGTTTAGAAAATAATAAAATCTCCAGTAAGGCCCGAGGTCACCTCTTGGTGTACAGTCTTCTAATCTTATGTGCATGTGTGTATTTCTTTTTTCACAATATTGGGAATTACATCATACAAACTATTTAGTAATGTGCTTTCTGCCAGCTAACATATATTTCTTTCAAAGTCATTAAATATGCATATACAGCATTATATTAAATTCCTGAAAATGTAATTACTGGTTAAAAAGTTTAAACACTTTTAAGTGTTTGATATATAGTGCCGTAAATTGCCCTCTAAAAAGACTGTACCAAATTAATAATTATATCAACTGTGTTCCAGAATAAATAGCATTAAAACACTTTGAAACAGATATTTAACACACTTTCAAATAGATAATAACAAAGAAGGTACACAGATCTAGATAAGTAGACATCTCAACCACAGTAAGAAATTATAAGAATAATGGACACATTCAATAATAAATTTTAAGTATTGAGATGGTGACTGGATGGAGTAGAAAGCATTAAAGAAGACTTCCTGTTACTTATTCCTGACAGGCTTGGTTAAAGAATCATTTAAAATTCGGAGTGGCAGAAGACAGGAAACTTGGCAAGACAAAAGCATATCTCAGTTTGCTGGAAGGAATGCTTTTTTTTTTTAACTTTTATTTTTTTCTTTTAAATTCACATTTGTCTTGATTGGAGGAATGCTTAAAAAAATAAAACAGTATGCAGTTGTCCTTAAACTTCTTTTATTAATGCCACCTACAAGTCCCAAAAGTTTAAGGACAACTATATACTTTAAAAAAAAATGAAATCCCTGGGAAACTTTGCTTGCCTAAGATAGCTGTTCTATATTTTGTATGCTTATGGATGGTTAATGTTTCGTGAACTTTACTATTCTTTCATATGCAAGTTGGAAATTAAAATTTGCCAATCATACCCAAAACACTCTCATTGTGCACCAAAGCTTTGTATAAACACTTGGTGTATCAGCTGAGGAAACAGTATCAACGTAAGACTCATAGAGGTAACATCACAGACAAATAGGTGAGTTTCTGAAACTGCTTAAAGGAAACTTCCAAGATTGCAAAAACTTCAATCAATCCAACTTACCCATAATCGACTTTCATATGCTGCCCATTGAAGAAAAATACAGTAGATGGAATATAACTGATATCAAAATACTGTGTATAAACTGGAGTTTGGTCCACATCTACCAGGTATATAGCAGCCATTTTACCTAAGTCAGAAGAGGTCTTAGAAAGCTATAAACGACAAGAAAGATGTGGGTTAAAATATAAGAGGTAGCTAATGCTTCTTCTGTGAACTTTTTGCTACAAAAATTTGAAAAAAAATCATGGGCCAAGAATCTAGACCATTTGGGCCCCACATTAGACAGTGTAATCTTATCACCTAGCGTCTGAATCACCATTGACAGGATTATGAGAGGACTCTGGTAAAACTGTGTGAATATATTTCTTCCTTTAATTTTTTGTCTTTGTTTTTAAAAAAGTAATCCATGTTTGCTTAAAGCAAAACTGAAATTCCCTAAAATCTCCATCCTCTCAAACCTCCCAGAAATAATTATAATTAGTAGCAAATACTTATAGACACTATGTGCTAACTCTCCTAAATGCTTGACATTTGTTAACTCATTTAATCCTCACAACATTCTTATGAGGTGTGCACTATTAGAGTTCTGATTTTATAGAAGAGGAAACAGAGGGGCAGGGAGGTAAAGTAATTTGCCCTAGGTCACACAGCTAGTGAGCAATAGGGCTGGGATCTGAACTTGAGCAGTCCAGCTTGAATCTATACTACTGACTTCTGTGATACTTCTTCCCCTCTAGAGCTGAGAGTATAATCCCTTGGTCCTCTTTTCTCAGGTTAACACATCACACACTCATTTTAACCACAGAAATGAGGATTCTTACATTGAACTCCATAGTGGATGGCAGCAATAGAAATGGTGGGAAGAGGTCTTAGTCCTGGGCTAAGTCTCTCCATAATAAACAAAGCATATATCAGCTTTGTCCCCTACTCCTCCTCCTTACTAATTAGAGTGTAAGGATGTGCTGTGAAATCCGAGATTAACATTGGGCACACACTGGAGGTAGCACAGTAGAAAAAAGTATGTGCAGCTATAGGAAACTTAGTGCAAGTCCCAGTTTTGCAATTTAGTGGATCTGCGCCAATGAAAAGTTGCTTGACCTCCCTAGCATTCACTTCCCCATTGGGAAGTGGGGCCAGTGTTATCCCACTGTAGCATCAAAAAAGACAATGTTCACAGATGCTTGTCAATGTTTTCTGCTTTTCCATTGCCAGGTCTGTGAAACTGAGCATTGACAGCTGCTAGTGGAGAAGGACAATGAGGACACGTTCGGCACAATCACAGATTTGGGGGCTCAGTTCACAGCAGGCACACAATCATCTCTTGGTGAAAGAGAGCTAATGAATGAACAGCTATATGTCCAGTGCTGCCCACTTCCTTTCATGCATTTCACAGATATTGAAGTGAGAATATATAGATTTTTAATAGACTATTTATTTTAAACATTCACTTACAATGTCATCTAACTGCAGACAGACAGGATCCTCATCTCTCCCAAACCTGAGAACCAACACCTTCTCTGCAGTACTTTTTATCACTTGGTCTACTTCCTTTTTGCTACTCAGCTTGGGCAATAGGAAGCTCATCTTGAAATAATCCAAATATTAATCCTCACTGTCAATCCTGAAATAAAGATGCAACATTTAAAGTCAGTTTAGATTAACTTCTTAAGTTCTAACTTTAAATATTTAATTTTATTTTGTTTATTTATTTATTTATTTCTGAGTTGGAGTCTCACTCTGTCACCTAGGCTGGAGTGCAGCTTCACAATCATGGTCACTGGAGGCTTGACCTGCTGGATTCAGGTGATCCATCTGCTTCAGCCTTCCAAGTAGCTGGAACTACAGGTGTGGGCCACCATACCCAGTTAATTGTACAGACAAGGTCTCACAAAGTAGCCCAGGCTGGTCTCAAACCCCCAGGGTCAAGCAATCCTCTTGCTTCCACCTCCCAAAGTGCTGGGATTACAGGCATGAACCATTGCGGCATAACAAAAATTTAATTTTTAGAGTAGGTAACGTATTCACATGGTTTAAAAAGAAGCAACATAGAAAAGGGATACTAGCCGAGCTCGGTGGCTCAGCCTGTAATCCCGCGCCTTTGGGAGGCTGAGGTGAGTGGATTGCCTGAGCCCGTGGGTTCGAGACCCGCCTGGGCAGCGAGACCTCATCTCTACAATAAATAAATAAAAAAAAAAATCAGCTGGGCGTGGTAGTGCATGCCTGTAATTCCAGCTACTTGGAAGGCTGAGGCGGAAGGATCGCCGGAGCCCAGCAGGTCGAGGCTGCGGTGGTTGGGAGCGCCCACTGCACTCCAGTCTGGGCGACAGAGTGAGACTCCAACTCAAAAAAAAAAAAAAAAGAAAAAGAAAAGGGATACTGTGAAAAGCCTTCCTCCCTCCCCTTGTTCCCACTCCTTGGACCCAGTTCTCCCTGTTCATTTCCTCCCTCCCACCCCAGGTAACTGCTGTCATTAATTTTTCATGAATATTCCCGAGTTTTCAAAAGAAAATACAAATATGTGTTTCTATATTCCCCCCTCACTTTTTTTATCCCAAAGATAGCTTATTGTATCAGTCAGTGTTCTATAAGGAAAGTGATGGCACTGTCCCATTTGGTAATGTGAAAATAGTTTAAGGCAGGTGTAGAAAAACAGAACATTAAAGTGGAGGGCTTTGGGGCTAGAAATAGTAGGATGCTGTTCCCACTGCTAGGCCTGAGGGAGCCACAGGAGGGAGCAGGTGTAAGATTGTGTGACAAAGAGAGACAGTAAGGCTGCTGCATAGGAGGTCAGCCTGCTGTTAAGGGATGCAGCCGCTCCCTCCCTTCCTTCGACCTCTCCTTGTGCTCCCACTGGCTGACTCCAACAGGAAGCATAGGGTAAGGGAGGCGAGCTTCCTGGTCCTAGAACAGTTTAGAGGAGGATGAAGGGTGGCTCTGGGGGGCAAATGGCTGATGTTCAGTACACACAGTTTATCCACTCTTCTAACTGCTTTTTTTAAACATGTGAAGCTCTTCCCATATCATTACATAGAAAACTTCCGTATTCTTTGTCATAGCACCATACCGTTTCGTATAGACCACACTTTTAAAATTTCCCATTATTAGCTGGGTTCGGTGGCTCAGCCTGTAATCCCGCACCTTTGGGAGGCTGAGGTGAGTGGATTGCCTGAGCCCGTGGGTTCGAGACCCGCCTGGGCAGTGAGACCTCATCTCTACAATAAATCAAAAAAATCAGCTGGGCGTGGTAGCGCATGCCTGTAATTCCGGCTACTTGGAAGGCTGAGGCGAAAGGATCGCCGGAGCTCAGCAGGTCGAGGCTGCGGTGGCCGGAAGCGGCCACTGCACTCCAGTCTGAGCGACAGAATGAGACTCCAACTCCGAAAAAAAAAATAAATAAAAATAAATAAATAAAAAATAAAATTTCCCATTATTGGTGGACTTTTATATTACCAGGAGTCCTGGCTTAAAGATTCTTCGTGCCTGCCTTACTAGATGCATCTCATTACACGGCAAACAGATCAATTACAAAGTCTGTGTGAAAACCACAATTAAATAGAGTCATAAAATACTGAAATATAACCTAACCTCCCCATTTTACAAACTCATTTGCTTACACTTTTAGCTATTGGCACAAGAACTAAACCACATGCCACCAAATTTCTAGTCCAGTGCTCCTTCTACACAATAAGCTCCTATTTTCATGATCGGAAGAAATTTCATTTTTGAGAAACTCTTTGACCAAGGAGCTTATTTTGGAAGCCATCCCTGAGAGACTCCATTGAGATACTTTATATCTTGAGTTCAGTTCCAAAGTTGGTTAACGCTATGAAAAGGAAGGACTTCTTATCTCTATATTTTTTGTCATAAGCCACATTTTAAGCTTGTTTTGAGACTGTTCCAGCAATAGGTCACATCTTAAAGAGGGATGCTGACTGCCAGAAGAGACTTCATCAAATGTGAGCAGCAGAACAAATTATCAATGAAAGTGAGTCAAAGAGAAAACGGATCTATCCAAAAAATATTAACTCCTGTGTGTTATTGATAACAAGGAGGAAGTAAGGGGAGGGCAACATTATCAACAGGAGGCCAGGGATGGCCTGGACAAATGTTGGAAGGAGAGGGGAAACTGATACCATACCTAAGAAAATGTCCACAGTAAAGGATACTGTGGGGACAAGCGTGAATTTACTTTAAATGTTAATCGGGCACAGTGGCTCACACCTGTAATCCCAGCATTTGGGGAAGCAGAGGCCAAAGGACTGCCTGGGCTCAGGGGTTCAAGACTGGCCTGGGCAACTTGGTGAGATCACGTCTCTAAAATAAATCAGAAGATTAACCGGGTGTGGTGGTGTCCACCTGTGGTTCTAGTTACTTGGAATGCTGAAGCAGAAGGATCACCTGAGCCTAGCAGGTCGAGGCTCCGATGGCTGTGAGTGTGCCACTGCACTCCAGCCTGGGCAATAGAGTGAGACTCTGACTCAAAAAAAAAAAAAAAAAAAAGCTAATTGGTCTGACTAACTCTGAGTCCAGGAATGCCTCTAAAATGTTTAGTTGATGTCTTACTCTTCATGTAGGAACATGCGTTCACTGTAAGTTACACCTTTGCTCCAAAAGAACCTTGATTCACTACGTGTTGTGACCCTGTAGCCACCTACATATTCCTTCAGAGCAGGTCTACTTGTTCCCTAAGACACAATCCCTCGGTCTAGTGCGTTGTGGCACAGAGGTCTGCCTTTCTTGCAAACGCGTTATCACAGAACTACTAAAGAAAGAGTTTGATTCCATATTGGTACAGAACCTAACTATAATGTATGCCTACTTATTTACATAAAAATAGCTGGAAATAAATATTCCAAAATATCAGTAGCTATCTTAGCATATGAACAGATGGGTGGTTTTTAGTCACATGAAGCGCGCGAGTTTATTTTCCAAAATATCCGAGATACATATATATATATATATATTTTGAATTGGAGTCTCACTCCGTCGCCCAGGCTGGAGTGCAGTGGCACACTCACCGCCACCCCAGCGCCGACCTGCTGGACTCAGGTGATCCTTCCACCTCAGCCTTCCAAGTAGCCGGAACTACAGGCGAGCTACCACGACTGGCTAATTTTTGATTTATTGTAGAGACGAGGTCTCTCCAAGTTGCCCGGGCTGGACTCGAACCCGCGGGCCCAGGCAATCCACTTGCCTCGGTCTCCCGAAGTGCTGGGATTACAGGCTGAGCCACCGAGCCCGGCCGAGATACATATTTTAAAAGTTGTCTATGGTTGCGCTTCTCCTGGACCACAAGTGCTAGGACGACGACACTTACTTTACTCGTCCAAGTCACCTCACTCCTTTCCACTTCAGGGTCATCAGCAACCCATCAGCAACGCCCCCTCGAAAGCGCCTGGACGCGGGGAGCTCCTTTCTTCGACGTGAAGCGGGGCGGAAACTCTCATCTAAAGTAACCCAGGGGCTGTTGCCTAGCAACCCTCATTGGCCCACTTGAGGGAAGCGGAAAAGGAAGACGCACAAGCTCAGAGAAGAAACTCCGGCGGCCGGTCGCCCTTGCCTAACAGCCCAATAAACAGAAGAGATTTTAGTCACTGCCCACTTTGCCCGACTCTACCGGAAGGTCGCGTCACTTCCGCCCTTATTAAACATGGCCGACTTTTACCCTCCTTTCTCTGTCCCCCAAACTAGAGGCGGGTTTTCGCCTCTTAGATTAAGTGTGATTGGTCACAGGGAGACTCGGAAGCGTCTCTGCGTCTCAGAGGAGGCCTGGAGAACCTGGGTGCGTTCTGTTCCACACTTGGATTCAGAAATTTTCCCAAGCTGCTCTCGATGGTAGCTTTGGACGGATAGAGGGGGCAGCGCAAGGAATTAGGGGACAATAATGGCCGCTTCCAAGGTGTGGATTTTGGCTCCTTGAGGCCGTCTGAGCGAGGGTTGGCAGCGCCGGAGCCCCAGAATCCAGGACAGAAGGGTCACAAGAGTCGCGGTTGGTGAGGTGAGTGTCCCTTCTTTTTTCCTGACCGGCCTCTTTCCAATAATGGCGGCTCCAGGCGGCGGATGTTGGTCTCCTGCTCAGGTCCGGGCCCCGGTTTGGGAAGTTCCTCTCTCGTTCCTGTCACCCACCTGGCCTTACTCACCTTAGGGATGCCGCGCCTCTCCTGCTTGCCCCGGCCTTCCTCCTTGCTCTGGTCAGATTCTGCTGCCTGGAGCGGCCTCGCTGCGATCCAGGGATGCTGCCCAGAGTCGCCCTGCGCCCTCCCTCAGGCCTCCGCCTTAGCCCACTCCCGAGTGTCGCGGAGCCGAGTAGAGCTCCTGGTGTTTTCTTCTCTCTCAAAGTCTTCTGCCTCTACCAGGCAATCTGGTGGGCCATCACTTCTACTAGAGTCAACTCTCAGCTCCAGGTGGGCGGGGATTTTTGTTTTGTTCTCTATCCCTATTGCCGAGAACAGAGATTGGTTCAGGGAGGACCTGAAGTAAAGTGGAGAAGGGACAGGTCACTTGTTTGGCATACCCAAAGGTTTTGGGGCAAGGTTTTTCTCCTGTGGAAGATCCTTTACCATTGCCCTCCCTGTTTCAGACTTCACTATTTTACTCGTACCCCTTGTAGTTACTTTACCATTCATCATTCTGCAGAATCTTGTTCTTTAACTCCTAATTTGTTTTTTTCAGCAGCTAGTTTAGTCCTCTCTGTCAGACTCCTTGTCCTGTGTTACTGCTGTCTTCCCTTGCTTTCTCTAGAAATGGTTGGCTTCCTGTTCTTGAATAAAGTTTAAATTCATTCATTCTTTTATCAAACATTTATTTTGCTAGGCATTAGACTATAGCAGTCAATAACACGTACAAGGTTCTCTCACCCACATCGAATGGCATTCTAAGGTATATTTCCTAGGTAGACAACTGCTGAGCAGAGCCTATCTGGATTTCCACATGTGCGGACGGATGTCACCATTATGCAGCTTTCCCATTTCTATTCTGCGTGATGGCAAAATGTAACTGATTTATGTGTTTATATCATGTGTGAAATCTATCTGGCAATACTTCACTAAAGCTGTGCATTTAATTAAAACTTGGCAAAAAGCCGGGCTCGGTTGCTCAGCCTGTAATCCCGCGCCTTTGGGAGGCTGAGGTGAGTGGATTGCCTGAGCCCGCAGGTTCGAGACCCGCCTGGGCAGCGAGACCTCATCTCTACAATAAATCAAAAAATCAGCTGGGCGTGGTAGCACATGCCTGTAATTCTGGCTACTTGGAAGGCTGAGGCGGAAGGATCGCCGGAGCCCAGCAGGTCGAGGCTGCGGTGGCCGGGAGCGGCCACTGCACTCCAGTCTGGGTGACAGAGTGAGACTCCAACTCAAAAAAAACACACACAAAAAAAAACAACAAAAAAAAACTTGGCAAAAATTCTGGATTCTAGTGGTACCTTATCCATGACATTTCCTTTGCTGTACTAACTTGTTGGAATGAGAGAAATTATCCAAGCATCCAGAATAGGTTATGTTTATAAGTGGGATGTTATAGTGGAAAGTAAAGAGGAATTTGTTGCAAATTGAGTGCAAATTTATAGCCACTTAATACCATTATAGTCAATAACGCCATTTCCTAACTTGGTCTTTCTCACAAATATTTTGGTGAACATGGATTGTTCAACTGATTTCAGCAGCTGTGAGTTACTTTTCTGTAAAACACAACTAGTAAAAAAAAAAAAGCCATCAAAGTAGGGAGTACATGGATAGTAGTCTTGTAATCCATCTCTACTCTGATGTATTTGTTGTTTAAAGAGAGGGAGAGGTAGAACTCATGCTTAAAAAAAAAAAAATTGGTAGCCGGGCTCGGTGGCTCAGCCTGTAATTCCAGTGCTTTGAGGCTGAAGTGAGTGGATTGCCTGAGCCCATGTGTTTGAGACCTGCCTGGGCAACTTGGCAAGACCTCATCTCTACAATAAATAAATAAAAATTAGCCGGCCGTGGTAGCGCGCGCCTGTAGTTCCAGCTACTTGGAAGGGTGGGGTGGAAGGATTGCTGGAGCCCAGCATGTCGAGGCTGCGGTGGCTGGGAGCAGCCACTGCACTCCAGTCTGAGTGACAGAGTGAGACTCCAACTCAAAAAAAAAAAAAAAAAAAAATTGGTGAGAAACCAATCGGTAGGTAGAAACATGCCAGATAAAATAATGTTACAGTTACACGTATGTAACTCTTTATGGTTACAAGAGTGCTTTCACATACACTTTCTTGTTTGATTCTCACAACAGCTTCATAGATTAGACAAAGCAAAAATTATTTCTATTTTACAGATATAGAATTATGGCTAACCAAAGATTAAGTTATTTGCGTCCCATCATACAGGTAGAAAATGTCAAGAACCTGGTTTCTGACTCAAATTTAATGGTGTTTCTCCTATACTTCTGTCATAGATGCCATCAGGCTCTAGTAAGTGTCCCTTAGTGAGGCTTTTTCTTGTCTGGATGATGCCCTCTTGGATCTTGGTTGTGATGGTGGTGGTAGTGGTGTGTGTGTGTGTGTGTGTGTGTGTGTGTGTGTGTGTGTGTGTGTGTGTGTCTATTTTGGTGTCTGTTGGGAAGGGAATAGGAGGGTCTTTTGGGATTGTCAGTAACTTGATGAAATGGTCTTAGTGAACGGTAGTAAAAGTAGTCCTCGTTTTGGAGGGAAGGAGAAGGTTAACCACCTAAATACACTCGTAACTGCAGTTATTCTGGGATATAGCAGAGCCTTTTCCCCTTTTGTACCCAATACCAAATTGATTTGCCTTCATTCTAGAGAAATTCCTGAGCCTGTGATGGGGGACACCAATGAGGATGTCTCAATCCATAGATTGGAAGGCACTGATCTGGACTCTCAGGTCGGTGGTCTTATTTGCAAGACCAAAAGTGCGGCCAGCGAGCAGCATGTCTTCAAGGCTCCTGCTCCTCGCCCTTCATTACTGGGACTGGACTTGCTGGCTTCCCTGAAACGGAGAGAACGAGAAGAGAAGGACGATGGGGAGGACAAGAAGAAGTCCAGAGTCTCTTCTTACAAGGATTGGGAAGAGAGCAAAGATGACCAGAGAGATGCTGAGGAAGAGGGTGGTGACCAGGCTGGCCAAAATAGCCGGAAGGACAGGTAAAGGCCTTAGGATGCATTAGCCCAAGGGAAGCAAATGGAGGCCAGAAAATAACATCTTATGTTTATCTCTGTTTTCCTGTTGGATATTTAGAGCTTTATTATTTTATTATGATTCTATAATATTGAAGGTAGGTAGGAATTGGTATTTTCTTCAAATTTATGGGAAACAATTCAAAGGTGATTAGAGAGTAGATGATGGAGGTTAGAAATGCCTTGAGTTGTTGCCATATGTAGGCCGGCAGTAGCAGGGAGGTAAAATGGAGAAGGGACAGATCACTTGTTTGGCATATCCAAAGGTTTTGGGGCAAGGTTTTTCTCCTGTGAAACAGCCTTTACCATTGCCCTCCGTGTTTCAGACATTATCGATCTGCTCGGGTAGAGACTCCATCCCACCCTGGTGGTGTAAGTGAAGAGTTTTGGGAACGCAGTCGGCAGAGAGAACGAGAGCGCCGGGAACATGGTGTCTATGCCTCGTCCAAAGAAGAAAAGGATCGGAAGAAGGAGAAATCACGGGATCGAGACTATGATCGCAAGAGGGACAGAGGTAAACTGTCCAGATGCTATTTACATGGAATAAATGTGGCAGCCTTTTTCCTGTTCTTTTTCCTGTTGCAGGAGTTTTTACAATGCCCATTAATTGAGCATTTGCATCCCCATTTACATGATGTCAGCCTGATTGGTTTTGACCGTATTGGTGTTGGGAATAGCAAGCAGTTTAAGAAAAGAGCTGTTGCTTGTAACATAGATGCTTTGCTTGACTATGTGGTTCTTGATTTATGAAAATTGGTGACAAAGGAGATAATGGGTAATATATATAGGAAACCGGAGTTTATAATGGTGTTGGTGATAGAGAAATTGTTTGATATCTTATAGACTTGTAACTGTTAAAATACTTACCATAGTTACTATTATAACTATTCTTTTTTGAATTCTTGGAGGAAAAGAACTATTACTGTGGGTTTAAAACTTTCTAGCTAGTAACTATCTTCTCCTCTGAAAGAATGGGCATATGTGTTTCAGGAGCCCACGGATCTCATTAGGAAACTGCAGGTTGCACTGTGAGTGAGTGGGTGGTGTGTCCTTTTTCTAGGGTGAAGATGGATGTGTACCTTAAGGCAGGACACCCAGTTTTAAGTTCTCTGTGTGACTCTTCATAGATGAGCGGGATAGAAGTAGACACAGCAGCAGATCGGAGCGAGATGGAGGGTCAGAGCGCAGCAGCAGCAGAAGAAATGAACCTGAGAGCCCACGGCATCGCCCTAAAGGTAGACTTAGCTGTTTTCTGTGGTGGTTTGTGAGGATTCAAGTCTATAAAAGACCAATGAGTGATTCCCATCCTCAGTGGGATTGCGAAGGCATTAGTGAACATTCCTGATTTTACCGTGAACCTCTTGGAATACTTGGCTCTGAGTTAGGTGGGCATAGCCCTGTGCTTCTTCACTGAGGTGGGTATCTCTTTTTAAGGTGAGAGGCTGCTTTGCTGAATGACCCATTTTCCAAATGGCAGGAAAGAATAAGGAGCTGGGGACAGAAGGATTAAAATTAAAAATAATTATTTATATTCAAGAGGAATGTGTTTGCAGAGATAAACTGACTATTTCTTAAAATGTCATAAACTCAGATTGAAAACTGGACTGTTGAAATTCAGATTGTTAAAAGAACTCTCAAAACCATTTTACCCATTACAAATAAGTGCGAGGTTTATAAATAGTAAAGGAGTAAATTTGGGGTATTAACTTTTGGCTGCTGGTTCTAGAGCCATGTCTTGGGTTAAATTACGTTTTCTGTGGATATGTCTTTTGTGGCCCCAGATGCTGCCACCCCATCAAGGTCTACCTGGGAGGAAGAGGACAGTGGCTATGGTACCTCAAGGCGCTCGCAGTGGGAATCACCCTCCCCAACGCCTTCCTATCGGGATTCTGAGCGGAGCCATCGTCTGTCCACTCGAGATCGAGACAGGTGATGCTCTGGGTAGAGCAGCCCAGTTTGTATGGGTGGATGATAAGGTGTCTGGGCGTGGAGATCAAATGGCAGCCAGGGGAGCATGGCTTAGCTCAGGGATGGTTTTGTGATGCCTGTTTTGTGGTTTCCCAGGTCTGTGAGGAGCAAGTACTCAGATGACACACCTCTGCCAACTCCCTCCTACAAATACAACGAATGGGCTGATGACAGAAGACACCTGGGGTCCACTCCACGTCTCTCCAGGGGCCGAGGTAAGGACTAGGGGTCAGGGGCAGAAGAGCAGGATTGCCCATTGTAGTAAGGCTGAATGGAGGCCTGCTTCTGGAGCCATGTGACTGCACTGGTCTGTCTGTGGCCACTGGATAAGGCAGGCGTGGACTGACTTGCTTCCTGTACTTCTTTAGGAAGACGCGAGGATGGCGAAGAAGGAATTTCATTTGACACAGAGGAGGAGCGGCAGCAGTGGGAGGATGACCAGAGGGTAAAGCTTTATACCTTTGAGGCCTGATCAAGGGGGGGTGGCCATCCATAGGTGTGTGGGTGAACGGAGGTGACCCTCTAGCAGGACTGGGCTTTGATGAGGGTGAGGGAGCAGCTAAGCTGTGTTCAGCCCCGAAACCCTGGAACCCCCGAAACCCTGGAACCACTGTGAGGCACAGGCCACACAGTGAAACTTGTCACTGCAGTAGGTCCTCCTAAATCTTCTTGTTATGTGTTGGTGCCACCGTGTGGTAAATCTAAGAAGTGCTGTCGTGATGGGCTGCCAAGAATCATATGCCTAAAGTCTCTCATGGTGATTCTCCTCCAGAGAATCAGGGGAGCAGGTGGCCTCTGGCTTGCACCTCACATGAGGGCTGCTCCACCACCTTAGTGACTTCTTACCAAGCACTTCCCCTCCTGGCCATGTCTTGTGCATAAACTGGATGTGTCCCTTGTTCTTTTGATTCATCTCGTACCCTGCAGCAAGCTGACCGGGATTGGTACATGATGGATGAGGGGTATGATGAGTTCCACAACCCCCTGGCCTACTCTTCCGAGGACTATGTGAGGAGGCGGGAACAGCATCTGCATAAACAAAAGCAGAAGCGCATTTCCGCTCAGCGGAGACAGATCAATGAGGTGAGGCTGACTGCAGCTGTTGGAGTGGATTCAGGGCTGGAGGTGGGGCATGTGGGAGAAGCAGTGGGTCACATTTGAGCTTGTTTCCCTGTTGCCAAGAGGACCAGATCCGGATTATACCTCTGGAGGTGGAGGAGGGATGGGTGGGGAATGTTTTAGGAGCTTAAGAAGAACCCCAACTTGTACTTCTTTCTTTTTCAGTACTTCCTTTAGGGGTGCTGTTGATGGGAATGGTGTGGTGGAAACTGTCTCTGTGGTCTTTGTTCTTTGTATCTCTCATTGGGTTCGGGATGGTCACCAGTTATTTGTCCATCTAAAGGTCCTAGCTTTAGAGGTTCTGACTTAGATGTAAGGTGCTGTTTCTTGGAACAAAGTATTACAGGTGATTTGGGAGCAGCAAGTCCTTTGTCTAAGTTGCTGCAGATAGAGAGGCCTGCAATGTTTCTGTGGCCATCTGTGGTCCTTTTGTTGGGACCTGGCACGTTGACTTGCCTGGTGACCTTTCAGGACGACCTTTCGGTTGTGGTTTGAGTGTGTCTCCCTTTGTGTCTTCACAGGATAATGAACGCTGGGAGACGAACCGCATGCTGACCAGTGGAGTGGTCCATCGGCTGGAGGTGGATGAGGACTTTGAAGAGGATAATGCGGCCAAGGTGCATCTGATGGTGCACAACCTGGTACCTCCCTTTCTGGATGGGCGCATTGTCTTCACCAAGCAGGTGAGGTTCCTCTGTGGCCAGAGACAAAATAGCTCAGAAAGACCTGATGCAGAGAAAAACAGGAAAGGGGAGAAAGCTCCATATCACGATAGGGTAGCAACCCCTCTCACTGACTAGAGCCATTATGAAACAGGCCTTCTTGCTGATCTTGGTGAACACTTCTCTTTTTCCTTAACCTGCTGCAGCCAGAACCTGTGATTCCAGTCAAGGATGCCACTTCTGACCTGGCCATTATTGCTCGAAAAGGCAGCCAAACAGTGCGGAAGCACAGGGAGCAAAAGGAACGCAAAAAGGTTGGTTTCTTATCACTGGGACTAGGAAGTCTATGCGTGTTTTTCTTTTCTTTAAAAGTAATCTTGGCTGGGCTCGGTGGCTCAGCCTGTAATCCCGCACTTTGGGAGGCCGAGGTGAGTGGATTGCCTGAGCCCGCGGGTTCGAGACCCACCCGGGGAACTTGGCAAGACCTCATCTCTACAATAAATCAAAAAATTAGCTGGGCGCACGCCTATAGTTCCAGCTACTTGGAAGACTGAGACGGAAGGATAGCCGGAGCCCAATAGGTCGAGGCTGCGGTGACCAGGAGCGGCCACTGCACTCCAGTCTGGGCGACAGAGTGAGACTCCAACTCAAAAAACAATAAAAAAAAAAATAAAAATAAAAATAATCTTATTAGCTGCACAGGTAGGATTCCTGTTGGAAGTCAGAGGACATGCCTGGAGCAAGAATCTGCCCCTGGAGGAGGGCACTGCATCCCTCCATCAGGTCCTTAGCCTTGACAGCTATAAGGCCTAGTGTTGGGAGAGCTTGAGTCTTGGGATGCCTGGCTCGGTGCCTCCAGTGCCTTGGGGGAGTTTGCCACCTGCTGGGTGAAGCCTGTTGTCATCCAGGATTAATTCTCCATTGACTACAGTCATGTTACAGGATGGAACAGACTTACTTTTCTTCTTTTTCAGGCTCAGCACAAACACTGGGAACTGGCAGGGACCAAACTGGGAGATATAATGGGTGTCAAGAAAGAGGAAGAACCAGATAAAGCTGTGACAGAGGATGGGAAAGTGGACTACAGGTGGGCAGTCTCTGCCAGCCACAGACTTGCTGCAAAGACTGGGGACCCTCAAGGGCAGTCATGGCAGAACCCGCCAGCTTCACGGCTCTTGAGCAGGAAATGCTAGGATGTCACTCTGAATCTTCGGTGCTCTTCTGGTCTCCTCCTGGTTTCTCTTCTTCCGTATTCAGCTTTTCCTAAATATTAGTCCTGCCATCACCACTATCTCTACTGAGGACCTTTCTCGTGTTAGCCGGTGGTGTGAGGAGAATGAGGTCCAGGGAGGTTAATTAACTTGTCTGAGGTTGCTCAGCTGGTAAATGAGGGAGTTAGGATCAGACCCAGTCAGTCTCATGTCAGAGCCACTCTGCTAAAGTGCCTTTCAGGTGTTCCATGTAGGAAGCTGGTCTTTGTTCCCTTACTCAGATTTCAGTTCAGTATAAGGAAGTAGTATTTTTAACAAAGGTTCCAAGGTAGAAAGAATTATCTTATTGGGTAGTGACTTCTCTGTTCACAGAGGGATTTAAGATGTTGGATAACTGCTTATTGGGATTCCTTATGGGCTGGACTCAACTGTCACTTGAGATTTGTGTCCTTTGAATGCTCTCAAGTCCTACTGAATGGTCATCTGAATTAATAATTCTCTGTGCCCCTGTGTGTAATATCCCAGATGAGAAGTTGGTACTGTTGATCATCTCTTGTTAGTCTCTAGTTAACTTAATCCTTTAGGTATTGTAAGGTGATCAGGAAGGACTGGGTGATATTAGGAATAGGAAGGCTGACAGAGCATAGAGTGGATCCAGTGGAGGAAAGGTCTTTCTGGTGAGCAGCGAGTGAAGACTGTGTGGACCAATATAGCACTTTTGTAGTGCAGTCTTGGGAAAATGGCATAGTGCTTCTGAATCTTGTGTCAGACATTGAACGTTTTTAGTAGAGGCTGCAGGTCAGTATTAAGTGGAATTGTTTTCACAGTTCTTTGATAACAAAGCCTTGTAGACTGTGCTGTTGTCCCAAGAGGAGGGGGGATATCCGACCTCTTTCGGGTGCTCTGCACCCATAAATCCTCAGAAGACCTGTGTGGCTATCTTGACCCTTTAAGTGTTGTGCTGAAATTGCCCAAGGGTATTCTCTACAAGGTAGTAACCTGGGCAGTGATTTCAGGTCATCTTCTGCTCAGACTCTATTCAGGGCAGAGGATTTGCCCACTTGGGCAAATCTGTAAATCCCGTGATCTATATTTAACTCTGCCTGACCCTAGGTGTTGAATATGTTGTGGATAATGGATTCTCACACAACAGGTCCAGTTCTCAGGCCGATGAGAAACATCCAATAACCTGGCTGTTTTGGTGTCTCAAAGAGTCTTGTTGAAGTCCTCATTCCTGGGTGTAGGAAGAAGGGCAGTAACCCAGTCGGGAAGGGCAGTATGGAAATGGTGTAGGGTGCTTAAGCTGCTGTGTCTTCCCAGGACAGAGCAGAAGTTTGCAGATCACATGAAGAAAAAGAGTGAAGCCAGCAGTGAATTTGCAAAGAAGAAGTCAATCCTGGAGCAGAGGCAGTACTTGCCCATCTTTGCAGTGCAGCAGGAGCTGCTCACTATCATCAGGTGACTGCAGCTGGGGCCTGGAATTCCAGTGTTGCATCAGGAGCCCCTTGATCTCCTTAGTTTGCTCAAGAGCTCTTTTACTTTTATGCATTGTATCTGATAGAGAAGGGAAGTAATTTTTTTTCTCTGACCTGGTTGCCCTGTGCTGTGCTGCACAAAGTTATCATTTGCTTTAGCTCACCTGTTTAAACCTCAGGGCCACTGCATCTATGGCTGAGCTCATTTACTTTAGCTCACCTGTTTAAATTTCACTGTATTCCAGACTTTTCAGGTGGTATAAGAGATTGTTTTCCCAGGAAATTCTTTCTAAGCAGGCATGCTCCTTGGGCAGTCAGACATGGGGGTAGCATGTGGCAGAGTCTTCTCAGAGGCTTAGACTTGACCCTCCACTCAGGCTGATGAGCCCTTTACCTGCTTGTCCTTGTAGAGACAACAGCATCGTGATTGTGGTTGGGGAAACAGGGAGTGGTAAGACCACTCAGCTGACCCAGTACTTGCATGAAGATGGTTACACGGACTATGGGATGATTGGGTGTACCCAGCCACGGCGTGTGGCTGCCATGTCAGTGGCCAAGAGAGTCAGCGAAGAGATGGGGGGAAGCCTTGGTGAGGAGGTAAGTCATTATTCCCTGATAGCTTCTGCCTGGTTGTGCCAAAGGGTGTAATCTGCTGGGGCCTGGGCCCTGGCATGGGCTGTGCTGATGGCAAGGCAGGGGGCAGGGCTTTCAGAGCCACCTCTCTGACCTGCAGGTGGGTTATGCCATCCGCTTTGAAGACTGCACTTCAGAAAACACCTTGATTAAATACATGACTGACGGGATTCTGCTCCGAGAGTCTCTCCGGGAGGCCGACCTAGATCACTACAGCGCCATCATCATGGACGAGGCCCATGAGCGCTCCCTCAACACCGACGTGCTCTTTGGGTTACTCCGGGAGGTGAGGGCTGTGGGATCTAGTCCCCTGTGTGTGGGGCGTTGACCTGCCAGTAGCTAGTGACTGGGAGGTCCAGGTGGACTGAGGGCATCTGTGACAGGCCAGAGTTTCCCTGAGTCCTCTGGTTGCTGAGTTCAGACCTGGGCTTTTGTTTACTCTGTTCTTCAGCTCAGTAGTGACTTGGGGTTTTCTGGGCTGGCTCCCTTGCTTTAGTCTTTGGGGTTGGGAAGAATCTAAAATGCTGGTTCATGAACTTTGGTGTCTGTTTTCTTGGGAGTGATGGTGATGAGACTGGAGGGTGGGAGCCAGGGATCCCAAACCTATTGGAGCACCTGAGTGGCCTCTTCTCTCAGGTGGTGGCTCGGCGCTCAGACCTGAAGCTCATCGTCACATCAGCCACCATGGATGCAGACAAATTTGCTGCCTTTTTTGGGAATGTTCCCATCTTCCACATTCCTGGTCGTACTTTCCCTGTTGACATCCTCTTCAGCAAGGTACCGAGGCCTCCATTTGATGAACTTACCATTCCATGCCATATGCTTCTCTGATGGAAAGTCAGCTGGAGAGTGTAGGCTGGGAAGGGGAATGAGTTGGGGAAGATTTTGTGGGTATCATGGGGCAAATGAGGCAGCCTGCAGCTCCAGGGCTCAGGCTGACAGGACTGTCCTCTAGGAGAGGCTTTGTTGTTTCTTTGGAGCTGAAGGACAGGGTCCAGGGAGGCACTGTGGCTTCTCACAGGGGTCTTGGAGTCAGGCCCAGCCATAGGTGCAGTGGCCCTGAAAGTCCACTGCCCCAATTCAGACCATTGACTGGGCCAAGGGCTCCCAAGGAGATGTCTGGCCTGTGTTTCCAACACTTTTCTCTGACTGCGTTCCTGGGCTGGTGTTGCAGACTCCACAAGAGGATTATGTGGAAGCCGCAGTAAAGCAGTCCTTACAGGTGCACCTGTCAGGGGCCCCAGGCGACATCCTTATCTTCATGCCTGGCCAAGAGGACATTGAGGTGCGTGCCTTGGTCATAACCATGATGAACTGGCGTGTCCTGCTTATGAGAATTTGGGACTCTGATGTCTCATGGCTCCTCCCTGTGCCCTCAGGTGACCTCGGACCAGATTGTGGAGCATCTGGAGGAACTGGAGAATGCACCCGCCTTGGCTGTGCTACCCATCTACTCCCAGCTGCCTTCTGACCTCCAGGCCAAAATCTTCCAGAAGGTGTGATGGCAGGAATGACCAGGAGTGTCTCCTGGAATCCCCAAAGGAGGGCAAGAGGAAAGACATCACTTTCCAGGCAGAAGGCGGAGTGGGAGGTGGGCGTTTTCCCCTTCGTGGAGCCTTTTCTATCCCGAGACTCAGCTTTCCCTCCCTGCATGTCCTGCTCTGCTCTAGGCTCCGGATGGTGTTCGCAAGTGTATTGTTGCCACCAACATTGCCGAGACGTCTCTGACTGTGGACGGCATCATGTTTGTTATCGATTCTGGTTATTGCAAATTAAAGGTACGAGAAGACACAGGAGGCGGGGCCCTGAGTCTTCATCTGAAGCTAACTTGGCTTAGGGGTAGGAAGTCAGGCTCTTGTTCTTGACCCTGGAGTGGAGGACACGTAGAGGTGGTGGGTGGTGTTGACGTTAACATTTATGGAGTACAGGTTTTGCCATGTGCTTGGTTCATTTAATCCTTGTGATAACTTGATGAGGTAGATAATTTAACTCAGTAGAGAGCTGCTGTTTATGGGGGGAAACTTCTTCAGGTGTTTATGAGAAAATTTTTAGAGGCTCTTGGCTTCAGAGCTTAGCCTGAGTTGCAAAGACACTTCCTCTGTGATGTGTAGCAACCAGGGTTTGTCTTTCTTTGTCTCAGGGCTGCCTCCCTTTGCCCCTCACTTTGTCCTTCAGTAATTTGCTGCCCCCTTGTAGGTCTTCAACCCCAGGATTGGCATGGATGCTCTGCAAATCTACCCTATCAGCCAAGCCAATGCCAACCAGAGGTCAGGACGAGCCGGCAGGACGGGCCCAGGTCAGTGTTTCAGGTAGGAGGCCTGTGTTAGCCTGCTTTCTGGGGCAGTGCTGGGGTTGCTGAGTGTGGAGTCTGGCTGGGGCAGGTGGGGTGCTGACCCTAGAGCTAATCCCTAAGGCTGGGGCTGCCAGTGGGGCTGTCACTTGTTGGTCATCCCATCATACGCTGTTGAGTGGGAGTAGAAGCTTTTCCAGGGAGCTCTGGTGTCTGAGGCAGACCTGCGTGAATGAAGGTACACATGTAGTCAATTACAGCCTACCCCGCTTCGGAGGATAGATCTAAACAAATGATGCCATTGGTTCTTTTTGACTTCTATTCTTCTCTGTCTCCCTTTTTTGGTTGTGATTTTTGAGAATAATGCACTCAATATAGATACTCAGTAAATATAGAAAACTATTAAGAAAATAAAACCAGCCATAATTCTAGTCTCAGGGTCACTGGTTCCAGAAGTGAAATAGGCAGGTAGGAGGTTCTGGCAGAAGAGTTGAATTGGCAGGATGAGGTTTGAGTGGGTAGAAATGAGTGATTCAAGAAGGGGATGGGGGGTGGTGGGGAGAAGTTGGAATGACTTTGGTTTCCACCACGGCGGTCCCCATGTAGGCAGCCAGGCACAGCTAAGAGACTTGGCAGGCCAGTGCGGTGGTAGGTGTAGAACTAGGATCTTTTCTCTATAGGCTCTACACCCAGAGTGCCTACAAGAATGAGCTCCTGACCACCACGGTGCCGGAGATCCAGAGGACCAACCTGGCCAACGTGGTGCTGCTGCTCAAATCCCTTGGGGTGCAGGACCTGCTGCAGTTCCACTTCATGGACCCGCCACCGGAGGACAACATGCTCAACTCCATGTATCAGCTCTGGATCCTCGGGGCCTTGGACAACACAGGTGTGGTGGCCCCGGGAGCCAGCAGGGCCTCGTGGGTGCTGGCACTTGGGCTCCTTCTCTCTCTCCTCCACTCTTCTGAGTATCTGGGTCTGCTCATCGCTTGTAGGTGGCCTGACCTCCACTGGGCGACTGATGGTAGAGTTCCCGTTGGATCCAGCCCTGTCCAAGATGCTCATTGTGTCCTGTGACATGGGCTGCAGCTCCGAGATCCTGCTCATTGTGTCCATGCTCTCAGTCCCAGCCATTTTCTACAGGCCCAAGGTGAGGTGTGGCGGCTGGCTTTCCTCTTCCCAGAGGACTCGAGGAAGCATTGGAGAGGGGAATAGCTTCTTTCTGTATTATCAAAATGGAACAGAGGGCAGGAATCAAAGTTTCTAAACGATTTTGCTGTTTTCTCTGTTAAGCAGACTGGGGTAGGGGAAAGAAGGGCCAGATCAGTAGTTCTCAGGAAATGCTTTGGAAATTTGCAAGAACGTTTTTTTATCCTCTTGTGTGGTTGTTCCTGAGTCTTCATATCTTGGAATAAATGTTTTATAAGTTGTCTTTATTTTCCCCAAATTGTTAGGGCAACATATTGACATGTTTGAAGTTATGTGTATGTGTAGGTGATTCTGAGAGAACCTCCGGGATATGCTCAGGGGGCCTGGACTTGCCAGTGCTGAGAGTGAAGGTTCTTTTTTCCTTTCCAGGGCCGAGAGGAGGAGAGTGATCAAATCCGGGAGAAGTTTGCTGTCCCTGAGAGTGATCATTTGACCTACCTGAATGTCTACCTGCAGTGGAAGAACAATAACTACTCTACCATCTGGTGTAACGATCATTTCATCCATGCCAAGGCCATGCGGAAGGTGGGGGTGGTGGCCCAGAAGAACTGGATGTTGGGATGAGGGGAGGAAGGTGAGAAAAGAAAGGATGCATCCTGGCCCTTCCTGTGCCCTGCTCTAGGTCCGGGAGGTACGGGCTCAACTCAAGGACATCATGGTGCAGCAGCGGATGAGCCTGGCCTCGTGTGGCACTGACTGGGACATCGTCAGGAAATGCATCTGCGCTGCCTATTTCCACCAGGCAGCTAAGCTGAAGGTGAGCCCTGGGAGCCCAATGGAGCTTAGCCCCTTCCTGGGGATTCCTGTACTAGAGCAAATTTCTTCCTTTCTCCAGGTGCCATCTGCAGATGTGGATGGGCTTCCCCCAAACCTGTGTCAACACAGTGTTAAGGGGAGGGGGAGCTGCCTAAATGGGCAGCGTTTTCTTGATGTGGCCGCCTGTTGTGTTTCTTTCCTAGGGAATCGGGGAGTATGTGAATGTCCGCACAGGGATGCCCTGCCACCTGCACCCTACTAGCTCCCTCTTTGGAATGGGCTATACCCCAGACTACATAGTGTATCACGAGTTGGTCATGACCACCAAGGTGAGTCTTTTCCAAGGTGCTTGTGTAACATAGGCCCACCTATCTGGGCCAGGCTTTTGTAACCCTCACTGCCTTCTGGTTATGAGCTTTTAGCTTGGGAGACTTGAGGCCACATGGGTTGCTTGTGGGGCATTTGAGACTGGTTTTCAGCTGGGGTTTGGGGAAGCTTTGCACAGGGTTAACCTCTAGAAATCAGTGACTTCAGCCATGCCAGCAGGATTGTTCCCCACTTGCTGCTTGGGATGAACAACCCCTATTGATATCATTAGAAGGATTTTCTGAGGGATTGGGTCTTTTCTCTCAGATACTAGGGGACATTTTTTCAAGCATGGAGGTAATTTTGGATGGAAGAATGAATTAAAATTCCAGGATTTTTTTCTGCCTTTTTCAGCCTCCCAGGGCTGGGGGAGGGTCCTTCTCATGTGGCTTCCGATCGTGGAACCACTCGGAGGAACGTTGGCCCTCCCATGACCTCCTTCTTGCTCCCGCTTCTGCCTCTAGGAATACATGCAGTGCGTGACTGCTGTGGACGGGGAGTGGCTGGCGGAGCTGGGCCCCATGTTCTACAGTGTGAAACAGGCAGGCAAATCGCGGCAGGTAAGGCTCTGGTACTCTTTCCATGGAGGTGCTGTTTGCCCGTGGGGTCAGTTTTCCTTAGGTTTGGTGTTGAAGACTGGTCATCATCTGACCCCTTTACTTCTCTCTCCAAACATAAAAACTGTAAACCAAGCCAGTCTGTCTGATTTTCCCTTATGCTTGTGGCCTCAAGTCTCCCAAGCTAAAAAAACAAAACAAAACAAAACCAGAAAACTTATTTTTATGGAAAAGTCCAAGTATTCAGAAAAGTGAAAAAAAAGTATAACAGGCCATCATGAATTCATCACCTAGCCTTCATAATTGTCAGTATTGTCAGTCTTCATTTGCTATTTCTACCCTCCTCCACACACAGCTTTTTTATTACTGGAATATTTTAGGGCTTATCTCAGATAACATGTTATTTCACCCACAAATACTTGAAGATGTGTCTCTTACTGAGAGGACTTAAAAAAAAAGTAACCTCTGTGCCATTATCACTCCTAACAAAATTAATACTTAATGTCACCTAAGTCTTGAGTCCTTATTCACATTTTCACATTTATCTCAAAGATAACTTATGATAGATTTGCTCAAATTAAGATCCAAACATTGCAATTGGTTGTTATGAGTCTTAACTCTTTCATTCTAGAACAGGCTCCACCACCATCCTTTTTTATGGCATTGCTTTACTGGAGAAGCCAGGTCATTTGTCCTGCAGAATCTTCCATAGTATCTGTTTGACTGATTGCTTCCTCATGGTGATGTTTAACTTGTGCCTGTATCACATGTACTTCCTCCTGTCAGCTAGTGGCCAATATAAAGGCTTGATTAGATTCCAATTCAGCTATGTGAGGCAAGGATGCATACGTATGGTGCTGTGAACTTTCTCTGAGATGGTATTTGGGTCACATGAAGTCTGGTAGTCCTACTTTTGATGACGTGAAGATTTCTGAGCGGTCCTGGTGGTGGCAGCCTGTACCCTTCATTATAGATTCTCCACCTGCTCCTCCATCTCATTGTTGTAGTGTCTGCTGATGGCCATTGCCTAGATCAATTATTTAGGGTTGCAAAGTATTGTAGGGCTTTTGCTTTCCCCTCAGCATAGTCCCACCCATACCAGGCCCATACCCATCTTCCTTATGTATGTCCTTTCCTGCCAGATGGTAATATCTTCCCTATTTTCCTGTACTTCTTGGCATAGTTGTGAACTTGATTTAAGAAAAAGAAACATGCCAGGTATGGTGGCTCACACCTGTAATCCCAGCACTTTGGGAGACTGAGGCAGAGGATTGCTTAGCCTAGGAAGTTTGAAACCAGCTGGGCAACACAGCAAGCCTTGCCTCCACATAAAATAAAAAATTAGCTGGGCATGGTGGCACACAACTGTAGTCCCAGGTACTCTGGAGACTGAAGTAGAAGGCAGGAAGTCCAGGCTGTGGTGAGGTGTGATCGTGCCACTGTACTCCAGCCTGGGTGACAGAGGGAGTCCCCCCAACTCCAAAAAAAAAAAAGTGAGTACTTACTGAATTGAATGGAGTGCTAAGGTATGACTGGGTTAGGACTACATTGTCCAGTGTCTGTCTTGGATCAGTGAGAAAAGCAGGCCTCAGCCGCAAACGAGAAGGTGGTCTTGGTGCTGGGGCAGGAAGCCATATGGCCTCTGCCCCTGAGAGCTGACCTGGTTGGTGCAGTTTCTGGTTTGCAGCAGGGACATAGGTGCAGACAAGGCCACCTTACCTGATGGTCCCGGTGGGCTCAGCAGGCCCCTCTCCTGCTTCTCTAGGAGAACCGCCGCCGAGCCAAAGAGGAAGCCTCAGCCATGGAGGAGGAGATGGCGCTGGCTGAGGAGCAGCTGCGAGCCCGGCGGCAGGAGCAGGAGAAGCGCAGCCCCCTGGGCAGTGTCAGGTGACCTTTGGCCTTGGGGCTCTGGCTGGATGGGGGCCGCCCTGGGAGGCTGCCAGAGACCAGACCCTGATACAGGGTTAGGAGTTAAGAGAAGCTGAATGTGTAAAGGTGAATTGGCGACAGACGTTGCTTGTGCATTGAGAGGTCACCTGGGGAGGCATGGGAGCAGGTCCAGGCTTTAAAGGGGTGGTTATATACTTGTAACTCATGGTCACTTCCATGTTGGATTCAGGGCCTGAGGTGGCTTGGAGTAACAGTGTCGGTCTTCCAGCCTTACTGACACATGAGGAGGTTGGAAACCATGGTGGAGTAGGGAGAAGAGAACCTTGGGCTTCTCTGTCTTTGCTGGTACCTGGAGTTAGGCCAGACTTAACTGGTCAAGGGCATGGTCCTCCACAAGATGCCCTCACGTCAAATACCAGCTGTAGACTGGAGGCCACTCACTTCCAACTAACTTGTTACAAATTTGGGTATCCCTATGAACTCCCTTAGGTTTAGTAATTTGCTAGAATGCGTCATGGAACTTGGAAAAGTGCTATACTTATGACTGCAGTTTTATTATAGCAAAAGGGTAAAAATCAGAACCAGACAAAGGGAGAGATGCGTTATCCTCTCAGCACATTGATTTGTGATGGTATGGACAGGGTTATTTCCAACCAGGGAGGCTCACCTGTCCAGTTTTTATTGGGGTTTTGTTATGTAGGCTTGAATGATTGAATCGTTGTCCATGTGGTTGAGCTCAGTCTCCAGCCCCCTTTTTCCTCCCCAGAGGTCAGGCTGATAGCATGTGGCTCAAAGCCCCAACTCTAATCCTGTGGCTGGTCTTTTGGCCAGGCCAGTCCTGTCTTGAGTCTTCTTGTTAGCATAAACTATTGAGGGGCTCACTATGAATAGCAGACATGCCTATCACTCGGGAAATTTCAAGGATTTAGAGTTACCTCCCAGCCTCTGGGGACAAAGGCAAGTCCAATTCTTTGTTACACAGCTGGAGTGGCGGTCTATGAGATGGATGATTACCAACAAAGTTTACCTAGGAGCTATGAGAGGCGTTGTTAAAGAACCTATCTTGGCTGTGCACAGTGGCTCATGCCTGTAATCCTAACACTTTGGAAGGTGGAGGTGAGAGGATTGACTGAGCCCAGGGGTTCAAGACCATCTTGGGCAACTTGGTGAGACCTTGTCATTATAATAAAAAAATTAGTCGGACGTGGTGGCATGTTGGTTCCAGCAACTTGGAAGGCTGAGGTGGAAGAATCACCTGAGCTCAGCAGGTCGAGGCTGTGGTGGCTATGAGCGTGCCACTGCACTCCAGTCTGGGCAACAGTGAGACTCCAACTCAAAAAAAAAAAAAAAAACCCCAACAAAAAACCCCCCAGAAAAAAACCTATCTTAAACATCCCTTAATGGATATCAGAAGGAGTGAGCTTCCTTTATTTTATTACGCTCCCAACCCAAAATGGGGAAAGGAAAGGAGTGGGAATGTGCTGGAGGTGAGATCCCTCAGCCCCAGAACTCACTCTCTCTCTCTCTCTCTCTCTCTCTCTCTCTCTCTCTCTCACATACACACACACACACACACACACACGCACACACACACATGGGGTAGGGCACACAGGGCCTCAGGCTCTGCATCCAGCTGCGTACCCTGCTGGGAGTGAGGAGCGCTGTTTCCTAACCCCTCTCTCTGTGTCTCCAGGTCTACGAAGATCTATACTCCAGGTCGGAAAGAGCAAGGAGAGCCTATGACCCCTCGCCGCACGCCAGCCCGCTTTGGTCTGTGAGCTGAGGCTGTCCCCAGAGAGGATGGCAGCCAGGTGTTAGGTCCTGAGCCCTCTGGCAGGAGCCCTGAGGCTGCAGACAAAGCCCTTTCATCTGAGGACTTTCATCTGTGGCACATCATGGTCCCTGAGGGCAGTTCCTGCTGGACCAGGCTCTGCTGCAGAGGAAGTGGGAGTTCCCTTGTGCAGGAACGTGGCGAGAGCCGGGCTGCAGAGCATCTGAGATGCTGCCAGACCCATTGCATCCAAGTAAACTGGACTAGACACTTGACTGACTTGGCTGTGACCATGTCTTTTTTTAATCCTTGTGTAAAGCAGCAAAATAGACCTAGAGGGAATTGTAATTTGGTTATAATTCAGGATTTGGAAATAAATTTATTATTTGTAAAATGTGATGGCATTTCTGATTTCTGTTTTCCTTCACTACCCTAAGAAATGCAATTAAGAGAGGAGGGGCAGAACCCCCGCCCACACTTTCCTTGGGTGGATCATTCTAGAACTCACTGCTACTGTCACTCTTATTTCTGCACAGGGCAGGCCAAGCTCTGTGAGTGCCCAGCTGCTTTGGTGGCCAGGTAGTGGGAGGGAGGTGAGCAGGAGCCCATTCTCTCCTTCCCCGAGGGTGGGTTGGCTGCTATAGAGAAGTCCATGTGATTGCTCAGAATGGCAGAAGTTGCTATTTTTTTTTTTGAGTTGAAGTCCTATTCTTGCCCAGACCATAGTGTGGTAGCACAGTCATGGCTCATTGCAGCCTCAGTCTCCTGGGCTTAATAGCACCCATGGGTGCTGCAAGATGAGTGGGGAGGTTCTGCCGCCCCCAGCAACCCTCCCTGAATCTGCTTTGGTGTTGGAGCTTCTGCCCAAGACTGTCTGGACCTGTGTCTCCAGTGTTTTCTTTTTAATTACAGACCCTTTCCATTCAGATATTTTGGAAAGTTTCTTAAGCTTTAATACTCTTATTCTCACTGTCTTTTTCTCAGATGGTAACCGATTCCTTTTCTAGAGGTACAAAAGCATTTCCGTGACAACAGCCCTGTGGTCTGTGACTAGCTTGCGGCCCTGAGTGGCCTCCTGAGTCTGGCTGACACTCGCAGACATCTCGAGGTGAGGGAACGAGTCTGTTGGACTGGGCAGTGTTTACAGGAGACCCTTACCTTTCATTCTTGTCACGTGCATTTATTTTCATACCTAGTTGATAGTAACAGGGTACATTAGACACACGGGCAAGTCAGTTGTTGAGGGTCCGAGGCTGAGATGAGGAGCTCCTTCTGGGAACCCTAGAGCTTGCTTGGGGGCTCTTGTCTACAGTGGGCTCCAAAGGCAGTCCTCAGTTGGGCTGCATAGAGAAGGCTCAAAAATGGTGGTTGGGGGGGCTTTCCATTTGAGGAAGATGGGGGAGGAACTTTACTGAGGAGGTGGGCTGTGGTGGCTGATGTTTGCTCTGGGTGCTTTAGCTCAGCGGAAGAACTGGACTAGGATGGGTAGACGAGAACCCACCACTAAAAGGATTCTGCTGGCACTAGTTATCAGAACCAGAGTAACATCCTCCCACTGGAAGGATTCACTTATTTATAATTCCCTTATTTATGAGTCCTGGCTTTGTAACTATTTGTAACTATTTCTTTTTTTTTCAATTAAAAAAACGCACATAACATAAAATTACAATTTAACCATTTTAGGTGTACAGTTCGGTGATGTTAAATACATTTACAGTGTTGCACAAGCGTCACCACCATCCATCTCCAGAATTCTTTTCATCTTGTAAAATGGCAGTTTGGTGCCCAATAAATAACTCTGCATCCTCCCCTTCCCACAGCCCCTGGGAACCACTGTTCTATTTTATGTCTCTATTATTGTGACTACTCTAAGTATCTCATATAAATGGAGTCATACAGTATTTGTCCCTTTGTGTCTGGATTATTTCACTTAACATAATGTTCTCAGGGTTCATACGTGTAACCTCTATCAGAAATTCCTTCCTTTTTAAGGCTGAATATTCCATTGTGTGTAAATAACATGTTTTGCTTATCCATGTATCCATCGTTGATGGACACTTGAGTTGCTTCCATGTTCTAGCTATTGCATGAATAATATGAACTTGGGCAGACAAATATCTTTGAGACCTTGTTTTCAATTACTCCGGATATATATCCAGAAGTGGATTACTGGATCATATGGTAGTTCTATTTTTAATATATATATAATTTTTGAGTTGGAATCTCACTCTGTCACCCAGACTGGAGTGCAGTGGCCGCTCCCGGCCACCGCAGCCTCGACCTGCTGGGCTCCGGCGATCCTTCCGCCTCAGCCTTCCAAGTAGCTGGAACTACAGGCATGCACTACCACGCCTGGCTTATTTTTTGATTTATTGTAGAGATGAGGTCTCGCCAAGTTGCCCAGGCGGGTCTCGAACCCGCGAGCTCAGGCAATTCACTCCCAAAGGCACGGGATTACAGGCTGAGCCACCGAGGCCCGGCTCTATTTTTAATTTTTTAGAGAACTGTCATCCTGTTTTCCATATCAGCTTTATCATTTTACACTCCTGGCAAAAGTGCACAAGGGTTACAATTTCCCCACATCTTCACCAACACTTGTTATTTTCAGTATGCTTAAAATAGTAGCCATCAATGGTCAGTATCTAACTGTAGTTTTGATTTGTATTTCCCCGATAATTAGTGATGTTGAGCATCTTTTTCATGTGCTTAATGGCCATTTGTATATCTCCTTTGGAGAAATGTCTATTCAATTCCTTTGCCCATTTTTGAATCAGGTTGTTTGATTTCTTGTTTTTGAATTTTAAGAGTTCTCTCTATATTCTAGATATCAATCCTATGCCAGATATGTGATTTGCAAATATTTTCTCCCATCCTGTGGGTTGCCTTTTTACTCTGTTGATGTTGTCTTTTGATGTACAAAATATTATTTTTCATGAAGTTCAATTTGTCTATTAATTCTTTTGGTGCCTATGCCTTTTGTGTCATATCCAAAAAATCATTACCAAATCCAATGTCATGAAGCTTTTGCTTTATGTTTTCACCTAAGAGTTTTATTTTATTTTATTTTTGAGTTGGAGTCTCGCTCTGTCACCCAGGCTGGAGTGCAGTGGCATGCTCACAGCCACCACATCCTCAACCTGCTGGGCTCAGGAGAGCCTCCTGTCTCAGCCTTCCAAATAGCCAGAACTACAGGCATGTACCATCATGCCTAGCTAATATTTTTATTTTGTATAGATGAGGTCTTGCAAGTTGCCCAGGCTGGTCTTGAATTTATGGGCTCTTGCCTTTACCTCCCAAAGTTCTGGGATTACAGGCGTGAGGCACTGGCCAGAGTGTTGTAGTTTTAGACAGTTTAAATTAATGTGTGTTTATGGTGTTAGGTAAGAGTCACACTTTATTCTTTTGCCTATGAATATCCAGTTTTTCTAGCACTAGTTGTTGAAAAAAACCATCTTTTCCCCACTGAATCATCTTATTCCCACTGGCACCTTTGTCAAAAGCCATTTGAGCATATATGTGAGGGTTTATTTCTGGGCTTTCTAGTCCATTGGTCTATATGTCTGTCTTTATGATTTTGATTACTGTAGCTTTGTAGTAAGCTTTGAAATCAGGAATTATGAGTTATTGAGCTGTGTTCTTATTTTTTGAGATTGTTTTGGTTATTTGAGGTCCCTTGAGAGTCCAAACGAATTTTAGGATGTTTTCCTGTTTCTGCAAAAAGCATCGTTGGGATTTTAATGGAGATTGCGTCAAATCTTCAGATCACTTTGGGTAGCATTGACATCTTATTAAGTCTTCCAATCCATGAATATGGGATGTATTTCTATTTATTTCTGTCTTTACTTGCTTTCAGCAAGGTTTTGTAGTTTTCCTTGTACAAGTCTTTCACCTTCTTGGTTAAATCCTAAGATTTGATTCTTTTTGATGCTATTGTAAATGGAATTATTTTTATAATTTTCTTTTTGGGTAGTTCATTGTTAGTATATAGAAATGCAACTGAGGTTTGTGTGTTGAATTTGTATTCTGCTATTTTGCTGAGTTTACTTAATAGCTCTAATGGTTTTTTTGTGTGGAATCTTTAGAATTTTCTATATATAAGATCATATCATCTGTGAACAGAAATAATGTTATTTCTTCCTTCCAGTTTAGATGCCTTTTCCCCCCTTTATTTCAATAGCTTTAGGAGGTACACATAGTTTTTCGCTGCATTTGTACAGTGGTGAAAAATTTTGGGCTTTAAGTGTACCTGCCACCCCTGCCTGTGCACATTGTACTCTACAGGTGATTTTTCATCCCCTCATCCTTTTCTCCACTCCCCCTTCTGAGTCTCCAATGACCATTATGTCATTCTCCATGTCTTTGCAGATCCTTAGTTTAGATCTCACTTATAAATGAGAACATGAAGTGTTTGGTTTTCTGTTCCTGAGTTAGTTTGCTTAGGATGATGTTCTCTGATTCTATTGGATGCCTTTTATTTCCTTTTCTTGCCTAATTGCTCTGGCTTCAACTTCTATGTTGAATAGAAGTGGTGTCTTGTTCCTGATCTTAGAGGAAATCTTTTAGTCTTTCACCACTGAGTAAGACATTTGTGGTGGGTTTTTCATGTATGGCGATATAGTTTCCTTCTATTCTTAGTTTGTTGAGTGTGTTTTTTTTTTAACCTATAAAAATATTGTTGTAATCATTTATTTTTAATATCACCTGTTCAAACTTCTTTTTAGGAACTCATTTTGCTTATTTCTTAACAAATCATAGGTAGACAACATCCAGCTTCCCCACCCTTCCTCTTGTCTTTAGAGAAAATGCATTTCTCTAAGTTCATTACCTCTACTCAGTAAGGTCTTCTTCCTGGCTGGGCTCTCAGAGCCAGACAGCTGGGTGACATATTGATGTTTTTCTGGTTCTGCTGCATCTTTGTTCTCCATAACTCACTATCTTTCACCCCACAGGAAGTGAAAGACAACTTCGAAAGAATGCCTAACACTCAAAATATCCAGAGAATGTCATTTTGGCCAACATACACAAAACGTTTTGGTAAATTATAGAAATAAAATGACTTTTTTAGTAGAATGGACTGGGGATTTTAATGATGTTGAACGTCTGTTTGAATAAAATGGGCCACAGGCTAGAACTACGAAGTGATTTCATTAGTACTCGATTTCTCAGTCTTTTTTTTCTCTAGAAAATAAACCCACATTCTAAACCAAATGGGGAGTCCAAAGAACATAAATGAACAACTACCATCACAACAGAAACGACCAGGGACCTCACATGGCGCTTCTGGAACTTCCCCTTCCCAAGTCCTGTCAGGGGACCCTGTGCAACATGCCACTGTTAGCAGTGAATGTTCTTGGCCTTTGTTTGGTCAAGGAGAGAGAGGCAAGAATATGAAAGGTTCATTGCCAAGCAGCGGGCTCCTTCCTTCACTTTCCCTGCCCCCTCAGAAATGCAAGCTCTTTTGTTTCTTTCTCTTACTTTATTCTCATAGCTACTTCTCTCCATTTCCTACAGACTAGAAATATAAATTCTAGACACGTACTCAGTATAACAAAATCCTACCACAATAAAATAGTTTAGCTGTCCTTGGAGTTTCTTATAATGGAATTGTACTTGTATTGAGGTGGCTGGGGAGAAGAAAAATAAAGTTGTTAAAAGGAGGAATAGAATATGTGGCCAGGGAGAAAGCACCATGGTGCTCTCTTGCTCCCCCATTCGGAAAATACATCTCGTTTCTTTTCCTTTCTTTTGAGTCTCGGGATTACTTTCCTTTGAGGATTTTTAGATTTTTTTTCTTTTCGAGCTTCAGACAGAGATGGAAAGGAAAAAATAGGAGTGAATTATCTCCTGTTGGTTTAAACACTAATCCAGAAACTTGCTTTGGGAATTCTAGTTCTCCTATAAGTGAAGGAGACCGACAAAGCATGGTGGCTCACACCTGTGTGGTGGCTCACACCTGTAATCCCAGAAATTTAGGGGACTGAGGCAGGAGGATTGCTTGAGGCCAGGAGTTGAGACCAGTTGGGGCAACACAGCAAGATCCTGTCTCTACAAAAATATTTTAAAAATTAGCTAGGACCTAACCCTTAACCGTACCCCACAAAATCATAATAAAAAATATTGATTAAAAAAAAATTAGCTAGGAATGGTGGTATAATGCCTGTAGTCCCAGCGACTTGGGAGGCTGAGGCACGAGGATCTTTGAACCCAAGAGTTCAAGCTACAGTGAGCTATGATCAAGTCACTGTACTCTAGCCTGGGTGACAGAGTGAGACCCTATCTCAAACAGAAACACACACACACACACACACACACACAGAGAGAGAGAGAGAGAGAGAGAGAGAGAGAGAGAGAGAAAACAGGAATGAACATGTTGTTGGGAGCTTGTAGGGCAGAGATGTCTGCAAGACCAAGAGGACACTACAACTGCTGTGTTCATGTCTTTATTTCACAGCTTGGGCCTAGAGATAGTGGGATAGTTCCAAAGCTCACAAGCTCACCCTGTTGCAGGAAGTGGAAAAAACTCAGCAAAACATTAGCTTCTTGCAGAATAGGCTAGGCCCTTAATATATTCCTACAGGAGCTGATCCAGGTCAGGAGAGAGGGATGGGAACTCACTGTCCTCTGAGAAATGTGCATGGACATGATGCTCAGGGCAAGACACCAATTCTAGGAATACGAGGAACCTGAGGGAACAGGGAGGAAAGGAGAGTTTTGATTTGAGGAGAAATTAATGAGGTGATTCCTCAGGGACTGATCACATGGCCAGGCAGCTCTGTTGCAGAGTGACTTCTTCCCTCTTGAGTAACATGGAGTTTTCAGGTGGCAGAAAAGGTAGCCATGGACCTAGGCTGAGTATGTGGCTAGGGTGTGCTTGTGGGGTTTCCAGACACATAACAAGAGGAAGATGCCTATTCTGCCTGTTTCCTTTGTCCCCAAAAGGTACTGGTTCAGGGCAGGGGATAGGTCTGAGATATGAGGCTTTTGGGTATCTTCCATTGTTCTTAGATCAGAACACGCTTATACTTTGCCTCCCTCCTCTACAGGTATGGCGACAATTATCTTTGGTCCAGAGTAGCTACACAAAAGACTTGAAGTCATAAAAGACCTATTTTTTCTCCCTATTTGAATTCCTAATCCAATGATTAAAAGTATATAAATATCACAGTTTTGAAAAAATATGGGACTAAGAAAGACAAATGACAGACATACCTGAACAGTTGGGCATCCCAATGTACTTGGTGATGTCCATTCTTTGGCCCAGGTCCTGGGGCATTCCCTTCCAGCCCAAGGTGCCACACACCCTCCCCCTTTGTGTGGGCTCTGCTCTGCTTGGACCTAGGGCTTTGGCGCATAGCCTCGTGTTCCCGGCTTTCATCTTCTTCTCTTCTATCTCGTTCTTCAGCTTCTTGTTTTCCTGCTGCAGATGGGTCATGACATTATGGAGGTGGCTGTGGGCAGCAAAAGAAGGACAGGTGGGTGTTTGGTCTGTTTGATTTGCTTCATTCCTTGCTGGAAAGAACAGATGAAGATGTCACGAGAAAGAGGGCATGAATGCCCGGTCTTTTTTAGAGCTGGGCTCTTATGCTCTGTGGAAATGGGAGACCTATGGGTGTGCTGTGGAAAAAGCCCAGACCTGGAGTCTGGGTAGACCAAGAGCTAGCACTCCTGACTGCTGCAGTCAGCTCTGGGCTGTCTTCTGATCTGTTAGGTGGGGGCAATCAGGTCTGGCCTGTCTGATGGGGTTTGTATAAGGATCTGGTTTGACCAATGTTAGAAATTTGATTTGAAGAGCCAGAAGGCAGTTATGGACAATGTGGTCACACGTCCTTGGGTTTTCATGGCCATGTCTTGGAAACACTCGCACTCAATACTAATGCCAAGGCTCACATGCACTCTGCCTCCTTTTGCTGAAGGGCCGGGAGCACAGGGCATCCTGGCTCTATAGGGAACTCGGGCAAAATACGTGTTCCCACTTTATGGGATAGGAAAATGGAGGTGTGATGCAGGCAACAGGAAAGAGAGTTTAGCATATTTCCTGTGACTCAATAAATGGCAGCTATTATATCAATGTGCTTCTCCAAACTAATATTGAGGGCAGTGGGTGACAGTGGGCTCTAAAACCAGACTTCCCACCTTGGAATTCTGGCTCTGCTACTACTAGTTGTGAGACAAGGGACAAGTTATTTAGCTTCTCAGGTTCTTTCTTTCCTCATCCATAAATGGGAATTATGACTGTACTGAACTCATGAGGTCTTATGCAGATGAAATAAGTTCACACATGCAAAGCACTTACAGCAGTGCCTAACACATTGTAAAATATGCATATTAGTTGAGCTATTATTATTAAAAGATGGTTTTTCTTAAAATAGGATCAAGCAAACTCAAGGAGTCCTTTGTGAAACAGAACTTTCTGGAACTTGGTATAATATAAGAAAAGGCCTGAAGTTACCTGTTACCTTTTAGTTAAACCTCTTAAGAAGATGTTTTCATCTCTATGAAAAGTTTCATGGTATTTTCCAGAGTAAATTGAATAAATAATTCATCCCCAACCTCTTCTCTGGGCATGCGACCTACCCTCTTGCACTGTACAAACCTGGCTGCCCCACAAATGGGTTCCAGGTATGTGGAGACACCAACACCCGTGGCGCTTGGGGGAGGGTTCAGGGCAGCTGCCGCATGGTCAGCTTGGTCATGAGAAAGCCCAGCCCAGAACTTGCCAGTGTGCCAAACAAATGCAGTCGCTTTCTTTTTTTTTTTTTTTTGAGTTGGAGTCTCTGTCGCCAGACTGGAGTGCAGTGGCCGCTCTCGGCCACTGCAGCCTCGACCTGCTGGGCTCCGGCAATCCTTCCGCCTCAGCCTTCCAAGTAGCCGGAATTATAGGCATGCGCTACCACGCCCGGCTGATTTTTTGATTTATTGTAGAGATGAGGTCTCGCTGCCCACGCGGGTCTCGAACCCGCGGGCTCAGGCAATCCACTCACCTCAGCCTCCCAAAGGCGCGGGATTACAGGCTGAGCCACGGAGCCTGGCTAAATGCAGTCACTTTCTAAGTGTTCCCTGACAGATGACTGGAAGCACTGTTCTAAGGTTTGTCATCACCTATTACTTTGCCACCTCTAACGTCTCAGTTTTAGACATTCATACCTTCACCTCTATTCTCAAACTTGCAGCACTCCCCTCACACCCAACTCTCACAGGCCCAGCTTTGACCATGCAGGGGGAGCAAGACTGCAGGGAAGGTGGCGCAACAAGCGGAAGGAACCTGGGTCCGCAGATGACCAGGTAGAGCGGAGCGACCCCACCACCTGGACAGCTCACCTCAGACTATTCCACAAAGACAGTTTCCTTCTATGTTCCTCCACTGGGGATCTGTTTGTCACAGCAGCTCCGCCCCTGCCCCGCCAGTCCAGCCTGCCTTTCAGTTCCCATTCCCTTCTCAGCATCCCGGAGCTCCGAGACCCACAAGAGTAGAAAGCAGCATGGAGACCATTTAAACTCCCCTGTGTACTGCTGGTGAGGGAACTAAGGCCAGGGAGGTCAAATGATGTGCCCAAGGTCACGAGGATGTAGATTCAGGACTTAGGGGTTCTTTCCAAGATACCAGGCCTTTCCTGGGGTCTGGTCTCCCTATTAAATGCTAAAGCCAGCCCTGGATCCTTGCTGACCCTTCTTACTAGTCTCAAGAAGCAGTTAGGGTGGTATGGGATGACTTACTCTTTTTCACCAGTCAACTTGGCGATGTATTTGACCTGTTCACGGAGCTTGTTTCCTAGTTTCTCGTTGGCAATCCTATAATAAAATTCACAGGAGAAAAGAGTGGCCAGTCCCCCAGTCTCCTGTGAACAAGGGAACAAACTGGCTGAATGGGGCCCTGGGTGTTCTCAGCAAGGCTTCTGCTGGATACTAGACCCCCATGCATCTCCCTGTTCCCAGAACTGGGGCCTTCCTAGCACCTGGCGATTCAGAGGACTCTTTGGACCCAACTCCTATGCAAAATTCTTGTAATCCTCGGATGAGTTCAAGGGTGCCTTTTAGTGATGCTGGATCCCAGGACTGGAAGAGGACATCTGAGCCATAGCAAACCAGCACTTTGTCTCGAAACTGCTGTTCCTAAGTTAGCAGGGCTTTCTAAACCTGCCTGAAGGGTTGAGCTACCTCTAGCTTATTCCCACCCCTTAGGCATGGACTGAGGCTGGATCAGTTTCCCAGGAGGGCAGTGTTTGTTCATGTGTGCGTGTGTGTGTGACTGATCTTCGGCACATGTGTGGCTCCTCAGCTCGGCACAGGCCTAAGACTCGCCTTCTTTTTTTCCTTCCTTACTCACTTCTGCTCTTTGGCCCATTGCTCCATGTTGGACATGATCTGATCATTCTCTCGGTGGAGCCTGCAGGCGTCTTTGGACACAGACCTCTGGGGCAGGCAGCAGGGCTTCAGTGCAAGAAGAAAACAAGACTGTAAGGGGTGGGATCACAGGCTCATCACCCGCTCCTCCCGAATCAGGCCTCTTCTCTTTTCCTGGGAGAAGAAAACTCAACTCTGAGGCTAGAGGTGAACTTGCCACGCCAGGATCTCCACCTCCAGCTGTGCAGTTTGTATGTCACACAAAGGTGACATCTCTGAGGAAGACCATTGACAGCAGACCCACAGGAGATTTGTCCACTTACAGTAATGATCTTCAGGCTGAAGGCATTAAAGTGACTTGTCCTAAAAAGCAGTATGCTAAGCCAATTTTCTAATGGATGGAAGAAAAATATCTGGAGGGGGAGATGCCTTCTTTCTAATTCGAGCAAAGGCCCCGTGGCCACCCCCGAAAGTTCATTTGGCCAATTCTACTGTAAGGATCTGGGGCTGCTGAAAATGTCTAAGTCAGAGGTGGCTGCAGTAACCTGATAGTCTCTTCTCTGTGATGGGGCCTTCCTTGTGCTCAATGCCTATCAACAAAGCCACGGAATGCAGGTGGGCTGAGACAGCCGCTGTGGCCCTGGAGTAGCCAGACCCTGCTTTGTGCTTGCTCCCGGGCACCCCCACCCCACTAAGGGCTGGCTGACATCTGGTGGCCATAGGACATGCCATGAGGCACTGCGAGGAGGCCATCAGAAGCTGAGGCATGCCCACCTCCTTTTCGTCGGCGAGGAGGTTCTCCTTCAGAACGGACATTTCCTTCTGGAACTCTCTGAGCTGCTCTTCTTTAGCGGCCAGCATCTTGAGGTCATCCTGGTGTTGCTTCTGCCACTGCAGCACCTGGCAGCTCATCTCCTCTAGCTTCTTATCGAAGGCGTGCACCTGCTCACGAGAGCAAAGTGAGGAGCGGGACCCCAGCTGGCCTCCCGGACCCCAACTGGCCTCCCGAACCCCGGAGGACCCACCGCAAGGCCAGAGGGTGCTTCCTCGGCCTTGGGAGAGTGTTGGGGGTATTTTATTCCAGGAAGCCGGCAGAGGGCGCCCATGCTCTGATCTTTGCCGCCTCTGCCGGTCGTTCAGGGAGCCAAGAAAGTGAAGGGAACTCATTAGCTCAGGGAAATGGCTCAACGCTAAACAATTCTGGATGCAAGAGGTGACCTTGCGGGCTCCTACCAGGAAGGCAGCCCGAGCTCCTGGCTGCTCCGTACCTCTAGCTCACTCTCCTGGTGGAAGCCCTGCAGTTTTCTCAATTCCGTGTTGAGTTTTTTCATTCTTTCTTCATAAGCGATGATTTCCTCTTCCAGCTGAGCTTTCTTCTCTTGGACCTGGGTCAGGCTTCGGTGCAGGCTCTTTGCCTCCGTGGTCGCATGATTGAGCTTCCAGGAAAGATAAAGAAGCTGAGAATGGCTGTCAGAGCCCTCTGGTCGTTTGTACTGAGTGAGTCTTGAATGGAGAAGGGTTCCAGTCCCTCCCTCTCCTCTGCCCAAGGTGGCTCAGACGGCTACTTTGCTTGGTGTCCCAGAGATGGGTGGGAAGTGACTGTGGTTGGTTTTCTGTACACCTCCCCTCCCACCCCTTGCATTTCTTCTCCTTCCAGTTCCACCAATTGATGAGCCAGGGCATGATCAGCACAGGATGGGGCATGAATTTCCCAGACAACGCAGGCTTTGGGAAAACCTTAGACCTGAGTCACACAGGGACAGAAAGACTTGTTTGATTTGGCCTTTGTCTTTGTCCTTCCCTCTCCTCTATTTCCAAGCCTCACTACGAAGAAGCAAGGGTTTGAGATGGCCCTGATGATGGCCAGTTGGCAGGAAACTAGCTCCCACACCTCTCATGGGACCCTGACATTCTATGCCCAAAGACAGCTCTGGAGATGCGAGGGTGTGGCCTTACCTTCTCCAGGGCCTGTGTCAGTTCGTCTTGGCAGGAGTCTGACTTTCGGGATAACTCTTCATAGGCTTCTTTAGTGACCACGGTCTGGAGATAATGCTTCTCTTTCTGCACAGCCTTGTCGAGCTGGGCCTGCATGCTCACTAAGGTCTCCTTCTGAAAGGTTATCTTTAGGGAAGGAGAACATCGCTGTCAGACTTGATGAGCTGTGAAAGCAGGACTGTGGGTTTTTTCATTGCTGTTTCCCTGTTACTATAGCTCAGGGCATGGGACATAATAGTTGTTCAGTAAAGGCTAAATAATGTTTTCCCTTTGAGTGAAATATTGCATTGTTTGGAATTAAGGATCCAAATATTGTTTGGAATTAGTTTCAATTGAATACATAATTCTGGTAGAAGTGAGTTTAAAACCTAAGTCAATTTAGTAATGAATATTCATGGTATATTTAAAAAGGGGTTGAGATTTGGAGTCAGAAAATCTGGGCTGAGGTCCAGATTCTGTCATCTATTTATTTCTCTGGTCTCAGTTTCTGCTTCCACAAATTGGGATAGTTTCAACTGTTGCACAGTTTTTGTGATGATCAAATTCGATGATGTATGTATAAAGGGGCTTTGGAAAGGTATCAGTTGTTATTTGATTATGAGTTATCATGAACCCCCTGAGCAATTGGCTATTTTATACACTTCAAGGACAGGACAGAGATCTGCTTCTGAGTTTGGGAAGAAGGAGGGAGGCCTTAGAAATTCACACACTAAACTTCTGTTTTTTGGTATTCTGGTACATCGGCATCCTGATGTGATCACGCACACAGAAACACATTTTTTTGGGTTTTCTTGATTTATCTCCAGGAACTGCTCAGTGCTGGAAGTTTATTACTTCTTCAGGTAGAATTTTTAGTATCTTTGACCTTGGGAATTAGTGAGATATGAAGTGTTAGATGGGTTTCTGACCCTATATTTTACATGCCCTGGTGGTGAAACTATTCCTAAAGATAAAATAATTTGTTTCTCTGGAAATAAAAGTGCATCTTATCTGGGGACTTCTGAAAGATGTGGAGTTAGCTGGGTCTGCCCAGTAAACCAGGGAGTCATTGGAGAAAGTACAGTTCACTATAAGTGCTTGATAAGTGGTGACTGAACTGAGAAATGTCACCATGGACTTGAAATACTAAGATAAAGGATGGTGGAAAAAAATCACATTAACGCTAAATGTCAAAATGGATGCCTTATTTTAAATTTTGCTAACATGAGTGGGGTAGCTTGAGAAAAGATATTAAAAATCTTGTTATTGACATATGTAAATTTCAGAATCGAGAAGTTCTAGTAAACATTCTAATAAAAGGTCTACTCTCTGCCAATGGTGCTAAGTCTAGGTGGTTTTATACGTGAATTTCATGAAATCATTCTTGATTCCTCACCTTTTCTCACATTCATTCCATTAGCTAGACTGGTAAATTCTGCCACCAAAACACATCCTGAGTTTACTCCCTTCTTCACTGAACCCACTCCAGCCTGGACAGCAGTAGCTTCCTTACTGAATTCCTCACTTCCATACCCAGCCATCTCCCATTCATTTTCACACATTAGAGTTATATTTTGGAATGTTAAATCAGATCAGATCACCTTCCCTGTCCCTCTGAGGAAATTCCATCAGTGGCTTTCTCTTGCTTTGAGAATAAAACGTCAAATTTCTTAACAGAGCCCATAATACCTGGCCCTGCTTACTTTTCTAATCTCATCCGATACCAATGTCTCCCTTGGTTAATACATTCCAATAATACTGGACTTGTTCTACTTCTGGTCAAGTGTTGTATTAAAAGAGTGATACATAATGCACAATCAGGACTCATACTTGGAATGCAAAGGATGCCCAAAATTAGGATCAATAGGCCGGGCTCGGTGGCTCAGGACTGGCTCGGTGGCTCACCCTGTAATCCCGCGCTTTGGGAGGCCGAAGTGAGTGGATTGCCTGAGCCCACGGGTTCGAGACCCACCTGGGCAACTTGGCGAGACCTCATCTCTACAATAAATCAAAAAATTAGCTGGGCATGATAGCACGTGCCTGTAGTTCCAGCTACTTGGAAGGCTGAGGTGGAAGGATTGCTGGAGCCCAGCAGGTCGAGGCTGCAGTGGCCGGGAGTGGCCATTGCACTCCAGTCTGGGCAACAGAGTGAGACTCCAACTCAAAAAAAACAAAACAAAAAAACAAAACAAAACAAAATTAGGATCAATCAATTAATTTTATTCACCACATTATTGTTTTAAGGAGAAGGATGATATAATCAGCTCAATGGTTTCTTTAAAAGTATTTGATGAAACTCAACATCCATACTGATGAAACTCTTAATACTGAGGAACTGAGGAAACTTGATAAAGGATCAAGAAGTTTCCAGGGAACATCATAGTGAAAAAGATACATTCCATTAAAAGTAAAAGCAGAGAAAGATGCCTGCTAACACTGCTGCTGTTGAGATCTTACTGTAGGTACTGTCCAGTGCAATAAGGAAAGAAAAATAAAATAAACATAAGTATTGTAAAGAAATATTTATAAAACTGTTGTTGCTTGAAAATGATATAATCATCTGGTTAAAAAATCTGTGAGAAGCAACTGAAAAATGGTTACAGTTTATAAGTGAGTTCAATAAGATGTTCATGTACAGAATATATTTTAAAAATGAATTGTCCTATTATTGGCAGTAATATAAAATATAGAGGAAAAATATTCTAGACTCAAAGAGATGGAAAAGATATCAAGATATAGTGCCTTGAATTCAGATGGAATATTTTAAAATTAAAATATGAAATGTTGGCCAGGCACAGTCACTCATACCTATAATCCCAAGGCATTGGGAGGCTGAGGTAGTAGGATTGCTTGAGTCGGGAGTTAGAGACCAGCTTGGACAACATAGTGAGACGCTGTCTCTACAAAAAAATTAAAAAAAAAAGACTAGCTGGGTGTAGTGGTGTGTGACTATAGTTCCAGCTATTCAAGAGACTGAGGTGGGAGGGTCACTGGAACCCAGGAGCCTGAAATTACAGTGAGTTATGACTGTGCTACTGTACTTTAACCTGGATGACAGAGTGAGACCCTGACTTAAAAGAAATACTGATGAAAGAAATTGAACTAAGCCTCTTTTTTTTTTTTCCGAGTCAGAGTCTCAACTCTGTTGCTCAGGCTGGAGTGCAGTGGCACTCTCAGGGTCACTGCAACCTTGACCTGCTGGGCTCAAGTGATACTTCCACCTCAACTTTCCCAGCAGCTAGAATTACAGGCATGCACCACTATGCGTGGCTAATTTTACTTATTGTAGAGACGAGGTCTTGCCAAGTTGCCCCAGGCTAGGCTCAAACCCCTGGGCTCAGACAATCCTCTTGCCTCCACCTCCCAAAGTGCTGGGATTACAGGTGTGAGCCACTGCACCCATCCAAAAAAAAAAAAAACCTCTTTCTAGAGGCTGTTTCAATTAATTCAATAAACTTGCCAAACGTGGGGTATGCTTTTTCAAAGGTAAACATGTTTACACACACACACACACACACACACACACACACACACAAACACACAAATCCCTATAAATTTCTGATTCACATGAAAGGAATTCTGAAATTAGTGCTTTTACTTCCACATTTACATGGCTATCTTTCTTTTGGCAAGTGCAACAACAGGCTCATAATAAAAACTTAGGCAGTATCCCTCAAATTCAGGGAGGTTCCTTAGGGATCTGAGTGACTCGGGCCTCAACTCTGGATTCCACTCAAGGAGAGATTTATAACTCTGGAGGACAAAGCTTCAGGCCCATCAGTGCCTACACCTGTGCTGTATAGCACGGTAGCCACACACCCACACGAGGCTATTTGCACTTAAATAAACATAAAATTTGTTAATATTAAATGTTATCTAATGTTAATTTAAATGCACATCAAATTAGTTAATATTAAATATTGTCTAATGTTAATTTAAATAAACATAAAATTAGTTGATATTAATTAGAATTATAAATTCAGTTCCTCAGTTATACTAAGCCATATTCCAAGTACTCAATGGCCACGTGGCTGTAGCACTGGCACCTCAGACATATAACTCTTCCATCATCACAGAAAGGCAGAACATTCTATTGGGCAGTGCTGTTATACTGTTTTAAGATTATCATCATATTATCATTATTATTATTTACCTTACGAAGGAATAAGTGCTGCTTGGTCTTTTATTTGTAACCTAAGAGACCATCTGCCAAGGTGGTTTATTTTTTCTTGCCCAGCAAGATGGTAGTATTCAGTTGGGGAAAGTATCCCTGCTTATGAAGTAGAAAGAGAATAGATGTTTTGTTTTGTTTTGAGTCAGAGTCTCACTCTGTCACTGAGGCTAGAGTACAGTGGCACGATCACAGCTCACCACAGCCTTGACCTTTTGGACTCAGACAATCCTTCTGCCTCAGTCTCCTGAGTAGCTGGGACTATGGGCACACACCACCATACCTCGCTAATGCTTCAATTTTTTTGTAGAGATGAGATCTTGCTATGTTGCCCAGGCTGGTCTCAAATTCCTGGGCTCAAGCAATCTTCCTGCCCCGGCCTCCTAAAGTGTTGGAATTACATGTGTGAACCACCATGCCTGGCCTGGAATAGGTGTTAGAGCTGAATACTTCAGGTTCAAACTCTAGTTCATTCCATCACTTACTGATTAATGACTTTGGCCCTCAGCCTTTCTTTCACTTGTGATGTCTGTCTTGTTGGGAGTAAAGCAGATGGAAAGGATGTAAAGAGCTTAAATAGACAATAAATAAATGACAGCTGAATCCAAGCATGGTGCCTAGCACACATCAGATGCTATTTACTCCCTTCTGTCATTTTTACTTGTGTAATAAAAAAATAAGTCTCCTCTTCTGTCCCCATTTTGTGCTTTGTGACAAGTTTTGGAAGTATTCCCTAGCAAATTGTCCCTGCCCTTCCCAAACAAATTCACTCAACTCTGGTCGAAAGTGTAACATTGGGAGACTTGATGCCAAGGCCCAGATAGCTTGCGGGTTCTACTAGACATGCAGTGAAACCTTCCACAGATAGAAAAAAACCATTTCTTTGGCTCAGCAACCAGGTACTAAAGGGGCAAGAGGTGGAGCTGCAGGTGCCATAGGCTGCATGGTTGGCTAAGCAGCGAGCTGCATTTCTGTGGGGTCTTCGAAGAGTGTGGTACAGATTTTAGGTCAAAGGTCACAGGAGTCAAGCTCCCCACCTCTTTAGGATTCCTATCTACTTACCTATTATTTCTTTTCTGTTTTGAGTCTTACTCTGTGGCTCAGGCCGGAGTATATTGGCATGATTGGTTCACTGTAGCCTTAACCTCCTGGGATCAGGCGACCCTTCTGCTCAGTCTACTGGGACTACGGGTACATACCACCACACCTGGATAACTTTTAAAAAAATTTTGTAGAAGAGGAGGTCTCACTGTGTTGCCTAGGCTGGTCAACTCCTGGTCTCAAGCAACTCTCCTGCCTCGACCTCCCAAAATGCTGGGAGTACGGGTGTGAACCATCATGCCTGGTTTACTCACTTCTTTATTCAGGTCTTGGATGACTTTCTGGGAGGTGTTGTATTTGCTGAGAGAGGATTCCAGTTGTGTAGAACGATGCATTAACTCTGCTCGAAGATTCTCATTTTCTTCCTCCAATTTTCTGGAATTCTCCTTCAACTACTCCCACATTAAAGAACAAAGTCCAGAAAAGAGATGTTAACCTCAGACTGACACAAAAGCTCCACTTCCCCTCCCTCATCCACTGCCCCTTCTCTACCCTGTGGTATCTTCAGCCTCCTTGCTCTCCCCCTCACTAGACTTTCCCACTTTCCTAACCTTCTCTCCCGAGGGCTAAGCAATCAGGGTCTGTGCATCCCCCTGGGTCCGGAAAGGGTCAATGTCCCTGCCTGGATTCGTGACTTGACTCTTCCCAGATTCTCCTTCTCACCGTCTTTTCTCTCCTTTTCAATTCCTGTCTCAGAGCTTCAAGTTCTTCCTCTACCAGCTTCTCCTGTTCTTTGCTCCTTTTCAACTGCTCCCGTTTCTCTTCCAGCAGTTTTGTTGTCTCCTGAAGTTCATCTTCCAACTTGCTTTTGATGGATTCTTGCTCCCTGTGCTGAGAAAATAAAGACTGGGCTGGACGACGGTCATAGACTATATGACATTTGGGGGAAAAAATAGAGACAATTGCACACAGGGAATGGCTGAAATAAATAAGAGGACAATTCCTTAGTTAGATAGCGTATGTCATAAACAAGTGTCCACCCAAGTATGGTAACACTTTTTTCTTTGTTCAATGACATACAGCAGTTTATTTTATTTATTGATCCAATTCCCATGACATTGGGCTTCTTCTCCATTTACCAAATCTTTCCAAAGATTTGGAATATTCCAAACCTCTTTGATTCAAAAACAAAAAGAATAGTTCAAACATCAAAGACTTTAAGTTGACTGACAAGAATAGCTTTTGAATCCTAGGAAGACAACCTTGTCCTTGGATTAGTTTTAAGTTTCACTTTTGAAAATGCTTATGACTGGTCACGGGAACTAGTGCTGAGCGGCTTAGTATTTGAGCACAGATTCTGGACAATTCACGTGCATGGATTGGTGGTGACATCTTCCCAAATAAAGACCAATACATTTCATCTTAAGCAGAGAAAATGCTTGAGCTAGTCACCTACTTCCCCTTCATACCTGGTGTTGAAGAAGTTTGATGCGATTCAGCATGTCATTCATTTTCATATCCTGCTCGGCCACTGTCTCCTGAAGCTGTTTCTTTTCCTTGTCTGAATTTTCAAGCTTCCTCAGGGCCTCAGAGAGTTCTGATGTCAGCTCCTCCAGCCGTCGTCTCCTAAAGCAAAGTGGCAACAGCAGGAGGGTAGACTTTAGTGCCTGTGATGGTAGCTGGCCCCACAGGGAGTCCTTGCTCTGGGGGCTGCTGCCCCAGAGATCCTGGCTGGCTCACAAAGGACAGAATCTCTCTCTGGAGGTAAGCCTGAGGTACCTGTTGGATGCTTGTGTTTCCTCAGCAATCAAGGACTCCTTCTGCAGCTTCTGAAGATCTCGCTGCAGTTCCTGGATGGTGTCTGCCTTCTGCTTGTCCTGGAAAATACAGCTTTGCAGTTTCCTCTGGGCATCCTCTAGGTTGCTCCCTGCCAGCAGGGCCTCTTCTTTGTACTGGGCTCCTTGCTGAGCTGCAGAAGCCAGGAGACAAGCCAGGGCATGTCCACGTGAGAAGGAGCATGTGGAAAGATCAGACTCTCAAATCAGACTGTCTAAAGAGTCTTTTATGTCATTTCATGACCTACTTCAATTCCCAGTCTGCCCTCATTTCTCTCCATTTCATTATCAGTCCCAAGGAGCTCTGTTAAAGTTTCTATTCATCTACCCCTCAGCTGTAGACTCCTTCTGGACTAAAATTAAACAAACTGGTAGGAATGCTCAGTATCTCCCGCAAGACTCATCCTGTCATTAGGGACAAATCCTAACCCTTATGGAGTTTAGACTCTGGCAAGGGAGCCATAACTGGCCTACCTGGCATGGAGAACATTGCCATGCTAAACTCACACCAACTGGGAACTCAGGAAGAGGGACCAATGTGAGTTAGAACGCTTGGAGATGGACTTGTGGAGGAACAGAAGTTGAGCTAGGTCTTAGGAGAAATTCCTAAGGTGGGGGGATTGTCAGAGTCAATGCCGGATGAAGGGAATGGGGAAGGCAAGTGGGAGGAGGATAGCAGAGATCCAGCTTGACTGGAAAGGGAAGTGAGGAGGAATGGCAGGCAACAGAGCAGGTGGATTAGAAGGGACTTTGGAGGATTTTGAAAGCCTGAGATAAATGTTTAGATATGACTCAGTGGATTCTTGAGCAGGGACTTGACATAAAGAAAAAAATGCTTTAGGAAAACTGGGATGCATTAGAACAGAGAAAGACTTCCAGTGATATTCTTCTAGTCTATGCTCTTGCCTCCACTGGGCATGAGGGGCAAAGCACCCTGAATGAGTTGCTTATCAGCGTTCCTTTACACCAAATATGCTCCCACATCCTACAGTGTCTACTAACATTTCTACTTTAAACATCACTCTGCTCTCATTCCCTCCTCCAAATTGTCTAGCTTGGGATACTAGAAGAAGAATGGGATACCACTGTGGAAATAATGACACACCCTGGAAGAAGGAAGGAGGAGGATTTTTTAAAATAAGAAAAAAGAGTAGGTTCGGTTTTGGAAATGCTGAATTAGAAGAGAAGGTGGGGCCAGGTGTGGTGGCTCAAGTCTGTAATCTCAGCACTTTGGGAGGCTGAGGAGAGAGTGTTGCCTGAGTTCAGGGGTTTGAGACCAGCCTGGGCAACTTGACTGAACCTTGTCTCTACAATAAATAAAAAAATTAGCCAGGTGTGGTTCCAGCTCCTTGGAAGGCTGAGGTGGAAGGATTGCCAGAGTCCAGCAGGTCGAGGCTGTGGTGGCCGTGAGTGTGCCACTGCATTCTATCTGGGCAACAGAGTGAGACTAACTCAAAAAAAAAAAAAGAATATGGAAGACCTGGGGGTAGCATATATCTAAAGACAACACTGACTACAGCTGCAAAGTCAGCACTGGGTTCTCCTTTTTGGAGTAATCTGCAGAGAAATGTAGTTACGAGGAGGAGGGAGTTCTGACTGCAGAGGGAGAGGAGAAAGGGTGAAGCCAGAGTCTTAGGGGATGGATGACTGCAGTCAGAGTAGGAAGGAAAAGAGAAAACAATGGTGAGATCTGTGGAAGAGGGAGGCCCCAGGCAAGCAGGTTTGAGGAATGGGTGGCTAACACCACCAGGGAACAGCATTAAAGGAGGGTGAGAAAGGAAGTCAAGCTTGGATCTCATTATTATTATTATTATTGAGTTGGGGTCTTACTCTGTTGCCCAGGCTGCAGTGCAGTGGAACAATTGCGGCTCACCGCAGTCTCGACCTCCTAGGCTCAGACAATCCTTCTGCTCAAAATAGTTGGGACTACAGGCATGCGTCACCACACCCAGCTAAGTTTTTTTATCTTTTGTAGAGACAAGGTCTTGTTATGTTGCCAAGGCTGGTCTTGAGCTCCTGGACTCAAGGGAGTCTCCCACCTCGGCCTTCCAATGTGCTGGGATTACAAGTGTGAACCACTGCACCTGGCCTGATCTTATTTTAAATTGATAAATTTGCCCTTTGAAAGTGTACAATTTAGTAGTTTTTAGTGTACTGGCCAAGTTATATGGCCATCACCGATATCTAATTCCAGAACATTTTCAGCACTCCCATCAAAACCCTGGACCCAAGACAGGAAATTATTGGTGACCTCTGAGAAAGTAGTCTCCGTAGAGGGACAAGAACACAATCCACAGTGCAAGCGGCACAGAAGATAATGTGTTTGGGGCAAAAATGAGAAGAGGGGACTAAACAGTAGGGAAGAGAAAAGCACACTGTGTGATGAAAGGCCTGGAGAAAACAGCGGGGAATGCGGCACACAGAAGCAAAGGACAGAGCCCTGCTTCCCTGGGGCGAGACAGGGACAGGGTCTTTCTGTGAGATTGCTGAGAGAATTGTGGTGGGAGGCTCCCAGGAGGAGGTGAGCTTGGGGGTGAGTGAAGGAGTTTAAGAGGGTGGTGGTCACTGCCATGAGATGCAGGATGAGACCATGAGCAGGTTTGGAGTGAGACATTGGAGAAGGGGGAGGGAAAGTGGCTGTTGGAAGCAAAGTGACAGCTGCTCTAGCACCCCGGGGGAGACTTGTGGTGGGAGTCTAGACAGAGGCTCCTGGGGTCTCACCAGCCAGCCTCTGCTGCTGTTTGGCCTCTTCGAGACTGTCCTTCAGCTTCTGGACCTCAACCCGCAGGGTCTCACACTGTTCCTTGGACTTGTCCTGCTTGGCTTCGTTGACGGTCATTTCCAGTTCTGTCGTTACGCATTGCTGCTTCTCCAGCTCTTTCTCCTTCTTCGTGAGGCTGTCCTGAACCTGTGTTAGTTTCTTCTCTAGCTCATGCAGCATCTCATCTTTGTCTTGGAGGATCTGAGGGAACAAAGCGTGAGTGCTGGGAATGGCCTGGGCGGTGGTGGTGAAGGCAATGAGAAGTTGTCTCGAGCCCGCATCTAAGCCGACAGCATCCCCTACCTGGACACTGCAGTGACCTCCTACCTGCTCTCCCTGACTCTACCCCGGTCCCTCAGGCTATTCTCCATGGCATCTCAAGAGGGGGTCTTGAAAGGTGCAAGGCAGATCTTATGCCTCAGCTCAAAATCCTCCACTGTTTTCTGTGTCACTTAGAAAAAGCCCAAAGTCCTTAAAACCACCTCCTGGGATGCCCCTGATCTGGTCCTTGCCTGACTGTCTGACCTCACCTCCTGCCACCCCTCGCCCCTCTCTGCTTCAGCTGATCTCCTGGAATACTCCAAGCAGATGCCCACCTTAGAATCTTTGCTCATGTTGTTCCCTCTGCCTGGAATATTCTTCCTCAAAACCTTTGCCTGGGTGGCTCCCTCACTTCATTTAAATCTCTGCCCAAATGTCACCTTATCAGAATGGCCTTCCCTGACCACTCTGTGTAAAGGAGGCTGCCTTAGGAATTTATCAGTACCTGGCATGAGTAGACCAGTATTACATTTTACTTTTGTTATTTGTTTACTGTCTGTCTACCCACAGAGGAATGTAAGCTCCATGAGAGCAGAGGTGGTACATGTTTTGTTATATTCTTAGTCCTAGGACAGTGTTTGGAGTATCATAGGTACTCAAAAAGATTTGTGGAATGAATATGTGAATGTTTCAAAGCCGTTTATCCAGACTTCTTGCTTTGCCATCACCTCTTCAAACACTTCCATTTTGACTAGGATCTCCTCTATACCTTGAAATAAGAGGCTTTAATGACCAGCCAATCAACTGAAGTATTTTATAGATCATAGCTGTGATAGAAATTTAGTCTGCTTATAGATCATAGCTCTGATAGAAATTTAGAATTGGAATAGTACTAACTACAAAAACTTGCATTGATTTCACAAGTTTTTATTGTTCTTGGTTCCATTTCTGGACTTTCCAGGAACTTGATTTATGTTGGCAACCACAGATCTTCTAGGGCAGGGGTCCCCAAACCCTGGGCCATGGACTGATACAGGCCACAGAGCAGGAGGTAAGGAGCTTATCCTGTCAGATAAGCAGCAGCATTAGGTTCACGGAGGAGCACGAACTCTGTTATGAACTACACATATGAAGGAGCTAGGTTGCCATTCCTTATGAGGATTTCATAAGGATTCTCATAAGGAGAATCCCCTCCCCTTCCATGGAAAAATTGTCTTTCACGAACCTGATCCTTGATGCCAAAAAGATTGGGGACCACCCTTCTAGGGCATAGCTTCATCAGTATTTTCAAACGGCCTGATTTTCATATTCATAAGATATTTGTAGTTTTGAAAGATGAAATTCTTTTTTGTTTTATTTCTTTTTGAGCCAGGGTCTCACTGTGTTGCCCAAGCTGAAGTGCAGTGGTACTAACATTGCTCATCAAAGCCTTGAACTCCTGGGCTTAGGCGGTCTTTCTGTCTCAACCTCACAAGTAGCTGGAACTACAGGCACATGCCACCATGCCCAGCTAATTTTTTGATTTTTTTTTTTTTTTTTAGAGATGAAATCTATGTTGCCCAGGCTGGTCTCAAACTCTTGGACTCAATCGATTCTCCTGCCTTGGCCTCTAAAAGTGCTGGGATTACAGGCATGTGCCACCATGCTTGGCCTCACTTGAAATTCTTGATAAGGTTACATATTATTTGGTAGCATATCCTTCCACTACCAAGCATAAGAAACTGCAAGGGAACAATATAATTGTGCCCCAAACTGTCTTGCTACCTTGTAGGGCTAGGGAAGAACCTCTTTCTTATAGAGTCGGTGCCTCTATGTAGTCCGTGCATAATCAGACTTATGTGCCGTGAGAAACAGCAAGGAAGTGGTCAGGGTTGTATTTGGACCTAAAAGAGCCCACGGTCTCATTGTGTGTTGAGGCTCTCAGAGCAATCACAGTGGGTGGAGAAAGGCAGGACTGGTTTGTGCCTCACACCGGCCCTGCTGGCTGCTCCAACCAGAGGGTTCCTCGCCTCACCTTGTCTTTCTTCAAAGCAAGCTTCTGGCTCTCAGTGAACTGCAGCTGTAGCTCCTGCAGCCGGCATTGCAGGATGGTGGCCTCCTTATCCTTCCTCTCTATGTGGGCGGACGTCTCTTCCCGCAACCCATGCAGGTCCAGCTCCAGCTTCATCATGTCTGCAACAGACCAAGACAGAGTGCTATTTCTCAGAAAAGGTCTTGGCTTCTTGTGGGGTCCCCTGGTGCAGTCCCCAGCCCTGGTTTACCCTTCATGATGTTTTTCTTCTGTTCTGACACTGCCTCCAGTTCCATGCGCAGGTCCTTCACGAGGTTCTGGTACTCCTCCACATGCAGGCACTGGCTGTCTTTCTGCTCCTGCAAGTGCTTCAGTATCTGGCAGACAGAGAAGAGCAGGGCTGAATGAGAATATGGGGGGAGAGAATGCTTTCTAAAACACCCATGTCCAGAATAGAATAGATGGTGGAGACAGACAGTAGAGTGGTGGTTACCGGGGCTAGGGGAAGTGTGTGGGGAATGGGGTTTCTTCTGGGGTGATGACAGTGTACTGGAATTAGATGATGGGGTAGTGATGATTGCAACCTTGTGAGTATACAAAAAACCAGTGGTGAACTTTATGGTTTGTCAGTTATGTCTCGATTTAAAAGTGTTTTAAAAAGAGAAGAATAACCTGGATATATATCCAAGAGAAATGAAAACACAGCAACACAAAGATGTGTATGTGAATGTTTAGAGCAACATTATTTTGTGACAGAGCCAGTCACAAAAGACTACAAAAGACCATTTATTAGATAATTTAAATTATATTAAATGTCCAAAACCATGGAGATCTATAGAGATAGAAAGTAGATTAATAATTGCTCAGTGCCATGGCATTGGGGAAGGTTAGAGGTTTATGGAGGTGATGATGAAGCTGGAGCTGGACCTGCATGGGCTGCGGGAAGAGACGTCCGCCCACATAGAGAGGAAGGATAAGGAGGCCACCATCCTGCAATGCCGGCTGCAGGAGCTACAGCTGCAGTTCACTGAGAGCCAGAAGCTTGCTTTGAAGAAAGACAAGGCGAGGCGAGGAACCCTCTGGTTGGAGCAGCCAGCAGGGCGGGTGTGAGGCACAAACCAGTCCTGCCTTTCTCCACCCACTGTGATTGCTCTGAGAGCCTTAACACACAATTTTTCTTTTTCTAAGGTGATGAAAGGATTTTTCTTTTTCTAAGGTGATGAAAATTGTCTAACATTGTGGTGATGGATCTGTGACAATATAAAAAAAAACATTGAATTGTGTACTTTAAAAGGGTGAATTGGGTATATAAATTACATCTCCTTAAGGCTGCTAACAAGACATGCGTTTTACTTGGCTATCATAAAAGAAAAAAAAATTTAAAAAAGGATACAGGCCAGGTACCATGGCTCATGCCTGTAATCTCAGCACTTGGAGAGTCTGAGGCAGGAGGATTGCTTGAGGCCAGGAGTTCAAGACAGCAAGATAGACAGGCAAGATAGTGAGACCTCATCTCTACAAAAAAACCAAAAAATTAGCCGGGCATGGTGGTGCATACCTGTAGTCCTTACTACTCAGGAGGATGAGGTGGGAGGATTGCTTGAGCCAAGGAGTGAGACATGATTGTGCCACTGCACTCCAGCCTGGGTGACAGAGTGAGACTCCAACTCAAAAAAATAAAAAATAAAAAATAAAAAAAGGATATGGCAGACTTCTCATGTATACATAGAACGTTCATAAAAGAAGTCATTTCTTCCTCCCCACATACATGGTCATTTATGGAAAATGTGTGCCCTGGTACTGTCCTAGGTGCTGAGGACAGAGGACAAGACACACAGTCACAAATCCTTGCCTCCATGGAGCTGACCTTCTAGTGGCATGAGATGTAGAGCATAACCAGTAGTGATTTACAGAAAATGCTGAAAGTTGGTAAGTGCTATGGGGGAAACAGAAGAGAGATTTTGCTGTAGGTCAGGATGTGAATAACATGGCACTGACTTTTAAAATGAATATTGACAGATATCCAAGGTAGAACCACAAAGTTCAATATTGGTCCCTCATTCATCCAACTTTCTGGAATTGGAAGGTCCCAGAAAGAGAAGACTCTTCTCCTCTCACACTGGAGGACCCCTCAGAGAACTTGTATGTATATTTACTCTCCCCGCTAGCCCCTTTGCCCCATTTCAGCATCCCGTCTTGGAGCATGCAGGCAAGCTATGACCTGCCCAGCATGGTCACTTGAAGTACCTGGCAAAGCCAGCTACATGCTTTGCCAGGTACTTCAAGTTCAGGTGTGACTGACTTAAGACAGGATTTCATCTGGGAGGGTACTTGGTCAAATTTTGACTATTGGTTCATCAAATCTTGCCGTTTGTTTACGTGGTTTAGCTGCTTATTCATGATTAGAACCAACTTTTGATACTGCCTTGAATATTGCAAACACATAGTTATCAAAAAAAGGAGAGTAGAGAATGAATTTGGATTGATAATTTTTTCTAAATATGTTACTTTTCAGCTCCAGCCAGACACTAGAAGGCTGAATAGTCCTTACTAGCAAGTCAATAGGATTTCTGTCTTGTTTGGTGTACTGTTAGAAGTGGATTAAGAGATGGGTGCAATTCCAGAAGCTAATGTTGCCTTAATTCTTGAAGCTTGACAGATATTATACATAATATCCCTGGGGCAGAGTCAACTAAGGGCACACATATATAAAATAAAATATAAACTCTAACATACGAATAAAACAAGCGGGAAAACTCAGAATCAAACCCAGCTCAGCCTGATCCCACCAGGCACAAATAAGGACATTTCTCTACCTTTTTGATGTCTTCACAATCTTCTGAGGAGCTAGGAGGGTGTCTGTGGGTGGCAGTGTAGGAAGCAAAGTCTGCTCGTAATTTAATCAAAGCCTCTTCACGCTCCAGAACCTGCAAATGAGTAAGGGTTAGTTACACTGAATGATCAATGCAATGTGCCCATTACCATTACTATTACCGTAGGGAGTTCCCTTTTGCAGCATAAATTTGTTGCAGAATTACATAATTCATCACACATTTCCTGTGGGGTAGGTAGGGAGAAGAAATTATACTCTCAATTTGGTATTATAGAGAGTGATTTGTCTCAAGTTCATCAATGCCCACATATTGGACTCTCTCTTGAACCTGTGTGGTCCACTTAGGAGGTAGAAGGTTCTTCAGAGGCTATGACAGAGGGATGTACTTTATCAGAGGACAGTCTTCAAAGTTTGAAAATCAAAGATAACAGTTTCTTATAGAGTGGGTGATTGTATTTTTTAAAAAAATTAAAAAAAAATTTCATGCTTTTTTGAATTTGTGGAAAAATAATTCAAACAAAACCCAAGCATTGAAAATAAGTGACACCCTCTTTCCTTATTTTCCCCTCTCTCACTTCCACTAAGAAGGGAAGGACACTATTGAAAATTTACAGTCTATACTTCTATATTATAATCAGAGATTTTAAAAAGCTAAACTGAAACAGAACTATGCATAGGATTCTGCAACTTATTCTAAACAATAAGTCATGGACCTCCTTCCATGCAGCTCTTCCAGATCTGCTTAGTCTTCCTTACTGACTGCATATTACTCCATGATATGGATATCTCTTTAATAACTTATCTTAATCTCTTTAACCATTTCCCAACAATATTTATTTTGGTGTGTGAGAGATTTTAAGTTTCTCTAGACTCTCAAACTTAGAACCAGTGGGGAGATGCATACCATGGAGAATGCGAACAAACATTTGAGGAATCTTGACAAAAGAGTTGAATTTAAGTGACTCTTTTCCTCTCCTTTCTTTCCCCATGGCTTTATTGTCGGTCTCTCAGAAAAATGTTCTAGAAGAAAGCACTTACCAAAGAATTACTGCAGGCTAGCTTATTTCGAAGTTCCTGGATTAGATCATCCTGTTCAGAGACCTTTTGCCAGACTTCAGATAGTCGTTTCAAAGTCTCTTGATGTTCTTGAATCATGCAGGAAGAAGTGTATATACGCGCCTTTGAATGATCACCCTTGTTCTCAGGATCCTGAAGTATTTAAAAATAATAGGTTGGTTTTGTTTAATTCTGAATTAACTTCAGAATTCCATGAGCATGGAAAATCTCTAAGCCGGGCTTGGTGGCTCAGCCTGTAATCCCGCGCCTTTGGGAGGTTGAGGTGAGTGAATTGCCTGAGCCTGCGGGTTCGAGACCCGCCTGGGCAACTTGGCAAGACCTTATCTCTACAATAAATAAAAAATTAGCCGGGTGTGGTAGTGCACGCCTGTAGTTCCAGCTACTTGGAAGGCTGAGGTGAAAGGATTGCCAGAGCCCAACAGGTCGAGGCTGCGGTGGCCGGGAGCCTGCCACTGCCCTCCAGTCTGGGCAATAGAGTGAAACTCCAACTCAAAAAAAAAAAAAAAAACAAGAAAATCTCTAGACATAGATTCTAGAAGCATATGTTCATATACTGGAATCATAGTTTCCTTTACAAAAGAAAAAATATTAACTAGTGCATTCACTAGGTAATATTTTTGAATAAAAAGTCCAAACAGTTCATAAGAGATTACACTGAAAGTAATTTTCTGCACCCTAATTTTCCATAACTCAGGTTTCGTCCTCCATGACAGTCTGTATTACCAGTTATGTGGGTATCCTTCCAGGGATATTTTATGCATATTTGTGTTTGCATATATATATATATATTCATGAAATCTCACTTTTTTCCTTACACAGATGAGAGTTCACAGTATTCTAAACATTATTTTTCACTTGACAGTTTATTTGAGATATTTTGCATATCATTTCTTGTTGATCTTACTCTTCTTTTGAAATTAATTTCAAATTGCACAAGTAATCATGTCTTTATTATCTTTCCAGAACATTGTAATATTACAGGTAAATCTAAATTTTTCTTTGACTATCACCTCTAATTTCATGCTCTCTTTACTCTCTAGAGATAATAATCTATACATATCCTCCTAGAATTTTATACTATATTTACTTAATACAAATGAATCTGTACAATTCAGATTATGTTGGCTTTTTAAAACACATATATTTTTTTTCCTCAACAAGATGTCTTAGAGATTTATCCATGTTAGTACAAGTGCTTCTATCTTGTTCTTTTAAATTGTATTTTAATGTGTTTATCCATTTATATACTGATGGGAATATAGGTTGTTTCCAGTTTTTTTTCCTGAAACAAAGCTGAAATGAACACTCTTGCACATAAATCTTTGAGTATCTATTCCATATATGTGCAGATTAAATTCGTAGGAGTGAGATTGTATTTAAAGCTTGGATAGACATTGTAAAATTGTCCTTCAAAGAAATTATACCACTTGACACTCTCATTAGCATGAGTATGAATGTTTCTCTAAAATCGTGTTTCTTTTTTTCTTTTTAAATGTCTCTCCCTAGATCATCTGGAATCATACATTGAGGTTACTGCCCTCTCGTTGGTCTACACTAATAGTGGAGTGAACTAATGCACATATTAAAAAAAAGAGCAAAGAGTTCTAGTTTGAATGGAAGATACTTTCCCCATTAAACTTGTATCCATACCTGGGGTTTTTTTTGGGCAAAGTTAAAAATAGTTCATGTTTACTGAGCATGAAAGCGGCCTATGAACAAGTTGTAGGAAGGTCAGCTAGAATCTAAAATTGACTGTATAAAATTTTCATACAGATAATTTAGTGTATAAGAGGGCAAAGAAATGGAAAACATAATGGAAAAGTTAAAAAGGAAGAAGATATGTACAGGTTCCAGTATCTTCTTAATGCTATGGGATGAAAAATGAAAATTAACTTAAAAGTAATAGAAGAAAAATGCCCTTAAGTGAAGAAAAATGTAGATCTTTAGATTAAAAGGGTAGGTTAAGTGTTGAGAGGCATGAAAAATAAACTAAAAACACCCTGAACTTAAAAGCCTCCAGAGTTCAAAGAGATAAAATAGATAATCTATGAAAAATGAGAAACAGACTGACATTCAACAACACATCTTTAATACTGGGTGGTACAAAAAATGCAGCAATATCTTCAAAGACTTAAAGGAAGATGCTTTTGAAAGTTTGTATATCCAGCCAAACTAGCATTCAAGAATGATGGCAAAATAAACCTTGTTCAGACATAGGAATTTTGAGAAATTTTGCCACCCACGATTGTTTCTGGAAGAATTAAGAAGGAGTTATTACGGTAAAAGGAAAAGTTCAGGAATGCAGAAGTGGTGAAGAAGACTGCAGAGCACAGTAATGAGTAACAGTTGGGTTTATTGGTATTATTAAATAAATAGATATTTTCTATGTTATATAAACAGTTCCAGAAATTTTTTCTCAATTTTTTATTTTAAAGATGTGGGGTACAATTCAAGCTTAGGTATACAAATGTTCATTATGCAGGTACCCTTGTTGGTGAGGTGTACCCCTTCCTCCCCTGGCAGTTTTCCTCAACTGCCAATCCCACCCCTCCACCCCAGCAGTTTCCCACTACTGCCAATCTCTTTCTTATAGTATTATGATAATTGTTCAAGGTCCCCTTATGAGTGAGAACATGTAGTTCCAGAGATTTTTAAAAAGGTAAAAATCTTTCCAACCTATCCAGACACCAATTTGAGATGACAGTCCCCAAATTTAAGCCATCAAACTAATCTCATTCTGAAAATAGATGCAAAATATGTTAAAAACAAATTTAGTATTGCAGTTTATTAAAATAATAACATATTATGATCAAACAAAGTTTATTACAGGAAAACAAGGATTGTTCTATATATGATAACTTATGAATGTAATGTACTTTATTAAAGAATAGATGCTAATAAAAACATCTGACAGAATTCAACATTTATCACTGATAAAAATTCTTGATAAGCTAGATGTAGACAACAGTAATACTGTTAATTTGAGAAAGAATATTAACAAGAAGCCAAGAACAAGCATTATAGTTAGTGTGGAAATACTGAAACTACTTCCTTTAAACTAAGGAGGAAAGCAAAGATTCTATAATTCTACATTGTTTTGGAAGTTCTGGCGAATGTGATAAGATGAAAAATAAGTTGTATAAATTTCAAGAGGGAAAGCAATTTAGAAAAATCCAAGATATTCAACTGAAAATTTGTAAGATGGCAGAATGAGAGATAAGCCTCTCTACATATCAATAACAATAAAATTAAATGTATATAAATGGAATTTTATACAACTGAAATATAGCTAGGAATAAACTTAGCAAGAAATATGTGGGATATGTAAAGAAAAGCACAAAATCTTACGGAAGGACACATGAAAGAACTTGAATAAAAGTAGATGTCATGTTCCATAGGGCATACTAATATCACCCAAATTAACACATAATTTGAAAGTCAGTCAACAGATATCTAAATTTCATCAAGAAGATATGCAGAAAAATGGTCAAGAAAAAAATTGAAAGTCTACAACAGTGAAGGATGACCTTGCCTAAAAGGATCTATCAAAGCATGCAATCAGTCAAGGTCATTAAAAAACTCTGACACTGGTGCAGAAACTGACAGAAAGAGCACAGGAATGCAGCATTCAGAAAGAGCCATGTGTACAGCAGAATCAGCATATGAGTTGGCACTTGAATCAGCATGAAAAGGTTGAGATGTTCGATAAGTGATTTGGGGACCACTGGAGATCCATTTAGATAAACATAAAATTAGAGCCTTATCTCATTATACATGTATAAAAAATATATATATATTCTGGATGGACTAAAGATAAAAATGCAAAATTATGGAAGTGATAAAAGAAAATACATTATAAAACTTTATAATCTTGGAGGTAAAGAAGACCTTTCTAATCAAAGACATAAAACCTGGAATTTATAAAGAGAACTGACAGATTCAACTCCATAAAAATTAAAAAACTTCTGTATGGTGAAAAATATCATAATAAAGAAAAACAAAAAGTTATAGACTGAGAGAAAAAATATTTGCAACGTATGTAATGAAACATTATTGCCTGTAATAAATTAAGAAGGGCCTATAAATCAATACCAAAAAGTCTAACAACCCAGTACAAGATGGGTTAACAAGTAATTCATAAAACTGATATGCTTATTAACAGAGCTCAGTATCTCATTAGCGTGGAGGAGACTGTGATATGTCTTCCAGATCCCCTTTATTTACTTATTTTTTATTTATTTTTATTTATTTGTAGAGACAAGTTCTCGCCAAATTGCCCAGGCTGGTCTCGAACCCCTGGTCTCAGGCAATCCTCTTGGCTCGGCCTCCCAAAGTGCTGGGATTACAGGCTTGAGTCACCACACCTGGCCCAGATCCCCTCAGCAATGAGGGACTTACTGTCCTTTTTGAGGATTGCCTGGGCTGAAGAAAACTGCTTTGATCAAGGTCATATCTCTCCATGGGGGCAGCCCACATTCCATAACTTAGGGTCTTGGAGGTTTATAGGTCAGCTCCCTTCCCCTCAAGTTAGGGTGGCTCTGAATGTTCATTCAGTCCCCATGGGTTGGCCGAGGCCTTTGTTGAGACTATATCACAGCTCAACTTCTCTCTCTGCCCAGTCCTACTTCCATTCTTTTCCTCTCACAGGTGTTAATACCAAGGGCTCTCCCTAAAAAATGTACTGCAGGCTAATCTGTCTTTGAGTCTACTTCCTGGGTAACCCCACCCATAACTATTAGAACCAAAGGAAGTAAAAATTGTAGTGAGCATATCTTCTTTTCCCTCATCCATCAGTTTGGCAAAAAATTTAAAAGACCAAAAACATACAGTGTAGGTGAGTATGGGGAAATAAATTCTCTTAATTCTTGTTGGGAAAAGTGTAAACTGGTAGAACTTTTTGATGTGCAATTTAGAAGTATATTTAAACATTAAAGTGAGCATAGTGTTTGACCCAGCAATCTCACTTCAGAAATTTCTCTATAGAAATAAGGAGGTTAATTATGGCTTGTTTGTAACAGAGAGAGAGGAAAACAAAACAAAACAAAACAAAACAAAAAAAAACCCAGGTCAATTCATACTATAGAATACAAGGTAGGAACTAAAAGTTAAGATAAGCATTTTAAAAGCAAGTTGTAAAAGTATATTTATAAATATCCATTTAGATACAAAGAAACTCCTAACCATTTATATATATGACTGTATAGCAAAAGCCATAGGGAGGATTCCCAGCATATTATGATAGTGGAGGTGAACAGAGAGAGACTGAAGGCCGACTTTCACTTAATTTTCATACTTCTGTCTAGAGAACCTGGACTAGAAGAGCACCCTGGTGGACCCTCATGAGAACATAGTAATTTGGTCATTTCTCTTTTTGCTTTATTTGAAGTGGTGGCTCTTTTTATTAATGAAAAGTCCTTAAAATTGCTAAGGAGCAATCTTATAGGAGATGTGAAAGCTGGAAGTTCAAAGCTGAGGTCTACAGAATCAAGGGCAGGAAGTGATATCTGGTTTAAGGTTTAGGTTTCCAGCAGAGGAGGCTGGCACTGTCAGAGGGGGCCACCTGGGAGCACATGTGCTTGCTCCTGGACAGAAGGATCTGGCTTAAGTCCTACCTGACCGATGATCCCTCCAAGCTCTCCCTCCAGCATCTTCACTTGACATTCCAGTAACTCGATGTTGCTCAGGGAAGTCTGGTATTTATCCCTGTAGAGGCTTAAGCTCCTTTCCAGGGAGACAATCTTGTCCCCGGCCAAGGCAAGTTGCTCCTGTGCCAAATGGAGCTTCTCCCCTGTGTTCTCATTATGATTTCCCATTTCCTCCTCATAGAGAATCACCTGTTGGCATAGGAATGAAACCACACTGAGCCCATGGAAGCATCTAATGAGGTAAGGATGTGATTATAAGACTCCCTACAGAGAAGTCTTGTAAGTCTCTCCCTATGGTAAGTCTCTGGTTCTTTCTAAACCAGAAAGCCAGATGAACAGAATAAGGGCCACACAGATCTAAAAGCTACAGTATGTAACATTAGGATGTTAATGATGAGAAATAAAAAAAGATGGTCCTGTTTAGAGGTAGGCTTCTCAAAGGCAGAGACCATATCTATTTCCCATTCAGCCCTGAATGTGGTAGGAACTCAATAAAAATACTTGTTGATTAATAGGAATGGACTTCTATAGCTGCATTTTTAAAAGAGCTTGAAATGTCAGCATTCTTTCTTTCCTAGGCATTCTCTAGAGGTCTAATTTAGAAAATGTAAAGTCTCTCCTGCACACAGGCCCATGTCAGCAAAGTTCCCAAGAGATAGTGGAGGAACATGACCCAAAATTCCCCTGGGATTTGCACAATCCTTATTTAGATGTATTTTCTTCCTAATCAATTAATCACTCAACCGACTGACAGATATTTATTGAATGCTCATGAGCATTGTGTTGGGTACAGAGGGGATATATACGTGTAGGACACAGGCTCAGCCCTCAAGGAGTTTAAAACTTTAAAAAACTTGGGGAGATAAGACTTAAAATGAGCAATCAACTTGAGTGTTCTAAACTGTATGGCTTGAATTATATGTGTTGAAGGAATTAGCTGGAGAATCATCAAAGAGGGCTTCTTATTAGTTCAAACAGTCCAACTTAGAATTCTGACAGAACACGTTGCATTAGTTTAAGCTAATTATACTTAGCTTACTGACTGTCATTGGAGATGCTTCTTAGGAAAGAAGCATGAAATTTAAGGTGTTTATTAGCTAAGGAGAAAAGGAGAGGACTATTTTTATGTAAATGTTTGTAACAGAAGCTATCAGTGGCCTGCTCTTCCCCTGGGCACTCACTATTTCTTTGCAAGCTAATACCATTCCCACTGCAAGCATCTTCAACTCTGCCTGAGGGCTTCTCTGGCCCCAGAAGCCCATTCAACAAGAGGGGAAAGTCAGGGTAGGTTAGAAGCACTGGGAAGTTAGCACCCCCAAGAACAGACCTCAAACTATGACTGGGGTGAGTTGGTAGGTTCACTTTGCGCATGTTCTGCCTTATCTCCCAGAGTTCCACAGAGGAATTGAACAGGTAATTGCTCAATAGTGATGCTCTTTATGGGCTTTCTGTCTTTCTTTGACCTACTCCCCTATTGCTTTTAGGAATCACCTCCTGGTTTAGCTACTTGCATTTATATCCTTGTCTTAGGTCTGCTGTGGAAAGGACCCAACCTTAGGCAGAAATGTGATTAGTCTGTGTAACAAATCATTGAAGGAACTTGGTAGAATCCCTAAAATAATTTTTCCAATGCTTTTCCAGTTTGGGATCTTTGACTGTGATTGTTACTTGTTGAGTACCATATTTATTCTACCGCCTTTCCTTCGTAATAGCACCTTGACTCTACTGGGGGCAACAATGCACCTCCCAAAACACTACATTATCTAGGCTTTCTAGGAACTAGCTGTAGGCATGTGACTAATTCTGGCCAATGACAAATGCATATCAGTGAAGATGTGGTGTGTGGGCTTCTGGAAAGTGAAAGGGGATGGCTTCCCCCCGCCCCCGTATCCCTCTATCTGGATTATGTAGAGTGAGGATTTGATGATTATAGTTCCAGTAGCCACCTTGGGTAGTTTAGAGAAATAGAAACCTTGAGCCAATGATGGTGGAGCCATAGGATAGGATGCTATGTACATGATGACACGCGCAGTTACCTTAACAATAATATGCCACCTGCCTCTGACCTTTTAAAATATGACATAGAAATAAACTATCTTTATTTATTATCTGTTATATGCAACTAAATAGAATCCAAACAAATTCAGGGTCATTTTATTCGTGCTGTATTCTTTTGTTTAGGTTACAGTGACCTGTCAATTAGAACACAGCTCTGGACTAGCTTTATTAAAGTATGGTTTGTGATCACAGGCTGAGTCCCAGATTATAAATTTTTTAATTTGTATTTTAAAGATGTGGGGGTACAATTCAGGGTTAGGTATAGGTACCCTTGTTGATGAGGTGTGCCCCCACTTTCCCCTGGCAGATTCCCACTATACCAACGCCACCTCTCCCCCAACCCCCTGGCAGTTTCCCACTACTACCAACCAGATTATTCTTTGTAAGACAATTCTTCTGTTTCTCACACCTCCCAAACCTTTCCAGCAAATTCTTACCAGTCTATCATATTCCATTTTTAAAAAGTCTATGTTCTTTAAGGTTCCTTATAAAGTCCTTAGAGTTACTCCTTAAGAGACAGCGCCATCCAAAAACACTCCTTGAAATTTTAGCCTTAAGTCTGAAGGAAAAAAATGCCAGGAGCTGCCCCAAGATGTAAGAGGCTGCCTGTCCTGTTATTTTGGACCCATGGTTTTACTGCAACTTGTGCTACCATTCCTCAAATGGTTTTAGTTTTGCAGTTTTTGGTCTTTAGAATTTACTTGGGATTCTACAGGGATACTACTCTTTGGTTTAGAAAACACTGCTCTGGAACATGAGTAGAGATGATTGTCCTGAATATACTTAAACAAAATCTATATGATCTAAAACTCCAGTCTGAAAAAATAATCTGGTACTCTCAATGATTGACCAGGAATTTATACATCATCAAAACCTGATTTTTCTAAAAATGGTTGATTTAATGGACCTCAAACCTCTTTTATAACCTTCAGAGACCTATAGTCTTTTGCATTTAAATTGCAGTGGTAATAGAATGGGAAAGATGGACTTATACACACACACAACACATGCATGTGCATACACTCTACATACCCTACATGCACTAATACTGGAACTTTCACCCAAGTATGCCATTTGATCTACTTTTTTCAGCTCAGCTTCAAAAAGATCAAGAATTAAAGAGGGAAAGTATAAAACCTGCTCAAGGTATTGGCACGCTCTCCTCTTTAGTCCAATGTCTGCTTTGTAGTAGACTCAGCCTGATTGCTGTAGGTACACGGGCATATGGGACATAGCCATAATTGATTAGCTATACCTCATCTTCTTTCATTTTGCAGTGATGGTGGAGAAGAACTAGGTCGGAAGTCTGCTTTTCTAGAATGGACTGATACTGCAGGAGAGAACAGTATGAAGTCTGCAACTCCTCTGTGCGGAACTCCAGTTCTTGCTGAAGGGCCAATAATTTTTTCTTCAGTTGCTGAAGTTGTCTCAGATGACACTGTTTACTGGACCCAAACTCCATCTCTGTCTCCTCAAATGCTAACACCTGAACTTGCTTCTTGTTCTACAATATAGATAGAACATATGGACAAGGGTTTAGATTGTCACTAAGGATGCATTCATTCTTAGATTTTTTTTTGCATTTGTTTAATCATTCACATTTATCTTTTATTCACACTCACATCCTTTTATCTTTTCATCTTTGGGGAACTTATTAAACACTTCACAAGGAAATATATCACTTAGTATTCCCACTCTGTAAGAAGAAAAAAATATGGTTCTTACCTGCCAAAATCTTATTATTTAGGTCAAAAGAAAAAAAATACACTCAAAGGACCTAGGAAGATACATGTAATTACATGCTTATATTTCACCTTTCCATGTAAAGATAACAGGGAGAGCGAGCAAACCAAACACGAACATTAAGTAACATAGTAAGAAGAAAAAGTGCAACCAAGGAGAATGAAGCAGAGAGGAAGATGAGGAATGCCAGTATGGAGGACGTTATACTTTTGAATAAAATGTTTTAATGGGAGACCAAATCGAGAAGATGACATCTGAACCAAAACTTGCAGGAGTCAAGGGAAGGAGCCTGGTAAAAAACTGTAGCAGGAACGCTCCAGGGAGAGAGAGACCTGAAAGTGGGAGCACGCCTGGTAGCATCTGAGGAGCCCTTGGGGCTGTTCTGGCTGGAGCAGAGAAAGTAAGGGGGAAAGTGGTACCCAATGAGGTGAGAAAGGAAAAGGAGGTGAAATCTTTAGGGTTGTATAGGACATTCTGGAGACTTTAACTTCTTTCAGAGAGATATAAAGCCATTGGAGGGTACTGAGCAGAGGAGTGACATAGACTCCCTTAGATTTTTACAAAGGACATAATGACTATTTATTGAAAATCAACTGTAGGCAAGCAGAGACAAAAGCAGGGAGACCAGCTAGGAGGTTACTACAAGAATTCAAGCAAGAAAGGATGGTGGTGTGGACCAAGATGGTAGCAGTGGAAGATGGGTGACGTGGCTGGATTCTAGATATATCTTCAAAGTAGAGTCCACAGAATTTGCTGCTGGGCTACACGCTGGGTGGTGGAAGATGATGGTTTTCCAAGACAGGATGACTCCAGGGTTTTGGTCTGAGTAACTGGAGAGATGGAATTTTAATAAGATTAATCCAGTAGGAGCAGGGACCTGAGAGAAAATCTCTCAGGTACAGTTCTTACTGAGAGTAGTGATGGCAGCACAGATAAGGTAAAGAGGCTCAGTCTAGCTCAGAACCAGAAAGACAATAGCCGATTTTGTCAGTCCAATCTGAATCACTCTGATTTTCAGGCTCTTCTGGAAGTTTATCTTACACTAAAATGCCCCAGAATTGAGAAGACAGAGAAAACAGACCACTATGGTCACAAGGTAAAAGAAGTCCTAGGCAAAGACAAGCTGAACTCTTGGTCTAAATATCCAGTGTATGTGGCCAGAGGAAAGTTGATGAAACGTCTTCCTAAGCTGAACAAAGCTGAATTTCATATTTTCTTTGTGTAGCTATAATTGCCAGCGTTTATATGAAACGTTAAGCACTCTCATTCTTTTCAAGACAAGAGCAATTGCTAGTCGGGCTCGGTGGCTCAGCCTGTAATCCCGTGCCTTTGGGAGGCTGAGGTGAGTGGATTGCCTGAGCCCACGGGTTCGAGACCCGCCTGGGCAGCGAGACCTCATCTCTACAATAAATCAAAAAATCAGCCGGGCGTGGTAGTGCACGCCTGTAGTTCCAGCTACTTGTAAGGCTGAGGCGGAAGGATCGCTGGAGCCCAGCGGGTCGAGGCTGCGGTGGCCAGGAGCGGCCACAGCACTCCAGTCTGGGCGACAGAGTGAGACTCCAACTCAAAAAAAAAAAAAAGAGCAATTGCTATTCTCAAAACTTATCTGTAAAAGAAGTTTGGAGAGAAAGGAATTGGGAGTAGTGTGTGTGTGTGTGTGTGTGTGTGTGTGTGTGTGTGTGTGTACGCACAAGTGGATTTGAGTGTGTACGTGTTTGTGCACATGCACACACAGGTATATAGAGGGAGGTTCTTAAGAGCCCAAGTCCTCCTGTTTACAAGGGTAAGCTGGGAGGGTGGGAAGCTACTTGGAAAAAACCATGAGCACAAACAAGTACCTAATATGGGCATAACTAAAGCGAAGGCATGAACATTCTGGGGTAGAGTTAATTCAGAAGGGCTTCTTTTAGTGACACAAATACCCAGTACAGTTCTTATCAAATTTTGCCAAAATCCTTTTCCTTTTGGCTTCTTTGAAGGTGACCTTATCTCGGTGCATTAAGAAACTGGATTCCTGGAGCTTCTGGCACTTGTGTAGAACTTTGGATTTGGAACCACCTTTCCACTGCTGGGCGTGTGTGAAAACCAACGGTGGTCTCCTCTTGTGTATTCTTTCTTTGCTTCTGCTTCTTTCTATGTCCCTATCTTTCATCATTGCCCAAAGCAATTGGCATGAGAGAATTTCTTTTCTTTTAAAAGAAGTCAAACTCTTTCTTTGGGGCTTTCCTTCCCAGTACCTGGTACCTCTTCTATACTTATGTGTGTTCAGAATTGTTCTTTGGCTTTACAATTTCCTGTGGGTAAAAAATGTCTTTTCATTTTTTGAGTTGCAGTCTCACTCTGTCGCCCAGGCTGGAGTGCTGTGGCACGCTCCCGGTCATCCCAGGGTAGACCTGCTGGGCTCCAGTGATCCTTCTGCCTCAGCCTTCCAAGTAGCTGGAATTACAGGTGCGTGCCACCACCTGGTTAATTCTTTGCTTTATTGTAAAGACGAGGTCTCACCAAGTTGCCCAGGTTGGTCTCCAATCCCTGAGCTCAAACAATCCTCTCGTCTTCGTTTCCCAAAGGGTTAGAATTTCAGGCATGAACCACTGCGCCCAGCAAGAGTGTCATTTCTTCTTCTTCTTCTTTTTTTTTTTGAGTTGGAGTCTCACTCTGTTGCTCAAGCTAGAGTGCTGTGGCACGCTCCCAGCCATCCCAGCATAGACCTCCTGGGCTGTGGTGATTCTTCCACTTCAGCCTTCTAAATAGCCGGAACTACAGGCGCGTACAACCACACCTGGCTAATTTTTGATCTATTGTAGAGATGAGGTCTCGCCAAGTTGCCCAGGCTGGTCTCAAACCCGCAGGCTCAGGCAATCCACTCACCTCGGCCTCCCAAAGTGCTGGGATTATAGGCTGAGCCACCAAGCTGTCCAGAATGTCTTTTCTTAAATGGTATGTAGAAAACTTAGCAATTCGTTAGTGATACTAGTGAAATGTTAATAATTTGTCTGCCCTAGAGGTCACGTTGAATTTTCAGGGTTTAGTTTTGGTCTGAAGCGACATGATGGACCAGTCAGATGACATGAGTTCACTCAACTCTTCCAGTGCAAGACAAATATAGTATGTGGCCTAATTTGCCTGGTTATAAAAATCTAAGGACTGCAGAGAAACTAGAGTTTTCTCGGGTAGGAATTTTAAACACTTGCATACTATAGATACTTATGGGTTTAGAGGAATTCAATTTCAAAGACTTGGAAAAATGCCTCGACTTATTTGAGACCAAGTCCATTTCTACTTATTTAGCCTTATGTAGTCAAAAGTTTATTTTCCTTAATTATATACTAATAGAAAATGCCACACCATGGATTAAACCTACATTTCACCTATATATGTGCCAAAGAGCAGTATCATAAAGGTACCAGCTTATTTCCTATTGCTTGTTTGTCTTTTTAAAAAAGTTTTCTCTCTAGTGAAGACATGGGTATTTAATTAGAGTCTTCTTTGACTTTTAAACTGAAGTCTGGAGAAAATAAGGAAGTTGGAAATGATTTTTTTGTGTGTGTTGGAGTCTCACTCTGTTGCTCAGGCTGGAGTGCAGTGATACACTCACAGCCACCACAGCCTCAACCTGCTGGGCTCAGGTGACCCTTTTTCCTTAGCCTTCCAAGTAGCTGGAACTACAGGCACGTGCCACCACGTCTGGCGAATTTTTTGATTTATTGATGGATTGCCTGAGCCCATGGGTTTGAGACCAGCCTGAGGTTTCACCAAATTGCCCAGGCTGGTATCAAATCCATGGGCTCAGGCAATCCTCTCATCTCGGCCTCCCATAGTGTTGGGATTATAGGTGTGAGCCACCACGCCCGGCCAGAAATGATTTTATGGAAGTAAGATTAATTTTTAAAATGGTCTTCTAGAGTTAGAAGTGATTCTGGAGGTTATCTGGTCTACTGGGTTTCTCAGCTAGATTTCTATCCAGACCTCAGCAGCTTGAAAAGATGGAGAGTGCTGGCTGTCCAGAGGAACCTGTTCTGATATTTAGTAAACCTTTTAGCCCTACTTATGGTCAAAGAGATTATAGGTATTGTTCCTTCCTTGCCTATGTGGCCACTTGATCACAGAAGGAAATTAATTGGCCTGGCATGATTTGCCTTTTGAAAAGTCACACTGGTTTCCACCCAATACTTTGTGCTTTTCAAGTTGATGCTAATTGATTGATGTTAAGTTCTGTATTTTCCCCATATTGAAGTTAAGCTGACAGGTCTATAATTACCAGGATTGTCCTTTTTCCCTTTTTAAAAAGATGAGCACTTCATTTACCCTTTTTCAGTCTACAGGGACTTTCTTTATCCTCTTGAGTTCTCAAAAATAATCACTAGTAGCTATGTAATAACACCTGCCAATTCCTTAAGTACTCTTCGAAGTATGTCATCAGGCCCTGCTGATTTGCCTAAAGCTGGCTTTTCAAAATACTTTTTAACCATTTTATTCCCTATTCTAGTTTGCACTGACTAGGCTGGCATTGTTCTGATAATTGAATCCCCAATGATTTTTTTTTGTCATTTAAGATCCAAGAAGTCTATTGTTTTCCAGTCATTGTCATGAACTACTTTTCCTGTCTTTGAGGTGTTAAGTGAGTTATTTCCTTGGAACTCTAGTTGAGCCTTACATCACTAGATAGGTTTATCTGTTACTTTTTATGTCTTCTACAAATTGCATTTCTTCTACTTATACTGATAGAGCATAGAACTGTGTGTTTAAATCATGTGCATTTCTTTTAGATGCATCTCTGTGGTTTAGATATTCTTACCAGTGACCTCTGTTTACCTGACATTCACCTTTTAAAAAAATAAATATTTTAGAATAATTTTTGATTTACAAAAAATTGCAGACGTAGCCCAGAGTTCCCGTATGTTCTTCACACAACTTTCCCTAAGGTTAACATCTGTCCAAACTAAGACATTAACGTTGGTAGGCTTTTATGAACTATATTTTATTGAATTTCACCAGTTTTTCCACTGATATGTTTTTTCTGTTCCAGGATTCCATCCAGGATCCCACAATGCATTTAGGATATTCACTTACATTTTTTTTTTCATTCCCTGTGGTTCAAAATGATACGGTATGATAATTCCCATCAAGAATCTACTAATCTTTACATATTCAACTAATTACTTTGATTTGCAGGAAGGAAACTTGCCTTATATAATTTTATGCTAAAAATAGTGTCTCTCATACACTTTAAAGATTAGTTTAACAATCTAAGCTCTAGTGAATATCAGGGCATGCTCCCTATGGCACCGTCAAGGAATGGAGCCTGGGGAATTGCTCAAATTTTATCATTTTGTTATGATATCTCTGTTGTTCTTTTCTCCTTTCACTTTAAGTGAGACACTCTTTTGGTTCCTGGGCAGGGCCAGGGTCAGGGCCAAGGCTAAAGCTAAGCAAGTGAGGTGCAGATTTGAAGGCAGCACTCAGGCTTAGGGTTGAGTGCAGGCTGGCACCTTCAAGCGAGTGCAGGCTGGGACCTGAAGAGACAGTGCCCATGAACTTTGCACTCTAGACTCCTCACTTGCTTCTCTCTAGTCCCTGCTCTGTTCCTGGGTTTTGGAGCACAATGTACTCTTGATTTACAAGATCGTGTCATTTTCTTTCCTAGCACCCACCCCTTCCCTGCCACTACTTTTGTTATGCATAGCCGCTGATACACTGTTTTAATCCTCTCACATAACTGCACCACAACTTCCTGCTCATTACTCCAGCTCCTTGTTAGACAGCAGTCAAAATTTCAGAACGTCTTGGGTTTCCCCTCTTTTCCCATATTACATTGTTATGTGGAAGGCAGATCTTAAAGGGGTTTTCTGAGTGGATGAGTATGTCTCCATCTAATTGTATATTTGTATGCGTACTCTGCAATTTAAATTCTGCACTAAGTGCTAGGAAAAAAAAAAAGAACCTACTTTAAAGCTTGTTTCAAGCTGTTAGACCTTCTTCTGTGCAATTAGAATAATAAAATGCGATTTAATATCGTCCTCCTTCCAAGTTGTCAGGTACACTTGGAAGCCACATGGCTTTCCCTGACTGAAGGAATAGGTAAATTCACGACAGCAAAGGTGAAAATATCCTAAAATGTTAATATTTAGAAAGAATTATGATAATCTTCCTAAGATCCATTTAGGAAACCAATGGATTTTTTTTAATATTTGTGATTTCCTGAGGGAAGGACAGCAGTGCTCGGTACGACGAGGTAGAAATGCTTTGTTGGTAGCATTTTTAGGGCATTGCAGAGGAACAATTTGTGGTTTCTATAGTGAGGTGGTGGGTCCTGGGAGAGCTACAGACACAATGAAAAGAGACCAGATCCTTGACAACAGAGGTTGCGGAACACACTGATAGCTTTCACAGCCTCCAAGAGGCTAACTAGGGGGTTCAGCAACAGATCTGTGCAGCCAGTAACCGCTTTATATTTATTGAGAATTCAAGTCACTCAATGGAAATGAAGACCTCAAGTAAGGAATTCTTGGAAACTCAAAGTGTTAGAGAGCTGTGGGAAGATATCTCCCAGCTGGCTTCCCAGCTTGGATAGACAAATTTAGAGACTAAATTTAGGCTAAGAGTTTCCAAAGAAAGAAAACCTCAGGTTGAAACGCAGTTGCCTCATCTGTTGAACTGCCAGGAGACTATAGAAAAGTATTAGCTCAAGATCAGTCTCCAGAAAGATGATCCTGCCAGGAGGTCTTAATGTTCACACATATGTAGGATCAGAGTTACTGAGTGTCTTGGCTTGGGCACTCCTGAAAGCAAACTCTGTGGCAAGGAACTAGGTGTCTGGTAGTAATTCACATGGGAGATGATCTTAGGAAACTCTGGTAGGGGAGACTGAGACAAGGAAGGGAAGGAAGCTGATAAAGGGTATGTCATCAAGTCAGTTACCACTATGGGCTAGTCCCATTGAGAAACTCTGAAAGTGAGCAAAGGGTATATGCCTCGAGTTATCTCTAAGAAAAAAAGGAAAATAGGTTATTTAATCAACCTTCTCCCCATCTGTTATTTGTTAAGGGCTGCTTCTGGGAGCATCAGCTCTTCGGCACTTCAACTTGTCCTGTGATGGGTTCTGGAATCCAGAAGAAAAGCTCACGGGTAGTGGCAATAAAGAGCACCTGTGACAATGATGGACAATGATCTCTCTGGACAGGTATTTCCATGGTTGACTTAGACGTTTGTCTGAGGTCCATTAGGAAAAGCTTCTCACCTTGCATCACTTCAATCTGGTATTTTCAGGGAAATGGGCTATAAATCCAGGTGTGAAAGGTCAGATGTACATGACCTTGGAGATAACTAGATTGAAAAATCCTGAGGGCAGAAATGGCATTATCCATGTGTATATGTGTTAGGGTGTGTGTCTATTTCTCTCTCTTTGCTTGCTCAGTAAGTACTCGTGAATGACCAATGGATGAACTTTCTATTATTCCCACCCGAGGGAGCAGAGGTGGAAGTCAAGGGAACAGAGGTAGGTAGCTGCTGCTGAATCCCTTACATGGCTGCTATTTCCTATCACCTCCTCCGCACAGAGCTGATTCTCTTGCAAGGTCTTCCCCTGTCTCTTGCAGACATCATGCAGATTCTTAATGTCAAGTTGCAGGCTCAACAGCTTGCTGTTCAGGCTGCTCACTTCTCTGTTTCTCTCCCCTGCCTAGGCAACCGGAAAAACAAAAGCATCAATTATAGGCTATCAAGAAAATGCTTACTTTCGTTCACTTAACAGGTTGACAGAGACTTTAAATTTGCTGGAAATTCGTCCATCAACCCTTAGCTGTTATTACTCATCCTGTGTAACATTTACACAGTTTCCATTTGCCAGGTGTCTGAGTGCTCTGCATTATTCAGACAATTACTTATTTATATTAATTAATCTTCACCTCACTGCTGGGGGTGCATCACAGACAATTCCCCGTTTTTCAAGAGGAAGTCAGTGCCTAAAATAATTCCAGTAGACTGTCTATAAATATTTATGGTTCTGCCACTGATGAAGTGAACATACTGAGATGTCAAATGGACTTGTCAAGTATAGTGAATCAGTGATGGAGCAGATGTGAGACTCTGATGTCTCTTACTTTTGTACCCACTAAACTGAAAGATCTCCCTCACCTACAAATCCAGTGCTTTTCTTTGGAGGCATTCATCAATGGACACAAAAGTGAAATTCCTGGGTTGGTGACATAAGATCCCTGAGTGAAAGGGATTAGCTAATTGTTGGTAGGTCATCATGGAAGGTCATGATTGAGATAAAAAAATGGCGAATGTAGCTAGGCTCGGTGGCTCAGCCTGTAACTGCAGCACTTTGGAAGGCTGAGGCAAGTGGATTGCCTGAGCCTGCAGGTTCGAGACCAGCCCAGGCAACTTGGCAAGATCTTGTCTCTACAATAAATCAAAAATTAGCCAGGCATGGTAGCACACACCTGTAGTTCCAGCCACTTGAAAGGCTAAGGCAGAAGGATTATTGGAGCCCAGCAGGTCGACGCTGGGGTGGTCATGAGTGTGCCACTGCACTCCAGCCTGGGTGATGGAGTGAGACTCCAACTCAAAACAAACAAACAACAAAACAAAACAAAAATGGAGAGTGTGGAGTGTAGCGCCTTTGGTTGGAGTGGGGCTCCATCATACCAGAATGCCACTTTCCACTCCCAGCGCTGTGGGTGGCAATGACATGAAAAGAAATTGGGAAGAAGTCCTCTGTGACCCTGTGCAGCTTCAGTCCTGTCACTGTACTAGCTTTTCCCAACTCTTGTGAGGACAAGTGTTACCACTTCTGAGTTTTAGATCTAGAACTAAGGCTGGTGCGTTTATGGTAGTGCCTGTCTCTTAGATTAGATTACTCAGAAGGTTCTTAAGTGAGGATTTGTGGCATCTGTTTTTTTTCAAGAGATGAGGTCTCACTCTTACTTAGGCTGGAGTGCAGTGGCACAATCACAGTTCACTGCAGCCTCAAATTCCTGGGTTCAAGCAGTTTTAGCCTCCCAAGTTTCTAGGACTACAAGTACACACCGGCTATTTTAAAATTTTGTGTAGAGATGAGATCTCACTATGTTGCCCAGGTTGGTCTAGAACTCCTGGCCTCAAGCAATCCTCCTGCCTTGGCCTCCCAAAGCACTGGGATTACAGGTATGAGATACCACATTCAACCTGTGGCATCTATTAAAGAAACACTCCCAAGAGAAACCAGCAAGGAAGAAGGGAAGCAGGAAGAAACCAAGCACAGGCACAATTTCAAAGTCCTGTGGTCAGTCGCTTTAGCCTGACCCCACAAGGAACTCTGGAGTACAAGTTACACATCAGAATCTGTCCTGATTGGTGGCAATAAAAGCTGTGCTGTCAAGCTTGGCATCAGTCAGCCAATGGCCAACACCTTCCCTGTGGGACATAAGCACCCAAGGACTTCCAGCTCTCTGTTCCTGTAGGCAAAGTGACTCAATAGTCTAAGGGCAATTCTTCTAAAGAGTAGGAGCTACAAAAAGCATACAGAAGTCAGGGGATACGTGCACAGAAATGGTGAAGAGATGTAAACCACCGTGCCCATGGTCTCAAATCTGGTTAGCAGTAGGGCCAGGAGAACATGTTCTTCCTGAGTCTGTAGTTAGTGCTCTACTACCATATGGAACAGACTGGTCTGGTGCCCGGAATAGATGAGCTATATAACACACATTCGCAGGGAAACTGGATACCTGATATGGATATCGTCAATCAAGCCTTACTGGACAGGTCAGTTTAAAAGACCCTACACAAGGCTGAGGGGGCCAGAGGACAACGATGAGAATTGGACACTGCAATGTCAGTGTATTCGGAATTCAGAAGGTTTCCCAGAAGTGCTGCTGTCTCAGCTGATTTATTTCTTCATTTCCATTTAGTACCTGGATTTTTTTTTTTTACCACTTTACAGTTTAATTAGGTTAACGGCATGGCTCTGTCATTAAAAAGATTTCATTATCTCAAAACTCTCCCTCCTCCCTCTTGCTCCCATCCCTCATTCCTCACTTCCAGAAAAATAACAGTGGATGTCAACTGCCCCAAGCATGTAATTACCATTAAGACAATTACTAGGGACTCTCTTAAGAAAATGTATGTAGAGTGGCTTAAAAAAAAGAGATGTACAGACACTGTTCTCTAACTTGAAAACAAAATCATTGACTTGATAAGGAGTAAGTGTTTTCTCATGCCTTAGGTCCCCTTTTCTCATGGTTGCCACACTGGGAATAGGGTATGGAGCCTCTTGGGAAGTGGGACCGCAAGTATCCTTCCTGCTCTTGCCACAAGACCATCTTTCTTTGGCATCTATGAGCAGATGAGGTGACAGCACAATGTTGGCTCAGCAGGAGCACCAAATGCCTTGATGCTGAATACATATGTCCTAAGAAGGATCATGTCACCAGATTGTTCCCCATGGAACCTAGCACACTGAGGGCTCACTAACAAAAATACCAATGAGTCTGGGCACGGTGGCTCATGCCTGTAACCCCAGCAATTTTGGAGGCTGAAGTGGGAGGATTGCTAGAGCTCAGGAGTTCAAGACCAGCCGCTGCTACATAGCAAGACCTTGTCTCTACAAAAAAAATTTAAAAATTAGCCGAGTATGGTGGTGTGTACCTGTAGTTCTTCTAGCTACTTGGGAGGCTGAGGTGAGAGAATTGCTTGAGCCTAGGGGATTGAGGCTGTGGTGAGCCATGACCATGCCACTGTACTCCACCCTGGGTGACAAAGTGAGACTTCGACTCAACAAAACAAAACAAAACAACAAACAAATGAACCTCTCTAAGTTAATGGTTCCCTGGCAGGCCAATAAAAATATCCCTTCTCTCTCTAGTTTTGGATGTCCTCTGGGTAGAAGGCCTGCTAGCCCAATTCTTTCATACTACCAGAAGTTCAGAATTGGATCTTTAATGTAGATGATCTTATCTATTAATAATTTGGACATTGGCTCAGAGTCTCTGAGAAAATGTCTTCATGAAACAAGAGGTTTGGAATAAATCATCTTTCTTTAAGGATTCCTTAAACCAGTTGAATAACAAATGCATTGCTGGATGTCGAATGAAGTTTACTTTTGACATCAAAACTTAGCCATTCACCCCTAAAGACCAAATTATAAAGGGGTTTTTGATGCATTAGAACATGAGTGAAAACGCTGGGAGAATGATAGGATGATTTCCATGGATCAAGTTCCATTTTTAACTCTAGGAAGTTATTAAAAGAGGCTGTGCTTACCTTAGAACCCCAGAAAGGCAAGTGTTTATGGGATCTCAGTGAACCTAATTTCTTGGTAATATCTTGCACAGATATTTGCTACAAACGATTTTTAATCCTATCAACTTTATGAAGGCTAAATTTCAAGCAGATGCCTTTTGAATATCAACATGTAATAGGAGTAGTTTTAATCCGACATTTCATCAATCATAACTCTGCAACCAGTACTGGGGCATGAGATGAACTGAGAGTCATAATGCTGACCCTCAGGCAACATCTGATCCTGTCCTGGATCTGAAGTCTTTAATGATGGCTGAAATCACAAGCCACCACTGCTAGATGAGTTTCATTTACATAAGTCATGTACTTAGATACCCAGTTTTGCTTAAATGAGGTTGGAACCTGATCGCTCTGCTTTGAAACATGACATCAGCAGCAGATACCAACCCACAGGCAAAATGGTGAGTGCTGATAGGGTAGTTGCTACCATACTTATAGTAATTATTGGAAAATAGGCTGTTTACTGAAGCAAATTTTCTGTACTGATTAAATGGGTCTTTTGTCAAAGAGCATGCCTTCTCAAACATATACTTCAAAAGAGAAGAAGTTTTGCCCTAGGCTTCCAAGTATTGACAATAGTCTCATGCTTCTTTTTGAGGGAAGCTAATGTTAAATTGAGCTTGTGATTCAGTAGCACATTTAGAGCCCACGAGTATTGCAAAGATTCAAGATGGCAGCATTCCCAAGAATCTGGCACTTGAACAAGAAAGCTTAGGTGGCAGTTTCCAGAGAAGTGTTGGAGTCAACCAATAATAACATAAAGTTCATATCTTTGGGAAATTATCTTATTTGCCTGAGGATGAGGACAAGTTTTCAACAATCAATGGAAAACAACTTTTAACCACCACTGATACCATTCAACAGATATCAACGTATGGTAAGAATTATGTTTTAAGAAGCGTGAAACCTTGTGAAAAACTAATGTGGCTTCAGGAATTTTAACATTTCGCTTATTTAATAACAAGAGTTTACAGCTATCTACAGTAATTTCAAACACTATATTGATATGACTAACTTGATTCTAGAGTTTACTTTTTCATTTACAGAAACTTTACAGTATTTGCATTACTTATGATGGGAATTAATGGATAATCATACAAGGTTTTGCCTGCGGACAACAATTTTAGCCAATTATATTCATGTAGTGAAGAATGAGTATATTTTCTATTGTTCTAAATTCTTTCAAAATTGTCACACTATATACGTATACGACCTAGGAAACACATGACATATGGCAGAGCTACCTATGGAATGTGGGCTAATTTCTTCTGGCACTTGGGCGGCTGCCACAGAATTTTTGGTATCATATCTTTGGAGAAATGATTCTCTTGGAAGTTAAGCTCTTTGAGAGGAGGGATCTTTGTCCATTTCGTTCACTGCTTCATCCTCAACTCCTAGATCAATGCCTGGCACATGGAAGGTACTCTAAAGACATCAGCTAAATGAAGGATTGGCCTCTAGAAAATTCATACCAGATCCTTGTTCCCTGCAGAACTGACAATAAGTCCTGTACAGCTCCAGCAATCAAGCAGGAAAGGAACAGAAATGCCTGTTTTAGAGACTGCTCACCTTCTAGGTTTGTTAAAAAACACATGTCATGTGGGACAACACTACACTAACCCAAACAGCCCCCTTAAATCCTTTCTGGAACAGGTCAGGAAATGCATAAACACAGTTTGACCACAGTGTTAGACTAATCAGAACACCCTCTTTTCACATCACTCCAGATAAAGAGAGAATGTTGGCAACAATGGCTAATACATATTAAGTGCTTTCTACGTGTAGTATCTTACTTAATCCTCATCCCAAGTTTTTGAAATAGGTGCTCATTATTATGTTTTCAAGGTAAGGCAAAGGAAACTTAGAGAGAGGAAGCCACATGCTCAATCCCCACTGCTAGTAGAAATAGGCCAGACCCACCAAGCTCAATCTGGGTTCTTTTTTTTTTTTTTCTTTTTTTTGAGTTGAAGTCTCACTCTGTCGCCCAGACTGGAGTGCAGTGGCATGCTCCCGGCCACCGCAACTTTGACTTGCTGGGCTCCAGCGATCCTTCCGCTCAGCCTTCCAAGTAGTTGGAACTACAGGCATGCACTACCACACCTGGCTAATTTTTTGATTTATTGTAGAGATGAGGTCTTGCCAAGTTGCCCAGGCAGGTCTCGAGCCTGTGGGCTCCGGCAATCCACTCACCTTGGCCTCCCAAAGCGTGGGATTACAGGCTGAGTCACTGAGCCCGGCAATCTGGGTTCTTAAATGCTACGCTCGCTGCCCACCTCTAACTGTGATATTTTTGTGATGTTTACAGCTGGAATTTTGAATTATAAAACTTGATATGAAGTCCTTATAACAAAGGTTCAGCTCCATTTTATGTGGAGGAGTTAGGAGCCTTACCTCATCTTTCATTTCCTTAGCAGTTCTCAATTCTCCTTTAAGCTTTAGCATTTTCTGAGCTTTGTTATAAACCTGAAAAAGTCCAAATGTTTAAGATGGAAAAAGTATAAATGAACCTGGTCCTTTAAAGATTTTCCCAGCTGGATCTATGCCCTTAGCAGGGGAGTTGGAAAATTTTCCTGAAATGTCAGCAGTACCTATTTGCTTATCCATCTGTTTGTGTTTTTAAAAGTGTGTTAAAACCTTCACATGGCAAGACCATGGTTTTACATCTTTTCCAGAAAACCACTACTTGATGGACCAAATCGTTTCTTTTTTTTTTGAGTTGGAGTCTCACTCTGTCGCCCAGGCTGGAGTGCAGTGGCACACTCATGGCCATCACAGCCTTGGCCTGCTGGGCTCAGATGAGCCTTCGCCTCAGCCTTCCAAATAGCTGGAACCACAGGTGCGTGCCACCACGCCCAGCAAATTTTTTGATTTATTGTAGAGACCAGATCTCGCCAAGTTACCCAGGCTGGTCTCAAGTCCGTGGGCTAAGGCAATCCTCTCACCTCTACCTCCCAAAGTGCTGGGATTACAGGTGTGAGCCACCGTGCCTGGCTAAATAGTTTCTGAATTCACCCTTCCTGGACAGCAAAAGGTCTGAATCAAGCTCACTTTCTAAATTTCTGAATATTCTATGACTCAGTTATAGTTAACATTATGCACTTATTATGAAGTAGATATACTCTGTATGACCCAACTTTATTCTCACAATACTCCTGGGATGCAGGTGCTATTACTATCTTTATTTTACAGAGAAGGAAACTGAGGCCCAGAGAGGCTAATTGACTTATCCAAGGTCACATAAGCTCTCTTACTACTCCATGAAGTGCTTCTATTAATTTTATAATGATTAATTTGAACTATCTGATGATGTTTCTGAAGTATCAACTTGCTATAATGTTGGCGCTTGTAAAGTTAGGAAACTTGTTAAGTGCTGAAAATTATCTAGATAGAAAGCCTCCAAGGAAGCCAAAGATCCTTGCACATGTATGTGTAAGTATAGGATGATACACTTGAGGTCATAATGAACTGAACTTATTAAAACAATCAAATTCATTATGCTTTAAATGCTAAGACTAGAGATAACTTCCACTAGGCACTTACCTGCAGAATAGTTCAAAGAATGAGAAGGTATCAAAATACTCATTCTTTGTAATGAACCACATCCCCCAACCCTAACATAAGTGGAGAGGAAGAAAGAATGCTGGTGACACATGGAATTTAGAATGTTTCATGGATTTGTATTCTGATTTCCTGCATTGTGTGCCCTCTTCAACCTTCATGCAGAGGTGCATCATGGGAATGGCGATATAGCTTAAGTATCTGGTAGGGATAGGCTAGGTGCTGCTGCCATACCATACAACCCTCGAATCTCAGTGGCTTAAAGCTATGAGGGTTTGTTTTTCACTCATGCTACATGTCCTTTATGAGTCAGCTGGGGATCTGTTACACAGTGCCCTCCATCTGTTCCTCATTGTCCTCAGCTGGTGAAACTTCTGTTAATTTAGTATGTTTCCTGTTGCCATGGTAGCAGAGAGGGGACTTGGTGCTTACATACTGGTTCCTGCCTCTTTTTAATTTTTTTATCTTTTGATTTTAGATTCAGGGGGTACACATGTGAATTCGTTATATGGACATATTGTGAAACAGGGGGGATTGGGTCTCAGGTGGCCCATTCTCCAGATAGTGAACATTGTGTCCCAGAGGTAGTTTCTGAACCATAACCTCCCTCCCCCTTTGTTAGTGTCCCCAGTGTCTGCTATTTCCATCTTTGTGACCGTTTAGCTCCCACATATAAGTGAGTTTGGCTTTCTGTTTCTGAGTCAGTTTACTTAGGATGATGATCTCCAGCTCCATTCATGTTGCTGCGAAGGACATGATTTCATTTTTTAATGGCTCTGTAGCAAATGACAAGAATAGACATCTCTCAAAAGAAGATATACAAATGGTCAACAAAAATATTTTTAAATATTAAATCCACAATGAGATACCACTTTACACCAGTCAGAATGGCCGTAATTAAAAAACAAAAAAAAAACCAATAGATGCTAGCACAGATGCGGAGAAAAGGGAACACTTATATACCATTGGTGGGAGTGTAAATTAGTACAACCTCTATGGAAAGCGGTATAGAAATTACTCAAAAAACTAAAAGTAGATCCAGCAATCCCACTACTAGGTATCTACCCTAAGGAACAGTGGTCATTACCTTAGAAAGACACCTGCACCGGCATGTTCATTGCAGCACAATTCACAATTGCAACGATGTAGGATCAACCTAAATGCCCATGGACCGATTAGTGGATAATGAAAATGTGGCATGCACATACTGCTTCTTAAAGCAGAAGTGACACACTTTACTTCTGCTTCCACTTCACTGGCCAAAACCAGTCACATGGCCATGTCTCACTTCTTTCTTTGTTCCCCCAAAGAAATACAGGCATACGCAGAGATAGTACAGGTTCAGGTCCAGACCATGGAAATAAAGTGAATATCACAATAAGGCAAGTCATGCACACATCTTGGTTTCCCCATGCATATAAAAGTTATGTTTATGCTATCTTGTCATCTGTTAAGTGTGCAATAGCATTATCTCTAAAAAATGTGCACAACTTAATTTTATTTATTTTTTATTTATCTGTAGACATGTCATGAAGAGACTGTGATATGAGTGTGTCTGTCTTTATGGTCACTGTCATGTAAGGCTTGGCACTGTGGGTGGTGAGCCCTGAATAAATGTTGCCTGCTGTCATGATCTGACCAGGACCGGGTGACAAAAAAAAAAAAATACTAACACAGAGACACAAAGTGAGCACATGCCCTTGGAAAAAATGGTGCTGATGGCCTTTCTTGACACAAAATACCACAAATCTTCAATTTGTAAAAAAAAAAAATGATCTGGCCAGGCACACTAGCTCACGCTTGTAATACTAGCACTTTGGGGGGAGCCAAGGTGGTAAGATTGCTTGAGCCCAGGAGTTCGAGACTAGCCTAGGCAACATAGGGAGACCTTGTCTCTACAAAAATAAAAAATTAGCCAGGTGTGGTGGCGCACATCTGTAGTCCCAGTCATTTGGGAGGCTGAGGTGGAAGGATTGCCTGAGCCCAGGAGATTGAGGCTGCAGTGAGCCGTGATTGTGCCACTGCACTCCAGCCTGGGTGACAAAGTGAGACTCCAACTCAAAACAACAACAGCAAAAACAAATATCCGCAAAAAGCAGTAAAGAGCAATAAAACGAGTACTGGTGAACATCACACATGGCTTCCTCCCTAAGCAAGCTAGAAGATTAAAACTAGTGTGGCATAAAAGAACACTAAACAGGGCTCTCCACTGCCAGGCTTCTAAATCTGGTTCAGCACCTGACTTGAGGAGTGGCCTTTGGAAAGATCCTCATCTCTGAACCTTCATTTCTGCCTCTGTAAGCTGTGGAGCTGTACTAAGTGACCTTTACTGTCTTTCTCAGCTCTAATGTTTACTGAGTCAGTGTTCTACCATTCCGGGCATGGTTCTTTAGTAGGAACGATGAATGCAACCCAAGCACCACACAAAAGTTGTAATGAAACAAATGTATCCTTGAGAATAATATTTCCCTACAGGAAAACCCACTGGATAGTCAGGAGACGACTCTCAGATCAGATGAAATCTTGCCCACAAGACAGAAAAATACTCTTCTAAATTGTGATGGTTTCATCCACTTGGTATTACATAGCTATAGTTGCAAGGGCCAAGAGCGTTAAAGTGGAAGGCATAGTTTCTGGTAGTTGCATGAAAATATGTTGGACTTTACTAAGTAAAATAAGCTGAAAGAAAAATAGAGCTGAATTTTGTTCCACGAAGGAGTCACAGGAATCCTGTGAGTTATTAACAATAGCACTGGGCAATTTGAAAGTGCTTATGATGAAAACAATGGAAGGGCTATATGATAAATTTTTGATGCATTTGACAGTAATGTTTGCCAGATGGATAAGAAGGAGTGCTTTGCGGGAGCCTCAAATGCTCTTTCAAACAGTCATGTGCACCTTTGCAGTGCTCTCTGAGGAGTGTGGATGGAGAAATATTTTATGTAGGAGGGGGCACGTTCCAGAAGGAGGGACTCTCTACCAGATCACCAGTTACTGATTTTCTGGACCCAGGACTTTGTTAATGTCATCTCTCTTCTCAAAGCTTTGTTCTTAGATCCTCTGTTCTGTCTCCTGCATCTCTATTGAAATCTGCACTTCCTCATGCCTCGTCAGCTGTATCTAGGAAACTGCTTTCTTATATTCAAAACGCCTGCCATCTGCTTTGCAAAATAGACCTTCTCTTGGCAACAGTTGTGCCTAGAAAAAATGGTTATAGTGAAAACCAAAACATAGGCAGAGCTTCTAGTTTTGTCCTTCTCCTAGCCCACTCTCAGAGCACCCTGTGTATGCCCAAGAAACACCTAACACTATACCTAGAATGGGTGACTAATGCAGCAGTCAGGTGACTAATGCAGCAGTCAGGTGACTAATGCAGCAGTCAGTATCAAGTCAGGTTTGCACACATGCACACACACAAAGTCATGCTTTTTCTATTACTCCATCTCTTTATTGAGCCCCATTTCCCCCAAGTGGCAGAAAACACAATCTTATTTATTTTTGAGGAAGCTGATCATTTTTTTCAGGTTAAAAATAAATCAGTTTATAATTTCCCCAACCTCTTTAAGGTCTCTCCAGAGTGTTCCTAAGTTCTGGGGTCCTAGATTGGATCCTGGCCTCAGTGGCAGCTTCTGGTCCATGGTCGTGGGCATCTCTCCCAGCTGGAGTGTACTGAGATGACTTTGTCATGGTCAGTAGGTCACGGATACTGTGGATCTTTCTCATTCTATGGGCTTTGGGTCAACTGACCCTCTCTCATCCTTCAAAGATGTTCCTCCATGCTCCTGATGAAGAAACCTACTCACACACATACACATAACCACGCATGTACACACACGAGTGATCTGAGGCCTTCTCTTCTTAGACTTGTTCTACCAACATTCTATGTTTTGCCTTGAAAGGTGTTGAGAAGAAGGGCATCGGATGCTTGGATCCTGCTTACTTTCCTGGTATTGATGAAAAGTCCCGTCATCCTTGGATCACTAAACCTATCTGGGGATTGTTTTCCCTCATTTTTGTCACATCTTGTAGTTCTCATTAGGGTTTAACTTTCTTGTTAATGTCCCAACTCTTCTATCCCTCCTCTCCTAACTCAGAGGTTATTTGTTTAGTTTTGGAGAGAGAAAGGAAAAAGGGTACAAGTGAACACATTCAATGAAACCCAGGTTGAGTAGGGCAGGATATGAACATATCAATTGGTGCTTTATGCACCTTCTGTCCACATTCGGTTGCACAAGTTTGGTGATCACAGATTGCTGACATTGGCTCTCTCCCCAAGGAACTGGTAACTTCCTGGGCATATGATTGACTACTGGTCTTAGAGTAACATGGTCAATTTCTTTTTTTTGTCTTCTTCATGACCTAGATAGAGGATTATCAAGGATCTGTTTTTCCTCATCTGAATCATGTTTCTGGGTTTTCATGGAAAGAGATGCTATTCAGTTTAAGGTTATCCTTGGGGATTAATTAAAACTAACTTAGATTTACCTACACTCAGTCATAAGTCTTTCCTTTACTTATGCTGGAAATTTTCTCCAATGTTCTACCTCCTACCAATGAAAAGAGTATGATCAATCCTAGAGCTCTTAATTATTGAAACGATGAGAGAATGTTCAACATTTCTTCTATTTTTAAAAATATGTGAGCACCTTGTACACTAAATTATTTCTAACCAGAATGCATTGTCGGAGCCATAGTGTGCAGAGGCTTGGCATGAAGAGAGTCCACATTTTTGGATCCATACCCAGTTCTAAAAGAGAAAATCCCTGACCATGTAGGGTATATCTGATGGGGGAAGGTGGTAGGAGGAGATGATGCTGGAGATGGTTTTGCCAGGATTTGAGGTTCTGGACAGTAGCATAGAGAATAGGAACCTGACATCAAGGTCACTGACTGAGTCATAGTCCAACCCCAGAACTGAGGTTCTTCTTCTTCTCAAGAGAGCTATGCTAGTTGGGTCTCTTCAGAAAGACACTCTGGAATGACAGAAGAAATGAGGGACCAGGAGGAGCAGGAGAAGAAATCCCAGGATTTATTAGACTCACTGTCATAAGGCAAAAACTTCTCCCCATCACTGTTTGCTTTGGCACTTTTCACAGAGGCTGTTTGTTGCCTCTTCTAACACCCATTCTCTTTATCTTCCTTGGCAAAAGAACACTAATTTTATTGGGGTGCCTACATGCTCATCTAAAGGACCACATCTCCCAGCTTCTTTTGCAGATAGGTATGGTTATATGTTTAAGTTCTGGCCAATGAGATGTGAGAGAAAGTATTGTGGGGGATTTCCAGGAAAACTTTTTTTTTTTTTTTTTGAGTAGGAGTCTCACTCTATTGTCCAGGCTGGAGTGCAGTGCATGCTCATAGCCACTGCACCCTCTACCTGTTTGGCTCAGGTGATCCTTCCTCCTCAGTCTTCCAAGTAGCTGGAATCACAGGTGCACGCCACCACATCTGGCTAACTTTTTGATTTATTGTAGAAAGGAGGTCTCACCAAGTTGCCCAGGCTGGTATCGAACACCTGGACTCAGGCAACGCTCTCGCCTCCAACTCCCAAAGTGCTGGGATTACAGATGTGAGCCACCATGCCCAGCTAGGGAATCTTCTTAAAGAGAAGTAGTGTACAGCTCTTTGTTCTTTTCCTCCTTCCTAATTGCTCACAAAGTTGATTTAATGCCTGGTGCTACAGCAGCCATTTGAACATGAGAAGATGCTCACAGAGATGGAAGGAGTCTAGGATCCTAATGATGTGAGGTTACTATACCAGCCGTGGAAGCAGAGAGCATTTTCTGTGTGTAAGTTACTATTATTTTGTATTTTTCTGTTTCATGCAGCTGAATCTAATGCAAATGGACAAAGTACCCTTATTTAAGTTACACTCAGAGAGACCTCTACGATTCACTCGCCATTTCTAGTTCCTCCACTAGCTGCTTCTACTGTACATTTTGGAATCCCCGTTTCATTGTGGACCAACTCTTTGATGATTCCACAGATATTTTTCTCAAATGCCTCTTCCCTTTCTTGACTTGCCTTGGTTTTTCTCTGGACACATCAGTTCTTTGTTTTCACTTTCTCCTTCTCTACTCGCTGTATGGAGTAGGAAGAGCCAGGGTGGGGGAGAGAGAGAAGCATACTCAGCTTCCCTACTGCCATCACCATTATTCCCATGCCATTTAGTAAAATTTCCTTTTTTGAAGTACTCATCCCATCTAAGCTTGGATGCCATTATCCTTGACTGACATGGAAAAAATTCTTCCACCCAATTTCTTTATGTCATTCTTTCTTTATAAGATGTATTCCTTCTGCCTGTCAAAAAAGTCACACACCTTCAAGACCCAAGTCAATTGTCATTTCTGTCATCTTCCCTACAACATGTAATATTAACACTTATATGGCAGCTACTATATGCCAGGCACCGTTCTGAACGTGACATAACATAGTTAATTCTCACAGCAGCCTTGCCAGGTAGGTACTCCTTCCCTCCTTGCAGTACTTAATCTATACCTCCTCTGACACAATGATCTACCTTCATCATGGTTATTTGTGATTTTCTTTGTCTCTCCACAAAGCTGGCAGCGGCCTGCTCTGGCGAAAGAATAGGAACATACAGATGTTTTAAAAATAATTTTGTATTTTCAGGAAAGTTGCAAAAATATACAGAGAGTTCCTGTATACGCTTTCCTCGACTCCCCCAGTGTTAGAATGTTACACAATAGCAATACAATGCTCAAAACTAAGAAATTAACATGAGTCAAAAACTACTAACAAAAGTACATGCTTTATCAGAATGCCACCAGCTTTTCAACGATGGTCTCTTTTCTGTTCTAGGATCTGGTCCAGGATGCCACATTGTTCTTAATTGTCCTGTTTCTTTAGACTCCTCCAATCTATGATAGTTCCCAATGTTTTTCTTTTCTTTTCTTTTTTTTTTTTTTGTCGTGTTGGAGTCTCACTCTGTCGCCCAGGCTGGAGCACAGTGGTGTGTTCATGGCCACTGCAGCCTCCACCTGCTGGGCTCAGACGATCCTTTCACCTCAGCCTTCCAAATAGTTGGAACTACAAGTGCGTGCTACCATGCTCAGCTGACTTTTTTATTTATTGTAGAGATGAGGCTCACCAAGTTACCTGGGCTGGTCTTGAACCTGCGGACTCAGACAAACCACTCGCCTCTGCCTCCCAAAGTGCTCGGATTACAGGCTGAGCCACTGAGCCCAGTCCTGATGCTTTTTCATGCTGAGTTTGAGGCTATGCATTTTGGTCAAGTGTATCATACCCATTTGTGTATCATGTCAGGGTATTCATGATGTCAATATATCTTATCACTGATGATGCTAATCTTTGTCAATTGGCTATCCTGATGTCTACTGGATTATCTGTTTTAAAGTTATAATTTTTCCTTATTGTAATTAATAAATATCTTGGGGGATATACCTTGAGAGTATACAAATACCCCATTTTCCCTCAAACTTTCACCTGCTATTTTTAGCAAGGTGGATTCGCTTGCAATATAATGTGGTGTTAGAATGGGGATCTACTATTTCCTTTATTTCTTCTATATTTATTCATTGAAATTCTTCTGTAAGAAAGAGCTGCTCCTTCTCCTCTATCTAATTAATTGTTTCTGTACATTAGGATGAACTCATGGATATCTATTTTATTTTATGGGCTATAATATAATAGTATGGTCTATTTTGTTGCTCAAGTGTTCAAGCTTTGGCCATTGGAATCTCCTTTCACCGTAGTCCCAACCTTCAGCACCTCCTTACTTTCTGGCACCCCAAGATGCTTCAGGCTCCCCTGATATTTTCCCTGCCCCAGACACTTCTTCAGGGTTTACATTTTGACTCAAGTCATGTGACCTTGGGCAAGTTAACTTTTCTGAGTCTCAGTTTCTTCACTTGGGAACAATTGAAATGATAATACCTACCTTACGGGGTTGTTATGGGGATTAAATAACTGGGGTGTGACAGGGGTAACATTTAAAAATTTTTAATGGGCTTTTTTTCTTTGCCCTCCCCAACATAGAATCTGCTTCTTAAGTTGCCCTGCGTTGCCTTCTGCCTGGTTCTATGCCACAAGATGCTCACCTTAAGAAAGGATCTTCCAAATTTCTTTATCTTCTTTCCCCTCTCTCTACCTTCTCCCAGGTTTCAAAGGGTTCAACAACAACAAAAAAAGCCAAGGCCTTTTGGAGGCAATATTATCAAATGGCATTCTCTGAGATGCCTGCTCTCCAGCAGGAGAAGAGTTAAATACTTTGTGATAACTTCAGCACTGAACTGCCAAGTCTCTTAGGTTCAGCTCAGCAATCAAACTGCATAACCTAATAGAGCCCCTGGTGCTACGGGAAACACAAGACACTGATTTATATTTTAATATCAGTAATTTCCACAAGAGCAACATTTCTGAGTGTCATTTTACAATTTCTGTCAAACGCCAGCTCAGTTTTTCTTAATTCTGTTTATTGTGTCTGAATTTGCAACCTCATCCGCAATGCAGATTTTTGGCTCCCAGGAGAGAAGAACATTTCCATCTTTCTCTGGAATGGGAGAAGTGGAGATGAGGGGCAGAAACGGGCTTATAAATAATTGGAAATGTAAATGAAATACTGTTTATTAAAAAATGATTAGGAAGTATTTTTGTTAAAAAAAAAAAAGATGCAGTCCTGAGCAAACTTTGTAAAAAATGGCAAACAAAAGGGATGCTTGGGATCCAACCTGGAATTTTTCCGTCCAGAAGGAAACTGTATGTACAGGCAGAATTGAGACGAGGGAACTGATATGGGGGATATTTGGCCCCATTTACTGTGAGATTGTTGCTATGGCCGTTAGCACTACAGCAGGTTGTAAAGTGCTTTGGGATCCCTAAGGATCAAAGGTGCATGGCTACATAAATGCCAGATGTTGCCATTAGGAAGAAGGAGGCTGGTTCTAGCCTGTATTCTTTGAACATCTAATAAAAGAACAAAGCTGGTGCTGCTGGCACTGAACCCCATCTCCTACTTGGTAGGCATGAGGGGTGGGGGTGCTTTCTGAGGCCATTGGCTGCAGATGCATACCTTCACGTTCCCAGTGTTGTCCACTAGTTCCTGCTGCACTGGTCCTTTCCTGGGCAGTTTGTGAGCAACCTTCCGTAAGAGCTCAACATAATGATCTTCTTTGAGGTCTGAAACTCAGCTCTAGCAAGAGAGGACCTCTCCCTTGGTTGTTGCAGAAAGCCGGTCAGGAGTCAGAAACAAAGAACTTGCAACCCTTGAAACTTCCTCGTTGAATATTTCCTTGAATACTCGGGGCCCTTCCTGCACAGGAATGTTGTTAGCCTCCACAGTCCTTCTTTTCTCTAAAGCCACAGCTCTGGTAGGCCACAGCAAGCCCAAAGCCACTCTGCCTCCGGTTGGTGTTAAGACCTCTTGCTTTTTGCCGGTATCCTTCAGTTTCATACACTCAAAATCCAACATCATGTCTCATTGCCAAACCTCTGGCAGAAGCCTTGTTGAGTTTCTCAGTGGAGCTATCGACCACATTGACTGAAGCCGCAGCAACGTGTTTCTCCCCGTCCAAAAGGGTAAAAATAACAGGAACAAGTTGTCGGAAATGAAATTTCAATTCATCCACGCCCTTTCTACACTTCTGCTGCGACTCCCAAGCAGGGATCGATAGTGTTTAGACAGCCAAGGAGATTTTTTCCCCTCTTAAAGCACCAGATCAATAGTAAAAAAAAAAAAAAAAAAATCCTCCAGCCCTCTGTATGTGTTGTAGTAAATGTGAACAAATCAGAGGCCTTTGGCTAAACGGATTGACTGAAGGCAGCGGCAGTCCGGCGCTTTGTAACTAAGAGCGCATCAACTACACAAGTGGCAGCGAGGGAGGAAACCCTGGTGCTCCCACGGTTCTGATAACAAGGAAGCTTCAAAGGGAATTTCTGTCCCCAAAATGAATGGAAGAAATGAAAAGATTCCTGTGCACTGCAACACATGGGCGTGACTTTTTAAAAAAATTAGAAATACTTCATAAGGACTACCGACCGTCATAGAAGTACATTTTATTGGAAGGCAACTTGGACCATGGGGTGCTTCGTTTTGTCTTTGGCCTCTTTTATTTATTTTTTTAAAAAGTTCTTAGCTATCTATGGCCTTTTCTGATTGCTTCATACATTTTCTCCCCATAATGCTGTCCATCTCTCAAACATCTTCTCCTCCTAGGAAGATTCTCAACCCTGCATTTCTGAACCTGTCGCCTCAGTCATTTCTCCTACTCACCTGGTTTTTTATTTATCACCACCGATGTTTTCTGAGGCCTGTTATCTCCTCCTCTTAATCCCATTATTCATGTGAGAGATAAATTGGGTCAAAGCTCACTTCTGATTTTCCTCAAATGATTTACCCATGAGCAGTCCTTCTCCTCCCATTATGAAAATTTCTGTGTTTTATTACATTCCTCTTTTCCACCAAAGATAAATAATACAGTGTGCATGTATTCACACAGGTTAGGCAGATTTCTAAATCTGAACTTTTTGTTGCAAGAACCAATGGACTGCAGCCTTAATTATGGGATTGACAGGCTGAAGACTTCTAAAGTGGACTGTCACAAAACAATTCCTTAATTTCACTTGAGAAAGCCAACCCAGGGACTCAAAAGACTGTCACATAGCTGGTCCTTGATTGTGGGATTAAAAAACTATCCATGTCACAAAACCCAAAGGTGAATTACTATGAACGTGTGAACTCTGGCCTTCATTATAAAAGACTTGTTATTCTTATCAACGACTAACATGTTACCTTCTTTAATGAACTGATTATATTTGAGACAAAGCATTGGCTATACCTAGTGAAGAAGCATATAAAAAAGATAGTATGTCAACATGTATTAGTTTAGATAGTATAGCCTTTTGTAGTAGGCTTAGTTAAATAAGTGTTTATAATCATAGAATTAAAAAAAATCTTACCAATTGTGCTGTAAACAGACTCTTCTTATGATGTTGCTTCCTGCCTCATATTAGTTCACACTTAGACCAGACCTATTCTCCTTCTGGCCATTGGCGTATCTCACAGGTATCCTAAGAGAAGAAGATGTACCTCAGTAACTTCAAAAGTTTAAAGTTAGGTGATAGAAACATTTCTCTCTCTGGATATTTCCAAAGGTGAAAGGAGAAACAGAGATTATAAATATTAATTCACTTAGTAATTCAAATGCACTGGGAACTCAGTATGCATTAGCTGAGGCAGAAGTAAACAATGACAAATATAACTATAAAAATGCTGACACCATGAAAAACCCATTTTTCTCCTTAGGTGGCTTCATGTAGCGAGCTGCTTTGTCACTACAGGCTCTGCCTCTCTAATGGTTCTTCTTATTATGTTTTAAACGTTTAAACATTTGAATATGTAATGTGGAATCACGTGTTGGTTCCAAAACATGAAAAGGAATTGGGCTGGGTTTCCCTTTGGTCCTCACATCTACTCTCTCCCCTCACCCCTCTGCTCTGTGACCCATGAGGTTGACATGTGCACTGCATCAACTGGCTTTCTTGCCCTCTGGTCTCTGGCGCCGATTGACTTGGCCAATGCAGAGCGTCAGGAGGAGATCACAGGGAGGGAAGACCATGGCTTCAGCTCCTGCTCTGTCAGGTCCCCAGAGTGACTGAAACTCTGGTCTCTCCGGGGCCTTCTCCATCACCCATTGCAGGTCAGCTCCCTCTGCTGGTCTCTGAGGCCTGGAGGTGGTCAAAGCCTATTCTTACTACACCTGGGCACAGCATGATACGTTGTAGCTTCCTTATATCGTGCTCACATGGCTAGTCCCTTTATGAAATGTTACACAGATCACTCAGCTTAAGCATGCTGTCTACTTCCTGCCAGGACCCTGATCAATAAGGTAAATGATGGAAAGTTTCATTAGCAGCTGTACAGTTTCCTAGGGCTTCTGTAAGAAAGTGCCACAAACTGGGTAGCTCTGGAGGCTAGACGTCTGAGATCAGGATGTCAGGAGGTTTCTTCTGAGGGCTGTGACAGAGATTGTTTCATGTCTGTCTCTTAGCTTCTGGCAGTTAGTTGGCCATCTTTGGTGCTCCCAAGCTTGTAGACTCATCATCTTGATCTCTGCCTTCACCTTTACATGGCATTCTCCCTTTGCGTATGTCTGTCTCCAAATTTCCTTTCCATATGGACACCAGTCTTATAGGATTAGGGGCCTGTCCAGTTTGATCTCATCTTAACTAATTGCATCTGTAACGACTCTATTTTCAAATAAGGTCACATTCTGAGGTTCTGGGAAGTAGAACTTTAACATATGAATTTTGGTGGGGACACAATTCAACCCATAACAGCAGTTAAATATGTACAAGTATCTTCTATTATACCAGGGGGAAATAATCCTCTCCTGACCTCTAGCTACTATCTTCTTTCTCCTCTCTCTCTGCTTCTCACTTCTCATCTTCATGAATACATTGCTTACATGTGTTACCTTTTTATATTTCCTCCACCACCCTCTTCCTATTTGCACCTTGCCCAGTTCCATCACCCTGTCAGCAGCAGCGACTCTGATTGGCCAAGGTCTGCAATTTTTTTGTTAGATCTTTTGGACTCCTTTTGGTCCTTATTGTGTTTGACAAACTTGACACCAATGGCTCCTTCTAGAAACAATTTATCCTTCAAGAAACATTTTCTGTCCTTGGTTTCTGAGACCCTCTCCTGCACTTCTGACTGCTCTTCGGTTTCACCAGAAAGTACATCACCCTCTGCCCATTCCTAAAACGGTCTCCAATATTCTCTCTTGTCTTGTCCTTTCTTCTCTTTGGTCTGCTCCATCCACTGTCTGATTTCAGCTACCATTCACAGGAGGGTTTCTCCCAAAACAAAATCTCCAGCACAACTCTCCATGTGGAGTTCCAGATCTAGGTACACAACTACCATTTACACAAATTTCTGTGATTCAACCTCCCCAACACTAAACCCACAATCTTATACTCCAGATCCATTTCTCTTACTGTGTCACCTATTTTATCTCCTTAACAAGCACATATAACATTTATTATGTATCAGGCACAATTTGAGCACTTCACTGTTGACTCATGTGATCTGCATAAGAACTCTGTGATGTAGGTACTCTGATAATTTTCATCATATGTGAGTAACCAAGGCGCAGAGAGGTTAAGTAACTTGCCCCAGAGTAATAGTGGTAAAACAGAGATTCAGACCCAAGTAGCCCAATTCTGGAATTTATGTTCTTAACCACTACTACATGCTGCTTCAGTGAAAGAGATCACCACACATTCTATTTGTTCAAGCCCAGAAATCTGCACACTGTCTTGATATTTCCTGTCTCTTTAATTCCATTACTCACTATGTCCTGCCTATTATACCTGCTAAATAAATATTCTATTGGTCCTCTTCTTTTCATCCCCCAAATTACTGCCCATTCCTTCAGCAACTAGAGATATGATCATGTCATCTGCTTGCTTAAAACTATTGGATAATTTTCCATGTTCTCAAGATAAAGACTCCCTAAATGGTTTAGGGGGCTTTTCTTGATCTGTATCTTGTCTTCTGATCCTCATTTCTGCCCTTCTTCACATTCCCCTCAAAGTGCCACTGAATTACGTTCAGTTTCTCAGAATACTCCCAATCTTTGGCCCCTCCTGCTTGTGCTACACACACCATTGCATTTCCCTCCTCCAATCATCTTAGGACTAACTCCAGTGGATTCCTCAGGACTCAGTGTAAATATGGTTTCCTCTACAAAGACTTCTCTGGCTCCTTGAGCCAGGGCTCTTCCTCCAAGCATGTGTTCTCATTCCAGTCCTCTGAACAACTCTACCAAGGCCATCATCATACTATGTTATAAGTATAATTGTGGGTGTACTTGTCAGTATCTCCTTTTAGACCATAAACTCCATAGATCCAGGGATTGTATTTTTCTTGTTCACCATCTTATCTCAAGAGTGAGTATGCAAGTAGTTGGCACATAGTAGATGTCTAATAACATTTATTGAAAGAATGAAGAGTCAGATGAACTAATTTACAGTAGGAAGTCACTGTCATGGAAACTGGAATACTCTCAGTTCATATGGCTAGCACACACTCTTTCTATAGGTAGATCAACATGAGAAACCAAAGGTTTTTGGGTGACAGAATCAGAAGTAAGGGACCCTGAAATAATCTGATATTGAATGGCAGCAGGCTAGGTCAGAAATATCTTCCCAATGAGTTGATACTATCAGTCTGTTGACCAAGTTTCCCTTTCTCCCAGACATGATTAGAAGAGGTCCATACATCATTCCTTCTGGGCCCATAGCCCCTGTCCCCTTTGCATCATGAGATTGATAAAGCTCTTTCCTTATATAGACTTCTCTGATCCAGTCAGGTTTTGTAGATATGAGAACTATTCTATCTCTCCAAGGTGACCCTGGGTATGGTTCAGCCAGCCCAGATTAATCTTTCTCTCATTTTCAAGTTCTGGGGGGAAGCCCACTTGTAATCTGCTTTGAAGAACATTCCAAAGGGTACTGCCAGGTTACTGCCATTCAGAGGATCACTTTTTGTTTGAATAATCAAGAAAGATTTTATGGAGATGGTTGCATTTGATCTTACCTTTGATTCTGATAAATGAAAATGGGTTGTATTTTAAGATATCGAGGAGAAACGAAAAAAGTTCAAACTAAAGCTGGAAGAGCTAGGAGAGGCAGGGATATGAAGAGCTTTCGATGCTAGGAATTAGAGTCTGCAACTTTTCTAGAAGCTATAGGGAGCATGAAGGTTTTAGGGTGGAGGAATGACACAGCAAAAGTTGCTTCATGTAGATTAGTCTGACCCCCTACTCTGTGAGTAGGAGACAGGATAGACAGAAGCAGGAAGAAGAAGGGAAGGCCCAGAGAGCAGACAAGAGTTAGGAGATGATTACACTCAAATAAAAATAGACAATTGGGCAGAACAATAGGAAAGAAATCTATTTCTATAGTATAATGTTATATCCCAACTATATAGATATCCTATAGAAGTTTATTAAGCACCAACTAAAAGCAAGCAAGCAAAGAAACTTAATTTCTGAAGAAACATTTACTAGATAAAGACCAGTGGTGAATAAGGTTTAAAAATATCACTGGGACAATACTACATTTCTGAATGGTTCATTTTCTTCAATCATTAGTTGGGTGCACAGATTAGATTTGGTTACAGTGAGCGCCAAGAACTGTCCACATTCAACTGGTTGGGCTACAGTAGTTTGAGGTACTAGTCAAGCAGTAGGGACTTGAAAACCTTTTTGGTCTAAACAATATCTATTGTGTTGGGATCCACTCTGTATCCTGTAGGATTATTTGCCAAACATTTCATTTGAAACCCTAAAGGGTTAAGGTGAGATGAAGGTAGGGCTGATTTTCTAGGGTTGTGGGTGGGTAGACTTCTTATATCAAATCCGTTTATATTTCAAAGTCTTTCCTGTAGCTGTTCTTCAGTGATCATGTAGTGGAAGGGAAGGGAGAGTGAGGTGGTTACATATGGGCACTGCTATTGTTATGTTGGAAAATACTTTTTGATGAACAGTCATTTCCTTCCACTGCCGGAGGGTGTTGATAATGAGCAAATTACCTTTTACTCCCTCTGGTGTGGATGTGAAATTGGCTGTTAATAGAGTTGCTAATGCTACCGGGTTAGCATGTGATTGTTCTATTTTAAGCCAATTTAAGTTATATTTGGGGAGTAGCCAATCAGACATCTCGCTAAGAATATGGGCCCAACTGCAGCATTTAATATTGAGAAACCTGCCTCACCCACAGATGGCTGTGAACGGAAAGTGCTGAACATGCTGTCGTTAACATGAAATGTTTTAATACAATGTCTTTTTTCCTTTGTAGGTACAAGAATGGTCTCATTAGGCAAATACCAAATGTTTTCATCACAGGATAGGACCCATTTCAAACCCCAATAATATAGAATGCCATCAGCCAATGATGTGCTTTGTTTAATCTAACAATGGGTTAATATCGGTCATTTCATTACTGCTTGTTATGCAGTGAAAGCTTACTAGAAAATGAAGTGTTCAGAAATTAGTTGAAAGGAGCAAAAGAGGTGAGAGATTTTACCCAGTTATATGCTCAATTGGGCTAATTAAAGGCACAGATGCATTAGTGGGTTATGGGAACATCTCTGATTTCTAAAGATGCTTTCCTAGGAGGATATTGGTGTAGTCTAATCATATATGGCAGTGAGCTCCCAAGGGCAGGGAGCACAGACTTTCTCTCTTCCAAGCTTCTTAGTCCTCTCCCTAAAGCCCTTATTGCCACCTGGCACCTGGTGGGTGAATTGAGTGCATTACTTGGGAAAGTTTTTTGATTAAATAGGATATTCTTCAACAAAGCACTGTTGATTTGTGGTTTTTGTGTTTTATTGGATTTTCATGTTTTAAATATAAAACTCATTAACTACACAGAGAGAAGGAAGCAGGTATGAAGGATGGAAAATAAAACTCAACTGATGTGATACAGAAAGGTACAGTGTGTGCTGTTCTGTTGTGGATTAATGGGGGCTTGGCACCATTATGGCTCCTGTCACCTGATCAGTTTACTGGACTGAAGAAATTGTGGGAATGGAAAGTGCTGGTACCTAATAATACCCCAACCTCAACTCACCCCCTGCCAAAATACCTCCCAAGAAAATTCTAGGCCCATGCTCCCTAAATTGCCATTAAGATGGTTGGTTAGGGAAAGCCCATCCCTTATGATCTCCCACTCATTAAATAAACATTTTATGAGCACTGCTTTGTACCAGGCTGAGATCCTGAGGTGATTGGGACAGGGTCCCTGGCAAGGGAACACACAGGGTACCAGGGAGACACTTGTCAAAAGAATGTGGTGATGATAATGGTGATAAATCGGCTAGTAAGAGGTGATGAAAAGTTTGGGCATTTGGAAACTGCTTTTAATGTTGACTTTTTTTTTTTTAACAAACACATGCATAGTTCTCACAATGTGCCAGACACCACTCTATGAATTTTGCAAATATTAAATCATGAATTCTCCCAACAATTTCTGGAGGCAGACACTATTATTATCTTCATTCTATTGTTGAGGAAACTAAGGAACAGAGAAGTTAAGTGCCTTTCCGAAGATCACACAGCTCATCAACAAAGAGCCGGGATCTGAACTCATACCATCTGGCACTAGAGTCCATGCCCACAGCCACTACATGTTGCCTTTCCTTTAAGCCAGTTCCTGGAAGCTGAGAGGGATTTGGGCAGATAGACAAAAGGGAAAGGGGTGATATGAAGACATCAGGGACAGCATTCCAGGCAAAGGGACAAGCTTGTCCAAGGGCACGGATGTGTGACTATGTGTGGTCCCTGAGAAGAAACCCAGTGGTCAGAGCGGTTGAATAAGAGAGGGTGCTGCCTGGGGTGTGAATGCCAATCCAGGGGTGATGGGTGGGGAAAGAGAGCTGGCAAAAAGAGCCCGGAACGAACCCACAGAAGGAAAGCCAGAGAAAGAGTGTCTTCAAAGGGGAAAAGGCAGAGAAATGACGATGGCAGGGTCCACAGTGTCAGAAGTTCAAGTAAGATGAGGAAAACTGAGCTATTCTTTTGGAGATTAGGGTGGGTAGCCCAGAGGACTGCAGTTACACTGTAGTAGATGAAAAGTTTCTGGGAGGAAAGAGTGGTGTGAATGTTTTATTTTTTTTTGAGAAGTTTTATGGTAAAGGGAAGGGGGAAAGAGGGAAAGGAAAGGAAAAGGACAGAAAAGAGAGGGAATAGAATGGAATGAAAGGGAAGGTAGTGGGCCCAACTTAGGGTCAGAGGCAGCCGGAGGAGCAGAATGAAGGGGTAAGAGAGATAGACTAAGGAGGCAGATGGAATTAGTGAGACCGAGGTACAGAACTTCTCCCTGGCACACCCTCAACCTGAGCTCTCTTTGGGACGCACAATATAGTTGTCATTTCTTTCAGGCAGTGGAGCATACATAAAAAGGTTTTGATGCAGATTTAATACAGGTGGCTTTATAAGACATCTTATACTGTGAGGACTTTGAGGGAGGACCTATGGTTCCCCAACAGAGTACCAGGCATAGAGTAGTAGGTGCTTAGTGTGTTTGTTGAATGAATAAATGGGTTTTATTTACATTTCTATTGTGAATATTATAAAAAGAATATGGAACTGATTTTAAAACACTTGGAAATATAGTAATAAAAGCAAAAATTTTATGGTCTGCAAGTCATTTTAGGAAATGTTGCAAATACATATATGCATCCTGCCTGAGGCCTTGAGGTAATAGGACCATTATAGGATTTCTCATTGGGTCATCAAAAAAGTTTCTGCTGTCATACTCCTAATACTTTACAGACAGAGTCTGTATTTTTTTAAAGGTAGGAAAAATGAATTGTTTTTGGAGCATAGGGTAGAGTTAAAGGTGTTAAGAAAATGTATAATAATTTTACTAGTGTCTTGACTACTAATTTGGATAAATGTTTATTCTCAAAGTGTTTCAGCATTATCTTTCTTCTTCCAGAAAGGTCAGGCATATGCCACTAAAAATACATTGAGTACATTCGAGAATATTTTCCAAGTGATTTATTGGGGGTAATGTATGGACTATTTATTTAAATATATCTCTTTTTCCAGTAATGCTGCAACCTCATTAGAAGCGACTTGGCTCATTGCTTAAGCAAAATGATTTAGCTATTTAGGACCTCTCCTTTAAAAATAGGTTATTTTCCTCTAATAGTTTACTAGAATTGGGGATCTATTTTTAGAAAAGTACATGAGAATGGCTAAGGTCATGGCCCTGAGCCTTAGGGAATTCCTCCAGAAGTTGTGTCTGTTGTACATTCTGGTTCATTTTTCTCCCTTCCTGATACTCTGGAGGGGAGAAATTCTCCACTTGAGGTATGAGGGCACAGCCACTTCTCTGGGGGACTGTGGAATCCTCTGGAGGGGTTCTGTACTGTATTCTCAGTGGCAGGCCCCCAGCCAATAAGGTATGAGACCTGGTTTTAGCAGTGAAAAACTGCTTACACTCTTTGGGGACAGGAGAACACTATTTGACATATTGGAAAGTGAAATTTGCTAATTACTGAGTATGCCATTCATAATCTTCTCTCCGTAGCTGATACATTTAGATGCTTATAGCATATATGTAAGTTAGGAAGCAGAACAGTAGAACAATAAAGTGAAAATGCATGATCCCTCCAGAAGCTGAAACATTGCCAGTATTGTAACATCTAATGTTCCTCCTTGTCTCATTCCTCTGACCCCGCCTCTCCCACTATCCTGAATTTTATGTATATTAATCATCTGATCAAAAAATACTTATATTGCATATGTATGTATCCTCCTAAGGGAGAGAAGGAGAAATAGAGAAAGAGAGAGAGACAGACAGAGAAAGATGGAGGGAGGGAGTAAAGGAAGGAGAGACAGAGAGAGGAGAGAGAGAGAGAGAGAGAGAGAGAATAGTTCCTCAAATGGTTTAAGGCCAGTATAGAAAATATACAAATTTCCTCAGATGTTTTGTCCTATCTAATAATCCCGATTCAACTGTTATAGGATACTAAAAATGTTATTGTATTGAAAGATTTAAAATTTATTAAATCCAGTTGGCATGCATACGAAGAAACTGGCAGTTTCATTTATTATTTGTAGAGTGTTAATTGCCTTTTTTCTTGAAAGTAATTTAGCAACATGGAACAAAAGTCCTAAAAACAGTATAATTGACCAGGCAATTTCCCTTATAAAATTTTACTTTAAGGAAGGAATCAAATAAATATATGAAGATGTTTGTTTAAGGATATTAACTGCAGAGCAACTGCAAATAGCAAAAAGAAAAAAGAAAAAATTAAAATGCCCCAAAGCTATTGGTTAAGCAGGTTATGCAGCAATTTAAAATGATAAAGGATGTGCAAGTTATAGTGAGTGGAAAAAAACAGTCATATAATATGTATATGGACCATCCAGTTTTTATAAAAATTTCTATATTTATATTCCTGGAAAAAATTGTGGAAGCAAATACACCAAATTTTCTGAGCAGTAAAATGATTTTAGGTGATTAGTGTTATCACTGCTTACCCGAATTTTTTTTCCCTGTAAGAATAATGTATAATGCATTTTGATAAAATAAAACAATAACTTATTGTGGTCTACTTCATAAAAAGAAAGCTTGAAGATTTTTGATGCTGCCCTAAACTCCATTACCTATCTGTGGACTATCCTTGGAAAAAGTAAAATTGTAGATGGATACCTACTATGAAGACCTTTTCTCCCTTACTGTGCTTTCTGGGAGTGTAGACTGATTTTACAACAGACTAAAAAACAGAAATATAATTACACAACCCCCAAATACATTCCACTAAACAAAAAGTCAAACATCTGTATTACCCCTGATCATATAAGTTCAGCTCCAGTCCATCAGCATGGAGCCCACACACCACCACCAGCTAACTGCACCCCCGTCATGCTTCCCACAAGGTGGGTTAATATTTCTAATTACATTTGTCATTATGAAATCCCCATGAGGTGGGGAGAGTATATAGCGGCAGGTACAGCAATTATCAAGGCCACTTTTTTTATTTGGTAAAAGACTGGTCAAATATTTTCATTTTATAGTCCCTGGTCTCCTGGAGCCTTTGAAAATAATGGCCAGTAGTTTAGCAAGTTCATTAACTAATTCCCTTAAGGCTGGGGAATGTGCATTATCTGGACCTGCTGATTTACATATTGTACCATGTTTTCAAGTATTCCCTTACCTGGTTTATTTCAACATCTATATTTAAAAGTCTTCATTACTTCCTAATTATCTATGCTCCCTTTCTTTATTTTTCTTGTTAAAGACCAATTTAAAAGAGCAGCTCGGTATCTCTGCCACTCAGAGTCATTGTTAATTTCACTCCCCTTCTCATTTATTAGTCCAGCCACTTTATTGCCACGTTTCCTGCTCCCCAGCCCGTTTTCCTTGCCTCTAACCTCTTTGGCAGTGTTAACTCATTCTGCTTTCTCTGCTGCTGCTCTTATCTTTCTTTCCTTGATGCGCTTTAGAAAGAGTTGGCACATTCTTTTTTTCTTTTCTTTTCTTTTTTGGCTCTTCTTCATCCTTTCTCTATTTCCGAAGTGGGCTTTCTTCCACCCTCAGATCTTTTCAAGGTTCTTTGTCAAGCGGCTCCTTGCATTTTTTATTCAAGGCATCCTGGGCCTTTGTGGCTTAACTGTGATTTGAAAACTTTGTGCCCTTGCCTGTAGTGCTATCTGGGTTTCTTAATTCACCCAAATTGGATTTCTGAAAATCTTTGAACTTGAGCAAGTTCCTTAATGTTTTTAAATACAGAGATCAGGTCATATCACCTGGGTAGTGGTGTCTTGTGGTCAATAGTATCAAAGACCATCCATGGGAGGGAGAGAATCCATAGAGATGTGAGGTCACCGTTCATGCCTTGGGCAGGATATAGACATTTTCAGACCCAAATACATCTGCGACAAAGAAGCTAAAGCGCTGTTGGTGTTCCAGGTTGTTGACATTGAACTTGGTTTCCTGGGCAGAGGACACACCTCAGAAGGCAGGCAGCTTGCTGTTTAGAAAGGCACGGTTAATAAATGCTGCTCAGGAGTTCCTCTTCCAAGTTTACATTAGTTAATGGAATGAGAGCAACTGCTAGATTTCGTACTTATCAGTTTAGATGCAACAGTCCAGTGTTCCTTCATTCTGTTTCTGATAGCGTGTGAACGTGGGGGTCTACAGGTAAATACGTGACCTTGGGACAGCTTTACTTCAAACTGCAGCAGCTGTGGAGGCCTGCTCAGGTCTCGCTCAAGAGAGAGCCTGCCGCAAGGAGTGCAGTTGGCTGTCAGCCTCCAGCTGGGCGAGTTGCCAGGGCAGCTTCTGACCAATGGCTGGATACAGCGGATGTACCATGGTCCATATATTCTGGTCAGCGCAGGACTCCTTAGTAGGCGATCTTTGCACCCGATTGTCCCATTGGGCTGGCCAAGCTGTTTTCGGAGCTGCACTGCAGTGTGAGGCTCCTCCTACCTCATCTTCCTTCCTTCCCCCTCTCCTCTGCACAGATGGTAGACCTGCACTGAAGTCTGAAGGTTCTCCCGGCCTACTCCTGCTCCCTCTCGCCTTTATCTTTCACTAGATCTCTTGCACTTCTAACACCATCTCAGCATCTGCTTCTTGGAGGACCTGAAGTGACACAAGAACCCAGCCTCCCTTTAACCTTGCTAACCCCTCCTTCCTCCCCCATCCATCCTGCCTGGCATGAGCTCAGCCATACACTCTTTTATGTTACTTTATGGAAAACTCAAATGCTACGGAGTCACAGAATGCATTCCAGACTAACTAAACGAACTGGTGGTCATCTCCAGTGTAGAATTGTTATATATATACTATTACTCTCATTCATTAATATGGATAATTGGTTTTATTACAGTTTGATCAAATTGGACAGTTTCCAGGGAAAAAGCTTGTACTTAGGCCTCAGCAGCACTAGGTGATGCTGCTGCCCCACGCAAAGGCTGCAGTCTGAGCTAGGCTTGGCCAGAGCCATCCTGGGCTGGGAGGGGGGCTGTCTTTCCTTGGCTAGATAGAACCTACCGACCTGTAATCCACTTCAGAATCTGAAAAAAGTAATTTCTGGCTTCATGATTCTGGGCTCTAAAAAAGGATGTTAAATCTCTCTCAGAGCTTACAGAATGTGTGTATGTGTATGCATGTGTGAGTGAAAGAGTTTTTTTTTTTGTTTTTTTTTTGAGTTGGAGTCTCACTGTCGCCCAGACTGGAGTGCAGTGGCCACTCCCGGCCACCGCAGCCTCGACCTGCTGGGCTCCGGCGATCCTTCCGCCTCAGCCTTCCGAGTAGCGGGAACTACAGGAGCACGCTACCACGCCCGGCTGCTTTTTGACTTATTGTAGAGATGAGGTCTCGCCAAGTTGCCTAGGCGGGTCTCGAACTCGCAGGCTCCGACAATCCACTCACCTCAGCCTCCCAAGGTGCGGGATTATAGGCTGAGCCACCGAGCCCGGCTGAGTGAAAGAGTTTTTAGGAATTCTTTTTTTTTTTCCTGTCTTGTTTTTAAGAGACAAGGTCTCACTCTGTTGTCCAGGCTGGAATGCTGTAGTGCGACCATAGCTTACTGCAGCCTTGAACTCCTGGGCTCCCGCCTCCCGAGTAGCTGGGACTACAGGTGCAAACCTCCTGCCTCAGCCTCCTGAGTAGCTGGGACTACAGGTGCAAGCCACCACACCCAGCTGATTCTTCGGGAGCTCTTGAATTGATTCAGAAAATAACTATGGTTGCTTTAAATTCCATAACTGCCCTCCAGTTCACCTTACACGATCGCTCATACTTTTGGATCCACAGAACAATGGAAAGTTCAGCAACTCTCCCCTCTGGCCCCAGATGTGGAGAGAAAGATCAGTCTAAGTGGTATTGACACCAAAGTCTTTATCCAGAGTTCCTCAAAAGAGTTGCACGTCCAGGCAACACTCACTTGTGTCAGATGAATAGAGAGACAGAGTATAGGGTACCGAGGTTACTTCTGTGCTTGGTGTCTTCTCTGCTGAATACAGAAGAGGCACTTCCGTGGCCAGGTTTCTGACTTCAGCGCTGCCATCTTTGACCCCTGACCCCTTACATATGCAGTCAGCAATATGTAAGCATAACACCTGCCTGGTAAATCCTCATAGACAAAGCTGCTGAGTTGGTCTAAAAATTTAACCCAGCAATTCATTCCCACCCCTAAACAGTGGTATCTATTCTACACTCACAGTATTACTTTCTTGGGAGCAGCTGGGTTGGCACATTGGTTAATATGAGTTTTAAGAAGAAGTTATTTTCTTACACATGGGGTGACTATTTGGTTGCATAGAAAACACATTCATATTCACAGGACTGAATTCATTCGTGTCTCCACTGGGGAATCTTCAGAACCACAACCATCAATCCACTCCTTACATTTCTTTAATATGGCCCATTCTCTTCCGTCCCATTCTGCACCAATAATGGTTAGGAATTTCCCAGAAGACTTTTGGCCTAGTGCTTTGCAGAGAGACATTAGGAGTATGTCAGTGGGATAATTTTTGAAAGATGGCCCTAATATTGCTGATGGACCCTGCCATCCAAGTGCAGGCGACTCAAATCTGCTTGATTGTAAGAATACATTCTCAGGTCTCTCCCTTGGAGATTCTGACTCAGTAGGTCTGAGGTATACTTGGGTTATATGTATTTTATGCAAGCAGCCCAGTGACTCTCATGATCAGTCAAGTTCAAGAAACACTGCCCCACTGCACAAAGTGGGTTCCAGCTACAAACTCGTATATGATTCCAATCAGACTCAGCAGAAGCCACAGTGCAAAATAAGATCATGGGGATTTTAATAGCTAGAAAGAGGAACATCTGTGAGTCATGGGATGCCCCCACCAGGTAATTGGGCACCGAGGGTCACTGCAGCCACCTGGAAGCTTCTGGTACAGAAAGCATTGGGGAATCTTTTATTAACATATTTAATGTGCTTGACTAAGGGGAAAAAGTATGGGAAGTCAGGAAGCCTCGTTAGCAACCCTGTGTAGCACATGGCCAAGAAAGAATTCTTTCTCAGGAAAGGCTTGGTTTAACCCTTGGCTATCTTTCTCTGGGGAGAAGGGTATATACAAGCCTAAACAGCAGCCTTTCTAAAAGGGCTGGGGCTCTATGGGCAGTTCCTGGGAGGAGTGCATAGAAAGTCACACAGAACTCTATCACGGAACAAGGTTATGGATTCCAGGAGAGAGCAGTCTGCCATGTTATGTCCCTGGCTGCCCGCCTTCTACTAGGGTCAGCTTTGAGAATCCCTGAGGACCCCAGACTATTGACCCACCCGATGAGAGATCCCTCCATCCTTTGTTCATGGTTGAGGGGTGAGTGCAACTCTTTTCCAGCTGAGGATTGACTAAGATAAAGTGGTGCAGAACCTCAGTGAGAAGCTGAAATTGCAACCATGTGCCTCAAAGAGTCAAATGGAAACTCTGATCTGCAGGTTTTTCAGGCCACTTCTGTCACAGTCTAACATCACACCTGTACACCAAACCACAGTAGATAAGATTCCCAACTTGCCCCCTCCCCAACAAAGTTGGCCACCCCATGGGAAATTTTTTGTTTGGTGGTAACAGCTAAGTGAAAATGTAACATTCTCTTCTTGTCTGCAGATAAATCATTCTGAGTTGGGGGCATTTTTTTGTTTTCTAACCCTGAAAGAGTCTGGGGGTAGATTTTCTTTTCTTTCTTTCTTCCTTTTTTTTTTTTTTTTGCCTTTTTCATAAATAAATATTTTAACTGGAAATTTCCAAGCGTATGACGGGCCTAGAATGTGAACTTGAATGTACTGTAATAGAAATCATCAGTTGCCATGGCGACGTGTTCCAAGAGCAGATCGCACCAAGTCACGTGAGCAGAGAGTGCTCAGTAATACTAACACATCAGAGAGCGAGGCCACTTAACCTCAATCGCTTCCAGCTATTGTGCAGAATGCAATTGAATTTATTCCTAATTTCTGCCAGTGCTAAGGAACAAAATTTCCCTGCAGATTTTAATCTTACTCAGGCAGCCTCAGCCAGTGCCCAGACACTGTTCAGCACCAATATTCAGCCTCGCTACTCACCCACTTTACAGCTCTATTTTCTTATTCTTATTTTTAATAATAGCTTCCCTCTCTCTGCTGGATCCTGCACATCCCCCTGCCCTGGGGAGAGCTGCCCTCCTCCTTTCCGAATGGCTGCACGGTTTCTCTGGCTCCCTCTGCTAATGCAAGGAACACAGCTTTCATAATAATACCAATTAAAAAATGACAGGTCTCCACTTTCAGCGGTAGGGTCCCCCCTCCCTCCACCCCAAACCTGTTCTGAAATACAATCTTCACCAGCTCTGGGCTGGACCTTAGACTGCCACAATTAACAGCCCCACCGTTAATACGGTAAACCCAGGGATTGGTGGATGATGGAATCAAAGTATGTATTTTCAGTCTCTGTCACAGTCACTTTCCCCCCATCCCTCAACCAGGAGAACAACACAAACTACCAGGAGGTACGGCCACCGATCACAGAACACTCATTTCGAGAGCTTATCAGCTCCTATGAAGGCTGATAAATCAGAGTCTCTTGTATGGACAGTCTCAAGTTAGCGGCATCATCGATCTCCCCTGCCCCTTTTAAGTTATTTGTCTTATTCACTTCCAAAGATGATATCAGAGATGCCAAATGAGGCTTTGTTTTCTGCGCTCTTCAGCTGCCTAGGGTGAGTTGCCGTGTTGTTGCAGGGGACTAGGAAGCATGCTTCCGGGGCTTAGCCCTTTGTTTCCAACCCAAGGTCACCTCTCCCCCGTCGGTTCAGGTGTTGTCAGCAGTCTGCCTGTGTTCTGAGGCAGGAGGCAGCATCTTCCCTGGCTGACAGTCTTTGCGAGACCCTAGCCCTTTATTGACCTCCTCCCTTTATGTATGTCACTTTTACAAAGACGTAAAACCTGCTCGAGGAGCTAAATGGAGACAATGCGGAGTCTGGTCCTCAGAAAGTCCATGTTGAAGGTCAAGCAAAAGGAACCTCAAAACATAGGAAGATTATTGGAAAGGTCTTTTGAGAAAAAAAGGGGGGTAGTTTCTGCAGTAGCTTCCTTTAGCAGGTAGATTCCTCTAATAAGGGGAAAATGTAGTTGCAAATCACTTACTCAGCTAGCACCAAGCCATTGTTCTAATGCTGAGCTGGAATGGAAAGCGTGGAGAGAAGTCGAGAAGAGAAGGAATGGCAGCATGGAGTCAGCACAGGCTGCTGGTGGTCAGAGCTGACTGTACATGGAGAGCTTGGTAACTATGGAAATCTTCATGGAGCCTGTGAGAGAAAAGCAGCCAGAGAGGAAATGAAGGGAAGTGTTGCTGTGAATTTTATATCGGCAGTGTGACATTTGGATCTGGAGAGGGAAAACACACACCCAGCTGTTGGTAGCACACAAGGCTCTATGCCCACCCTGCTGTGACAGAGCCTCTGAAAGCCCTTTGCTAAGCTTCCTTGCCCCACACCTGCCTGGCCACAGAGAAGAGGAGCAGGTGCCCCTGGGTCGAGCCAGTCCTCTAGTTCCTGTCAGGGACTTGAAGCCAGCACAAGTTCCCTATGACTGGGAGCACTGTGTTTAACTGGCAAATTAAATTGTCCCACGATTCACAACACTGAGAATATTTTCTAATCAAAATTGTTTTGATTTATACTAGAGTGTCCTTTTTACATTTACTACTCAGTCATACTTGCTGATCCTTTCACTAGGGTAGTTCAGGCAATGAGCAGCTTGGAAGGCCCCAGGAGGATGTTTAATCTGCATCGAAGCAGTATGTTTAATCTGCACTTTAGACAGAGTGGCCTTCCGAAACATTTAGCCATACAGAGGTACATTTCTGGTGACTGCTGAGCCTCAGGACCTCCTATGGAAGAAAGATGGTGAGAAAATGGTAGAAGAAAGCAGGAGCATTTTATTCCTGGTGAATTTCATGAAAGGGAAAGACAATCTGTGCTATTATGCTAATACTGGCAATAGGAATTTTATTATGTTCATTAATCCACAGTCACGGAATAACATTATTACAATTCTTACAGCCTTTCAAAGTACTTTCATAACTATTACCTTATTTCAACAGCACAGCAACCCTATGATGTAGGTGGGTGCATTTTACAGATGAGAACATTTAGATCTAAAAAGATTGGGGCTAGAACAAAGTCACACCAAGTTGGGACAAGAGCTAGATCCTAGGACACCTGGTCCAGTGTTGTTTCCATCACTCATAACGTATTGACAAGCTGAGGACTGGGTTTACTGCCACTTACATGGCCTCTTCTGAGGGAAAGGACTCAAAGAGGCTTTTTCCTGCATAATTTTCTATATTTTTAGGTTTGGAAGGAGCCAGTTCATGGCTGAATGCATGGGAATTGGTGCCTGAGCAGAGGTCAACCATCTGTGGACTGAGTGTGAAGAGACCAGTTGCCTTTGAACAAGTTTGTTGAGGATTCTGCCCAATAGAGTTTTTCAGATTAGATGTAGGCAACACAACCCGATCCAATCTTCTCCTTTGGGAGGTATGAATCCTGCTACCTAATGGGAAATCAAACTAGCTCTCCTCTAGAAGCTTGCTGTGCAAACCTGCCTCAGAAGCCGTGGGACTTAAGAGTAAAGGTGGTACCTGACGTTTTGATGTAGCTATGTTGACTACCAAAGTATAAACCACTGCACTTTCAACTGCCACGTAATGGAAGAAACAGACTTTCTTACGTTTTCGTATACCACTCTCCATTCCAGGCTCTCTTCCCTACCTTGTCCTTGGTAGTACAGAGATGGAGTCAGAGATGTGTTGAGAGTCAGAGATATTTGGTAGACACATTACCTAGCAATTGAAAACAGAGTTTTAACACTGGTTGTTGGAGTGAGGCCACAACAAAAGGGCTTCTTGGAAATGGCCCCATGAAAACATCCAGCTTGATGATTATTTGGCAGATGATAAAAAAAAAAAACCTATGCTGTTCCAAACTTCTATGGATCCTTGCATTGAACATCTCTTCCTAATTAGATATATCAATCTATTTTTTCTTTCCCTCTTTTTATCTTTCTCTTCTCTTTCTATAAGCCGACAGTTTGATTGGTCATTGTCTCTGGGGAGGCATCCAGCATGGCACGGTGAAAATCTTTCTGGTTTCCATATTACTAAAGTTTAAGCTTTTAGGACAATGGTACCAATGGGGTGTTAGTAGCCTCGAAACAGGCTTTGAAAATGTATGCCATAGATTTTATTGATAGTTCACATGACGTTTTGACTATTGATATTTTTTTCTCTAGGGTCGGAGATGCTAAACATCCAACAATGAATAGTCTGTTCTGCACCATGAACTGTCCTGCCCCAAATGCCTAAGATGCCCCTCCCCTGAATTTGAGAGAGGGAATTTGAGAGCATAGGCCTGATGTCTTGAAGAAACATGAAGGCAGAAGAATCTCCCTGGACTTAAAAGAGATTCCAGGCCAGGTGTGGTGGCTCACACCTGTAATCCTAACACTTTGGGAGCCCAAGGCAGGACGATTGCTTGAGCCCAGAAGTTTGAGACTGTCCTGGGCAACATAGCAAGACCTCATCTCTACAAACGTAAAGAAAATTAGCTGGGCGTGGTTGTGCACGCCTTTAGTCCCAGCTACTTGGAAGGCTGAGGCTGGAGGATTGCCTGAGTCCAGGAGGTTGAGGGTGCAGGGAGCCATGATCATGCCACTGCACTCCAGACTGGCCAACTCAAAAAATAAAAAATTAAACAAAAATTTTAAAAAATTCCATTCTTCAGTCACACGAACCATATTTCAAGTGTTCAATAGTCACCTGTGGCTAGGGGGCATCTCACTAGGTGGATAGGACATCTCCATCATCGCAGAAAGTTCTGTTGGGCAGTGCTGCTACCCCAATGCCATCATTTAAACTGGCATGAGGTCTTTGAAAGCACCCCCCTCACACACACAAAGGTTAAGTGATGAAAAATGGTGCCTCAAAGTCCTAGCCAGGGAGCACAGTTACGTGTTCAGCCTTTTCTCTGCTCATTTGTTTGTGTCAGGAATGCCATTGTGTGCCTGTAGACACAGGAACACCCAGTGCTGGAACTCTTAGGGCTTACCAAAATGATTCAGACTCTGTTCCTGCTCTTAAAGGACTGACAGTTTGGTTAAGGAGACAAGAAATGCACACAAGTAACAATACTCTGAGTAGAAAGTGATCAGTTCATAAGAGAAGTGTGCTGAGTGTTCATGGAGTTCAGAGAAGAAGAATCTGCCTCCAACTCGGAAAAAGGAATGGCCCTCAAAGGAGAAGTGTGAAGGTAGAGGAAAGACTATCCCAAGCAGCGGGGAGGGTATGAGCAAGGCACAGAGGCAGACAGGGTCCTCCCCGGCGGAACAGTGGGCCTCCTCCCTGGGAGCAACCAGCCGGAGGCTCTGTGTAGGACCCCTGCCGTCTGACTGATTACCTTGGTGCACCCTGCTAAGCAGTGGGGGATTAATGTCCTCGCCCAATTGCCCTCTGTTTTGATTAAGGGTCAGTCGTAGGGAAGAGAATTCACTCTAGCAAGTTAAAGCAGGGTTTTAAATGACTTACAAAATTGCCAGGAAAGCTAAAGAAACAGACACTAGATTGAGCTTTCAGGAATGACTCTGAACTCCAGGCCACCAAGAAAACTGCTGCCTCATTTGTGATCAGGAAGTCCCCACGATCAGAAGCAGTACAATCAGGAAGTGGCCACCATCCATAGTTGCCACAGAAAATCCCAACACAGCCATGATGGTGCTGCTGGAGAAATAGCAGCCCCAGAAAACATGGACTCTGACTCACTTTCATCTTCGACATTGCACCTGGGTATATTTGACTGGCAGAATATAGATCATATCCAGAGCCCTAGGTGCAAAACCACCTGAAACATAAAATAATGTGGAAAACATTGGTTACTAGCTTTTCAGGCTCCAAAGCACAGGAAGGAATGTTGAAAAAAGTGGGGAATCAAGTCTGTTTCCAACCTACCACACCCTCCTACCCCTCAGTGACAGGGGCTTAAGTGGCTGGTCATAGTCCAGGGTGATTAAAGCAACTTTCAAAGGTCAGAGCCTGAGACCATTTCTGCTAAAAGCAGAATTCAGGAAGCAACATTCATATAACCACACTAACAAGAAAGAAAAGTCTGGAAAATATTTTAAGGAGACTGGATGTCCTTTATAAACCAAGGGTTCCAGAACTGTGCAACCTCTTTGCCTTTGCTTTGATGGAGCCACTGCATTCCCTATCCTTTTGCAAATCAGCGGGGTTGTACAACGTTCAACCTGGCTACATATTGATAAAGACTGAGGGACGCTATGGTTAGGGTGAATTTCCAAGTCTGAAAAGTGCTGGGAAGGCAAGAGAAACAGACACGAGCTTGAGCTTTCAGGAGTGACTATGAAAGGTGGCACCCAGCTCCTGGTTTTGTTTGTCATATCAGTCCCTTCTGAGGAAAGCAAACAGCAGGTAACTGGAGAACACACCTGCCTATAGCAGCTGTTTGATGTTAGCAGGCTTTGATTGTCAACCAAGCAATTTGCTTAGGATTTGGAAACAAAGGAAGAAGATTGTCAAAAGCCGGAGGAGCAGGTGACATGCAGCATGCCTATGTGCTCCCAGCAGTCAGGAGGAGAATGCGTGAGCGGGAGATTGGCACTAGAGGTAGTGCATTTTGGGGAAGTGACAGCCTCCTACAGGGCAGTAATGGGATCTCTGCAAAAAAGTGCCAACTTCCCATCCCAATAAAGTCTTGATGTCGGTAAGACCATGCTGCTGGTAAATGAGTCTAACCTGTGTAGAGGTAGGGAGGAAATAGCTCGGTTCTTAGTATGATTAGAAAAAAATCATCAGTGAGGAGTCCATAAAGGATACCAGCCAGAATGATTTATAGTTTATGTGACTAATTTACTATTACCGAAATGTGTCTGAACCCATTTGCACTTTAAGATCCAGCTCCAGTGTCAAGTCAACTCATTCATTCTTTCTTCCAAGAATATCTACTCAGCACCTTCTAGGAACAAGCTGTACAATGATCCATGCAAGTCATGGTGTCCATAGGGAGATGAATGAAAGAGACAATCTTCTCTAATTTCTACTATAGAAAGGATATGAATAAATAACTCTAGTACAAGGTAGCAGATGAAATAAAATGATGCACAAATTCCAGGTTGGGAAAATTACTTCAGGTTTGTGGAGGGAAATGGGAAGAAAGATCTGGAAGACCTTCCTGGAAGAGGAAGTGATCTCAGTGGATCATGAGCACCCATTCTTAGTTGTTCAGTTCTTGTAAACAGCCAGGGTCATCTGCCATGCAGCCAGCACCTACCATATGTTGCCTCATGGAATTATTTGTTTTTCAGTATATCTGATCTTCTCATTTATACCTGACATATAATAAGCTTTGAAAGTATTTTTTAATGAATGGAGACACTGTATATAAAGAAGGATATTTAACCATATAGTGGGTAATGAATAATTATCAGCCCTTTTCTGGGATAGAAATGGGCTAGGAGGGAAAGGTCAATGTCATGGCTGAATATAAGCTCGGCATGCAGCTCAATTTTTTGACCAATTTCAGTGCTAAAGGACTGGGATCAGCAGCCTTGCTTGAATTAGTATTTGTTTTGGAGCCAGTCTCTTCTGTATTCTGGGAAAGTGCTCACTATCATGTTCAGGAGAATTACTCTGAAAATCGCTGTTTGTTTGTAACCATGATATTCAGAGGAGGCACATGTGATTTTAACTGAATTAAAAACCAGATGTAATGTGGGAAGTGTTGAAGATCTTTCTAACGATTGTTAGAGATGAGGAGAATCTGTAATGAAAATGTGGACATAGTTCACATAGAACTTTTGCACTTCTCAAACTCCAATGTAAATTTAAATTCAAAATGCATTGTTCTAAGAATAACTGTTCAGCATAAAATCATGAACTCAGAGAAGCATCTCATTATCCTCACAGGGGGTAGCCTGAGAACTGAGGACATGGAACCAAACTGTATCTTTCCCATCAGACACCCCCAAGGTCAGTGTTAAAGCCCTGCTGGGAAAAGAACTGCAAAAGCAATAATGTCGTCACCAATTGTGCATCTATGACAGTTGTGTGCGCTCTGCAAATCTCTCTCATAGGTGGGATGGGGACAAAGAGTTATTCACTTATAGAACAATAAGAGGAGGAACATTAATTTGCCCAGGCACAAGGTCATAATCAAGTCAAAGCACCCAGGAACCCCACTAAGCCATCTCTCTGTACGTTACCAGCAGCATGCAGAATTGAAGTCCATAGGCAACTTTCCCTTTGCCTGGCTGCCTGCTATCCCCCAAGGGCCAGTGGAGACTGCCTGAGGAGACACGAGCTGATTCTGGTTCACTCAAGCAGAGCCCATCACTAAGTGGACTGTTGCCTTGCCCTGCCTCTGGGGAGGAAAGCACCGGATATCATGGTTAGTGCTGGATGTGTGCCCAGTCTTTATAGGTATGCCACTGGAGCCAAGTCTTGTGCTGCCAGAAAGAAGAGTGTGTATCCCAGAGGAAGGGCCCCCACACCACTCAGACCCCTAATGCTGCATGCTTTAAAATGCCCATCTATTTTTGTCAATTCAACGAGTCTTCTCAGTTGAGCAGTGCTTGTCAAATATAGAAACATTTGTATCATAGGAGACAGTAAAATCCCCTAAGCCTTAAAAAGTATGTGCTGTGGCAGTTTTCAGGCAAGGTAAACAAACGGGCTTAGATAAAGGAAAATGGCGCCGTGGTGAGGCGTCATAGCAGAGAAAAGAAGGGACTCTGGGAACAGATGGCCTGAGCGCAAATGCTGACTCTGCCGCTTACACGTGTGCGAACTTGCATGAGGTTCTTAGTTCCTCTGTGCCTCGGTTTCCTCATCATTGCATACTTCACAGAGCAATAAGGAAGATGAAATAAATGAAAGTTTATAATGTGATTAGAATGGTTCCTGGCACCTACTAAGCAGCATAGTTACCTGTTACCACTACTACTACAACCATCATCGTTGTTGCTGTCGTTGTCATGGTCATCTGGTTCCTGTAGGCAATGGAATTTGCAACGCCTGGCCTAGAACAGTGATTCTGAAGTGGGGACAGTTTGCCCCCAGGAGACATTTGGCAATGCCTGAAGACATTTTTCGTTGTCATGATGAATGGGAACAGTGGTATTGGTATTGGGTGGGCAGAGTCAGGAAATCTACTTAACAGCTTACAGTGTACAGGACAGCCCCTGCAGTAAAGAACTTTGTCAGCTATGCTCAGGCAGAGAAATTCTGACCTTGATATGCCATGTTTGCATTTCACTCTGGGATCTTACCACATATTATCAGGTTTCGTAGTACAAGTCCTCTCTGCGGTCAGGACTCCCAGACTTTTCTCTGCTTTTCCCCTTCCTCTTCTCCCTCCTCTCCATTCTTCCTAGCTTTTAGGGAAAATTTCTCTCTCCTTTTTAATTTACTCTGTTGTTGGCCTGGAGTGCAGTGGCACCCTCATGGCTCACTGCAACTCGACCTCCTGAGCTCAAATGATCCTTCCATCTCAGCATCTCAAGTAGTAGCTGGGACTATAGGCATGCATCACCATGACCGGCTAATTTGTTGGTTGTTTTTGCAGAGATGAGGTCTCACTCTGTGGCCTAGGCTAGTCTTGAACTCCTGGGTTTAAGTGATTCTTCCACCTTGGCCTCCCTAAGTGTTGTAATTACAGGCATGAGCCACTGGGCCCAGCTGAATTTTGTTTCATTTTCATTAGTTTAAATCGAAGTGGCCACCGTGGCTAGTGACTGCTGTCTAGGAGGGAGTGGCATAAGAGCACAGACTGGCTTGGCAGGCACACAGGACCTCTGTACTACTGTTCATTCTGCTCTGGCAGGCCAGGACTCTCTAGATTCCATCCCTGGTGTTTCTGGGCTGCGACTTTGCCTTTTGGCCCAGGACGTGGGCCTTGAGACTCAGGAGAGAGAGAAGTGGAGGCATCATTCAGGAGGCTTTAAAAATGGGTGAGTAGTTTTCAGCATAAAATATTATTTTCCTTAATTTCTAAAAGCAATCTGCCTGCTTCTTGCACCTTTGAAGCACTGATGTGATGGTGTAGGCAGTGGCAACGCAGAAGCAGATTTTTTTTTATATATCAATATTTTTTATTTTGATATTGTGGGGTACAGTTAAAGGTTAGGTTTACAAATATGCTTCGTTCAGGCACCCTTGTTGTTGAGGGGGTGTTTCCCCATCCCCAGACAGATATTACTACTGTTAATCCCACCTCCTTTCCCCTCCCCCCCAGTTTCCCACCACTGTCAGTCATTTTCTTATAGTATTACGATGGATGTTCAAGGTCCACTATATAAGTGAGAACATGTGATACTCAGATCTTTGTTTCTGTGAGTGGTCACTCAGTATTATAGACTCTAGTTCCATCCAGGTTGCTGCGAAATTCATGATTTTGTTTTTTTTTATGGCTGCATAGTATTCCATCATGTATATGTACCACATTTTTTAAATCCAGTCCTCTTTTGATGGACAGCATGGTTGATTCCAGGTTCTTGCTATTGTGAACAATGCTGTGATAAACATACGTGTGCAGGTATCTTTTTCATAGAGTGATTTGAGTTCTTCAGGGTATATTCCCAGTAGGGGGATTGCGGGATCATATGGGAGGTTGATATTTAGAGCTTTTAGGAATCGCCACACTGCTTTCCAGAGGTTGCACTAGTTTGCACTCCCACCAACAATGTAGAAGTGTTCCCTTTTCATCACACCCTCTCCAGCAATTGTTATTTTTTGAGTTATTGATAATTGCCATTCTGACTGGAGTTAGGTGATATCTCAGTGTGGTTTTGATTTGCATCTCCCTGATGATTAGTGAGGTTGAATATTTCTTCACATGTCTGTTGGCTGCTCGGATGTCTTCCTCTGAGAAGTGTCTGTTCATATCTTTTGCCCACTTTACAATGGGGTTGTTTGTTTTTTTCTTTTCAGCACATTTGAGTTCCTTGTAGATCCAAGATGTTAAGCCTTTGTCAGACCTGGAGTTGGCAAATACTTTTTCCCTGTCTGTGGGCTGTCTCCCTGCTCTCTTGATGGTTTCTTTGGCTTTGCAGAAGCTTGTCAGTTTAATGAGGTCCCACTTGTCTATCTTATCTCTTATGGCCTGTGGGTTTTGGGTTTTGTTCAGGAATTGGATGCCAGTTCCAATTTCCATAAGGGTATGTCCTGCATTTTCTAAGGTTCTTATGGTTTGAGGTTTTGCATTTAGGTCTCTAATCCATTTAGAGTTAATTTTTGTGTATGGATATAGATAGGGGTCTTGTTTGAGTCTTCTTCATGTGGTCAGTCAGTTTTCCCAGCACCATTTACTGAATAGGTTCTCCTCTCCCCAGTGGTAGGTGGTGGAGGCTTTGTCAAAGATGAGTTGGTTGAGAAATTGAGGTTTTGCTTCTGGAATCTCAATTCTATTCCATTGATCTATATGCCTGTTCCTATACCAATACCAAGCTGTTTTGATTATTGTAGCTTTATAGTAAAGTTTGAAGTCTGGTAATGTGATACCACCTGCTTTTTTTTTTTGCTGAGGATTGTTCTGGCTATTCTTGGTCATTTGTGCTTCCATATGAATTCATGTATTGTTTTTTCTTGGGTTTCTGTTTGTTTATTATTGGTATAAAGAAATGCGACTGTTTTGCACATTTATTTTATATCCTGAGACTTTGCCAAAGTAAACACAATCAGAAACACAAAAGATGAAGTCACACTGACCCTGAAAAAATACAAAAGATCACTAGAGACTATGTACACTTGTATGGAAACAAACTTGAAAACCTTAAGGAAATGGAGGACTTTCTGACATCACACATGAAACAAGAAGAAATTGAGACCCTAAATAGACCAATAACAATCAAGGAAATTGACTACGTAATAAGAAAACTACCTACAAAAAAAAGCCCTGGACCAGATGGTTTTCCAGCAGAATTCTACAAGACATTTAAGGAGGAGCTGATATCAATCCTACTGAAGGTATTCCAGGTGATTGAGAAAGATGGAACTTTCCCCAAATCATTTTACGAAGCTAACATCACATTGATACCCAAGCCAGGTAAAGACCCAACAAAGAAAGAGAACTACAGGCCAATATCTTTGATGAACATAGATTCTAAAATTCTCAACAAGATCCTAGCAAACCAGATTCAACAACACATCTCAAAAATCATCCATCATGACCAAGTAGGCTTCATCCCTGGAATGCAAGGCTGGTTCAACATTCATAAAACCATAAATGTAATTAAATACATCAACAGATGTCAAAACAAAAACCACATGATTATATCATTAGATGCAGAAAAAGCTTCTGATAAAATCCGGCACCCCTTCTTGACAAAAACCCTTGAACATCTAGGCATATGGGAAACATACCTCAAAATAGTAAAAGTCATCTACAAGAAACCCACAGCCAGCATACTCCTAAACGGACAAAAACTGGAACCATTTCCCCTGAAAACTGGAACAAGACAAGGATGCCCACTCTCACCCCTCCTGTTCAATATAGTATTGGAAGTCCTCACTAGAGCAAACAGAGAAGAGAAGGCAATCGGGGTATCCAAATAGGAAAAGAGGAAATCAAGTTATCTCTCTTTGCAGATGACGTGATTGTGTTCCTTGAAAACCCAAGAGAATCTGTCAAAAACCTTACATTGATAAAGAAGCAGAATGTTACTAGGATGGTTGGCCATGTGTTGGGTGGCATCCTGCTGTGGGCCAACACTGAAAGGACAGCTCCTTCTGGAAAGGAAAATGAGTTTCTCATGATGACATTTCCCCCCATCTCTGGTGTTTCCTACATCAACCACATGTGAGTGTCCAATTGCAGCTGGATGTCAAGGATGTAAACGACCCCCGTGGGCATTCTGAATTGCTGTAATTAGGGTGACCCCAACACATTCCAGGCCTGGCTGCTGCGCTTGCTCTTGCTACACAAAAGGCTATGATGCCACAGCAGAACTAGGATAATGATGCAAACACAGAGTATGGTACACATGCTTTGCACACAAATGTGGTCACCTGGCTGCAAAGTGGCTCCCCTTCATGAAGTTCTGAGAGTGCATGTGGAGTCCCCTTTTATTTACGGTGATCTCTTTTATAGAATTTTTGGAGGTCACCAGCCACACTTTGGTCCAGTCTGCTATGTGTGCTCATCTTCTATTTTTCTTTTCTTTTCTTTTCTCTCTCTCTTTCTTTCTCTCTCTCTCCCTCTTTCTTTCTTTTCTTTTCTTTCTTTCTTTCTTTCTTTCTTTCTTTCTTTCTTTCTTTCTTTCTTTCTTTCTTTCTTTCTTTCTTTCTTTCTTTCCTTCTTTCTTTCTTTCTTTCTCTCTCTCTCTCTCTCTCTCTCTCTCTTTCTTTCTTTCAAGTCGTGGTCTCACTGTTGCCTAGGGTGGAGTGCAGTGGCATCATCACAACTCACTGCAATCTTGGGATTCCTGGGACCAGACAATCCTTCTGCCTCAACCTCCCTAGTAGCTGGGACTACAGGCATGTGCCACCATGTTTGGCTAATTTTTTGATTTTTTTGTAGAGAGGAGGTTTCACTTTTTTGCCCAAGCTGATCTTGAACTACTGGGCTCAAGTAATCCTCCTGCCTCGTCCTCCCAGAGTGCTGGGATTATAGGTATGAGCCATCAAGCCCAGCTAAGTGCTCATATTCTTTTCTACAGAATTCAGCCTTGCCTGTCGTCTTTGTTGCCCCATGGCATACGTTGAGCAGTTGAGCTCTAGAAACACCAAGTGCTCTGAAGGCCTCAGTCTCTTCCCTTTCTGCTGCTCTAGGGCCACTTTTTATGCAGGTGGAAGCTCTAAATACAATGACAAGAGAACCAGAAAGAAATCTCACTGCTTTGCCTCAGTTTGAATCCACTGAAAATGAATGAATGTTCAGACTAGATAATTGCTTGCTATTGGAAAATGGTCTGGGGGTCTGAGGAGGTGAATGGGAAGATCCGGCAGAGACAGGACAGAACAAGAGGCACAAGAAGGTATCTCAGTTAGTTCTGGGATCACGTTCTAGCTGTGAGCCTTAGGCAGATTTCTTGGTCTCTCCGAGTTTCTGTTTCATTTTATGGGTTGATAAGAGGTTGAAATGAGGTAATGTATGTGATGGTCCTTATAGAATGTCTGACAATAGATTGACAGAACCAGTGGCACCTTCTGGTAGGGAGCCTCCGGGACCTGTACCTTTTTACATCTTTTGGTGGTAAGCCAAGATTTGAGAGGGCATTGTGGTACTCGCCCAGTCACTCACAGCCATGATGTTGGCATTCCAAGAGGGAGCTCCATGGAATAAGCCAGTTCCAACATTGCTAATAGCTCACCATCAGTAATGATGCAATAATAACTGAAATGCATCCTTAATTATGAGCATTTACATGGGTCTAACAATTCCACAACAGTCTCTTGGGTGTGACTATTGCTATTTCCATCTTGCAGATGATGAAACTAAGGGCCCAGGAGGCTAACTGACTTGTCTAAGGCCACACTGTCTATATGTGGTAGAGCTGGAACTCAAATCCAGGGAGTTTGGGTTGAGAGTAGACACTGTTAACCATTGCCTCTTAGAGCACTGCTTTCAAAGCGCTGAACTCAATATGACGATTATGGCTATAGCTAATAGTAACAATAGCAAGTAGGCTAGGAAATGTTTAGCTCTCTAAAAGTTTTATAGCGAACTCCATGAGAATCATGTTTTCATCCAGAATGCACGTGATCTTAAAATTTTTAAAAATGCATGTAGAGGGAGGATTTTTAAGAGGAAAACATGAGTTCTTTATATTGCTATATTTTTCAGTGTTGGAAAGAATACAAGAGATGTGAGAAAGGCAGCCCTATGCAACAGGGTGCCGATGACCTGGAGTTCTATTTTGCCTTGATAGACAGCCTGGAAGGGTGGGTCAGATGGTGGAGAGACTTACAGGCTCAGCAAAGAAGTTTGGGCTTTGCCCTGAGTCACTGAAGGTTTTCAGGAGGGAACAGATGGAATAAACAAAAGTTCAGTTGTAATCAATCTGACAGTAGAGTGCAAGGTGAAGAAAGGACAGAGAGACAAGACAGGGAGGCCAGTGAGGTTGCTGCATGTGAAGATGAAGCCTGGGCTAGGGTTGAAGTAGAGGGAATGAAAAGATGGGAGTATCCGAAAAGGAAAACTGACAGGACTTGGTGATTCATTGGATCCTGGGTGGAAGATGGACACATGGAGGCTTTCAGTCACAAGCAAGAGAATCAAGAGGAGGAGGAGAATTCTGAGGGGCAGAAGATTCAGACTCATTGAGTTTTAGGTAAGACAGAGGCACTAAGTTGCAAGGGTAATAGGTAGTAGGAGAACTGGAACACAGAGTAACTCAGGTTTATGGTTTAGTAGAGAAATGGGAATTCCCACACTGAGAATTAGAGACGGTTGTGAGAGGGCGGAGAACCAAGAGATAATGTGAGCATCAACAGGGTGAAGGTGGAGAGTAGCCCACAAAGCCCAGCAGGAAGATCACTGGTGACATTTGTGAGTATAGTCAGGGTTCTCCAGAAAAAGAGAACCAATAAGATGTACATATGTACATACATATATAAAGAGATTTATTGTAAAAAATTGACTCATATGGGTATGAAAGCTAAGTCCCAATACTTGCAGTTGGCCATCAGGAGACGTAGGAGAGCCAATGTGTAAGCTACAGTGAAAGTCTGAAGGTCTGAACATGGTGTAAATTTCAGTCCAAAAGCTAGCCTACTTAAGATCCAAGAAGAGCCAATGTTTCAGGCCAAGTTTGAAGGCCAGAGAAAAACCAATGTCCCAGTTCAAACAGTCAGGCATGAGGAGCTCCCTCCTATTAGCCTTTTTATTCTATTCAGGCCTTCAACTGATTAGAGGTGGCCTGCCTACATTGGTGGGGGACAATCAGCTTTACTCAGTCTACCAATCTGAATGTGAGTTTCATCTTTAAACGCCCTCAAAGATATAACCAGAAAAATATTGGTCAACCCAGTCAAGTTAACACATACAATTAACCACTATGAATGCTATGAAATTAGCTTTTTGGAGGCTAAAGAAGAAATGTGTGGTAGGAATTGGGCATGGTGGCTCATGCCTTTGATCTCAGCACTTTGGGAGGCTGAGGTGGGAGAACTTCTGGAGCCCAAGAGTTCAAGACCAGCCTGGGAAATATAGCAAGACCTCATCTCTACGAAAGAAAAAAAATTTTCAAAAATTAGCGAGGTATGGTGGTGTGTACTTGTAGTCCCAGCTACTCAGGAGGCTGAGGTGAAAGGATCACATGAACTCAGGGGTGTGAGGCTGCAGTGAGCTGTGATGGTGCCATTGCACTCCAGCCTGGGTGACAGATGAGACTCTGACAAAAAGAAAGAAAGAGAAAGAAAGAAAGAGAGAGAGAGAGAGAGAGAGAGAGAAAGAAAGAAAGAAAGAAAGAAAAAGAAAGAAAAGGAAGGAAGGAAGGAAGGAAGAAAAAAGAAGGAAGGAAGAGGGAGAGAGAGGGAGGGAGGTAAAGGGGTAGAAAGAAATGTGTGGTGGAGAAAGGATGCAGGAAGACACAAACCACCCACTTGAGAATGTTGGCAGCCAAAAGAAGCAAAAAAATCAGGTACTAATCTGAAGGGGCAGCAGGATCAACCAACATTTCTTTAAATGATAAAGGAGACCTTCCGCCTTCATTCTTTCTTGCTAATCTATGTGGACATTCATTCCATCATTCTTATCCCCCCAGAAGGTTATTAAACTGAATAACAATTTTCCATTCTAATTATATTTGCCCAAAGGTAAGTTTAAGGTAGTTTGCATTTTTGGCAAGCATGCCAACTATTGGCAGAGGTAGGTGGCTCAGAAATGCTCTGGGGCAAAGGAAAAATCCAGCTCGTGATCTAAAATATGCGGTGGATACAGATTGCTGCTTCTTGCAAAGATATAATCAGAGTGAATTGTTCTGTGTTACTCATGGCTTTTCATCACTGATGTAGAATGGATCTGTTTCTTGTCAGCGTGAGATCTACCTTAGCATTTACTTAAATTCAGGAAGTACACCTTTCAGGCACTGGTGCCAGATGGGTTGGAAGAAGCAAAGGAAACTGTAGTTTTGTCAGTTGGATCTGGTGGTGAGTTGGCTGGGCACTGTGACACGTCCTTGCACTGGTCCCCATCTAATCAATGCAGTGCCCACACAGAGGACTTGCAAAACCTTAAGGGTAAGGAGTAATGAAACCACCATTTGCTAGAATCCCAGTCTTGTGTTCCACCAGTACTTCCCTCTTTTCTCACACCTCTGCTCTTAAGCAGACCCCACATGGCAAGCTGGGTCTGGGCACTCAGCCCTGGTGAGCCTTCTTCCTAACCACATTTCTTTCATCACTTAACCTCTTAAAGAAGATTATGCAAATGCCTTTCAAATAGTACTTGTCTCCAGAAAGTCACGTGCCCACTGTGCCTGTGTCCATATTCTAAGGGTCACATAAAGGTTGATTTTGCATGTTATGTTAAGTTGTTGCCAGGCATGCCTGTTAACTGTCATTTCTTACTGGCTTCACTATTTCCTTACTTTTATTTAAGAGAGGGTCATCTTTATATTTCCGATTGGGACCCATTCATCGATTTATTTTTTTATTTTAATTTAATTTTTTATTATAAAGATGTGGGATACAATTCAGGGTTAAGTATACAAATGTTCATTATGCAGGTACCTTTGCTGATGAGATGTGCCCCTTACTCATTGATTTATAATGATACCCCCACATGTTTTTAGAGTTATCCCTATATATTATTATCGTAACATATATAAAATATAATATATAGAGGTATCTCTTTTCTTAACCTTTTAAGTAATATAACTAGTTACACTGAAACAGTCTAACACAAGCATTTATTACACACTTGTGTGCTCAGTATTAGGTCAAACCCCATGGGATACAGAGCAAATATAAAATATAGTATTGATGCTCCAGTTGACCACACACAGGCTGGAGAAACAGGACCCATACACAACCAGGAACAATGAGCTGTCTTGGCTGGGTTGGCCATGGGAGGCACAAGCAGGAGACTGAGAGGCAAGAGGGCATTTCTTCCTTGTTCTTACCCTGCTTCAGGCTCTCTGGGAAGGTTACATCCTTCTATGACTTGAGTCACTTTCTGAGTTCTCACTGGCTCAATCTGTCTTTCTGTTTTTCCTTCCACCTTAGGGGTAGTGAAGTCTTCTGCTGTTGTTAGTCTCCGGGAACATTTCCTTGTTTCTCCTCTTTCCCCCCTTCCTTAAATTGTCCTCATCTGTACTATTGGGGGTGAATTCTCTTTCCTCCTGGAACTCTGATGGATGCAGGGAAACTTATGAAGTTGCAGGTAGGGGGCTTCTTCACTTGTTAGTAAAGATTCTAATGTGTCAGCCAGAACAAATACTTGTTTGATAGAGGGGAGAGGACTGGCCTTCCCCAGCAGGAGAGGAGGAGGAGCTTTGAAAGCAGACAGACTACTTATAGAGAGCAAAAAAAGAGCTTAAAGTGAGCAAGTTGGCATTTTGGTATAGACAAGTTTGATCTGTACAGCTAATTTTTAGACTTTGAAAAGTTAAATGAATCCTTCCTGGAGGCTTGTGCTTCCTGTCCTGTCACTTGTTTGAAAAGAGAGCTATATCAAAGCCCCAGGCACCAGAATTCCCCAGAACCCAAACTTCACAGCCCTGCTGAGGGATACCTCGGAACCTCAATTAGGAGGACAAGAGAGGTGAGCAAGGAACCCCTTCCTGCTTTAATTACTCCTGGCATAATATTCTTTTTCAAGCTTTGCTAATTGAAATTAAACAGCTGCCACATTTGGACAGGGACAAAAAGAATCAATTTTTCAGCTTTCTCTGATTTAATACAGACTGACAGGCTGTGAGAAAACCAGGGGCAATTTCATTCCCATGACTCCTGGGTCACCAATGGTTGACTCAAAGCAAAACAAAGCGTGTCGAGGAGGCAAAGTCTTCCTTACTACAGCAGAGGCAATGCTAGTGAGGAGTTCTCAGGACAAATGGCACATTAAGTTAGTCTCATGGCCACCTTCACTAAAATGATCTAGTAGCTGACTCTCCAGTAGCCCACGATTACCAAGATACCTACTACCATAACCTAGAAGGGGCTAGACAAAGTCAAGGATGAAAGAAAAATGCCTTCCATTTTTCTTTGCTAGGTAAGTTCTTTTACAGATAGTAAATGGTGGTAACAAGTGGTTTTTATCACCCCAGAGTCCAGATTCGTAAAAGGAGGCTGAAGAAAGAAGAATTTCTACAGTGCACTAAAGGATGTGTTAGATGAGTTCAGAAAAATTGTCTTCTTCAATCCCTACAGGAACAGGGAGACTCAGGTTTTATGAACAAACTAGACTTGCAACTTGAGGGTTTGTGTGTGGTGAGGGTGGTTAGGGTGAAGGTCTTGGATAAATCAGTGACCAGAACAGTTGGCCTTCCTTCCTCCCACCTCTCAGTCTCAATGCACATAACACCAGCAGCAAGGTATCTATCCTCTAGGCAGAAAATCAGAAGCTTCTTCTCTGGATAAACTAGTTGATCCCAGGCACTAGACTTCCTCATGCTAACATTCTTTACCTAATAACCTTAAAGTGAAGCCCATTAACTGACAAGCTCTGCTCCCACTCCCAAAGAAAATGTTCCTTGTTTAGAATCTCATATTTAAATAGAGTGACAGGCAATGATTTTTGCGGAAAACCTCTGAAATGAAAGTAAACAAAAACAGACACACAGAAACAATGAACATGAAGGAAACAGATTATTTAGAGAGGAGAAAAAACTTTAAAAAGAAACAACCTCTAGCTTAAATCTTTGGAGAGATTTGAGATGATGTGCAAAGAGAGCAATGAGAACAATTTGGAGAATAAGAAAGATTTCTTAGAATTTAAAAATAGAATTTCTAAAATTTAATAATGTGGTAAAAGAGTCAGAAATAGCATCAAGAAGATCCTCCCAGAAGTTATAGTAAGAGGTGATAGAAAATATGAGAGAACAGATAAGAAACATAGAGGATAAATCTATCTAGAAGTTGGCAATTAATGGTCCATGTGCCACATGTAGCCCGTGACCTGCTTTTGTATAACTCTAAGCTAAGAAAGCTTTTTAAATTCGTAAAGGGGCCAGGTGCAGTGGCTCACGCCTATAATCCAGCACTTTGGGAGGCCAAAGTGAGAGGATTGCCTGAGCCCTTGGGCTCGAGACCAGCCTGGACAACTTGGCAAGACCTCATCTCTTCAATAAGTCAAAAAATTAGCCGGACATGGTGGCACACGCCTATAGTTTCAGCTACTTGGAAGGCTGAGGCAGAAGCATGGCCTGAGCCCAGCAGGTTGAGGCTGCAGTGGCTGTGAGCATGCCACTGAACTCCAGCCTGGGCGACAGAGTGAGACTCCAACTAAAAAAAATTCTTTGGGGGTAAAGGGTTGTGTTTTTTTAAGAAAGAAGAAGAGGACGGGCTCGGTGGCTTAGCCTATAATCTCAGCACTTTGGGAGGCTGAAGCGAGTGGATTGCCTGAGCCCGTGGTTTTGAGATCAGACCGGGCAACTTAGCGAGATCTTGTCTCTACAATAAAAATAAAAAATTAGCCGGGTGTGGTAGCACATGCCTGTAGTTCCAGTTACTTGGAAGGCTGAGGTAGAAGGATCGCCAGAACCCAGCAGGTCGACGCTGGGGTGGCCGTGAGTGTGCCACTGCACTCCAGCCTGGCTGACAGAGTGAGACTCCAACTCAAAAAATAAAAAATAAATAAATAAAAAAGAAGAACTGATAGAGACCAAATATGGCTCACAAAACTAAAATGCTTACTACCTGGTTCTTTGCCAAAAAAAGTCTGTTTATTCCTGTTCTAGAAGTTTCAACATCCAACAGAAAGGAATTCTAGAAAGAGAGAAGAGATAAAATGGAAAGGAGATTATCAAAGAAAATATGCAAGATCAATTCCCAAAACATAAGGACAGGAGTCTCAGGATGAAAAGGTACCTGGGGTATCCAGTACAATAAATGAAGACTGGGCTTTAACCAGATAACACCATTGTGAGTTTCAGAAAATCTGGAGTTTTAAAATTTATTTTATTTTATTTATTTATTTATTTATTTATTTGAGTTGGAGTCTCACTCTGTCTCCCAGACTGGAGTGCAGTGGCCGCTCCCGGCCACCGCAGCCTTGACCTGCTGGCTTCCGGCGATCCTTCCACCTCGGCCTTCTGAGTAGCCAGAATTACAGGCATGTGCTACCACGCCCGGCTGATTTTTTGATTTACTGTAGAGATGAGGTCTCGCTGCCCAGGCGGGTCTCGAACCCACCAGCTCAGGCAATCCACTCACCTCAGCCTCCCAAAGGTGCGGGATTACAGGCTGAGCCACCGAGTCCGGTTTGGAGTTTTTTTTAAAGAAAAAAATCCTGAAAATTTCCAGAAGGGATGTAAAAACAGGTCACTTATGGAGAAATGAAAAATTAGACATCTTAATAGCTATACCTTATGCTAGAAGAAAATGGAACAAGACCTTACAAATTCTGATGGAAAGTAATTTTTAACCTTGATTTCTATGCCTAGCCAAGTGTTAAGTAATATTAATATAAAGTCATTGCAGACATAAAAAGATTTACAAAATTTACCTTCCCAGTGCTTTTGTTAGAAAGCGCTAACTGCAGATGTGCTCCCCTAAAATAAGAGAGAGTAAACCAAGAAAGGAGATGTGGGATTTGGGGGACAGACTTCAACTCAAGAAAGTGGTAAAGGAAACTCTCAGGCTGCCAGCTGAGAGCAGGTCTAGAGATTACAGCAAGAGCACCAGGAAAAAATAAAAGAATGTGGTAGAAATCTTCTAAAGTGGATTCTAGTGATCTCAGACTCCCAGTAGTCATCCCTTCTATAACCCCCTCCTCTTGAGCTGGACCTAGTGACTTACTTCTATTAAATATAATACAGTAAATATAATATGGTCAAAGCGATGAGGTGCTACTTCCAATATTAGGGTTTAAAAAACACTTTGGCTTCCATATTGCTCACCCTTTCTTGCTTTTTCACTTGCTTGCTCTGATGTTGTGAGTTGCTGTGTTGTGAGCTGCCCTATGGAGAGTCTTACATGATGGGAAACTGGGGGAGGGCTCTGGCCAAACCCTAAGAGGAGTCAAATTCTGCAACAACCTTTTGAGTGAGCTTGGAAGAGGATCTTCTCCTAGTTGAACCTTGAGATGACTGCGGCCTTGATTTACACCCTAATTGTAGACTTGTGAGAGACCCTCAGTTAGAAGACCTAGCTAATCCAAGTCTGATTCCTTTTCCACAAAAATTCTGAGATAGTAAATGCTCATTTGTTTTAAGCTGCAGAGTTTTGGGGGCAATTTGTTACATAGTCATAGACAACTAATACAAAGAGGATGAGTAAAACCTGATATGATGGAGCATTTGAGGGAAAAGATCAAGGATAAGTAGGTAACAAACTTTGCACATAAGAACAAATAGAAACTTACAGAAAATCCCAAAGTTGCACTAAAGAAAAAATGCAATTATGGTTCACTACTTGGTTCAACAGTGAACAGTACTAACATATTATACTGTTGTAAATATTGAATATATAACTAAAAAGAGGAGTAATGTAAGATGGAATGAGATAACTAAGTTCTCACTTATCCTAATATGAAGCTCGGAATAATGTCCTACATTGCAAATAAAAAGTAGCAGTTTAAATACATTATGTATGAGTGTGGAGGTAAGTATCAGAAGAAATAGCTAGAAGTTGCTAGAAACAGCTAGAGCTGAAAGTAGTTTCCACTGTGGAGCAGAACTAGGAATGTACATAGGAGATGGGTAGGAAGGAGACTCTTGTTTTTCATTATAAATTTTTGATACTGTTTGCATATTTAACTTTGCATATATTACTTTGATGCCAACTTGGTCATCTAAGCTGACATAGGCATACAAATGAATGCTAAAATAAATATAAATACTGAATACATAGGCAAAAATTGAATCAAGAAAATTAACTTTTCTAGGTGTCAGAAATGAAAATAACTCATAACACATGACATTATATATCTCATGGAAGTAACTGGAAAAAATTATGCTTAAGGCCTGGAGTTTAATCCATCTGGGGCTAGGTACAGAGAAGATCTAGATGAGTGTTCCTGCAAACAGTGAGAAGATGGTACAGTCAGAAAAATCCTTATCAGCTTCAGGATGCAGGATGGATGGGCTGCTTGTCCCAGGAAGAAGGTAGAAAAAAATCATGAGAATTAGTATTTCATGTATGTGGAACCAAATTTCCTTACTAGGCATATCGTATGGAAACTCAGAGTGTAGCAATGATCATAAACATTGGTCTGGAATTATTGAATCCTGTACAGTTTCTAGCACAATGATGGAAGTGCATAATTAAGACATATTTACCATACAGGGCTCGTGTAGAACTCCACAAAAGATAATTTCATTGATCAAGAATAGCCAGAACAATCCTCAGCAAAAAAACAAAGCAGGTGGTATCACATTACCAGACTTCAAACTTTACTGTAAAACTACAATAAAGCTACAATAATCAAAACAGCTTGGTATTGGTACAGGAACAGGCATATAGACCAATGGAATAGAGTTGGGATTCCAGAAGCAAAACCTCAATTTCTCAACCAACTCATCTTCGACAAAGCCTCCACCATCTACCACTGGGGAGAAGAGAACCTATTCAGTAAATGGTGCTGGGAAAACTTGACTGACCACATGCATAAGATTGAAACAGGACCCCTATATATCCCCATACACAAAAATTAACTCTAAATGGATTAGAGACCTAAATGTAAAACCTCAAACCATAAGAACCTTAGAAAATGCAGGACATACCCTTATGGAAATTGGAACTGGCATCCAATTCCTGAACAAAACCCAAAACCCACAGGCCATAAGAGATAAGATAGACAAGTGGGACCTCATTAAACTGACAAGCTTCTGCAAAGCCAAAGAAACCATCAAGAGAGCAGGGAGACAGCCTACAGACTGGGAAAAAGTATTTGGTAACTCCAGTCCGACAAAGGCTTAACATCTTGGATCTACAAGGAACTCAAATGTGCTGAAAAGAAAAAAACAAACAACCCCATTATAAAATGGGCAAAAGATATGAACAGACACTTCTCAAAGGAAGACATCCGAGCAGCCAACAGACACATGAAAAAATGTTCAATCTCACTAATCATCAGGGAGATGCAAATCAAAACCACACTGAGATACCACCTAACTCCAGTCAGAATGGCAATTATCAATAACTCAAAAAATAACAGTTGCTGGAGAGGGTGTGGCGAAAAGGGAACACTTCTATACTGTTGGTGGGAGTGCAAACTAGTGCAACCTCTGTGGAAAACAGTATGGCGATTCCTAAAAGCTCTAAATATTGACCTCCCATATGACCCCACAATCCCCCTACTGGGAATATACCCTGAAGAACTCAAATCATTCTATAAAAAAGATACCTGCACACATATGTTTATCGCAGCATTGTTCACAATAGTAAGAACTTGGAATCAACCATGCTGTCCATCAAAAGAGGTTAGATTAAAAAAATGTGGTACACATACACAATGGAATACTACGCAGCCATAAAAAAGAACAAAATCAAGAATTTCACAGCAACCTGGATAGAACTAGAGTCTATAATACTGAGTGGTCTCTCACAGAAACAAAGATTTGAGTATCACATGTTCTCACTCATACAGTGGACCTTGAACATCCAACGTAATACTATAAGAAAATGACTGACAGTGGTGGGAAACTATGGGGGGGAGGGAAAGGGAGATGGGTTTAACGGTAGTAAATATCTGTCTGGGGATGGGGAGACACCTCTTATCAACAAGGGTGCCTGAACAAAGCATATTTGTATACCTAACCTTTAACTGTACCCCACAATATCATAATAAAAAATATTGATTAAAAATAAATAAATAAGCCGGGCTCGGTGGCTCAGCCTGTAATCCCACGCCTTTGGGAGGCTGAGGTGAGTGGATTGCCTGAGCCTGCGGGTTCGAGACCCATCTGTGCAGCAAGACCTCATCTCTACAATAAATCAAAAAATCAGCCAGGTGTGGTAGTGCACACCTGTAATTTTGGCTACTTGGAAGGCTGAGGCAGAAGGATCGTCAGAGCCCAGCAGGTCGAGGCTGCGGTGGCCGGGAGCGGCCACTGCACTCCAGTCTGGGCAACAGAGTGAGACTCCAACTAAAAAAAAAAAATAATAAATAAATAAATAAAAGATAATTTCTATTGAAGCAGTCTAATTGACAATGTGACAAAACACAGGAATAAATTCAACATTATGAGAGATGGTCAACAGTACATCAAAAGGCAGAAATCACACCAAAGAATTAATAGAAATTCAAGTCATTAAAAAGGAACTTTAACAATGTGCCTAAAAGGCTCAAAAAGATAATGAAAGAAAGAGGAAACTTAAGGTACGATTAAGGCATCATAAAAAAAGACATATACATTCAATAGATAAAATATAAGTCCCAGAAATGAAAATCAGTTATTGAAGTATACCTCCAATGGTGGGTGAAATAGATTACACATGGTTGAAGTGAGAATGAGCTCATTGGAAGAGAGATCAGAGGAAATAAAAAATTCTATATAGAGATGTAGATGTACAATATGAAAGACAAGGAATGAGAAATCCTGGAATGAAAATCTCTAATGCATGTCTAATAGAAATTAAAGAAACAAAAAACAGAATGAAGAAGAAGCAACATTTGAAAAAGCAGACATTCCAAACATGAAGGAGGATGTGGGTCCTTAAATTAAATAAGCATGCAGAGTCCCAAGAATGAAAAAACAAAGAGAAACAAATTCAGACCCAGGCACAGTGTGGAGAAGTAGAAAACAATAAGGTAATTAAAACTTTCAGAAAGAAAAAAGCCAGGTTGTCTACAAAAGAATAGCCATTAGTTGACAGCTAACTCCTGTCAGAATAATCATGCCAGAAGATAACAGAATAATCTTCAAAATGCTTAGAAAAAGTTACTGACAATCTTGAATTTTCTACTCAACTAAATTATAATACAAAAAGGTGATATAAACACCTCCAGACATATAAAGATAAAGAGTTTACTTTTCTTAGACCATCATTGAAAGAACCAATAGTGGAAATAGTTTCAAGAAGCCAAATTAAACCAGAAGAGAAGAGGATGTAAGAAGCAATAGTGAACAAAAAAGCAGGTCAAGCATGTGGATAAACTAAATAAGTGCTAACTACACACAAAAAAACTCCCACTCACTCAACCAACAAAAAAACTCATTTGGCTAATTAAAAAGGATGGTGAAAGTAAAATATTAGAAAATACTAGTAGAAGATGAGTGGAGAAAATTAGGAGGGAAGTTCAGGAATTTCAAGATCTTTGTTTTAAGAGGATAAAGATACTAATTAACTTTATCACCTTTGTGTGCATGTAAATGCTTTGCTTACCAATATCTCTTTTTTCTCTTCTTCCTGAGTACATTAAAACACACAAGAAACCACACATGTAAGTGGGATGTGACTGAGTCCTGTCCAATGGCACATGGGGTGAAGGTAATATGTTCCCCTTTCAGGCTTGGCCCCGAAAATGTCTCAAGTAGTCCTTCATACACCTTCTTCACTTGTTGGCCAGCTAAGTACTGATGACTCTGAGGAAATTCCAGGGGTAAAGCTACCAGGTAAAGAATCCTCAATTCCAGAATCACTACCTGGAGAGTGGCCCTATCACAAGAATCTGCATGAACTTTCCATTAGGTAGAAATAATTTCATTGTGTTAAGCTGCTAGAATTTCTTTGCTATCACTGCTTAGTCTATTCTAATTGACTAATACAAAAATTGGTACTTTGAAACGGGGTGATGTCCTAACAAAAACCTACAATATGTGGCATTGGTTTAGTGGTCAGGCAGTGAGTGTCAAAGACACTGTGATTGGTGGCTAGGAAGATGAGGCTCATGGTCTGCAGTGGTAAAACTATCGCCTGTAGTAACCAACTCTAGAGGAAGAGTCTAGAAAGCAACTATTAGTAATGCGTATTGGTTTTTATTGGCAGCCTTTGCTAAGCTATTAAGAAGATAAACTCAGGAGAGAATATGCAGGTTTGTAAACAAAAATAAATAGGGATACAGAGTGTCCAGACATTTGCAGAATCAAAGGATTGAAAAAGCTCACTGCTTCCAGTAAAGAATAAATGACAAAGGCCTGGCGAAATGACCAGAGATCCTGCCCTATAGGATTCCAGCATTTAAGAATGAGTGACTGCAGTGTACTCATTTTTTGTTTCTTTTCTGGAAGGGAATTTGTAATTGTAATTATTACAATCTTGCTTCTCTATAGTATATACATACTTTTGTACAGTATATAAAAGATAACTTCTTTTAATTTATTGATTGCCATGCCAAGAAGAGTCACATGTGACCTGATAGATCTTTGCATCATCCAGGTATCTTGGGCTTTGAGCTGGATGCAGTGACTGGATGGGACTTTGGATTTCCCTTAGGGAGAGATGAGTATGTTCTACATATGGGAAGAAGGAAAAAAAAAAACAACCCTGAATACTTGGTGACCAGAAAGGTGAACTGTGGAAGAGATTGCTAGTGCTCATGAATATCAAGTTCTTGCCTTCTTGGACACATAGCTAATCTAATTACTCTGCAATCTTTGTGTCTAGGTGAAATCGCATGATTGAGTCTGGCCAATGAAGCATAGGTAAAGGAAGTAGTATGCTGGTAAATGCTAAACAATTGACTCTCTAGAAAAAAAATATACATGTGTACTTGAGTTTATGATAAGTTTGCTGTTATAAGGTACTTGTAGCCCATTATTGACAGTTAATAATATTATAATTACATTAAAAATATATAATATTGTTTGTTATAATTTGCATATCTGATTCTCTCAGAATGCTTTCGAAGATTTTCACATATATCAGAATTTACTTCCTCATCAGTAATGTGGGCAACTTCTTTGCTGAATCATTTAATAGTTTTCTTTTTTTTTTTTAGTTGGAGTCTCACTCTGTCGCCCAGACTGGAGTGCAGTGGCCGCTCCCGGCCACCGCAGCCTCGACCTGCTGGGCTCCAGCAATTCTTCCGCCTCAGCCTTCCAAGTAGCTGGAACTACAGGCATGCGCTATCACGCCCAGCTAAGTTTTTGATTTATTGTAGAGATGAGGTCTCGCCAAGTTGACCAGGCGGGTCTCGAACCTGTGGACTCAGGCAATCCACTCACCTCAGCCTCCCAAAGCGCTGGGATTACAGGCTGAGCCACCGAGCCCGACTAATAGTTTTCAAATACTGGAATAATATTTCCTCAATAATTTGTGCTATTCACGATGTAACAGCTACGGATTCAATACGCTTCTAGTTAATCTGCATTACTAATACTTTATAACTTTTAAAAGTCTCTAGGAAATCAACAAATCAAGCCCTGCTTTTAGCATTTACTAATTTCCATGGTGTAAATACCTCCACCATGGTCGAATTCAAACTATCAACTTGAGGCCACTAAACAGAGTCAGGAAGAAATACACAGTGGTCACCATTCTACAGTATTTCCTACTGATAGAGGCATAAATAAACTAAATAAGCTAAAGCTTAGATAAGAGTAGAATGTAGTAACATAGGAAGTGATGAAGTTTGAATAATCCTTAATACAAAAATCTGAAATCTACAATGTTCCAAAATCTGAAACTTTTTGAGCACCAACATGACACCACAAGTAGAAGATTCCACACCTGACCTCATGTGATGGATTACAGTTAAAATGCGGGTACTCACGAAGATGGCATTGTTAAGACTGCAGAAAAAGCACCTAGAGGTGACATGGTGAAAACATGTGATGAGCTTAGTGAAGGACTCAAAGCAGCGCACATTTGTAACAGAATAAGAAATCATGTCAGTTTATAAAAGAAAAGAGAGACTTCTAAAACAAAAACCGTTATTAATGAGGCAGATGACTCTGGAGGAAACATCTTAAAAAGCCAGCAGAACGCCTCCTCATTCCTAGAGGACCCATTTCCTGGTCCCTCAACTGCTCCTAATGTTTCTTTTCACCTAAAAAAAAATAAATAAAATGCAAAGCAACCTTTTAATCAAAACATAGAATTGTAGGTGGAAACTGAAAGTCTGCCATTGTTTGTTGTGTAACAGTTGATACAGGTATTCTGGTGATGTTACTCTGCTGCCAAGTTACCCTCTGGACACATTGTTTTTCACTGTATTAATGGGTTGCCATTTTTTAAATCGCTAAGTACTTATGTGCAAGTAAGTATAAACAATGATTGCTGATTGGCAGCATAAAATCAGAGTCAGAAATGATGATGACAAATAACCACAGATTGCCCACATGTATGGTTAAGAGAGTGACACCTTTGATTTCTGACATTCAGTGTTCACAGATGTTGTTTCATGCACAAAATTATTAAAATATTGTATAAAATTACCTTCAGGCTATTTATGTTTCACATGTATGTTTAAGGCATATATGGTTTAAACATAAATGAACAAATTTGTGTTTAGACTTGGGTCCAATCCCCAAGATATTTCATGATGTATATGCAAAAATTCCAAAATCCCAAAAAAATCTGAAACATTTCTGGTCCCAATCATTTCAGTAATGGATACTTAACCTGTATTGCCTTTGTTTTTCGTTTCATTCGTTTTTATTTGATGGCATATTTATATCATTTAATTTTTTTTTCAGTCAGACTCTCACTCTAGGATGGAATGCAGTGGCACGCTCACAGCTACTGCAGACTCTATCCACTGAACTCAGGTGATCCTTCTCCCTCAGTCTTCCAAGTAGCCGGAACTACAGGCTTGCATCTGGCTAATTTTTTTTGATTTATTGTAGAGACGAGATCTCATCATGTTGCCCAGGCTGGTCTCGAACTCTTGGGCTCAGGCAATTCTCTCGCCTCTGCCTCCCAAGATGTTGGGACTACAGGCATGAGCCTGGCCTATAATTTAACTTTTAAAAATGTCTTTATTTACCAACCAGCTTGCAAAAATTTAACAAGTGAATGTTGTGAGTTATAGTGAGTCATCTCCAGCACAACATAAAATGAAGTCTGCCACTTCCATGCCTGACCTTTAAGATATGTAGCATAATACTTTATAGACTTTCTCTTCACTTAGTGACCAGTCCAATACAGGACACCAAGAATGCCCTAGGGGGCAGCAGAACCTGGACCCCTGAGTCACCAGGGAGATGCCCAGAAGTGCCATCCTTCTAAAAATATCTACCTTAAACTTGTTGTGAGTAAGAAATAAACTTGTCAGTCAAGTCTCTGAAATCTGAGGTTATTTGTAATAGCAAAACTTATTATGACTAATATACTTGCTAGAAAATTTTAAAAATTAAAAACAAAATGAGTTTATTTAAAACTGTATTAAAATAACTCGAAAACAGTGGCCAATACTAGAAATAATAGTAATGTTATGTATCATGTCCAAAGCCAACCGCTTATTTTATTTTATAGATGTAGGGCACAATTCAGAGTTAGGTACATAAGTGATCATCGTACAGGTGAAGCTTGAACCTCCCATTAGTCCTCAGTTTTGACTGGTTCGGGGTCAAGTACCCTTATTAATGTTATGGGTCCCCACCTTCCAGCAATGACCTGCTAATGCCCATTCCTTTCATGTAGTATAATGATAAATGTTCAGGGTCTGCTTATGAGTAAGAACGTGTGATACTCAGTTCTTTGTTTTTGTAATAGATCACTGAGTATGATAGACTCTAAATCCATCCAAGTTGCTGTGGAGTCCATAATTTTGTCCTTCTTTATGACTGTGTAATATTTCATTGGGTATATGCACCACATTTAAAAAATCCAGTCCACTTTTGATGGGCAACATGGTTGGTTCCATGTTTTTGCTATTGTAAATAGTGCTGCAATAAACATGCATGCACTGGTATCTTTTTTTGTAGAATAATTTGAGTTCCTCCAGGTATATTCCCACAAGGGGGATTGCTGGGTCGTATGGAAGATTGAGTTTTAGCTCTTTTAGGAATCACCACACTGTTTTCCATAGAGGTTGTACTAGTTTACCACTCCCACCAACAGTGTAGAGGCGTTCCCTTTTTTCTGCATCATCTCCAGCATCTGTTGTTTTTTTGAGTTATTGATGGATCCCTCCTGACTAGAATTAGGTGGTATCTAAGTGTAGTTTTGATTTGCATTTCTTTGATGATTAGTGAGGCTGAGTATTTTTTCATGTATCTGTTGGCTGCTTGTATGTCTTCTTTTGAGAAGCATCTATTCATATCTCTTGCCCACTTTTTAATAGCAAAGTCAACCATTTTCTTTTTAGTTTAAAGTTGTCGGGTAAAATTCAGGGTTAGGTATACAAATGGTAATTGTGTTGGTAAAGTTTGGGCCTCACTTTGGTCCCTGCCTCACCTGGTTTGAGATCAAGTACCTTTATTGATGAGGTGTGCCCTCCTTCCCTCCCCTGGCAGTTACCCACTACTGCCAAACCCTTTCTTATAGTATTATGATAATTGTTCAGGGTTCCATTTTCAACATCATATCTAAAGCTAATTTTTGCCTTCCCATCTTGCTTTCTTCCACTGGTGATCTCCGTCCTTTTCCTGTGTAAATCCAGGGCTTAAAAATATCTCAAAACAATGTCTCTGATGTCAGAGCTTCACTTGTAGCATATTAATTTATGTGACAAATGTTTGGGGCCAAAGGTCAGAATCACACAGTTGTAGTTGAATTGTTGCTATGGTCAGAAGGCTTAAAAAAAATCTTTCAGCTTTAAGATAATGCTTGAAAGATTGTTTTAACTGTAAGGTTACTAGATATTTAGATCCACATCTGGTTACAGAATCTTATCTGAACCAATTAGTTCCTAAAGCTAAAATCTGTGCTTTTTTCTCAGGGAATAGTTCGATGATACTTACACTAAGCACAGGGAATCAGTGGGAAAAACACTCAAAAGATCTTTTAATGGAAGTTAGGAAATGTCCAGCAAAAGTCAATGGAAACTACCAGAAAACAGAAATGCCTTGAGAAACTATTTTTCCCAGGATGAAAGATTCTAAAAAAAAATTTTAATATAAACATCTTATCCCCAATTTGAAGGGTTCTTTAAACTTTTAAATATCAACATCTGACCTAGCATATAAAACATTCCAGAAAGTACATTTGGTAGCAGATTTGAAGGAAACACATTTCTACCTTAGCCTTAGCCCTACATTCATTCACTAGGCATCTACCATGTGAAAGGTATACACCAGGTGTGTTGAAGGAAAAGGTAGCATGCAGTTGCTACATGGAGAACCGGAAGATGGGCATCCCAGGCTTAGGAAGTAGTCCTAACAAAGGGCATGACATATCTGAGAAATGGGTAATACCTAGGGTGTCAAATGGTAACAATGCTGCTAATAGCTTACTGAGGATTTAAAAAAATTAATTAATTAACTCATTAACTAATCATTTTTAATTGAGTAAAGATGGTATATATTTATGGCATGCAACATGATGCTTTGCTACATGTATACACTGTGGAACAACTAAATCAAGCTATTTAACATATACATCATCTCCCTCTTTTGTGTGGTGAGAGCACGTAAAATTGACTCTCTTAGCAATTTTTTTTTTTTTTTTTGAGTTGGGGTCTCACTCTATTGCCAGGTTGTAGTGTGGTAGCACAATCACAGCTCACCACAGCCTCAACCTCCTGGGCTCAGGCAATCCTTCTGCCTTAGCCTCTCAAGTCGCTGGGCCTACAGGCATGCATCATCATGTCTGGCTTTTGTTGTCGTTGTGTTAGCGATGAGGTCTCGCTATGTTGCCTAGGCTGGTCTTGAACTCCTTAGCTCGAGCAATCCTGTCTCCTTAGTCTCCCCAAATGCTGGGATTATCTATGTAAGCCACTGTGCTTGGTCTGCAGTTTTCAAATATACAAGTATATTGTTATTAATTGTAGTCACCATGATGTGTTACTGAGGCTTGTGAACATATTCTGTATACAAGGAGGAGAGAAAAACCATAGGGCTTTTTGCTTGCATTGGAAAGTCAATGCTCTGGCACTGTGAAGGACTAAAATGAAAAGGGAAAAGCTGTAGGCTGAAGGTAGTTGGGAGACATTTGCATTAGTGTCAGTGAGAGCTAAAGGTCTAAAAAGCAGGACTGCAGGGATGGGAAGGGGGAGTCAGCCATGAGGTCATGAGCAGGTATAGCCATAGGACTTGCTCATTGACTGAATGTGCATTTTTGGGGAGCTGTGAAGAAGGGGCTACCCTGTGGAAGATCCTCATGTCTGGAACCTATGGGAGCTGCTTAAATGTAGCTGGAGGATGCTTTACTCCAGATTGGAAAAGTGATTGAAGAGACACGCCACTCAGTTTTGGAAATGCTGAGCCACTGGGCAGATTTAGATAGAGGTGGGACATTCAGGTTGTGTGAGATTTGAAGCTGGCATTCCAGAGAAAGAACAATGTAGAGATACACATTTGGAGTCATCAACAGATAGCAATGAGGGCAGAGAGCATTCATGGAGGAAAGCACAGAAGCCAGGAACCAGGGGTGCTAAGGGAGAGATATATGCTCGATTTTCCTTTTTGTAGATAAGCTAACTTCACACACATTTGCTTAGTTTCTACTATGTGGCAGGAGGAGAATCCAAGTCTTGGCCATGTTCAGTCTAGAATGTTCTCTAGCAAAAACAGCCTCCAGTTTTACTGAAACGCTACTCAAAGAGGGGGCTTGTGGAGAAATTAAAGAAATGTACTGAAATCTGCCACTTAGCGAATAATTTTTACGATCGTAATACTCCATGCTATTGCAAGATTGAAGAAATAGACACACTCAAGTATGACTGTTGGAAATAAACTGGCATAACTCTTTGGAAAGTAACCCAGAAATATATATCAAGAGCCTTAAAAAGAATTATACTCGTTAAGTCAGTAATTCCTCAGGCAATTCCAAAGGAACAACTTCTAATTTTAAAAAAACCTTTCTGTACAAAAATGTTCATCACAAAGTATTCGCGATAACAGTTTGAGAATTAACTTAGATGCCTAGCTACAGTGTAGTGGTTTAGTAAATTATGACAAATCTACTAGATGGAATATTAAACAGCCATTTAAAACAATCTTTGAAAGAAGTTTGCTACTTAATGTTATAATATTAAATAGAAAAAATGATATTCAGTATCATCACAAATACATCAAACAAACCCAAAAGCCCATGAATAGAAAAAAAAATGTCTACAAGGAACTATACCACAATTTGAATTGAGGCTATCATTAGGCAGTATAACTTGGTTTTCCCTTATTGGAGTCATTTCTTCTGCATTTCCCAAATTTTCTGTATAAACATTTAATGGCTATTTAATCAGAAAAATAAGCTCTAGCTAGCAAATACAGAATGAAGAATGATGAAGCCTTAGTGAAGACCATCTTTGGAACGGACCGGCATCAGTTAGGGCTCCGAGACGGTACTCAGGTACCTTTCTCCAGGCCTCGCAGGATGTGGGGTGGACCATGCTGCAGCCTTCTGGATCTGGTGCTCCAGGCTCTGCAGAGACATTTGGGGGAACCCAGGGCACTAAAGAGATGGCCAGATGGTAATAACAGACCCCGTGAGTCGTTTCTTCCATTTGTATTTTCTCCTCTTCGCTGTCTGCTTTGGGAAAGGTTAGGTCACCTAGCAAAAGTACCCTCTGGACATCTTCACTCAGGGCAACTGACTGTTCCTCAGAAATCTGAGTCTCCTGGCAATTGTGCCTTTTCTCTCCCTTTCCTGCTGCAGAGATGGAACGACTAAGTGAACCTAGAGAGAATGAGGGTGGGGGAAGGGAACAGGGAGCATGTGATTGCTCTGAGACGCACCAAAAGCCTATAAAGTCTGAAAGGTTAAGCAAAGACTGAGGCATGAAGAGTGAAAATTCTCCACTCCAAAATAAACCCCCTATCTCTTCTTAAAATGGAAAGAAAGGGTGCGAGATGACATTAGGCACTTTAAAATATGCAAAATTAGGAGCTGGTGCAGACCTCATTAACACCCGCCTCCAACATCATTAAGATGTTTCCAAGAAAATTAATTGAGAGACTCATTAAAAATAAATTAAGAAAAATGTGTTGCAGAGCGCCTGCACTCAGCTCATAAATCACAGCTCAGAGCTCCGGCCCGCTGCTCCGGCAATTAACTCCAACCTATTTGTTTTATCCTGACTGTGAAAATTAGAAAGCAGACGTGGAGATTAGATTAGGGACGTCTGTCAAGCGGAACTTGGAGTGAATATTTTAGGATACAAAATGGAAACCAGGAAAACAAAGACAGCAGAGATTTCATTCTGAGGGGCTTGTCTTTGAAAAGTGACAGGCAGATGAAGGGTGTCGGAGGGTGAGTGTGGGGAAGGAAGGGGAGGGAGGAAGGAGAAGAGAAAGAACTGACGTTCAAACTATTCTGACCAGGAATCTCAAAATACATTTGCATTATAAATATAAACAGTTACACATCTCAGTAAAGCTGGCATTGAGACATAAAATAGATGTTCCTGATGATACTTGCATATGTCATACTTTAATATTTAGACATATAGCCATTTGGTTGAATCACTTGAAACAGTTGCTGGTCTTCTGCAATATGTTATATATCAGTGTTGACTACATGCTCCTGTATGATGTGAAATATGCTGGCCTCTTCCTTGTATCTCTTATTTAATGATAAACAGTCAACAATTATGGAGAAGCAGGCATTTTATTTTGTGTTATCTCATTTAATTTTTATAAGTCCAAAAAAGAAAACCATTAAGTAAAGCAACATGCATGGAAGTTACTTTCTAGTAAATGGCAGAGCTGGGGTTGCAAGCCTGGTGGGTTTACTTTTGATTGGTTGGGATTTGTTTTTTGTTGAGACAGGGTCTCACCATGTTGCCCAGGCTGGTCTCAAACTCCTGGCTTCAAGCAACCCTTCCACCTCAGTCTCCCAAGTATCTGGGGTTATTAGACCTGTGTCATCATGCCTGACATAACCCTGGTGTTTTAAATCTAAGACCAGTGTAGCTCTCAGCTTCTTTTCATTCAAATGTACATTTCAGGTCACTGTATTTTTCAAACCTTACAGGAGAAAGTCTTTTTGTTTTTCCCTTCCTTCCTCTATCTCTTCCTAACAAATAGTTAATGCATGCATGCAATATGCCAGGCACGGTACCAGGTCTGGTGGGGATATAATGGTGGTCTCGTTCCGTTTGGGAAGACAGGTGCTGGTTAAGTCACTGCAAAAGTGAGGGCTGCTATAAAGAACACATTGCAAAAGGAACAGACTGTGCCCATCCCTTGGGCCATTTATTGAATGCCCACAATGGAACAGTGCTGAGGACTCAGGTATTGGGTTGCTAGCTCTTCTACTTACTAGCTATGAGATGTTGGCTAAGTTATTTAACTTCTCCAGTTACACATCTGTAAAATGGGCATACTGTTAATATTTACCTCAGGGTTTTTTTTCTTCTGAGGACGAAATGAGAAAATCCATGAGAAGCCCTTAGCAAAGTGCCTGGCTCAGAGTAAGTGCTGAGTAAATGTCAGCAGTTATTATTTAAAGGTGACATTTAAGTTGGTTCTTAAAGGAGTGGTAGGAATTCAATCAGAATTCCATTTCTGGGGACAGCTGCAGCCTTACGGGTGATATTTAAAATTAGTTGAATCTTTCACATAAAAGGGAGTAGATAATCTTGGACATTAATAAGAGGCCAGCCAGCTAGTCATGACACAGCCTCATTGGGTCACAAGTATGCTCCTCCAGGCTGTGAATGAGTTGGTGAGTAGCAGGGCAGCGAATGGGTGGCAGCTTTGCTTCCTGTTCTCCAGAGCATCTCAAAGGCACTGGGGAGAAAATTCCTTGCACAGAAAGAAAGATTAAGGTTGAGGAAATGTATTTCATTACTGAATTTTCATGACTCCTTCCTATCTTGTCTAGGAAACAGTTGTGGATCAGTATTTATGGGCCGTCATTAGCAATCTTTGGAAATTTAGTGGCAGTGCAGTGGATTGCATTTTATTTTTCATTCTACTTTACTCTAGTTTTTAAAAGACTGGGTATAATTCTTTTTTTATGAGCATAGGTGTAAAATGTATTAATATTAGCAAATTAAATCTAGCATTATATAAAAAGAATAATATACCACGACCACTGTTGTGTATCCCAGAAAGGCAAGGTCAATTTAATATTCAAGAATAAATCAGTTATGATACTATAAAGATAGATTCAAATCATTGGGCATAATTCTTGATTACAGCTTTGTTGGCCCATCCTTATGTGCAAGGCTGTAATAACCCAGAAGATACCAAGATGATACTTAGTTGGATGTTCTGATACGGTCCTAAGAGTTGTTTATAGTAGTGTTCCTTGTGAGAAGTCAGTGACTGGGCTGTAAAGAAGTGTTCAGTATTTTGAACATAAGGCTAGACCAAGGCAACATTTGAAATACATGAAACATTAGAAAAAAAACTTCGTAGATATAGTCACAGGATAGTCACATGCTCTGGGAACCTATCAGAGGATGGGACTACAGGAGTTACCTTCTGAAATTTCAAAGCTTATTCTGAAAGAAATACAATATATGGAGAGAAACACATTGAGAAGTTACTATCTTGCGGTAGAAATTTCCTTCTTAAGGGTTCCTATCTCAACCTTAAAGTTTAGAGATCTAATGAAGGGCAAATACCCGAGAAGGATAACATTGTAAACTCTTGTAAACTCTTACTAGACAGAATACATGTCACACTCTTTCCAGATGACAGACTTTGACAGTGGAAGGGAAATAAACACACATGACCCTGGAGAGCTGGAGAAAGGTACTGTACTGAGCTCTCCAAAGCTGCAAAAAATGAAAGCCAGCCTATTTCAAAAATCTGCCATGGGTAGGGCTACTGATGGCAACGCTTGAGATGTATAATCTTTAACTATGACCTCTCCTTGATCTAATGTCCCAATAAGTACCATGTTTTGTGGTTTCTACATCCTCCATGTCTCCTGCATCCATCTGTCTTTTCCATCGCCTCTGCCCTAGTTTGGTTCTGTTTTGTCTGGGCTCTTGAAAAAGCCTCTTTTTTTTTTGTTTTTGTTTTTTTTTTTTTGAGTTGGAGTCTCACTCTGTCGCCCAGACTGGAGTGCAGTGGCCGCTCCCGGCCACCGCAGCCTCGCCTGCTGGGCTCCGGCGATCCTTCCGCCTCAGCTTTCTGAGTAGCCGGAATTACAGGCGCGCGCTACCATGCCCGGCTGATATTTTTTATTTATTGTAGAGATGAGGTCTTGCTGCCCAGGCGGGTCTCGAACCCGCGGTCTCAGGCAATCCACTCACCTCAGCCTCCCAAAGGCGCGGGATTACAGGCTGAGCCACCGAGCCCGGCTTGAAAAAGCCTCTTACTGAATTTTCTCTCCTCCAGTCTCTCCTCCTTTGCGTTAATTGATATATTGTCCTATAGCATAGGTTAAATCATGTTACTCTTCTGCCCCAAACCTTTGATGTCTACAGAATAAAGTTCAAGCATCTCTTCTTTGCCAGCTGGCGTGTGGCCACAAGCAATCTTTTCAGGCATATCTCTTATTATCACTTTCTTTTCTAAGTACATATTTTTTATTCTTGCCCAATCAGACTCCTCACTATTCCTCAAGAACAACCTGTACTTTCCCATGCCTTCGACTCCTTTGTCATATGTCTCAGTTTATCTTTGCCTAATAAATGTTAACACCTTCTTCAAAGACCAGCCCAAATTCTCATTTTCTTAAAGCTTCTATGACTTTACTCGCCTTCAATTCAGAGAAAGTAATTTATTTTAGAGTTCTCACAGTGCCTGCCAATACTCGCAGAATGACTGAATAAACTCACTCATAGCAATTATCACATTGTCTCTTACATCTTGATTGCTTGTAAAACGTGCATGGATCTGTCACCTCACTAGGTTCCAAGTTCCCTAAAAGTATGAACCATGTCTTGTTTGTGTCCCCCAGAACCTGTACCTTGTACATCGTAAGGGCATCTTACATTTTTGTCATAAAATTTAAGTGCTTTGATGAATTTTTATTTGCTCCAGGTTACTTATATAAACAAACATATAGTTCTGTTTTTAATAGTGGAGAATTAATGGCACCTGTAGAATAATTTACTTGTGAGACACAGTGGTGGAGCTGAGGTCATCTCCCCTACTCCTGGTCCAGTGTACTTTGATCCGTCGTACTTTATCAGCATTCCTCAAAGAACTAGAACCCTTCAGAAGAATTACTTCTATAACCACCTAAAAGAAGACAGCCTCCTGGAGAAGCAATGTCTGAGCAGAATAAGTAAGCCATGTACCCTTCTCACACCCCAAATGATGTACAGAAGGCAAGTCAGTGCTGGGCATGCACAAGAGGCCTTGTTTCACTTAGTCTCTGAGGTCAAGCTTACCACCTTGGGTCACTCTTTTATCTCAGGACAGCAGGGACATTAAGTCAATAGCCCTTCACAAAATCCAAGAAACTCTTATTTAGACATAATCCTCTTCACATAGCCCATAGATGCTAGATGAGTAGTCATACTTGAAGAAATCGGGCTGGTTACAAATGAAAAATCACCATGTACACACACACACACACACACACACACACACACACACACACACACACTGAGAAGCAATCTTCAGTGGCCAAAGTATCGCTAAGCTATCAGTAATAACTGTCTGAGATTCCCTGCCCAATTTCTTCCTCTCAGTGCTTATTTCCACTGAACATGGACATCCCCAGCTGGAGACTATAGCCTATGCTATGGAATCTGTCGTCTCTGTCAAACTACATATTTTTATGCTTTATTATCCAATTGGACTGGTTCAGGCTTTGTGAGCAGTGTCTGAATATTCCTCTGGGAATTCTTCGGTTACTAGATTATTCTGGGCTATGGTTATCTTTTAATACCTCATAGGTATTATCTAGTGTTTCTAGTGATAATAATTAGAGCAATTAGCATGGCCAGTAGCTTTGGACTGATTTATTCTCTTAAGCTCATATGCAGGTAGGAAAGATTTAGCTGCCCTGGTTCTGTCAGGGTCCAAGTGATGCCTATGTTTCCACTGCTTAGTCAAGCATTTCTGGGGTTAATTTTCATTAAAATAACCCTGACACTAATGACAAGTGACTGTTTCTGCCCCCATTTGCAATTTTATAATAATGTCCTTTTGTTTGCTTCTCACTAAAGGATACAGAGACATTGCCGAAAGCTTCCATTTGTCCTCATTACATATCATTTTTAATTTTAATTTCAGAATTATTTCCTTGTAAGAAATGTCTCTCTCTTAGAACATAAAATATTTTAGGGCAGAAATTCTGGTTTTTTTGGTAACAGGTACTGTAGGTAGTTGAAGAGATAAAATAAACAAACAAATAATTCTATATCTGAACCCACGATGTTCTGGAGATTCACAAAGAAGCATTTGGATTTGCTGGGTGCAACATGTCTTGAGAGACTTTTTGTGAATTCCTTAACCCCTTGATCTACATTAGCAAACATGGCAATAATAATGCTCACCTAAAAAGGTTTTAGTGAAGATTAGATGAGAAAAATTTCATGTGATTACCTAGCTGTGTTCGAATGACAAATGCATCTGAGCATATTATCATATTACCAGATAGCTTAGACCCAGTCAAAAAACCCACCCTCCCTAAATGCCCATGAAAATGTAACTAAACCAGGAAGAATTTAATATATTTATTTTATGCTCCTTTGCCTGATTTCATTTGTAATGAAAAAAACCTATAAAATTTAGTGCCTTAAGAAATTATAAAGACTATTTAGCTTAACTTCCTTATCTAATAGGCAAAAAAACATATTCAGAGATGTTAACTTCAAGGTTATATAGCTAATAATTAGCACAGGCTGATTTCCCTTACATCTTGCACACATGACAGTCTGTACTGTTATTCTGAAAGACGTGTTGAAGAACTGATCATTTCTCTGGAGTCTTGGGTGAGAATGACTGATGACAGCAAATCACCTTGAATTCTTTTTTATAACTTTTTGTTATGCTTCCAAAGATTAAAGGGACAGGCTTATTCTCGAAAATTTGGAAGAAAAGTGGAAGAAAAAAAAAATTATCCACAGTCCATCACCCAGTGATAAATATTTTCACCATTCTAGTATGTTTAATAAAATTGGAATAATTCCATATATATGTACTTGAGATTTTTAAAATTTTGACATTGTTCTATAGACATCTCCTACACATTACTAACCATCTTTGAAAATGTGATTTCAAAGGGCCATATAGCATTCTTCCGTGTGGATTTTCCTTGCTTAGGAGGCAGAATGGTATGTTCTTAAGAGTCAGCCAGCTTCACCCCTTACCAGCTGGGTGATGCAAAACCTGCTCCTTATCCTCATTAAGCTACAGTCCTCACATCTGCAAAATATTGATAATACTCACTGCATGTGGTTTCTATCAAGGTTAAATGAGGTAGAGTATATTTGTACCCAGGATTGTGCTCTCACACAGTAAGCACTCGGTAGATGGTGGCTATTTATTATTGCTATTATTTTATCACATTTTTATTACTGGACATTTAGGTTGCTTCCGGTTATAAATAAACATTTGGTGAAATATCTTCCCCAGAGCCACCAGTATAAACTACCTGAAATATACACCTGTTATGGCTACTCTTGTGTTTGAAATCTTCTGTAGCTGCCCATCAAAAGTTTTCAATCTTTACTTTCAGCAGGGGAAGCCTTCTACTAAAGATCTCAAGCAAAACTTCCCAGGAAACTTGGGTTGTGCAGGGGTGGACTCCAAAGCCTGGAGCAATTTGTTGCCTTGTTCCTCACCTTAAAGCTTTTCTGAGAAACTATTTTGAATACACGGGGCTACTCTGAACACATAGGGAAAAACTCTGGCCTATTGGGTACAAGGGAGGCTCCAGAACATGGTATATAATATCTCCAAACTGTTCATTCCTGATGCAGTTAATTTTTTTATGACTTTGCTTATGTTGTCACTTTTGCCTAGAATGTCATTAACTCCCATCTTCCTAAGACTAACACCTAAAACTGACTCAGTCTGCATATAATTCCATCCAGGAAGCTATCCCTGTCCCAGACAGGTGAGATACTTCACTTCCGTGTCTCTGGGATACCCAGGCAAGTTCTCTATCACTGTAGGTACCACATCCCCCTAGTGATCTGGACTATGAACTCTTAGAGGACTGGGACTCTATCTTATTGACAGGTGTGTTCCCAGTCCCCAGCATAGTATCTGGTATTGGTAAATGTTCACTAAAATTATTTGTTAAATCCATAAACTTATTAATAACTTTTAGGATGCCTCTCTGATTATTTCCTCAGGACACTATCATAGAAGCCGGATTACTAGGTCAAAAGAAATGAACATTTCCAGGTTTCTTGATGTACTTTTGGCAAGATTTGGCGCAAAAAATTATGACATTCATTTGAAAACAACTGTCTTTTCTGTGTCCATTAGTGTTTGCTATTCATGTTTGGGTACATATCAGTGCCTGTTTTGGTTGAGGTAGACAAAAGTATCAGCACTTGGAAAGACCATTACAGAGTGAGGGCCTAAAAAATGTTGTTGTCTAAGGCACATGTTACCAGAAGGCTGGAGATATACACTGCTGCAGGATGGCGACTTTAGCCACTTTCCATCCATGTGATTTCTCGGAGCCTACTTTCTCATCTGTAAATGGGTTTAATGATACCTCTTAGGGGGTCATGTGATGATTGAGTGGAATCAAATGGGCTGACATGCATAGAATCCTAATATGTGCACTTGTGTGCTTTCACAAACTGTTCATGAGGAGAGATAGGCACAGCGAAGTTGGATAACCTGGACTACACTAGGAGAAGCATTCCAAGTTTAGGAAACAGTTAAACTAATCTCTCCTATTGGCTTCACTTTTCATAGGATTTCATAATGTCCAGATACAAACTATGAGACTATAACTAGGCTATTTCCTTTTATCACATGGAAAGTAGAGAAACCACAACTACAAAAAGCTCACATTTTAAGAGAAAGTCAAATATATAGAAATGACTCTGAGACACTTAAAAATATTATACTCAGTCCTATGATTTTAGCTACTCATAGGTCCATGACTTCAAAAATCCAAATCTCTAGCCTAGAACTTTCTCCTCAGTTGACTCATATATCTCCAACTGCCTGGATGGTCCAGGCATAGTAAACTTAGTGTGCTCAGAGCTGGATCCATTACCACCTGCCATCTTCCTTCTCTTCACTGCCACTTCATTGCTCAAGCAGAAAACTTGAGGGTCATCATCAACTCCTCCCTCATTCAGAATCTCACATCTGATTAGTCACCAGCTCCTGTTGTTCTAATGCCTAGATATCTCTCATGCTCATCCCTTCTTCTTAACATCTGTCACGACCCTGGACCAGCCCCTCATTATTTTTCCTAGATAACTTCAGTAACCTCCCAACTGGTCTCCCTGATTGTGGTCTTGCTCTTTCCCTTCCATCACTCACATCCCTGTCATAAGCATCATATAATCAATCTGAATGAAAAGGAGCTGTAAGCAGCAATAGCTATCAATGTCTTCAAATCATGTTCTTTAAAAAATATGATGTCATAGGTTAAGACATAATCAGTTAAACATAGTTCTCCTGGAGACAGTTTGACTGCTTGGCTTGAGAATCAAATGAAATACTCATATAACAATGAACGATATATCAGTTCATTTAAAATAATACTCACGGAGAACCGACATTTATTGGATTGTGCTGAGATGATGTGGAGGTAACGCTGGAAGTGCACGGTGGATTAAGATGAACTTCTCCAGCATCTCGAGGGCCACATGGTTTTTGCGAACATGGCAGGGAGAGGATCATTTACTAAAGCCTATGATAGCTTGATAATTCCAGTAGCCAAAGTCACAACCAACAGGAACAAACTTCCTTCAAAATGATAAACACATTGTTACAGTGGCTAAAAGAAGTCTTCTTTAGTTTCATGATGGCGATAAACCCTCAAATACAAGGGGCTTTAAATGAAGTTACCTGTGCTTCAAGACTTTGATATATCTACGACTTGCAGGTTAGAGAGTGGACAACAGTCTAAATTTAGCATGTTCATAGAAAATAGCAGTGAGTATAAAATGGAATGAAGTCTGGAGATTGGAAAAAGGCAAGTAAGACTAGAAAACAAGTGGAGATGAGACATGGTATTTTAGTCTTAGTGTTTCTCAAACTATGTGTGCTAGAGACAAGATTTTTAAAATATCCAAACCACCATGGACTAATATTTTTGTAAAACACATTGAAATTAATTATTAGAAAAATTAAATATAAAAATTAGAAAGTAAAATCTGTTCTTAATGACTAGATTATACAGATATATAAGTACTCTGTCAAACTGTTGTAAAACTTTTTAAATGCTCGTTCTTAATTTTTGTATTTACCTTATTATAAGCCAGTAACAAACAGGTCATAGACTGGAATTGGTCCAAGGACCTCACTTGAGTAGTACTGTTTTAAAGGCTTTATTAAAGATAGATGGGAAACATTCTCCTCACACAGATATACTCTTGGGAAGACATCTATCTGTTAATTGATGTTCATGTATCTTTCCTTCAAAGACTGAAACATTTTGCTTCTTAGAGAACTACTATCTCTGGCCAGGCCGAGTTGAGACTACTTCCATGAGAAAATACCTATCAAACTGGTGAGCCCCAAGTCAACCTCTAGAAAAACAATGGTTGTGTGGATTTAAAAACCCTCATAATAGAATATATAAGCTGTGACAATAATGTTCACCATATTGTTTAGCGATGGATTTTTTTCAGTCGATCAATCATGAAGAATGTCCCTCCAAACCCACCAGATCTCAGTCAATTATCATGATGTCTGATTTGATAGTCACAGTGATAGAAACACTAGTGATAGGGCAGGTTCCTTCAGCCTCTATTGAACAGTAAATATCCATCAAAGACGAGCTATATAGCGGTTTCTTGCTGTCCTTATTCTAAATACAAGGGCAGCTGTCTCTCTCTGAAAAAGACATGCATAGTCTGTGCTTAGACATCAGATGGAAGATCTCAGCTTCTTAGATCCACTATTGTTTCAGGTTAAAAGGCCTAAGAAAGGTTGATAAAGCAGGGATATTCTGAAGAAAAAAATGAACAGAGATACTTGTTTCTTACCTCTTAAAATCTTGTTCACAGATTAGCTGTCTTCATACTGTGGCTTGAAACCCTATTACAAGACACATTTAACATGTCTGTCATGGAATGTTTCTCATCATGGCCAATGGTGAAATGATGATTAGTGGTAACTTTAGAAATAAGGAAGTAAATATAATGCACGAAGAGAATAAGTATTAATTTATGCAGCAAACTAATTTGAGGGGACTGACATGCAGAGGTTGGACGAGAGAAGTTAACCTTCAAGCAGTGAAAAATAGAAATCCTGTGAAATTGGGAGGTCAGGTCAGCAAACATGCATTGAACATGTTCTAAGCACGGGGATACAAAGTTAGTAAAATGCTGTCTCTGTTTTCATGGTCTGGTGTCAGTGGCAGACATGTATACAAATGATTACAGAATGGTAGGAGACGTGCAGAAACAAATTTGTACAAGGTGTAGATGTACAGATAAGAGTGTGATTAACTCTATAAGGCAGAATCGTAAGAAAACCTAATAACTTACAAAGCCATTTCTATTGGGAAAGTGACTATCAAAATGTTAAAGGAATCATTTCTGTAAGTTTCTAAGGAAAACGAAGGTATAATTTACCTTAAGTCAAATATGCACATAAATCTCCCACTGGTAAAGATTTAGGTTAAAAACTCACCCGGGTTCGGTGGCTCAGCCTGTAATCCCACGCCTTTGGGAGGCTGAGGTGAGTGGATTGCCTGAGCCCGCGGGTTCGAGACCCGCCTGGGCAGGCGAGACCTCATCTCTACAATAAATCAAAAAATCAGCCGGGCGTGGTAGCGCATGCCTGTAGTTCCGGCTACTCGGAAGGCTGAGGCGGAAGGATCGCCGGAGCCCAGCAGGTCGAGGCTGCGGTGGCCGGGAGCGGCCACTGCACTTCAGTCTGGGCGACAGAGTGAGACTCCAACTCAAAACAAACAAACAAACAAACAAACAACCAAACAAAAAACTCTTCAAGGTCAGGTGTGGTGGCTCATGCCTATGATACCAGCCCTTTGGGAGACTGAGGCAGGTGAACTGCTGGAGCCCAGGAGTACAAGTACAGCCTGGGACACATAGTGAGATTTCACCTCTACAAAAAAATAAAAAAATAGCTGAGTGTGGTGATGTGCCTGTAGTCCCAGCTACTCAGGAGGCTGAGGCCGGAGAATTGCTTGAGCCCAGGAGTTTGAGGCTGCAGTGAGCTGTGATCGTACCACTGCACTCTAGTTTGGGTGACAGAGTGAGATCCTGACTCAAACAACAAACAAACAAACAAACCCCTCTTCATCAGGTTTATTATCTTCCACCAAAAATTATACATACACATACCAGCACCCCAATGCTAACCCAAAACTACCTGCACACTTTGTATTCAAGCAGAACCAAGTCTCTAGGAAAGGACCATTTTAAATGAGCACTAGAGGGATTCACAGAAAAGTCAAAATAATGGAAGAAAAGAATGAACTCCACTTGTCTTAAACCTCCAGAGGAGATGGCCATCCTACATCCTTGTTGGGCTCCGACAGTTTTAGATTCTCTAACAAACATGCAATAAACAAATGTTTTGAACAGATTGAATGGAATATAGCACCCTTATGATCGATTGGTAACTAAAAAAAATGATTAACAATGCTATTGTCCTTCATTATTTCTGTTTTTTAAAAACAACTTTATTGAGATATAATTCGCATACCACAGAATTCAATCCTACTTTTTTTTTTTAATTGGAGTCTCACTCTGTTGCATAGGCTGAAGTGCAGTGTCATGATCACTGCTCACTGAAGTCTTGACCTCCTGGGCTCAGGTGATCCTTCCACTTCAACCTCCTGAGTAGCTGGGACTATAGGTGTGCAGCATCACGCCTGGTTAATTCTTTTGTAGAGATGAGGTCTTGCTATGCTCCTCAGGCTGGTCTCAGATCACTGGGCTCAAGTGATCCAATAACCTCGGTCTCCTACAGTGCTGAGATTACAGGTGTAAGCCACCACGCCTGGCCAAATCCAATGCTTTGAATTGTACAATTCAGCGATTTAGTCTATGTACAAAGTTATATAACTATCACCACTATCTACTTTTAGAGTATTTTTATCATGTTGAAAACAAATCTTATATTTATTAGTAGTTACTTCCCGTTCCCTCTTTCCTTAGCAACTACTACTTTACTTTCTATCGCTATGGATTTGCCTATTGCAAACATTTCATATAACTGGACACATACAACATGTGGCTTTTGTGTCTGGCTTCTTTCACTTAGCATGCTATTTTCAAGGCTTCTCTATGTTATAATAGGCATTGGTAATTCATTCCTTTTCATGGTCAAATAATATTTCATTATATGGACATATCACATTTTGTTTGTTCATTACTTGATTGACATTTGGATTGTTTTCATTTTTGGTTACTATAAATTACTTTGCTGTGAGGTCTCATGTACAAGTTCTTGTGTGAACATACATCTTCAATTGTCTTGGTTATGTAGGTAGGAATGAAATTGTTGGGTCATTTGGAACTATAGGTTTAACATGTGGAGGAATTGCCACACAGTTTTACAAAGGGGCTGCACTATTTGAAAATCCCATGAGCAATGCATGAAGGTTCCAATTTCCCCACATCCTAACCAACACTTGTTATTGTTTGTCTTTTTGATTTTAGCCAGTTTGAGTATGAAGTGTAGCTCATTGTGGATTTGATTTGTATTTCCCTAAAAATTAATGATGCTGAGCATGTTTTTGTGAGCTTGTTGACCATTTGGATATCTTAACTGGAGAAATTTTTGTTTAAATCCTTTACTCATGTTTAACATTGGGTTTATTGTTGCATTGTAATTGTTCATCATATATTCTGGATACAAGTTACTTATCAGATAGATTATTTGCAAATATTTTCTCCCAATCTGTGAGTTGTATTTTTACTTTCTTGATGGTGTACTTTGGAGCACAAATGTTTTTAATTTTGATGAAATTGAATGTCTATTTTTTCTTTCATTACTCATGTTTTTGGGTGTTACATTTAAGAAATCGTTGCCTAACCCAGGATCAGGATTTACTTCCATGTTTTCTTCTGAGATTTTTATAGTTTTAGTTTTTACATTTAGGTTTATGGTCCATTTTGAATTTATTTTTATATATGGTATACTTTTTTGCATGTGAATGTCTAGTTGTCCCAGCCCTGTTTGTTGATTGGACCATTGAATTGTCATAGGACCTCTTTTGAAAACCAATTGATAATAATATAAGGGGAAACTTCTGGACTCTCATTTCTATTTCATTTATCTATTCTTGTCTATCTTTATGCCATTATCACACCATTTTGATTACTACACCTTTGTAGTAGCTTGTAGATAGGGAAGTGTGAGTTTTCTAACTTTCTTCTTTTCCAAGATTGTATTGGCTATTCTGCGTTCCTTGGATTTCCATTTGCATATTAGTATCAGCTTATCAATTTCTGAAATCAGGCATTTTGGATTTGGATAGGGATCATGTTGAAGATCAGTAGATCAGTTTGGGAAATATTGCCATCATGACAGTATTAAGTCTTCTAATCCACGACCATGGGATGTCTTCCCATTTATGTAGGTCTTTAATTTCTTTCAAAATCTTTTTGTGATTTTTCAGTTACAAGTCTTGTACTTCTTTAATTAAATTTATTCCCAAGTATTTTATTTTTTAATACATTATAAATGGAATTGTTTTCTTAATTTCATTTTTGGATTATTTGTTGTATGTTTTGGATTGTTCATTTTTGGATTGTTCATTGATAGTGTAACTAGCAACTACATATTGATCTGCAGCATTGCAGCATTGCTGAACTTGCTTAGAGGTTTTTTTTTTAAACATTAAGAGAGAGTTTTAGTGAGAAGAAGAGAAGGAAAAAGGAAGATTCATGGCAGAAAGACCTGTCATGGACAAGTTTCTCAAGAAAGAAAAACTGCCAAGAGTTGTTTTTTAATGGATTGCTTAGGGTTTTCTACATACAGGATCATGCCATTTGAAAATAAATACAGTTTTCTTTCTTCCTTTCCAATCTGGATGCTTTTTTCCCCCTCTTGTCTCATTGCCCTCACTTAACATCCAATACAATGTTGAATAGAAATGATGAGAGTTGATGTCTTGTTCCTCAACTAGGAGGGAAAGGATTTCCCAACTATGCATGATATTAGTGTTGGGCTTTTAAAAGATACCCTATTTCGGGTTGAGAAATTTTTCTTCTATTCCTAGTTTGTTCTGTGTTTTTATCATGAAAGGGTATTTATTTGATTTTTGTCAAATGCTTGTTCTGCTATTTCTCTTTCTGAATTTAAAAACTGCATTACTTAATATGGATTTTCCAGGAAGGCAGATCACATACCTAATGAACTTGTGAATTTAGGTGAAGATAATAAGAAGCAATGTTACTAATGTGCCTTGATTTCTATTGGCTACATTTAACAAGGTACTACAAGAAAGGAAGAGTTCAGGAAGAACTTGTTAGTTTGTAAAGGGGATTGAAAATGCAACTGTTTTTAATTTCCAACCAGCAAAAGAAAATATTGAGAAATGTTTTTAGTAATAAGGCTGGACCGGGGACAGTGGCTTAAGCCTGTGATCCCACACATTGGGAGACTGAGGTGAGTGAGATTGCCTGAGCCCATAGGTTCAAGAACAGCCTGGGCAACTTGGCGAGAGCCCATCTCTACAATAAATCAAAAATTTAGCCAGGTGTAGTAGTGCATGCCTGTAGTTCCGGCCACTTGGAAGGCTGAGGCAGAAAGACAGCCCTGAGTCCAGCAGGTCGACGCTGGGATGGCCGTGAGTGTGCCACTGCACTCCAGCCTGGGCAACAGAGTGAGACTCCAACTCAAAAAACAAACAAACAAAAGTAATAAGGCTGATTTTTAAAAGTTTTCATAACTAAGACCTAGTCAAGATTAAAACCATTACTCTTTGTGATGATATTTCAGAATTAATTTGGCAGTGCCTGCTAAACACTTTCAGTTGGACAAAGTGACAGAGAAAAAAAGCAATAATCGAATCATAACATGGCTTTGTAAGCTTCTATTGGGAAGTGGTACACATCACTTTTACCTACATTTTGCTGGTAAAAGAAAGTCTGTTTCAAGCTTGATGTCAAAGAAACAGTCATCCCATATGGATAGGTGCTGAAAATCAAATGAAAATAACTGATATGTATAATACTTTCATAGGGAAGGGCAGCAAATAATTGAGAACAGTGATAAAAAATTGACCATAGTTTGCTCTTTTTGGTGGTAAATGTTTGTTCCTCTCATTTTATATGCAAACTACTTTCACCTCTTCTATAAAGACGGCATCCCAAAGTCTCATTCAATCACATTTCAAACTCAAAGCACTGGAACTCATGTGACTCCTCTTGATCCAGACATTTATGAACTAAAAAGTCAAGTTACTTATTCTCACATGCCCAACATATAGTGGAAGAGAGACGGGTTAACTACCACAAACACTCCCATTTAGAAGGGGAAAAAAATGAAAATCACAGAACAGTCACTAGTTCACAGCAATTCTGGACTCTGTGGGATTACATAGTAGTAGCCCCCGAGGGGGTAAGAATTGTTTTTTAATTAGGGTCTGGTTCTGCTCTCTGGGGAAGCTTCCCATTTTGTTGTTTTTCCTGGCTCTAAGAGGTACTTTTTCTCATTGTCCTCATTGAGAAAAGCACCCGAAAATATGCTCTCCATTGTGACTCGGTCTTCTTTCTATAGAAGACTAGGGTTTCCAAGATCATTCTAGTCTCATATAGTCATATTTTTAAAAAATCTAAGTGGTGGCTGTTTGGGGAAGGTTGCAATCTTAACAACACTAAGTCTTCCAATCCATGACCATGGAATGATTTTCCATTTATTTAGGTCTTTAACTTATTTTAAAATGTTTTGTTGGCAGTATATCTCTTTCAAAAACATAATTAGCTTTGTATCTATTTGATCCTAGTCAACATTATATGTCAATAACAAATTTGCTCAATTCTTTTTTGAGACATGACTCCCTTTACACTTGATAATAAGTATCTTGAGCTCTCAGAGTTCTGTGGAAGAGCCTCTTCACGTGGGACATAAGAAACATAAGTATACCTGTTTATTCTGAGGATATGTTTTTAGCATATCCTCAGAAACAGGGGCTTCTAATGTGTAGATAAGACTGTCTCCAAAATGTGAGAGAACCAAGCTTATTCTCTAAAATGAGAACTGTTCTCTCTAGTCCACTGTTTTTTACTAGAGGTGATTTTCCTTCCCAGGGGCCATTTTGCAATGTCCAGAGATGGTTTAATTGTTACAACTTGTGTGTGGGAGGTATTATTGGCATTTAGTGGGTAGAGGTCAGAGATGGTGTTAAACATTCTAAAATTCCCTTCCTATCTCCTCTCCTTGCCCCCAGTAAAGACTTATCCCACCCAAAATGTTATTAGTGCTGAGGTTGAGAAACGCTTTCCCAACAGTAGCATAGAAACAGAAGTCCTAGTAACAATCCTGACGGCTCTCTAGGCAAAACCAAAAATAACATGCTTCTGTGTTTACCCCATCAACCACACACGTTATTCAATTATTTCTTCCTCAGAAGCAAGAAGTAGGATCAGAAAGACTATAAAAGACCATTTGGCTTGATACTTGAAGGAATCACAATTTGAGTTTTTGTAAACCTTTCATTGTCTATTGACCACCGTGTCTCCATCCTCCATCTTATTTGCTAAAATTTTCTATATGATATATAACATTTTGAACCCTTCCTTTATTTAGTGAAAGATCTTCTATCATAGTACATAAAACACATACTCCATTTATATGGATTTTATTTTTTGCTGTTTAATTCTTAGTGTAGGCCTTTCTTTAGGTTCTTTTAGAAGGAAAAACAGAGGTACTGGGGGATCCTATGTGGTTTATAATAATGTCTAGTTTATCATTATTACCATCTAGTGCCTACAAGAATATTCCTATTGTCATTAGGTATTTGTGAAGAAAATCTATAAAGTTTAACACTGAAATAGGAGTTTGTGGGGCTTCTTGCCTAGACCACAGTGTCCTCAAGCAGCAGGGAGGTATTTTAATAAAAATGTGTAGGATATTTCAGCTAGAGATTAGTCCACTAGGAGACAGGACATAGCAGGAGGGAAATACAAATTATAGACGGGAAACTACCTTCCAGGGTCATCTCAGGTAGACCTTTGCTCAGAGAGCAAAGAGGCTGTACCCTATAAGGATCCAGATTCTAGAAGAAGAAAAGGAAATACTGGTTTCTTTCAAGTTTCAGCTGTGTCACTAGTTTACTAAGCCTGGGCAGGATCTCAATGACTATATACTTGAATATGACTAAATTATTCTAATATCCAGATTAAAGTATAGCAAGAAATAAAATACTGTGATTTTTGCAAGCAGCATTTTCTTTTTCTTTTTCTTTTTTGCTAGTTCCAAATGTTTTTACTAATTTTCTTAACTAAGGACAATTCTGTCTTTTAACAGAATTCCCAACTAGGCAGATCATTTTGTTAGATAGATGTTCTATTAACATTTTGCTTTTCTTTGTTTTATCCCATATTCTGTTTTATTCCTTTGTATCATGATTGAAAATATATACGATTCTTATCCGTTCTTTAGGCTTTTCTTTTTTCATCATGACATCTCTGCTTGAATCATGGCTTAGCTAAGATGCAGGGACTTGATTCTTTTCATGGGAAGAGAGCATGTTGCAGTGGAAAGGACACCAGATGGAGAGGTAGATGCCTGGACCTTAGCCTGGCATGTGTGATTCTCTGGCTGAGTGTCCTAGGAAAGGTCACTTCCCTGTTGTTTTAGTACAGTTAGGGTTTTGCCAAAACATCTCTAAGGGGTCACTTCCAACCTAAATATTTTCTATGTTTTGAAGAGTAGTAACACAGAAACTATGTATATTTTTTCCTTCTCTGCTTATTTTGCCAAGTATGTTGAGGTGTGTGTGTGTGTGTGTGTGTGTGTGTGTGTATGAGATAGTGGCAAAAGTGGCCGGGCAGGGTAAGGAGAGCATGGACTAGTTAACCTTGGTAGACAATATGAAGGTGTGATAATCTGTTAAACATAAGTTGTATTGAAGAAGATATGCAGGCATTTAAATACCTCTGTTAGAGGAAATCTGTAAGCATCCATCATGGCCACGAAATAGCATTCTCAGAAATGTCATCCCTCCCTTCCTCAGGACAGATAAAGCACCTGCAGACTCCGACCGGCCACTGAGACAGCCATGGAAACCCTCGAGCTTTTATAAAGCAGGACAAAGCTTTGAAGCTTTAGCTTTAAATCGCGCCAGCATCTCCCAGCTGTAATGGGGACAGCACTTCCCTAGTCAAAACATCCTGGTTCTATTTATAGGTGTTCACTTCTCTGAATAATAAACAGAAGTAGCAGGTTATTCTCATATTATATCATTTTCCTTCAACTACCTTACTATTTAATACAATGCCAACAATTTTTAAAAATTTCAGAGTCACAATACATAACAGTGGGTTTAGTTAATTACCTTAACAGAAGACACTGGCCGCCATATATTTGAATAGTCGAAGCCTTGCAAGAATATTTGATTGGCCTTTGTTTACCCGGGGTTTCCAATATCTCCCCCACTATTTCATGGGGTGTGGGGGTGGGGTTCAGTCCTTTAAATGATTCCAGAAATATCCAGTCTCCCTAGTTGAAGGAAGGCTGTATTCATCTACTGAGTAACATCCCTTAGCCGATGCTGCTTTAAATAAGGACGGCAGACAATACAACATCCATGGAGACAGCCACAATTCACTTCTATTCGCTTTCAAATGTAAGCTTATATTAGGTTATTTAATGGACCACAATATATTCAGTAGGTACAGAATTCATACCCCCAAATGACTGGTGCTTAATTCCATCCCTTCAGCCTGTTTTAACTAAGACGTTTCCTCCTGTGCATATAATCTTCATTATCATAGAAGTTATTTTTAATTTATAATTAACATCGTCTCCTTCTCATTATGTACGCCTTGATCGACTTGGACCCTCCGGACACATCTTGTCTGGCACCGTGCTGGCTGTGTCCTGCAGTTCTCCAAGTGTGCAGTAGGTGTCTATCTTAGCCTTCCCTTCATCTTTCCTCCTCTTCTCCCTGACACTGTGATATAGTGCATAATTCCAAAATGGCAGCTTTTTGAAAATTCACCTTGATTATCAGACATTAAAAGTGACTCATCCCGCAGTGACTGTCTGGCAGAAGGGATGGGATCAGACAGCAAGACAATGAGGGGACTGGGTGCATTAACGCACTAGATTACAGAGCCCATCAAAAATACCTTTGTTCTGTCAAAGATCCAATCATTTACTAGTTGTGTTCTGCAGAGGAGAAAGAATGAGGGGAAAGCCCACCAAACAAATAAGCCAAAAAAAAAATCCATTTATGAATTTAAAACCTCCTCAGTTCCAAGAGAGGAGGGAAGTGTCTGATCAACCATCTCATGAGAAAAAAAACATGGGGATTGTGCTTCTGAAATGGGACTACATAGATCCCTTTCTTTCAATCACTATCAAATTTTCTACACTAGCCTTCGTTCTTTGGGTCTCAGTAAGAGGGAAATTGGCAAGTTAACAGGGTTTGGTCCTGACTATGTGTGCACTCAGCCTGATTTATGGCAGAATAAGACAAACGATTTCACAATTAGAACATTCATTTTCATTAAAAACAAGGCTTCTGATTTCTATCATGTCGTATTATAATGCTAGCCAAGAAATGTGTCACAAATGAGAGGGGAAAAATATGTGTAAGGGTTATTACTGATAGATACTTTATAAGCAACTAAACTGGCCCATATAAAAAGGCAGTAGGAATCTTTGAAAAGAGAGAGCACATGAATTCTTGCATCAAGCATGTGTTTGTGTGCAAGGGGGAGGAGGGAAGTGGAGAAGGAGGGAGGAGAGACATGAGGGCGTTCATATTGAGCCCTGGGTGGGTGTATAGCTGGGTGAGATGTGTGCTGAATCGTCAGCATGACTGCAAGCCTGGCGAGCTTGTCTGATTCTCCAAGGAGACAAAATACCCAAATGGGAGGTTGGTGCCTGACTTTCTTCTTTTTTCTTTTTATCATTTTCATCATTTGCCTATGAACTCAGAGGAACAGTTTATCAGTCATGGAAAACGCCCCCAAGGGGCCCAGATCAAAGGCAGGCTTTGAATTGTATACTTAGGTGGCTCTCCCTGCCAAAGACATTAATGCGATTAAAACACAAATTCCATAAACAATTATTTTCCATCTGTTTAGCAATAATAATAGTGATGCTGTGTGCCATCAATGGCGTCCTGCTCCACAAAGATGTACCAGATGAATGCAAATGTTCTTTTGCACGTGGATGCTGCAGTACTTTGGGAGGATTTGGGAGGTTTTATTTGCCAGCAAGACAGGAGAGTGGACACTGTCATCATACAGGGATCTCTTGAAAAGAATGGCTGTGTTTTAACTGTCATTTAGCAAATAGATTCATTAAAACAGCTGATCACATTCCAACAATTGTGCAGTATACTTGGAGATTTGTCATTTTTTGCCCCTGCCTCCATGTTTATTTCTACTGTCAGATACAGAAAACATACCCCTCTTTTTGCTCCTCTTAATTATCCCCAGTACCAGTGACTCCATTCCTTTATTGATAGAGGAAGGCAGATTCAGCAGAACTGCCTGGTACAAGTGGCTCAGTAACAGTTGCACATGCAGAGACCCATTTGTGTTTGTTTGGATTCACAACACATACTCTGAGTAGCAAGAAAGAGAAATCTATAAGCTTTAAAAATCTCTGCCTAAACCAGACCAAGAGATTAAAGGGGAGGGCAAAAGGGGAGGGCCCAGACCAATTTCCACACACCAGCACTCGTAACACAGGGATAGATTCCTGAAAGAGAGACCGGTGCGCAAGAGAGTTTTCATCAGTGGAATTTTAATGAGCCCTAAAGGTTAGCTTTCGACTTCGTTAACAAACAGCTCTAGAGATAATTTCCAATTTTTAGTGTTTATAGAATAGTGGTTCCTTGGTCATAATGAAATTCTGAGACTGTCTAGAGCCTATTCTGCATGTCCAGCTGAAACACAAACCATCAAAAATTATTAAATGTGTGCTCAAAGTCAAATGTGGAAGAAATAAAAAGAGGAAGACATTTTGCAAATTAAAGTGATCACATTAACCTCCTCTGATGAAATCGGTTCAGTCAAATGAAAAATACTTATTTAAAAAAACCTGCTCAGATATTTTAGCTATTAAGAGGGTAATGATTATCCTAATATTGAAACAGACAGAAAAAAGAGAGATAATAAACAAAAGAGGAAAGCTTCATTCTCTGTAGCTACAGACCAGAGTCCCTGCTACATGTAAACGGGTTGTAAATGTGTAGGAAAGACTACAGAAGAAAATATGGCCGAAACTGACACTAAAGGATAGGTCAGTTTGTTGGGAATATGTCTCTTCTCCTTCTCCCTTTTCCCTGCTCCTTCCTCTTTACTGAGTCCTTGAAGAATCGTCATAATTGTGCCATAAGGGAAACAAGGATGACTAAAATTCCAGTCACATAAAACAAGAGCAAAGGGTGGTTGAGACAAAGGGTCCCATCCAAAGATTTCTCCTTCCCCAAAGCTGGGTGGAAAATCCTTTCACTTGCCTGGAAAGGATGATCAAGTCTCCTAATGGTATGGGAACAAACAGCAGATGCTTGAGTCGTAAAGGCTGGGAGGAATATTCTTTAGGTTATTTAAAGTTGTGCTAAATTTTATCTCCTCTATTGCAACACACCCCTTTTGCTCCCCAGTTTCGCCACTTTCCTTCTTGATTTGCAGAAAAAATGGAAGGGGTTCCACAAACAAAAACCAAAATAAAACAAAAAAACAGAACTGGTCTGAGGCTCTACAGCACCAAGGGGGCAAGAGGTTAAGGAGCAAGGGGTCCTGTTGGGCGATGCTGGTCAGTTTTTGCCACATCAAAAAGCATGAAGGGCACCAGACTGAGGGCTGGTCTACTTGAGTTCCATTTCCAATTTTGCTTTTACTCCTTTCTCCCTGAGAAATCCTGGTGGGGGCAGTCAAGCCCTCAGAGTTACAGTTTTCTCTTAAGATAAAAAGGATTAGTGAATATTAGATTCACTAATTAGATTAGGCAATATTAGAACTGGGAGGGTTCTCAGGGATTATTTAGTCATTTCCCCTCATTTTATAGACAGAAAATGAAATAACAATAACAGGGTTTATAACAATAACAATAATTATAGCTAATATTTTTGAGCATGTCAGGCACAATTCTAAGTACATTACAAGTATTCTATTATCACAACAACCCCACTTGGTAGGTAGTATTCTCATTCCTATTTTACAGATGGGGAAACTGAGGTGCAGTGAGGTTAAATATCCAAGATGGTATAGCTGGTAAATGGTAAAGTTGGGTTTCAAATCCAGATGGCCCGGTACCAGAGCCCACGTTCTTAAACACCACACTTTAGGACACCATGAATTTCCCCATTTTACCCTCTTTTGCACAGGGGGTGTGCTCATTTCAGGAAAGGCATGCACTACCTGAATTAGTGCTACACATGTCCCGAAAACAGATCTTACAGAGACGTGTTCCCAGATCATGGCAGTGGCTGACAATGGCTACTCTGTTCCCTCCAGGTTCCCCAAGGTCACAATTTCCATCCAGTCAAGTTTTCTCCCAGCCTGCTTTCACAGATGTAGTGCAGTCCTCCCAGGATGCCCCACTCTGTATGGTGCTCTTCCAAGTCAGACTGCCACTGCTCTTTAATTGTCTGCTGACAGTTTCTCTCTCTCTTCGTCTCGCTCACTCTCTCTCCAACCATTTCCTTGAAATTCACTTGAGCTGCTGTTACACTTGTGTTTGAACACCCAGCATGATACTCTTTATTTCTTTGCTCCAGCACCAGCACTTGCACATCTTTTGTTAGCTATTATGGATCAAAACTGCTTCTCAGAGCAAAAATAAATGGCAGAAGGAGAACTCAAGGTATCATGGTAAACATCGCCATTGCAAAAGACAGTCCACTCTGGATAGTGTGGGAAAGTGCTCATTGAGTAAGACTAGCTGCAGAGTAGTACAATGATGCTCACTGGCTGAGAGAGGAGACTACAGTTTGCCACATTGGCTCTCATTGGCTTCTAGTACCCAGTGCCTAAGAAAAATACATTAATGGTATATGGTAGCAGACTATTGCTAAAAGGGCAATAGCATTATTATCAAATGATTGGTGTGTAGAGAAATAAGCATTAAGTAGGTGATGTGTGCTCTAAGCTCAAAGAGGCTTGGTGACTTGCCTAAAGTTGACAGGTGGTAGGTGATGGAACCCTTCTATAAGCTAGGTCCTTTATTTCTCGGGACATTGGATTGCCACTGGAATAATTCCCAATTCCTAAGGCTACTGTGAGGAACAGCTGAAATGAGAGTGTCCTATGATAAATTCCAGACACCTGCACCAGGCACACAAGTTCCTTTATGATCTGGCTTCACTTACCATTTCAACCACATATTTTACACTTTGGTGTCCTCATACCTTCTGTCCCTTCTGCTTGAGGTGGTCACTCCTTCAGTCCACTCTTCACTCCTCCTGCTCCAGTTGTAAACACCTGTTTCTCTTTCAAGATCTGGCTGAAAAGTCACTTTCTTTCTGAGGCTTGCTGACTGCTCTGCATTTTCTACAGACCACATGGTTAGAACACTTACCGTGTAGGATTATGATGGATTGGTTACACTTCTCTCTCCCCTTCTTAACCAGGGAGCTCATTGAGGGCAAAGACTATATTTCATTTCTCTTTGTGTCTTCAGTGTCCAGCGCAAGGGCCAGATCACTTTATTTATTGAGTGAAGGAAGGAAGAAAGAGAAGGAAGGAGGGAAGGTAATCTTCCTGAAACTATATAACACTATAGAAATGCAAAGTATTACTAACAAGAGAAAGGTGCTCATGGAATGATGTCCTCCTACTGTGTAGGAAGAAGCTTACTGTTTTCACCGGTGCTTAGGCACAGAATAGGGCTGGTGACGGAGGGCAAGAAGCAGACTTCTTATTCCTATTTACCTGCCAATGAAGAGGCAGAAAATTTCCTCAAGACAGAAGGAAGGCCCTTGACTAATGCCATTTGCTAGCAGAAATTTGGTTAATCGAATAATTACAAAATCTAAAAGAACACAGAGACTTAAGTATCTCTGTTTAATTCATGGTACTAAGATATTTTATCAGGTGGCACGTAGTTAAGTGTGCTTAAACACAACACAGAGCATTTTATTTGACCAGCTTCATCTGGGGGTTTTAGAAAAATCAGGAGAGAAAAGTAGCCTCCTCAGGGATTTTTCCTTACAGTACAATTTTTTCAAAAAGCTGAGTGTACAACTTGCAAAATAATAAGCTTCAGTGATAACACAAGCTTCAGCTACAATTATCACAAAGAGCAAATCTGCTGCTCAAGCTTCTAACCTATCCTTGTGACTAAAGAACAGCCCAAAATGTCACATTCAGGTTGAAGTGACTGCAGCCAATTAGGTAATTCCCACCAAATTGGGTCCATTAATACTTGGACATTATCTTGAGGGAGAAATAGGACTCAGTGACAAGGTGCAATGTGGCTTGTGAAATATTAGTTTTGGACAATCACAAATCAAGATCCAAGGGTATGTTAAATTATTCAAGATTCTTGACCTCATTATCAAGTGACTTCATATGGGTTTTTGCTCATATTCACAGAATCTCAGGATCCAAAGAGCTTGATTTTTGTTTCCTCTTCCCTGTCATTGCCTCTATATGTATCAGAGAGTTTATGTATGTCTCTTTATTTTTTATTCTATTTATTTTATAATTTAAAAAGCAATGACTATGTTTTTGTTTGAGAAACACACGAGGACATTTGCTCATATGATGACACATACCAGAAATATGAGTATTTATTAGAAATTTCAGTCTCGTCCCTGTCTTTGCAAGCACACTACCTCAGGTAATACAGCAATCTTCTAGCCAAACATCTGCCCTGGTCCACCAAGTACTGAATCAAAAGCTGTGATTTGTAACGTAAGGCTTTATACATGAGTAGGAACTTCAAGGCCAAGTCTGCTTTTAGAAGTATTCTAAAATGATAGCAACAACATTATTTTCCAAAATAATGGGAAAAGCTGTAAAAATCCTCCAGGAAGATCATGTACCCAAGATGTTTGTTGATTTTGTTTTGTTCTAAAAATGTCTGGAACAATGATTACTTGATGCTGACACGATTTGCACAGCTAGGAAATGTGTTAGATATTTAGAACTTTTGTTTTATTTTGTTTTATTTTAAAGATGTGGATACAATTCGGGATTAGGTATAAAAGTGGACATTATGCAGGTAAAGTTTGGGCCCCCTGTAATCCCCACTTTGCCTGGGCTGAGATCAGGTATTGATCTTGTGTCCCCACCCTCACCTTGGCAGTATCCCGCTACTGCCAATCCCTTTCTTATAGTATTATGGTAAATGTTCAGGGTCCGCTTATGAGTGATATTTAAAACTTTAAATCAGCATTCTAGTAAGTTCTAAAGAACTTTGACCAGTTGCACAATTATCCCAAGAATATCACTAGCAGATATCATTTCAAGTTACAAGTTAAATCATTGGGGTAAAACAAAGATATAGGCCTGGAATAGGATAACCAGATAACATGACTGAGTCAGTGAACATTTGCCAAAAAAAAAAAAAAATTCTTTTTGAGATTAATGAAGAAAGGTAATTAGGTAGCATTCGGCTGCTCATGGGACACATGGCTAGAGCGCAGTTTCTTCTTTTGAATATGTGTTTGGTAATTTTGTTAATGATTCGGACTAAAATAAAAGCTTTGAAAGTAGAGTCACTGAACTCCATTTCAACATAGCCCAACCAGATGGGACAGGTGTGATCACTTTAGAGTGCTCTTCTCTGTAAGTCAACTTTTGGTTCATTCCAGAATGGAGCTGTCAGCCCTTAAGCGCCCAATGAAGTTGAGTATTTTTAGCAAACTAAACACAGGCATTAAAATAATGTTTGAATTAGTTTTAATCATGGTGGCCTAGATTCTCATGCTCCCCGGGACCTTACTGTATCTCTTCCATGTGTGAGATCCATGGGAGGGCTGCACATGGGGACGACTCACCGGAGGGCAGAGCAGGAAGGAGAATTTAGGTCAATTACCTTTTGAAGTGTGATCCCTTTAAACAGCTACTCAAGGTAGTATCTTGCTAACAGAGCTGTATATAATAAAGGTGACCCGTGCTATTTCTTTAAATACTGCTTTTTTGGTTGTAAGCGATCAAAGTATTAAATTTGTGTAAGAAAAAAAAAAAGATCAAGAGAAGTTTCATCCATGTTCTCTCTGGAATCTATTAGGAAGGATTAGGTATGTGGTTTACCTCTCTTAAAGTCTAGGCTTGAAAGTAGGTGCCTCCATTTCAGTCTCTTCCAGCTGAGTCTTTGTTTTCTCCATCTGTAAGTTGAGGAGACAAGTAGTTTAGGTATCACCTCAAGACTTTTGATATATTAAAAAACCAAAAAATTACAAAGTAGATGAATGTATGGGTAGGTGGGAGATGGAGACAGGGAGTATTTACTATGGAAATAATACAAAGTTTTAAAAAAAGTATTGTGTGTGAATGTGTGTTTTCTTTCATCAGCTCTCTGAGAAAAAGAATTTCTAAAACCATAAAGAAATTATTTTACCTTTAACAAGCAAGCACCATATTGATATTTTTATTCCTTCATTCAATAATTATTTACCAGTACCTACTGTATGTTAGGCACTTTGTACATTCTTGGGAAGACAACAGGGAGCTTAATCTGATGTCCAAGTTCAGAGGAAAGAAATAATATATCAACAGTTCTTGTAATCTTAGAAAGGAATGCTCAGCACTATGGAATAGATGAACATATTTAAAATATGAATATCAGATTATTTAATTTTTAACATTTCAAAAATGCAGAATAATAAAAAACCAACCCCTTTGCCAATTCTACTCCTAAGCAATAATCATTATGAATAATTTGCTCAATGTCCTTTTGAACTTTTTCCATCTATATATAGACATATATAAAAAACAACTTCTTAAAAACATGTAAGTAGACTTTATATGCTGTTTTGTAACTTTTTCTTCTACTGAAGGGTATTTCATGAGCATCTTTCCATGTCAGTGAGTATACTGATCTACCTCATTCCTTCTGATGACTATGAAGTTTTCCATTTTATGGATGCCTAATATAATCATGGGTGACAATATGGAATGGCATGAAAGTATTAACTAAATGCAGAAGATAGTTCTGCATTTAAGTTGTTGGTTTATAAATATTGTTCTATTCTGTCATGGAGAAGGCCACCAGCCTTTCCTGACAGATCACTGAATAAACAAACAGCTTTGTGATTTTTAAAATATATTATTGTTTAGCACAGAAAATCAAAAAGTGTCTTTTAATTAGTTAAACACTTTCATTGCTGTTAGTTTCATGGTAGGGCATAAGAAGAAGCAAATAGACTCAAACAACACAATGAATATAGGTATGGATCTTGAAAGAATATTATGTAAAAATTTTAAGTATAACTGATAAAAGTAATTGCATGGTTACAAATTTACTGCAGAAAATTTGAAATGTATGCAGACATATGAAGAAAATAAAAATCACCCTGAATCTTTCTTTCCAGAAATAACAACTTACTCAACAAATTTCCTTCTAATATATATGCACACACACGTACACACTGAAAAACGTCTGGAAGAACACAGTCTGCACATTTATGTATGTATGCTTGTATTTAGCAGTTTATAGGGTTTTGCATCCAGCTGTTTTCTTTTATTATATAGCCAGTCAGCCAAAAAAAAAATTTTTTTTTTTTTTTTTGAGTTGGAGTCTCACTCTGTCGCCCAGACTGGAGTGCAGTGCCCGCTCCCGGCCACCGCAGCCTCGACCTGCTGGGCTCCGGCGATCCTTCTACCTCAGCCTTCCAAGCAGCTGGAACTACAGGCACTCACTACCACGCCCGGCTGATTTTTTGATTTATTATAGAGATGAGGCCTCGCTGCCCAGGCGGGTCTCGAACCCGCGGGCTCAGGCAATCCACTCATCTCAGCCTCCCAAAGGCACGGGATTACAGGCTGAGTCACCGAACTCGGCAAATTTTTTTAATAAACTAAAAAAGTGGGTTCATTTCAGCCTACAAAGAATAAGAACCTCTTTTCTGTCATTGCCTTTCTCCCAACAGACTTATGGTTTATTAGAAAGTTTAAGATGGCTTTCAAAGATGAATTAATTTCATGTTGAATTTCAACAAATATCCAATGGTTAAAGCAAAGCACAAATCCATTAAGCCTAGTGACTGTTCATTATGAAATTCTGAATTTTAACCATCTAGAAATATAATCCAAGCTCGGAGTTATTTTGTATGCCTCAAGACTACAAATGCCCAAGTAGAGCATGGACCTCATCTTCAGACCCAGAAGGCTATAAAGGGGCAGAGGAGGAAAGAGCTCCTTGCCTTTCCCTGGGTTCCAGTCTTCATAATCACCAGCATCTAGGCTCACTGCCCTGCTTGTGCCCAGCAGAGAGTTGTCACTCCCCAGGTAACTACAAGGACAGCAGAACTAGTCTCTAATACACACAGAATCCCAGTTCATCTTCCCACAGCCTCACACACAACAGACATTCCCACGGGTATGGGGCAAACCATGTTTTGTCTACTCTGATCCTCAATTATGATCGTCAATCACATAAACACCAGCTGAGGGGAGGGTTTGCCCTCCACTATTTGGTGAAATGGCGGAAGTCAGGGAACAGAAGGAGAGATTCAGGTTACTAACATTTAAAAAGAAAATCTCTAGAAGCTCTTTACTGGAAAGGGCACAGACTTTGGGATCACCTGGGTCTTTCATTTATTCAGTCAAAAAATACTTATGAGCCTGTTCTATGTGCTAGACACAGTTCTAGTATTGAAGAAGCATGAAGGAAAAAACAGACAAAAATTCATGTTTTAGTGGAGTGTACATTCCATCGAGGGAGTAGACAACAGAAATAGCATTAGAGGGTGATAAATGCTACAGGAAAAGAAAACAGAGCAAGATAATGACTAGGAGTAGGGAGTGGGTTATGAATTGTGTATTGTGGTTTTCAATAGATGATCACAAGAGGCCTCACTAAGATGGTGACATTGAAGACAAGATGTGACAAGGTGAGGAATAAGTTACTTAATTATTGAGGGGAAAGAGGGTTTCAGGCTGAAGGAATGGCCAATGCAGGGTTGAATGGGAGCAACAGGATTGGAAGAGAATGAAGGAGAGGAGATATAGAAAAGGAGATCTGAAATGTACAGGTGGGGATGGATGATGCCTGTGCGACCTTAAGCATTATAAGAACTTTAGCTTTCCACTTGGATTTGAATCTTTGTATCACCATTTGCTGAAGGTCACAGGTTTGAACTCCTATTTTCTTGTCTGTAAAATGGGAATCTCACTGACTGTACACAGTTATTTTGAGGATAAAAATAAGATCAATGTCTGTAAAATTCCAAGTACAATGCCTGGCATGTGGTATGTTTGCAACAAATGTTGGTTCCCTTATTCCTCTGGGTATAGTTTTGTGCACTTTATAAATATACACATAAACATAGAAGGGTGATGTGGCTGACCAGTAAGTTATCCAGAGGTAGAAATCCAAGTAGCTTTTAACTTTATAAATAAATAACACTTTTCCTCAAAAAAACAATAAAAGCAGAACATCACCAATACAAACTAATAGTTTTGGAAGGTAGATTGGAGTTTCAAGTTGATCAAGGAACTTAATCTTGGATATTATCAGCTATTAGTGAGGACTGATATATTAGTAGAAATGTACAGGCAAATCTCATTATTTCCCATTTCCATTGAATGTCTATTTCAAGGTGAGAAAAAAACTGCTATCTGTCCTTCTAGGGGACATCTGAACATTCAAACAATACTGGATAAAATGGTTGGCTTGCAAACTTTTGAAAACACCGCTGCCTGCAGGGTTGAAAGGGCCTCTGTTAGATATCAATCTGCTCTGCGTTAACTTTTTTTGTATGATGGTAGCAGTTTTTCTCTTATGTGGTGGTATCATTAAAGTTTCACTTGAGTTCACAAAAATCATTTTCTGGCTAGGTTTCCACTCAAACCCAGTTGCTATAGAAGTTGAACATCAGTGGGGGAGGCAATTAGTTAGCTAGTTATTATGCCTTTACTTACTTAATACCTTTTTAGAAGAAGAAAAAATGACAAAAATCTAAAATAAATCTATACAAATATACAAATGACTCTTCTTTCCTATAGCTCATTAGTACAGTGGACAGTATTTCAAAGAAGCCGCTAACACCTGTAATGCCCTCTCCTGCTGTATTACAGCGCAGTTATAATCAAATGATAGACCAACAGGAGCCCTTTTAATAAAAATTATAGGGTACTTACTGTTGAAGGACCCGAAACTATGGGAGAAACTGAAAATAGAATCCTCTCTGTTGGTAAATAGTAATTGTACATAGATTATTGCCAAGACAATTAGTTATACCACTTGTGGATATTCTGCACATCAAACACTGTTTTAGAAGCTTTAAAAATATTTGCTGAAGAATTTATCCAGGGGAACACTTGTCTTGGCCATTTTACAAAGTTTTCTCTGTTTTTAAGCACTAATGAATTATTTTGCCTCTACCACTGGTCTAGATTCTAGCATTTACCAAAAATCTTTACTAGCTCTATTTAATCTGATATGGAGTATATCTGATAAATGTGTCTTATGATATTTGTACCCTAAATTAGGTGCCCAATAAACATTTGTTGAGTGAGTAGAAAAAAAATCCCACTTCCATTTCTTTCTACTTGTTCTGTTAAAAAGCAAACATTAAACACATACACATACACATTTACCTATTATATGTATATTCCAGATTATATGTGTGTGTATATACCAATTATATATATAATGTATATATAGATATATCAAGTGACTTTTTTTTAAACACGCAAACCAAAAATTTTAGCTCCAAATGATAGTTGCCCTTTCTGAAATCATGTAAGGAGATGGTCCATTTGTTTCACAGAAGCAAGCAAAAATTTTGGGAACTCTTCTCTGGGCAGTTCTCTCATTACCTCTGGCCATTTTATTTCTTACAGAAATGAGGTCTCACTATGTTGCCCAGGCTGGTCACAAACTCCTGGGCTCACGTGATTTTCCTGCATCAGCCTCCCAAAGTGCTGGGATTATAGGTATGAGCCACCATGCCCAGCATGACCCTTATTTTGGATATTATCATTGGTGGCCAGTAATTACCCCTTCACAGTAGATTAGATTCTCCTGGTAGGTAAGAGTTCTAGGAACCCATCGGCAACAGCGTATCAGTCAACGTTGTTGTGAGAGGTTACGTTCAGCTTCCAGGATTTTTTATTTTTTGGAGATTTTTTCAACGCATTTGCCCACTTCATAATAGGTGTTCTACAAGCGTGTCCATCCCACACGGAGCCAAGTTTTTGCAGTTTTTGACCAAAAACAGCATGAACCTTGTGCCTACCCTCCCTATTCACTTCATCTTACCCCAGGCAATTCCCCCCCCATGAAAAGTTCTCAAAGGGAAATGTTTTGCTGATGTGGAGGAGGCAAAACAAAAAATGGCAGAAACACTAAAAAGCACCAAAATTAACGAGTTAAACAACTGTTTTGAACAGTGGGAAAAAGCATCTTGATAGGTGTATTGCATCAAATAGAGAGTACTTAGAAGGTGACTGATGTTTAAGCATTTAAGAATAAATACATAATTTTTTACAAATAAATTCCAGGTTTTTTGGGTCCTCCCTCATACGTACAACCACCATGACAGGCAATTTAAAACTATTTTCATCACCACAAAGAGAAACTCTGTACCTTATAGCCATCATTTCCCTTCTTTTACAGTCCTGTCTTGCCCCTAGGCTTTAGCAAACCCCAATCTGCTTTCTGTCTTAATAGATTTGCCTATTCTAGATATTTCATTTAAATTCCAATAATATGTGGTCTTTTGTGACTGGCTTCTTAGCATAATATTTTCAAGGTGCATTAATTTTGTAGCATGTATCATTCCTTTTTAAAATTAATATTCCATTATATGAATATATCACATTTGGTTTATACATTCATCTGTTGAAGGACATTGGAGTTGTTTCTATCTTTTGGCTATTGTGAATAGTGCAGATAAGAACATTTATGTACAATTTTTTTTTGAGCACATGTTTTCAATTCTTTTGTGCATATACCTAAGAGTGGAATTGCTGTGGCATATGGAAATGCTATGTCTAACATTCTGAAAAACCACCAAACTTTTCCATAGCAATGATACCATTTTATATTCTACCAGCAATGTATGAGGGTTCCAGTTTCTCCATATTTTCATAAACACTTGTTATTTCCTTTTTTTTTTTTTAAGAATTATGGCTTCTTAGTGTGTGTGAAATGGTATTTTATGGTTTTGACTTCCCTAATGATTAATGATGTTGAGCATGTTTTCATGTGTTTGATGGCCATTTGTATATTTTCTTCAGAAAAAATGTCTACTCAAGTCCTCCGCCTACTTTTACATTTTTAATGGTCACTTCCAGAAAAGAAGACTCAAATGTTTTGAGCAACAGCAGCCCTGTTGGACCAAATCATCACTAAGCTGAAACAATTCTTTGATCATAAGAGTAAAGAATAAGCAATTACATTTGTTTAAGGTGATTCTTTGTCCTACACTAAGCAATACTACATCCATGGGTTTTTACAACAGATATTTACACTTGTATTACACAGTCATAGGCCATATGCTGCTTTGTATATAGTAGAACTGACTAACTACAGTGGATACAGAATTTCCTTGAAGAAGAAAGGATTTAAAGGCAGCAATCTAGTTGAAAGGACAAATGCCCTGAAGTTGTATTTGCATAACACTTATGTATGACTGAGAAAATATGATTCGTTTACAACAAAGCATAGTAGAAAGTTGGTGGAGGCCTTAGGAACCTAAAGCCTCCTCTTTGCCAAGCCCCTGGTTTGGCACTTCCACTGTTTCTATGATCAACTAAGAATCTGAGAACATATAATCTGAGAAGAAAACATGCATTCTCAGATCTGCCAACAACCAGTCACAGAAATACAGGGACATACCTCCTTCCTTCCTTTGCTCCAATCTTGGATACATACAAGCAAGTTGATTTGTAGATATATGAAAAGATGTGTGAATTAGTGGTAGGAGGCGTCAACAAGCAGGTAGATGGATGGGAGAGAGCAGCATCAAGTAGACATTTCGATGGGAGAAAATGGACTGGTAAGAGGGTAAACGTATGGGTGGGTAACAGAGAGGGCTTCTGCTCAGTGTAGCAAGCCAGGCTGCTAGCAAATAGTAATCCAATATAAATCTTAGTAGTCTAAGAGATTAGTCAGCTGAGCCACAAAACCAGGTTCTGATGGAGTCCTTTAAAAACATTCAATTTCATCTACACTGGCATCTTCAAACGTTAAAAATCGGCTCACTGGGTCCAAGTAGCTCTAATTTTTCCCCTCCAATTCTCTCCAGATGTTTGGTGTGGATCAGCAGCTAATAAGAAAAAATGAGGAAGAGGATTGTTTATGTTACTGGTAATCAATTACTCAAAGGTTTTAAACTGGAGACACAAAATGGTGGTAGCTTTTCCCAAGGCTACTCTATGAAGAAACGACAATCTGTGAGAACAGGATAAAAACACAAACCAAAAGAAGATGGTGTTTGTGAGCCAGCTTAGGAATTTTCCCATCCTTCTCTAGGGTCTACTGTTAGAAAAAAAAAATCAAAATTATGCAATACAATTCCTTCCATGCCTTTTTCTTGCTCAGAATTAAAAACCATCTACTGAAGACTTTCCCACTTCAAAACCCAGTCAGGTGCTTTCCAGTATCAAGGAAGGTGCCCGAAGAATAAATTGCTCTTCTCAGAAATAAAGCATTTTAGTTCTGCCACAAGCAGTGAGATCTGTGTTTATACGTCTCTCCAAAGGCAACTCCATTTTTGCTGCTCTCCTCTCATTTTCTTTTGATGCATAAAACCTGTAGACTGGAGCACTGTGATTGCATTCTGCTCCAGAGCAGTGTAATTGTAAATATTCATTGGAATTCAAGCTAGCTTTCCCAGGTCTCTCCTAGGGCTGTGCAGCTATGCAAACAGCAGCAGTGCCACATTAGCTCACAGCCCAGAGGCCGCCTATTTCGCTACAGCCCCTAGGACCCTTTCTGTAGCGTGAGCACATGCAAAGAAACTGGCCCTTAAACACCATTTCAATCTACCATTTCACTTGTTTTTCCTTTTCTCCCCATGACTGCTGATCCTTAGTAATTCTGTCAGTCCCAAATATGCATTGAAAAAAGAACCATGTCCTTGACTAAAAGCCCATAGTCTGAATGTTCTTGCTGTGTATGTGCTTAATCTAGTTAGGATATTAATCAGATTCCAGCCATTTCATGAATAAACCACACACACACACACACACACACACACACACACACACACACACACACACACACACACACACACACACACGCGCGCGCACACACACACACACACACGAATATATATATGTAGAAACTCTAGATGAAAAACCAGGCCTTGCTCGGTGGTTCAAGCCTGTAATGCCAGCACTTTGGGAGGCCGAGGTGACCTCGGATTGGGAGGATTGCCTGAGTCCACGGGTTCAAGAAGAGCCTAGGCAACTTGGCGAGACCTCATCTCTACAATAAAAATAAAATAAAAAAATAATTAGCTGGGCATGGTAGCACGTGCCTGTAGATCCAGTTACTTGGAAGGCTGAGGCGGAAGGATCACCTGAGCCCAGCAGGTAGATGCTGGAGAGGCCATGAGCATGCCACTGCACCCCAGTCTGGATGATGGAGTGAGACTCCAACTCAAAAAACAAAACAAAACCAAAGCAAAACAAACAAACAAAAGCCCAGAATTAGCTACCTATTCTAATTAAGATCCAAGAGCATTTATGAGTCATTCTACCTTTTTCCAAGTTAAAACCTGAAGGGGTAAAAAACAAATAAATATGGGATTGGGAATATCATATTAGTTATAACAATCATATAGTAGAAAATTATTTACATATTTAAAACATAAAAATTAGGCCTGAAGGAAACTGTATTTGACTATGCTGATCCAGTTTTCAATGTACTGCTCATAGGCTGAAGTTGAAGGCTCAAACCATGCTCCCTGGACCACCCCTTGATATATCTGCTGAATGCCAGATGATTAGATTCCAACAGAATTCAGGGCACTTGCAATATTAACTTTAAAATAATCCAGGGAAAAAAATCAATGCATAGAAAAATGACCTATAGAAACCAATTTATAGAGTTTCAAAAGAGAGAGAGAGAGAGAGAGAGAGAGAGAGAGAGCTGTTATTAATGTTGAAACATTTCAATGGAAAGCAAGTCTAGATTGAAATTCTTTGGACCTGGCCAACATTTAGATTTAATAATGAAGGTAAAAAATTACTTTATGTGACAAAGATATAGGAAGGGTAAAATTCTAAATCCAAAATAAAATTTATTTTAATCTGACTTAACCAAGTAAGTTCATGAATAAAAGGCACTCTGCTAGGCATTTGGGGGGATAAGATGAATGATATATGTGTCCTACATATTGAGGGATTTGTAATTTAGCAGTAGATAGAAGATATGTAAATATCTTCTATATGTTATGTTATAAAAGGGCAAAATACTATGTTACCTCGAAAGGGTTTTTGGGAGTTTTAAAAATTTTTTTTATTTTTTATAAAAAAATCCATGACAGAGGTGAAAATCAACCAAACTCTGAAGCAGTAGAAGGATTTTGACAGATGGAGTTGGATGGAGAGAGAAATCCCTCTCTGCAGAGAAGTGTTGTGGGTTGAATTGTGCCCCCACAGAAAGATATGTTGACGTTCTAACCGTTGGAATCTGTATGTCTCAGTTGTACTCTCTAAGAGTGCTTATAAGAGAGTACCATGGACTGGGTGGCTTACAAACAATAGAGATTTATTTTTCATAGTTATGGAGGCTAGAAGTGTGAGATCAGGATATCAGCATGGTTGGGTCCTGGTGAGGGCCCTCTTCTGAATTGCAGATTACTGTCTTCTTGTTGTATCCCCACAAGGTAGGAAGAGAGTAAGGGAGCTCTTTGGAGTCCCTTTTATAAGGATATTAATCCCATCATGAAGGCTCTACTCTCATGACCTAACTACCTCCCCAAAGTCCCACTTCTTAATACCATCACTTTGGGGTTAGAATAACATGTGAATTTGGGGAGGACACAAATATTCAGTCCATAACAGATTGTGACCTCCTTTGGGAATTGGATTTGCAGATGAAATCAAGTTAAGACGAGGTCTTACTGCAATTCTCAAAAGAAGACATATGAGTAGCCAACAGATATATGAAAAAATGCTCAGCCTCACTCATTATTAAAGAAATGCAAATCGAAACCACACTGAGATACCACCTAACTCCAGTCAGGGTGGCCATCATTAATAACTCAAAAAACAACAGATGGCTGGGCTCGCTGGCTCAGTCTGTAATCTTGGCACTTTGGGAGGCTGAGGCGAGTGGATTGACTGAACCCGTCTGTTCAAGACCAGCCCAGGCAACTTGGTGAAACCTCGTCTCTACAATAAATAAAAAATTAGTTGGGTGTGGTAGCTTGCGCCTGTAGTTCCTGCTACTTGGAAGGTTGAGGTGGAAGGATAGCTGGAGCCCAGCAGGTTAATGCTGGGGTGGCTGTGAGTGTGTTACTGTACTGCAGCCTGGGTGACAGAGTGAGACTTCAACTAAAACAAAACAAAAAAACAGATGCTGGAGAGGATGAGGAGAAAAGGGAATACTTCTACACTGTTGGTGGGAGTGTAAACTAGTATAACCTCTGTGGAAAAGTGTGGTGATTTCTAAAAGATCTAAAAATTGACCTTCCGTATGATTTAGTATTCCCCCTTCTGGGATACACCAGAGGAACTCAAATAATTCTACAAAAAAGATACCCACGCATGCATGTTTATTGCAGCACCATTTACAATTCACAATAGCAAAAGCATGGAACCATGCTGCCCATTGAAATTGGACTGGATTAAAAGAAATGTGGTACATATACACGATGGAATATTACATAGCTATAAAGAAGGACAGAATTATGGACTTTGCAACAACATGGATGGATTTAGAGTCCATCATACTCAGTGATCTATCACAGAAACAAAGAACTGAGTACCATAAGTTCTCACTCATATGAGGACCCTGATCACTTATCATAACATGATAAATATATCTACAATTGGCACTTCAGCCTGGGTGATGGAGTGAGACTCCAACTAAAAAAAAATTGGATGCAGATATCCAGAAGAGAAGGCCATGTGAAGATAGAGGAAGAGATTGGAGTAATACATGTATAAGCCAAAAAACACAAAGGACAAAGGCAAAGATGAATTTTTCGCCTAGAGCTTTCAGAGAGAACATGTCCCTGTTGATATCTTGACTTTGAACTTCTAGCCTTCAGAACTATGAAAGAGTACATATCTGTTGTTTCAAACCACCTCATTTGTGATACTTTGTTGTGGTAGCACTAGGTAACTAACACAAGAAGGAAAAATATGTGGTTTAGAGATGGGTGTTGTGGAACTTCTGAAAAGGTGAAGCTTCGATTGACTGGAGAGTAGTAGAGACTATGTCTGGGAGAAAAAAGAGGACCCAGATTGTGGTGTTTGGGGCCTTTATCTGTCGCATATAAAGCATTATTAGGATATGCTGGAAGAATAGACTGAAAGATATGCTGGAAGAAATGGGAGCACTTAGCAGTCTGTTGTGACATCTGAGACAAGAAGTGACAGTGGCTGTGGTCATAGAAAGAAAGGTAGATTTGAGAGAGGTGGAGATAGAGTTGATGGAACCTGGAGACTGATTAGGTGAAGAAAACTTTGTAATTTTCAGTCTGGGGGATGCCAAGGGAGGATGGAGATGCCATTATAAGAGACAGGAAACCCAAGGGGTAGAGTTGGTTTGGAGAAATGTGTTGAGGAGAAAAGTCTAGTTTTTAGTAAATGTTGATATCCAGCAGGATCCTGGAAAATGTGGACCTGAAGTACTGGTTGGATTCAAAATATAGATTTGGAAGCCATCTGCACTGAGGAGATAGTCAAGGGCCTGGAAACAGTTGATATCACTAAGAGAGTTGAGTGACCATAAATGGAAAAGTTAAACACTGGGGGAACACCTCTACTTACAGAGTGAGAGACAGAAGAGGCAAAGGTGAATTAGAGATACAAGAGGCTAATCAAGATCAGTCTAAGTCAAGGAAGTCAAGTACATGTTTTATGAAAGAGAAGGTGATCAATGACATAAAATGTTGCCAAGAGATTGAGGAGGACAGGGACTCAGAAGAAGTCATCAGACATAGGGATTCGAATGTCAATAGTAATTATAAGAAGACAATTTCAAATTTGTGGTATAAGAGGTGACTTTAAAAGGGTTTAGGAATAATTCAGGGTAAGAGAGGCTAATATGTGTAGATTATCCTTTTGACAGGTTTGGTAATGAATAGAAGAAGAAAGATGAGAAAATTTTTATTGCTTTTGTTATTTTAAGGTAGAAAAATACATTAGCATATCAACATGTGAAAGGGAAGGAATCAAGGATTTCAGAGACTTGTAAAAAACAAAACAGTATTATAACCAATGAAACAGAGCTCTGGAAGAAGAGAGATGAATTTGGATCTAGGAGAGAAGAATTCGCTTTGGAAAGGAGATGTAGCACTTTTCCCTCTGAGACAGGCAAGGAAGTAACAGGAGGGGTTATAAATTACTGGGATGTGGAAGGAGGAAGTTGAAGTTCATGTGAGAAAGTCTCATCTCAGTAAAGCAGACAGCAGGTCAACTCCTGAGAGAGATATGTGGGTGAGTAGGTAGCAAGCTTAAGGGACGAAGGAAGATGAAATCTTTGGGAAATATGATGAAAGTAAATGGAAGGATTGCTAATAGGTCTAGTGTCAATTAAGAGAATTAATTTTAATTGACAATATGTAACTTTCTCCAGCTAGATTTATCTGCCTGGGAGAGGTAAGTGAGTAAATAGGCAGATGATGAAGACAGGTCAATGACGGTTACAGATTAGGTAAGTATAGGAGAAGCTAAACACACACACACACACACACACACACACACACACACACACACACACACACACACAGGAATTCCAGGTACTATAAAGGGTAGATTAGAACAGACATATGAAAGACTTTTTGAGTGGCTATCTATGTCCTTGCATTTCAAAGAAACCTAAAAATAGTGAAAGAATAAAGAATCAAGAAACAATGAATGTAAAGGATAAAAATCATGTTCATTTCTTCCTTCATTACTTTCTTCTTTCTTTTAATTTATTCAATCAACAAATAAATAACTTGCTTCAAGACCCTCTCTATCAAGGCATGGGAAAAGAAGGCTGGGCATCAGGTCTATAAATATTAGATTGCTTACCCTTGAGTGTTTGAAATAAAAACAATAAACACTTAGCTTTCACTATCTATCAGGAATCACTGCAACTACTTGCCCACATATTAACTCAGTACTGTAACCCTTGGAGGTAGGAACAATTATTATGCCCCATTTCATCGGTGAGGATACTGAGCTCCAGGGAAGTGAAGTGACTTGTCAGGGTCACATATTTAGTTGCCAGCAGAGCTGGGATTTGGTAAGTCTGGCTCCCGAGTCTGTGCTCTTAATTACTGCACTACATAATTAAAAAGGGCTTGAAACGGGTTATAAGTAGGATGATTATATATTCCATCATTCTTGAACAGTGCAGTCTATGCTTGTTGTCCCAGTGATAGTATTCATGGTACCTCCTTTCAATAAAAGGTTTGGAGGATAAATTATATGGTCACTCTAATTACAAGAGAAACTGAACAATTGCTGGGCTCTTCTTCAAACACTTCACCGTTGGCTCATGTGATGAATAGAGGCTGAGATCTGTAAGGCATTTAAGAAAAATAAATAAAATGGTTTCCCCTTTTTATGATACACAGATGCAAAACCCACAAGATTCAGCTTTTTTGATCCCCTTGTTAGGAACACAGTCCCTTCCCCATTCCTAGTGGTCTCTGCACCCCTAAGCACTTTAACCCTACTGGTTACATTAGGGAGAAACAAAAATGCACATTCTCTAAGCTGCCACCAAATGGAGTTCTGCACACCCATTCCTTAAGCAGTATTGGAAATTGAACACACAAAACCCTACAGCAAATCTGTCAACTCATCTCATTCTTCCTCGCCTCCTTTCCTTATCTCTACCCCAGGCCAGCACTTCACTGTTCACTGCAAACCTCAGGCATAATAACCACATATCATACAGATGTACAGCCTCAGCCAGAGCTGGTATCAGGCTGACACCAGACCATTTGCAGCAGTTTTGGCTGTTTTGTGACTGTTGGTAATGTCTTCATTTCCTGAAGTCCTTTTCCTTATTGTCTTCAGGCTCTGGTGGGGAGCAAGAAAATTGGTACAAGTAACTTGGATCTGGTACCCTATAAGAAAATGTGCTCTTGTTGCCAAATTAGCCCTCTTGGAAGATTTAAAGATGTACACTCAGCTCCCTGTGGATGATTTTAAAAGTGTATCACTTAGTTTTCTAATGTTCACTGATGATAGGCACTTATACAACATTGTGATTCTGCTCTTACTCCAGTTATGCTATTTAAAATGCTGCAATGTGCAAAAATGATGGCAATACCTGGGCCAGAGCAAGCAGAGAACCTACTCAGCAAACTGAACAGAAAACATCCATCCCAGGTTTTCAATATACTGCCAGTGGCCACTGTTTTGTAAGGCTTTATTAATCTCTAGGTTTTAATATGCTGGCCCACAGAATTCTCTTCTTATTTCTCTGACTGCTTTTTCTATTGTCTCCTCTATCTGTCCTTTCTCTGGACCCAATCTTGCAGTGAGTTTATGCATTCATAGTGATTTCAACTACAATTTAGACTACAAACGGTTCCAAATATACATCTGAGCTGCTTGAAGGGCATTTTACTTTCTCCCTTCCTTCCTTGATAAGCTCATCCTCTAATATGATTTCAATAATAGTTAACATTATCATGTGTCAGGCATGAAATTAATGCTTGGAATCCTACAAGAGAGAGGGGGTACTATTATCTTTTTCTTCCAGAGGAGGATCTAGTAAGTGGTAGAACTGAGATTTGAACCCAGGCAGCTTTGCTTCAGAGCCTGTGTTTTTTAACCACCACTCTATGATGCCTCCTCACATGTAAACACTTGTTCTCTGCCTTCCGACTAGTTTATATCAATAGCTCCCTAGGGCTCTGTCTGGCACTAGCAGAACTCAACACCATTTTCCCATGGACGGTTTACTGTGTTCCCTATTGATCACCAAAGTTTTCCACTGACTTCTCTGTCATCCAAACCCATCCAGAATCTATTCCAGGTAAAGATATGTGTGTACCATGCAAAATGTTCCTCTTGCTGCTTTAGGTTATTTCCTCTACCTAAAACACTCTTCCTGAAAACCTTTTACCTCTTAGGATTAACCTCTTGTAGGAGGTCTTCTCCAACCAACTATAAGTGTAAGGGTAAATTACATATAGCCAGGGATGCTGTCTTCTACTTCCTTTTATTTCCTACTGAGTCTAGTAGTGTTTATCATTCATTGGACGTGCAATAAAGATTGTTAATGTATTGACATAATCATTCTAACCAACACTGGAAAGAACTCAAGCCAGATAGCTGAGAGGCACAACTTAATAATTACTAGAGACTAAAGTGTAGGTCTTCACCAATGGTGGGGGAAAGAGGGAGCAGAGCTTCTTCAGTGTTTTCAAATCTTTCCTCTCCATCATGTCTTCTGCTCTGTGTGGCTGGCAGGAAGTCCCCTGCAGGTGGCATTTCTAGGCTCACAAGTCAAGTGGTTTTCAGATAGGTTCAGTCAGTGAAAGAAGCTGGAGGAGAATGGAAAGGGGGAGGGACAAATCATACACATCTCTGCCTTCCGCTCTGTTTTGGGACAGGAGTCCAGTCCCAGTTGTATCTCCAGCTCTACCACATAGGCTTTCTATGATTTCAATTTCCAAGAGATGACCTTGACCCCTGGGCTTTAGTAGCCCCACTTCTTTTCTTTGTCTCTGCAGCCTAGGGTGGGTAGTGGCTTTCTATTGTTAACCTCACCATTCCCACTGGCCTCTCAGCTTCTCCTTGTAAATTTCAGCATTAAATTTCAGCTGTTACAAATTCGTGAAGTGCTCTGTTTTCCTGGTTCTGAAAGAATAAGCAACCTATTTTTAAAAATTATTATCCCAATAGAAACATGGGCAAACTCTTCTGCTAAAACTAAATCCCTGTCAAGCTATGATTACTTTCTGTCTTCTGGTTGTTTGACTAGGAGGTGAGATCTAGCCACATACAGAAAATTTACAGAAAAAGAGATGAGGATGACATGGCTGTAACAATGGCATAAACCTCTAAGAGTACTGATATAAAGTGTTTCCCACTTACAAGTCTCTGTTCTAAGGTTTTCTGTTATAAATAAAATTTGAATATATATACCACAAATATAATAGCTTTGTAAGATGTAAGATCTTTAAAAGGAGAAAATTTAAAATAATTTCATAGATCAACTAAGTCAAGCTATAGATTATGACCTTTTCTTATTATTTTATTGATCTATTTAAAGGGACTAGTTTAATGTTTATTATAAAATGGGTATGTTCACCATAGGAAATGGCGCAAATAATTTTAACCCCAACACAGATTTCTAGATAAAACCTGCCCCTAAAGTGAGCCATAAATCCACCCTGTGCCAATCCAATTAGAACCATCTGGTGAGCAAAGACAGGCATCATTTGTGTTTGAGGGCATCCTAGCTCTGCCACTCACCCAGAGCATCTACTCGCTCTGTCTCGGCTCTTTCAAGTGTGTCCTCTTGAGAGATCCTTGGGAGTGTTTTTAGATAAGGCTTTGCCGTTCCTGTCTGGACATAACTTTTCTGATAAGGAAGAAAAGAAATAATCAACTTAACTACCTGTACATTTGGCTACTTAATAAATATCCATTGATCATACCCTCTGTGCCCGCACAATTAAAATGAGAAAAGCTGTCTATGGAAGACAGTATTGATTGGCTACCACAAAGCCATGCCTAACCCCGTGTCTTTTGCTACTTTCCCACATAGGGACTGAAGTGATAAATACAAGCTTTCCTAGCCTCATGGGCAGTAGGAGGTGGTTTTGGGACCCATTTGGCTGTGAGATCTAAGCAGATGTCTGCTGGGGGTGGGTAGGAGAGAACTTGTAGGAAAGCTACTCATTTCCAGGTAGAAAGAAATAGGCATAGCAGGCATGATTTTTCTGCCTTCTTCCCCCTTTTTCATTCTTTGAGCATGGATAAGATGGTTGATCCCATAGTGCCTGTCCTATAACCAATATGAAGAAAAAGTCCAGAATCTTAGCATCTTTGGCTCTGATGTCATGATGCACCCATCATTGGACCAGGTTCTTTGATGACACTTTTGAGTACTGAATCAATGCCAACTAGACTTCTTATATGAGGGAAATGAAGCCTATTTCTTTAGCCCACTATTGCTCCTATTACTTGCACTGAATGGAGTCCTATCTGGTTGCAAAGACATTTCTATTTGTTACAAATATGTCCCATTCTATTATAGTTGATGGCTCTAGATGCGATTTGTAATAAACTCCTTATTGAGATTTAATTGAGATCTCTCTTATCTTTGCTCAAGGTTGGTGCTGTTAACAGGGTCAGCAAACTTTTTCTGTTAAGGGTTGAAATATTTTTAGATTTTATGGGCCAGATAGTCTGTGTTACAACTACTCACATCAGCTATTGAAATGTGAAAGCAGCCACAGACGATATGTATAAATGAATGGGTATGGGTGGGTTCCAATAAAATTTAATCTACAAAAAAAGGCAGTTGGTCCATGTGCCACAGTTTACCAATCCCTGATCTTAGTAAAACCCAATTGAGAAAGTGAATAATTCCAAATCTCTATAGGTTCTGAGCCTCCATCTGAGTCCAACAATATCAGTCAATTTTCTTTTCCTTTTTGCCTTCTTCACCTGAAGGATCCTTAGGGAAGACTGTAGCCCCCCTGCTAAAACCAAACTCAAAGGAATTTAGAGTTGCTTTGGGAGAACTATTTCCCCAACATGTATTGTGTGGACAGTAGAAAGAATTGTATGAGATTTCCCTCTTAACATAGGTTTTCTTATAGGATAAAAGATGCAGGGTAGGAGAACTTCCATTCTCCTCTACCATTGGTGATTTTGAGAGACCTGTGATAGTTATTAGTCTTGTGAATATTATCAAATCTCAGTGATTTGGGTACTACACAAATTGTGAATTTTCTCTTACTTTCCTTTCAAGTGATGCCAAGGAAATCCAAGGAGATGCAGTTCAATTTGTCAACTTCACTCCTTGTTAAGGCAGCTCTGGTAAGGAGAAGGGTGAATAGAGGTTGGAATTATTAGCTAAAATTGAATTGGAGATTATTTGTTAATTTAAGTTATTAGGCTATTCCCACCTCCTCTTTCCATGGAATATTTCATAAAATCCCTGTTGGGGGTGGAAATGTGAATCAACTGTGGTTTAGATTTCTTTTTCTGATATTGAACAGCGAAAGACAAGCCAACTTCAAAAATTTTAATGTACTGTGAGTGCATTTTTTAAGTGTTCAATTGAGAGACATTTCTAATCCGAGGAGCTTCCCTCCCACTAACATTCTGAGGGTCAAATTAGTACTTGGGCATGCAAAACATTAAATTCCCTGAATTTAATTTTGATGCTCAAGCTGGAAAAGTCAGAATTTTCCTTTGGGTGGGTTCAGAATTCTCCTTTGGGTAGGTTCAAAAGCAAACCATCTCCCATGGTCAATGTAACTTCTTTAAAGGCAAAGTCAAATAGCTTTGCTTCCTTACATCTCTGATTCTGCTGTTTGGGGAGTAATTTCTGGTTCTGTATATACCTCTGTTTCTAGAAGTATAAAAAGAGTACAAAATTGCTATGAAGCTTCAATTTAATGTCATTAAAGAATAAGAAGTAAGACTAATGCAATGCCAATTCCAGTGGGTTCACAAGGAGAAAACATAGTTTGGAGGTCTCCGAATCACTGAAAATACTATTTGCACAAGTATTTTTTAGTCACAGTATAGGAAAACACTGGTAAATTACTTTCTATTCTGATCAGTTTTTTTTTGAAGGCAAGAAATAATTTATTTCAATCATTAGAACCTTTTGACAAACAGGCTAATTTTCTTGATTTACAAAAAGCTCATTCAAATGAATTAAAGGTGAGCAAATCAATGTAAAAAATGGTCAAAAGATATGATTATGCAACCTACAGGTCAACACAAATGGCAGGAGCTTTTGGATAGTGGAACACGTGGAGGATTATGGAGAGTGGCTCGCCAAGGAAGAGCATGGAAGCACTGAGTACCTTCCCCCATGCCTTGCCCAATGCATCTCTCCATCTGTATCCTTTGCAATATTCTTTATAACAAACCAGAAAACTCACGTCAGGGAAACCAGCCCAACGTGCCAGTCATTCCTTTGAATGCAGTGGATTATCAGACTGACAAGCTGGGCACAAACAACTGAGGCAACATGACCTCAGTTTACAACTGCCTTTGAATATTATTTTCACCAGGAAACCTTGAACAGCTCATGGTACATTCAAGATTTGTGCCAGATGTTCACAAAATATGGCTCTTCCTTAGAGTTCACTAAATTCCTCACACTGGTGAACAAGAAAGTTTCTCAGTATCAAGTGGATGTTTGCAAAGACTCCAGTGTAATTGGAAAGAAGCATGTTCTCTGCTTCGCCTCGATGCTAGGTAAAAAGCAGCATTTCTTACCAAAATCTAATTAATAGGGAGTATTTTATCTTAGATCTGTATTTAAAATCTTCCTCCTCTTTTAAATTTATTGTATTTAATTTATTTTTAAAAATGAGTATCACTAGGTTGAGGCATATTGTTCAGCAATTTAAAGCGTTTTAATGTTCAATGCCCAGTAGAGAACTGCCTTTTTAAAAAAGTAGTTAATGTTGGACATGGTGAAAGAATTTGATATGTAGAAACAAAATCATTATGGAATTACTATAAATAAAAATCTACATGCATTAGAAATATTTGAATTTTTTTTGTAAACTGCAAAGTTACCCATGACATCTGATCAGCTTTTCAACAGAGGCCAAAGGGATGACAAGTAGATGTTATGAACATTCAAACTCCAGCCTGAGGCTCAAGAGAATAGATCTTTGTCATTGCCAGATTATGTGAAACTCAGAATTGTCTGAACACTTCAGTTTACTGGAGATCAAATGATATTCAATTCAACTAACCTTTATGGGATTCCTGCCATTTCCCGGCTACAATGCCAGGTGTGAGGGAGCACTAAAGTGAATGGGTTATCATGAAATTCTCAGCCTATAGGGACAAGAGATCTTTGGACAAATACATTACAATATGAGGGGGGTGCAACTACGGAGGTATGTTCAAAGTTATAGATGCAGCATGAATGAAGACATGGCTAAATCTATCTGGGGAGGTCAGGGAGGCTTAATGGAGGATGTGATTTCATGGGAGTGGGTGGGTAAACAAAAGTGAAAGCAGGTCTGGAAGAAAGGTTGCCTTCTTTCAAAACTGAGTAACACTGGGCTGTCATTTTCTTCTCTTTCCAGTGGGATAGTCACTAGGGACTTTTAACAAAAAAAGGAAACCCAACTAGACCACCTTAAAAAAATGCATTCACAATACATTAAGGTGCCATAAAGAATAATGACTTCCCACCAGAAGATCTGTACTTAAGACCTAATTTATCAAGTGTTGTGGCCTTGGGGAAATTGGTTGACATTTCTGAACTTCAGTTTTCACTTTTGTCAGCAATACAGTTGGACCCAACTGGTGGTCCTCAAACCTTGGTATCACTTACCCCATCAGTGTTTGAACTCTGTCCAGGTAAACCAGTTTCCTCTCTCTGATCCCTCCTCCCTCCAAACCAGGAATGAAAGGAGCAAGCAAGAAAGCTCCTTTTTCAAACATGATACTTACATGCTTATGGACCTTCTATTGAACTTTTCCCAATCTATGCTTTCAAATTATTTTCTAGTATATAAGAAATTTGGAGAGTAAATTTTATCATGAATCCATGATTCTTCCAAAAAACCCTGCACCCACTTATCCTAGTTTGTTTTTCTGTTGGTTGAGAATTCATCTAGCACCTTGCTCCATACTCTCAAAATCACGGACCTTAACTTCAGTCATCTATTGCTTTTCCAGTTCAGAAAGCTCAGGCAGACAAAGTGAAAAAGGGAATAACATGTATAACAGAGCTTTGAAAACAAAAGGGGGGAACTGTACAACTGATTGTAAGTAGTAATCAGCCCTCCCTTTGAGATAGCTGGAGGAGAAAACAGTCAAGAGTCTTCAAGGCAAGCCTAGGTCATAAACCTTGTGTTTGCACTGTTTTTTTTTTTTAGGGTAATGATTTCCAGTGCCTGGCACCACATTTGTCTATGATGGTCGCACAGCGGCTACTGACTAAGGAACAGATGACTGAAGCAGAAGTCGGGGTTGACACTGAGCTTTGCTACTCCCTTAACTTCTCTGCTCCTGAGTGTCTTTAAATATAAAACCAGAAATAATAGCTCCTACCTCAAAAGGTTGATGTGAGAATTTCATAGAGCTGTTGTCTGAATCTGGGAAAATATTCAAAAAGTGGTGGAGAATTCCTAGTTGCTGACCATAGCTACTTTGGCAGTTAACACCAGGTTTTCAGTTTGAGATGTTACAGGAATGTGTGTATGTATCTGTGCATATATGTTTATATATATATATATATATATATATATGTATATATATATGTATATACACACAAACACATATATATGAGAGATCAAAGACTTGGAAAAAAGGATAAGTAAGGATATGCCATCTAATGGAATAAAACTATTCAAAATCCTTTTAGAACAGCTATATTGGGAGGCAAGGAGAAGTAATATGTACTTCTCTTTTTAAAGGAGATAAAAGTCCTCATTTCTTTTCTGAGATTTGGAGGCCCCTCCTGTTGGCTTCCCCATAGCCCCAGCTCTCATTCCCCAAAGCAGTAAGAACAGAGTTCCTAGCCTCTACATTGATGATTTATCCCGGTCACAGAGGGGACACCCGGCTAACTGAGGTTAACAGCTTTCTCGGTTTCATTTCAAAAAGACATTAGCATTGGAGGCTCTATGAAATGCTGATATGCCAAATCCTGATTCATTCACCGGCAGAGTTCGCTATAAGGCAGGGACCTATTTGACAGGCAGGGCTGAGCTCCCAGCCTTTTCCTAAAGGGCAATCCCATAACTCATCTCCCAGTGCTAAATTACACCTAACACTTCACTGAAGACTTCAGGTGCTCTCACCCAACTGCAATAAGCTAATACAGAAGAGGGTTGGAAATGACAAAAGTATTCTTTTTGAAATAATTTAACGAATTAAATTGTGGATGGAAATATCTGTGATGTAAAATATACCGAGGCAGAATGTGCGTATTTGTTTTTGTTTTGTGGGAAGGCAGACTGGCCAGAGACAGAGTAGGACGGGCCACAAAAGGAGAGGGTGGCCTTGGGCAGGTCCTTATCCTGCAATGGTCTTACGCATGGGAGTCTCTGTGTTATACCTCCCTACCTGAGCTACGCGGCCCTTGGCATATCCTTAGTCTTGGCCTATTCACTAAAAAACTCCAAGTTTTTCTATAACCTGGGCTTTCTCCACTATATTCTCCTTCCAAATTTGCAGAAAAGACTGTCCAAAAGCTGCAAAGTCATGGAATCTTACTGTTCCTCTACAGAGTTTTCCGTGAAGAGGTTGGGAAACAGACACAGGAGAAGTAGAGGATCTGTCTCCTCGCAAAGGGTGCCCCCAGCAACTAAGTGCTTTAATAGTTGCTTAACTTGTTATCAGTCATGGTGATACAGACCCCAGGGTTGCTTTAGTGAAAAATAGGGAAAAAAAGAAAAAACTTGACAAATGAAGTCACCATCTCGTATACTTATGACCCTGCCCAGAACATTCCTCCATTCTTTAGTGTGTGCAAGGAGTTACAGGTCATTTTATTTAATGCTGTATAAAGTAAGCTCATGAGGCTTTAGCCTGGCCAAAGCTGTATGTTTTCTCTTGAACTCAGGAAGTTTTTACGTGAGTATGTGTTAGGTGTTGAGGACACTGCAGTGAACAGGCAGACACAGGAGTCTTCTCTCATGGAACTTCTGGTCTAATTTGGGAGACTTGAGCTCAAAGAAAACTAAAATACTGACCTGTGGAATAGTGCTTGACAACTGTTTGTTGAATGAAGAAAATGTAAATAGGGTAAAAGCAAATAAACGAAGCTAAACATTATTAAGTGTCTTCTATGTCCCAAATTCCGTGCTAGGTCTTTTCCATTATGTTATCTAATTCAGCACAGAATGAAAGGTTCGAGTGAAGATCAGAACTTGGTAGATGTCTTCAGAGACAGTCTCTTTCATGGTGTGCACATGAGAAACAGTGTTGCTTAGTGGAAAGACTTCAAGACAAGGTATCCATAAAATTTGGACGTAGCAACAACTTGTTCATTTATTAAGAATATGGTCTTGAGTCAGTTATTTGTTCCCTCTGAGCTTCAGTTTCCACATCTGTAATTCAGGGAATATAATACTTCTCACACAGGATGGATTTGGTTATAAATAAGATTCTGCTCTCTGTAAACAGAAAATCAGTTAAGGTGCTGTGGGGTATCCTTTCAAAAGATGAAGAGGCTCATCTTTTATCCAATCACTTTTATCCAATTTTAATCAATCACTTTTTGAGAGTTCATTCAGCTTCCAAACAATGAAAATTTATATGATTTCAATTGTTCTGAAAATAAAATCAGAAACAATATTAAGATTGGCCTGGTGGTTATTGAGATGGTATTTAGAGTTTTTTATTTTTTAATCAGAAAGATTCCCATAATAAGCCAATCACTCAAGATTGCCCTATCTTCATCACATATTTGAGGAAATTACTGATACCACAATAGTTATTTACTTAAGTGGACATAATTAAATTCTTTCTTTATAAATGAATTTCCTTTGCTCCTTTAGCGTTTCTATGAATTTATTTGGGTGAATTCAAATTTTGGAGCATGCAGGAGAATAGCATTTTAAATTCTAACTAAATAAAGAACAACCTATTTAATGATAGAATAATTTTAAGCGCACTTCCCTCAACCAGTGTTTTAATAATTAAAATGAAAATTGTATGTAACTATTTTCCAGTATTCCTTTGTTCTTCTAGTCATTAAAAAGCTTAAATATCTTCTATACTTAACATACTCCCTACTTTTATTTTAAAACTCTTTTTGTGCTCTAACTATGCTTTGGTTCATGACATCTTCCATGTCAAAATCTGTGAATTCTGTAATTTCCTTTCCCTTTCCCAGGTCATTAGTGAGGAGGTCGTATGATACCAAAGTGGGCATTGGTCCTCACGGATGCAGTGGACACTGTCTCCTACCTAAATGCAAGGGACTGACATTTGTCACCGCTCTTTGTTTATGGTTCTTCAGCCAATTTTCAATCTGTGTGACCATGCACATATTCTACTCAATTTGAATTAATTTTGCAAGTGGAAATTCATGGAGCAGTGTATCAAATGCTTTAGTAAAATCCATACATATTACCTCTAGTGCATTCCCTTCATCCATTAATCTTGTAATGCGATTTAAAAGAGTGATCACAATTGTCTGGAATGATTTGTCCTTTATCCATTCCCCAAAGCTGTCTCCTGCTCTTGCCTCAATTATCCTCTACCTCCTTTTGGTGTTCTCTCTTTACATCGGATGCATTATATTATTAGGCACAGGGGTTATATTCTAATAGGTAATAATTATTAGTAACACCTTTTTGTGTTTAGAAAATAAAGTTTTCAAATAATCTTTAAATGTGAATTATTAAAAATATTTTCTATTGCTTGTTAAATTTATAAGCAAATTGCCTTAATACAATCTTTTCGTTTCAAGTAATGATTATGAAAACATTCTATTTTCTTAGGGCTGGTCTTCGTTTCTTTTAAAGCAAGTTTTTTGTTATAAATTAGAGTATAGTATTGAAGTTGTCTTTCCTGCTCTGCTTGTTTGAATTGTGTTTCCAGAGTCATACTTTCCCTCCTGCCAGGGAAAACTGCACACTGCATTACATAAATTAAGAGTGATAATAAGTATCAAATTCTTGCTAGAATACTAACATTGCCATCTCCACTATGAACGCCTATAATTATTTGCAAAAAATCTTAGCAAGTGTTTCTCCCATCCAAGTGCTAACTAGACCTGACCCTGGTTAACTTCTGAGAGATTAGATGAGTTCGGGCACATTCAGGATGAGATGGCCATAGACAGAAAGTGTTTCTCTATGAGTATTAGATCAATTTGTCTGCCCTCCAAATGTATCTCTCACCTTTTGGATTTTTAGTCTTAGGTAGACTCTTCCTCTGAAGAGTTCAAGTGCTAAATACCAAATCAGCAAATGTAGGGTGAGTTAACTCAAAAGATAAGATGTTTTCAAAAGAGTAAGAAGTACAGGAATGAAAGAAATAACAACACAAGAGAAGAATGATAAAATTAGAGACATGCAGGTATGCAACAAGTAAAAGAGCATGCAATGACTTATGGACCTTTATAAACCTAAATACAAAAATATCAGTTAAGGTGCTGTGGGTCATCCTTTCCAAAGATGAAGAGGCTCAAATATGGACTGATCACTTGAGAGTAATTATCTGACCCATAGTTACAATGCAAGCAACCTCTCCTTATCTATTATCCTAATCACTGTCCAATTTTTCTTCTATGTTCTGCCAACAATCCATTTAGAAATGTTAGGGGCAAGAATACTGCTTTTCAACTTTCTGGTGATGGTTGGTGAATGCTGAACCAGTGATTAGGCCCAGAAAGACATTTTAGCATTTGCTCCCTAGATATTTACCCATGACCCTAATAAGATACCACTTCTAGTATCATACAGTGTGCATGGATCAGTGTGTTATTTAATAATTTGGTAAAGTGAGCTTTAGTCAACTCAAGATCTTATAACTTTATAAGTCAGATTCAGTTTAGTAACTTGGATTTGTGAGACTGACTAGTATGCAATAGACTATTCTATAGGAGTGTACTGGATGCCATTGAAATGCTAATCAAAGACAGGTTCAACATGATCACTCTTTCATATTGAATGAAAGATAGCTATTAAACAATAAAAAATAGCTATAAATTTTTCACAGTTTTATCTTTATTGTGATCTGTACCTTCTTCCTCCTGTAATAAACAAGTTCACTGTAGATCAAAATCAACTGATACCTCAAAAATATGCAGCCTCACACTGATATGTGAATACCCATTCATTTGGGTAGGAATGGCAAGTATATATTATTGGGAAGGAAGAGGTGCATAAAAAATTAAGTCAATATGCATGAATAAGTCCTGCTTTTTATGTGTATAAAATTTTATGTAAATAAGGCATTTGTATGAGGACTTAGGAGGCTTTCATTATTAGTGTCCTATTTTTCAAGGAAATATTATTTAAGTACATGGGCTTTAGAAGAACTTACACATTGTGTATGTGTCTTAAAATTAAAATCATTTTTCCTGGTCTTTATCTCCATGCCCCTCCTGCTGCCTTTCCTTAAATAAAACAGGTCTGAAATTGAGATATTATTATCATTAGATCGTTAATATGGGATTATAATTTTTTAGGAGTCTATAAATTGAGAGTTGGCACTGAAAGGGAAGTAGAATAGGTCCACCTGGTCGTCTTTACAACATGGGATATGAAGATGCCGTTGATGGAAATTTGGACTCAAGCAAACATTCAAGTTACCGACTTAATTTTTTGTTTTAAAAATCATGATCTAGGATCTATGGCTCCCTGTCCTTATATTTTCTTTTCTCCTCTTTTTTAATGTCTAGTGAGCCCCTGCTGTTTGCCAGATATTGGGTGGTAATATAAAGTCCTATAAGGCATGATCCTTGCCTCAGGAATATGTGCTCCTGTAGGAAGGACAGACAAGTAAATTGATTCAAACTCTGTGGTGTTCTAAGTGTTAGGATGGAGAGGTTGTGAGGTGCTCTTGGAGGACAGAACTAGCTAACCATAATTGGTGGAAAGTTGGTAGGTAACTTTCTTTAGGAGAAATGATGCTCAGTTGAGTTTTTAAAAATGAGTGGGCACTAGCTAGAGTTGGGATTCTTAACCTGGTACCCACTGAGTCCCAGGAATAGATAGAGTTCAACAGATCTATAAATCTAGGTGGAAAAAAACCACACCTTTGTTTTCACTAACATTTCACCACAATTTAACCTTTTCTTCAATAATAAATTTAGGAAACAGACCACAGCATTATTAACAGTACTGGTGACAATATCATCATAAAAATCATAGCTATTTTCATATCACATCTGTACCAAATAGTGTTGCAGATATTTCAAAATATCCCTTATGCTCATCAATGTCTTAAAATCTAAAACAGAAGATTCACCACCAGGCCTTATCAATGTGTTAACAAAAAGTACACATAATATCATCCCAGAAATTTGTTTTAATATGTAATTGATTTGAACATTTTGATAACTGAATTTCAACATAGACTGGTTTTTATATGCTCTATTTTATACATTCAAAAGCGTTATACTGAGAAAGATCCATAGACTGCAGGTCTATGAAAGATTGGTAATGGAGTTCACAGCATGGTGAAGGTTAAGAACCTCTGAACAGGGGAAGAGGTTGGAAAAGGGGTAATAGTTACTCTAGGAAAAGGAAACACTTATGCTTGAATTTAAGCACTTCATCTTGATGCTTCATATGATACTTAATGGTTCTTTAAAGGCAAATGTTGGTAGGTATGAAGAAAAAATATGTACATAACTGTTTAGTGAAAAATAATGAGTAACATATGCTCACCATGTTTTCATAGGGACATGTTGCTGGGAAGCAAACCTATCAAGCATACTAATAGCTCACATGAATTTCTGAGGCTAACAAAAAAGGTCTGTCGTGACATCAGACTACAGCAGTTTGTGGTATGATAAAGGCCCAAGAAAGATACTTGCAATACTTATTTGCTACCTTTTCTTGCATGGGGAGAATGCTAAGAATCATTTAAGATCAACCAACATTTGCCTTTCGTGCATCTTAATGATTGTAATAGGTACTAGAAATACAGAATATGCTAAAATGTTATCAAACATTAACAGAAGCAGCTGGTAGCTTTGAAACGAGCACTTGACCAGTAGTCCATAACCTCAATATCTGTGTCACTTGTGCATGTTTTATTATTAGTTAGATGGAGATAATGATTCTTGCTCTAACTTATCTTAAGTTTGCTCTAAGGACCAAATGAGTATGCCAAGAGGCTTAGAAAGCCTTGAAACATAATGCATATATTATTAATATGGAAATTGATAGCAAAATATCAATATCATAATATTTTATGTCATGAATATAGAAACAACAGTGAAATTTTCTATCCTTGCATTATAAAATATATGGACAATAAAACCTTTTAGATAAACAGAATTTTAAAAATATCTATACGTATAAAACGTAAAATACAAATGAAGCCTATGACTATATCTATAAGAATTAAATTCTTACAAAACTATAGACAATGAAATATGTTAGCTTAAGTCACTAGGTGATTCCATAATAAAATCATTTCCCTATGGCTGGCAACAAGCTTTCAAATATGACCTGTAGTGTAAGACAGCAATGAATTTATGTATGTACTATTTAGATTTAGTGACACTAAGATCATAAGGACATATATATTTAATTAGTAGAGTAGAGTGCATTCAATTCTAAAATTTAGATCACTTTCTCCAAATAAGCTTGTGCTTTAGAAGAATAATGCAAACAAATATTGACAAATATTGCAAACAATGGGAGGCAATGATATCTTTTAGCATTTTTTCTTCCTAAAAAAAAACCACACAAAAACCTGTTCTTATTAATTATGTTTTTCACTATGACCAAGCAGAGCAGAACTTAAGTATCAGCTTGGATCTTCCATTCTCTAGGTCAATTTTGAAAGTTTATTTCTACAGTAGCACACACCTTTCACATCCTGCGTGTCACCATATAAATCAAACAAAGAGAACTGCTTTTTAATTCTCTCCATTACCACAGAAGTACACAAGTTACTAACAAGAACATTCTTCCATTTTAGTTTGAAGTGTTTTTCAACTTCAAGTATGCTTGGAAACATTCTTAAGCTAAGGCTATTGTGATTATACCTTTTAGACTTTTATTCTACATAAATTACCTAATCCAAATGGAGTCCAAAATACTGACCCATGACTGCCAACTGGCATAGTTCCTAGTCCTTCACCATGTGCTAAAATTGACAAACAAGCTAGATTTGAGTTCAGAAATTACCATCTTTGAATAAAAATTTAAAAAATCAAAGCTTAATATGTATCCAGGAAAGACACAGTTAATGCAAATGGTAGAGAAGCATGGAACATGACTCTAAACTGCTTATGTTTGTTGCTTCCCAAGTATAGACACCTGCACCAACATACACAGACATTCATCAACTGCCACATATGGACAAGAGTGAATAAACATTTCAAAATCAGGAGAAGCAATAAATTCTCCCCACATCCTATATGGTGCATACATACCCACTAACACACATGCTTGACAAGCAAAAGATCCAGAAGTGCTTAAACAATTTTGTAGGCATAAGTTACAAATTAATGAAACCTGCCAAAGGCAGACACACAAAGATGCACAGTTCAAGATATAACCACTGAAGCAAGGCAGACATCTGATCCCCCCCCCCAAAAAATCAGATGTTCTCAAACTGAAAAGATTGTATCCTGGACATCCAAGTAGATGAAGGATTCAGGGTGAACCGATTTTACCCTGGGATCAGAGCAGATAGTGGGTGTAGGGACTGCAGGGAATGATTTCAAAGACCATTCCCCTGACTACCCAAATTTCAACCCAAATTTCAAAAAATTAAAGCTGAGTGGTTTTTAAGATTGTCCTTTCAATGGGCAAAGCTTTCATCAAGGATCTCGGTCTTGCCAGCTGGCTTTAAGATCTCTGCCCCCCCACAGGAGTTCCTCAGCACCCCTTCTTTTTCCATTCTCTTGAAGAAGGGATGCTCTGTTCATTTTATGTGAGCTTAGATTTATGAAGTGCTGAGAAACAGGAGTGTGGGGCCGTTCAAGTTGTACTCCTAGATTTAAAACTGCAAGCGAACCAACACAGAGTCTCAGTAGTGGTTAACATGCTTGAGCTACAAAGCCTGTCTGCTGCTGGATCCAAACTGATGCCCCAACAAAAGACAAAATGAATTGACAACTATAAGAAGCTTCCCTCTATCCCCCGCCAAAATAGCTCATTCCTTTCTGAGTCCAGCCTCCTGAATGCACAGGAAACTGTGTAGCCTGGGCTGAGGGGAGCAGCACTCCCTCCTCAGCTGGAGGCTGCATTCAGAAAGAATGGATTTTTTTTTTCCGGCTTCTGATAGCCTGAGACATTGTGCCTATCACTCAGAGGGTGAGCAAAATAGGGTTCAAAACAGAAGACAGAGATGTATAAACAGATGCAAGAGAGTGAGAAGAGTGTACAAAGTCGGGAGAAGAAAGAGATTGATATCAAGCCTTATCCTGGGGTGGGCCAGTCTCCCTGTGCCTGTAAGAGACGCCAAGCCTATTTTAATTATAAATATTTATATCCACAGACGCAAATTCAGAAGGATTTATATCCCAAGGGAGTGTAGATCAATAGATCTAAGCAAACCTCATCTCCAGGCTGACCACTTAACACTGTTATCACCGATTAGGGCCGCTTGGCCCTCCGTGAGGGTGTCGGTTCCCCTCTTGTCCTCCATAGGTCCACCCCATTCCTGGCCCCAAGAGGAAATCAATAACAGGACACAGGGATCAATACCCAGGACATCTGCTTGGCTGCAGTGGCTCACCTTAGGATTGGAGTTTGGTTAGCCCTTGTCTAGCCCGAAAAGCCCTATTCCTGCCCTCAACCCCTCCATCCTCCCAGATCTGCTGGAATATCCCAGTTTTGATCTTTAACTCAATTAACTGAAATCAGCCAAAATGCTGCCGACTCTTTTGAGTAAGGAAAGAAAGACTTGGTTATCTTTTGTCTCACTTTCCAAAAGTGAAGAAACTTACCAGACTTCAAGGATTGGATCAGAGTCCATCTCCTGCCCCATGGCATGCTTCCTGCTGCCGAATGTCTGGCCACCAAGTACTGTCGTAGCGACTGGAGCAGGCTGGGTTACTGTTCCAGGTTTGCCTGCGTCTCCCTATGCTTGGTCTGCAGTTGATAGATCCTCTGCTCCTGAAGCATCCAGCTATTGACCCGCCCAGGGAAAGAAAGAAAAAAATGGAAAAAAAAAATCAATTAATACTAAACGGCTTAACAAAACCCTGCAAAGCACAGGCCTGAAGCTTACAGGGTAGGAGTTGGGGTGGTCTCAGTGGCAACAGTGGTTGTGGGTACAGGCTCAGCCAGCTAGAAAACCTGATGTTCCAGGGACAGGAAGCCAATATGGTAGGCGTGATCTCACACACACACACACACACACACACACACACACACACACACACACACACACAGCAGCTTGGTCTGACATGCCCTAGTCTCAGAGCAAACAGGACAGTGCAGTTCATGTTCATTGTGAACTGGTGGAGGGCAACACATTCACCAAAACAGAAGGACTGCAACTAAACTCATAGAATGGGTGGATGTTTTTTGTTTCTGTTTTTGTTTTTTGGGGGGGAAGGGGGATGGGAGAGGAGGAGATATCATTTTTGTTCTGCAAAGGTAATACCATTTACGTGTTGCAGTAGAGTTACCCCAGGCATTTCTTCGTGCGTCTCCCTTGTCACACCACCGCATACAGACACACATGGAGCTTTGTAAGGGGGGGAGCAAGAAAATAGGGGAGCACCATACCTCAGCTGCCAGGCCCTCTCTCTTCTGCAGGAGCTGGCTTTGAAGGCTCAGGATTTTTGCATCTCGCTGTTCCAGCTGTAAAGAGTTTACATAAGGAGGGAGCAAGGAAGGATCATGAATGTCAACCAATGAGCAATTAGCATGACAAGACTAAAGTATTGATCCACTAAAGCTCCCTGCACTGCTGTAGCCCCAGAGGTAGAGCGGCTGCCCTGTCACTAACTCTGATAGTGCTTTTCGGAAGCCTGTATCGTAGGGCTGGCTACTTCTTGTAGCCCTGACCTCCTTCTTAGGGCAGGGGAGGGTGGCAACCTCATGCTACCTATCTATAGCTGTCAGGGTGATCTTCATCCCTGGGTGGAAAGCTGCAGAGAAGAGCATAAAGGATGTGAAGATTTTGGCTGTCCTACTTCATTCATTTTTTTAAAATGCAGTTCCCTCCCGATGGCACCAGACATTCCTACATATTGATCGGAAAAGGGCTAGGGCGAAATCCTGGCCTGACAGCTGGGGCTGGAAGTAGTGTGGTTTTCCTTGCTTCGTGGTCAGGGGCCAAGTGCCTTCTGTGGTACCAACTTCTGACCATCCCACATACACGCTTCCTGTGTACACTTTACTCATTTAAATATTAAGGGTCAAGATGGGAGAGGAAAAGGTATTGTTTCACTAAAGAGACAACTTTACTTCAAGATGCAAGGCTATAACACATCACAAGAGAAAATGATGGAGGTTTCAACTTAGCAGACATGGTGTTTAGGTGTCACTAGCCAGGTGAAGTGTTATCTCTGTAAAGTTCTTCATTCTTGCCATTGATTCCTACCTTTGTTACTCTCAACCATATGCACACTAATCTTTCTTCATCATTTTTTTTCTACTTTTCCCCCCATCCATCCCATGACTTCACAAATTCACTTCTTAAATTACTTTTTAAATATCTTTCTTTCTATACCTTTCTTTAAAGATCCACTAGCATTCTATCTCCCTTATGAAACCTCCCAAGCAGTGGCAATTATTTATTCTTTCGTGAACTTCTAGCTGTTTCAAAAACTCCTCTAGCAGTGGGGATATCATGATGAATGATACAAATATGGTCTTTATACTCAAAGAGTTTACAGACTAGTTGAATCAACGAACCATTCATTGACAACAAAATCATTCATCTCATTCACTCATCCACTCACCCATCTATTGGTTGATATATTCAGTTTGAGCTTATCAAGAACTTCCTATTGCCCGGAACTGCTCCTTTCTAAAAATAGAATGATATGGCAGAGACTTGAGGGCTTGCTAATAACCATTTTTCCTTTTCTTCCCAGGCACATAGATAATGCACATTTCCCAGCTCTCTTGCAACGGGGCCTTGTGACAGAGTTCTGGCCAACGGAATGTGGGTGGATGAGGTACATGGCCAGCTTGGCTCATAAAAACCTCCCACATGAACCTTCATTCTCTTTCCCTTCTAATGTGATCTTATGGTGACATGTTGAAGATGGGATACAATGTGGTTTTCCCTTCTGTATCGTCAAGGGCCAAGTGCCTTCTGTAGTATGAACTTCTGGCCAACCCAAATACATGCTTCCTGTGTACAATTTAATCATTTTGAACACTCAGGGTCGAGATGGAGAGGGAAAGGTATTGTCTCACTAAAGAGACAACCTTATTTCTAGGTGTAAGGCTACAATACATCAAAAGAGAAAATGATGGAGGTTTCAACTTAGCAGACATGGTGTTTAGATGACATGAGGTTTTGCCTCTGGGGATCCAGTTGGAGAAAAGTTTTCTGACCTACTTTGAACTGTGGTAAGTGGAATTCATTTTTACGCTGTTAAACAACTGAGATTTTAGGATTGTTTGCAATACGAGTATAGCAGCTAACATTACTTTTACTGAGTAATAAAAATGACTAAGACATAGCTCCTGCCTTCACAGAGCAGATGCTAATAAAAGAATTAATACAATACCAAAAATAAAAGTAAAAACTCAACTGTGAAAAGTATAACAAAGAAGAGGTATCTGAGGCAATAAACCCAGCCTCCCCTGAGAATTGGTGACTATGTTTCACAGGGTATGAGGATTAATATTTACTATTCACCAAGTTCAGAATTCTCTAAGCTGAAAAATTAAAAACAAACTTAGTTTCAGGCCAGTAACATCCCTATGGTATTTGGCAGGAGCCATATCTTCATATACGTCACCTAGAATTCTTGTAGATAAACCTGCTGCGGGTGCGCCCACACATTACAAAACTAAAAATCATGAGTAAGAGTAGACAAAGTGAATTGCAGATTTATACTTCTGAGAACTTCAGGTGATAGAACAATCTGCTAGAAACTGCAAATAAGTATGCTTAAAATGATTAGAGGCATAAAGGAAGCTATTTAAACCATGCAAAAATAGCAAGATATTTTGGGGAAAAAAAGAGAATAAATTGGAGGGGTAAGAGTCAGGCATCCAGATCAAGAAAGCAACATCTTACCAAATGTGCAGGACTCCTGGTACATACCAGGATTTAAGAAGCAATCCTATTTTTTCCTTTTCTCTCCTTTATGCTAAATATGTTATTTATATAGGACAAACCTCTTACTTGCTCTGTTAGTGACATCAAATATTATAAGGGCATAATGACTGCTCCAAAACTAGGAAACATTTTCCATATTTAAAACTGATGATCAGCTCATAAGACATTCTCTCTGTTATGATTGTTAAAATGTCTCATAAAGGAAAATACCATCTCAGTGTGATTTCTTTGCTTCTGTGCACTCTTCAGCTCAATGTTCTCTTTCCAGCTGGGCACAAATTGAGGACACCGGCATTTTCAATGGTGGACAAAGAGTTGTAATGGGAGGAAGGTGGCAAGCATCAAAGAAGAGTTCAAAATGAGGAAGGCTCATTATTTTATCAGAAACTTTTTATTTCTTGCTACTGTTTCAAAAATTATTCCCATGCCTCACTAAAGAACTAGGAATAAGTAATGCGCTAACACAAAGAGGTTACCTGGTCAACCTGAGCTGGTGCCCTGGATGAACCCAATACTGGGATATTCTTTATGGACCCAGGTTTGAGTTGCAGTGTGGGTCTTTGGCAGTGAAGAGACTTAGATGGAACTAGATGATTCCAAGCTCAGATGGAATCAGGTCGGCTTCATCCATTTCTGTCTTGTGAGACATTGATCATCATCACCACCATCACCAGATTTTATTGAAGTTCATGTATCTGCCAGATTGCATGTTACTTTATTTTATTGTTAGAAAACCTCTGTAGAGTGGGCGTTAATATCTCCAATTCTTGGATGAAAGATACAGAAAAATGAAAAAACTCAAATATTCCCATTTTACATTAGAGCCAGGGGTAGGATAAATGCCCCTATCCTTTGTTGGAAAGTTTAAATAGAGAAAAAGTCATTCAGACCCCTAAGAAAAGCAAGGGCTAATAGGGAACTTCTTTCTTTGTGTGGTTTTCAAGCAAGTTGTGTTCTGAGCAGCCAAAATGAGGCAACTGAGTCCAGCTACACGCATCTGTTTTCCAGTAGTGAATGCAGATTTACAGAAGTGAGAGAAAGATATTTTAAACAACAATGCTTTATTGAATTTGGTGTGCCTGTGGGCTGCTTTCAACCAGGGTTGAATATGATGAAAAGAGTCAGGTTATCTGAGCCACATTTCTTTCTTCTTTACCCTAATATCCTATTATTCCACAAGGCTTACTAGTTTTCCCTTCAGATATGGCCCAGTCTGTCCATACCACCGCCCCAAGACCACCCTGGTCCAAACCACCATCAAGCATATCATGGCCCAGAAGCCTCTTAAAGGGCATTCCTGCCTCCACTCCTGCACCATGCAATCAGTCCTCCCCACAACAGCCAGCATGATCTTTTACAAATAAAAACAGATCATGCCACTTCCTCACTTAAAACTCTTCAAGGGTTTCCCCATGACATTTTGACCAAAATCTCACCTCCCTGTCAAGTTATGCTTGACCCTATAGGGTCTGGCCTTGTACACTTCTCCCCTTGGCTCTCTCTACTAGAGTCACTGGGCCACCTTTCTTACCTGGAAACACTCCAGCCTTACCTCTGTGTTGGGTGCTCAGGGCTCTCCTTTGCCCAGAACCCTCTGTTCCAAGATTTTCACATGGCTGCTCCTCTTGTTAGGCACTGGCTTAAATACCATCTCAGAGACTACTTCTTTCAGAGATCACTCTCCATCACCTTGTCCTATTTTGTTACCTTGCTTTTGAACACTAAATCTCAATCATCAAGCACAGTGCCTGGCACATGAACACTGAGTAATTTTTACAAGAATGAATAAATGAGTTTCAAATCTTCAATGATATCCATGATTTCTAAGACAGAAGAAGTGAGACATCTGATGACAAAGAAAAGTTATTATTATTAATGTCAGCCCTAGAAAGAGTCTTTTGCCTATCTTCTTGAGATATATAATTTATATGGGGAAATCAGAAGAAATGTTATTTTTAAAATATGTAATTATAGGTGAAATTGGGCGGATAAAAATAAAGTCCTGGGTCAGTGACTATGTGGGCTTACTATTTACAAAGTTGCAGTATTAAGTTTACATTAATGTGTTATTTTCTAGTTTAAAAAGCACTTTACCATATATTAACTCATCTTTTTTGTAACAACTTTATGAAGGAGACAGGTACTATTCACTGCATTTTACAGATTAAAAAAGTGCTAAAGGCACTATAGCCATTGAGTATCAGGTCATAATATGGTCTGGTAAACCTGGCAACTCAAAGATTCACCTTGAGATATATATTTTCATTTAAATCATTCTTGGGTAAAGGAGGACAGATAGGACACACAGAGGAAAAACTTTTGTTCAGCGTAGTGCATTATGTTCCTAGAGGGTGATGACACTCGTTTCCCAGTACTGTCATAACAAATTAGCAAAAACTGAGTGGCTTAAATAACAGAAATGTATTCTGTGACAGTTCAGGAGCTAAAAGTCCAAAATCAGGGTGTTGGCAGAGCCATACTCTCTTTGAAGGGATTAGAGGAGGATGTTTCCTTATTTCATTCACCTTCTGGTGACTCTTGACTATCCTTGGCATTCCCTGGCTTGTAGTAGTATCACGCCAATCCCTGTCTTTGTGTTCACACGACCTTCTTCCTTCTGTCTATACTACCTTTCCTCTTCTTTTTTTTTTTTTTTTTTTGAGTTGGAGTCTCACTCTGTCGCCCAGACTGGAGTGCAGTGGCCGCTCCCGGCCACCGCAGCCTCGACCTGCTGGCCTCCGGCGATCCTTCCACCTCGGCCTTCCAAGTAGCCGGAATTACAGGCATGCGCTACCATGCCCGGCTGATTTTTTGATTTATTGTAGAGATGAGGTCTTGCTGCCCAGGCGGGTCTCGAACCTGCGGGCTCAGGTAATCCACTCACCTCAGCCTCCCAAAGGCGCGGGATTACAGGCTGAGCCACTGAGCCAGGCTCCCTTTCCTCTTCTGATAAGGATACCAGCCACTGGAGTTAGGGCCCACTCATATCTAGTATGGCCTCATCTTAACTAATTACACCTGCAAAGACCAAATAAAGCCATGTTCTGAGAATCTGGATGGACATGAATTTTTGGGAGACACTATTCAATCCACCTCAGATGGGCAGTGTGAAACTGTAAACACCTTCCTTCCCACTTATCCTCAGTTTCTGCATGCTCTTTAAAAGAGCAGGGACAAAGCAGAAGAAACCATGGAGAGAGCAGGGAGGCAGCCCGTAAAATGGGAAAAAATATTTGCCAACTGCATATTTGACAGAGGCCTAACATCCAAAATCTACAAGGAACTCACATGTACCTAAAGGAAAAAAACAAACAGCCCCATTAAAAAAAGTGGGCAAAAGACATGAATAGACACTTCTCAAAAGAAGGCATATGAGGCCAGGCTCAGTGACTCAGCCAATAATACCAGCACTTTGGGAGGCTGAGGCGAGTAGATTGCCTGAGTCCGCGGGTTTGAGACCAGCCCCAGGCAACTTGGCGAGATCTCGTCTCTACAATAAATAAATAAAAAGAATTAGCTGGGTGTGGTGAGGTGCCTGTAGTTCCGGCTACTTGGAAGGCTGAGGTGGAAGGATCACCGAGCCTGGCAGGTCAACACTGGGGTGGCCATGAGCGTGCCATGGCACTCCAGCCTAGGCGACATAGTGAGACTCCAACTCAAAAAAAAAAAAAAAAAAAGAAGAAGAAGACATACGAACAGCTAATAGACACATGAAAAAAAATGCTCAGCCTCATTAATCATCAGAGAAATTAGCTAACCTCAATAAGAATGGCCATCATTAATAAAACAAACAACAACAAATGCTGGCGAGAATGCAGAGAAAAGGGAACATTTCTACACTATTGGTAGGAATGCAAACTAGTTCATCCTCTATGGAAAACAGTGTGGCAATTCCTAAAAGGACTAAAAATTAGCCTTCTATAAGACCCAGCAATCCCTCTTCTGGGAATATACATAGAGGAACTTAAATCACTCTACAAAATAGATACCTTCACACACATGTTTATTGAAGCACTATTACAATAGCAAAAACTCTGAACCAACTGTGCTGCTCATCAAAATTGGACTGGTTTTTAAAAATGTGGTACATATACATGATGGACTATTACACAGCCATAAAGAAGGACAAAATTATGAACTTTGCAGCAACTTGGATGGATTTAGAGTCTATAATACTCAGTGACCTATCACAGAAACAGTGAACTGAGTACTACATGTTCTTACTCATAAGTGGACTCTGAACATTTGTCATATACTATAAGAAAGGAATTGGCCGGGCTCGGTGGCTCAGCCTGTAATCCCACGCCTTTGGGAGGCTGAGGTGAGTGGATTGCCTGAACCCGCGGGTTCGAGACCCGCCTGAGTAGCGAGACCTCATCTCCACAATAAATCAAAAAATCAGCCGGGCATGGTAGTGCGCGCCTGTAGTTCCGGCTACTCGGAAGGCTGAGGCGGAAGGATCGCCGGAGCCCAGCAGGTCGAGGCTGCGGTGGCCTGGAGCGGCCACGGCACTCCAGTCTGGGCGACAGAGTGAGACTCCAACTCAAAAAAAAAAAAAAAAAAAAAAAAAAGAAAGGAATTGGCGCTTGGGCAGATGAGATAAAGGAGGTGGAGAGTGTTTGCCAGCTTCCGAGGTGGCCTCCAAGAATGCCCCGTCTCCTTGAATTTATAGCCTTGTAAAAAGTAGAACACAGTTGAACAAAGTTGGTCTGTGTGACAAAGAGAAAGAGGAGAACCGATGGAATGCATCTTCCAGTTTGGGCACACTCCTTTGCACACTCTCTCTCCTTTGCATCATTTGAGACTGCATCTTCCAGTTTGGGCACACTCCTTTGCACACTCTCTCTCCTTTGGGCACACTCCTTTGCACACTCTCTCTCCTTTGCATCATTTGCTCTAGAAGAAGCCAGCTCCATGGAGAGGTGCATGCAGTGATGAACTAGGGTCTCAAGCCAGCAATGTCCTGAGGAGCCATCTTGGACATAGCTGCTCCAGCTTCATCCAAGCATTCAGATGACTGAAGCCCCAATCGAAGTTTCAACTGCAACTTTATGAAGGATGCTGAGGCAGTGCCACATGTCTCTAAAATATTATTCACTATATTTTAAGTTGCCAAGTTTTGAGGCAACTTTTATGCAGTGGAATAACTAATATACAAGAGATTCAAACATGGTGCACAATTTTCTGACTTTATGTAACAAAGAAGATGATGGAACTGTGATGGAGAGTATTTTACAAAGAAGAGTGAATGAAAAATGACCAGGGAGAGAAAATAAGTTGTGAGTCAAAGGGAGATACCAAAAAAAAAAAAAAAAAAAGGTATCAATGATCATAGAGTTCAAAGGAATGACATCTACAAAAGAGAATGATTTGGATCACTGATAAGCAAGAAAATGTGTTTGAGAAACAAACAAACTCATCCTAACTTAGGTAGTTTGAAAGCAGAACAGCAATCCAGTTGTTATTGAACATATTTTTGAAAAGAAAAATCTTTAACCTATCCCACCTCTCTGCTGAATAATGCCCAAGCTCATTGACCTTATGTCCCTAGCATTATTTCCAATCAACCATTTATACATATCTTATAATTCATCAAAACTGTCTTGTACAATCTTTGAGATAGACTCTCTGTTTCTGTGTTGTTCTTTATTGATTTTCCTGCTAACAACCAACTTTACCAATCAAAATTTTTTATCATCTATATTCCCAATTCAAATGTCGTGTTCTCTATTAAAACCTTCCTCAATGTCTCCAAAAAAAAAAGAAGAAAGAAAGAAAGAAAGAAAGAAGGAAAGAAAGAAAGAAGGAAAGAAAGAAAGAAAGAAAGAAAGAAAGAAAGAAAGAAAGAAAGAAAGGGACTGGTACCTAGGGGAGGGTGGGGGGCGGGGGGCATATACCATTAATAAGGGTACCTGATCTCAAACCAGGTGAAGTGGGGACCAAAGGGGGGCCCAAACTTTACCTGTACAATGACCACTTGTATACCTAATCCTAGTTATACCCCACTTCTTTAAAATAAAAAGTAAAGTAAAATAAAAGAGCAGGGAGATCTGTATATTTTCTCTTCTCATTTCGTTCTCTTTCCTGCCTGTGACTCATATCCACTAGCTTTTCTTCCCGTTCCTTCCTCCACCAGTAATATTTATGTGACATTCTACATGGAAGAAGCATGCACATGTGTGAACACACACACACACACACGTATGCACATTATGAATCTGTGCAATGTATAGCACAACTTAGTTTTCATTAGAAATTTTCCTAGAATATGGATCCTAATGGAGTTCCAGAGACCAGATAATTAGATTCTGACTAGAAGTATGATGGCTATTATTAGGTCAAAGAGTAAATAGCCAGTGATACTAGGCTGTGGTAAAGGGAGACTGGAGGAACAGTTCATCAATAGCTGTAACAAAGAGAGAGCTCCTACTAGCAGTTATATAACTAGGATTGTTTCAATATAGGCTTTGAGGTTTATAATCTTTATGATATTCTTTCTCATACTGAGGAAAATATACTGAAGACAATGACTTATTTTAGAATCTCCTAGTACTGGTCCATTTTGAGGTCCATTTCACAAGCTCCATTTCAAATGCATATTTACATAGTATTCATAGCCATGGACTTTATACAGCAGTATCTCATGTTCATAAACATTGTGGTCTCTGACAATCTCTCCTGCCATTGATTTCATTTCCCTGCCCTGGTTACAGAGGATAACTCACACCTAATAAAGACCTATCTGTGGGGTTTTCTTTTCTTGCAGTTTTGACTGGCTCATTTTCTCACTGAATATAGTTATAATCTATTTCTAGTTATACCAAGAGACTCTCTTTATTGCTGAAGATGTCTTTCTCTTACCGCCTAGAGGCAGCTTCTGGATCTCAGAGCTTAAAATCCTGGTTCCTTTTGTTCTTGAAGAAAAAAAATTAGGAAGAGAATATTATGATATTATGCCTTGCACATAGTAGGAATTCAATCAATATTGATTTCACTTGGAATTCAAAGCAATATTTTGATTCAAGGTGTACTAAAGGAATAGACACAAATGGCTTTTCCTCAATGTGGAAAACAGTGCACCAAAATAAATTCAGGTAATTTTAAAATGTGAAAATAAAGCCACAAAATTACTAGAAGAAGTGAGAGAATTTTAAAAAATAATATTGGAATGAGAGAAGTTCTTTCTAAATGTGACACAAAACCCAGAAGTCATAATGTAAGTATTAGTAAACTCATCATGATAAAAACAAAACAATTTTTTTTGTATGAAAAAATCATCATAAGCAAAATCAAAAGAGAAATGCCTAACTAGGAAAAATTTATAATTCAAATCACAGACAAAGGGAGAATTTCTATAATATAGGTGTAAGACACTACTATGAACCAGTGTATAAAAGTCTAATAATCTGATGGAACAAGCAAAGAGTTCATAGCAAAAGAAATAAGGTGATTTATAAACATATTAAAGAAACAATCTCACTCACAATAAGAGAAATACAAATTAACTCCACACTGAAATACCATTTTATACTTAATATATTGGTAAACTCCCCAAATTATTGATAATACAAAGTACCTGTGAAAGTGTGGTAAAATAGGTTCTTATATACATTGCTGGTGGAAGTGGAAACTGACATAAACTCTACAGGATGCAAGTTTCCACGACCCATGAAAATTACATGTAGGTGCCCTTTAACCTAGCAAGTCCAGTTCTATGAACTTATTCTACAGATATACTTGCACACATGTGAAATGGTATTATGTAGAAAGCTATGCACTGCAGCTTTGGAATCACAAAGGATTAGAAACTACCTACGTGTCCAGCAGCAAGAGACTGTTTCAATAAATAGTGCTTTGTCCACACAATGGGATATTATGAAGCTGTAGCAATTCTGAGGATTCTCCTACACAGAAATTCTTTCTTTGTAACAATTGCAGGAAAATAAAATAGATGACAGGAGAGATCCAGAAAGATAATAATATCTATAAACATAACACATGGTAAAATGAAGGGGAAAAAAAACCACAAAAGGTACCAAATAGGGAGTATAGTGTACTGTTTGTTTAAAATTTAGAAGAGATGTATATGCACATAGTATATATTTGCTTGTATATACGTAAAATATCTCTAAAAGTTTCCAGTTTTCAACCTCTGTGTTCACCTTCACAGCTTCTACAACTATTTCTATGCCCCAAACATACCTCTGTCCCATGCATACTCCTGTATTTCTGACTACCTACTGGACATTTCTAAATCATCATCCTCCAGCTTCAATTGAGCCTCTTTCTGAATTTTTTCCTGCAAACTTAGGATCTTATGGTTTGCTCTGACCACTATGTTTTCTTCATCTGTGACGTTAACCTATAAAAACATCAGTTCCTTCTATTCTTATCTTCCACTTACCGAGATAACTAACTTAATGAGCCAGATCCCAAATATGCCAGAATTAGCATATTGTGATTTCCAATAAGTATGGCCTCTACCTTACCATTGCCTATCCAAATTTTTCCAACACCCATATGAGACTTTTACTGACTGTTCCAGTCCACATTTATTTATTTGGCCCTCATCTGACCTCCTAAAGCCCATAATATCTGTGCCATTCATTTTGGTGCTTAAAAATATTATCTTGTTTATTTATTTATTTTAAAATTTTTAATTTTCAGTTTCAAGAGGTACCTGCACAGGTTTGTTACATGGGTATATTGTGTGCCGCGAGGTTTTGACTTCTATTAAGCCCATCTTCCAAATAGTGTGCATAGTACCAATGTGTAGTTTTTCAACCCTTTCTCTCCTCCCTGGCTCCCCCCTTCAAGGGTCTCCAGTGTCTGTTGTTCCTGTCTTTATGTCCTTGCATACCCAGTGTTTAGCTTCCACTCGTAAGTGAGAATATACAGTGTTCGGTTTTCTGTTTCTGTTAGAATAATGGCCTCCAGCTGCGTCCACATTGCTGCAAAGGACATGATTTCATTCTTCTTTGGGGCTGCCAAGTATTCCATGGTGTATATGTGCCCCATTTTCTTTATTCAGTCCACTGTTGGTTCCATTCTTTTGCTCCTGTGAATATTGCTGCACCAAACATATGAATACAAGTGTCTCTTGGGTAGAACGATTTATGCTCCTTTGGGCATACACGCAATAGCAGGATTGCTGGGTGGAATGGCAAATCTATTCTTAGTTCTTTGAGAAATCTCCAAACTGCATTCCATAGGGGCTGAACTGGCTTACATTCCCACCAACAGTGTATGAGTGTTCTCTTTTTCCCACAACCTCACCAACATCTGTTGCTTTTCGACTTTTTAATAATAGCCATTCTGACTGGTGTGATATTGAGGTTTGGATTTGCATTTCTCTGATGAATAGTGATACTGACCATGTTTTTCATATGTTTGTTGGCCACTTGTGTGTCTTCTTTTGCAAAGTGTAAATGTGATCTTGTTTAAATAGAAATGTTTCAATGATTTACTCCAAAAGACAGAAAATTCTTGAAATATAGGCTATTTAAAATCTCTTTAATAATATTCACAGCCTCTCACACAGAGCCGTGTGCACATAGTACACACATAGGTAATATCTTAATTAGTAAATAAATATGGATACTGAGAAAAAATGAGGCAGTTTCTCATGGGCCAGTAAAGGGTTTCCAGAGAGACTAAATGTAGAGATGACTTGTATCTTTGTTTCCTATAAATTCTTCTTGCAGTAGTTCTCAGCCCTAGCTCCATGTTTGAATGTGTGGAAAGCTTTACCAGTGTCACAGCCCCATTCCCAGAGATTCTGATTTAGCTGGTCAGTTTTGGAGCATTAGTGTTTCATAAAAACTCCCTAAGTTATTCCAGTGAACAGAACCACTGGGCAAGACTTTCAGAATCTATCATGGTTTATAAATTTTTTTTTTAAGTGTAGGGTACAATTCAGGATTAGGTATATAAGTAGTCAATATACAGGTGAATTTTGGGCCTCCCATTGGCCCTCACTTTGCCTGGTTTAGGGTCAGGTGCTCTTATGTGCCCCTTCCCCCTGGCAGTGTCCCACTTCTGCCAATCCCTTTCTTGTAGTGTTATGGTAACACCAAAAAACACCGGGGAGAGGAGAACCTATTCAGTAAATGGTGCAGGAAAACTGGCTGAACACATGCAGAAGAATGATATAGGACCTCTACCTATCACCACACACAAAAATCAACTCTGAATGGTATGTAAAGTTTTTTTTTTTTAGTTTGTTTTAAGTCTGTTACTTCCATAATCATTTCCTTGCCAGGTATGAAGTTTTAAGTACGTTTTTCTTGGATGCTTTCTTTTTTTAAATTTTGTGGGTTTTATGTATGACAAATGTAGGTATTATGTCAATTCACTAAATGACTGCCACAGCATGGCATTGGTACCATTAAAATGTAAACTTTCAGTTTAGAATAACCTCAAGGTGGAGTTTTTGGGGAAAACAGTGTTACAGTCTGAATGTTTGTGTCACTCTAAAGTTCATAAGTTGCAACTTAACCACCAATGTGATGGTGCTGGGAGGTGGGGACCTTTGAGAGATGATTAGGTCATGAGGGCAGAGCTCTAATGCATGAGATAAGTGTCCTAATAAAAGAGGCCCAGAAACTGAGTGTCACATGTTCTCACTCATAAGAGGACCTTAAGCAATTATTGTAATACTTTAAGAAAAGGATTGGCAGTAGTGGGAAACTGCTGGGAGGGGTGGGGGTGGGGAGGCAGGTGCAGGATTGGCAGTAGTGGGAATCTGCCGGGGAAGGGGGGGACACACCTTATCAACAAGGGTAACTGCATAATGAACACTTGTATACCTAACCCTTAATTGTACCCCACATCTTTAAAATAAAATTTTTTTTAAAAAGAGGACTTACCCGTTCCATCATGTGAGGACATAGTGAGAAGATGCCATCTATAAAAAACCAGAAAACAGACTTTCACAAAATAGTGAGTCTGCCAGCATCTTGATCTTAGACTTCTCAACCTCCAGAACTATGAGAAATCAGTTTATATTGCTTACAAGCTACCCATTTGATGGATTTTTGTTATAAAGACACATAGTAAGATATCTGCTGATAATACTAAAACTAAATGGAGAAGTGGTGGCAGATACTATCTGTGGCCATTCAGCAACCATTATGGCTTTTCTTCCTTGTTAACAAAACACCAGTTTTGTTCAAATGGCAATGTGTCTAGCTACAGGAAATGGATGATGGTTGATTTAAGCCCTTTTGGCAATCTTATCCCCCTTTGTTTGTTATTTACTTTCCCAAGCCCTTGAAGTTAAGGTGACAATGCGACAGAGTCTCTGCCAATGATGTTCATGGGTAAGTCTATTGAAAGGCTACTGGGAAATAGTTTGCTCTCCAAAAAAAGAGGCTAGACTTGTGTGTCTTATTTCCCTTCTTCACTGGATACTTCATCAGCCTTACCATAAAGTAGCAAGCAAAGGGACAAAAAGCCAACATACTGAAGATGGTAGAACAGAAGGATAAAAAGGTTTTGAGTTTGTGATAATATTGTTGAGTCTCTGGAACTACCAACCTCCTACATCTTTCTATCATGTGAGATCAAATGTCTTTATTACATACTCAACTAATAAAAGTTGAGTTTTCCATTATTTTTTGCCAAAAGCATTTCTGTTTTACTCAGCTATACTGCCATAACAAAATATCATAGACTAGGTGGCTTAAATAACAGAAATTTATTTTCTCACAGTTCTGGAGGCAAGAAGTTGAAGATCAATGTTTAGTAGGGTTGGCTCCTGATGAAGGCATCCTGGCTTGCAGATAATCACCTTTACCACTGTGTTCTCACTTGGCCTTTCCTTGGTGCATGAATGGGTAGCAGGAGAGAGCAAGGCATCTGGGGTATCTTCTGATAAGGACACTAGATTTATCATGAGGGCCCCCCACACATAACCGTACCTAATTCTGGCTACCTCCTAAGGGCCCCCATCTTCAAGTACCATCATATTGGGAGCTAGGACTTCAACATGTGAGTTTAGGGGGACACAAATATTCAGTCTATCACATCAACTGATACAAAATTACTCAGCTCACATATAGGAATACCTTAGGCCTATGCCTAGCTCAGTTCCAAAGTAAAGAAAAAAAACTTTGTTTTTTACGGTATTCTTCATGGGTTGGTAAAAATTATGGATGTATCACAGAGAAGACTGCAGAAAACATAAATATGTGGGCAAAACTTTTTTATGTACAAGAAATGACAAAAGTAGGAATCATCTGTTTATTAATTCACTAAATATTCATTAGATGCCTACTATGTGCACTGTACACTGTGGAATTCAAATGAGAAAGCTGCAGGGTTCCAGACCTCTACGATCTATTAAGAAAGATAAGAGATAGATAAATAGCTGCTGAAGAAAGAGTATACCATTCACTCAATAGAGATACAAAGTGCTATGAAAGTTCAATGTTAAAAGAGAGAACTTCATGGGAGAGGTGAGATTTAGCATGTCCTTAGGTTAGCAAGAGGATCTCTGTAGAAACCAGATAGGAACTCCTGAAGGGAGCCATATCAAGACATGATCTCAGTTGCTTTGGGCTGTCTTCTCTCAGAAATTATTCTCCTGCTGAAAATGGATAGCTGATCAACTCAGTCATGCACCTGGGGCAAAGTTTTAAGCTTGATCTTGCTGATGAAGAGAAATCCATAATTGCCCGGAAGAAATGTTTTACTTTTATCCAGGATACTAACTTTTTGGACCAATATAATATTATTTAGGAATCTGCCAAGGTAATTAAGGAACAGCTTGTTTTAATATACTTATAAAAATAAAATATTTGTTACTTGGTCATTAGATCCATTGTTAATACCCTTAAGTATCCAAGACACTGGTTCTTAGTCTTTAATGAATTATTGGGGAAACTGTTGTGATTATAAAGGTCAATAAATTTTTTGACACTTTAAAGACAGTTAAAGAAAATTTATGTCAGTCTAGATTATGTAATCCAAATTTTCATTCATCTCTACCATGTGCACTAATGCCACTTCAACCAGCTTGCCCTAACATTTGCAGAACCTGGATGAGAGTTCAAAAGGAAGTCTGTATTCCATATTTCTAAATGTTTCACATTTACAAACCAAACAATCACATAAAACATGTTCTGTCATCTTACTCTGATAAGTATTACCTTCATAACTCTCTGGTAGACCTCGTTCTAGTTAGGAACCCTTGGACTTTAGACCATGGCTGTGTGGGGATTTAGTTCACAGGCCCCACATTCCAACCCAATCCCCTTCTCTTTCCACCCCAGCTCTGTCTCTCACTGTGAAAGATTTCAAGCACATGTGTGTGGATACTCTGCCTACACACCCAAACTTCATTCTCTAGTCCTGCAAACAGTCACTCCTTGCTTATCCCTCAAGTCTAGTGGTGCGGACCAAAAAGATAAACCCAAGGGAAGAGTCTTTGGTCTTGCAAGCATATGTGAGCTTCCAGAGTCCCAAGGAATGGAATAGTGGTCTAGAGGAAGGGAGGGCTGGTAAGAGATGAGTGAACACCTCATCCCCTTGCTACCATGGACTCTTCATGCAATGGGAAGGGATGAGATTAAGTAAGAGTGGAGCCAGAGCAGTCCCTTAGTATGGGGGTCAGAAATGGGGCCTGTCTTGCTGCACCTCAGTGAGCACACTGATGCCAGTTCTTTGAAATATCTGAGCCTCAGATTCCTGATCTGTACAAGGGGTTGTGAAGCTGTTGCTACTACTGCTACCACACGTGGTTGTTGACAGGTCTAAATAAACTTCATAATGTGTTTGAGAGTGCTTTGTTACGGTGCTATATACTAGTTATGTATTGTTATGCCATTTTTTATTTGCCATTTTATCATGTACTAAGTCGAAGGGCAAAGCTGTTGTCTGATATGTACATGCTCTAATGTTCTCATTAACATGTAACCAAAAAAGCAAGAGTGGAGAACTGATGAAGGAGGTTATTAAATATCCTTTAGGTTTTATTTTTCCTAAACCAGCTGATTCCTCCAAGTTCAGAAATGATTACTGTAAGACCCTCTGTTTGTGGACATGTGCTGATTTGCATGGGTGGTCTAGGCTCCCAGATTGATGCTGTGTGAGGAACATTTCTCTTCAGCTGCAAGGCAGGGTAACTTCTGCATTAAACAGGACACAGGCTGATATCTCATCTGTTCAGCTGGCAGAGAATATGCAGTGTACCTTTGTGGCAAAGGCAGGCGACTGAACGAGTGGGGTGTGCCGGGGAATGAATTACACCGTGAGCTTCTGCATCCATAAAAATGAGGCCGCTCTCAGGTCAGGCGGGTGGGTGATGTGTCACAGAGGCAGGTTAAACTGATTCGACCCTCTGGCTCGCTGATTTGAAGCTGACAAAAGGGGCTGTGCTGTGGCTCTGGGCTTAGAATTATCTTACTATTGTCTCTGGCCATTTTGAACCAGGAAAGCCTCTGGATTTTTCTTTGTTAGGGTTGTATTTTCTTTCTTCTTTTAAAAAAAACCCAAAAGCCCAAACATTTCATTCCTATTTGCACAGAAATCCACATCAGTTTTATTCTCAGGACAGAGATTTTGGTATGGTTAGGGCAAAATCCCCATATCTTTATCCCCTTTTAGCATCTTGCTAAATAGAACAAATTGTGCTATTTCTGGTTTTTGCTTTTCAAAAGCAATTACTTCCCTGTCATTTCTAGACATTCAGGCAGAAGAGTCGGCCTTGATTACCCATCCTTCTCCGTCCCTCCCCCTTTCAAGTCCTCTGGCTTCTGCAGTGCTAGGGAAAGATTCAATTAAATGAGGTGTCAATGGAGCTACAATGGTTTCAGGTCAGAGACATCAGTAAAAAGCTGCAGAGCTGCGCTGCCCCATGTATGTAAATGTATATATTTATACCAGGGACGTCAACGTGCAGGACTCACCTCCTCTGCTCTTCCCTGATCAAAGATGATTGCTGAGGCAATTATAGCAAAGGAAAAGAAAATCAGGGCCCCTCTTCATCCCTGTGCTGTCGGAGTTTAATTGCTTGGAATAATGGAGCAAGAGTCCCTTTCCTTTGCACACAGCCACACGTAGGCACACTCAAACTTTCACAAATGGCTGTGCTATGGTGTAAACATACATGGCCATGCAGGAGAATATTCATGTGACCCTAAGTCCTTATACATGTACATGTATAAAGTTGCTTTCAACACAAGGAAAAAATACTGCACTAACTGGCTAATTTAATAAAATCAACACATTATATCTGACCCACATTAAAAGTTATATTTTTTCTTCCTCTATAAAATGCTAAAGATGTTCATTCTCATACTAAAAGAGATAGCTAAAGTTACAAAAATAGGGGATATAGAAAGAAGTCACTGCAACAAAGTACACAAATTCTTCAAATTGTTTTTGTTGTTTAATTCTTCTGTACACAGTCACGGAAGTCCTAGGTCTCTGCACAAACACTTCACATGTTAAGACCCTTCTCAGAACCCTTTTTGCTTTGTGTAGGCAGTTACAAGGACGAGTTGAGTATTCTACACTATTCACTGTGTTCTGGGCTATTCTGTTTTTGTTCTCATATGACATGGGTTATAAAGAGGGATTCTAACCTGCATCAACAAATATAAGGAGTGACATTCAGATGCAGAAAATGTGAACTCTCTCTTTAATTAGTTCTGCTATGCCCCAGTACCGGTAATGCACAGGGCATCCATCAGGTTGAGTGTGGTGAGTCTTGGTCACGCGTAGAACACAGGCTCTAAACAGTCACATGGCAAATTTAGGTTATTTCATCCTCCCAAGGGCTGTCAATTTTAAATATTATTTGACCTAATTGGTTCCTCCTTTGATGGCAAGAGAGCAAAGATAGGTGGAAAAAAAACTCACAAACCCTGTCGCCAACACAAAGCCACTCTGCAGACACTTGGTTTTTTGTTAGAACCATTGCAAGCTTCTTTGTGTGTGTGAATTAAGTAGTTAAGGCTGTGGGAGTGAAGTACATACCTTTCCTCTCTAGAACAGTTAAGAATAAACACAGATTTTCAGAAAAAGAAATTTAGATATTTTTTCCACTGTTGTGATTTCTGAAATTTTTTTCTGAAAATTTCAGAAAATGATGGTAACCAAGTTCAAATCAAAAAACATCATAAAGCGCCTTAATTTAGAGATTTGAAGAAAAATGTAGTTATATGGAAAAGCCCCCCAAATATGTCAAAGTGTTGCATCTGAATCCTTCATAATGTCTCTGATGCTTTTGTTTGTTTGCTCTATGCACTGTTCTTGGCTCTGAGAATATTCTTTCTTTAGGGTCCCCAATGCCTTAAAAGGCAGTGAGCAAGAGAGACTAAATCTTTGCCTTCCAGAGATTACATTCCAATAGAGAAGACTAAGCAAATAAGTAAATGGACATATACTATACTGTCAAGAAGCAATAAGTGCTTTGAAGAAAAATAAAACAGGGTCAGAGGACAGAAAGTGATGGAGTTGCTATTTTTAGACAGGCAGTCAGGGAAGGCTTCTGTGAGGAAGTGATATTTGAGCAGATACCTATTTGAAGTGTAGTGAGCCATGGGAATGTCTGGGGGAGGAACATTCTTGGCTAAAAGAATCAGCAGGCCAAAGCTCAAAGATGGGAGGGTGTTTGGCATATGTAAGGAACAAGAAGAAGATTGGGGTAGCTAAAGTACAGTACAGAGAAGAGTAGTAGAAAATGAGTTCAGAGAGGTAGCCAGGGGCTCTATCATATTGGGCCATGCAGACTGTGTAAGACCTCCATATTTTATTCTAATTGTGATGAAGAATCGATGGAAAATTTTTAAGTAGAGAATGACATGATCTGATCTACATTATAAAGGATTGAATCTGGCTACTGTGTGGTGGTGGGGGCGGGGGAAAGAAAAGCAAAAAGAGGCAAAAGTGAAAAAAGAGAGGCAAGTTAGGAGGGCATTATAGTATTAGGTGAGAAACAATGGTGGCATGAACTTGGATGGTAGCAATGGAGATGGTGGTAGGAATCAGAATCAGGATACATTTTGTTGGTGAACCAGGACTTGTTGACAAATTAGATATGGGTGCTAAAGCAAGAGGAATCAAAGATGACTCCAAGCTTTTTGGCTCTAGGGATTGAGTAATGTCATTTACTAAGATGGAGAGTTCTGATTACACTTATAATTTCACAATAATTTGTGTGATTCTCTGACTCAGTAGCTCTCAAACATGAGTAAGTTTGCCCCCTAGGGGATATTTGGCAATGTCTGGATACATTTTTGGTTACCACAGTGGACGTGGGGGAATGTTTTATTGACATCTAGTAGGTTGAGGTCATGGACGCTGCTAAATAGCCTATAGTGCATAGGGTAGCCCCCCACAATAAAGAATTATCCAGTCCCAAATGTCAGTAGTGTCACTCTTAGGAATCTGCTTGGATTAAAGATGGATCTTTGCCGGGTGTGATGGCTCAAGCCTGTAATCCCAGCACTTTGGGAAGCAGAGACGAGAGGATTGCCTAAGCCCAGGAGTTCAAGACCAGCCTGGGCAACATGGTGAGACTTCAACTCTACAATAAACAAACAAACAATAAATAAATGGCTGGACATGGTAGTGCACACCTGTAGTTCCAGCTACTTAGAAGGCTGAGGTAGAAGGATCACCTGAGCCCAGCAGGTGGAAGCTGCACTGGTCGTAAGCGTGCCACTGCACTCCAGTCTGGGTGACAGAGTGAGACTCCAACTAAAAAAAAAAAAGATGGATCTTCAATGTTATGCCAGTTCTATTATATCCAGGACCCTGATGGGGGAGGGGGATGCCTAGCATACTCATAGTGTCTGTCATAGTGAGAAAACTCAATAAGGCATTTATTAAGTTATTATAATATTTACACAAACAAGCACAATAAATAAGATTTTAAGAGAAGCAGAAGGGTTAAAACAGATAAATTTTAAAGATAAAAAATAAATGAAGAGACAAAAAGAACTCAAGACCAACTATCATCAGTTGTTCAACAGCAGTGTTCTATGCCAGAACAACAAAGAGTAACATATTAAAGATACTCAAGGAAATAACATGTGATTTAACCATTTTGTACTCAGCAAAATTGACCTTCAAGAATAAAAGGCATATCATAAAGAAGAACAAAATCATGAAATTCACAGCAACCTGGATGAACTTAGAGTATAATACTGGGTGATCTTTCACAGAAACAAAGAACTGAGTATCACGTGTTTTCACTCATAAGCGGACCTTGAACAACTATTGTAATACTATAAGAAAAACTGCGAGAAACTGCCAGGAGAGGGGCAGGGAAGCAGGATTGGCAGTAGTGGGAATCTGCCTGGGGAAGGGGGAGCACACCTCATCAGCAAGGGTATCTGCATAATGAACATTTGCGTACCTAACCCTGAATTGTACTCCATTTTTTAAAATAAAAAAATTAAAAGTTAAAAAAAGAATAAAAGACATAGATAAAGAGTTATCCACATGTAAGATATCAGAAGCTATTCCCACAAGCTCTTCCTAACAAATCTACTAGAGAATAAACTTTAGACTAAAATGACTAGGGAGTCAATAAATGTTAAGTACATAGTTACTTGTAGAACTAAGTGGGGGTTAAAAAGAGAGATAATAGTATAAAATAGCAATATAATGTGAAAATGTAAATAGTATAACCATTAAAAAATAGGGGAGCGAGTAGAGAGACATGGAGATAACATATGCCGAAAAAAAGTTTAACAAACAGTAATACAGAATGATGTTGGTAGCATTAGGATAATTTTTTTTTATTATAGAAATGTGGGGTAAAAGTGAGGATTAACTACATAAGTAAGCTGCATGCAGGTGAAGTTTTGGCTTCTAATCGTCAGGATAATTTTGAAACTCATATATGTGATATGGTGTAAAGCAAATGAATGATCATGGAATATTCTAATTCTATCATCTCATGTGGCCTTGAAAACCAGAATTTTTGGTGTGGAATAAAAAAGATGTGAATGTATTACAAAACATTTAAATTAACCCTGTAGTCCTGCATTTGATATCTTGGAGATATCACAAAGAATTTATGAAGTATTTTATCTTACTATATAGAAAATAACTATAGACTATGTATATACATAATATATGTGACTAAATGCATACCATAAATATAGGAAATAAATGTTATGTTTTATATATATGTGCATATATACATACTCTCACACACATTTTTTCATAGCTTAATCCATTAAAAAGACATAGAAATAATGACTAATTCAGTAACATTAAGAATCTTCAGTGCCCAGATTGTGGTCTTGAAATATTATTTTCTATGTAAAGAAACCAAAGTTTCTTAGATAAATGGTTGATTCCAGGCGTATGGCAGGAAACATACAAGATCAGTTGGAATCTCTCTACTTCTTTTTTCCTTTTACTCTTTTTTCGACTAAAATTTTAAAAATTGCCTGGCTCGGTGGCTCCTCCTGTAATCCCGCGCTTTGGAGGCTGAGGTGAGTGGACTTCCTGAGCCTGAAGGTTCGAGACCCGCCTAGGCAACTTGGCGAGACCTCATCTCTACAATAAATAAAAAATTAGCCGGGCGTGGTAGCGCGCGCCTGTAGTTCCAGCTACTTGGAAGGCTGAGGCGGAAGTATCGCCAGAGCCCAGCAGGTCGAGGCTGCGGTGGCCAGGAGCGTGCCACTGCACTCCAGTCTGGGCGTTAGAGTGAGACTCCAACTCAAAAAAAAAAAAAGATGTTATAGAAATTTTTTTTTAAAAAGTGACAACTAATAATTGTACATACTCATGAGGTACATAGTGATGTTTCATACATATAATGTATAGTGATCAGGTCAGGGTAATTAGCATGCCTATCATCTCAAACATGCATAATTTCTTTCTGCTGGGAATGCTCAATATCCTCCTTCTTACTACTTAAAACTTTAAGACATATTATTGTTAACTATAGTCATCTTACAGTGGTATAGAACACTAGCACTTATTCCTCCTGTCTAGTGGTAATTTTGTCCTTTAACAAATCTCTCCTATCCCTCCCTTCCTGAAACCCTTCTCAGCCTGTTCTACATTTTATTTCTATGTGATCAGCCTTTTTTTTGTTTTTAGTTTTAACATATGAGTGAAGATATTTGCGGTGTTTAATTTTCTGTTCCTGGCATATTTCACTTAATATAATGCCCTCCAGTTCCATCCATGTTGCTGCAAATGACAGGATTTCATTCTTTCTTATGGCTGAATAGTATTCCATTGTGGATATATACTACATTTTATTTATTCATTCATCTGTTGTTGGACCCCTATGTTGATTCCACATCTTGACTATTGTGAATAGTGCTGCAACAAATGTGATAAATGTGGGGGTGCAAATGTCTCTTAAATATAATGATTTCCTTTTCTTTGGATAAATGCTCAATATTGGGATTGCTGGATCATACAGTAGTTCTATTTGTAATTTTTTTGAGGAACTTTCATACTGTTTTTTAAAGTGGCTGTACTAGTTTACATTCCCACCAACAGTGTATAAGTGTTCCCTTTTCCTTGCATCCTCACCACCATTTGTTATTTTTTGTCTTTTTGAGAATAACCATTCTAGCTGGAATGAGATGTTACTTCATTGTGGTTTTGATCTGCATTCCCTTAATGATAAAACATGTCGAGCATTTTGCCATATATTTGCTGGTCATTTGTATGTCTCTTGGAAAATGTCTGTTCAGATTATTTGCCCATTTTAAAATCAAAAGAATTTTTTTTTTGGCTGTTGAAGTACCTGAGTTCTTTGTATATTCTGGATCTTAATCCCCTGTCAGATGAATAGTTTGCAAACATTTTCTCCCATTTTTTGAATTGTCTTTTCACTCTGTTGATTGTTATCTTTGCTGTTAGAAGCTTTTTAGTTTGATATACTCCTACTTGTTTATTTTTGTTTCTGATACCTGTGCTTTTGAGGTCTTATTTATAAAATATTTTCCCAGAGCAATGTCCTGAAGTGCCTCCCCTATGTTTTCTTCTAATAGTTTTATTGTTTTGGGTCTCACATTTGGGTCTTTTTTTTCTATTTTGAGTTGATTTCTTTATATGGTGAGAGGTGGGGGTCTAATTTCATTCTTCTGCAGTTGATTCTAGGTTGGTGGCAGGAAACATACAAGATGAGTTGAATATCTCAATATACTAGATAACACAGAAGCTTATAAAAGACTACTAGAATCATGTCAAAACACTAAGAAACCAACATGAGCAGATTTTGTCTTGTAGGCAAAGATGGGATATTTTGAGCTTCAAGAATTGCAATGATTTGAAATATGTCAACTAAGTTTAAATCCATGAACTAATAATTATACATATTCTAAAAATAACCAACTGGTCGCTTTCTGAAGATAACAACTCATTATCTTGATAACACAGTAAAAAAAGGAAAACATCGAACATTTATTTTGTTCTTTTCATATAAATTGATCTACTAGGTGGACAAATAGTAGATGAAAGGAAGCACCTCTTTATAAAATTGCTCCATTTAATGTATGCAAATGAAATTGATAGATATTATTATCATTTTGCAATGTCCACTATATTAATGTATCTAGCATTGAGCATTAATGACTGCTAACATAGCAATTAAAAAGAACAAAAACCAGCTATTATATGCCTAGTGATGAAAGAAAAAAATTCACTTACGGTTTTTTTTTTTCAAGGGTTTGAAGCTTCAGAGGTCAAGCCTCTGGATTCAGCTGCTAAGTTGCAGAAATACAGAGGACAGAGGAACATGTTGAGTCTGAAACCAGCAATATTTAAGCCATGAGAAACTTTAGGGGTCAAGCATCCTTGGTTCTTTAACAAATATGTTGTAAGGAAAGGAAGGGAATGGAGAGAAAAATTGTGGAGATTTCAATGACACATCAAGTTTTTTTAAAAATGGACAAGACTGCAGTGTCTAGAGATATATACGTGGGTGATAAAAAAACAAAGAAATGCAAATGTTTACTCTCAGAGTCAGGAGGGAGGAAGGTGGCTATGACTGTGATGAGGAACATGGAAGCACATTTAGGTGGCTGGTACAGTACGATTTCTTGATCTAGTTGATTATAAGGTTGTTTACCTTACAATAATTCACTAAGTTATATATTTATTCTATAGCTTTCTATATGCGTGTTTTATTTTACAATAAAAAGGTACACAAAACTAATAGAGATAGAATACATATACCTAGTTAGATGTGAACATAATTAGGTAGATAGATAGACAGACGGACAGCAGATAGGCTCAGACTTAGCAAAATATCAGAGTAAACAATAGCCCCATTGCCCCAGAGATAAGTGGGGTTCTTTTGAAATACAAATAGCAAGAGTTGGATACTTTTATCAAAGAGCAGCACCTGGGTGTGAGGAAATCTTTCTCTTTTCTCTGTGTAAATTGAGCCATTTGTTAGTAGAACCTTTGGCTCTCTGGTGAAAGCCTGAGATCTACTCTGAAGAAAGTGGTTGGCCTGCTCAGAGACGGCTCTTTGGTAGGCACTGGGGTCTAAGATAGAAGCAGAGCAAGACTCACCTTCTCTGTACCACCAAGGAAGACCTGGAGCAGAAAAACAAAAAGGAAAGATAAATTTGGGAATAGTACATTTAAAACTGCTTTATCTTCGTAAAGATCCCTGCCTTTTACAATCACTGAAGTTCCCAGCAAGGCTGCCTTCTCCATGCCTGACTGTCAAAACCTATTCAGTCACTGACATGGAACAGAAAATCAGTCCTTCTTTTCATTGGAAAAATGAATGCACCAACCACCGAGGAAACCATGATCCTGATTCATAATGAGGTATAGACAATAAAGAAACATTTGCTATTTGAAGGAAATCAACAGAATAAAGGAGAGAGTCCCACAAATATAAACAGAACAACTTATCCTGGAGGAAACAGTTATTTGAGAAAACTGGAATAAACAATATACATTCTGATTAACATCTTACATAGATTCAAGAAGTTAGGAGTGGTGGCTCATGCCTATCATCCCAGCACTTTGAGAGGCTGAGGCGGGAGAATGGCTTGAGTCCAGCAGTTCAAGACCAGCCTTGGCAACACAGCAAGACCTTGTCTCCATAAAAAGTTAAAAAAGTAGTTGGGCATGGTGGTACACACTTGTAGTTCCAGCTATGTGGGAGGCTGGGGCAGGAGGATTGCTTGAGCCCAGGAGTTCAAAGCTGTGGTGAGCCCAGATCATGCCACTGCACTTCGACGTGGGTGATAGAGTGAGACCCCAACCTCCTCCCAAACAAAAGACAAGAAACCACAAGAAAAGAGCAAGAACAGAACAAAGAACAATTATAGGAAATTAAAGATAAACCTTCAAAAATAAAGAAGTCAGTGACTGAGTGGACTAATGAAATAGACATAATTGAATATTGTATTGGTGGATTGAAAGATAAAGCCAAGGTAATTTCCCAGAATGAAAACAAAAAGATAAAAAAAGAAAACATAAAATAAAAGTCAAAAGATATGGAGGATATAACCAAAAGTATATTATACATTTAATAGAAGTTCCAGAAGGAGTAAATAAATGCAATGGAGAAGAGTAAACAATTATAAAAATCGGGGGCTGTAATAAGACACTCCCTGAGCAATTAAAAAGATACACATTTTTGAATTGGAAGGGACTACTGAATACCAAAGAGAATTAGTAAATAATGACTTGCAACTAGAAATTGACCTTCCATATGACCCAGCAATTTCCTTGCGGGAATATACCCGGAGGCACTCAAATCATTCTACAAAAAAGATACCTGTACATGTATGTTTGTTGCAGCTCTATTCACAATAGCAAAAACATGGAACCAACCATGTTGCACATTGAAGCTGGACTGGATAAAGAAAATGTGGTACATATGCACAATGGAATATTATGCAGTCATAAAGAAGGACAAATACATGGACTTCATAGCAACTTGGATGGATTTGGAGTTGATCATACTCAGTGATCTATCACAGAAACAAAGAACAGAGTACCATATGTTCTCACTCATAAGCGGACCTTGAACAATGATAATACTATAAGAAAGTGTTTGGCAGTAATGGAAAGCTGTCAGGGGAGAAGGAGTGGGATTGGCAGTTGGGGGAGGCTGCTGGGGGGGGGGGAAGGGAGGGGCATACTTCATCAACAAGGGTACCTGCATGATCAATGTTTGTATACCTATCCCTGAATTGTACCCCACATCTTTATAATAAAAAATTAAAAAAAATAATGACTTGCAATTAGATATATCTTGACAAAATCTCAAAACTTCAAGAGTTAATACAAAGTTCTAATAAAGCTTTCACTGAAGGAGGAGAGGTCATCTATAACAGAGTGGAAAGCAGACTGATGTAAAATTTTTCATTAGCAACATTGGATGTTAGCATACCTAGAAGCAATGCCTTCAAAGTTTCTAGGAGAAAAAAAATCTGTGCAGTATTTGAAACCAAAGGGCTAACTTGATTAGGTCTGCCTGTTCTTCTTGCTTTTAGTCTCTTGCTTTTTGTAACTTGTATTCCTCCTTTGTCCATGAAGCTGAAGGCTATGGTAGGTGAAGACCTCGCTGTTGAATGCTGAAACTTAACCTTCACTGGGCTATTTTATAGGTAACATTCATAGGTCACCACAGTAATGGTTACCTCAGTTGTTTTTCAAGAACTGAGATCAGCTTCTGTCCAGTTCATACCACTTGAGACTAGTGACCTTTCTTCAACTGGGCCTGCACAAGTGCCTGACAGATGGTCTTGACTTAGAAGGCCAAAAACTCCAACTCATTCATGCTTTTCTTGAGTATTTAGAATCGTCCTATGGACAATGCATGTAAGATTTAATAATAGTTATAGAAAATATTATAAATATTATAAACATTGATGAAATAAAAATAATACAACTACCAAAAATTTGATGGCAGAAGGAAAGAAGTGATGAATGGGGGAGCACTATTTGCATAATTTTTAAAATACTTTCAAGGAAAATACATCAAGAAATATCATTTAAAAATACAGCATTTAAAATCATGAAGGTAACCACTAGAAGAATTTAAAATGTATAGCTATTGACAACTGTGGGTAGGGAAGGAGGTGTGCATAAGAAGATGGGAAAAAATATAAGTGTACAAAAAACTTCAGCCTTTAGTAACATGGAATTTATTAGGTACCAGCTAGGGTTAAAATATCAAGGCAGAAATATAAGAATACTGCTGATAGTTACAATGACTGACTGGTCAAGTCTAGCTGGAAATAGACTTGAAAAATGAATATCTGGTGTTTCCTACAAGACTTATGAAGAAAGGATTGCACCAGTTATAAAAAGAGAGTTTAGGTGCTGGGCAGTTCAAAACAGTAAAGTCTAAAACAAAATCAACAGAGCAAATTTTTACCCCTTCTGTCAACTACAGGGAGAGATGGGAACTGATCAATTTAAACATCTACTTTATGACTTTATTAGGCACATCATTTACATTGTCTCATTTAATCTTCACAATCATTTCATCAGATAGATATTGTTATCCCCATTTTATAGGTTAGAAGCCCAAAGCTCCAAGAAATTAAAAAATGTGCTCATGGTTTTTTAGCTGGTAGGCAGTGGGGTCTGTGTTAAAAACCAAGGTTGTATGATTTTATGGTTTGAGCTTCTACCACTTCTCCATGTTCCACCTCTATGTTAGTCTATATTAATATACATGGTATTGATCATATACACTCTGGTACCATGTATGTTTTATCTTCCTAACTAAATTGTCAGCATCCTGATGAAGGGTTTCCTGTCTTGAACAATTCTTGTATCTCTTACAGCACATAATGCAGTACTTTTTGTATAGAATAAGCTTAATCAATATTTATTATGTAACTCTGGAATTTATATCAATGACAAAGAAAGTCATGTTTTTAGGTAAATTAGGTACAATAAAGGATCAGTATGACAAACCTCTATAGTCCTTGAAACACATCAAAATGTCTTTTATACATTTACTTTTTCTTATTTCCCTAATTAAGCCATTGTCTCAGTACTGCAAGCAAACAGGATAAGTAAATCAGTATCCAATTATTTTTTCCTGTTTAAATTTCTAGTTTTCTAAAGAACTGAGTATCACATGTTTTCACTCATAAACGGAGCTTGAACAACTATCATAATACTATAAGAAAGGGGTTGTCAGTAGTGGGAAACTGCCAGGGGAGGGGGGTACCTGCATAATGAACATCTGTATATCTAACTCTGAATTGTACCCCATATATTTAAAATTTTAAAAAATTATTGTTTTCTTTCAGCATTATTTTCTGTTTATTTTCCTTATATTTGTCTTACTCTTTATGCATATTGATTGTTAAAAAAGAACTTTGTGGGTTAGCTTATGATGTTTACCATGGTGTATAACAACATTTCTAAGGAAAACTGACTTAAAAAGGGAATTTGGGATAGCATGCCTTTGTAAACAAGCTTCTTGTATATAATCTGTATTTTGCAGTAACTACCTCAATGCAAATGTAAATACTGATTGAATCGAATGTAAAATAAAGAGTAAATCTTTCATGGATACACTCATTCTTCGTGAAGGCGAATGTGAAAAGTGTCTATTCTTAAATCATGCATATGTTGGGCAGGAGGCAAATGCAGCAGTGCTTTATCCTTCTTCTCATTCACACAGTCATCTGAACAGTTCGCCCTGGCCAGAGAAGCACATACACAGTCATCACGCTGTTCTGCTAGTGTGCATGGATCTCGGTCTATGTTTTGTTTCACTATGGCAGCATCTTGTTTCAATAGAGGCTGACTCTCAGGCTTCTTGTGGTTTTTATTCCAAGCTGAGGATGCATGCTTACAAGCTGCCTGTCTCTTTGCATTTAGCTGGAAGTGTTCACAGCCCCTCCCCCAACCACCCTTTCCACTGTTTCTGCTACTACTTTTATTCAATTCAACACTTGAGGGAACTGCAGATGAAATGCCTCTGAATCTAAATTGCCAGCAATGGAAATAACAACCTATTTTCTGACCTCCCCTTCCTCCACCCACACTTTTAAAATCTGAGTCTAGGAGCACAAAGCTGTTCTATCTTTGTCTCTTGGGTTTAGTGGTATAGTGGCTTTTCTGGACTGGAAAAATAAAGTACAACCTCAAACAAAAATCCATTAGAAAAAATATTTGGTAAGAGAAAGAAGTGGGTATGCATATGCTTATTAGGCATATATAAATGCTGGGAAACATGCAACATAGAACAAGAAATCAGAATTTACACACCGCATGGTGAAGTCACCTCAGGAGATTATACACTAATTGTTGTTAAAGCATTTTTGAAATTTCTCTTATGGAATTGCTCTCAGCATCAGTACACAAGATATATGAGAAAACAAGTCTCTTTAACACCTCGTTTTTTAAAGAAACCTAGACAGCATTACTCAGTTTAATCATTCACCATGTTACAAGACTTCTCCATGAACGGAATTTATCAATTAAAAAAATATCAAATCCTTCCCCAAAGTGGGGGAGGAGATACTTTACCTAGTAAGATTTAAAAATGTGATGCAGGCTCTAATAAATAAAAAAAACACCTAATATATGCCAGTGGGCAATAAGCCCTGTTAAGTTGTACTATTCCCATTTTAGAGTTAAGAAATTTCTCATGAGAATTTAAGTAATGGGTTCAAAGCCACATGGCTAGTAAATGGATGAGGGGATTTGAACTCAGCACTGACTTTAAAGCCTATACTCTGCTTCTAAGGAATGATCTGTGGCAATCTAGCATGTTGAATCCAGAGGGACACCATGGAGCACAGAAAAACAATGAACACAGAAATAGATAAAATGGAAACATAATTAATAATTGGTCATTTAGCTTTTGTGTACATTTTAGAAAAGTAAAACAGAAAACAAATTGTAGAAGAGGTGACGTCTATTGACATCCTTGTATCCCTTTAACTCTCTGTTGAATATATACAGAAAGTTATTTTTTCATGGTTAATTGCTGTGGTGTTGTGTTTGAGGTAGGAAGGAAATACTGAAAAACTGTAGATTCTGAAAGAAAATTTTGTAGACCTTGTCATTACTATACCCTCATATTCTTGTTTTGACATTCCATAAAAATCATCCTTTTTCTGAAATGTGCTTTTATGATAAGGCCATTATCAGACAAGGAGATGTTACCATATAGCCTCATCATATATCATATAGATCATTGCTGTTTGTAACATTATTTACTATATTGCACAGGATTGCTTTTACAAAAATTTGGAGAAGAAAATTATCTTAAAAATAATTTTAAAAATTATCTTAAAAATAATTATACTTCTTTTGTAAAATTAGCTCTCCACCCCTCTTAGCTTTTGGAGACCATAACTCATGTAACAGATATTGTTTCTCTTTTCACATTGACTGCAAGAAAGTGCCTTTTATTCAGTATTATGCTTTTGAGATTTATTCATATTGTTACACATAGTGGCAGTTCATTAGTTCTCATTGCTGTGCAATATTCCCTTGTGCATAGTACATATATCACATTTGAAAAGATCTATTCTATTTTTTTTTGGACATTTGTGCTGCTTCCAGCTTTTGGCTCTTATGAATAGTGGTGCTATGGTCATCCTTGTAAATGCCATTGCTTCTTATACGTACAGTACTCGTTTCTGTTAGGTATATATGCAGGACTGAAATTACTGGGAAATAGGGTATGCATATATTCAGCTTTTTAAAATATCGCCAAACAGTTTTCCAAAGTGGTTGAACTAGTTTACCCCTCTATCAGCAGTTTCTCGACCTTTGTCAACTTCTAGTGTTGTCTTTTTTGCCATTTTACTGGATATGTAGTAGTATTTTAAAGTCTTTATCCAACTAGTTTATTAGATCAGTATCATTCAGAATCAATTCATGTTCTAATTACATTTTTATTTCTGTATTTCTGAGCAAAGATTTCTGTTTTAGAACTGGTGTTCCAGGGTCTTTTGAGATGATTTTTAAACGTTTTTTTCTTTCTTCTTTCTTACTCCACCTTCTTTCCCATCTGATGGTTTGTGATTTTAGGCAACCCTTCAGGACTCCCAATCCAAAACCAGTAACTGATATTTGGGATTGGGGACCCCTGTGCCAAGAGAGATTAAGGACGTCACCATATTGGCCTCTGAGCCCATTTATTTTCTGGTACTGAGACTGCTGTCTCCTGAAGTCCCAGTCAGGATTAGGAGCAGCCCTTCCTTCAGCCACCTTTTGGGCTATGAGGAAGTCCTCATCTTAGTCCTTGGCTTCAGAAATTGAGTTTGGCTCTTAGTTCTCATCCCAAAGCCCTGAGAAAACCCAACTATTTTAGTCCCCATTTCCCTCAGGGGCTAGCCTCCCAATCATAACTGCTTCCAAACTTAACAGCTCTCCAGATCCATGGATTCAATCCTTCTTGCTACTCACTAACTTGAGTTTGTGTTTCATTTTTTGGCCACAGGAGTATTTATCTAATTTATAAATATAGGTCTTAAATTTCCTTTTTATATTTAATTGCTGCTTTTATATGCATGTCTGTGTTTGGGGGTTTGCTCAAAACATGAACCTTATTGAGCCATCTTCACCAGAATTCTCCCCATTGAACTCATCTTCAGAGATTTTCTTCAGGCATCTGAAATGGAACATGTCTATGACTAAATTCAATATCTTCTCTCACCAAAACCTTTTCCTCCATATTTACTTTCCCTTGATAAATAGTACAACCAGTGACCTGACCTCCAAAATTAGAAACAACATCTTCATTTCCAATTCTTTCCTTTCCCTCTCTCATTTCAAATATGGTACCAAATCCTATAGACTCTATCCCAACAGCAACTCCTGAATGTGGTGCAGTGGTCTCTCTGATCCCACTTTCATTTAACCATTCATCATCTCTCTAGCCTGAGTGTCAGCAACACTCTCCCTGCCTCTAGTGTCTTCCCACTTGACTTAATCTTTCAGTTGTTTCCAGATTTATTTTCCCAAGCAAACAATCAACGACGGAACCTTAAATCTCTTTTTTAAAGACCTCAACCGTCCATTATCTAGAGAATAAAGCTCAAAACTGTTAATAGGGGTGATGTGGGAAGGGTAGGCTGAGGTCAGAATATTTGGTGATGGGATGTATTGTATAACTAAGTGGAGTGTTTAGAAGAAATGTGAAATGAGGTTACATTTATTATGCTCATATAATATTAGCAATGATCTCTAGTATAAACTAAAATGTAAATGTATAGAAGGATGGACACAACTGTCTGAGAACTGTGTGCTGATTATTCTGTTTATTCTCAGATTCATTATTTGGTCTTCTCTAGCACTATGTTTGGGAGGTTGAACTCAAGTGATCTCATCATCTGAGTTTCCTTACTGGCACTACCAGAGTAAGAAGCATAGGAAGAGACCAGGCATTGTTTTCCTCCCACTTCATCCCTGTTTTGCCATTATTCTGCTGCTATGGCATAGGAGAGGTTGTCCAAACATGGCTGCAGCTTTCAGTTAACAGGCTTTCTTCTATGGCTCACCTCTCCAGGGACTCTGTAAACACCATTCTACCTTTTGTCCCTTCAGGCCCAGGCATGGGTGGTCATGGCTTTCCCTATAACTAGTCTCTGCGTACCTTACCATTCCTTCTTGCTTCCTTTAACTCTGCCCATACCTCTATATCTAGTCCATTTATTACTTTATTTTTAGATAAATCCATTTCCTATTGTACTCTGATAAAAATAGCAAGTATGAAATATATTTGAATTAGAAATGAGTAAATATGAGTTTAAGCTCATTTAAGCAAAAAAAATCTCAGAAACACAATATTCTATCTTTTTAATAGTAAAAATTATTTGCTATTTTTAATGAGCATTTGGACATTACAGCCCAAGAGGAAGGATATGGATTTATTCCTTTAAATTCAGCTCTGAAAAATAATTAGTGGATTTATTACTGAAATAATCTGACATTTCTTACATTCTTGTTGTAGTTCCAATTAGTGGTTATAAAATTTAGGGAGTTATTTGAAAATCACCAATTCTAGGAGCATTGTTATTGGGCCAGCTTAAGTGATCACATTTCAACATTTTAAATTGACAGAATGCCTATCCATGAGTCATAATTAATAAATCCACAGTGCTGAGAATATGACACAACACATCAGCCTGCTGGGAAAGAAACCAGTTTATCCTTATTTTTTCATCTAGTTGTAGAAATCCTTCTGACACATGCTCTTTCTTCTCTGACCTCCTTTCCAAAGTCAGAAGCACATTTTGTTTCTCCCATAGTGGTTAAAAATGACACACTGGGATGTGTCTACAGGCTGAAGTATGAGCCAATTTCTAAGAACTGTAAATGGTTGCCCCCCCCAAAAAAAGATGCAGAGAGCGGTACCTCTACAAATTCAAATAGTCTCTGGGTGCTGTCACTGAAAAATAATGACTTGCATTCTGTGCAGCAACCAGGAAGCAATGTTGTGAGACTCTTCCATACTCATCCCCCATCCCTGACAGCCCGCCTTCTGCCAACAGCCCAAATCCCACTCACATTCAATGCTGGAAAAAGTATGTGGCGAAGAGATGAAGGAGAGTAAGTTTTGAAATCATGTTCTTTGTCGGGGGAAACTGCAATCTCTAGCTGTTTCCATTTGAATGGCATTTCGTTTTGTCCAGTTCAATGTTTGCTGATTGTTCATGCTGTCTAGAAAAAGCTTTGATTAAACCTTCTAATTTCACCTCAGCTTTTTCTTTTCTTCAGGGCAAGTTCTTGTCCTGAAAGTATAGAAACATGGCCAAAAGGAAAACAACGAAGTAGGAGAATCGAAGGGAAGGAGTTAGAAACTTGAAGAAATTACAAGCTTGGTGAATTTAACCAGTATAGTATTATATTAACCAGGCATCTCTTTTGATATCTGTTTTACTAATTTTTTTACATGCAATGATTCTGATATATTAAAAAAACCCAAATCTTTACCTATAAAAGCCATTTTTTATTTCATTTATATTTTCCAGTAAAGATGATACAGATGTTCTTTGTTGGCTCAATACATGGGTGCTGCTGCTTTCGAATTGTTCTTTTTATTCTTTTGATGTGAGTAGAAAAACAAAGTTGCTTATTTCTTCAGCATGACTTTTTCTCACTTTGCTTTAAATGTGGTACTTGTTCAGCCAGGTCCTTCCTCTTCCTTAACTATTACTACTTGATTTTTAAATCATTGTGAGAAGTCAGCTATTCTCACAACAAGTTAGAGGCATGTGTATGTATATGTACACATACACATATAAACACATAGATCCACAATTATGAGTCCAAAATTACATATATTACTATCCATATACATATATATTCCTACATATCTACATAGATGTATTTATCTATAACATGCACATGCATACATAGTTGTACATATATAATATGTACATACATATATCTATAATTATTTATATCCTTGATATATACATTTAAATATTTTTCATTATGAAAAAATATAGAGAATAATATAACAAATATCTTTGTACTTACTATTAAAGTATGATGGGTCAATAAATGACATCCCTCTCCTCCTTATGCAAGTTTTGACCCAATTGAGAAAGACAAAGGAGCCAGAAACAACATTTTCTGTATAGCCAGTAATGGAAATAACATTTTCTGTATAGCCAGTAAAGTCCGTATCGGAGGATACAGTTTAGGTGTGTGTAGCAACACACAACACACCCTCCTTTACAAGTTCTACAGACCAAATAAGAGAGATAAAAACAGGCAGATCAAAATAGCAGCTTATTTCTGGTAAGTTATGGAAAACATGGTTTGGGTATGGATCAATAATTGGCTTCATAACCTTTTATCCCAGAATTAAGCAATCAATCATACCCACCTGGACAAAGTTTTCCTGGGTTTCTGAAACTATGCTCGCCCTGTAGTGGACAGCAGACCAGAGCGCAAGCTATCTGCAGACGGGAAGACCCCACAAAGGATGAGGATGGGGGAATTCTCAACTTCTCTCCAAACACATCAATCAGGAAACTTTCTCCACTTTTGAGGGAGGCAAAGGGGTGTGGCCAAAAATGAGGAATGTTTGTGGAAAACTATCTCTTCAAGGAAGCCAGAGGAGAGGGAAATTGCAAGCTTTAATGAAATCTTAATGTTTCACCATATTTCATACATTCCTTTCTTTCACATAAATAGCACATTACAGGTACTGTTGAACCCTCTGTGTACCATTTTGTGTCTCCTCCTCTCTTTCCACTGATGACCACTAGAGGTAGGGATCTAATTTTATTTTCCAATGATTAATTAGGGGTCACCATTAATTTAACTGTCCATCACTTTCCTGCTGGTTTCTAATACTTCTTCCCTGATATACCAGGTCTCCATTTATGGATACATCTATTTTAGGATTTTTTTGTTTTTTTGAATCAGGGTCTCATTCTGCCATGCAGGCTGGAGTGCAGTAGCACAATCATGGCTACCGTAGCTTCAACCTGCTGGGCTCAGGTGATCCTTGCGTCTCAGCCTTCCAAGTAGCTGGGACTACAGGCAAGTGCCAACACGCCGGGCTGATTTTTTAGTTTTATTATAGAGATGTGGTCTGGCCATGTTCACCAGACTGGTCTCGAACTCCTGGATTCAGGCAGTTGCCTCAGCCTCCCAAAGTGCTGGGTTTTACAGGTGTGAACCACTCACCCGGCTCTTAGGACTTTCTATTATTCTTTTCTTGTGATCCTGTGCAAATACCACACTGTGTTGACTAATATGGCTTTATAATAATTTCTGATATTTGTTAGGGCAAGATTCTCCCAACTTTGTTCTTCAGAACAGTATTATTTATTCTTGATTCTATGTTATTCTATATAAATTTTAAGTTTAGCTTGTCAATTATGAAAACATCTTTTGTAATTGGGTTGCAATCATACTGAATTTATGCATTAATGTGGAGGATGATTTAACTTTTACAGTAGTAAAACTTTCCATCCATAAATATGGTGTATCTTTCCATGTATCCATCTTCTCATATCCTTCAATAATATTTTGCCATTTTTCACCATAAAGGTTTTGAGATCTCTTGCCAGAATTATTCATAGATACCTTATAGTTGGGCTTCTATTTTTATTCTGTTTGATAAAATAGTATTTTAATTTTCAACTTAACTTCTTAAGATGGATAATATAGGGGAAAGAGAATGTTATTAATCTTTGTATTTATGTGTAGTCAGTATCCTTGCTAAACTTTATTTCTAATTTCAGTATTTTTGTGAATTTTTCTTTTTGAGCGTCTCTGTCTCATTGGCAGTCTTACTCCTTTACGACAAGTCTGGAAATCTGTTATAAATATTAAACTTTAGTGGGCATCTCTTTTTAAACAATAATTTTAATAGGAATGCATCCAAATTCTAATAGTTGAGTATAACTACAATAGTTTTTTTCCAAATCAGATTTACTGAGATGCAATTCACATACGGTAAAATTCACCATTTTAAGTTTATAGTTCAATGAATTTTGGTAAGTGTACACAGTAGTACAAATATCACCACAATCAAATAAAGAAAACTTCTATCACCCAAAATAAGCTTCCTCATGGTGTTTTATAGTACATTTCTTCTTCCTACTCCTAGCTTCTGAAAACCAAAGCTTTGCTATCATTACAGATTAGTTTGCCATTTCTAGAATTTTATATATATGGAATTATACAGTGTATACACTATATTGTCTGGTTTCTTTCACTTGGCATAATTGAGACTCATCCATGTTGTCGCATGTTTCAATAATCCATTCCTTGTTATGGTTGCATAGTGTTCTGTTTCACAGATATGCCACGATCTGTTTTTTTTTTTTTGAGTTGGAGTCTCACTCTGTTGCCCAGACTGGAGTGCAGTGGCCGCTCCCGGCCACCGCAGCCTCGACCTGCTGGGCTCCGGTGATCCTTCCATCTCAGCCTTCCAAGTAGCCGGAATTACAGGCATGCACTACCATGCCCAGCTGATTTTTTGATTTATTGTAGAGATGAGGTCTCGCTGCCCAGGCGGGTCTCGAACCCGCGGGCTCAGGCAATCCACTCACTTCAACCTCCCAAAGGCGCGGGATTACAGGCTGAGCCACCGAGCCCGGCACGATCTGTTTATTCATTCATTTGTTGATGGATATTTGAGTTGTTTTCAATTTGGGGACTATAATGGATAAAGTCACTATGAACATTTATGTACAAGTCTTTACATAGATATATGATTTCATTTCTCTTGGATATGTATAGTGGTGTCTCACTGTGGTTTGTATTTCTCTGTGACTAATGGCTAATGATGCTAAGCATCCATTTATATGCTTATTCACCACCTGCATTTCTTCTTTGGTGAAGTGTCTGCCCAAATCTTGCTCATTTTTAGTTTTTTGTTTGTTTGTTTGTTTGTTTTGAGTCAGGGTCTCATGCTATTGCCCAGGCTGGAGTGTAGTGGCATGATCACAGCTCACCATAGCCTCTAACTCCTGGGTTCCAGTGATCCTCCTGTCTCAGCCTCCTGAGTAGCTGGAACTAAAGGCATACCCTCTCTCCCCCCAGGTAAGTTTTTGATTTTTTTTTTGTAGAGATGAGGTCTGGCTATGTTGCCAGTTTGAGACTGGTCTCAAACCCCTGGGCTCAAGTGATCTTCCCACCTCAGCCTTCCAAACTGCTGGAATTACAGACGTAAGCCACCATGCTCAGCCTTTTTTTTAAAAAAAAAATATTGATTTTTGAAAGTTCTTTATATGTTCTGGAAACAAGTCCTTTATCAGATATGCCTTTTGTAAATATTTTCTCTCAGTCTGTATTTTGTCTTCATTTTTTCAAACAGTGTCTTTCAAAGAGCAGAATTTCACGACTTTTAAATGAAAGTCCAAGTGTCAGTTTCTTCTCTTATGGTTTGTGCTTTCCGTGTTCTAACAGTATTTTCCTCATCCAAGAATGTTTGTGTATGGGATGCAGTAAGGGTTGAGATTCTTTTTCTTTTCATACATATATCTAATTGTTCCAGTTTCATTTGTTGAAAAGACTATCTTTTCCTCATTGAATGGCCTTGGCATCTTTGTTGAAAATCAAACTGCCCGCAAGTATATATTTGGGTCTACTTTTGGTCTCTCTATTCTATTTCATTGACCTATGGATCATTCCTTACATTAGTATTGTGTGTCTTGATTACTGTAACTTTATATTAAGTCTTGGAATCAGATGGTATGAGTTCTCCAATTATGTTTTATTTTTCAAAAGTATTTTCCCTTTTCTTGGTCCTTTGCTATTTTACATAAATTTTAGAAACAGTCTATCAATTTATAGTTGGGGGAGAACTGCTGAGATTTAGAAGATGAGAGCTCCATTGAGTCTCTAGACCAATTTGAAAATGAACATTTTTTTCATATTGAGTCATCCTATCCATGAATATAGATCAGTTCTCAATTTATTTATATTTTATTTAATTTCTCATAGCAATGTTTTAACTTTTCAGGATACACATCTTGCATATATTTTGCTGGAATCAAATCTGAGTATTTCATGATTTCTGATGCAATTGTTTTTAAATTTTATTTTATAATTGCTTAGTGCTGCTATGTAGAAATGCAAATGAGTTTTGTAATATTTGCATTGTATTATGAGACCTTGTTAAACTCACATATTAGTTGTAGGAGCTTTTTTGTAGATTCTATCAGATTTCCAATAAAGATATGTGTGTCATCTATTAATAAAGACAAATTATAGGTTTTTTTTTTCCATTCTGTATGCCTGTTATTTCTTATTCTTGCCTTATTGCACTGGTTACTACCTCTGGTACAATGTTGAAGGACAGTCTTGTTGCTGATCTTAAGAGGAAAGCATTTAGTCTTTCACCATTAGGTATGATGTTAACTGTAGGTTTTAGTTGATACCTTTTATTAGTTCAAGGAAATTCCCTCCTATTCTTAACTTGCTGAGCAGAACTTTTTTAAAAAAATTATGAATGAGTGATGAGTTTTGTTAAATACTATTTCTGCATCTATTCAGATGAATTTTGGGGGGAGGGGAGGAGATGGTTTTATTTGGTGATCAGTTAACCTTTTCTTTTTTAGTCACAGTATTAACTTTAATTTTAATCTAACAGCATTTTTCTTTAATTATACTTTTTTAAAGGTTGTCGGAATAAAATATATTTTCACAAATATACAATAACAATTTAGCCATAATTAATGTGGCAATCTTTAAAAAGTTTTTATTATAAAGATGTGAGGTACAATTCAGGGTTAGGTATGTAAACATTGATCATGCAGGTACCCTTGTTGATGAGGTATGCCCCTCCCTCCCTTAGCAGTTTCCCTCAACAACCAATCCCACCCTCCCACCCCCCGACAGTTTCCTACTACTGCCAATCACTTTCTTATAGAATTATAATTGTTCAAGGTCCTCTTATGAGTGAGAACATATGGAACTCTATTCTTTGTTTCTGTGATAAATCACTGAGTACGATCGACTCCAAATCCATCCAGATTGATGCAAGGACCATATATATGTCCTTATTTATGACTGCATAATATTCCATTGTGTATATGTACCACATTTTTTTAACCCAGTCCAGCTTCAATGGGCAACATGGTTGGTTCCATGTTTTTGCTATTGTGAATAGAGCTGCAGCAAACATACGTGTGTAGATATCTTCTTTGTAGAAAAATTTGAATTCCTCTGGGTATATTCCCAATAGGGGAACTGCTGATTCATATGGAAGGTCAATTTCTAGTTCTTTCAGGAATTGCCACACTTTTCCAAAGAGGTTATACAAGTTTGCATTCCCACCAGCAGTGTAGAAGTGCTCCTTTTTCTCCACATCCTCACCAGCATCTGTTGTTTGTTTTATTAATGATGACCATTCTTACAGGGATTAGGTGGTATCTCAATGTGGTTTTGATTTGCATTTCTCTGATGATAAGTGAGGCTGAGCACTTTTTCATGTGTCTTTTGGCTGCCTGTATATCTTCTTTTGAGAAGTGTCTATTCATGTCTTTTGCCCACTTTTTAAAGGGGCTGCTTGTTTTTTTGGTTTGTTTGTTTGAATTCCTTGTAGATCCTAGATGTTAGGCCTTTGCCAGATAAACCATTGGCAAATATTTTTTTCCCATTCTGTGGACTGTCTCCCTGCTCTCTTGATGGTTTCTTTTGCTTTACAGAAGCTTGTTAATTTGATGAGGTCCCATTTGTCTATCTTATTTCTTAAGGTATTGACCTTCAGGGTTCTGAATAGGAATTGATTCCCAGTTCTGATTTCCATAGAGGTGTCTCCTGCGTTTTCTAAGATTCTTATAGTTTGAGGTTTTACATTTAGGTCTTTGATCCATTTAGAGTTAATTTTTGTGTATGGTGATAGATAGAGGTCCTGTTTCAATTTCCTGCATGTGATCAGCTAGTTTTCCCAAAACCATTTACTGAATCGGTTCTCCTCCCCCCAGTGGTCATTGTTGGAGGCTTTGTCAGAGATGAATTGGTTGAGGAATTGAGATTTGCTTCCGGAATCTCTATCCTGTTTCATTGGTCTATGTGCCTGTTCTTGTACCAATACCGGGCTGTTTTGATTACTGTAGTCTTATAGTAAAGTTTGAAGTCTGGAAGTGTAATACCTCCTGCTTTTTTTCTCTTGCTAAGGATTGTTTCAGCTATTTATGGTCGTTTATGTTTCCATATGAATTTCTGTATTGTCATTTCCAGGTCTGAGAGAATGATGTTGGTAACTTAATGGGTATTGAGTTGAATCTGTAGATTGCCTTTGGTAGGATGGACATCTTAACAATGTTGATTCTTCCTATCCATGAGCATGGTATATTTTTCCGTTTGTTTGTGTCTTCTTGGATTTCTTTGAGCAGTGTTTTGTAATTCTCATTGTAAAGGTCTTTCACTTCACTGGTTAGGAAGATGCTGAGGTATTTCATTTTTTGTGTGGCTATTGTGAATGGGATTGTGGTTTTTATTTGGGTCTCTGCCTGCTTGCTGTTTGTGTATAGGAATATAACTGTCTTTTGCACATTTATTTTGTACCCTGAGACTTTGCCAAAGTCCTTCATCAGTGCAAGCAGGTTTTTGACAGATTCTCTTGGATTTTCAAGGTATAGGATCATATCATCAGCAAAGAGGGATAACTTGACTTCCTCTTTTCCTATTTGGATACCCCTGATTTCCTTCTCTTGTCTAATTGCCTGGGCTAGGACTTCCAACACAATATTGAACAAGAGGGGTGAGAGTGGGCAGCCTTGTCTTGTTCCAGTTTTCAGGGGAATGTTTCTAGTGTCTGTCCATTTAGCAATATGTTAGCTGGGGATTTGTCATAGATGGCATTTACTATTTTGAGGTATGTTCCTTCTATACCTAGGTGTTTGAGGGTTTTCATCAAGAAGGAATGCTGGATTTTATCAAAAGCTTTTTCTGCATCTAATGAGATAATCATGTGGTTCTTGTTTTTACATCTGTTGATGTATTTAATTACATTTATGATCTTGCAAATGTTGAACCAGCTCTGCATCTTGGGGATGAAACCTACTTGGTCATGGTGGATGATTTTTGAGATGTATTTTTGCGTCTGATTTGCTAGAATCTTGTTGAGGATTTCTGCATCTATGTTCATAAGGGATATTGGCCTGTAGTTCTCTTTCTTTGATGCATCTTTACCCAGTTTGGGTATCAGTGAAATGTTAGCTTATAAAATGATTTGGAGAGAATTCCATCTTTCTCAATTGCCTGGAATACTTTCCTGGGTTGTTATTGCTCTATTTAGTGTCTCAATGTCTTCTTGTTTCAACTTGGGTAGGTTGTGTGATGTCAGAAAGTTCTCCATTTCATCTAGGTTATCAAGTTTGTTTCCATATAGGTGTACATAGTAATCTCTGCTAATCTTCTTTATTTCTTCAGGGTCAGTTGTGATTTGATATTTTGTATTTCTGATTGTGTTTATTTGGGATTTCTCTCTGTTTTTCTTCATCATTCTGGCTATGGGCACATCAATCTTGTTAATTCTTTCAAAAAACCAGCTTTTTGTTTTGTTGATGTTTTCTATGATATTTTATCTTCTATGTCCTGTATTTGGGCTCTTATTTTTGTGATTTCGATTCTTCTGCTAAAGTTGGGATTTTGTTGGTCTTCTCTTTCCAGCTCCCTTAGGTGATTTGTTAGGTTCTCTACTTGTGATCTTTCCATTTTCTCAATGTGTGGTCATAGAGATATAAATTCCCCTCTTAGAACTGATTTCATGGCATCCCTGAGATTTTGGTAGGTTGTTTCTCATTTTCATTTGTTTCCAGGAATCTTTCAATTTCTTTTTTGATTTCAGTGTTGACCCAGTCGTTCAGCATCATTGCTGATTAGTGTCCATGTCTTTGTGGGCTTTGGGGAAAGTTTGTTATTTATTTTTATTTCACTGTGGTCTGAAAATGTGCATGGCAAGATTTCAATCTTATGAATTTTGGTTATGTTTGATTTATGATCAATGATGCGGTCGATCTTGGAGTACGTTCCATGTGGTGATGAGTTGAATGTATATTCTGTGGTCATTGGGTGGAGTGTTCTGTAGGTATCAATTAAATCCATTTGTTCCAGAGTCACATTGAGGTTCTGGGTCTCCTTGCTGATTTTTTGTCTTGATGCTCTGTTTAGGGTTGTGAGTGGGGTATTAAAGTCCCCAGCTGTGATAATGTTAGAGTCAGTCTCTTTTTTGAGTTTGCCTAGAAGCTGGTTTACACAATTGGTGCTCCTATGTTAGGTGCATATATGTTTAGGATGGATATTTCTTGTTGATGGATTGAACCTTTTATCATTATATAGTGACCTTCGTCATCTTTTTTGTGTTCTATTTGCCTGAAATTTTGTTTCCCATCCTCTTACTTTGAGTCTGTGAGTGTCCTTTCCAGTGAGATGAGTCTCTTGGAGACCATATATTGTTGCTTCAAGATATTTTATCCATTTTGCCATTCTATGTCTTTTTAGTGGTGCATATAGTCCACTCACATTCAGGCTAATTATTGAAGTGTGAGGGTTTATCTTTGTCATGATGTTCTTATAGAGTTGTTGTTGTACTTGTTTGTTTGTTGTCTTTCTTTTGGTTTTTTAGGTTGGTTCATCTTCATTTTCTATCTTTTTCCTGTGCTGTTGTGAAGAACATTGTTGTTCTTTTTCCCTTTTCTTCTGTGTTTAATACTTTGTTTAATACTGTGTTAATACTTTCCATTTTTATTAGTTTGTTATTTATTTCAATCACAGTATTCTTTACTGCTGTTATCTCAGTTATCAACTCCTTCCTATTTTCCTCTTGTCTCTCTTCAATTCTTGTTATTCTCTTTATTAGTGTCTTGATATCTGGGTTTGTAGTATGTGACCAGTCATTCTGGGGGCTCTTCATTGTTTGCATTCTGAAGTCTGTTTTCTCATTATCTGAACTTCCAGGGATCTGTGTGAGGCCTATATTCTTGTAGGGTTGGTCTGGAGGCAGCATAAGTTCTTAGGGATTGGATGTCTGGGAAAGATTTTAATTCTCCCTCACTGATGAAGCTTAGCTTGGCTGGGTAGGTTATTCTTGGTTGAAATTATTTATCTTTGAGAACTTTGGATATTAGACTCCAAGCTCTCCAAGCCTGAAATGTTTCTTTAGATAAATATGCTGCTATTCTGATTGGTCTTCCCTGGTAGATAGTCTGACCTTTTTCTCTTGCTGCTTTTAGGATTTTTTTCTTTTATACTTACTTTGTTCAGGTGAATTATTATGTACCTAGGAATTGGTCTTCTCATTCGTTGTCTTGCTGGGGTTCTCTAAATCTCTTGTGTTTGAATTTTTGCATCACTGATGAGGCGAGGGAAGTTTTCTTGAATAATTTTGTGGAATGTTTGTTCCAGGGTGGTCTCTGTCTCTCTTTCTTCCCCAAGGAAGTCTAATTACTCTTAGATTTGTTCTCTTGAAGTAATCACTCATCTCTTGAAGGTTTTGTTCTGTCTTTTTAAGCTTCTTTTCTATGTGTTTGATAGCTTGATTTAGTTCTATATTTTGGTCTTCAAGTTCTGAGATTCTGTTTTCTGCTTGGCTAATTCTGCTTTCCATTTTTATTAGTTTGTTATTTATTTCAATCACAGTATTCTTTACTGCTGTTATCTCAGTTATCAACTCCTTCCTATTTTCCTCTTGTCTCTCTTCAATTCTTTTTATTCTCTTTATTAATGTCTTGATATCTAGGTTCGTAGTATGTGACCAGTCATTCTGGGGGCTCTTCATTGTTTGCATTCCAAAGTCTGTTTTCTCATTATCTGAACTTCCAGGGATCTGTGTGAGGCCTATATTCTTCTTTTGGTTTTTCTTCATTTGTGTAGATTTTCTTCCCCATTTTTTTCTTTTTTTCCCTCTGTTTTCTTTAAATTTGTTGTTCAGGGGTGGCAGTGTTGCTTTTACTTCTGTTTGCTCAATCTCCTACTCTTCTTTGTGTGAATACTCTGACTTTGTTCAATTCCAAAGCTGGACTGTAGGTTGGGGGCTATACCTTTTGCAGTTTTGAGATTTATTTGAGGAGGGAGTTGTGATTCAAAATTTATCTGCAGATCCCAGTATCCACTGACAGGTGTATGGATACGCTGGAACCCACTTCCCACTGCCTTGTAATCTGTTCATGAAGTGGGAGTACTGGTTTGCTCCCTGAAAGTAAAATGATGTAAGAAAAGGAAAAGAAATGGAATGGGGGGCGGGGAAGCAGAAGGTGGAGATAGAGAAGAGTAAGAGGGAAAACAGACAAATGTACCTGCTAATAAATGAAAATAGACCTGAAGACAGATAAGAGTAAAAGAAAACAAAAACAAAAAATCAAACAACAAAACAACAGTGACAACAACAAATAAACTAGAACATGCAATATACAGACGCACAAGCTGACCAACCTCCTTATGATATACTATTCCCTTACACAAACATGAGGTCTTAGATCCCAAGTTGGAGGTTGGGCAGAGCTGGGTGGGTGAGGCACTGCAGGTCTCTGCCTGGTCACAGGGCTCCAGATGATCTCTGGTTCTACTGCAGCTGGGTCCAGCTGGGGGAGGCAGAGTGTGAGACAGCCAGGTGCTGTAGGTCAGTGTGTCACATGTGGCTTGGGTCTCTTTTTCTTTCTTTGTTCTTAGGTCCCAAGCTGGAGGCTGTGCAGAGCTGTGTTGAGCTCATGGAGCAATGCAGGTCTCTGCCAGGTCTCAGAGCTCCAGCTGTTCTCTAGTCTGGCTGTGGCCAGGGGTGAGTCATGGGAGGTGGAATGCAAGACTGCCAGGCGTTGCTGTTCAGTGTAGTGCACAAGGTTGTTGGGGGTGGGGTGGTGCAGCTGACAAGGGAGCCTGGAGCTCCATGGGGAGCGAGCTGTGGGCCTTCCTGGGTGGTGGAGGCTTGGGGAAGGGCTGGGCGCTGCAGCCAGGGAAGGAGTTGCCATTTTTGATAGAGGCTCTTTGTCAGATTAAGGACATTTCCTTTAATTTCTAGTTTATAAATTTAAAAAGTATTTTAAATAAGTTTTATTTTTAGTTAATATTTTGTCTGCATCATTGCAATGATTGCAGAACTTTTATCCCTTACTGTTTACATGATAAGTAACACTACCATATTAAGCAATGCTTGTATTCCTGGCATAAACCTTACTTTGCCTGTCTGAATATGATTTTATTTAAGATTTGGATCTATATTCATAAATGCAATTGGTCTAACATTTTCCTTTCTTATGCAATTCATTCCATTTTAGTACCAAGATTAGTCCAGTGTCACAAAATGAATTTGCTAGATTTTTTTTTTTCAGAGATAAATTCTCTGTCACCTAGGGTGGAGTGCAGTGACACAATTATTGTGCCTTACTACAGCTTTGGCTCATGGGATCCTCCCACCTCAGCCTCTCAAGTAGCTGGGACTTCAGGCACGCACAACTATACCTGGCTTTGTTCGTGTGTGTGTGCAACTCTTGGCCTCAAGTAATCCTTCCACACTGGCCTCCAAACTGCTAGGATTACAGGTGTGAGACACTGCATCTGGCTTATTTATTTGTACATTTTCTAATTTGTATAAAATAGAAATTAACTGTCCTTAAACGTTTGGTATAATTGTCAGTGCCTAGCCTTTTGTAGATGGATTCTTTCATTATCAATTTAATTTCCTTAATGATCATTGGTTTATCCAGATTTTTACTCCTTTTGGGGTCATTTTTATAAATTATATTTTTTAGAAAAATTTTATTTCAATGTTTTCAAATTTATTGGCATAAAATAGTCACAATATTCATAAGTTATTTTAAAATTATCTATAGATCTATACCTTTGATCTATCTTTACTCTAATTTTTATTAATCTGTATTTTCATATTTGTTTCTTAGTCTAGCTATACATTTTTCTATTTTAGTCTTTTCAAAGACTGATTTTTGATTTGTTGATCCTTTATTTTTTTTTCCATTTTATTATTTTTTACTCTCATCTCTATGATTTCTTCCCTTCTACTTTCTTTTAGGTTATTCTATTCTTCTTGCTTCATAGGTTGAACATGTAAGTTATTTATTTTCAGTATTTTTGGTTATTTACAAATATGTTTAAAACTATTGATTTGTGTTTGAGTACCATTAGTTACTGTACATTAATTTTAATATATAGTATTGTAATTTATTTGTACCTACATATTTTCATATTTGCTATGTGGTTTTGCTTTTAACCATAAATTATTAAAGAATAAATCTTTAGGTTGCCAAACATACATGACTTTTTTGTTATTATTTGTAATTGTTGATTTCTGATTTTCTAATTTAATTTAAATGTAGACAGAATATAAATTGCATAGACTTTTTTGAAGCTTACTTTGTGACCAAATACATGCTAATGTTTTATAACTTTCTATGTACACCCAAAAAGAATGTTTTTGTATGGGGATCCAGGTGTCTATATTTACCAACTAAATCAAACTTATTAATTTTGTTGTTTAAATTTCTCATATTCTTTGTGTATTCTGCTTTCCTGTAGTACTAGTTTGTGACAGAGTATGTTAAACTCTCCTATTATTACCGTAGTTTTGTCAATTTTCCTTGCTATTTAGTAATTTTTCTCTATTTCAAGTTTGTGATTGTTATATCTCTCTGAGTATTGCTGAGTGCTTTGTCCCTACTGATGCCCTTTACCTTTAATACTACAAAACCATCTTTTAGAATTTGCCTGGTAAATTCCTATTCACCTCTTTATTCTCAACGTTTCTATGCATGTTTGCTTTAGATATATATTTTGGAATCAGTAAATAGTAGAATTTCGTTATTTTATCTGATCTGATCTCTTCCTTAAAATGTGAGTTAATCTATTTACATTTGTAGTATGATATTAACTGAAATGTTTTCTGTCTCAGAATTGTAGCCAGAGTCAGTGGGTGAAGAGTACCACACATAATAAAGAAAGGAGCTAACACTTATGTTCAAGACTTGCTAAGAGATAGCAGAGCTAGTCTGTACACACACACACACACACACACACACACACACACACACACACACACTCACACACACACACACAGACAAAAGGTGGTTCTGCAATCTTTACCCCTTATCTATATCCAGCATATTTATAAGAAAGCTTGAGAGAAAAAGAGTGAAGAGGGGAAGGAAGGAGTGAAAAGAGGAGGAAGAATAAGGGAAGTGGAGAGAGCCAGGACAAGCTGTGCTCTGCAGAGAAGAATGCATTAATGGTCTGGCAGAGAGAGAGTGGTGTCCTCCCTCTTCCATCCGCCAAGCCAAATAAAGAAAAGATTGGGTTTCTTGCCTTCTCACAGGCATCCCACCTGTAAGCATGTTGAGTCAAAGACACTTGCAAATTTGGTGCTGCCTTGGGATAGGGCCAAGTGAGAAGAGAAAGTTTTTAAGAAAACCTGACCTATGACTCTTTCAGTTGGTAGGACCAGGGAGACTGGTTCCTGAAAGTTGCTTAGACGAGTTTAAGAAAATATTGGGGCTGGCTAGAGTTGGCAATGTGAGAAATGTGTGGGAAAAAGGTTGCAGGGTCGGTCAAGTGCTCTCCCACTGAGGGTGGAGCAAGGAAACTTCCCAGAAATAAAATAGACCCCAGAGTTTAATCAGGCTAAAGCCATCTTTGAAGACAGTTTGTGTCCTCCCAGTGGGCGCCACCCTCATGTATCTAGGTCAGTCAAAATTTAAACAGATAGATAGATAGATAGATAGATAGATAGATAGATAGATGGATAGATAGATAAAAAGATAAAAAGAAGACAGTTTGTAAGAGAACCACCTGCCTGCCTGAACCCCAGCAGCAAATAGCTGCCTACTTACCAGAGCAAAAGCTGCTGGGGAAAAGTGGCCATAAGAAGTCTCCCTGAACATACATTACATGCTTCAAAGAGGTGTTTGGTGCAGGAAGTCCTACCCTGAATTGTCCAGGACCCCGTGTCAATAGAATGTGGTGATGGGAGGGTGGCAGTCAAAAAAAAAAAAAAAACCTATCAAAGCATTCCACGACAAAGAGCCAACCTTCAACACCATATGACAACAGGCATATGACAGCTATACTAGAATTTCATTACCTTCCTCAGCATCACCCCTGGAGGAGCTAAGGCAGCCCAGAGAACAGGGAAGGGGAATTAGGAGCAAGGAGAGGTCATAAAAAGACAAACCAGGAGACAAGTAGTAGAACACTGCATGTTGCCATGTGTTATTTAGAACTGAATTGCAGGAGGGATAGCAGAAAAGCAGGAGCTTTAAATGGGGATTTAGAGTGAACTAAATTTTTTTGCTACCTAAAAATGAAGCTGGTTTATTAATATCTGAAAGTGATCAAAGCTATGGAAACTGTCTGGGACAAAGCAGAACGCAGACGAATAAAGGGTATTAGTGAGAGGAAAACAAGGTTATGTATTGATTGCATCCAACATGTTCAATACATCCATTATATATTGACTATAATTACTGATATATCTGAACTCATTTCTAAATTGTTATTTTGTATTTCCTATTTACTTTGTATTCCTCTCCTTTAAAACTGCATACTATTTTGATTGCAGTTACTATATTCTCCCTTTCCATTTCAGATTTGAAATCTATAAATTATTAATTTATACATTTTCCTAAAGTGTAAAAAATTAAGTTATTAGATACATTTCTCTTCCATTCACATATGATATGGATTTTTTGTGTGTTTTAACTAATCATTAAATACATCATCTTGTTATTTTTGTCTTACTTTTGGGTTACTATTTTTTTTAAACCAAGCAATTACTAAGCTTTTCTACAGTTGGCAATGGACAACATATTTATCAATTTTTATGCTAGCTGTACTTTCTTATAACCCATGTCTCCCTCTGGGTTGCCTTTCTTATATCCTTAAATCTTTTTCTGGGTATGTATTGAAGATCTGTAGTTTTGTTTTCTACTTGAATGTTAGTATAGCAGAGTAAAACACGTAAAATGGACAACTATTTCTCCTGATCACCATTTTATTCTGATATTTATTATTTCTGCTGAGAAGATTGATAGAAGTCTAAGTTGTCTATCCTTTTTAAGTAGTCTATCTTTCTCTCTGGTACTTTTATTTTTAGATTAGAAAATATAGTTTATTTAAAAAGTAAATTAGAGAGAGAAAGAGATAGGAGATTCACCTCCCCAAGGTAGGGAAGGGTGCCAAAGTCAGGAAACATGGCATGGCCATAGTTCAGAGAGCACAAGGCCACACCAGAGTTTAGTAAAGCAATGGCCCTCTATGTACTTTTTTTCAAAAACTTTTTAAAAAACACTTTGTTAGCTGAGCTCAGTGGCTCAGCCTGTAATCCCGCGCCTTGGGAGGCTAAGGTGAGTGGATTGCCTGAGCCCACGGGTTCGAGACCTGCCTGGGCAACTTGGTGAGCCCTCATCTCTACAATAAATCAAAAAATCAGCCGGACGTGGTAACCTTTAGTTCCAACTACTTGGAAGGCTGAGGCGGAAGGATGGCCGGAGCCCAGCAGGTCGAGGCTGCGGTGGCCGGTAGCAGCCACTGCACTCCAGCCTGGGTGACGGAGTGAGACTCCAACTCCAAAAAAAAAAAAAAAAAGACTTTATTTCTGTTTTGTTTTGTTTTAAATTTAAAGATGCGGGGTACAATTCAGGATTAGGTATACAAGTCGTCATCACACAGGTAGAGTTTGGGCCTCCCTTTGGTCCCCATTTTGCCTAGTTTCAGAGAAGGTACCTTTATTGACGTTGTGTCCCAGCTACCCCACCCTAGCAATATCCCGCTACTGCCAATCTCTTTCTTATAGTATTATGGTAAACGTTCACGGTCTGCTTATGAATGAGAAGATGTGGTACTCTGTTCTTTGTTTTTGTGATAGATAACTGAGTATTATAGAATCTAAATCCAGACAAGTTGCTGCGAAGTTCATATGTTTGTCCTTCTTTATGGCTGCATATTCCATTGTGTATATGTACGACATTTTTTAAAAATCCAGGCTAGTTTCAAAAGGCAGTATGGTTGGTTCCATGTTTTTGCTTTTGTGAATAGTGCTGCAATAAACATGCATGTGTAGGTATCTTTTTTGTAGAATGATTTGAGTTCCTCTGGGTATATACCCAGTAGGGAGATTGCTGGGTCATATAAAAGGTCAATGTCCAGTTCTTTCAGAAATCGCCACACACTAGTTTGCATTCCCACCAGCAATGTAGAAGCATTCCCTTTTCTCTGCATCCTTGTCAACATCTGTTGTTTGTTTTATTAATGATGGCTATTCTTACTGGGGTTAGGTGGTATCTCAATGTGGTTTTGATTTGTGTTTCTCTGGTGATTAGTGAGGCTGAGTACTTTTTCATGTGTCTGTTCGCTGCCCATATATCTTCTTTTGAGAAGCATCTATTCATGTCTTTTGCTCACTTTTTAATGGAGCTGTTTGTTTTTTTCTTTTTGGCACGTTTGAGTTTCTTGTAGATACTGGATGTTAGGCCTTTGTCAATATACAGTTGGCAAATATTTTTTCTCATTCTGTGGGCTGTCTTTCCACTTCCTTGATGGTTTCTTTTGCTTTGCAGAAGCTTTTTAGTTTGATGAGGTCCCACTTGTCTATTTTATCTCTTATGGCATGGGCACTTGGGATTTTAGTCAGGAATTGGTTGGCAGTTCCAATTTCCAAAAGGGTGTCTCCTGTAATTTCCAAGGTTCTTACAGTTTGAGGCTTTATGTTTAGCTCTTTGATCCATTTAGAGTTGATTTTTGTGTATGATGATATAGGCAGGGGGTCTTGTTTTAACCTTCTGCATATGGTCAGCCAGTTTTCCCAGCTTCATTTATTGAATAGGTTCTCCTCTCCCCAGTGTTTGGTGATGGAGGCTTTGTTGAAGATGACTTGGTTGAGGAATTGAAGTTTTGCTTCCAGAATCTCTATCCTGTTCCATTGGTTCACATGCCTATTCTTGTACCAATACTAGGCTGTTTAGATTATTATAGGCTTATAGTAAAGTCTAAAGTCTGGAAGTGTGATACCTCCTGCTTTGTTTCTTTTGCTGATGATTGTTTTGGCTATTCACGGTCATTTGTTTCCACATGAATTTCTGTATTGTCATTTCCAGGTCTGAGAAGAATGATGTTAATAATTTAATAGGTATTGCATTGAATCTGTAGATTGCCTTGGGTAGGATGGACATCTTACAATGTTGATTCTTCCTACCCATGAACATGGTGTATTTTTCCATTTGTTTGTGTCTTCTTGGACTTCATTGAGCAGTATTTTGTAGTTTTCATTGTAAAGGTCTTTCACTTCTCTGGTTAGGAAGATGCCAAGGTATTTCATTTTTTTGTGGCTATTGTGAATGAAATTGTGCTCTTTATTTGGTCCTCTTCCTGCTTTTTGTTGGTGTATAAAAATGTGACTGTCCTTTGCACATTTATTTTGTATCCTGTGACTTTGTCAAAGTCCTTTATCAGTGAAAGAAAGTTTCTAACAGACTCTCTTGGGTTTTCGAGATATAGGATCATATTGTTAACAAAGTGGGATAACTAAACTTCCCCTTTTCCTATTTGGATACTCCTTATTTCCGTCTCTTGTCTAATTGCTCAAGCTAGAACTTCCAACACAATATTGAACAAGAGAGGTGAGAGTGGGTGGCCTTGTCTTGTTCTAGTATTTAGGTAAATTGTTTCCAGTTACTGTCCATACAGAAATACGCTGGCTGTGGGTTTATCATAGATGGTGCTTACTATTTTGAGGTATGTTCCTTCTATGCCTAGATGTTTGAGGGTTTTATCAAGAAGTGATGCTGCATTTTTTCGAAAGCTTTTCCTGCCTCTAGTGATATAATCATGTGGTACTTGTTTGTACATCTGTTGATGTATTTAATTACATTTATGGTCTTTAGGATGTTGAACCAGTCCTGCATCGCAAGAATAAAGCCTACTTGATCGTGGTGGATGATTTTTGAGATGTGTTGTTGGATCTGATTTGCTAGAATCCTGTTGAGAATTTTTGTTTCTATGCTCATTAGGGATATTGGCCTATAGTTCTCTATTTGTTGGATCTTTACCCAGTTTGTGTATCAGTGTGATGTTAACTTTGTAAAATGATTTGGGGAGAATTTTGTCTTTCTCAATTGCCTGGAATACTTTCAAGAGTATTGATATCAGCTCTTCCTTGTGCATTTTGTAGAATTCTGCTGGAAAGCTGTCTAGTTCAGAGCTTTTTTTTTGTATATAGTTTTCGTATGATGGAGTCAATTTCTTGGGTTGTTATTGGTCTATTTAGGTGTCTCAATGTCTTCTTGTTTCATTCTTGGGAGGTTGTGGTTTGTCAGAAAGTCCTTTGTTTCATTTAGGTTATCAAGTGTGTTTCCTTTCTGGTGTGCATAGTAATCTCTGATAATCTTTTGTATTTCTTCAGCATCAGTTGTGATTTGATCTTTTGCATTTCTAATTGTGCTTATTTGGGCTTTTTTTCTCTTTTTCTTGGTCATTCTGGGTAGTGGTCTGTTAATCTTCTTTATTCTTTCAAATGACCAACTTTTTGTTTTGTTGGCTTTTTTCTATGATAGTTTTGTCTTCTATGTCCTGTATGTGGACTTTTATTATGGTGATCTGGATTCTTCTGTCAAAAGTAGGGTTTTGGTGGTCTTGTCTTTCCAGCTCCCTTAGGTGATTTGTTAGGCTGTTAACTTGTGATCTTTCCATTTCTTAATGTCTGTTCATAGAGATATAAATTCCCCTCGTAGAACTGATTTCATGGCTTCTCAGAGGTTTTGGTAGAATGTTTCTTCATTTTCATTTGTTTCCAGGAAACTTTTAATTTCTGTTTTGATTTCTGTGTTGACCCAGTTGTTGCTCAGCATCATACTTTTTAGTGTCCATGTCATTGTGGGTTTTGCAGGAATTTTGGTGGTGTCAATATTTATTTTTATTCCACTGTGGTCTGAGAAGGTGCATGGCAGTATTTCAACTGTATGAAATTTGTTTATGCTTGATTTATGAGATGGATATTGGAGTACATTCCATGTAGTGGTGAGTAGAATGTATATTCTGAGGTTGTTGAGTGGAGTATTCTGTAGGTATCTATTAAGTCAATTTGGCTGAGCATATATTTGAAGTTCCAGATCTCTTTGTTGGTTTTTTACTTTCATGATCTATCTAGTGTAGTTAGTGGGGTATTAAGTTCCCAGCTATAATAGTGCTAGAGTCAATATCTTTTTTTAGTTTACCTAATAGTTGCTTTATAAATGCTGGTGTTCCTGTGTTGGGTACATATATGTTTAGGATGGTTATTTCTTGTTGATGGATTGAAACTTTTATCACTATGTAGTGTCATTCTGTATCTTTTCAAAATTTTTGATAGCTTAAAGGTTGTTTTGTCTGATATTAAGATCGTGACTCCTGACTACTTTTGTGATCTATTCACCTGGAAACTTGCTTTCTAGCCTCTAATTTTCAGTCTGTATGCATTCCTCATGGTGAGATGAGTTTCCTGGATGCAGCAAATTATCAGGTCCTATTTTTTTTAATCCAATTTGCAATTCTGTGTCTTTTCAGTGGTGCATTTAGTCCATTCACATTCAGGCTAATTATTGAAATGTGATTGTTTATCCCTGTCATGAGATCCTAATACATTTTTTTATTTGTTTGTTTTCTTTTAACTTTTGGGTTGATGTATGTGTGTGTTTTCAAGTTGTAGTTGTGATGCAATCTCTGTTAATTCTGTGTTCTGCTGTTCTCTTGGGAGATGCATGGTCATTCTTTTTTCTTTCATCTGTGCTCAATACTTTTTAAAGTATCTTTTGTAGAGCTGATCTGGAAGCTGCATAATCTCTTAGGGATTGGATGTCTGGAAGGATTTATTTCTCCATCACTTATGAAGGTGATCCTGGCTGGGTAGGAAATTCTTGGTTGATATTATTTGTCTTTGAGGACTTTGAATATTGGACTCCAGTCCCTTCTAGCTTGTAGTGTTTCTTCTGATAGGTCTGCTGCTACTCGGATTGGTTTTCCCTGGTAGATAGGCTGACCTTTCTCTCTTGCTGCCTTTAGAATTTTTTCTTTCATGTCTACTTTGTGTAGGTGAATTACTATGTGTTTAGGGATTGATCTTCTCATTTGATGTCTTTCTGGGTTTCTCTGTATCTCTTGTGTTTGGATGGTCACATCTCTGGTGAGATGGGGAAAGTTTTCTTGGATAACCTCCTGGAATACTTGCTCCAAGGTGTTCTCCATTTACCTTTCTTATTCTGGGATACCAATCAGGTGTAGGTTTGGCATCTTGATATAATTTCACATACTTTGGAGGCTTTGCTCTTTCTTTCTGAGTTTTCTTTCTATGTTTTTTACAGATTGGGTTAACTCCATGTTTTGGTCTTCAAGTTGTGAGATTCTTTCTTCTGCTTGATTAATTCTGCTTTCCATCCTTGCCATTTTGTTATTTATTTACTGGATGAAATTTTTTATGGCCAAAATCTCTGTTACAAGTTCTTTCAGTGATGCATCTTGTCTTTCTTGAGTCTTATTCACTCTTTCCATCCATTCCCTAATTCCTGCTGTTTTCTGGGGCCAATCATTGGTGACTTCCAATGATTGTTTGGGATCTGAGGTCTAATTTTTTCAGGTGTTTTCTCTTTGGTACACTGGAAATTACCTGTGTTCCTCCTTTGATTTTTCCTCATTTGTGACAGATTTCTTTCTTTTCTCTTAAGTTCCATTATTCACTGGCAGTGGGAGAGGCATTCACATCAGATATTTGCCCAGTCCTTTATTCTTCCCTAATCAGGGTTGTGAATTTGCTCTAATTTGAAATAGGGCTGTGGGTGGGAAGCTTTGCTCTCTCTTATAGTTTTGAGAGTCAAAAATGGTGGAGGATGGGGAAGTAGAATTCAGAAATTACTTGTAAATGACAATATTCACTGATTGTGGTATGGGTTCCCTCAGATCCTCTCCTCACCACCACTTTATATGATTATTCAATGGGTACGTGTGTGTATCCCGAGTCCAAGATACTGTAACAGTAATGAGGAGAACAGATAAAAGAATGAAGTGAGACAGACAAAAATAAAAAAAACCCAGAATGACAAGAGCAGTAACCAAAACAGAAAACAATTATACACACACACACACACACACACACACACACACACACACACACCAAAACAAACTGTAATAATGACAAAGCAAAGCAAAACAAAAAGCAACAACAACAACAAAAAACAGGAAAACCAAATACACACATGCCCAAAACAAAATAAAAGGAGAAGAAAGTGAAAAAAAAAAAAGAAATTCAAATTGAATGCTCACACATGTACTAATACACACATTGAACAAAAAAAAGGGAAGAACAAAAAAGCAAAAGCAAACAAAAAACTGAAAGATGAACACTCAATCCTTCACATGCACACATAAACAGAAAACAAAAACAAAAGAAGAAAGAGGGGGGAAAAGGGTGTGGGAGGATGGAGATCAAACCCTCAAATACACATTCATGCACAAAGGAAAAATATAAAAACATTAACAAACAAACAAAAAAATAAAAAAATAAAAACCTGTCCTCTTGTGGTAAGTTTGCAATTGTTTCTCTCAACTTCCCCTCTGCTGTCTCCTGCAGAGCTTTGACCTCATTCACAATATCCCCAGTCTCCAGACCAAGGAAGGAGGAGGGGGCAGTGAGGGTGGGTGGGGCTTCAGTCTTCTCCTTCCACTCTAGGAAAGTCAGGGAGAATCCCCTTCAGGGGGAGGTGTGGGATTGTCTCTTGTCCAGGTACTGGTGGGGGGCATCCCAGCCAGGCTTATCCTGGAGTGGAGTCCTCCTATTGTACTTGATGTCCAAGTTCCACCAGGGTTCATCCTTCTTAGTAGTGCCCCAGATGTGTAGGTCTGACCTTCAGAGGATTGCTGGGGAGGAGGGGGTTGGGTCTGCCCTGGACTCACCACTAATCTCTTTGGAGGTCTTCATTCTTTTCTGGTCATGCCCTTTGTCCTGCAGCTGAACCAGTGTAGGGTGTGGGGTGCCTGAGACTCAGCCTTCGTCCTGTACCTCTGGAGTTAGTGCTTTTGGGATTTTCCCTCTGTGTCATGATCAACCCCTGAGTAGTTAATCTGCTGGTCACAGAGATCGGGTTGGGTCTTTCACTCTGTGATGAGCAAGCTGAGTACTTTCCTGCCCTGTTTTTAAGATGGTGACAGAGTGTCTATTTTGTCTTCTCCAGTGGGGCTCTGCCTCTGGCTCCCTTGCTGTGCTCCCTCCATGGCCCTTGCTGCCAGAGAGCGGCCAGGTGCTACATTGTTGAGGCAGAGCCTAGAGTGGCAGTCTCTCCTGGTAGCTTCTTCCTGGGAAGAGGTTTGTTGATTTAAAAAAAAAATGGCTCTTGGCTTCTGTCTGAGAAGCACTAAGGACCAAGCAGAGCAGCTGCAGTACCAGCCTTTAACCAGGAGAGCCCTTGCTACTCGTTCCTGAGTTTCTACTCACTCAACCACTCACACACCTACTTACTCACCGACATGTATGCAAAATTTTCCATACTCTCACTCACTGACACTGGGACTCAATCCATCAGCTCTGCTGTCATCTTCCGAAAATCACTAAGGTACTTTTAAAGCTTCTTCTTTATTCTTTATGTTCTGAAGATTCGTTATAATGTGACTTAATGTAATTTACATTTATTTATTTATTCTGCTCACTATCCAAGGTACAATTTAAACATGAAGATTGCTGACTTGATTTCTAGAAATTCTTAGGATATTGCCTTTTCAAATATTCCTTTTATTCCATATTCCATTCCTTCTATTGTTTCCTGAGGATTTACTTTTAGATGTGACTTGAAACCTAATAATATATCCTCTTTATTCTAATTGCTTTGACTTGTATATCATTTATTTGTCTTTATGTGAATTTCTACTAGCGCCCTCCATGTTACTAATTATTTCTTTGCCTGTATGTAACTTGGATTTAATTCCATCTACTGAGTTCAAAATTTTTCCACCTATAGGTAGTAAGATGTTATTCTAGTTCTAATGTGATTAAAAGATAATTGTTCTATAGTTACATTCTGAGTTTGAGGAGAAATGTGCACTCCAGAATGCATGAAAAGAGACCAAGAAAGTATTAATTATGTATAACATAACTGGGGATATGGAAAATTTTACTTAATAAAGTCTGCTATTATTTATTCTTATGATACATTATAAGAATAATGTATGTATAATGCTAATAACTTTGGTTATTATTTTTCTTTAATGGCTTGAGTTCATAGCTCTCTAAGAAGATGAGACCTTTTGTGATTATTTAAAAAGAATAGCAGCAAAGCAATGTTATTTTCAAAATAACATATGTGAGAATGTTTGGAATCAGTTTTCATAACTTAATATATTAAGGAAGGCTGTATAATGAGTCATTTTAAAGACTTCAAATCTAAATAGGCATTCTGCCAAACTTCTCCCAAACAAATGACTTCAGAAACAGAAATTTTTTTTTTTTTTTTTTTTTTTTAGTTGGAGTCTCACTCTGTCGCCCAGACTGGAGTGCAGTGGCCGCTCCCGGCCACCGCAGCCTCGACCTGCTGGGCTCTGGCGATCCTTCCGCCTCAGCCTTCCACGTAGCTGGAACTACAGATGCGCACTACCACACCCGGCTAATTTTTTTTTTTTTTGATTTATTGTAGAGATGAGGTCTCGCCTGCCCAGGCGGGTCTCGAACCCGCGGGCTCAGGCAATCCACTCACCTCAGCCTCCCAAAGGCGCGGGATTACAGGCTAGAAATCTTTAATGGAGAATATCTGGCATTGTAATGCAGTGCTCAGTATGAAAGTTACAATAGTAAATTTCAAGTAAATTTAAGTTAGTTTTTATCCAACATTGGTTGATTAAATAAAGGCAATTTGAAATGGGATAGCTTATGATTAGCTCATTTTAATGTATTAATTACTTTCATCTGAACTACTTAGCTATGGAAATGTTTTCCTTTTCCTGGAGGCATATGTATACATTCATTAAAATAAAAGTAAAAGATAATGCCCATAAAACCTTCTAATTAATATAGCATCTGCACTACCTATTCAAATATAATATTCCACAACAGCAGTTTTAAAATGGGTAATAAAAATATAAATTTCCTCTGAATTCTTGCAGACTACCAGAAACTCCCTCAGCCTTTACTATTTGACATTATTGATCAGCCATTTTAAAAAATAAAGATCTCACTTTTTAAATCCTGTTTCTATATTTTTCTTTCTCTTTCCCTCTCTTGTTTTCTTTAACCTTCATTCTACTCAACTTTCTGTCTCTTTCATATTCCCATTTAAAATACTAAACTGTTCTCAAGATTTCACATGTTGTTTCTTTTGGATCATGAACATCTACTTCTACAACCTGATAGCATTCTAAAATGTCCATTGAATATTTTCAACTGCCTAAACAGTCATTTGACTGTTCAATGAGAATTTATATATATGTGTGTATATATATGTATGTGTATATATATGTGTATATATGTGTGTGTATATATATGTGTGTGTGTGTGTATATGCATATGTGTGTGTATACGTGTGTGTGTGTGTATATATATATAATTTTTTTTTGAGCTGGAGTCTCACTCCGTCACCCAGACTGGAGTCCAGTGGCAAAAGCATGGCCACCCCAGCGTCGACCTGCTGGCTCTGGCGATCCTGCCACCTCAGCCTTCCAAGTAGCTGGAACTACAGATGTACGCTACCACGCCTGTCTAATTTTTTATTTATTGTAGAGACGAGGTCTTGCCTAGTTGCCTGGACTGGTCTCGAACCCGCGGCCTCCCGAAGTGCTGGGATTACAGGCTGAGCCACTGAACCCGGCCTAGAGTATTTCTGTATTAATATGCTTAAAGTTTAGTCCAAAGGGATGTTTATGGAAGACTTAATTATGTCTTGAGCACTGCCCTGGGTGCTGGACACATATAAATCATGAGGGATAAAGATCTCAGAATTACTAAGGGAAAAAGGTCCATAAAAAATAGTTACAGATAAAGTATGATGAGGGCTGGGAACAGGTGTCCCTAGGCACAGTGTGTTCTGAGAGCCTAGCGATGCTGGCTAAATCCTCCTCACTTCATCATTCTACCCATTTGAACTCAACGCTACAATCATCTTTGACTCAGTCTTCTTTTTTTTTTGAGTTGGAGTCTCACTCTGTCGCCCAGACTGGAGTGCAGTGGCTGCTCCCGGCCACCGCAGCCTTCTGAGTAGCCAGAATTACAGGCGTGCGCTACCACGCTCGGTTAATTTTTTGATTTTATTGTAGAGATGAGGTCTCACCTGCCCGGGTGGGTCTCGAACCCATGAGCTCAGGCAATCCACTCACCTCAGCCTCCCAAAGGCGTGGGATTACAAGCTGAGCCACCGAGCCCGGGACTTAGTCTTCTTATATTCCATATAATCAAATTAGTTTCACTTGTGATTCTTCCTTTCAAAAATCTCTTAGAAATCCCACTTTCCACTATCCTCTACTCCGTACTCTCTCCACTGCCACTGTTCTGGTCATTTCTCTCAATATTCTGTGGATTGTTTTAACATCCCATTAACTGGATTCCCTGATTAAATTGCCTGGGATCCAATCTTTCCAGTACGGTGATGCTCTTTCATCATCTTATTGTCTTGCTTATTGAACCCGGGTCTGCCACCCAATAGCTATAAATCTTGCCCAAGTTATTTAGTTTCTCTGGGCGTCTTCCCTTCATCTGTACAATGGATTTTATCACCAAGTAATTTTTTTAAAATGTGAGTATAAAAAACAGTGTTTAGCACATAGTTCAGTAAATGTAGCTGCTATATTAATAAACACCCATTCTCTCTCTCCAACTTCCATGACATATTGTGTCTTATTAAGTTTATAACATTTTAACTTTATTTTTTAGTTTTCTGTGTTCTCTCTCTCTCTCTCTCTCTCTCTCTCTCTCTCTCTCTCTCTCTCTCACACACACACACACACACACACACACACAAACCATATGCTCCTTGAAGGCAGGATTGAATCTTATTTGTCTTCTGGCATGACTTATGAACCAATTTTTTTCCTTGGCCTCTGATTTGTCACCTAATAGTATTTGATAGACTCCCATTTTATTCACAGTTGATGGGGGACAAAAAGCACTGAGCTCAATTAAAATGATACTTGAAAGATACCTGAAATAACTAACATCTATAACATTATGTATTAAATGGTCCCCAAAGAATGAGCTATTTAAAAAATTAAAAATTATTACAAAGAGCTTAATACATCATGCTATATCATATATCACATACCATAAAAATGTCAGAAGTAGCTCTATTTCACATTACTGTAGTTCTTGATGGTGATCTATCTGGACAAGTAAGGCTTGCTGAATTTGAACATGGATAATGAAGCTCATGTTCTAAGAAAATGTTTAAAATATGAAATAGAACTAGGGATGGTGGTGGAAAACTCCTTGGGAGAATGTATTTATGGGATCTTTGAGTCTCGCCAGTTTGCAGTGCCTTTCACAGCACATAAATGATTTAACAGTAACACCGAGTGACCAGAGTAAATTATTTCCATTTCTGTCACTGCACAGCCTATTATAAGTAGCCAGGTAAGATGCTGAATGATTATATTGTTATGATGTATGCTGATCTGATCTTTTATTTTGTTTTGTTTTGCTTTGATTTGATTTCCAATGCCTTGGATCCTTGCCAAATCATTAAACAAGTCATATCCAGTTGAAGCTGGCTTGAACAACCTCAGTGTAACTTGCAAAAGCCAGTTCATCAAAACCTTCAGGATCATACAAACAAGCAAAAAATACTAAGGGGCCTCTCCTATTTGTTTTCCTGGCTATCTGTTCCATGGGAAGGAAAGAAAATAACACAAGCAGGATTCAAATGCTCTGTTTTGACAGGTTATTAAGATTCTAATCACTACCTGCCTACTCCCCCTGATCTAACCTAGTCCAGAAGGGTGGCAGAATGTCTCTAAAGCAGCTACATACACATATAAAACAAAAAATGCCAAGGAAGATGGAAGAGTGGGAAAGTGAGGCTAACATGAATAATTTGGTAGAGTTGTAGGGGGTTTAAATCAAGATACATGCTAGCGTGGCAGAGTGTATCAGTGTAGTTGACTGGCACAAAATTCCCTGCACAGAATTTAGATACTGGTGTCTCAAGTACTGTTGATTTCATCTTTTTTCATCATGTAATCAATAGCTCCAACCGAGACCTCCATAGGAAGCCAGGTTCTCATCCTCTGAAATTAGAGCCCACCCTCTGTATGAGGTTTCCTATCCCAGGGCTAGCTCAGATACAAGCAGTGGGGTACCAACACTGACTTCTCTAAGGCCCTTTGTAAATATTCTTCTAATGACACGAATTTCACTATAATGGGCACAGGGTTGGGTTCTTGCCTCCTTCTCTCCAAGGCTGAGTAAAACATGGAGGCTTCCATGGTGAATGACACTGGGGAATCATTGTTGGATATAGAACTAGGGTGATCTCAAGAATTACAGGAGACAGAACATTCTAAAACTATATAGATGAAATATGTCAAAAATGACTGTCTTTGGCATAGTGCAAGGACTGGCCAAACTATAGCTCATGGCACTGTTTCTATAAATAAAGTTTTATTGGAACACAGTCATGCTTACCCATTCATTTATAAATTGCATATGGTTGTCAAAGGTGAGTAGTGGTTGCAACAGAGACTGTATTATGCCCAAAGCTTAAAATATTGGCTATCTATCCCTTTACAGGAAAAGTTTGCTGGTCTCTGATACAGAGTAACTGACCAAAATCACATAGACTCAGTTCTTTTGGTAGGAAGTAACATGCATGTAGATAAAAGTCTGACAAGTCTAAGAGAATAGCAACACAAAAGTCATATAAGCAATAATATTCTCCAGGAAGGCACTTACTGGGATACCTGTCATAAGAGGTAGTATGACAATGGTATATTATGCAGCTATAAAGAAGGACAAACATATGGACTTGGCAGCAACTTGGATGGATTTAGAGTCTTATCATACTTGGTGATCTATCACAGAAACAAAGAACAGAGTACCATATGTTCTGACTCATAAATGGACCTTGAACAATTATAATACTATAAGAAAGGGATTGGCAGTAGTGGGAGAGGGGGTGGGATTGGCAGTTGAGGGAAACTGCTAGGGGAGGGAGGGGCACACCTCATCAGCAAGAGTACCTGCATAATGAACATTTGTATACCTAACCTTGAATTGTACTCCACATCTTTAATAAAAAAAAAAAGAGGCACTAGGTATGATAGAATGAATATTAACTTTGAACCTGGATTTGACCCATATTTCTGCCATTTATTGGGCTTAACAAACCCTGCCTAAGAGTTATTATCAGGATTAAATGTTATGATCTAAATGACAAATCTTAGTACTCACTAAATGTGTTTTTCCTTCCAATCTCTCTGTCTTCATAGTTGCTGGCACAAATCTGAACACATCATAGGCATGTGACCCCGATATATTTTGAATAAGAAGTGGCACTTGTCAGGAATTGCATCTTGAATCTTACTGGTGCTTTTCCTTGATGCAGAACCTTCAAATTCTGTAAGGAGATGCCATTGTAAATGTCTATGACAGTCTCCTGTGGCTTCAAAATTCTTGCCTTCTCTATAGAACCTAGAAAGCACAGAGAAGAAACTCCATAAACAAAAGTGGAAGCAGAAATAATTTGTTCATAATTAAGCACAGGTTAAAACAGCCATTCAGTACTCATAATGACAGGTTATTATCAGTGTTGGTCACATGATCAGATCAATACTTAACATCAAAAACACATAAAATTACTACTTTAATCACTACTCCATAATGATCGAATTCAATATTCAACATTGATGACAATATTAATAACTGCAAATGAATTCAACTGACAATTGCAGACATTGCACAAAGCAACTGGTTATATACTTTAAAATATATTTTTGCTGACAATGTGAAAATTTTATATTAAAACGAAGTCTAATAGTATTAATGTTATACTATTATTAAACAATAATAATAGTTAATATTCATCAAGCTCCTTTTGAGTGCCAAGCAGAGTAATAGATTGCACATGTATCATCTTATTTAATCCTTCCAACAACTTTGTGAAAAAGGCAAAATCATCATTCCCATCTTATAAAAAACTAAGACTGAGAGAAGTTAAAATGATAACCAAAACATATAGCATTTTACCAAAACATAATAGCATTTCACTGGCAAATAGAATAATTTTTAATTTATAAAAAGAAGATTAAAAATATTTAGCATGTTAAGTTGGACATGGCCTGCAGCTTCATGGCTCAGTGTCTCCTCACTACATGTTTATGTGCTGAGTCCTTTGCACAATTTGATCTTCAGTTAATATGATTACACATCAATTTCCATGACGATTAGCTATGAGTGTTCAATTGCTGTTTCAGATTCAGTTCAGTTTTTTACAGTTCATTTATTTAATGTTTGTTCTTATCAATGTTTTTAAGTAGATTTTTTGAAAGTCAAAATATCCTATGAATTATAACAGAAAATAGCAGCTCCCTGCTCCCCCTCTTCTTATTTCCAACTTCCACTCTCTAAAATCAACTACTTTCAAGTAGTGCAGCTGGTTCTTCTGGTATTTGTCTCCATATTTCCAAATAACATGCAAGCATTGCAACAAGTTGATTTTTTTCTATTTTAGACATAACGCCCTGACTTCTTAGAGTGAAAGTTGAATATTTAGCTCTCTTAACGATTCCCCTACATCTTGGGCATGCCCCACACAATTTTATACACGTATATCCCCTCCACTCACCCTCCCATTATGGTTACAGAACAATTTATTATTAAAATATTATTCAGTGCTTATATTATTATGACTATGGAAATATTAGTCACAGCTGAGCCATATAGTGTATTGTGGTTATAATTCTTTGTTCTACAACTTTTTGTTTTCCCTAGAGTTGGTAATTATATAATTTTTCATCTGCTTAGTTTCCAATAACTTATTCTTCTCTCAAGCTGACTGAATCGTAATTCTCTTGGAAGAGTCAAATACATCAGTTGAAAAATCTGTTCATTTTGGGAGGGTATCTCTTCTGGAGCTCTTCGGAATTTCCTATCTGGGCATTTTCACAAGGCTGTCAATCTTGAGAATTCTATTGGGTCAAGTTTATTCAAACTACTGTATTTTTACTTATTTTTGAATATGATAGTAGATTTCTAAGAGAAGTATTAAAAACTTACCACTCTGATAATAATAGCTTTGCTAATTTCTTATGAGCAAAAAATTACAAAAAATTGTACTTATGGTTGAGTCTTAATGATTTTTTGCTCTCAAGTCTCCTGTGGTTCATGTTTTACTCATTCTTATATTTGTTTTGTTGCTGTGAATCTTTAAATAATTATTTTATAGAAAAACGTCTTTGAGGGCAACCCCTTTGGGTCCCTTCCCACTGTGGGAGCTTTTCTCTTCTCTCAATAAATCCTGCTTTCTGAAGAAGGAAGAGGAGGAGGAGGAAGTATTTGAGTAATAAATTTTCTATGTCTTTCAATATCTGAAAAAAGATCTTAGTTTGCTCGTTCACATTAACTTTTGTTTTACTGGTCCTATGATTATTGCTTCAAAATGATTTTCCTTCATGTTGCAATACATATTTTAGTTTTAAAAACTTATGGGTAAACAATACAAAATACAATTTTTATTATAAAATTTACAAAGTAATCCTAGATATTATTTTTTAAGGCTCAGGTGTCTTTCTTTAAAGAGTCAATACATTTAAATTCATTTACACAGATTATAAATTATATAACAGAAAGTTTAAAGTGAAACTAACAGTGGCTATTGTCAGTAGAAGATTGATTACATAAATGTTGTGAATTATAATTCAAGTCAATTTGAAATGAAATTTATAAAATTTGAGTTAATCTAGAATTTTAAGAATCATGTCTGTTGTATAAAGTGAGGTAGGTACTCTCTGTTCAAAATGTGGTCGTTTTTACATTTATTTTACCCACATCAGCTTTAAGGTTTTTAATTGGAAAGAAGAAATTTTTTCAATTAAAGTATCCTTTCTAATTCATTCAAACAGCATTTTATAAAAATAATTGCTGAAAAATGAAATGAAAATAAAGAAGACAGAAGAGATCAATCCATACAAATAACCTCAGAGTATATATACGGTACAAGTCTGTAGGTTGTTTTCATCAAAAATCATACTTACTGAGCACTTACTATATGCTTCATTCTATGTTGATACTTTCTATGCATGATATTATCAGACCTTAAATCCTTGCAAAGAATTTACAAAGTAGTATTATTATCTCTGTTTTACAGATTAAAAAAAAGAAAAAACCCAGAGACATCATGTATTTTGTCCTAGATTAGGATTCAAAACAGTTCTTACTCAAAGATTCTCCATTTATTTATTTATTATTTACTTATTTTAAAGATGTAGGTTGTAATTCAGGATTAGGTATACAAATGTTCATTGCACAGGTAAAGTTTGTGCCTGATTTTGGTCCCTACTTCACTAGGTTTGAGATCAGGTACCTTTATTGATGAAGAGTGTCCCCCCCATTCCCCTGACAGTGTCTCGCTACTGCCAATCCCTTTCTTATAGTATTACTATAATTGTTTAGAGTCCACCTATGAGTGAGAACATGGTACTCAGTTCTTTGTTTCTGTGATAGATCACTGAGTATTATAGGCTCTAAATCCATCCTAGCTGCTGTGATGTTCATAATTTTGTCCTTTTTTATGGCTGTTTAATATTCCATCATGTATATGTACCACTTTTTCCCCCTTTTAATTTTTTTATTTAAAGATGTGGTGTACTATTCAGGGTTAGGTATACAAATGTTCATTATGCAGGTACCCTTGTTGATGAGGTGTGCCCCTCCCCCCCAGCAGATTTCCACTAGCAATCCCACCCCACCCCCTCCGGCAGTTTCCTGCTACTGCCAATCCTTTTCTTATAGTATTATGATAATTGTTCAAAGTTCGCTTATGAGTGAGAACACGTGATATTCAGTTCTTTGTTTCTGTGATACATCACTCACTAAGATAGACTCTAAGTCCATCCAGATTGCTGGGAAGTTCATGATTTTGTCCTTCTTTATAGTTGCATAATATTCCATCACGTACACCACATTTAAAAATCCAGTCCTCTTTTGATGGGCAGCACGGTTAGTTCCATGTTTCTGCTACTGTGAACAATGCTGCGATAAATATATATGTGCAGGTTCTTTTTTATAGAGTGATTTGCATTCTTCTGGGTATATTCCCAGTAGGAGGATTGCAGGTTGTATGGAGGGTCAATTTTTAGATCTTTTAGGAATGTCCACACTATTTTCCACAGAGGCTATACTAGTTTACACTCCCACCCACAGTGTAGAAATGTTCCCTTTTCATCACAGCATCCTCTCCAGCATCTGTTGTTTTCTGTGTTATTGTTGATGACTGTCCTGACTGGAGTAGTTTTAATTTGCATTTCTCAGTGTAGTTTTAATTTGCATTTCTTTGATGACTAGTGAGGGTGAACATTTTTTCATGTATTTGTTGGCTGCTCATATATCTTCTTTTGAGAAGTGTCTATTCATATCTTTTGCCCACTTTGTAATGGGGCTTTTTGTTTTTTCTTTTAGGCATGTTTGAGTTCCTTGTAGATCCTAAATGTTAGACCCTTGTCAGACATACAGTTGGCAAACATTTTTTCCCAGTCGGTGGGCTGTCTCCCTGCTCTCTCGATGGTTTCTTTGGTTTTGCAGAAGTTTGTCAGTTTGATGAAGTCCCACTTGTCTATCTTATCTCTTATGGTATAGGCACTTGGGGGTTTGATGAGGAATTGGTTGCCAGTTCCAATTCCATAAGGGTGTCTCCTGCATTTTCTAAGGTTCTTATAGTTTGAGGATTTACGTCTAGCTCTTTGATCCACTTAGAGATGATTTTTGTGTATGATGATATAGGTAGGGTCTTGATTTAATCTTCTGCATGTGGTCAGCCAGTTTTCCCAGCACTATTTACTGAACAGGTTCTCCTCGCCCCAGTGGTTGTTGTTGGAGACTTTGTCAAAGATGAGTTGGTTAAGAAATTGAGGATTTGCTTCTGGAATCTCTATTCTTTTCCATTGGCCTATATGCCTGTTCTTGTACCAGTACCAGGCTGTTTTGATTATTGTAGCTTTATAATAAAGTTTAAAGTCTGAGAGTGTGATGCCTCCTGCTTTATTTATTTTTTTGCTGAGGATTGTTTTGGCTATCTGTGGTCATTTATGTTTCCATATGAATTCTTGTATTGTCATTTCCAGGTCTGAGAAGAATGCTGCTGGCAATTTAATGGGTATTGCATTAAATCTGTAGATTGCCTTGGGTAGAATGGACATCTTAACAATGTTGATTCTTCCTATCCATGAGCATGGTATATTTTTCCATTTGTGTCATCTTTGATTTCTTCAAGACATGTTTTGTAGTTTTCATTGTAAAGGTCTTTCACCTCTCTGGTTAGGAAGATGCCAAGGTATTTGATTTTTTTGTGTGGCAATTGTGAATGGGATTGTGATTTTTATTTGGGTTTTTGTTTGTTTATTGTTGGTGTATAGAAATGTGACTTTTTTTTGCACTTTTATTTTATACCATGAGACTTTGTCAAAGTCCTTTATCAGTGCAAGGAGGTTTTTGACAGATTCTCCTGGGTTTTGAAAGTATAGCATCATGTCATCTGCAAAGAGGGATTACCTAACTTCCCCTTTTCCTATTTGGATACGCTTGATCTCCTTATTTTGTCTGATTGCTCTAGCTAGGACTTCCAAAACTATGTTGAAAAGGAGGGGTGAGAGTGGGTATCCTTGACTTGTTCCAGTTTTCAGGGGAAATGGTTCCAATTTTTGTCTGTTTAGCAGTATGCTGGCTGTGGGTTTCTCATAGATGACTCTTACTATTTTGAGGTATGTTCCATCTATGCCTAGATGTTCAAGAGTTTTTCTAAGAAGGGGTGCTAGATTTTATTAAAAGTTTTTTCTACATCTAATGATATAATCATGTGGTTTTTGTTTTTACATCTGTTGATGTATTTATTTATGATTATGGTCTTATGACTGTTGAACCAGCCCTGCATCATGGGGATGAAGCCTATTTGGTCATGGTGTTTGACTTTTGAGATGTGTTGTTGAATCTGGTTTGCTAGGATCTTATTGAGAATTTTAACATCTATGTTCCTTAAGAATATTGGCCTGTAGATTTCTTTCTTTGTTGGATCTCTACCTGGTTTGGGTATCATTGTGATGTTAGCTTCGTAAAAAGATTTGGGATGAATTCCATCTTTCTTAATTGCCTGGAATACTTTCAATAGGATTGGTATCAGTTCCTCCTTGTATGTTTTGCAGAATTCTGCTGGAAAGTCATCTGGTCTAGGACATTTTTTTGTAGGTAGTTTTCTTATGACATAATCAATTTCCTGGGTTGCTATTGGTCTATTCAGTGTCTTGATTTCTTCTTGTTTCAACCTGGGGAGGTTGTGTGATGTCAGAAAGTCCTCCATTTCCTTAAGGTTTTAAAGTTTGTTTTCATACAAGAATACAGAGTAGTCTCTGATAAACTTTTGTATTTTGGGGGGATCAGTTGTGACTTGATCTTTTGCATTCCTGATTGAGTTTATTTGGGTTTTTTTCTCTTTTTCTTGGTCAGTCTAGCTAGAGGGCCATCAAACTTGTTTATCCTTTCAAAGAACCAGCTTTTTGCTTCATTTATTTTTTGTATTATCTTTTTATCTTCTATGTCCTCAATTTGGGTTTTTATTTTGGTGATCTGGATTCTTTTGCTGAAGTTTGGGTTTTGGTGGTCTTGCTTTTATAGCTTCCTTAGGTGATTTGTTAGGCTGCTAACTTGTGATCTGTCCATTTTCTTCATGTGTATTCATAGAGGTGAATTCTCCTCTTAGTACTGATTTCATGGCATCCCAGAGGTTTGGGTAAGATGTTTCTTCATTTTCATTTGTTTCCATGTATCTTTTAATCTCTGTTTTGATTTCCATGTTGACCCAGGAGTTGCTTGGCATCATGCTGTTTAGTGTCCATGTCTTTGTGGATTTTGGGGGAACTTTGTTGGTGTTGATATTTATTTTTATTCCACTGTGGTCTGAGAAGGTGCATGGCAGGATTTCAATCTTATGAAATGTGTTTATGTTTGATTTATGGCCAATGATGTGGTTGATCTTGGAGCACGTTCCATGTGGGTATGAGTAGAATGTATAGTCTGTGGTTTTTGGGTGGTGTTCTGTAGGTACCAATTAAGTGCATTTGTTTAAGAGTCTCATTGAGGTTCTGGGTCTCCTTGCTGATTTTTTTTGTCTTGATGATCTGTCTAGGGTTGTGAGTGGGGTATTAAAGTCCCCAGCTATGATAGTATTAGTGTCAGTCTCTTTTTTAATTTGCCTAGAAGCTGCTTTATGCAATTGGTACTCCTATGTTAGGTGCATATATGTTTAGGATGGGTATTTCTTGTTGATGGGTTGACCCTTTTATCATTATGTAATGACTTTCCATTTCTTTTTAAAGTTTTGATAGCTTAAAGGGTATTTTGTCTGATATAAGATCACAACTGTTGCTTTCTTTTGTGTTCCACTCATCCAAAATTTTGTGTCCCATTCTCTTACTTTAAGTCTGTCTGTGTCCTTTCTGATGAGATGAGTCTCTTGGAGATAATATATTGTTGCCTCATGATATTTTACCCATCTTGCCATTCTATGTCTTTTCAGTGGTGCATCTACTCCATTCACATTCAGGTTAATTACTGAAATTTGAGTTTATTCCCATCATGAGGTTCTTATAGAGTTTGTTGTTGTTGTTTTTCTTTGTTTGCTGTCTTTCTTTTGATTTTTTTGGGTTGATTTGTGTGTGTTTTCAATATTTTCCCTGCTTTATTATGAAGGGCATTGTTGTTCTTTTTCCTTTCTTCTGTGTTTAATACTTTCTTAAGTGTTTCTTGTAGAGCTGATCTGGAGGCAGTGTAAGCTCTTATGGATTGAATGTCTGGGAAAGATTTTAATTCTCCACCACTGATGAAACTTAGCTAGGTAGGTAATTCTTGGTTGAAACTTTGAAACTTTGAAGATTGGGCTCCAAGCTCTCCTAGCCTGAAGTGTTTTTGTAGATAAGTCTGTTGCTGTTCTAATTGGTCTTCCCTGGTAGGTAGTCTGACCTTTTTCTCTTGCCCCTTTAGGATTTTTTTCTCTTATACCTACTTTGTGTAGGTGAATTACTATGTGTCTAGGAGTTGGTCTTCTCATTTGTTGTCTTGTAGAGGTTCTCTGAATCTCTTGTGTTTCAATGGTTGCATCACTGATGGATGAGGGAAGTTTTCTTGGATAATTTCATGGAATGTTTGTTCCATGGTGGTTTCTGTCTTTCTATCTGCCTCAGGGATTCTAAACAATCTTAGGTTCAGCCTCCTGAAATAATCAGTCATCTCTTGGTGGTTTTTTCTGTCTTTTTAAGCTTCTTTTCTATGTGCTTAATAGTTTGGCTTAGTTCTATATTTTGGTCCTCAAGCTTTGAAATTCTTTCTTCTGCTTGGCTAATCCTGCTTTTTTTTAAATTTGAGTTGGAGTCTCACTCTGTCACCCAGACTGGAGTGCAGTGGCATCTTCTGGCCACCGCAGCCTCGACCTGGTGGGCTCCGGCAATTCTTCCGAGAAGCCGGAATTACAGGCACATGCTACCATCCTCAGCTGATATTTTGATTTATTGTAGAGATGAGGTCTCACCAAGTTGCCCATGTGGCTCTCGAACCTGCAAGCTCAGGCAATCCACTCACCTCAGCCTCAATCTTGCTTTTCATGCTTATTCGTTTGTTATTTATTTCATTCACTGTATTCTCTATTGCTGTTATCTCAGTTATCAATTCCTTCATTCTTTCCTCTTGTCTCTCCTCAAATCTATTTATTCTCTCTATTAATGTCTTGATATCTGAGTTTGTGGTTTGAGATCAGTCTTTCTGGGGGCTCTTCATTGTTTGTGTTCTGGACTCTGTATTCTCAGTGTCTGACCTCACAGGGGTCTATGTGAGACTCATTCTTTTGGTTTTTCTTCATTTGTGTAGATTTCCCCCCCCTTTTTTTAAACCTCGTCTTTAATTCTGTTGTTCAGGGATGGGGGGTACCTTTTACTTCTGTTTGCTCTTATTCCTCTTATGTGGATCCTCCAGCTTTGTTCAATTCTGAAGCTGGACTGTGGGTTGGGGTCTGTACTTTTTGCAGTTTTGAGATTTAATTGAGGGAGGAGTTGTGATTCAGAAACTATCTGCAGATCCCAGTATCTGCTGACAGGTGTGTGGGCCCCCTGAAACCCACTTCCCACTACCTTACAATCTGTCTATGTAGCAGGGGTATAGCTTTTCTCCCTGAAAGCAAAATGAGGTAAGACAAAGGAAAAGAATGGAAAAAGGAAGGAGTAGGATGAGAGGAAGGTGAAAAGAGAGAAGAATAAGAGGGAAAACAGACAGGCGTACCAACTAACAAATGAAAAGATACACAAACAAAGACAGAAAAGATTTTTAAAGACTAAAACATACAATCATACAAACACACAAACTGACAAAACCCCCCCTTTGATGTACTCCCCCTCCAAAAATACCCATACATAAAGAGGAAGTAGGAAAAAAGCAATAAAATAACAGAAACAAGGCAAGTACGAACATGTAATCAAAACAGAATGAAAAAGAAAAAAACTAAAACAAACAAAAAAAACGAGCAAAACAAACAAACAGACAAACCAAAAAAAACTCACTCTGAGGTCATTCCTGTAAGTCCAACTTCCTTTCAGTTCTAATCTCTAGCCCCTCCCCCCTGTTTTCAGTACAGGTCAGATGACCCACGGACTACTGTGGGAGGAGGGTGGATCAGATCTGGATTCCCCTGGCTTGCTGCCTATCAAGTCTCCCACTCAGATCTGATGCGTATGTCCAATCCAGCATGAGGGAGGGGCTTCTGTCTCTCCTGTACCACATTTTTTAATACAGTCTACTTTCAATGGGCAACACAGTTGGTTCCATGAGTTTGTAATTGTGAATAGTGCTGCAATAAACATGCAATAAACGTGCAATAAACAGGTATATTTTCTGTAGAATGATTTGCGTTCCTCTGTGAATTAGGTACTCTAATACACTTCCTTTTCTTAAAGGTACTTTAACACCCCTCACCTCATCATGAAGAAAAATTTCTACCAGACAAGATAGCCATTGCATAGCCATACTTTATTCTACCACACTGTGTTCAAAGTAGGCTCCAGGAAAACTTGTAACTCAAATATTATAACTAAAGTGAAACTAAAATCAGGACCTTTTGACCACCAGCCAAAGGAATTATGCTTTATTAGTTCTGCCACCTTGACACTGGTCCCCATTTAGCCTTGTCGCCTCTCTCTTCCCTGTTCTTATACTAACTTTTGTCCAACCCTCATTACTTCAAACCGAGAATACTGTAAAGCCTTTAAGTCATTTCCCAAACCACCTCCCTATCACTTTAGGCACCACTGTGAATCAGTTGTCCCAAAATGCAGTCCCAACCTGTCATCCTTGTTTAAGTCTTCTGTGGATTTCCACTTGGCCTCCAAATTAAATACAAATGTTCAAGACCTTCCACCCAAAGGCCTAACCCTTTTGCTCTGCAGAACCCAAGCTCCAAATTCCTAACTTCTCTATTTCTTGAACACCCCATTTCTGTTCTGCCAACATCTTTACTCATCTAATTTCCTCCTCCATCACTTCTGCTTTTAGAAATCCCCCAATATCAAATTTAAATTCCATTTTCCCCTTATTTTCCCAGGTATCAATTTTGTATTCCTTTTTTTGGATATTCTTTAGTTTGTGCTTCTTTTCGGGCACTAATATACAAATAATAGAAGCCAGAATACGTTTTACTTCCCCAGTGGGTGGTAAGGCCTACAAAGGTAGGGACTACAAGTTGTTCACTTTATATCTCCCTCATTACTTAGCAAAGTATCCTGAGCGAGAATTCAATGTTTACTGACTAAACAAACAAAATTGGGTTTGGATTAAAAAGCAAACATGGCTTTGGCAAAACCTAAAGAAAACAAAAAGTAGGTTTTGAAAAGACTATACAGAGGTCTCAAAATGTCTTTTCCTTAGTCCTTCAAAATGACTTTTTATGTGTATGTGCAACCTGTTGAGTTCAAATTACTTCTTCAGAAATTTTCTAGAAAGTCAATTAAGATAATAATAAGAAAAAGAGGACAGAAGCTAGATTCAATAATGCTGTAAGAAATGGTGAGTAAAATAAAATTATAATGCTGCTCCACTTCTAGAACAATAGGAACACATTTATTATGAAGAAAAATTTCCATTAGACAATAAGATAGCCACTCTAGTCTTCTGCCACACTTCTTCTACAGAAAAACTTATATAGGAAAACAGATAATGCCCCCTATGCTGAGTCAGAGAATATCTCTGAAACATGGGGCAAGGTGGGAATGTTACTTTCATCCAAAGATCTTTGATTTCATCTTTTGTGATTTGTAAAAGAAACTCTGTAAAGTATGAATGGACTCAAATGAGTCAGCACAAGTATTTATAATCATTTATACCTGTTTTCAAAAAAAAACCCCAAAACTGGGAAAGGCAAATTTGTTGCCCAACTATCAAGAATTTATTCAGGAAAAAAAAAAAACATTTAAAGTATACTCTTTACAATTCCTAATTTTAAAAAGGGGACTTGTTACTTTATAATCTTATAATTAGTGGAAAAAAAAATCCAAGACTGGTAAATCAACATCTTTATGTAGTATAAAATGAATAATTTACAGAAACAAGATTAATGAGTATATTTTCATAAAGTGTATATTAAATAACTCACCTAGGACATTAACAGTAGCACTTGAATTTTTAATTGTGGTTATCTTTCAAGAAGTTCAAAATATGTTACTATCCTTGAGTCTAGCTTTTTACCATCATGGGAGCCGGTGTGAACCCTTCCATCTGTACTCTGTACTCTGGATGCTGCTCTGGGGTTAGAACCCTGTCTTCAAAGTGCTCTGGCAATTATTATAAGGCTTTCCAATTTTGACTTCCTTACTTTGTTTTGCAGTTAGAAATCTCTTTCTTGAAAGTGACATCAGAAAATGCACTGTTGATGTAAAGGGAGGCAATGAAGTTACTTTCACTTCCAGAAAAATGAATTCTAAGAGTTGGAAAAGATTTGGATTAATGATGCATGTGGAAAGGAAATTCCTTTTGGAAGGGAAAGGTGATTTTTTTTTCTATATTAATGTTTCAGATTAGGAAGACCCAGTGGAAGAAATATATCCTACTTCCTGAAATTTTCTAAATCACATGGAGCAGAAAATGCATCTTAACCTATATTTTATATAATATCTATTTGATTATTGGGTTTCATTTTGGTCTTTTCTCTTGAGAATTAGAAGTTACTTAAACTGTCATCAGGAAAAGGCTAAAATATTTTTCCTCCCTGCCAGGGTATGGAGTTCAGGCAGTTATATTCCTGGAAAGCTCTTTCTTGCTCTCAAAGGAGAAACCAGTTTTACTGTTGTTAAGATTTCATTGTTTAAAGCTCTTTCTCTGATTATCTTTCTAACTGTCCATCAAGGACTTTTGTGAAAGAAAGGTAAAGAATAGAACTTTTGGAGAGAGAAGCAAAAGAGGAATATGGTAAGGGACAGCGAGAATTTAAAAAGGAAGGGAGAAAAAGAGTCCATTCCAAAGATCCCTAAACAGCAGAGTGGAATGAGAGTGGGCCACTGTCCACGAGCTGCCAGAGAAAGGCCAAAGAAGGATCCCAGTCCCAAAGTGGTACAGGACGAATGCCCGGAACTCCCTTCAATCAGGATCTTGCCTTTATATTGTCCAGTCTTCAGTTTAAACTTGCCAACTGGCCCTCCTTGGGTGTGCCATTCTTTTGGAACCCTCAAGTGTTCAGATATCTGGAAGCTCCTTCAACACAGCCCTTTGGGATTTTTATGAGGGCTTCAGTACATAGGCATGGTGACAATTGTGTAGAAATGTGGTTGGCACTATAAGAAAAGCATTGGCAGTAGTGGAACACTGCCTGGGGGCCGGGTGGGAGGTAGGGTGGATGTGGGATTGGCAATAGTGAGACCCTGGTGGGGGAGGGGAGGGGCATACCTTATCAACAAGGGTACCTGCATAATGAGCATTTGTATACCTAACCCTGAATTGTACCCCACATCTTTAAAATAAAAAATTAATAATAATAAAAAGAAATGTGATAGGCAAAAATCACATGATCTAAACCCAGCAAGGCCTGTCTGTTCAGACTTTTCTTGGCCTCTCTGTGCAACATTCCTTTCTCTAGGGTATGGGGCGGGACTCTCTCTAGGGTCTTTTGACCCACAATCAGATTAGGTTCTACTTTGGGTGGTCTAAAGGAGGACAAGAGAAGGTCAGAGAGAAAGAGAGATTCTGCTTCCTGAGGCATGCCTTGAGGTCTAAAGAATTCCAACATGATAACAAAAGACTGTAACAAAGGCTATGGGAGTTATGAGCTAGGATCCAAGGACAAAACCAATATCTATATCATAACACCACAGTGTCCTAGAGAAAAATGTCATACATATGCAGAAGACATATGCACATTTTGAAAATAATCCAAAAAATCTACAAAAAGAGAAAATGATATGATCAATTTTATACTGAAATGTAAAACAATGAACTCTATCAGATGGGTAGATCCTCCAATATGGCTTTGAACAGTAAAAGCAAGAAGCAAAATAATAGAGGATATTATGTACATCACATTTAAAATATACCAAGTAATCCATGTATTGCTTATGGATGTATACATATAGGTGTATGTTAAGATATAAATAATGAAGCATAGATTTAAGACTAGTTTAGTTGTTGCCTCTGGGAAGTGAAAAGGAGAACTGGACTTGGTTATGAGGGCTTTAGCTTTACGTGTGATATTTTATTTTTTAATGTAGAATATGTTTGCTATATCCTTTGTACTTTTCTATATTTTAACATTCCTTCCAAAGTATAATATACTATTTTGAGAGAGGCTCCCTTTTGACTTCTCAATGTGTTGATGCAGGCCTGCAAAGAAGAAGAAACATGCAGTACAAAGTATATCAGTTTATAAGATTCTCTGCTACTAAAACTATTTTATGGCAAATTTTTAAAATTTTATTTTTGGGAATCATTATATTTTTGCCATTCTGCTATGTGAATACGATCATAAAATTAAAGAGACTTTGTTCAAAAGGGGGAGATCATTATAGCATAATCCCTTCATTTTACAGATGAGAAAACGAAAGCCCAGAGACCTGCTGAAGGTCACTCAGCTTGTTAGCAATCAAGTCAGGAGGAAACTCTTAGACCACACTGGAATGTTATATAAACTATCTTTTCCTAATTGTCATCTTTATTCATCCTTCCTTACCCTCCTCCCCACGCCCCTCCCAATAGAATTCTACCCATTATTATTCTTGTTATGGTTGGCTTGGTATTATTTATGTCTGTCTATTACCCTCACAGAGCATGAACTTTTACTCCTGCAAGTCCAATACCAAGTCTGATTTATCTTTGTAGTTTTGCACATAGTAGGTGATCAATAAATATTTGTTAAATATTCTACCTCAGTTATTATCTTTATGGTTTTGCCAGCTTGGTAGGAAGGACAATATATTCAAAGGAATTTAACACTTAGATTTGTTATAACTCTAATAATAGAGTAATAAAACTATTTAATATCTAATCTTCATTTTAGAGATTACTCGATTCAGGGAGCTGAGCCATAATGTTTCTGCTATGTTTTTTGATGTATACGTTATAGGAAAGACGGTCTTTAGCAGCTGAGCTTGCCTTATCACCCTAATGGTGTGTGGCTCAGTAGAGCACAGGCAGGCTTTTCCTAGAGGGGTGAGCGTGAGTGCCCCTCAGTTCTCCCCACCATCATCTTAATCTTGTATTTTTCAGCACTCAGCTCCTGCAGCTGATGCATGTTTAAAAGATTTTCACTCATGCTGTTTTGCCAACATGATAGATTTTATTCACCAGCTGGGATTTTCATGTGTTCTGCAGCTTCCTATGGCTTTTCATTGGGTTTGGGTCTCTCTCTGCTTCCCTCATATTAGTAATGATTCTGGAATAATGGAAAAGGGCTCAATTCAAGCTTCATAGCAATTTAAATATCACTTTTTATAGTTTTCTCCCTCACATTTCTACAGCATCCTGTCTACTAATATTAACACCACAGCTTGAGGCAGGCACAGACCAATTTGCCTTTATGGATTCTTTGACCCCTAGAAGTCCTTGCTCTGTTTCTGAGCCCTTCCAACACAAGCCTGGTGTTAGGCCCACAATCCTCTATCTACTTGTCCCCTACAAAAGCAGTAAGAACTAAGGCAACCTTTTTCTTTTCTCTCATAGCAAACAAATTGTACAAATTTTAAATGTATACGGATCCTTGCTTGCTTTTAGTAGTTCAAATAGCAAATCTGCATATTTAGAGGACATGTGAAGTAGCGGATTTGATTTTTTATTGAACGACAACATTAGGCTCATGGGATGAACTTAATATGAACTTACTGAAATCACTGTGGTTGACAAAAGTGAAAAAAATGTGCATTTATAAGTCTTTTGTGGGGCCAAAGTTGTATTCTCAACATGTGTAAATATTCATTTTGTTGGGGGGATGGCAAGAAAATAGCCTTTATTTCTTACCGAATTCAGAAAAAGTATTTAGAAGAACATTTTACATTGAATAGCTTCCTCTATCTTCTCAGTACTGAATCAATGACTAATTAAATCTGTTATATGAAAACATCATCGCAGATGGTCCTTCCCATTAATTAGTATGTAACGAAATAATAAACATGCTGAAGAGAAATGAGAAATTGCTGATCAGTTGTGCAGTGAGTAATTTATCTCAGGACCCAGAGGTCACTCAATGGGAAAGCTGTTGTGAGAATGGGTATTTCCCTCTTCTTTGCCCATTCTGCTGGTCACCTATTAAAGCCTTGAATGATCTATTCAAATTATTGAGTCTTTAGTATGAAGTGTCCCAGAAAAATACTCTACAGTTCACAAAAATGAAGCTAAAAAGGGCAATTTCATTTATGAATATATAAACAATAGTTTTAATGTAATAACAAATGAAATCCAGCACTGTATCACAATAATAATGCAGTGTGACCAAAAAGGGTTGTTCCAGGAATAGAAGAGTATCTCAGTATTCGAAAATCTATTAACATAATTCATTACATCACTGAATCCAAAAGGAAAATTAAAAGTATTATGTCAATAGATATTGAAAAGGCATTTAATACAATTCAAAAGTCATTCTTAAGAAGTGAAGAGTAGAAGAATAAGAGTAAGATTAAGTTAAGAATCTACTTAACTATGGAGGCAATTTTCCAGAAACCAACAGAAAATGTTATTTGAAATAACACAATTCTAAAACTATTTAAATTTAAATCAGGAACTGCTTCGGAAGGCCATTGATAATAATTATTGTGTTAACATTGTCTTGAAGATTCTAATAATAATAAATGTTATTTATTATTTATTTTATTTATTTTTATTTTTATTAGTCAGAGTCTCACTCTGTTGCCCAGGCTAGAGTACAGTGGCACGATCACAGCTCACTGCAGCCTTGACCTTCTGGGCTTAGACCACCCTTTCACCTCAGCCTCTCAAGTAGCTGGGACTACCAGTACCTGCCACACCATGCCTGGCTAATTTTTGTAGAGATGAGGTCTCGCTATGTTAGTTAGGCTGGTCTCCAACTCCTAGGCTCAAACAATCCTCCTGCCATGGTCTCCCAAAGCACAGGGATTACAGTCATGAGCTACCATGCCTGGCTATTTATTAAGACTTATGATTCCGCAAGTGGAAGCTATACAGAGGTACCAGCTTTCCAGAAACTTTTTTGCCAATTTCTCTTTAAGTTCTCTCTCTGGCATCTGGCTGCATCTAGTTTTCCAGATTTCCACGAACATACCTTTAAGAGAGCTTGTTAGTGACTTTTCTCTAATTCTCCAACTCCCCTTTTGGGATTCTTACTTTGGAACATCTCTCAAAATTATGTAAGTTCTTTTTTCTTTTTGAGTTGGAGTCTCATTCTGTCGCCTAGGCTGGAGTGCAGTGGCACACTCACGGCCACTGCAGTCTCTACCTGCCGGCCTCAGGTGACCCTTCCACCTCAGCCTTCCAAGTAGCTGGAACCACAGGCATGCACCACCATGCCCAGCTAATTTTTTTTTTTAATTGTAGAGAGAGGTCTCACCAAGTTGCCCAGGCTGGTCTCTAACCCCTGGGCTCAGGGAATCCCCTTGCCTCCACCTCCCAAAGTGCTGGGATTATCAGCATGAGCCATTGGACCCAGCTCTTAAGGTCTTTTTTCTATAATTAAACCCTATTTCATTATAGTAGTTATTCTTCTTCTCTGACTAAACCCTGACTGATAGAATTAGTAAAATAATTGGTCAAGGGGACTGGATATAAGATAATGTTAAAAATAAATGTTTTCTGTATTTTAGCAATGCCAACCTAGAAATAAAAATGGGGAAAAATATTAGTATTTTGTTTACAACAGTGAAAAAAACTACAAAATAATTAGGAATAAAGTTACAAAGAAAGGCACAGGGTTATATGAAGAAGATGATAAAAATCTTACTGAAAGACTTAAAATAAGATCTAAACAACTGGAAAGGCATTTCGAGTTCTTGGATAGGAAAACCAAAGATGATAAAATGGTAATTCTCCCTGGTTAATATAAAAGAAAGTGCATTTCCAATTAGGATCTTGACAGAATTTTTAAAAAGTAGGTTCTTAACATAAAGTGTACCTGATCCTAAACCAGGGGAAGTGAAGACCAGTTGGAGGCCCAAACTTCATCTGCAAGTAGATTACTTATGTATATAATCCTGACTGTACCTCACATTTTAAAAATAAAATAAAATGTTTAAAAAGTTTTAAAGCCAGGATCTAACAAAGGGCAACTGCATGAAAATAAACACTAACAGTCATCTAGCTTTGCAATAATTATGACATTGTTATAAATAACTTAAAAACGATGAATGTGACAATCTATGACTTTCTGACTATTCGTTTCCTGAAAAAAGATTTTAAATGACAAGTTATAAGTGTTGCACAGTGTGCACACTGTAGAACAAATTATCATGTGACTTTTGTGTTGGATATTTAGAATGCTGAATTACAAAATTAAAATATATAATAAAATAGGTACTTATCTCAAAACTTGTATGTAAGAATAAATGTCCTAGAATAGTCTAAAATATATTTAAAAGGACAATATATGTATGTGAGGGTTCTTACTTTATGTAAGAACATATTTTACAGCTTTGTAATCAAATTACTATGATATCAACATGAGATCAGATAGATTAGTTGACAGGGTAGAAAAATCAGAAATAGATCATAATATAGAGAGAATATAACATGTGAAAAAATTGGTAGCTCAACTTGGTGGGGAAAGAATAGCTTATTTAAGCAGTGGGGCTTGCATTAGTAGTTCATATATGGATCTATGAGCATAAAGAAAAACTCTGAAGGATGCATAGTTTGCTAATGCAAGTCATTTCAAAGGTGGGATAGAACATAAAGCAGGAGTTGGGAGTAAAAAAGGGGCAAAAAGAAAAATAATGTATGATATATACTTTGCATGAAAATTTATATTTTAGTGTGATATGTGTAAACGTATATGGAGAAATGGATGAAGAGAGAGAGAAAGATCTATTGACTTTTAAGAACCTTGACAATTTATCAGTGAAGAAAGCAAGTGGAAGAGTACCATGTACAATTTGATTCTGTTTCGATAAAAACAAACCAACACACTGTAGCAGTCAGGTTTGATCAGAGGGGTAAGATTTCTGGAAGTCAGATAGAATAAGGAGTTTATTATAGGGCTTTGACTTTATGCAATTGTGGGAGCTAGTTAAACAGTTTGTATATGACTGTTGCTTTGGTATTGAGTGTCGGCATAGTTTCACCCGAGCAGGCAGCAGGGAAGGAAAGATGAACAGGAAATGGCATGCCATTCCAGGACCAATTAACTTCCATGTTGTGGGTGCTTTGCAGGAGACGTTGATGTCTTTGGTCATAGAGCAGAACATGAACGGGTGTAGGAGAAACTGAAGGAGGAAATCCTGTGACAGCTGGAAAATCTGTGACTCAGCTGCTACCTGGTGTCAACAAGGTCAGTCAGCAGATCCACAATGTGTATACATTTCTACAGCACCTGACCCTACACCAATCTTCCAAATCTAATAATAATGGCTGGAGCTTTATTTTTGCCTTTTAAATCTCAGGAAAATTTCTCTGAGGTCAATTCTAGGCCAGAGCCATACATGGAAGGGAATTCTGGAGAAGGGAATTCTGGGAAATACAGTTCTTACACACACACACACACACACACACACACACACACACACACACACACAAATAAAACCCCTTTGCAAGTGTACATATAACTTAATATTGGTATAAATGAAGAAAAGGGCACAGAAGGATACATCTCAGCTGTCAAGCCTGGTTTCATTAGGAAATGATAGTGGAGGGATGTGACCAGGGTTATGAATGGGAGGATAGACCATCAGTCTTACTGGGATACAACTTTTTTTTTTTTGAGTTGGAGTCTCACTCTGTCGCCCAGACGGAGGGCAGTGGCCGCTCCCGGCCACCGCAGCCTCGACCTGCTGGGCTCCGGCGATCCTTCTGCCTCAGCCTTCCGAGTAGCCGGAATTACTGGCATGGGCTACCACGCCCGGCTGATTTTTTGACTTATTGTCGAGATGAGGTCTCGCTGCCCAGGCGGGTCTCGAACCCGCGGGCTCAGGCAATCCACTCACCTCAGCCTCCCAAAGGCGCGGGATTATAGGCTGAGCCACCGAGCCTGGCGGGATACAACTTTCTATTTTATTGTTTTCACTTGTTACAAGCAGATATTATTTTAGTAATTTAAAAATTTTTTAATTTTGAATGAATTAAAAATATAACACCACAGTGAATTCAATAAATCTTCAAATCTTTCAGATTTTTTATCATTATTATATTTGTTCCTGTGCTCAAATCTCATCTCTACCATTAACTAGTTGTGCAAACTTTGAGCAAGTTATTTAATTTCTCTATGCCTTATTTTCCTACTTGTAAAGAGGACACAATAATAATGATGATAATAATAATTACAATAGTACCTGACTTGTAGAGTTGTGAAAATTAAATGAGACCCATAAAATGCCTAGACTAGTGCCTGCCAAACAGTATGTGCTCAGTAACATCGGTAATTATTATCATTGTTTTGGTTATTTCTATCATTATAAATATATTGGAATGGAAATCACTCTCTTTCTTCTCATATCCTATCAACTCAATTCTATCCTGTCAAATCAAGAAGAAAAGAGAAAAAGAAGGGGTCTGATTTAAACAGAGTTGCCCCAAAAGGTTGTCACCAGCCCATGGGTCAGTGAGTTGTAACCCTGGGTAGTCATTAAAAGGATGCCGATGACAAATAGATGCAAGGTCAAGCAATGTTTATCCAGAAAAAGCCTGAGATTGAGACAGTTCTTGCAGTGTGAGCGTGTGTGTGTGAATGTGTTCTCCTGTGTTAGCACCAACATTTTTGTGTATGAATTTAAAAGAAACAATACAACTGAGAATAAATGCACAAAAGGAAAGGTTCATAAATGCTTGCAAAGGTGAGATCCGTGTACCAAGCATACACTGTCTTATATTTTCTGATCTACACATACAAGTTAAAAGAAGGGACTGTCACATACTCAATTTATTACACTGTATTTGATGTTAGCAGGGAAGCATTTATTTATTTAAAATTACTCAGAATGCAGGACAAAGAACTATTCTGTAGGTATGAAATGTGTCTAAACTGGGAAAAAAAAAATCCCCCTCCTGCACTTTTGTCATGTTGTGACCACGGTAAAGGCAACACGAGATTTCTTTTGTTTCTAGCTGCCTCAGGAGGAAATGAAACAATGGGGCATGGTTCTCAACCTTTTTTTTTCTTTGGGAACACACGTGGCTGACTAATGTTCCCTAGCACAGTGCTCTTCTAAATGCAATTCCCAGCACACTGGCCATTACTTCATCTCATTCACTGCCACCCAAGAGAGCATTTCAGGATACAAATGAGTGAGACTGACATTGGAAGAAGATAACCTTGGAGACATTCTGTTTCTTAATTAAAAATGTAATACATGAATATACTCTTGTTGTAAAAGACTAAAACAATAGGTTTAAAATATAACTCCTATACTAGCTCCTCTACAACAAAACTCCTACTCTCCAGAGACAGAAGTTAATAAATTATTAACAATTTGGTATATATCTTTTATATATTAAATTTGCACTTACAATTATTTATATGTATGCATATGTTTATATATAAATAAATGTGTGTATAAATATGTATTTACACACACATTACGCTTTATCCATAAATAAGATGATATTTTAGAGATTTTCTGATGACTTGGTTTTTTTTCCACTTAACATTACAATATCAGGATATCTTTCCATATGAGTACATACAGCCCACTTTATTCTTTAGAGCATCTGCCAAATATTGCGTCACATAAATAAACCATATTTTATTTAATCTTCCTCCATTGGTGGATATTCTTATTTATTTTTTAATTATCAAAAACAATGTTGCATGAAGCATACTTGCTCATCCTTATACATGTCTCTTTGTTTCTATTTATTAAGAACAAATATCTAGAAGTGGAATTCCTGGGTCAGAGGGTACCCATGTTGTATTTACTTTAGTATTTAATTAAATGCAAATTGAGAATTTGTGCCAATTTACATTCTTACCAGTAGTATATTTTCACCTTCTTTTAAAAAAATGTTTATCTAGTGGCTACTTACCTACTTACTGCCTATTTAATGCGGTAGAGGAAATAAATAGGTTAAGAGGTATCAGATCGGAGGGAGTGGGTTGTATATTTAAATTAGGTGGCACACGCACCTTGTTAAGAAGGCGATCTCTCAGAAAAGCTTGGAGGAAGTATTAGAGCAGGTCACCTCACTATCTGAGGAAAGAGGATTCAAGGTATCTGAACTGGACAGAGAGCTGGTATGTGCTAGGAAAAGCAAGGCAGCCAGTGTGACAAGACTGGAGTGAGCAAAAGGGACAAGGAGAAGAGAAAGGTAATGGGTACATAAAAAGTATCTGCTTCTCAGGCTCTTGCTAATACCAAGAATTATTCACTTTCCCCCCCTAAAGATAAGGTCTTACTCTGTTGTCCAGGCTGGCGTGCAGTAGCACAATCATGGCTCACTGGAACTTTGAACCTCTGGGCTCAGGCTTTCTCCTGCATCAGCCTCCCAATTAGCTGGGAATACAGGCATGCACCACAACACCTGAATGATTTAAAAGTTTTTTTTTTTTGTAGAGATGAAGTCTCACTATGTTGCCTAGGCTGGTCTCAAACTCCTAGGCTCAAGTGATCCTCCTATCAGGACCTCCCAAAGTGTTGGGCTTACAGGTGTGAGTCACAATACCTGTTAATTAATCTTTAAAGTACTGGTCAATCTACTAGCAAATCTTACTCCCTCTTTTTCAATTTGTATTTCAGCTGATTGAGATAAAGAATATTTTCACACATGTATTGGCTCTTTTAGCTCTTATTTCATATTGTTCCATTTTTGTCTCTCTATATCTTCTAATCATTTTTATATAATTTTCTTATTCATTTTTAAGATCTCTTTACATATTTTGATTATTAATCCTTTTTCAATTTTACATGTTGCCAATGTTTTCTCCCAGTTTATGTCAACATTTGTGAAATCCAACCTGTGCATTCCTTTATTTATGACTTCTGTGTATTATTTTTAGCTTAAGGAGCTACCCCCATAAAATAGAGAAACATTTTCCTTTATTCTCTTCTAATAGTTTTATAATTGTTTTGTTCTTTATGTTTAGCTCTTTAATTCATTTGGGATTTATATTTGTGAATGCTATAACCATATACAAAATATTTGTGAAACTTATAACCATATATATAATATTTGCACATATATTATTTTTCACTTGTTTTACTGATTTGAAATACAATCCTTATTATATTAAACTTTCATATATATTAATCTGTTTCTGAACCCTGTGTTCTATTTTCCTGTCCATTCCATGCTGTTTCAATTATTAAGCTTTGTAATGTATTTAGATATCTGACATGGATCGCCTTTCTCGTTATCTTTTAAAAAACATTCCTGGAGAGTCTATTTCAGATGATTCACAATTAGCTTCTCAGGTTCCACTTTACTGGACTTTAAATATATAGGTTAAGTTGGGGAAAATTAATACCTGTAAAATATTGAGTGTTTCCATCTAGGGAATAGATAGAATCTTTCCATTTTTAAAGGTTTTTCTCTTATAATTTTCAGTAAAATGTGACAGTTTTGTTCCATGTAGGTCTTACAGAATTACTTGTTAAGTTTATTCTTAGGCATTTTATGGTTTTTATTTCTGTTTATGAATGGGCTGTTACATTTTATTTTCTCCTATCTTGATTTACCTTTGTGAGACAGATTCAGCAGAAAAGTCCCTGCAGTAGATGTGGGGGTAGTTTTACTCTGATTGTAGTCATTAAATAATCTATTGCTAGTAATAGAGCATCTGAATTGATTCCTTCATCAGAATGATCTCTGGGATATGACAAATCAAAGTGACTATCTTTAGCCTTTGCTGTGGGACATTTATTTACTTGGGGAGAAGGCAATTAGGCCAAGCCCTGAGGCTCACATATGTTCAATCATCCTGGAATCTGAGAAGAACAAAGCAATCTCTGATGTTTTATTTTGACTTCCTTTTGTTTCAAGTCTTTATTTTATACAACTAAGGATTTTAAAATTATGCAGTATTTTATACACATAGAAAAGCACATAAAATAATTTGATCTAATTTAATACTGGGTCACTTAACATGATCCAGGTCTAAAAGCTGTTAATTGTCTGCCATATTTGATTGAGAACAATTTTGCTATTGCTTTTGTTAGTTTTAAGGAAATAAAATGTTACAAATACAACTAAAGTACCACCCCACTTCCCTTCCCATTCCCTTTTATATTAATATATTTCATTCTCATGCATGTTTTCTATATTATTATGATTTTTTGTGTACCTTGAAGTCATATTTATTAAACCACACGTTTTTAACATTTACACAGTTGCTATCACGTGCATGTAGCCTTTTGTAACTTGATATTGTATGCTTTTGAAATTGATCCTTATTGACAAGGACAGTTCCTTGAAGTTGCTCTTAATAGCTTTGTTTTTAATCCCACTGGTCAAATTTAGCCAGCCTAGTCACATGGCTACATCTAGTGGCTAGGGAAACTGAGAAATGTAGTTTTTATTCCAGATAACCATAAACTTGGCTTTAAAAATGGGGTTCATATTACTAAGGAAGAAGAGGGAAACAGATAGTGGGATATATAGCTAGCCATCTCTGCCAAATATCTTTAATTATAATGTAAATTGAAGATTTCTTGTATATTTCTATTGGATTAATGTTTTGTTTTTTCCTTTTCTCAGTTTACTAAAGGATTTTTTAAAATTGCATTTAATTAGAAATTAGTGTTATCAAACTGTTCTCTGACATCTTTTAAGAGAACTATATGGGTTTCTATTTTAATTGGATAATGTATTAATAGACTTACTAATGTTAAACTATCCTTGCATTCCAGAAATAAATTTTAATCATTAATAACTTAAATATTATATCAGTTAGAAACATATTTTTTCTTTTAAAACAGTTCAGAATTTGATTTGCTAATGTTTTACTTAGAATTTAACATATGTTCATAAACTAAGTTGGCTTATTCTATTGTTACTTATTAGTTGTATGGATTTATAAGCATGATTATGATAGCCATATATAATTAATGAGGGAGCTTTCCATCTTTTTATATTCTAGAAAATTTGTATAACCTAGAAATGATTTCTTTAAGTTAATATAATTTACCCATAATACCACCTACTCTGGGTTTTGTGGGGTTTCCTTTGTTTTGGATACATGGTATATATAGCCAAAGTCTGAGATCTATTTAAGGGATAAATCTTTGACTATCCATTTAATTTCTTCTATGACACTATTCTGTTTCTTGAATCAATTTTTTTATAATTTACATTTTCTAGAAAAATTGGCCTTTTAGTTTAAGTTTCCAAATCTATTAGCATTATTTCATATGTAGCTTTCTTTTACACCTGGAAAGAAAAAACTGTGTCTGTATTTATGTCTGCTATCTTAAATTGTTAATTTGTGACTCCTTTATTTTTCTTGGTCAGAATTGCCAGAGTTTTCACAACTATTTTGGACTTTAAAAGAACCAGCTAATGGCTATTAAATAGACCATTCAGGCTTTTTGTTTACTTTATTATTTTCTGCTTTTAACTTCTTAGTTATCTTCATCCAAACTGTGTTTATTTTATTGCTTTTCTTCTAACATCTTGCATTATGTATTTAGGTCATTATTGCAGACACTGTTTATTGGCTGCCATTTCTGACTCCCTTTTCCCTTGCCCACTTTCACCTTAGTGGCGAAAATAGCTAGATACTCAATCCTCAGATATTCTTGCAGTTATTCTTAGATGTGGTCATGTGTTCTAGATATAAGAGAAACTCTTCTAGGGATATACTAGGATTTTTTTTTTTTTTTTTTTTTTACTGTTCACTAACGTAGAGAAACATGCCAAGAACACTGTTTCCCTCCAGCCAGTACTAGACAAAAGAGAGTATGGAGATGGCACATCTGCTTTCTTAAAAGACCCAGCCCAGAAGTGGTATGTATCATGCCCATTCAAATTCTATTGGAGAGTAGTTACTCATTTGGTTGTAACTAACTGGGAAGGAGGCTGGGAAATGTAACTAGCCATGTCAATGGCTATAACCCTATTATTATAGACAGAAAGAACAGACCTGAAAGACAGTTTATTAGCACATTACTTGCAACTCATCTCACATGCAATGACACTGTAGATAAGAACTTAAGCTACTCATGAAAGCACATGCTTTGAAGTTGTTCTGTAATCCTTAAGGCACTATATGGAAAAATTGATCTTTGAAAATATTCATTCAAATATTAGGTGATACCAGTACTATTATCTGACAAAATACCAAAACTTGAGCTACAAAAACCAGACCTTTAAGGTAAGCAGAGACAGAAGGTCTGAGTAACCAACACAAAGCAATAATGGTATCTACAGTTGTGTAAGGGAGGATAATCACATACATATACGCTTATAACTGAATGACTTTTCAAGTCACTGCAAAATCATATATAACTCAAACCAAATTAATATATTACAGATGACTTAAATTGTCAGTATCATAAAAACACTTAGCATCAGTTTGTACCAATTATACTCCCTAGCACTAGTATAGAGTTTGACAAGTGTATACACAAGTAGCAATATTCTGCTGTGCATTTAGAAAGATTAAAAGAATAGAAAACTGAATACTACCTTTTAATTCAAGATGTCAATATCATTGTCTTCATTAAATATTTTCCAAATTCATCAGGTACAAAATATATTATAGAAATAAACAAAAGAAAGTATAACCTTTGTTTTCAAGGGGCTTTCAGATTAAGACAGAGTACACATGGACATGTGGCAACCAATAGGTGCTTAAGCATTTTTCCCATTTCTGTTTTATTATTGTTAACCTGTGAGTGGTTGAGTTGAAGGAGTAGCTGGATTCAGCAGAATGAAATAAATATAAGATGATTCAGAGACAGCATAAAGAGGTGGACAGAACAGGGATTTAGGCAGAGTTTTGTCATTATAAGAAAGATGATTATCATTGTATGTTTTAGGTGAAAGGAGCCTCTACAGTGAAACCCTTCATTTTGTAGGTAAGGAAACAGGCCAGAGAGGTGCAGGGATGTGCTAAAGTTTAACCAGAGTTTGTAGCAGAGCCAGGACTAGAACTCCTCTTCAAATTCTGTTGTGATGTTTGTTTCACTGTTTTACATGGCTTATTCTAGCTGCTTCCAGGAAGCAAGTGATAATTTCCTACTTATTTATACTTCCTTCAAAAGACCCCTGACATCCTACTCTAGCTTTACGAAAGAAGTACATTAGCTATCACCTGAGGACAATAGCCAATGCTTTGGGGATTCCACCCTCACAGTTTTATTCAGCGGTCCATCTTCACCTTTCTTTTACTTCCTTCCTTCCTTCCCTCCCTCCCTCCCTCTCCTCTCTCTCTTTCTTTCTTTCTTTCTTTCTTTCTTTCTTTCTTTCTTTCTTTCTTTCTTTCTTTCTTTGTCTCACTCTGTTATACAGGCTAGAGTGCAGTGGCATGATCATGACTCTCATGGCTCACAGCAGCCTTGACCTTCTGGGCTCAGGAGATCCTTTCGCCTCAGCATCCTTACACTCCAATTAGCTGGGACTGTAAGTATGCACCACCATACCTGGTTAGTTTTTTGATTTTTTTGTAGAGATGAGGCTTTACTATGTTGCCCAGGCTGGTCTCAAACCCCTGGGCTTAGGCAATCTGCCTATCTCAGCCTCCCAAAATGCTGGAATTACAGGCATGAGACACCATGCCCAGCCATCCACCTTTCTTTCTTAAAACCCTTTTGACAGAGTCTAGGTCCCCTTCTTTGCAGAAGGCTTTGATAATAACTCACAGTAGGGCTGGCTTAAAATCTTTTTTAATACCATTTCTATGGAGGAAAAAAACATACTCCCAGTTTCAGATAACATGTTAAGAAAAAGCCAAACAATGGGGAACTTCTAGTAAATGTACTTCGATATGTATTTTTTTCTGTTCTGAAGAGAAATTACATATGCGCTTAAATCTGAAACTATGACCTAATATATGCAGAATCAACTATAATATATACAACTCTCCATAGATCTTGATGAAAGTTGAGCTGTTCCATTACTATGGCAGATCTCATAATTCTACACCAAATTAAACAGAATGGAGCAAAGTTTCTCTCATCCAGGAAAGGTACAGAGTATAGTAAATGAGGAAAAAAATGTTTACAGTGGAAAAGGCACTGGTGACAATGTCCTGGTGCTACAGTTCTTTGCGGAAATGTAATTTTTTCAGGTGGCTCCTCTAAAAGTAAATGGGGTGCTTGGGAACCAACCTCAAGCCCACAAAGGAAATTCAAATTAGTACTGTACATAATGTAGCAATCTCTAACATCATCTCTGGGAATTTTCACAAGAATATTCCCATGTTCAAAAATATTTCTGAAATGTCTACATGTGCACAATTAAAAAGTAGAATAACAATAGTACATGATATAGGAACAATTGAGAGGCACAGGCTATAAGTACTGTAGGAACTTAGAATAAAAAAATAGACCACAGAACAAAAGAAAGCCTTCATGAAAGAAGTACAACTTAGGCTAGGCCCTGGAGGATAGGTAAGATTTGTACATATGAAGAGGGATATAGAGCAGGGTTGATGTTGAGTTGGACGTTTTGGTACAGTGGCACTGGCTGCTGTGGCCGGCATCTGTTCTGTGCAACTGGTGCATCCATTCTGAATGGCTGCTGTACTTGTCAAATGGGCTGTTAGGTATTCTGAAAATCACCCCAGGGGGTATTCCTGGACACAGATGTAGAAGTGGCTTTAGGGAGGTGAAGGAGCAGTTCAACTTGTCCAGGCCATCAAAGAGTGACAATTAAATTGATTAGAAATAGAAGCTTATTTTTTAACTGTGTATCTCAGATAAGCCTTATATATTTTTGCACACACTTTCTAAGATTGTGCGGCTACTGTCTCAGTCATATTGAAATCAGTATTAAACTGCATTATGATATAGCCATATGTATCAGAATGACAAAACCAACTCGATGGCTATAGAGGATGATGATGATGATTTACCAGAATAAGAACTGTGCTGTCACTTACAATACTCAGATCCAATTTCGATCCCTTCTCCTACAAACTTTAAAGCAATCTCATCAAGAAACAGCAGAGCTGGTCTGTCTTCTCTAGCAGGTACTTTGGCCGGTTCACCTTTTGAGGTAAGTAGCCTCAGGGATAGGGAACCAATTTGCAGCAGTGATTTGCTACAATATTGAATACACATCTCAATACCCTCATAGATAGAAATGGAGGGTGTGATTCATCAACACTTTCCTTTAGGTCAGCAAACACTCAGGGAACAATTAGACTGTTTATAAAGCCCTGGTACCTGGAATGGTGCAAAGTCAATTTAAAAAATATATTGAATATATGAGCTTTTCCAAATTGTCATCAACTGTTATGACAAGCTATTAAAGAAGCTATTGTAGAGGACTGAAGCAGCAGCTGATTTCAAAACAGTAAATCAAGTCTTGGTCAAGAGCACTGATGAAAAGAGAACAGGATTCTTGCTGTGTTTATGAGTGGCTCAAGACAGCTTTAATACACATCAATCACAGGTAGGCAGCGTGCTCTGGTCCGTGCCCCAGACTCTCAGCGTGACCTTTTGTGAGTCACCAGACGGCTTTCAGGCTCGGTTACTCAGCTGAAAACAAAGCTAAGGAGCAGAAACCTCAATGAAAAACAGGCACTGCATCGCTAATGAGATTTCCTGGGGAAATAAATTCCTCACCTCTACAACCCCCTCTCTCTGACAGGCCCCACTCTAGACTGCCACGTTGTATACATTCAAGAGAAGGTGAACAAAGTGAAGTGTTTGAGGCACGTGGCTGTGCTACCCTCCCAGCTTCAGAAGCATTTTTTTCGGGGAAGAATTTACTCTCTTACTTAAAATAGGAAAACCTATAGTGAAGAAAGAAATGGTCACATTGCCCTGCTTTAGAAATTAGAGCACTAACTTTGGGTTTGAAACCTCTCTCTTAATCACCTATGGTTTGCTTAGGTACTTGGGAGAGCTGGCCAACGAATCTCTCCCCTTTAAGTTGGTTCTAAACACTTTACAGCTGTATAACCAGTGCTTTGAAATACCTCCCACTCCCTCTAGGCAAAAGCATTCATTATTGCAAAACTTTCTGCTAAAATCATAAGATCAGAGTTGCATGCAAGTGTAACAATGGGAAGGCAGTTTTTTTGGAGGGTAGTAAAACAGGCTGAGGGGGGCCCAGGAGTTGGGAAATGTCACCTATTCTGTCAACTTCCACAGCTTCATGGTGCAGCAGGCCACCTGCAAAAGGAAGTTCAGAAGAAGGACGTGGCCCACAGAACCTACGGCACTGAAGAATGAGGCTGCACTTTTGCTTTTAAGAGTGTTGCTCTCCTGGGGGTTGCAGTAACCCCTTAGGCCTCTGTCTGACACAGAGGGGTCTCCTTTCTGCGACCAGCCCCCTTGAAAAGGTTCCACATGACTGAACCCCACTGAATCAGTCAGTCAATTTAGTGGTTTGTAAGAAAAGCTGACGATATCATGGCTCCAAGGCAGGCTGCCACCCTAGAGCCTCAATCGTAACTAATGGGGGTTTAAAAGGGAGATCAGAAAATATCATGCAGATAAAATACAGAGATAGGAGGAAAGACCATAACCTCAATCTGCAAAATGTAATAGCTTTGTCAAAATAAAAGCTAAAGCTAAACTCTCCTGCTGCTGTATACCTCCCAGCTCTAGGGAACTGTTCAAGCAGAGAGGCATTTTCTATTAGTGCAAACTCTGAATGCAGCAGGGAGAAACTCAGCCATAATATCTGTACAACGGCCCCTCCATGCAAACACCATTCCAGTAATGGGAAATTTTAATGATGTAAAGCAGCAAGGTCACACGATATGTCCAGGCAGCCCTTGGAAAGACACTGCCTCGACAGATATTACAGAGGAGAGCTCAGAATGGCTCTTGGTTCATTAGGCTTTGCCTGAGGGTTTTTTTCTTTCACTATTAACTACAAACAAGGTTGAGGTTCTTGTTACTCAGTTTCTTGTATGCAATGCAAAGAGGTGAAGGGCAGGGTTTGTAAATATGGAAAGGCAGACAGCTTAGACGGGTTTTTACAATACCTGAAATATTCTCTCTGAGTCACCTTAAATATGAAAATTGCAAAAGGCTTATCAATGTTGCAGTATTTTTTTCTAGCAGAAGAACTTTTTATCTACTCATGTATAGATAAAGGTACTATATGCACATAAATATACACACCATGGGGTGGATTGATTCCCTCCCCTCCATACAGCACCACCACATCTTCTTACAGTTTGCCTCCTTCTCCCTGCTTTATGACCCCATTGAGATCGCTCTTACTGTTTTCTTCCTCGTTACATTTTGATATTTCAAAGCATGGCCTGGATCTCACTCCCATCTCCCCACTCCACATTATTAATGAATTGGAAAGCAGACATCATTAGTTTTCGGAGACCATTTCTTTTAAAATTTACAGACCCCTTCATCTGAATCCCCAGAGACAGTCTGCTGTTCTCATCTTAGAATCTTATTAGCATCATATCTTCTGTATCCTGCCATGCAAACTGCATGGCTATGCACTTTCTAGCACTTGACCCTTTTGCGGACAGAATTAATTTACTCTTTGAAGATGCAGCAGCATGCTGTTGTGCTTGTTAAAGAAAGAAAAGCCAAGCAAAGAGATGGCAAAGCAAGCAAAGAAATTCTCAGTTTAAAAACAAGCTCTTGTAAGGCAAGTTAGGTGAAGACTGGGCAACAGAAACTAATAGCCAGTAACTATTGATGGAAACAGGCAAATTAGCTGATTAGCAGGAATCACTGAAAATTTCTGCATCTAACCACTAGCAAGCATTGGAACAAGCTTGCAGGTATGGACTAGATTGCAGGACTTACTTTGTCCTAGAAACTTTCATTCTTAGAAGGCTTAGAAGACTACTCAAACGGCCAGTTTTGGTTTGGTCAGTTACCAGACCTATCTCCAAAATCTTTCAAACTCATTTACTCACTACTAACTGTGTCAGGTACTGTACTAGATGAAGAAGACACAGCAATGAGCGGGACAATGTCCCTTCATTAGCACATCTTACTTTCTAGTGAAGGAGTAAAAGCAAAACACAAATAGATAATTAAAACTATAACTTCAGATAGCTATAAGTGCTATAAAGGAAAATTAAGCCATGTGAAAGAATAAAGATTGTTAAGGGGGATTATTTGAAACAGGATGATCTATTACTTAGAAGCTGACATTAGAGCAGAAACGTTAATCATATAAAAGAGCAAGCCCTGTGAAGATCTCAGGGATGAGTGATCCAGACAGAATGTAAAGCTTTAAGATCAGAACAAGTTTGGCATATTTAAGACATTTAAATACAGCCCATGTGGCAGAATAGTAACACAGGAGAGACTAGGGAGAAATGGGCAGTACCTAGGAGAAGGAGGTACTTAAAGGCCACGAAAGGAAGTTTGAATTTTATTCTAGCCATGATGAAACCAGTCAAAGGGGACTTTACGATCACACCTGGTGTACTGTATAAATTCAAGGATGGAGATGTGGGACCAGAATAAAAGCAAGACAAGCACATAGGAAGTTGTCATAGAAATCTAAACAAGAGATTATTATGGTGTCTTAGACTAAAGTGTAGCAGTGCAGGTGGTAAGAAGTAGAGGAACTCAGGGTATATTCTGAAAATAGAGCTATGAAACTTGTGGAGAAATTGGATGAGGGAGTGAATGGTAATGTCTTTTACTGACTGGCAGAAGACTGAAAGGACAGTAGATTGAAGATGAAATGAAAAGCCTAGCCTGGCTAGGTTAAATTGGAGATGACCGTTAAACAACCAAATGTAGATAGTATGGAGCTCACAGAAAGTCTGGCATGAAGATGTACATTTTGTAATCATAAACTTGTAGATGTCATTTCAAGTCATGTAACTGGATGGGATCACTGTAGGAGTAAGCTTAGACAAAGAAAAGGCCTAGGGATGCTTTGTGGCAGTTCAAAAAGTAGAGTCAGGAAGAGGAAAAAGAGCTATCAAAGGAGACTGGAAAGGAATGGCCAGGGATACAGGAGAACATCCAGAAATCAACAACAACAACCAAAAAAATTTGAAAGAGGAAGGAATAAGCAACTGTATGAAATGTTGCTAAGAGTTTGAATAAAATGAGGACTGAGAATTTGTTCTTTGGTTTGGCAAGATGGAAGTCATTGGCTACCCTGAAAATAGAGTTCCAGGGAGTAAACCAACAAAAATGTGGTAGGAGTGAGTTACGGACAAAATGGGGGATGATAGTTTAAAAAAAAAGGGGGAGTCAGCAAATACAGAAAACTGTTGAGTTAGAAAGAGCAGAGAAATGGAATGTCAGTTGGAGGGTTATACTTAGATAAAGGAAGGGATTGTTTAAGTTGGGAGTGACTACAGCAAGTTTGTATACCATTAAGAAAGATTATAATAGATTTTAAAAAGGATAATGTGCAAGAGAGTGTACAGTTGCAAGAACCAAGGCTTTCAGTAAAGAAGAGATGAGATCCAATTCCCAAATCAAGGCATTGGCTGCAGACAGGAACAGGGACATGTCATTTATTGTAGTGGAAGGGAAGGCAGAGGTTATAGAGATTTGGTTGTAGGAGAAACCAATTATTTTCTGATTGTTTCTAATTTCTCAATGAAATAAGACATGAAATTATCAGTTAACAGTGAGTAATGCTGAGGATAGTTTAGCATTTGAGGTAAAAAATTTTAAATGAGACCAATCAGCATGATTGTATGTTTTCCCTTAACCACATTTAACTGTTCAGGTAAGGGTGAGAGTAGGTGGTATGTTGGATTTACCAACTTTGGGGTAACCAGCAAGTATATTAAGGGAAAGGGGGGCAAAGGGATATACAGCAAATTGATTTTAATGATGAAATATGGAATTTTTTATGTTTTACTGTTCATCTTTTTATTGTGCAGTTTTAAATGTAAATATCAGAGCTAAAAATAAATGCAAATATACAAGCATTTAATTTGTATGCTGAATTCCCCAAATTATATAACTTGTATTTTGTGACTGGCACATATGTATTTTTAAAATATTATATATATTTTATTTTAAAGATATGTAGTACAATTCAGGGTTAGGTATACAAGTGGACATTGTACAGGTAAAGTTTGGGCCTTCCATTGGTCCCCACTTGGTCTGGTTTGAGATCAGGTACCCATACTGATGGTTTGTTGCCCCCCACCCCACCCTGGCAGTATCCCACTACTGCCAACCTCTTTCTTATAGTATTATGGTAAATGTTCAGGGTCCGCTTATGAGTGAGAACATGTGGTACTCTGTTCTTTGTTTCTGTGATAGATCACTGAGTATTATAGACTCTAAATCCAAGTTGCTGTGAAGTCCACACGTTTGGCGTGATATGAAATTTAATATTGGTGACATGAGGAATGATAACATCAGGAAGCCGGATATGAAGTTGAATCAGCTGATGGGTAGGTACAATGGAGTTGAAGAATTGTTGACATTTGGATACAAAACTTTGAGTGAACTGGAAGCACTTTTTTTACCTCTGAATTTTCTATTGACCTTCTGCTCCCCCAAAGAGTACCCTGTTCCCACCGCCTCAATGCCTCAAAGCTTTGGTGTCATTGGTCTCAGACACCAATTTGCTGTTCACTGTCCTGTGGGTGGTGGTCTTTTGGATGGTCTGAATGGAGCTGCTACTGTCCAGGGCATCAGCAAGATTGAAATCCTCCCCACCCTCCAGCAGGTGGCGGTAGGTGGTGTTCTCAGCCTCCAGCTAGACCCTGATGTTCGGCAGGGCCTTCTACTCCTGGGCCTGGTACTGGCCCTCGGCCAGCCCAGACTCAAGGTGCATCCCCGTTGAGCTGTCCCCTTTGCATGGCATCGCGGGCCTCCATCTCCCTCAGGGTGTTCTCCATTCAGTTTCTCGAGTCCAGAGTGACCTCCAAGGACTGAACTGTATGTCAGCTCTGTGAGCATCATCTTGGCAGCTGAGATCTCAGCAGACTGTGTGTAACCACTGTGGTGCTCTCTTCAATCTGCTGGGACCAGTACTTGTCCAGCTCTTCTCAGTTCTTCTGAGCAGCTCAATTTACCATGATCTTGTTGAGGTCCTGAGATTTAGGGGCATCTACCTCCACCATCAACCCAGATCTGGCAATCTGGGCTTGTAGGCCTTTTACTTCGTCCTCGTGGTTCTTCTTCAAGAAGAGCAGCTCCTCCTTGAGAGTCTTGCTGTCTGTCTCCAGCTAAAGCCGGGTGACATTGCTGTCACCAATGACCTTACAGAATCCATTGATGTCGTTCTCTACAGACTGGCACATGGCCATTTCTGTCTCATACTTGACTCAGAGTCATCAGCTGCAAGATGGGCATTGCCAATCTGCAGAATGATGAAGGTATTGTCCACAGAAGTTGCAAAGATCTGAGCCCTCAGGTCCTTGATGGTCATGAAGTAATGTCCCCAGTCTCTGACCTGGGGTCGCTTCTGCAGATGTTACCAGATTTTGCTCTCCAGCCTCCAATTCTTGATCTCCAGGATCCTCGGTCTGTCCAGGTAGGAGGCCAGGCAGTCGTTCAGGTCTTGCATGGTCTCCTTCTCACTCTGGATGCCTCACAGACTCCCAGCCAACCCCGTGCCCCCAGACGCTCAGCCACCCCGGAAGCTGGTGGAGTGGAACTTGGAGATCCAGGAGCCCAAGCCCCTAGTGCCTGCATAGACACTGGTCCTGCAGCTGGATGGAGTCCAGGAACCAGTAGTTGGTGGAGAAGGTGGTGGAGTGAGTGATAAAGCTCATGGTGCCTCTGGAGGACAGCAAGATTGCAGGACTCACATTCTTTGGAACCACTTTTTCAAAATAGGATTCTTAAGTCTAGATTTTGGATGTGGTGTAGAATGGAGAGAAGAAAAAATGAGTGGAAGTGAGGAGGTCAAAGAACCAAGCAGATGTTAAAGTTACCAAGACGTTGAGAGGTGTGATGGTGGAGAAGAACACAGTGAGCCAAGTTCTGACTACATACACTGATTTACTGGGAGGCTAGACCACAAAAAAAGAGATATGGCAGATACCATACTTTATTGGCATTCTATACAAAGGAATGGGCTTTGAGAGGAGGAGGAGAAAGGGCCTGAGTAGAGCAGTGAAGGGGAGGAAGGGCATCCATTCTGCCTCAAAGCCCTGAAGATATGTGAGAAAAGGCAGCCACGACTTGACAAAACAGAAAGAGAAGTAAGGTAAGGCCTAGCCAGCCTTTCGTTAGAGCAAGCAGTTGAAAGGAACATTTTTAAGATGAGGTTAATTATCAAGACTCTTTTTTCCTTATGACAGACCATGAGTTCCAGAGAATATGGTAGAAGGATCTGGTGGGAAGAAGAAGAGATGGGAAGCTGGATCAGATTTGGAGAAGTACAGAGCCACAGAGGGATACACACACAGGCCATGATGATGACCTTAGAGTTGCACTATTCAATATGATAGCAATTAGCCGTTACGTGCCTACTGAGCACTTAAAATGTGGCTGATCCAAATTAAGATGTGCTAAAAGTATAAAACATACACTGGATTTTGAAAACATAGTACCAAAAAAAGAAAAAAAAAGAATGTAAGATATCATAATAATTGCTTACATTTAATTAAGAGTTTAAATACTATTTTTGATATGTTATTAGCAAATGGTTAAATAAAATGTTATTAAAATTGATTTCACTTTTAAAAAGCTATTTTAAATATAGCTACCAGAAAATTTAAAATTACATATATAGCTTGCGGTATATTCCTACTGGACAGTGCTGCCATAGAAGCTTTCATTTCTAGTGTTGACCTGAACAGGAATGCTTGGCATGCTGGGATCAGACCTGATAGATGTTTAGGGAGGAGTAGGCTATCAGTTCCAGTTATGGCCATCTTCTTTAGAGTGGTCTTTTCAATCCTTGCTTCTCACTGGGAGCTTGGTAAATAAGCAAAATACCAGGTTCTGTCCCTTACATATAGAATCAGAATCTGCACTTTAACAAGATCCCCAAGTGAGTATTATGTATATCAAATTTTGAGAAGCACTGCTTGGGGTGTTTTCTAATGGCAAAGGTGATGAAGTTGAGGCCAGGGAAGGGACAAGGTAGCAGAAACACCTTGTTAGGTGAGAAGTGGTCTTGCCAGTGGGTAATTTCCAATCTGGAGAAAAAACATTTAGATCTGGGATAACTATGAAGTGTTTAGACCTGCACTGACTAATATGATAGCCATTGGCCAAATGTGGCTATTTAACACTTGAAATGTGACTGGTCCACATTGAGATGTGCTGTAAGCATAAGATACACACCAGGTTTTGAAGACTTAGCATGAAAAAAAGAATGTACAGTATCTTATTAATACATTTCTACGGTTGACAACATGTTGAAATGATAATATTCTGGATATATTGGGTTAAATAAAATAAATTGGTAAAATCAATTTCACCTGCTTTTTTTAAAAAATGTAATTATTAGAAAAAGTAAAATTCATATGTGGCTTACATTACATTTCTGTTGGAGAGTAGTGCTCTAGACTATACCAGAAAAGTCAATCCTCCAGGACTCTCCCATACAGCCAGACTGTAGAGTAAGGGTTGGCATACTGTGGCCCACCACTTGTTTTGGTAAATAAAGTTTTATTGGAACATAGCCATGTTTGTTCTATTACATTGTCTATGGCTAGTTTTATGTACTAAAGACAGAGTTGAGTAGTTGTAACAGAGATTGTATTTTAGGCCCACAGAGATAAAATTTTTATTATTTGGTTTTCTACAGAAAAAGTTTGCTGAACAATACCATAGAGAGGTGATAAAGAGGCCTCCATGTTTTCTAATTCAGGATAGTTCAGGATTCACATTCAGACTGGATAAAGCCTTTGTTTACAGAAAAATTTGACTATATCTAAAAAAATTCTTATGATAATAGTTGAAAATCAGAATTAGAATTCTTTACCTCTTGTAATTGTAGATCTAATTGCACTATTCTTTTATATTATTGAAACCATAATTCTGTTCCCATTTAAAATATTTTTAATAGGGAATACTCTTCAGAATTTATGAGGCTTCATTTATTAGTTTGGTTTCTAATTGCAGCCAGATGCTATCAAGTTTTTAATCATTTAAACTGGCTTGTTTTTATTTTATTATCCTATTGCACATTGAGTAATCACTTAGTAATATGGCACCAAATGCTAAGATACATAGTATCTATGACTGTGATGAAAATTGACTCAGATTCAGATTAATCCTTTGGCTAGTAATGATGTGCCCCTTTATAATATAGAAAGGAATAAACATTAAGATTATTGTTCTTTATCACTGTTATTCTTCCTTCTCCATTTCTGCTATACCACACTTGTTTAGGACTTTAGAAATTCCTGTGTATTATACCAGCATCCTTCCCAGTTGACTTTCCCTTTCTTACATTTATTTTCCTCTGTAATCCATTCTCCTTGCCATTTCTAGTTTAATTTTTTTTAAACTTTTTTTTTATTTTAAAATTGTGGGGTACAGTTAAGGGTTAGGTATACAAATATGCATCATTCAGGCACCCTTGTTGATAAGGGGTGTCTCCCAGTCCCCAGATATTGACTACTGTTAATCCCATCTCCTTTCCCCTCCCTACACTCCCATAGTTTCCCACCACTGTCAATCCTTTTCATATAGTGTTATGATAGATGTTCAAGGTCCATTATATGAGTGAGAACATGTGATACTCAGATTTTTGTTTCTGTGAGAGATCACTCAGTATTATAGACTCTAGTTCCATCCAGGTTGCTACAAAATACATGATTTTGTTCTTTTTTATGACTGTGTAGTATTCCATCGTGTATATGTACCACATTTTTTAAATCCGGTCCTCTTTTGATGGACAGCATGGTTGGTTCCAGGTTCTTGCTATTGTGAACAATGCTGCGATAAACATACGTGTGCAGGTATGTCTTTTTTATAGAGTGTTTGAGTTCTTCAGGGTATATTCCCAGTAGGGGGATTGTGAGGTCATATGGGAGGTCGATATTTAGAGCTTTTAGGAATCGCTACACTGCTTTCCACAGATGTTGCACTAGTTTACACTCCCATCAACAGTGTAGTAGTGTTCCCTTTTCACCACATCCTCTCCAGCATTATATTTTTTAAGTTATTGATAATTGCCATTCTGACTGGAGTTAGGTGGTATCTCAGTATAGTTTTAATTTGCATCTCCTTGATGATTAATGAAGTTGAACATTTCTTCATGTGTCTGTTGGCCGCTCGGATGTCTTCCTTTGAGAAGTGTCTGTTCATATCTTTTGCCCACTTTATAATGGGGTTGTTTGTTTTTTTTCTTTTCAGCATGTTTGAGTTCCTTATAGATTCAAGATGTTAGGCCTTTTTCAGACCTGGAGTTGGCAAATACTTTTTCCCATTCTGTGGGCTGTATACCTGCTCTCTTGATGGTTTCTTTGGCTTTGCAGAAGCTTGTCAGTTTCATGAGGTCCCACTTGTCTGTCTTATCTCTTATGGCCCGTGCATTTTGGGTTTTGTTCAGGAATTGGATGCAGTTCCAATTTCCATAAGGGTGTGTCCTGCATTTTCTCAGGTTCTTATGGTTTAAGGTTTTACATTTAGGTCTCTGATCCATTTGGGGTTAATTTTTGTGCATGAGGATAGATAGGCATCTTGTTTGAATCTTCTGCATGTGGTCAGCCAGTTTCCCCAGCACCATTTACTGAATAGGTTCTCCTCTCCCCAGTGGTAGGCGGTGGAGGCTTTGCTGAAGATGAGTTTGTTGAGAAATTAAGGTTTTGCTTCTGGAATCTCAATTCTATTCCATTGGTCTATATGCCTGTTCCTGTACCAATACCAAGCTGTTTTGATTATTGTAGCTTTATAGTAAAGTTTAAAGTCTGGTAGTGTGATACCTCCTGCTTTGTTTTTTTTTTTTTAGCTGAGGATTGTTCTGGCTATTCTTGGTCATTTGTGTTTCCATATGAATTCCTGTATTGTTTATTCTAGCTCTGAGAAAAATGTTGCTGGTAATTTGATGGGTATTGCATTAAATCTTCACAGTGTTGATTCTTCCAATCCATGAGCATGGGATATTTTTCCACTTGTTTGTGTCATCTTTGATTTCTTTGAGTAGTGTTTTGTAGTTTTTATTGTAAAGGTCTTTCACATCTCTGGTTAGGAAGATGACAAGGTATTTCATTTTTTTTGTGGCTATTGTTAATGGGATTATGTTTTTTATTTGGGTTTCTATTTATTATTGGTATAAAGAAATGTGATTGTCTTTTGCATATTTATTTTATACCCTGAGACTTTGCCAAAGTCCTTTATCAGTACAAGGAGGATTTTGACAGATTCTCTTGGGTTTTCAAGGTACACAATCATTTCATCTGCAAAGAGAGATAACTTGACTTCCTCTTTTCCTATTTGGATACCCCTGATTGCCTTCTCTTTTCTGATTGCTCTAGCCAGGACTTCCAATACTATATTGAACAGGAGGGGAGAGAGTGGGCATTCTTGTCTTGTCTTGTTCTTTTCAGGGGAAATGGTTCCAATTTTTGTCTGTTTAGGAGTATGCTAGCTGTGGGTTTCTCGTAGAAGACTTTTACTATTTTGAGATATGTTCCATGTATTCCTAGATGTTCAAGGGTTTTTTTTTATCAGGAAGAGGTGCTGGATTTTATCAAGAGCTTTTTCTGCATCTAATGATATAATCGTGTGGTTTTTGTTCTGATGACTATTGATGTATTTAATTACATTTATTGCCTTGCGAAAGTTGAATGAGCCTTGCATCCCAGGGATGAAGCCTACTTGGTCATGATGGATGATTTTTGAGATGTTTTGTTGAATCCAGTTTGCTAGGATCTTGTTGAGAATTTTGGCATCTATGTTCATCAAAGATATTGGCCTGTAGTTCTCTTTCTTTGTTGGGTCTTTACCTGGCTTGGGTATCAATTTGATGTTAGTTTCTTAAAATGATTTGGGGAGGGTTCTATCTTTCTCCATAGCCTGGAATACCTTCAGTAGGATTGGTATCAGCTCCTCCTTAAATGTCTTATAGAATTCTGCTGGAAAGCCATCTGGTCCAGGGCTTTTTTTTGTATGTGGTTTTCTTATTACATAGTCAATTTCCTTGATTGTTATTGATCTATTTAGGGTCTCGATTTCTTCTTGTTTCAACCTAGGCAGGTTGTGTGATATCAGAAAGTCTTCTGTTTCCTTAAGGTTTTCAAATTTGTTTTCATACAGGTGTACATAGTAGTTTCTAATGATTTTTTGTATTTCTTCAGGGTCATATGTGACTTCATCTTCTGTGTTTCTGATTGTATTTATTTGGGCTTTTTCTCTTTTTTTCTTGGTCAGTCTAGCTAGGGGACCATTGATCTTGTTTACCCTTTCAAAGAACCAGCTTTTTGTTTCATTGATTTTTTTGTATTATCTTTTTGTCTTCTATGTCCTGGATTTGGGCTTTTATTTTGATGATCTAGATTCTTCTGCTGAAGTTAGGGTTTTGGTGGTCTTGCTTTTCCAGCTTCCTAAGATGACTTGTTAGGGTGTTAATTTGTGATCCTTCCATTTTCTTCATGTGTGTTTGTAGAGATATGAACTCCCCTCTTACTACAGCTTTCATGGTGTCCCAGAGATTTTGGTAAGATGTCTCTTCATTTGTTTTCAGGTATCTTTTAATCTCTGTTTTGATTTCATCATTGACCCAGGAGTTGTTTAGCATCATGCTATTTAGTGTCCATGTCTTTGTGGGTTTGGGGGAAACTTGTTGGTGTTGATGTTTATTTTTATTCACTGTGGTCCGAGAAGGTGCATAATAAAGTTTCGATCTTTTGAAATTTGTTTATGCTTGATTTATGGCCAAGTATGTGGTTGATCTTAGAGTACGTTCCATGTGGTGATGAGTAGAATGTATATTCTGTGGTCGTTGAGTGGAATGTTCTGTAGGTATCAATTAACTCCATTTGATCAAGAGTCACATTGAGGTTCTGGATCTCATTGCTGATTTTTTGTCTTGATGCTCTGTCTAGGGTTGTGAGTGGGGTATTAAAGTCCCCAGCTATGATAGTGTTAGAGTCAATATCTTTCTTGAGTTTTCCTAGAAGCTGCTTTATGAAAGTTTGTGCTCCTATGTTGGGTGCATATATGTTTAGGATAGATATTTCTTGTTGATGAAGTGAACCTTTTATCATTATGTAGTTATAGGCCTTCTATATCTTTTTTAATTTTTGATAGCTTAAATGGTATTTTGTCTGAAATTAGGATCACGCCTCCTCCTTTCTTTTGTGTTCCGTTCGCCTGAAAATTTGTTTCCCATCCTCTTACTTTGAGTCTGTGTGTGTCCTTTCTAGTGAGATGGGTCTCTTGAAGGTAATATATTGCTGCCTGGTGATATTTTATTCATTTTGCCATTCTTTGTCTTTTCAGTGGTGCATTTATTCCATTCACATTCAGGCTAATTATTGAAATGTGGGAGTTGGTCTCTATCATAAAGTTCTTATAGAGTTGTTGTTGTTTTTCTTTGTTTGTTGTCTCTCTTTTGGTTTTGGGGTTGGTTTGTGTGTGTTTTACTCTTTTTCCTGTACTCTTGTGAAGAATGTTGTTGTTCTTTTTTCCTTTTCTCCTGTGTTTAGTAATTTCTTAAGTGTTTCTTGTAGAGGTGGCCTGGTGGCAGTGTAAGTTCTTAGGGATTGGATATCTGGGAAAGATTTTAATTCTCCCTCACTGATGAAGCTTAGCTTGACTGGGTAGGTTATCCTTGGTTGAAATTGTTTATCTTTTAGAACTTTGAAGATAGGGCTCCAAGCTCTCCTAGTCTGCATGGTTTCTGTAGATAAATCTGCTGCTATTCTAATTGGTCTTCCATGGTAGGTGATCTGGCCATTTTCTCTTGCTGCTTTTAGGATTTTTTCTTTTATACCTACTTTGCTTAGGAGAATTATTATGTGTCTGGGAGTTGGTCTTCTCATTTGTTGTCTTGCAGGGGTTCTCTGAATCTCTTGTGTTTGAATTTTCGCATCACTGATGAGATGACAGAAGTTTTCTTCAATAATCTCATGGAATGTTTGTTCCAAGGTGGCGTCTGTTTCTCTTTCTGTTTCAGGAAGGCCAATTACTCTTAGGTTCTTTCTCTTGAAGTAATCACTCATCTCTTGAAGGTTTTGTTCTCTTTAATCTTCTTTTCTATGTTTTTGACAGTTTGGGTTAGTTCTAGATTTTGGTCTTCAAGCTCTGAGATTCTTCTGCTTGGGTAATTCTGCTTTCCATGCTTATCAGTTTGTTATTTTTTTCATTTGCAGTATTCTTTATTACTGTTATCTCAGTTATCAACTCCTGCCTAGTTTCTTCTTTTTTCTCTGCAATTCTTTTTAATCTCCCCGTTAATGTCTTGCTATCTAGGTTTGTAGTTTGAGACCAATCATTCTGGAGGCTCTTCATTGTTTGCATTCCGAAGTCAGTTTTCTCAGTGTCTGTCCTCCCAGGGGTCTGGGAGAGACCCATACTCTTCTTTTGGTTTTTCTTCATTTGTGTAGATTTTTCTCTCTCCCCCTTTCCCTCCCCTTCTTTAATTCTGTTTTTCAGGGAAGGTGGGGTTACTTTTTCTTTGTTTGTTCAATCTCCTGTTCTTCCTTATGAGGGTCTTCTGGCTTTGTTCACTTTTGAGCCTGGAGTGTGGGCTGGGGGCTGTACTTTTTGCCATTTTGAGGTTTAATTGAGGGGGAAGCTGTGATTCAGAATCTATCTGCTGATCCCAGTGTCCACCAACAGGTGTATGGGCACACTGGAACCTATTTCCCACTGCTTTACAATCTGTCCATGCAGTGGGATGTAGGTTCTTCCCTGGAACAAAAGTAGGTATGAAAAAGGAAAATAATGGAAGAAGCGGGGGTGGGGTGGGTCAAGAGGAAGTTAGAAAGACAGAAGAGTGAGAGAGAAAACAGACATACATACCAACTAACGGGTAAAAAAGAGACACAAGGCCAGAAGAGAGTGAAAAACATACACACAAACAAAATTCCCTAAAGCATACCGGTAACCACACAAAGACAGACCAATAAAATCATGCCTTTCTATGCATTTTTCCCCAACACAAACAGGTAGCATAAATGAAAAAGCAAACAAAAGTGAGCAAAACAAACAGTCAAAATGATAAAATCAAAAGTCAAAATAAGAAACCAGACTAGCTCTGGAATCTTTCCTGAGTGTCTAAAGTCTCTTTAGCTCTGATCTCTAGCTTCACCCCTTTGCTTTCATTGCAGGCAGAAGATTAACTCCCAGCTTGGGTTTGTTCCTTTAGCTTGCTGCTTGAGAGGTCTGTGATGCTGAGTTGACTATATCTGATTCAGTGTAGGGGAGGGCCTTTTTGTCTCCTATTAGCGATGTTTTCTTAGAAACCAAGGTGGAGGCTGCTCATAGGTGGGCGGGGCAATGCAAATCTCTGCCTGGAAAATGGCTGAGGTGGGCAGCTCCTCTTTTGCGGATCCTTTTTCTCCACCCATCCTTTCTCTCAGCTCATCTGGGTCTGTGGGTGATCCACTATAATGGGCTGTGGTGGTGTGTGAGGCACCAGGGATCAGTGGCACAGCTAGGTGCTGGATCTGGTGTGCCACCAGCGGCCTGGGATGGAGGAGGGAGCTGGGAGTTCCCTCTTCTGGAGCTGAGAGCTGAGAGTGGCTGATCAGCACCTCCTTAAGATATACTGTTCCCTTACACAACCATGGGGTCACAGGCTGAGTGCCTCAGCCAGAATGGGACCGGAGCTCCAAATGGCAGGTGGTGAGTGGTGACAGCGGCTTTGGGCCCAGCACAGGGCACTTCAGCCAAAAATGGAGCTTGTATCTCTGAGGGACAGGCACCTAGAGCCTCCCTGGGCAACAATGGCTTGAAATAGGGCTAGGCAGGGGCCCAGAACCCAGGGCAGGGAGCTGGAACTCTGAGGAGCAAGTGCCCAGTCAGGAAGGGAGCTGGCAGCGGCTGAGTGCCAGGTGGATCAGTGTAGCCAGCAAGGGAACCCAGATCTCCACAAGAGAGTATCCAAGGGTCTCCACAGGTGGTGGCTTGGTGCCGGGTGAGATGTTGTAACTAGGGAGGGAGCTGGGATCTCCATGCAGCCGGGGCCAGGGCTGCCTATAGTGGAGCAGCAGCAGCCAGGGGGCCGCAATTGCCGGTCTTGTGTGGGACCGAGGGTCTCCGGGCCTCGGACTGGTGCGGCTGGTGGTGGGCAGAGGGGTAAGGGAAGGAAAGTAAGAGTCTTTTGGGGAACTCACATTCTGAGAATCTCACAGTTCCACCTATACTGTCACCATCTTACCGGAACTCTCTAGTTTATATTTTTTAAAACACAACTTTAATCTTCAAACTCCTCTGCTCAAAAACCTTCAAGACCTGTTGAATTCAATAAACCCTTGTCAGGTTCATAAACTGACCCTAGACAATTTTGTAATTTTTTTTTTTTGAGTTGGAGTCTCACTCTGTTGCCCAGGCTGGAGTGCAGTGGCATGCTCACAGTCACTGCAGCCATGACCTGCAGGACTCAGGTGATCCTTCTGCCTCAACCTTCCAAGTAGCTGGAACCAACAGGCGTGTGCTACCATGCCTGGCCAATTTTTTTATTTATTGTAGAGATGCAGTCTTGCCAAGTTTCCCAGGTTGGTCTCAAACCCATGGGCTTAGGCAATCCTCTCACCCCAGCCTCCCAAAGTGCTAGGATTATAGGTGTGAGCCACCATGCCTGGCCAATTTTGTCATCTTATTTCCCATTAATAATCTCCATACTGCTATAGATACTGGTATTAATTTCTCATTTGGTTTTCTCTTCTACTTTCTTCCAGAAAAGATTTTGTTCAGGTTATTGTCTTTATTTCAGACTATAAGAATGATTTTATAACACATTTTGGTGTTTCTATTCACTCACCACTTTAATTCAGGGACCACAGAGAATTTTCCTAAATCATAAGTCTAGTTACATCATTATCTACCTAAAGTTCTTCAATAGTAACTCATTGCCCTACTTTTATGTTTCTCGATCTTTCTTTTTCTATAGATCTCTTTGAGATTCTGAGGACAGTCATAAAATTCATGTCTGAACTATCATATAGTTTCACATCTAGCTAGGATGTAAAAGGTCATGAGTGGCCTCTGCCCTGTGGTAATAAGAAAAGGAAAAACATGGAAAATAAAAATAATGTTAATGTAAGGAACTACTAAAGAGTGGTGGATGCAAAGTAGTCTTGAATAACTCATTTTCAGAAAAAGAAACCTTTTAAAGGTAAGCAGAAAAAAAATGTCCTATAGAAGATGAAAAGATTCTTTGGAGTCAAAAGGTAATTAGTCAAGCTACTAGCAATAGTGGGGACTGTTGGGGAAAGATTACAGGAGCTCCATACATACCAGTAATTTACTGGCATAATAATTCTTTCTCTACCCCAATTTTTGCCAAGAGAGCAACAGTGAAGGCAAGCTTAAAAGAATAAATAATTTGAAAAATCTTTTACATTCTTGTGGTGCCTGAATCCTAGAGCCAGACTGCAGCTAAATACAAAGAATGGGAAACAGCTGAAATTACAGGTTAACCACTTCTAAGCTCATATACTGATAAAATAAAAGGGATTAGTTTTCAGTGAAGACAGTCTAAAAGATGGAGGATTGAGCTATCAGAGGTGAGATTAATCTTTATTAAGGCTTAGTTCAATCACAGATTAACTTGATCCCTTGTAAAGTTTGAATTATATCATCTCTCACCATAGATGCCAGACATAAAGAGTTTACCCTCTTGGGGGGAAAACCCCCCAGCAAAGCAAAACAAAGTATGTGCAAGTCTCTTCACACTTCTTTTATACACAATAACTGGAATATAAGAAAACATCATGAGCCATGAAAAGAAGCAAGACAATGTAGCACACAATCAAAATAAAAAACATTAACAAGCAGATTGATGCCTCAAATAATGTAATTAGCAAACCAGGACTATAAAACAAATATAAACATGTTCAAAAATTTAGAGAATAAAATGGGCAGAACTAGTGAACAGAAAGGTGATTTCAACATAAAAATTGAAACTTAGATAAAGGGCCAAGTGAAAATTCTAGAGCTTAAAATGAAATACTTGCTATGAAAAACATATTGGATGTGTTTAAGAACAGATTGGACACTGCAGGAGAAAGGATAAGAGAATTTAGAGATATGTCAAGAAAAATGTTCAAACTGAGGCAAAAAAAAGGTAAAAAAATACATTGAGGCTGAGCTCAATGGCTCAGCCTGTAATCCCAGCAATTTGGGAGGCCAAGGCGAGTGGATTGCCTGAGTCTGTGGGTACAAGACCAATCAGGCAACTTGGCCAGATGTCATCTCTACGATAAAAAAAAAAATTAACTGGGCGCGGTAGCACACCCGTAGTTCTGGCTACTTGGAAGACTGAGACAGAAGGATCGCCTGAGTCCAGCAGGTCGATGCTGGGGTGGCCGTGAGCGTGCCACTGCACTCCAGACTGGGTGACGGAGTGAGACTCTAACACAAAAAAACAAAAACAAAAAAACATTGAGCAGAGCAAAGTGGCTAAGGTATATGTACATAATTAAAATTCCAAAGAGAAACAATGATATAATTATGGCTGACTCCATGAGAAACAGTGAAAACCAGGAGAAAATGGAATTACATTTTAAAGTGTTAAAAGAATAAAGTTGTCAATTTAGAATGCTACAGCCAATGAAAAGATCCTTCAAAATAGAACCAAAATAAAGATATTTTCAGATAAGCAAAAGATGAGACCATCTATTAAAAGCAGACTTACACTATAAAAAATGCTAAAAGTTCTTCCGGTTGAAAACAAATGATCCTAAATAGAAACTCCAACCTATAGAAAAGATTGAGGAGCGATGGGATTAATGAAATAAATAAATGAGTAAATATAAAAGAATATTTTTTCTACTCCCTTTAACATATAATTGATGTTGAAAGCAAAATTAACAATACTTTCATGTACAGTTTTAAAGTATGAATAGTAAAATACATAACAAAAATAGCTAAAAGTATGGAAGAGTGTAAATAAAATTACAACACCGATACTTTTTAATTTATATGTGAATTACTATGACAATAATTCAAGATAGACTGTGATAAGAATGCATATTATAACCGGGCTAGGTGGCTCAGCCTGTTATCCCAGTGTTTTGGTAGGCTGAGGTGAGTGGATTGCCTGAGCCTGCAGGTTCAAGACCCACCTGGGCAACTTGGCGAGACCTCATCTCTACAATAAATTAGCTGGGCGTGGTAGTACGTGTCTGTAGTTCCAGCTACTTGGAAGGCTGAGGCGGAAGGATCACTGGAGCCCAGCAGGTCGAGGCTGCAGTGGCCGGAACGGCCACTGCATTCCAGTCTGGGTGACAGAATGAGATTCCAACCTAAATAAATAAATAAATAAATAAATAATAAAAACGAATACATATTATAGTCCATACACACAAAAAAGGAAAGATATTCCATGGTCATGGATTGGAAAAATTAATTTAGCTAAAATAAAAATACTGTCTAAAGCAACTTAGAGATTCAATGAAATATAAATTTCATTTATGAAATTTATGAAAATAAATATAAAACCAGTGATATTCTTCACAGATAGAAAAGTATTTCTAAAATTTATACAGAACAACAAAAAGCCCCAAACAGACAAAGCAATCAAGAGCAAAAATAACAAGCTGGAGGTATCATACTACCTGACTTCAAAATTTACTACGAAGCTATAGTAACTAAATCAGCAGGGTACAGACACATGGACCAATGGAACAGAATAAAAAACTCAGATATAAATCCATGCATTTGCAACCAACTCATATTTGACAAAATCAACAAGCACATATAATGGGGAAAGGATAGTCTATTCAATAAATGGTACTGGGAAAACTGGATAACTATATGCAGAATACTACAATTAGACCCCTATCTCTTACCATACACAAAACCAAATGAAAATGAATTAAAGACTTAAATCTAAGACTTGAAACTATGAAACCACTAGAAGAAAACATTAGGGAAATTCTCCGTGACATTGGTCTGGGCAAAAATTTTTGGGTAAGACTTCAAAAGCACAGAAAATCAAAGCAAAAATAGACAAATGAGATTACATCACACTAAACAGTTTCTGCACAGCAAAAAAAAAAAAAAAAATCAACAAAGTGAAAAGACAACCCACAGAATAAAGGAAAATATTTACAAACTGTCCACCTGTCAAGAGATTAATTAATAACCATAAAATATAAGGAACTTAAAAGCAAAAAACAAGTAATCTGATTTTAAAATGAGCAACAGATCTGTATAGCTATTTCTCAAAGAAGACATACAAATGATCAACAGGTATATGAAAAAATGCTCAGCATTACTAATTATCAAAGAAATGCAAATCAAAACTACAATGAGATAGCATCTCACCCTGGTTAAAAAATAGCTTTCATTTTTTTAAAAAAATAGGCAATAATTAATGCTTACAAGGATGTGAAGAAAGGGGAACCCTCACACACTGTTGGTTGGAGTGTCTTTCAGTATAGCTACAATGGAGAACAGTATAAAGATTCCTCAAGAAACTAAAAATAAAATTAACATATGATCCATCAACTCCACTACGGGGTACACATTTAAAAAAGGAGGGGTGTGAAGTGGGGATAAAAGAAGGTCCAAACTTTATCTGGACAATGACCACTTATGTGCCCAATCCTGAATTGTACTCCACATCTTTAAAATTAATTAATTAGTTAATTATTTTTTAAAAAGAGAAATCAGTATATGAAAGGACATTTGCACTCTCACTTTTTTTTTTAGTACTAATTACAATAGCCAAAATATGGAATCAACCTAAGAGCTTAGTAACAGATGAATGGATAAAGAAAAGGTGATACTGCCTGGGCATGGTGGTTCATGCCTGTCCCAGCACTTTGGAAGCCCAGGAATTTGAGACTGGCCTAGGCAACGTAGTGAGACCTGTCTCAACAAAAAAAGAAGGAGAAGAAGAAAAGAAAAAAAATAATGAATTGGGTATGGTGGCACACACCTGTAGTTCAAGCTGCTCAGGAGGCTGAGGCAGAAGGATAACCAGAGCCTAGGAGGTCAAAATTTTGGTGAGTTATGATTGTGCCACTGCATTCCAGCCTGGGTGCCAGTGACTTTAAAAAGTGGTATACACACACACACACACACACACACACACACACACACACTGAATGTAATATCACTCAGTCATAAAAAAAGAATGAAATCCTGTCATTTGCAGTAACATAAATGGAACTGAAGGACACTGTGTTAAGTGAAATAAGCCAAGCAGAGAAAGGCAAATGTTGCACATTGTTACTCATATGTGGAAAACACAAAAACAGATCTCATGAAGATAGCGAGTAGACTGGTGATAACCAGAAGCTAAGAAGAGTAGGGAGGAGATGGGCTGAAAATAAGTTGATTAATGGGTACAAATATATGATTTGCTAGAAGAAATAAGACCTAGTTTTTAATAGATCAGTAGGATGACTATAGTTAACGTTAATCTATTGTTTATTTAAAAATAGCTAGCAGGGGAGAATTTGAGTGGTTTTAGCATAAAGAAAAGAAAAATATTTAAAGTGATGGAAATCCCAACTACACTGATTTGATCTTTACAAATTATGTTAATGTATTCAATTATCACATGTACTCCAAAACTATGTACATCCATTATGCATCAATAAAAAAGAATGCATATTATAGTCCATACAACAACCATTGGGGAAAAAAAGAGGTGGTATATTTAAAAACAGAATACCTAAACATATTTAACTCAAAAGAAGATAGGAAAGGAGAATCAAAGATACAAAGAAAAAATTAAAAACAGAAAACAAATAGCAAGATGACAGACATAAATTCAACCATATAAATATTCACCTTAAATGTAAATGGGATAAATATTCCAATTAAAAGACAAAGACAGAATAACATTTTTTCTGTACCAAATGTGGTGGCTTACGCCTATAATCCCAGCACTTTGGGTGGCTGAGCAGAATCATTTGAGGGAAGGAGTTTGAGACCAGCCCAGGCAACATAGAAAGACCTCATCTCTACAAAATGTGTTTCAAAACTTAGCCAGGCATAATCTGTAGTCTTAGCTGCTCTGGAGGCTGAGATGGGAGGATCACTTAAGCTCAGGAATTCAAGGCTACAGTGAGCTGTGGTCAGACATTGCACTCTAGTATGAGTGACAGAACAAGAATCTATCTCTAAAAAATAAAAATAAAAAAATTAATGAAGGATCAAACTATATATTGTTTATATGAGATATACATAAATATAAGGACTTTGATCTGTTGAAAATTAGAGGGTGGTAAAGGACATGTTATGCAAAAACTTACCAAAAGAAAGCCAGTGTAACTTTATTGCTATCAAAGTAGACTTTAAAACAAGTAGTATTGCCATAGATAGAGAAGGTCATTATAAAATGATAAAAGAATCAATTTGTGAAGAAAACATAACAATGTTTCATGTGTAAGTACCTAATAACACAATATAAAAACATGTAAAGCAAAAATTGACAAGGTTAAAGAGAAAATAAAAGATGTTTTATTTATTTATATATTTTAGAGATAGTGTCTTCCATGCTGGAGTACAGGTGTCACAGGCATCTGCCATCATGCCCAGCTAGGATATTTTGAATATGCAAATACTTTTCAAGTGTGCATAGAACACTCACCTAGATACCTCATATATTTTGTCATAAAACAAGTCTCAATAAATGTCAGAAGATTAAAGTTACAGTAGAATTAAATTTGAATTCAATAAAAAAAAAAAACCATAGAAAGACTTCCTAAACATTTGGAAATAAGACAACTGGCTTTTAAATAACCCAGGAATCAGACAAGAAATCATGAGGGAAATTAGGAGATTTTTAAAATAAATGATAATAAAAACACAACATGTCAAACTACAGCAATGCTTAGAAGGAAAAGTTATAGATTCAATGCTTATTTTAGAAAAGAAATAAATGATCCAAGTTTTCACTGTAGGAAGCAAAGAAAGAGCAAAGTAAATAGAATGAAGGAAGTAATAAGAGTGGAAATCGATGAAATGAAAAAATGAACAAACAATAGAGAAAGTCAACAAAGCCAAAATTTGGTCATTTGAAAAAGTTAATAAAGGTGAAAAACTCCCAACAGGAATAATTTTTTTTAAAATTGAAGGTTGGCCGGGCTCGGTGGCTCAGCCTGTAATCCCACGCCTTTGGGAAGCTGAGGTGAGTGGATTGCCTGAGCCCGCGGGTTCGAGACCCGCCTAGGCAGCGAGACCTCATCTCTACAATAAATCAAAAAATCAGCTGGGCGTGGTAGCACATGCCTGTAATTCTGGCTCCTTGGAAGGCTGAGGCGGAAGGATCGCCGGAGCCCAGCAGGTCGAGGCTGCGGTGGCCGGGAGTGGCCACTGCACTCCAGTCTGGGCGACAGAGTGAGACTCCAACTCAAAAAAAAAATAAAATAAAATAAAAAATAAAATAAAAATAAAAATAAAAATTGAAGGTTGAACATAGTGGTTCACACTGTAATCCCAGCATTTTGGGAGGCTGAGGTGGAAGGACTGCTTGAGGCCAGGAGTTCAACACCAGCCTGGGCAACAAAGCAAGTCTCCATCTTTAAAAAAAATTTTTTTTAAATTAACTCGGTGTGGTCATGCATTCCTGTAGTAATATCTACTGCAGAAGCCAAGGCAGGAGAATCCTTTGAGCCTAGGAGTTTGAGGCTACAGTGAGCTATGATTGTGCCACTGCACTCCAGTCTGGGTGACAGAGTGACATTGTCAAAAAAAAAGAAGGAAAGAAAGAAGAGAGACAGAGAGAGAGAGAGAGAGAGAAGAGAGAGAGAGAGAGAGAGAGAAAGAGAGAGAGAGAGAGAGAGAGAGAGAAACTGAGAAAATACAAGTTACTAATATCAGTAATGAAAGGGGATAGTCCTATAGATTCTAAGACATTAAAAGGCTAATAAGGGAATATCATGAACAATTTTATGCCAATAAATTTATCAGTACAGATAAAATCAACAAATTCTTTGAAATGAAAAAACACCTTATTTTTCACACAATTTCTGTATTTAGTGACTCCCCTAAAGTCCATCTATACAACCTATGGTGCATATAATATTAATACATGGGTATAAAGGTTAGAATCTCTGGCCTAATAAATGAAATCAAAATTTCTTTGTGTGGCATAAAAATATTTTTGTTATTTTTGACCAAGCCCATCTATTTGACCTCTATTATAGCCCCCTCAAAGTTACATCATATATTATTCACATAAGCACCTTCCAGATCTCACCTGACTTATTCCTTCCAAAACTTTTTGCCTGCTATTCCCTGTTCATGACATGATTTCTACATCTTTCTGCACTGAAAAATGTCTTTTTTTTTAGCATTTAACACCAGTACCTCTAATGTGAAATTTTCCTGAATTCTTTAGACAGGTGTTATTTTATGATCCCTTAGAACTTTATTTTTATGATAGTAATTATCACATTAAACTTCAAGTAATTGTATAGTTATGTCTCATAAGGTGTATTTTTCTAGTTTTCATCCAAAATTCAGGTTAGGAGTTAAGTTTACAAGGGCTTATGTTAAAATTGGATCAAAAGGAAAAACATGCAGTGAATAGACATCATGCTCAACACTGTATTCTTCCACAGCAGACTGTCTTCATCTGTGTTAGGTATTTTGTATTTAGCTGCTCTTACTTGATGGCATAAAATATGTACATGTGGAAACAATCACTTATAAACTAACACAACTTCTGTGCTATACTGACAACATTCCTCTATTTAGTGAGTATGTAGCTACAAAATCATATCATGAAAGAAATATTTTTAAACATCCATTTGAAAAATGTCCTCTCTATAACATTAATATTTTTTAAAAAGCAGTTACTTTCTTATATGTGCAAAAACTTTAACTTACCTTAGAGAAATGGATTAAGTATGTTAAGTTTTATAAAAAGATGTTTGGTGGTATACTGTTGATAGTCATTTGTTATTTTCAGGGTGGTCAAAAAATTTGGATCAGTTGTCTCATTGCAAAAAAAAAAACAAAAAAATCTTTAAATTTTACAACTTTTTAGTAATTTCTGTCTGAGGTAAACAAATAATCCTGCTTTCAAAAATTACCACTCCCCACCTCATTAAAATATATTATGGTAGATATACAGGTAGTTAAAGACAATGAGGACTGTATGGTAATGAACTTTTCCAAATCTTTCCCCAAATAATGTAATATAAATACATAATTACAATGGACTGTTTAAATAAAAATAATCATAGTGTGGTGTGGGATTTAAAACATCAGTAAAAGTAAAGTGTATGACAATAACACCACAAAGGCTGGAGGGATAAATGAAAATATATTATTATAAGGTTCTTATAGTATACATGAAGCAGTTCAAGACTGCTTGTAGGTAGTCCACGAAAAGTTAAAGAGGTATACTATAAACTAAAAAAAAAGTCCCACTAACCTAACAAATCAAAGAGAAGTATCTCAGTTAGCTAAGGAAAGAGATAAATGGAATAATAATAAAAAAATTCAATCCAAAAGAAAGCAGAAAAAGAAGAAAAGGGAACATAGAACAGCTTGAAAAGGAAACAAATAAAAAGATGATAGATTTAAATTTAGTCACCAACAATTACATTAACTGTAAATAGCCTAAACACTCTAATTAAATGGCAGAGATTATCATAATGTCTAAAAAAAAAGTAAGACCCAACTACTTGCTGCCTCAAAAAAGCACTTTAAGTATGAAGCCATGAATCATTTTCTATTCTTTTCAAAAATAAAAGAATAGAAATGCTATATCATGTCATCACCAACTGAAAGTTGGAGTATCTGAATTAATGTTAAAGTACATTTCAGAGAAAATAAGATTATTAAGAACAAGTGAAGACATTTCATAGCACCAAAGAGGTTCTTAAAAGACTGTAATAATTCTAAACATTTATTGTCTTATATAGTTCAGGCTGCTATAACAAGATACAACAGGTGGCTGAAGCAACAGAAATTTATTTCTCATAGTTATCCCTTTTTGTTGATGATATGATCCTATACCTTGAAAATCCAAGCGAATCTGTCAAAAACCTCCATGCACTGATAAAGGACTTTGGTATAGTCTTGGGTACAAAATAAAGTACAAAAGAGTCACATTATACACCAACAACAAACAGGCAGAGAACCAAATAAAAAGCACAATTCTTTTCACAAACACACACACACACACACACACACACACACACACACACACCCCTTGACTTTTCCCTAACCAGAGAAGTGAAAGACCATTACAACAAAAACTACAAAATACTGCTCAAAAGAAATCCAAGAAGACACAAACAAATGGAAAAATATTCCATCCCCATGGATAGGAAGAATCAACATTGTTAAGATGTTCATCCTACCCAAGGCAATCTACAGATTCAACACAATACCCATTAAATTACCAACATCATTCTTCTCAAACTTGGAAATGATGATACAGAAATTTATATGGAAACATAAACAACCACAAATAGCCACACACACATACAAAAAAAAATCCTTAGCAAAAGAAATGAAGTGGGAGATATCATTCTTCCAGTCTTTAAACTTTATTATAAGACTATAATAATCAAACAGCCTGGTATTGGCATAAGAACAGGCATATGGACCAATGGAACAGAATGGAGATTCCAGAAGCAAAACCTCAATTTCTTAACCAACTCATCCACTAACAACCACTGGGGAGAGGAGAACCTATTCAGTAAATGGTGCTGGGAAAACTGGCTGACCACATACAGATGATTCAAACAGGACCCCTACCTATCACCAGATACAAAAATCAACTCTAAATGGATCAAAGACCTAAACGTAAAACCTCAAACTATAAGAACCTTAGAAAACGCAAGCAACACCCTTACAGAAATCAGAATAGGCAACCAATTCCTAATCAAAACCCCAAATGCCAATGGCATAAGAGATAAGACAGACAAGTGGGACCTCATTAAACTGAAAAGCTTTTGCAAAGCAAAATAAACCATTAAGAGAATGGGGCAACAGTTCACTGAATGGGAAACTGTATATCTGGCCTAATATCCATGATCTACAAGGACCTTAAATTTGCTGAAAGAAAAAAACCAAACAGCCCTACTAAGAAGTGGGCAAAAGACATGAATAGACACTTCTCAAAAGACGATATACGGAGAGTCAACAGACACTTGAAAAAGTGCTCAGCCTCACTAATCATCAGAGAAATGCAAATCAAAACTACATTAAGATACCACCTAATCCCAGTAAGAATGGCCATTATTAATAAAACAAACAACAACAGAAGCTGGCAAGGATGCAGAGAAAAGGGAATGCTTCTACACTGCTGGTGGGAATACAAACTAGTACAACCTCTATGGAAAACAGTGTGATGATTTCTAAAAGAATTAGACATTGACCTTGCATATGACCCAGAAATTTCCCTACTGGGAATATACCCAGAGGAACTCAAATCATTCTACAAAAAGATACCTGCACACACATGTTTATTGCAGCACTATTAACAATAGCAAAAGCATGGAACCAACCATGCTGCCTATCGAAACAGGACTAGGTAAAAATAAAAAGGGGGATATATATATATGATGGAATATTACACAGCCATAAAGAAGGACAAACATATGGACTTCACAGCAACTTGGATGGATTTAGAGTCTATAACACTCAATTATCTGTCACAGAAACAAATGACAGAGTACCATATGTTCTCACTCATAAGCAGACCCTGAACATTTACCATACTATAAGAAAGGGATTGGCAGTAGTGGGATACTGCCAGGGGGTGGGGTGGGGGCATAGGACAAAACATCAGTAAGGGTATCTGATCTCAAACCAGGCAAAGTGGGGACCAAAGGGAGGCCCAACCTTTACATGTATCATGTCCACTTATATACCTAATCCTGAATTGTACTACACATCTTTAAAATAAAGTATAAAAATAGAAAGCAGAAGACTTGAATCATGCTATAGATCAAAAGGACCTTACAGCTTATACAGAACATTTCATCCAATAGCAGCAGGTTACACATTCTTCTCAAGCACACCTGGAACATTCTTCAAGAAATATCATATGTTGGAGTGGAGCCTCATCAATCAGAAAAGCTTCTGCCAAGCAAAAGAAACCATCAAGAGAGTGGGGAGACAGCCCAAAGAATGGGGAAAAAATATTTGCCAATTGCATATCTGACAAAGGCCTAACATCCCTATCTACAAGGATTTCAAAGGTGCTGAAAGAAAAAAAAAACCAAACAGCCCCATTAAAATGTGGGCAAAATATAAAAAAAGAACAAAATTATAGACTTCGCAGCAACTTGTATGGATTTTGAGTCTATAATACTCAGTGATTAATCACAGAAACAAAGAGCTGAGTATATGTTCTCACTTATAAGTGGACCCTGAACATTTACCATAATACTATAAGGGACTGAAGACACATTAAGGACTGAAGAAATCATTGTAATAAACAAAAGTTCTCATCTGAAGCCTAGGACCATTTTCTCAAAATAGGGGCAAGGCACAGACACTCAGGATAGGTTGACTTGTCTCAGGTCAGAAGTGTAATAACTTGCCCAGTACAAGGTTTATAAATGAGGAAACTGAGGCTAGAGAGCCTAAGTCAATGGTCAGGGAGTCTGTGCCAGTCTTTCTCACTCTTGGAGGAACATCCTTGCCCTGACACTGTGCAATGCTGCCTTTGCCTGTATGACTTTCTGACTTCTTCTTCCATGCAATCAGATCAAATCCACCATGTCCTCATCCTTCCCCTGCATCCTTCCCAGTCAGTCATGTGCTTCTCCTCTTCTCTTTCTATCTTTCTCTGGCTGAACCCTGGGCTTGAGAGACAGAAGGAAAGCCCATCAAGTGTTGTAGTAAATTAAATTGAAACCCAAGAAGATGTCTGTTTTCCAGTCTGTGTGAGTTATATTTCTGGTGTGATTGGTACCTGGTTACTTACCCAATTTGGCAGCCAGCCGAGTTGAACTATTGCTTCTTATCTTTTGGGAGAAGGAGTGAGGGTAAATAAATGGTTTTTAAAAAGGGATTGGCAGTACCTGGAAACTGCTGTTGGTGTGGGGGCAGGCACTAGACATCAATAAGGGTACCTGATCTCAAACCAGGTGAAGTGGGGACCAAAGGGAAGCCCAAACTTTACCTGTATGATGACTACCTGTATACCTAATCCTGAATTGTACCCCACATCTTTAAAATTATAAAAAGAAAGATCATATGTTGGGCCACAAAAACAAGTCTCTGACAAAGGCCTAACATCCAGGATCTACAATGAACTCAAATGAATCCACAGGAAAGAAACAAACAACCCCATTAAAAAGTGGGCAAAGGACATGAGCAGACACTTCTCAAAGGAAGACATTCAAGCAGCCAACAAACAAGAAAAAATGCTCTGCTTCACTAATCATCAGAGAAATGCAAATGAAATCTACAGTGAGATACCATTTCACACAGGTCAGGATGGCTATCATTAAAAAGTCAAAAAATGCTTTCTCAACTCCATCTTCACAGTAGCAGCATTCGGGGCTGCAGTTCAGTTGCTATCATGTAGCTCTTTGTCCACACCCAGGAGCTACACACCCTTGAGGTAACCGGTCAGGAGACAGTCACCCAGATCAAGGCTCAGGTAGCCTTGCTGGAGGGCATTGTCCTGGAAGATCAATTTGTGCTCTAGGAAGGTACACCCCCTAGAGGATGAGGCCACCCCGGGCCATTGTGCGATGGAGGCCCTGGCCACTCTGGAAGTTGCCAGTCACTTGGAGGTAAAGTCCATGGTTCCCTTGCCCATGCAGGAAAGCGAGAGGTCAACTCCTAAGGTGGCCAAACAAGAGAAGAAGACAGGTCAGGGAAAGCGGAGGATGCAATACAACTGGCATTTCATCAATGTTGTGCCCACCTTTGGTAAGAAGAAAGGCCCCAGTGCCAACTCCTAAGTTCTTTGTAATCCTGGCTTTCTCTGATAAAGCAACTTAGCCCAGTCCAAAAAAAAAGTAAAAAAAAAAAACAAACCAACAAAACCAGGTCTTGATGAGGCAGCAAAGAAAAGGGAAGGCTTCTACACTGTTGATGGGAATGGAAGCTAGTTCAACCATTGGAAAGCAGTGCGGTGTTTTCTCAAAGAATTAAAAATTGAGCTATCATATGATCTAGCAATTCCACTTCTGGGAATATACCCAGAGGAACATAGATTGCTCTATCAAAAAGACGTCTGCATACGTATGTTCTTTGCAGCACTATTCACAATAGCAAAAACATAAAACCAACCCAGATGTCCATCAACAGTGGACTGGATTTTAAAAATGTAGTACATGTATACAATGGAATACTACATAGTCATAAAGAAGAATAAAATCATGCCTTTTGCAGCAGCATGGATACAGATGGAGACCATCATTCTAAATGAACTATCACAGAAACAAAAAGGCTAATTACACATGTTCTCACCCATAAGTGGGCCCTACATATTGGACACATGAGCACAAAGAGGGGAATAACTGATGCTGGGCACAAATAGTGTGGTTTGGGGAATAAGGGCACATGAACACCTACTGGGTACCATGTTTACTACCAGGGGGAGAGAGGGCTCACTAGAAGCCCAAACCTCATCTGCATATAATTTACTTATGTAGCAAATCCTCACATGTACCCTGCAACTCTAAAATTAAAATATAAAAAAGAAATATATTAATATCATATGTCATATTAATAATAAGAAAAAAACATATGACTACCTCCATAGATGTAGAAAAGGTCTTTGGAAAAATTTAACATCAATTCATGAGAAAAACACTCAAGAACATAGGAACAAAAGAATACATTATTACCATGATAAAATTCATATACCTAATCTTAAAGTCATTTTTTTTTTGTTTTGTTTTTTTTTGAGTTGGAGTCTCACTCTGTCGCCCAGACTGGAGTGCAGTGGCAGCTTCCAGCCACCACAGCCTCGACCTGCTGGGCTCCGGCGATCCTTCCACCTCAGTCTTCCAAGTAGCCGGAATTACAGGCATGCGCTACCACGCTCGGCTGATTTTTTGATTTATTGTAGAGATGAGGTCTCACTGCCCAGGCGGGTCTCGAACCCGCGGGCTCAGGCAATCCACTCACCTCAGCCTCCCAAAGGCGCGGGATTACAGGCTGAGCCACCGAGCCCTTAAAGTCATTATTTTATAAGGAGAAAACACTAGAGACATTTTCACTAAGATCAGCAGCGAGGTAAGAGGATCACTATCTTTACTATATTCAATATTGTACTGGAGGTATTAGCTAATGCAATTAGACAAGAAAAATCAATTAGAGGCATATAAATGAATAAAGAAGAAGTAAACTATTTCTATTTGTCAATTATATGATAGCATACCTGGATAATCCCAGAAAAAAAATGCATGAAATAGTGAATCAAACAATAAAAGAGTTCAGTGATGTAGCAAGATTTAAAGTTAACACAGGTTGGGAAGATGGCGGCCGAGCCAGTTGGACTATGAAAGACCTGGTGTGAGTAGTGAGTATATGGAATTTTGTGTATGTGCTGGTGAGTGAGTGGCATGTGAGTGGCTAACTGAGTGAGGGCTAGGGAGGTAGTGGCCAGGGCTCTCCTGGTACAGTGGCTGGTGTCCCAGCTGCTGGACTTGGACCCTAACAATTCTTGGGATGTAGATGCCAAGTGCCTTTTTTAAAAAAAATCAACAAAAATCTTCCTGGGAAGAAAATGCTGGGAGAAACTAAGGGGGGCTCATGAGCAAGTGGCCAGGGCTTTGGTGCAACAGCTGGTACTGTAGCTTCTCTGCATGGTCCCTGGCTCTTCCCAGGTCGCAGAAGTCGAGCGCCATTTTTTTTTGTATTACAAAGATGTGGGGTGCAATTCAGGGTTAGGTATACAAATGTTCATTATGCAGGTAACCTCCCTCCCCTAGCAGTTTCCCTAAACTGATAATCCCACCCTCCCTTCCCTGACAGTTTCCCATTACTGCCAATCACTTTCCTATAGTATTATAATTGTTCAAGTTCCTCTTATGAGTGAGAACATATGGTACTCTGTTCTTTGTTTCTGTGATAGATCACTGAGTATGATTGACTCTAAATCCATCCAAGTTTCTGCCAAGTCCATGTTTATCCTCTTTGTGGCTGCATAATATTCCATTGTGTATATGTACCACATTTTTTTTTTTTGTCCAGTCCAGTTTTGATGGGTGACATGGTTTTTGCCATTGTGCATAGAGTTGCAACAAACATACATGTGCAGGTATATTTTTTGTAGAATGATTTGAATTCCTCCGGGTATATTCCCAGTAGGGGAATTGTTGGGTCATATGGAACGTCAATTTCTAGTTCTTTCAGAAACTGGCACACTGTCTTCCAAAGAGGTTGCACTAGTTGGCATTCCCACCAGCAGTGCAGAGAAGTGTGCCTTTTTCTCTGCATCCTCACCAGCATCTGTTGTTGTTTGTTTTATTAATGATGGCCATTCTTATTGGGGTTAAGTGGTATCTCAATGTGGTTTTGATTTGCATTTCTCTGATGATGAGTGAGGCTGAGCACTTTTTAATGTGTCTGTTGGCTGCCCATATATTTTCTTTGGAGAAGTGTCTATTGTCATTTGTACACTTTTTAATGGGGCTGTTTGTTTTTTTCCTTTCAGCACATTTGAGTTCTTTGTAGATCCTAGATGTTAGGCCTTTGTCAGATATACAGTTGGCAAATATTTTTTTCCATTTTGTAGGCTGTCTCTCTGCTCTGTTGATGGTTTCTTTTGCTTTGCAGAAGCTTGTTGGTTTGATGAGGTCCCATTTGTCTATCTTATTTCTTAAGGTATAGGCATTTAGGGTTCTGATTAGGAATTGGTTGCCAGTTCTAATTTCCATAAGGGTGTTTCCCGTGTTTTCTAAGATTTGTATAGTTTGAGGTTTTACACTTAGGTCTTTGATCCACTTAGACTTAGTTTTTGTGTATGGAGATAGGTAGGGGTCCTGTTTCAGTCTTCTGCACGTGATCAGCCAGTTTTACGAGCACTATTTACTGAATAGGTTCCCCTCTCCCCAGTGGTTGTTGTTGGAGACTTTGTCAAAGATGAGTTGGTTGAGAAATTGAGGCTTTGCTTCTGGAATCTCTATACTGTTCCATTGGTCTATGTGCCTGTTCTTGTACCAATACCAGGCTGTTTTTATTACTGTAGCCTTATAGTAAAGTTTGAAGACTGGAAGTGTGATACCTTCTGCTTTGTTTCTTCTGCTAAGAATTGTTTTGACTATTTGTGGTTATGTTTCCATATGAATTTCTGTATTGTCATTTCCAGGTCTGAAAAGAATGATGTTGGTAACTTAATGGGTATTGCATTGAATCTATAGATTGCCTTTGGTAGGATGGATATCTTAACAATGTTGATTCTTCCTATCCATGAACATGGAATATTTTTTCATTTGTTTGTGTCATCTTGGATATCTTTGAGTAGTGTTTTGTAGTTCTCATTGTAAAGGTCTTTCACTTCTCTGGTTAGGAAGATGTGGAAGTATTCCATTTTTTGTGTGACTATTGTCAATGGGATTGTGCTTTTAATTTGGGTCTCTGCCTGCTTGTTTTTGGTGTATAGGAATGTAATTTGTCTTTTGCACATTTATTTTATACCGTGAGACTTTGCCAAAGTCCTTTATCAGTGCAAGCAGGTTTTTGACAGATTCTCTTAGATTTTTGAGGTATAGGATCATATCATCAGCAAATAGGGATAACTTGACTTCCTCTTTTCCTATTTAGATCCCTGATTCCCTTCTCTTGTCTAATTGTCCTAGCTAGGACTTCCAACACAATGTTGAACAAGAGGGGTGAGAGTGGGCAGCCTTGTCTTGTTCCAGTTTTCATGGGAAATGTTTCTGGTTTCTGTCCATTTAGCATTATGTTAGCTGTGGGTTTATTGTAGATGGTACTTACTATTTTGAGGTATGTTCCTTCTATACTTAGGTGTTTAAGAGTTTTTTTATCAAGAAAGGATGCTCGATTTTATCAAAAGCTTTTTCTGCATTTAATAATATACTCATGTAGTTCTTGTTTTTACATCTGTTGATGCATTTAATTATATGTATGGTCTTGCAAATGTTGAACCAGCCCTGCAACTTGCAGCTGAAGCCTACTTGGTCATGGTGGATGATTTTTGAGATGTATTTTTGGATCCAATTTGCTAGAATCTTGTTGAGGATTTTTGCATCAATATTCATAAGGGATAATGGTCTGCAGTTCTTTATTTTTGTTGGATCTTTACCTGTTTTGGGTATCAGTGTGATATTAGCTTCTTAAAATTATTTAGGGAGAATCCCATCTTTCTCAATTGTCTGGAATACTTTCAATAGGATTAGTATCAGCTCCTCCTTGTACATTATGTAGAATTCTCCTGGAAAGTCATTGGTCCAGGGCTTTTTTTTAAAGGTAGTTTTCATATGACAGAGTAATTTCTTGGGTTTTTATTGGTCTATTGAGTGTCTCAATGTTTTCTTGTTCAACCTGGGGAGGTTGTGTGATGTCAGAAAGTCCTCCATTTCATTTAGGTTATCAAGTTTGTTTCCATATAGGTGTACATAGTAATTTCTGCTAATCTTTTGTATTTCTTTGGGGTCAGTTGTGATTTGATCTTGTGTATTTCCTATTGTGTTTATTTGGTCTTTTTCTCTCTTTTTCTTGGTCATTCTGGCTAGGAATCCATCAATCTTTTTAATTCTTTCAAGGTTTTAGTTTTGTTGATTTTTTTTTTTTGAGCTGGAGTTTCACTCTGTCACCCAGACTGGAGTGCAGTGGCCGCTCCCGGCCACCGCAGCCTCGACCTGCTGGGCTCTGGTGATCCTTCTGCCTCAGCCTTCCAAGTAGCCGGAATTACAGGCATGTGCTACCATGCCCGGCTGATTTTTTGATTTATTAATGAGATGAGGTCTCGCTGCCCAGGCAGGTCTCAAACCCGCGGGCTCAGGCAATCCACTCACCTCAGCCTCCCAAAGGCACGGGATTACAGGCTGAGCCACCGAGCCTGGCTTGGTTGATTTTTTTAATGATATTTTTGCCTTCTATGTTCTATACTTGGGTTCTTATTTTGGTGATTTGTATTCTTCTGCTAAAGTTGGGGTTTTGGTGGTCTTCTCATCCCAGTTCCCTTAGGTGATTTGTTAGGCTCTCCACTTGTGATCTTTCCATTTTCTTGATGTGTGTTGGTAGAGACATAAATTCTCCTCTTAGAACTGATTTCATGGGATCCCAGAGGTTTTGTTAAGATGTTTCTTCATTTTCATTTGTTTCCAGGAATCTTTTAATTTCTGCTTTGATTTCTGTGTTGACCCAGGAGTGTTCAGCTTCATGCTGTTTAGTGTCCATATCTTTGTTGGCTTTGGGGAAATTTTGTTGGTGTCGATATTTATTTTTATTCTACTGTGTTCTGAGAAGGTGCATGACAAGATTTCAACTATATGGAATTTGTTTATTCTTGATTTATGGCCAGGATGTGATCGGTCTTGTAGTATATTCCAGGTGGTGATGAGTAGAATGTATATTCTGTGGTTGTTGGGTGGAATAATATGTAGGTATCTATTAAGTCCATTTGGTCGAGTTTCAAGTTTAGGTTCTAGATCTCCTTGTTTTTTTGCCTTGATGATCTATCTAGTGCTGTTAGTGGAGTATTCAAATCCCCTGCTATAATAGTGTTAGAGTCAATATCTTTTTTTAGTTTACTTAGTAGTTGCTTTATAAATGCTGGTGCTCCTGTATTGGGTGCATATATGTTTAGGATGGATATTTCTTACTGATAGATTGAACCTTTTATCATTATGTAGTGTCCTTTTCTTCTTTTTTAATTTTTTATAGCTTAAAGTTTGTGTGTCTGATACTAAGATTGCAAATCCTGCCTCTTTTGTGTTCCATTTGCCTGAAAACTTGTTTTCCATCCTTTAACTTTGAGTCTGTGCATTCTTGTGATAAGATGAGTCTCCTGGATGCAGCAAGTAATTGGGCCATGGTTTCTTATCCAGTTTGCCATTCTGTATCTTTTCAGTGGTGCACTTAGTCCATTCACATTCAGGCTGATTATTGAAATGTGATTATTTATCACTGTCACAAGGCTCTTATAAAATTTTTTCTTTGTTTGCTTGTTTTCTTTTGGCTTTGGGGTTGATGTATGTGTGTGTTTTCAAGTTTCTAGTTGCACTGTATTCTCTGTTGATTCTGTGCTCTGCTGTTTTCTTGGGAAGTGTATGGTCATTCTTTTTTCTTTCTTCTGTACTTAATACTTTTTTGAGTGTCTCCTGTAAAGCTGGTCCGGAGGCTACCTAATATCTTAGGGATTGGATGTCTGCGAAGGATTGTAGTTCTCCATCACTGATGAATCTGAACTTAGCTGGATAGGAAACTCTTGGTTGAAATTGTTTATCTTTGAAGACTTTGAATATTGGACTCCAGTCCCTGCTTGCTTGCAGTGTTTCTGCTGATAGGTCTGCTGCTATTCTGATTGGTTTTCCCTGGTAGGTAGTCTGACCTTTCTCTCTTGATGCCTTTAGGAATTTTTCTCTTGTGCCTACTTTGTGTATGCCAATTACTGTGTCTAGGGATTGGTTTTCTCATTTGATGTCTTGTGAGGGTTCTCTTGTGTTTGGTTGGTCACATCTTTGGTGAGATGGGGAAAGTTCTTGGATTACCTCCTGAAAGAGTTGCTCCAAGATATCCTCCATTTTCCTTTCTTCTTCTGGGATACCAATCAGGTGTACGTTCAGTCTCTTGATATAATCACACATCTCTTATAGGTTTTGTTCTTTCTTTCTAAGTCTTCCTTCTTTTTTTTTTTTTACAGATCAGGTTAATTCCATGTTCTGGTCTTCAAGTTCTGAGATTCTTTTTTCAGCTAGATTAATTCTGCTTTCCATGCTTATCATCTTGTTATTTATTTCCCGGATGAAATTTTTTATTTCCAAAATATCTGTTACAAGTTCTTTCAGTGTTGCATCTTGTCTTTCTTGAATCTTATTCATTCTTTCCATCCATTCCCTAATCCCTGTCATATTCTGGGGCCAGTCATTGGTGACTTCCATTCTTTGGGCCCCAAGGTCTGATTGCTCAGGAGTTTTCTCTTTGGTACACTTGAAATTGCCTGAGGTCTTCCTTTGGTTTTTCCTCATTTGTGACAGATCTCTTGTTTTTCTAATTCTTTTATTCATTGTCAGTGGGAGAGGCTTTTCCTTCTGATGTTTGCTTAGTCCTCTACTCTTCCATGATCTGGGCTCTGGATTTGTTCTATTTTGAAATAGGACTGTGGGTGGAAAGCTTTGCTATCTCTTATAGTTTTTGAAAGTCACATAAAGTAGGGGATGGGGTGCTAGATTCAGAAACTACTTGCAAATTACAATGTTCACTTATTGTGGTATGTGTTCCCTGAGACCCACTCCCCCCCCACTCTATATGATGATGCAAAGCGGAAACCAATGCAAAAAACAATTGAACTCACACACACACACATACACACACACTCCAAAACAAACTGGAGTAACAACCAAGTGAAACAAAACAAACGACAACAAAAACCAAAAAGACTAAACACACACACACACGCCTAGCACAAAGTGAAGAGAAGAAAAACAGAAAGACTGGAGAGGGAAAAAAGGAATTCATGTTGAACCCTCATACATATATTGACAGACACCTTAAACTATAAAAACTGAAAATAAAAAAACCCAGAACAAAAGAGCGAAAACCAACCAACAACAGCAAAACTGAAAGATGAACACTCAAGTATTCACACACACACATTAACAGAAAATGACAAATAAAAGAAGAAAGAAACAGAAAAATAAAAGAAAAAAGTGGGGGGGATGCAGATCAAACCCTCACATACACATTCATGCACAAAGGAAAAATATTTTAAAAAATAGATGAACTAACAAAGAAACAGGCAAAAAAATTTTTTTTAATTGAAAATTTTAAAAAACCTGCCCTCTTGTGGAAGGCTCTGTAATTGTTCCTCTAATCAGGTCTCTCCTGCAGAGCCACTTTTTTCACTCTCTCCTCAGTGTTCAAAACCCAGGAAGGAGGAGGGGCAGTGGAGGTGGTAGGACTGCAGTCCCCTCCCCTCCCATTCTCATATGGTCAGGGAGATCTCCTCTGGTGGGGAGGTATGAAATTGTCTCTTCCCAAGGTATGTACTCGCAGGGGCTGCCCCAGCCAGGCCTTTCCTGGAATGGAGTTCTCCTATTGCAACTGACATCCAGGCTCCATCTGGATTTGTCCCTCTCAGTCATGGTCAAGCTGTGTGGGTGTGATGTTCAGAGGATTGCTGGAGAGCAGGGGGTTTGGGTCAGTCCCAGACTCACCACTGATCTCTTTAGGGTTTTTCCTTGTCCTTTTCTAGCCACACTCTTTGTCTCATAGCTGGATCAGGTAGTGGGTGGGGCACCTGGAACTCAGCACTTGTCAGGTCCCTGCAAAGTTTGTGTTTTCAGAATATTCCCTCTGGGTCACAATCAATCTCAGTCACAGAGATTGGATCTGTTACTCCATGGTGAGCAAGTCAGAGCACTTTCCTGACCCATCTTCAAGATGGTGGTAGAGTGCCTCTCTTGTCCTCTTTCATGGGACTTTGCCTCTGGACCCCTTCTGCAGCCCCAGCTGCCAGTGCCCTGCCAGGTGCTGAAGTGGTGAAGGAAATCCGGGAGTTGGCAGTCTCTCTCCTGCTGCAATGTGAAGGAGAGCATGGGGCAATGATTTCTCCCTGCCACTTTTTTGCAGAAAAAATTTTGTCCATTTAAAAAAAAAAATGCTCAGCTTCTGCAACCTAGGATGAAGCAGAGAAGCTGCAGCACCAGCTATCACACTAGGAGGCTGACCACTTGCTCACGAGACTTAGATAGTCTCTCCCAGCATTTTCTTCCCAGGGAGAGTTTATTGATTTAAAAAAAAAAGAAAGAAAGAAAAAGAAAATGGCACTTGGCTTCTGCATCCTGGGAACTGCTAGGGTCCAAGCCCAGCAGCTGTGACATCAGTTGCTGCACCAGGAGAGCCCTGGCTACTAGTTCTCTAGCCCTCATTCAGTCAGCCACTCACATGCCCACTCACTCACCAGCATGTACCCAAAATTTTCCATACACTCACTCACAGGGGACTTGCATAGTCTGATTGGCTCGGCCACCATCTTCCTGACCCTTCCCCCATTTTTTTTTAAACAGACAAGTTTTCCTGTGAAGAAGCAGCAGAGAGAGACTACCACCCCAGGCTCTGCTTCACCACTGCATCAGTAGAGACTGCCAGGCCCTGGCTTTGCCTTACCACTCTAGGCTGCAGAGGGAGCATAGAAGCAGTCTCACTGAAGAGGGCAAGCGAGGTACCCCACCACCATCTTGAAAGTGGGGCTGGAAAGAGCTCTGACTTGCTCACCATGGAGTAACAGACCCGATCTCTGTGACTGGCAGATCAACTACTCAGGGGTTGATCATGACCCAGAGGGAATATTCTGAAAGTACAAACTTCAGAGGGACCTGAGGAGTGCTGAGTCCCAGTCAACCCACCCGCTACCCTGATCAAGCCACGGGACAAAGGGTGTGGCCAGAAAAGGATGAAGAAGAACTCCAAAGAGATCAGTAGTGAGTCCGGGTCTGACCCAAACCTCCTCCCCAGAATTCCTCTGAACATCAGACCCACACAGCTGGCTACGACTGAGAGGGACAAACCCAGGCAGAGCCTGGATGTCAGTAGCATTGAGTGGGGCACCTCCCATGAGTACATACCTAGGGAAGAGACAATCCCACTCCTCCCCACTGGAAGGATCTTCTCGACCATACGAGAGTGAGAGGGGTGGACTGCAGTCCCACCCAATTCTACTGCCCCTCCTCCTTCCCTGCTCTGGATAGTGGGGAGAGAGTGAAAGACATAGAGGCTCAGCAGGAGAGACCAAATTAGAGGAACAATTACAGAGCCTGCCACATGAGGGCAATTAAAAAAAAATTTTTTTAATTGTTTTGACTGTTTGTTAGTTCATCTATTTTAAAAATATTTTTCCTTTGTGCATAAATGTGCATGTGAGGTATTGATCTGCATTCCCCCATTTTTTTTCTTTTTTCTTTTCTTTTTCCATTTCTTTCTTTTTTGTTTGTTGTTTTCTGTTTTTGTGTGTATGTTAATGATTGAGTGTTCATCTTTCAATTTTGTTGTTGTGGGTTTGTTTTTGCTCTTTTGTTCTCTGTTTTTTTAAATTTTTATAATTTAAGGTGTGTGTCAATATATGTGTGAGGGTTCTGTCTGAATTCCTTTATTTATTTTTTTTTTCTGGTCTTTCTGTTTTTCTTCCTCAATCACTTTATGATAGGCGTGTGTGTGTATTCAGTTTTCTTGGGTTTTTTTGTTGCTGTTTGTTTTGTTTCACTTGGTTGTTATTCCAGTTTGTCCCAGGGTGTGTGTGTATGTCTCTGTGTGTGTGTGTTCAATTGTTTGTTGTTGTTGATTTTGGGTTGTTTTTTTTTTTGCATTGGTTTCTGCTTTGCATCATCATCTAGAGTGATGGTGGGGAGTGAGTCTCAGGGAACACATACCACAATCAGTCTGTAATTTCTGTAATCCCCTACCTTATTCGACTTTCAAAAACTACAAGAGACAGCAAAGCTTCCCACTCACAGTCCTATATCAAAATAGAACAAATCCAGAGCCCGGATCAGGGAAGAATAGAGGACTGAGCAAACATCAGAAGGGAAACTCTCTCCCACTGACACTGAATAATGGAATTAAGAGAAAAGCAAGAGACCTGTCAAAAATGAGGAAAAAACAGCGGGAAACCACAGGTAATTTCAAGTGTAACAAAGAGAAAGCCCCTAAAAAATCAGATTTTGGTGCCTAAACAATGAAAATCATCAACTACTGGCCCCAGAATATGACAGGGATTAGGAAAAGACAAGACAAGAAAGACAAGATGCAACATTGAAGGAACTTGTAACAGAGATTTTGGAAATAAAAAATTTCATCCAGGAAATAAATAACAAGATGACTAGCATGGAAAGCAGAATTAATCTAGCTGAAAAAAGAATCTCAGAACTTGAAGACAAGAACATGGAATTAACACAAACTGCTAAAACAAACAAACAAACAAACATAGAAAGGAGACTCAGAAAGAAAGAACAAAGCCTATAAGCGATGTTTGATCATATCAAGAGGCTGAACCTACACCTGATTGGTATCCCAGAAGAAGAAAGGGAAATGGAGAACAACTTGGAGCAACTATTCCAGGAGGTTATCCAAGAAAACTTTCCCCATCTCACCAGAGATGTGACCAGCCAAGCACAAGAGATACAGAGAACGCTCACAAGACATCAAATGAGAAGACCAACCCCTAGACACATAGTAATTGGCCTACACAAAGTAGGCACCAAAAAAAAAAAAATTCTAAAGGCATCAAGAGAGAAAGATCAGATTACCTGCCAGGGAAAACCAATCAGAATAGCAGCAGACCTATCTGCAGAAACACTGCAAGCAAGCAGGGACTAGAGTCCAATATTCAAAGTCCTCAAAGTTAAACAATTTCAACCAAGAATGTTCTTACCCACCCAAGTTCAGCTTCAATAGTGATGAAGAATTACAATCCTTGGCAGACATCCAATCCCTGTGAGATTATGCAGGTTCCAGACCAGCTCTACAGGAGACACTCAAAAAAGTATTAAGTACAGAAGAAAGAAAACAAAGAATGACTACACACTTCCCAAGAGAACAGCAGAAGGTAGAATCAGCAGAGTATACAGTGCAACAGGAAGCTTGAAAACACACATACACCAACCCCAAAGCCAAAAGAAAACAAACAAACAAAAAATTTTATAAGAACCTCATGAAAGGGATAAATAATCATATTTCAATACTCAGCCTGAGTGTGAATGAATTAAATACACCACTGCAAAGACACAGAATGGCAAACTGGATAAGAAACCATGACTCAATTACTTGCTGCATCCAGGAGACTCAACACATCACAAGGGATGCACACAGACTCAAATTTAAAGGATGGAAAATGAGTTTCCAGGCAAATGGATCACAAAAGAAGGCAAGAGTCGTGATCCAAATATCAGACAAAACAACCTTTAAGCTATCAACAATTTAAAAGACACAAAAGGACACTACATAATGATAAAACGTTCAATCAATCAACAAGAAATATCCATCCTAAACATATATGTACCCAGCACAGAAGCAGCAGCATTTATAAAGCAACTACTAAGTAAACAAAAAAGAGATATTGACTCTAACACTATTATAGCAGGGGACTTGAATACCCCACTGACAACCCTAGATTGCTCATCAAGGCAAAAAATCAATAAGGAGATCCAGAACCTAAACTTGAAACTCGACGAAATGGACTTAATAGATACCTACAGGCTATTCCACCCAACAACCACAGAATATGCATCCTACTGATCACCATAAGATGTACTCTAAGATCAATCACATCCTTGGCCATAAGTCAAGCATGAACTATTTCATAAGGTTGAAATCTTGCCTTGTACCTTCCCAGACCACAGTGGAATAAAAATAAATATCAACACCAACAAAATTTCTCCAAAGCCCACAAAGACATGAACACTAAACAGCATGATGCTGAAAACTACTGGGTCAACACTGAAATAAAAGCAGAAATTTAAAAATTCCTGGAAACAAATGAAAATGAAGAAGCATCTTAACAAAACCTCTGGGATGCCATGAAAACAGTTCTAAGAGGGAAATTTATATCTCTACTAGCACACATCAAGAAAATCGAAAGATCACAGGTAGAGAGCCTAACAAATCACCCAAGGAAGCTGGAAAAGGAAGACCACCAAAACCCCAACTTTAGCAGAAGAATCCAAATCACAAAAGCAAGAGCCCAAATATGGGACAAAAAAGACAAAAATATTATAGAAAACATCAACAAAACTAAAAACTGGTTCTTTGAAAGAATTAACAAGATTGATGGACCACTAGCCAGAATGACCAAGAAAAAGAGAGAAAAAGCCCAAATAAACACAATCATAAATATAAAAGATCAAATCACAACTGACTCCAAAGAAATACAAAAGACTATCAAGATTATTATGTACACCTATATGGAAACAAACTTTATAACCTAAATGAAATGGAGGACTTTCTGACATTACACAACCTTCCCAAGTTGAAACAAGAAGACCTTGAGACACTAAATAGACCAATAATAACCCAGGAAATTGACCCTATCATACAAAAACTACCTACTAAAAAAAACACCAAACCAGATGCTTTCCAGCAGAATTCTACAAAATGTACAAAGAGGAGCTGATACCAATACTATTGAAAGTATTCCAGGCAATTGAGAAAGATGGAATTCTCCCCAAATCATTTTATGAAGCTAACATCACACTGATACCCAAACTGGGTAAAGATCCAACAAAAATAAACAACTACAGGCTGATATCCCTTATGAACATAGATGCAAAAATTTTCAACAAGATTCTAGTAAATTGGATCCAAAAACACATCTCAAAAAACATCCACCATGACCAAGTAGGCTTCATCCCCAAGATGCAGGGCTGATTCAACATTCGCAAGACCATAAATATAATTAAATACAACATCAGATGAAAAAAAAAAGAATCATATGATTATATCATTAGGGGCAGAAAAAACTTTTGATAAAATCCAGCATCCTTTCTTGATAAAAAACACTCAAACACCTAGGTATAGAAGGAACATAACTCAGAATTGTAAGTGCCATCTATGATCACAGCTAACATATTACATTCTGTTACATAATGCATTCTGCATTAATGAACATTCTGTTCATTTAAACAGAAACTGGAAAAATTTCTCCTGAAAACTGAAACAAGGCAAGGCTATCCACTCTCACCCCTCTTGTTCAACATTGTGTTGGAAGTCCTAGCTAGGACAATTAGATAAGAGAAGGAAATCAGAGGTATCCAAATAGGAAAAGAGGAAGTCAAGTTATACCTCTTTGCTGATGATATGATCTTATGCCTTGAAAATCCAAAAGAATTTGTCAAAAACCTGCTTGCACTGATAAAGGACTTTGGCAAAATCTCAGCGTTCAAAATAAATGTACAAAAGACAGTTGCATTCCTGCGGGGTCCCGCCCCACAAGGGTCGTGAGATATGTTGAAGGAGAGACAGGTGACGACGACGATCATATACCGGACACCTGCTTCTTGAACAGAAGACAATTTAATGCTAGTTAATACAGAGCTTTTATACCATTTTTGAAGGGGCAAGACAAAGAAAACTCTTTCACATACATATCTTTTAAAAGTTACCAGCTAGTGGTCTTAGTAGCAAACAAACCAAGATTCCCATAGGCTTTAGTAACAAATAAGCCAGGAATCTCATAGGCATTTAGACAAGTCTTATTCATAAAGCCAACAATGACACTCTCAGTCCAATGTCCCAAATTACAAATGTTTCAAGAAAGTTTCTTTAAGTGTATATTTCTTTATGTGTCAGGAATATTCTCATCTTAGGCTCTTGTGTTCTTCAGAGTCCTGTGATCGCCTCCCTTGTCCAGATGTCCTCGTTACTTTTCTCTTATCTTGCAGTGCTTGTTTCTAAAGAGAACTCAAAAGAAGCTTTTAGTAATGTTTCCCAGGCCCCTCAAGGTTACTTTCCGTTTTAGCTGATCTTTCATAAAAGTGTCTGATTATTATATTATGAGTTCAGTGAAAACCTACTCTATAAATGTTAACTTAGAGTTTTAACTATAGAATTAAGTAAAAACCTTAACATTAATCTTTATCCTAAGTTAGTGAAAACAGTGTTATAAATCACCTACATAACTCCTAGATAAGTGTTAGAACTTATAATGAATTCATAATGAAACTTGTGTTTCTAAAAATTCTTATGTCTAAACACTAAACTGCATAATCCTAAATCAAATAAGGAGTGGATATACTTATATCATTTATTACTTAAGCAATATCTAGTAACTTATAACCAAGTGAAATAAAGCATTCTTGATGTGCTTCAGAGTTTAACCCTTGCATATGTTAGAAAAGGCCAAGTGGCATAGTGGGAAAAATGGAAAAATAAACCATGATATTTCCAGGTTAGCTGTGATTCTTCACATAAACATGCCATCTTCTTCTTCCATGACTGCACAGAATTTCTTCAGCTGTATCAACAGCAAAGATGGAAGACAGAAGGGCCTCAGTTGCCTGGGCTCACTTTGCGGCCAGGGTCCTCAGCGCACCTGGACTTTGTCATCAGGCGGGCCTCCAAGGCTGGCTCCCAACACATTCCTATACACCCACAACAAGCAGGCAAAGACACAAATTAAAACCACAATCCCATTCACAATAGCCACACGCACACAAAAAGAAATACCTTGGCATCTTCCTAACCAGAGTAGTGAAAGACCTTAATGATGAGAACTACAAAACACTGCTCAAAGAAATCCAAGAAGACACAAACAAAAGGAAAAATATTCCATGGATAGGAAGAATCAACATTGTTAAGATGGCCATCCTACCAAAGGCAATCTACAGATTCAATGCAATACCCATTAAGTTATCAACATCATTCTTCTCAGACCTGGAAATGACAATACAGAAATTCATATGGAAACATAAACAACCACGAATAGCCAAAACAATCCTTAGCAAAAGAAACAAAGCAAGAGGTATTACACTTTCAGACTTCAAACTTTATGATAAGGCTACAGTAATCAAAACAGCCTGGTATTGGTACAAGAACAGGCATATAGACCAATGGAACAGGATAGAGATTCCAGAAGCAAAGTCTTAATTTCTCCACCAACTCATCTTTGACAAAGCTTCCAACAACAACCACTGGGGAAGGAGCACCTACTCGGTAAATGGTCCTGGGAAAAATGGCTGTTCACATGCAGAAGATTGAAACAGGACCCCTACTATCACCATACACAAAAGTTAACTCTAAGTGGATCAAAGACCTAAATGTAAAACCTCAAACTATATGAATCTTAGAAAACGCAGGAGACACACTTATGGAAATTGGAATTGGTGACCAATTCCTGTTCAGAACCCTAAGTGTCCATATCATAAGAAATAAGATAGGCAAATGGGACCTCATCAAACTGACGAGCTTCTGCAAAGGAAAAGAAACTGTCAGGAGAGCAGGGAGACAGGACACAGAATGGGAAAAAGTATTTGCCAACTGTATGTCTGACAAAGGCCTAACAAGAAAACAAACAGCCCCATTAAAAAGTGTGCAAATGACATGAATAGACACTTCTCAAAAGAAGATTTATGGGCAACCAACAGACACATGAAAAAGTGCTCAATCTCACTCATCTTCAGAGAAATGAAAATCAAAACCACATTGAGATACCACCTAATCCCAGTAAGAATGGCCATCATTAATAAAGCAAACAACAACAGATGTTGGCAAGGTTGTGGAGAAAAAGGAAGGCTTCTCTGCACTGCTGGTGGGAATGCAAGCTACTACAACCTCTTAGGAAGACAGTGTGGTGATTTCTGAAAGAACTAGAAATTGACCTTCCACATGACCCAGCCATCTCCCTATTGGGAATATATTCAGAGGAACTCAAATCATTCCACAAAAAAGATACCTGCACACACATATTTGTTGCAGCTCTATTCACAATAGCGAAAACATGAAACCAATCATGCTCCCCATAGAAGCTGAACTGGATTAAAAAAATGTGGTACATATACACAATGGAATATTATGCTGCCAAAAAGAAAGACAAACCTATGAACTTTACAACAACTTGGATGGATTTAGAGTCTATCATATTCAGTCATCTATCACAGAAACAAAGAACAGAGTACCAAATGTTCTCACACTTAAGCAGACCTTGAACAATTATCATAATACTATAAGAAAGGGATTGGACAGTAGTGGGAAACTGCCAGGGGAGGGGGGTGGGATTGACAGTTGAGAGAAACTGCCAGGGGAGGGAGGGGCAATCATCATCAACAAGGTTACCTGCATAATCAACGTTTGTATACCTAACCCTGAATTGTACTCCACATCCTTAAAATAAAAAAAAAAGATAATCCTTTCCTGAAAATTAAAAAAAAAAAGTGAACACAAAAAACCATAGCCCTCATATACACAAACAATGAAGAGAGACCTCATTTATGGTATCAATAAAGAATAAGCCAGACACTATGGCTCACACCTGTGATCCCAGCACTTTGGGAGGCCAAGGTGGGAGAATTTCTTGAGCCCAAGAGTCTGAGACCAGTCTGGGCAACACAATAAAACCTCTTTTCTACAATAAATACAAAATTTAGCTGGGTGGTGACATGTACCTATAGTCCCACCTATTTGGGAGGTTGAGATGGAAGGACTGCGAGAACCTAGGAGGCTGAGGCCAGGGTGAGCCAGGATCACTCCACTGCACTCCAGCCGGGCAACAGAATGAGATCTTGTCTAAAAAAACAAAAACAAAACTAAATGTTTATAAAATAAATTTAACAAATGTGTAAAACTTCATGTGGAAATTGTTAACTATATTAACCATAAATGTTAGATGTTTTGACATTAAATGTTTTGATATTAAATATTTTTTTAAAAGACCCAAGAGTTGCCTTCTGAAGAAAAGTAGAAGAAATGGAAAAATGGAAATCTATCACCTATTCTTGGATAGCAAAACTAAATTATAGACATGGCTGTTCTCCCTAAATTAATTTATAAACTAAATATAATCCCAATAAAATATCAGCAAGCAATTTTATGGAATTAGACAAACTCATACTAAATTTCACATGAAAAAAGAAACATGGACGACTAGCCCTGAAAACACTGAAAGTGAAAATCTATGAGAGACCACTATCCCTACCAGGCATTAAAATCTCATACAAAGCTGCCTGTCAACAGTCATGTGTTTTGTTTGTCTATTTTTTTGAGTTGAAGTCTTGCCACACTGGAGTGCAGTAGCATGATCATGGCTCAATGCAGCCTCAACCTCCTGGATTCAGGCAATACTTGTGCCTCAGCCTTCCGAGGCACAAGAACTAGAACTAGAACTATAGGCATGTGCAATCACACCTGGCTACTTTTTGGATTTTTTTTTCTGGGGTGGGGGTAGACAGGAGGTCTCACTATGTTGCCCAGGCTGATCAAATTCCTAGGCTCAAGCAATCCTCCCACTTGACCTTCCAAAGTGATGGAATTACAGGTGTGAGCCACTGTGCCCAGCTGACATCCATGGGATTTTATGTGAATTGCATTGAATTTATAGTTTAAATTCAGGAGAATGTAAATTTTTACAATATTCAGTATTTTCATTTGTGAACATGCTGTATACTTATGCATCATCATTATTATTTTTTGAGTTGGATTCTCACTCTGTCGTCCAGGCTGGAGTGCAGTGGCACACTCATGGCCACGCCAGCACCAACCTGCTGGGCTCCAGCAATTCTGCTGTGTCAGCCTTCCAAGAAGCCAGAACTACAGGCATGTGCTACCATGCCTGGCTAATATCTGATTTATCGTAGACACAAGATTTTGCCAAGTTGCCCGGGCTAGTCTCAAACCTGCAGGCTCAGGCAATTCACTCAGCTTGGCCTCCCAAAGTGCTGGGATTACAGGTTGAGCCACTGAGCTTGGCCTACTGATGCATTATTAAAGTCTTTTAAAAAAATGTTTTATTGAAAATAAGGGTTTATAATGTTCTCCATGAAGCTCCTCTAAATATTGTTAGATTTATTCCTAGGCCCCTTACAATTTCTGTTATTGCAAATTCATTTTTTCTATAGTTATATTTTATAATTGTCTGTGTTGGGCATAGAAATGTAATTGACATCTTGCTAAGTAAACATGTATCCAGTAACTTATTGTACTCTTTTATTGGCTTTAACACTTTGCTAGATTTGCTTGGAATTTCTACATAGACAATATCATTTGCTGTTTATTTACTCCCAATCCATGTCTTTCACTTGTTTACTAGTCTACTCATTTTTGAACACTTACATTTGAATTAGTAGAGTCTGTAACTAATCACACCGTCTTCATAAATAAAAGGACTCAGTTCCAATCGTTCTGTTTTTTATGTTACTGCCTTTTAGTATTTTAGTTCTTACTTTTTGTACAAACCCAAAATGTATTACTTTATTATTGTCTTATACTGTTAATGTTTATTTAGATTTATCCATGTTTGTCATTTTCTTTGTTCAGCATCACTCTTTCCTTTCTCCAACTTGCTTCTGAGTTCAACTTCCTTTTCCCTGAAGAACATTGTTTTTTTCCAGTGAAAGTATATAAATGATAAACTTTCAGTTTTATTCGTCTGAAAATATAATTTAAAAAATCCTCACTGTTGAATGATAATTTAGTAAAGTATAGTGTTCCAGATTGACAGTTATTAATCTTTTTCCTTAGCATTAAAAAGCTATTACTCCATTGCCCTGTCACTTCTGTTGTTCCTATTGAGAAATTTGCTATATTATTCCTATTTCAATAATTTGTCCTTTTGTATTCTCTGGTCACTTAAAAATTTTCTTTCTGTCTTTGTTACTCTAAAGTTTCACTATAGTGTATCTTGGAGTAGATTATTATGGTCAGGTTTTGTTGTGTTACCTGAATCTGAAGATTCATGGCTTTCATTTGTTCTGGAAATTTCTGTCATTATCTCTTTATCATCTCTCTCCATTTGCTCTACTATTTCCTCAAAGAACATGGATTGGCTGTTTGAGTAGCTTAATTCTGCTATCGATTATATTTAATAACCATCATTTATTGTGGATTGTTTCTTTTAGTGTTATAAAATATTGACTCAAGAGCTGATTCTCAATGTGTTTTATTGACAAAATGTACTTCCAAAGAGTTTTGTGTTAGTTCTTTCCAGGGATTTTAATGTCCCAGGACAACTTCTTATGTTAATATCTGACCCTCAGAATTGCCAGACTATGAAGATACTACAATGTGTTCCCCAAACTTATATACAGCAGATTATTCTTCTTCTCAATAAATACATTCAGTTCAGCCCCAAACTGACAAACTTCCTTGACATTACCCAGTGCAATAGGTGTATTCCTCCCTAGTCTACTCTTTCAAAAATGTTATTTAAGGACTTAAAGGTCCTGACTTTATAAGAAGAGGTTTAAAGCAGGTAGTATCTCAGTCCTTAGCTTATGTGGGCTCCAGGTCTCATCTTCAAGTTTCTCATAGATGTTAACTCAATTTCTAGATTTCCGAGACCAACAACCTCCATCTCTCACCAGATCCAGTTTCTCAGAGTAGTCACAGTCTTGGTTCAAATTATCACTCTGATAGAGATCTGACCATTCCTGATCCTGTATATTTTTGTCATTTTTCTAGATTGGCTATCTATTCCAAAGAGAATTTATTCTATATTATATCTAGCATTTTTAGGTCATTATAGCAGGATGGTATTTAGTGATCTAATCTATTACAATGCTAGAATCATTAGTCTTCTTAGTATGTACTTGATTTTCTATTATTCCTGCTTCCAAACCTATATCACTTGCTTTGGTCAGGGTTTTCTTCTATCTAATCCATTAAGATGTCATTATCTTTAATGCTTTTATGCTTTTGCTCTGGCTATTTTCTGACCTGACATACTCACTATCCCCCCAATTCTAGACTTTAAGAGTCAGCTCCATGATGTTTCTTACTTTTCTAGTCATCGCTGATTTCCTTCTCCTTCAATATGTCCTAGAATCATAGTACACAAACAGTCCTGAGCTATATGTAGTCTTCCATTATTTGCTTTTGTTTCTTGGGTCTTATTTCACATATTCAACTTCAGGAAACTGAATTTGAAGAAATATCTTTGTCCTGCTTAAACCACCAAAGAGAGCTAAGATATTTAATGTGTGCTATTATTCCTTTAAAATGCTAATTGTAATCAATAACAATTTAGAAAATTTATAATTTATGCAGATCTCTCTTTTGACAATATAGAAATTAAATATTATCTACTTTTTTCATGAAAGAAAAGTTGTGTTGTCACCATAGAACCAGAACATTCTCACTTTTGTGTAATCCACTCTGAGACCTGCAGTGGGACTCATTCCCAGGGTTTTAATCAGCTTTGGAACAGGCAGTGCTCATGCCAGATACAGACTGGCAGGAAGCTGATGAGGCAGCACAGTGAATGATCTACCATAAAGGCCATGGGCAAGAGGTGGCCATTAGTCTAGAGCTCAGTAATGCACTCTTCAAGTACATTACTCACCAATCCATCAGGCAACCTGCTACAGGACTGAAAGATTCCAGCACTTTTAAATCTGTAATGTGATGGCTGCCAGCCTGCTCTACATGCCCTAGGTTACAAGGGCACAGCAGTGTGGGAGGAAGGCAATTCATTTGGTGTCATAGCCAGTATTTTTTCTATTCTTTCTTCTGTGTGTACTTAAGAAATGGGGCTTCCATTATCCATAGATTAATAGTGAAGAGAATGCTCTGATGTTTCTATTAGCATTGACGACTGACAGATATTTTCCACTGTCTAATAGGCAGAATTTTCATTAGCTACAACAAGAAACACTTGTATGGGAAATTACATGTTATATTTTAATTCTAAAATACGCCTACATAAATTTTCTAGTAAAATAGACTGCCAGAATGAACCTAACTTAGTTATTAAAAGTAAAACCATAGAAACATAAATATGCCAAAACTTAGTTGTAAATTAAGGTGGCACTTTTTTTTCTATTCAGGTGGCATTTTCCAAATGTAGAGGATCTCTGTGCATATGCCATAATTATGATTGCAAATGAAGATTTAGGCAAATAAAGTGATGAAGTTTACTACAACAGATTTTCTCCATTTGTAATGAACAAAGATATGTAATTAAACAAACTATATTCATAGAAAGGTTACAGGTTTAACTTGATTATGGTAGGCTTATTATTTACCCTGATATTAACAAGATCCCTACTTCTTTAGAGTTACATTATCTTTTACTTTATGATGATATATTTGATTATAATTTTTGAACGTTCTTACTTGGTAATATGAAAGGGTGGCAAATCTGTTGATGTGTCTACTTTTTAAAGTAGCCTGTAAGATCCAAAGGTGGGAGAAGCACTGATCCAGAGCATTCAGTGAGTGTAGTAGGTGAAGGGAAAAAACTGTCTCAGCAGCAGTAATGTCTTGATGGTCACTTGAAAATCAAAGCCTGTATGGGTTCACTGTGGTAATACACAGATGGGGAAGAAGGGAACTCAGAATTCTTGCTCAAGAAAGGTGTACAGATGACCTGCTCTCTTTGCTTCCTGATGGGGTGACTGTACTATCATATCATGTCCTGTATCAGTGCTTTCTCAACCTATGACTGAAAACCAGCAGATCATAATAATAGATAATATTTGCTTAGCATGTACTAAGTAGTTCTTAGGTTATTTTACTTATAGTAATTCATTTAATCTCCACAATAGTCTTCAAGATTGTCATACCTTTCTAGATTTGAGAAAGTAGAGAGTTTAAGTAATGTATACTATCACATGAGTCTGGATTTCAGTATAGCAGTCTGCCCACAGAATGTGTACTCTTTCTTCACCATTTCTTTATACTGCTCCCCATGCCTTTTTCAAAGATCACACACCTACATATTCAGTAGTTCTGGCATCTGTGTTTTGTTTTTTTTTTGTTTTTTTTTTTTTTTGAGTTGGAGTCTCACTCTGTCGCCCAGACTGGAGTGCAGTGGCCGCTCCCGGCCACCGCAGCCTCGACCTGCTGGGCTCCGGCGATCCTTCCGCCTCAGCCTTCCAAGTAGCTGGAATTACAGGCATGCGCTACCACGCCCGGCTGATTTTTTGATTTATTGTAGAGATGAGGTCTCGCTGCCCAGGCGGGTCTCGAACCGCGGGCTCAGGCAATCCACTCACCTCAGCCTCCCAAAGGCGCGGGATTACAGGCTGAGCCACCGAGCCCGGCTCTTGTTTTGTTTTTTTATTAAAGCTCTACAGGTAGTTCTGATGAGCAGCCAGGATTAAGAACTACAGGTGTAGTGCTAGTCGCCTAGCCTGTCCTTTCTAGAGTATGGCTCCCAAGGACTGGGCTTATACTCTCATTTTATACCACAGGAAATGTTTTAGTGTATCACACCATTGTGGATTAACATTCTGTCAAATCATGACCTAAATAGGATTGAAAGATGAGGATAGTACTGCTCTCCCCTGTTCCGGTCATATCATATCTGGAAAATGGGACTTAGCTCTGGGTATTATAGATAAAGAAAGATAGTGGAGAATACCACAATTATGGAGAAATATGAGCCATGAAAGGGAAAAATTGGTTTAAGAAAACTAGGACACTTGGTCTTTAGAAGAAACAATTGTGGGCTGATATGACAGCCCTATTCAAATATCTGAACAGCTATCATCTAAGAGAAGAATAAGAAGTGTGCTAAGGCCCTTCCATATATAATTAGGCTTTATGGATGAAAGTTAAGAAAGATACTGTAGTGTATAATGGAAGAAAGAACTTTCTAGGATTGAGAGGTGCTCAAATACAGAACTGGTTACTCCAGAAAATTCTGAGTTCCCTGCCACTAAAAGTTAAAGTGGCATTTGGTGATACTGTTAAAGAAAAGTTTCAAGCAATGAATGGAGTTGGTCAGAACCCCAAGTTTTTTCTGCATGTAACCTTGGCATAGGCTGGTCTGAAATACAGATGATAGTATGGGCACAGAGTGAGCAGTTTTTGATGCCAGTATCTGTTCTAATTGGTTCATGCTCAGACAGTATATGTTGGTGTTTAATATTTTAAAATATTAGCCGGACTCAGTGGCTCAGCCTGTAATCCCACCCCTTTGGGAGGCTGAGGTGAGTGGCTTGCCTGAGCCCATGGGTTGGAGACCCGCCTGGGCAGCGAGACCTCATCTCTACAATAAATAAAAAATCAGCCAGGCGTGGTAGTGCATGCCTGTAATTCTGGCTACTTGGAAGGCTGAGGCGGAAGGATCGCTGGAGTCCAGCAGGTCGAGGCTGTGGTGGCCGCGAGCGGCCACTGCACTCCAGTCTGGGCGACAGAGTGAGACTCCAACTCAAAAATAAAAAAAAAAAAAATTAAAATATTGCCTCTGGGGCATGGACATTCATTCAATTCAATAATCATATTTTGAGCCCATGCCCAGGAAATAAATTAAAGAAGCAAAAATAAATGACAATGACTCCCACCCTTACATGTAGTGGGGTACACATATACACAATAAATTTAGGTTGAACCATATGACATTGCTGATATTCAACCATTTTGACCTATAAATATGGTGATTTAATATGATTCAGCATAATATAATTGATAAGGGTTGCTATAAAAACATGTAAAAATGCTATGGGAACATAGATGAGTGCTTGTTTAGTCTGTCAGAGCAAGTCTATGTGGAGGATAGAATTTATGGAAAATTTTTGAAAACTGGAGATAATATTTGAGTCATATTAAAAGTTTAAGTAAGAAATTCTCAGGTAAACATACAGATGGAATAGAATGAGAAAAGGGATGGGAGGAATTGGAAGCATTTAGGATTTAGGATTAAAAGGACTATATTTTCCCCATAGTACAAATAATCTATGTATCCTTTATGTATTTTACTAAGTGGCTTTTAGGTATTTATCAATATCCAAAATACTAGAAAGGCTCTAATAAATACCAACGTAGCTGTACTTTCCCCATGAGCATACATTTTATGATGATGAAATAGAGAATGCATATAATCATGTCAAGGGGCATATGACTTTATGACTTTATGTCAAGTAGTCATCTAGACTTTCTGTCCTTAGTTTCCTCATCTATAAAATACATCTAATCATAGTACCTTTATCTTCCATGCTGATGCTTGTCTTATTTCTTTTGTTAGAAAATGAAAAGTGATTATACGTTATGCTCTCAGTTCCAACCTGGAGAATATAAAACATTAAAAATGATATAAAACATTTTTTTTCTCAAGAAAATCATCCTCCTATTTTCAACAAAGTGGGACAAGTGAGAGTTCTCAAGTAGGAAACCTGCTCCTTGAAGTTTCTGGGCTACTTCAACACTAGAAAATTGGCTCATTCAATACCAAAGGCAGTTAAGTCAGTATTTACGAGGAGTCTAGGGATTTTCTTCTGGGGGGAAAAAACCTTCCTGCAACCAAACAACTAAATATTCTGGATAAAAGATTTACAACATCCTTTTAAATATATAGCTGAGCTCACAATAAAGTAAGGAAAATCCTTAGAGACAAAGAACTAAGCAGAAGCATGAATCCAGAGAGGTAAACAAGCTAAAGCCAGAGGCTGCCCTGAGGGCAACTGCCAATTCCCTAGAAGCCTAAAGCATCTTATTGGAGAAGGTGGAATGGAAACCCCAACTTAAAATCAGGATTCTGGAAGAGATGCACATTCAGTGAAAAGATACACATTCTGTCCTGTAAATGGAAAAATAATAAAGTCTCTGTTCAGCCTGGGATATGGCTGGAATAGACAAAAAGTCTCTTCTCTTAATATTCTTAATAGGATGACATATAATTTATAATTCAAACAAGGAATCTTCCGAGAGTGAAAGAGAGCATTATTAGTAATTACATCAGTATAAAGGGTATTAACCAGGACTGTCTTGGGCAAACCAGGATATATGAGCATCCTGATTTATAACCATAAGTTAGCTGTCATGTGGGTATGGGGATTGAAATTACACCATCTATATGAGGTTTTTTTAAAAAAAAATCCAAGCTGAGAAATTAAAGTAATTCTTGGTTGGTAGCTATTCCTAGGCACCCAGAAGGAAAAAAATGCAAATCCATTCTAGGAAAATGTATTCTCAACCCAGATCTCATAGAATTTGTGCAGATTTTCCAGTTTATGTGATTCTGTGACAAAAAATAAAAAGAAAAATCACCAAAAATCCATGAGAAAACAAGATACTATGAGCAACAGCAAACAGAAATAATGAAAAAACTCTGAAGATGATATATAGTATTTCAAATATTATAATGACATAATACAGAACATAAGTATGTTTAATAGGCTTCAAATGAAAAGAGGGAATAGAAATATAAGTCAAAAATAAGGAACTATAAAACATAACCAGGCAGATTTTAAAAATATTCAACTAGATTGTTTATAGAAATAATTAAAATTTAAAATTCAATAGACAGGTAAAACATCAGATTTGATCTAGATGAAGGTAGAATCAGTGAACTAGAAGATAAAACTAAAGAAATTAGCCAAAATAAAGCATAGTGAGACATAAAGATAGAAAATATTTGAAAAAAATTATGATGCATAGAGGGAAAAATGAGGTCTAATCTATTCATAGCTTTTGAAGTTATAATAAAAAATATATGAGATAATATTCAAGGAGATAATTACTGCCAATTTTTCAGAAATATTGGAATACATAAACCCATAGAATCAGTATGTATAATGATCTCAAGCAGGATAAATAAAGAAGTGAACATATACCTGTACCTCATCGCAGTGAATCTGAAAACACCAAACAAGAAGAGAAATCTTAAGGAAAACCGGAGAGAATGATGCTTCACCATAAACGAAACAACACTGATATCTCACTTCTCAACAGCAACAATGAAAACTAGAAACCAAGATTAGAAAATATTTAAATTGCTAAGAGGAAAATTTTGCAACCTATAGTGTATTTCCAGGAAATTATCTTCAAGAGTCTGAGGCTAAAATAAATACATTTCAGTTGAAAACTGAGAATTTACAGGCAATAAGCCCTCATTGAAGAATTTTTTTTTATTATTATAAAGATGTGGGGTACAATTCAGGGTTAGGTATACAAATGTTGATTAAGCAGGTATCCTTGTTGATGAGGTATGCTCCTCCCTCCCCTAGCAGTTTCCCTCAACTGCCAATCATACCACCCATCCCCTGACAATTTCCCACTACTGCCAATTGCTTTCTTATAGTGTTATAATTGTTCAAGATCTGCTTATGAGTGAGAACATATGGTACTCTGTTGTTTCTGTGATAGATCACTGAGTATGATCGACTCTAAATCCATTCAAGTTACTGCAAAGTCCATGTGTTTGTCCTTCTTTATGGCTGCATAGTATTCCACTGTGTATATGTACCACATTTTTAAAATCCAGTCCAGCTTCAATGGGCAACATGGTTGGTTCCAAATTTTTGCTACTGTGAATAAAGCTGCAACAAACATAGGTGTGCAGGTATCTTTTTTTGTACAATGATTTGAGTTCCTCCAGGTATATTCCCAGTAGGGGAATTGCTGGGTCATATGGAAGGTAAATTTCTAGTTCTTTCAGAAACTGCCACACTGTCTTCCAAAGAGGTTGCACTAGTTGGCATTCCCACCAGCAGTGTAGAAGCATTCCTTTTGTTCTGCATCCTCACCAGCATCTGTTGTTGTTTGTTTTATTAATGATGGCCATTCTTACTGGGGTTAGGTGGTATCTCAATGTGGTTTTGATTTGCATTTCTCTGATGATGACTGAGGCTGAGCACTTTCTCATGTGTCTGTTGTCTGCCCATATATCTTCTTTTGAGAAGTGTCTATTCAAGTCTTTTGCACACTTTTTAATGGGGCTGTTTGTTTTTTTCCTTTCAGAGCATTTGAGCTCCTTGTAAATCCTAGATGTTAGGCCTTTGTCAGATATACAGTTGGCAAATATTTTTCCCCATTCTGTGGGCTGTCTCCCTGCTCTCTTGATGGTTTCTTTTGCTATGCAGAAGCTCATTAGTTTGATGAGGTCCCACTTGTCTATCTTATTTCTTAAGGTCTGGGCATTTAGGGTTCTGAATAGGAAATGGCTGCCAGTTCCAATTTCCATAAGGGTGTCTCCTGCGTTTTCTGACTCGTATAGCTTGAGGTTCTACGTTAAGGTCTTTGATCCATTTAGAGTTAATTTTTGTGTATGGTGATAGGTAGGGGTCCTTTTTCAATCTTCTGCATGTGATCAGTCGGTTTTCCCAGCACCATTTACTGAAAGGATCTCCTTCCCCAGTGGTTGTTGTTGGAGGTTTTGTCAAAGATTCGTTGGTTCAGAAATTGAGATTATGCTTCTGGAATCTCTATCATGTTCCATTGGTCTGTGTGCCTGTTCTTGTATCAATACCAGGCTGTTTTGATTACTGTAGCCTTATAGTAAAGTTTGAAGTCTGGAAGTGTAATAATTCCTGCTTTGCTTCTTTTTGCTAAGGATTATTTTGGCTACTTGTAGTCATTTATGTTTTCATATGAATTTCTGTATTGTCATTTCGAGGTCTGAGAAGAATGATGCTGGTAACTTAATGGGTATTGCATTGAATCCGTAGATTGCCTTTGGTAGGATGGCCATCTTAATAATGTTGATTCTTCCTATCCATAAGCATGGAATATTTTTCCATTTGTTTGTGTCTTCTTGAATTTATTTGAGTACTGTTTTGTAGTTTTCATTGTAAAGATCTTTCACTTCTCTGGTTAGGAAGATGCTGAGGTACTTCATTTTCTGTGTGGCTATTGTGAATGGGATTGTGCCTTTAATTTTGGTCTCTGCCTGCTCGCTGTTGGTGTATAGGAATGCAACTGTGTTTTGCACATTTATTTTGAATGCTGAGATTTTGCCAAAGTCCTTTATTAGTGCATGCAGGTTTTTGACAGATTGAAGAATTCTTAATGGCTATACCTAAGGAAGAAGATAAATGATCACAGAAAGAAGGTATGTGCTGCAATAAGAAACGTTAAGCAAAAACACAAGCAATCAGAAAAACAATATATTAATTAGCCGGCCTCGGTGGCTCAGCCTGTAATCCCACACCTTTGGGAGGCTGAGGTGAGTGGATTCCCTGAGCCCGTGGGTTCGAGACCCGCCTGGGCAGCGAGACCTCATCTCTACAATAAATAAAAAATTAGCCAGGTGTGGTAGCGCGCGCCTGTAGTTCCAGCTACTCGGAAGGCTGAGGCGGAAGGATCGCCGGAGCCCCGTAGGTCGAAGCTGCGGTGGCCGGGAGCGGCCACTGCACTCCAGTCTGGGCGACAGAGTGACTCCAACTCAAAAAAAGAGAATATATTAATTATGCACAGATCTAAATAAACACTGTAGCATAAAATGATAAAAATTAGGGATCCACTTCAAGAAACAGTGAAGTAAATGTTATCAAGCATACTATTCTGCAGATAACAATTATAAATTGGGTTTGTTTACATACATAAACCTGAAAGTTAAAATTATTAAAAATCTAAGCAGCAACCATAGGAGAATCTCTTTACAGGTATGTGTGTGGAGGGTGGGGTATGTAAAAATTTCTTAGGATACAGAAAACAATAATTATAAAAGAAGACTTCATTAAAATTGAGGAAAAAAAACACCATTAATAAGATGAAAGGGCAAGCTACGGAAAGGGAGAAAATTATTTTTAAAAACATACATCTGTTAAAGGACTTGTATTCAGACTATGCAAAAAAACACAAGCCAATAATGAAAATAATCGCTCAATTTTAAAAAAGGGCTAAAGATCTGAACTGACACATCACAAATAAAGATATATAAATGTCCATCAAGTCCATGAAAAAGTACATTTTTTTGTTTTCTATGCCGAGCAAAAGAAGTTAGACACAACAGAGCACACAAGGTGTATAACTCAATTTACATTAAGTTCTAGGTCAGGCAAAACTAGTCTATGGGAGAAAAATATATCAGATCATTTGTATCAGGGAAGGACTATATCAGTGAAGGAAACATGTTCTCCCCCCCAGAAAAAACTTTCTTGAATGATAGAAATATTCTATACCTTAATAGGGTTAATATGTTACATGGATAGACATATTTGAAAAAAACAAACTTACCAAATTATATACTTAATGCATGTATATTTCACTGCATGTAAATTTTATTTAAGAAGCCTATAAAATGTGAAATTCTAGTTAGTAGGCTTATGTTTTTGTGATAATCTGAATTGGCAATGTAAAACTACCTTCTGTGAATTCTAAACTTAGCAAATGAGAAAACACATTGAGAATAATGAAAGCTAGATTTCTCATTGTTACAGAAAAGAGTTATAAACATGGAAAGGGGGAAGACTAGAATTTAACTTATGTTGAACTGGAATTAGGGTTATCAGGATAAACACATTTTTGATAGATTAAAAAAATACAGATAGAGGTGTGTATAAAAATAGATAGGTTTTAGAAATATAAAAACACATTTCCTAGTTTCATCGAGAGAGCATATATGCAATGATACACCAGCATAACTGAGCACACTTAGTGCATTGATTTTGGTTTCAAAGTCCTACTGCCTACTAAATGCAACTAGGTTCCAAGAAAAAAAAGGCTAATTTTAGACTGGTGTAGGGAAGTATTAGATGAGCCTTAAATGTCTTGCTTCAGTAAATGAGGAAGCGCTCAAAGAATGGTGGAGACATATCAAAAGGACATAGAAAGCAGTTTAAAGGGGCTCATATTTGACAAATCTGAGACAATTAGTATATCAAAATAAAGATAAAAATAGGTTATAGCCTACTGAATAAAATGAATGTCTCTAGGTTCATACTTACATAAGCAAACAAAGGGAGGAGGGTAAGATCTTCCTTACAATAAAGTGTGAACTAATAAACAAAAAGAATAAAGTGGTAACAGATAATCATTTATTGTTGCTAAAACTGATAGGTAACAGTTTGATAAGGAATAACATACTATGTAGTCTCAAAGTTCTATCCATATATTGTCCATTAGTTAGAAAAAGCATTAACTTACATAGTGGAGAGACCACAGCAGATATCAAGTGACACAACTCATCATCACCACTATTAGGGCAAACCATTATTATGGGCTTTCTGATATAATTCGCTGAGAAGGACGTGCCATCAATCTGTGCTATTTCTTCTTTAAATACCTAATCTAAATCTTATTATGAGCAAACCTCATGCAAGTCCAAATTAAGGGGCATTCTATAAACTAACAGGCCTTCAAAATTTTCAAGGTCATCCAGATCAAAGAAGGTATGAGAAACTTATAGATTAAATATGCCTACAGTGACATGGCAACTAAATATAATATGTAACTTTTGATTGAAACCTGGACTGGCTAGGTGGGAGAATAGCTATGACTTCACTGTGACAACTGACCAAATATGAATGTGGACTACAGCATAATAGCATTGTATAATGTTTAATTTCCTGATTTGGGTAATTGTACTTTGGTTATGTAAGAGAATGGAAAATACACATTGTTTTTAGAAAATACACGTTGAAGTATTGGGGTAAAGGAGGAATAATGTTGCTAACTTTCCAAATTACTCTTAAGTGGGAGTAAGGGGTGAGAGGGAAAGGAAGGTGAAAAAGAGAGTGGGAGAAAGAATATCATAATCTTTCATCCTTTCACCTTGTAAGTTGAAAAACCACACTTTGGTAGAGCAAGACAGGAGATTTGAACCCTAATGATTTTGGACTCACCACACTACACTGAATTTCTTACCTCTGAATCTTATCTACATGAAGATAAATACATTTTTCTTTTGTTTCAGCCATTGTTATTCATTGGTTTATTTATTTGTTTTTGTCTAGCATAGCCAAATCTAATTTGAAATAATACATAAAGAAGTCAGAACTCTTACCTACTACTGATAGGAGTGTGGAATAATATAGCCACTTTGAAACATGATTTGGCATTATCCAGTAAAGTTGAAGATGGAAGCTTTCTACAGCCCAGAAATTGTATTTCTAGTGAGATACGTTTCATTCAGGCACCCTTGTTGATAAGAGGTGTTTCCCCGTCCCCAAACATTTTTGAGTTGGAGTCTCACTCTGTCGCCCAGCAGCCTCAACCTGCTGGGCTCCAGCGATCCTTCCGCCTCAGCCTTCCAGTAGCTGGAACTACAGGCGCGCACTACCACGCCCAGCTCATTTTTTGACTTATTGTAGAGATGAGGTCTCGCCAAGTTGCCCAGGAGGGTCTCGAACCCGCGGGTTCAGGCAATCAACTCACCTCAGCCTCACAAGGTGCGGGATTACAGGATGAGCCACCGAGCCTGGCTCTGGTCTTAATAGCAAAAGCATCCTGAAAAAACACTATCCATGCATGTAAAAATTGATAAGGCATGTTCATACAATGATATACTATTCAACACCAAAAAGATGTGAACAAAAGTTGTACAAATCAATGAGTGAATTTCAAAAACATAAAGTTGAGTAAAAAATGCAAATAACTAAAAATATATATCAGAATGTATATTAAAACAAAAAACTATACTGCATTCATCAAGGTGTAGAAAAACCTTTGGGGTACTGAAAATTGAATAACTGAAAATACTGGTACAAGCATTGAGAAAAAGAAGACCTTAATGTCTAGACCAGCATTACCCAACAGAACTTTCTACAGTGGTGGAAATGTTCTATATTCGTGCTATCAAACACTAGCTAAAGATGGTTAGTGAAACTGAGGAACTGAATTTTAATTTTTATCTAGTTTTAATTAATGCAAATTTAAATAGCCACATGGAATCCCATGGTTACTGGTCAACACAGGTCTACACAAAAAAATCCATCTAAAAGTATGGAAGTTTTTCAACTCTTTTCTTATGTATTTGGCATGTCACTAAAAAGTTGAGTTCAAAGTATGATGACACCTATAATAAATCTCTTCCTATTTCCATCTATTATGCTAATAGGTTTCTCAAGGCTTATATTAGCAAAACATAAATATAAATAAAATTGATTCAGTCAAACAGCAAAATTGGAATACAGTTATATAAACTAATTGGGGAAACAAGTCCAATGCATCTCCCTAACAAATGTGTTTTTGACAAAAATTTATTTTTATTTAATAATTGCTTATGAGGTACGACACTGAAGTTGTTTGGTCAATTATGTAAACAAACTAATTGTAAGTTTAATTTTATATAAGAGATTTTAATGTCTAGAGCATAGATTCTCACATTTTCTCATTTCTTGGGTCCCTTTGTGTTGCAGTAGTTTTTTCATGGCTTTTTTAGGCTAAAAAAAATCCTAATTTAGTAGTAGTTCAGGTCATATCCAACAGATGTCGCTATGTTTCTCTTAAAATTTTAGAATACCCTGCAGTGCCCCTGTGAGTTGATTGCAGTGCCCAGGGGTGCCTCAGTGCATAGTCTGGGATTCATGTCCTTTTGAGTCAGAAAACAACTGGCAAAATCTGGATAAAGGATATATGGGAGTAACTTATAGTACCAATGTTTAAGAGTTGTTTCCAAAAGTCACTTAACTAGTGGAAAATACATAAAACACCTATAAAAAGGCAGATTTCTAAGAATTTACAAAGATTAGAACTAAGTTTTGGAAAACTAGCAGTAAATGGTGCGACTTTGTAGGAGTCCACAAATAAACTACAATTTTAGATGAAATATCCTACAAAAAATGGATATGCATATAAACATATCAGTGTGTACAAAAGGGAAAACAGTTTTAAAGTGTTAGATCTGTAAAAAGCAGTTCAACTTAGAAAACAAGCCCTTGCCAGTCCACGTCCCATCTTCCCACTTTGGAGACTGCCGGTGTCCATATACAGGGGAGACATCTGATTTGCTCTTCCTTGATGATTCGCTGGACTATGTTAAGAAAGCAGATCCATTCTGGGAAGATTTAAATGAATGAATGAGAGAGACAGAGTAAGGTGAGGGGGTGGTGGGGTAATGGAAGAGAGAGCGAGAGAGAACAGAAAATGCTGTGAAGTGAGAAAGAGAAGTACAACGAATTGAAGAGAATGTTAAGGAGAGTTTAGAAGGGGGAAGAGGAGGGGTTATAGGTTAGCATGACCTTCTTTGAATATGCAATAAGATATAGTTGTATTTTCCTTATTATCTTTACATATTTATTTTTCCTCTCTGGTATTTTCTACAAATAGTCCCTATCTACAGTTTAAATTGGTAGTTTATGGAAAAACAGAGAAGTGCCTCAGGAATAGCAGGCGTGGATGGATAAAGTTATATAAAAATAAACTCAGCTTTGCAGATACCACCACCTTGAGCCTTTTCCCACCAGCTACAGTCAACCCCACTGTGTTCTTCGACAGCGAGCCCTTGGGCAGCCACTCCTTCGAGTTGTTTGCAGACAAAGTTCCAAAGACAGCAGAAAACTTTCATGCTCCAAGCACTGGAGAGAAAGGATTCAGTTATAAGGATTTCTGCTTTTACAGAATTATTCCAGGGTTTATGTGCCAGCGTGGTGACTTTATACACCATAATGGCACTGGTGGTAAGTCCCTCTATGGGGAGAAGTTTGATGATAACTTCATCTTGAAGGATACAGGTCCTGGCATCTTGTCCATGGCAAATGCTGGACCCAACACAAACGGTTCCCAGTTTTTCACCTGCACTACTAAGACTGAATGGTTGGATGGCAAGCATGTGATTTTTGGTAAGGTGAAAGAGGGCATGAATGTTGTGCAAGCCATGGAGGGCTTTGGGTCCAAGAATTGCAAGACCAGCAAGAAGATCACCATTGCTATCTGTGGACAACTCTAAAATTTAAGATTAATTGTTTTACCTTAAACTACCAGATCATTCCGTAAGTAGTTCAGGAGAGCACCCCTCCATTCCATTTGCTCACAGTATCCCTATCATCTTTGTGCTTGCTACAATGCTTTGGGTCCCATATTTTCCTTATTCCCTTCCACATCTAGTTGGATTGCAGAGAAATAAAAACTAAATAACAAAAAATAAAAATAAAAAATAAAAATCTCATCTCTAGTTAAACATATAAATGTATATGGAATAAAATATTGAGATAGTTTATTCACTACCAAATCCATGTATTTATTTATTTAAGATGTGGGGTACAATTCAGGGTTAGGTACATAAGTGGTTATTGTACAGGCAAAGTTTGAGCTTTCCTTTGGTCCCCACTTCGCCTGGTTTGAGATCGGGTAACCTTATTGATGTTGTTTCCCCCACCTCTGGCAGAGTTCCACTACTGCCAATCCCTTTCCCATGAATTTTTTGTACTAAACTTGGCAGAATTTGAATAGTGCAGCCAGGCCTGGTAGCTCATGTCAGCAATTGCAGCACTTTGGAAGGCTGAGGTGGGAGGATTGCTTGAGCCCAGGAGTTCAAGATCAGCCTGGGCAACATAGCGAAACCTTGTCTCTACAAAAAATAATTAACCAGGCATGGTAGTGTGCGCCCATCTACCATTATACTTCTGTTCACCACTGCCCACAGAACATTTCGATCTGAATGTCACACAACTCCTGAAACATCATTTTGAAAAGCAAGTCCATCTCCCCTAAGAGTGATCTTCACTAATTTTCCCATAACTATCAACAACATCTTGAATGTTTTCAGGAGCAAAATCTTGGTAACATTTTTCCCCTAGTTCTATTTTGACCTAGAATTACAAATTCTGCCAAATCCTTCTTTGTGATAACCTTGAGATTCACTTTTCCAAATAGTATAGTGCCACTACACTGCTACTTCTAGCTTCTAATTCCTCCACTTTCCAGATTTCTGAAGTTAATTGTCTCATGTGTAGGTTTCTGTAATGATTTTCTAGAAAATTCTCATCATTTAACTTTTCCCACACTAACCAAGTTTGAGAATATTTGTACAATATTAATTATTCTTCAGCTCAAATATTCACATTGGCTGCCTATTAATAAGTATATTACTCAAGGTATTTCATCATCAGAACTACGATTTTATTAACTGTAAAAGATATTCCACTTCAGCTGCTACTATTTTTGCTATCCTCAAGTTTAACTTTTCTTGCCTTCCAAGATTTTAAGTCTGCTACAGGTGTAACATTGTCTAAAGAAGACCTTTATTACTATGATGAGAATGGAAGATCATGAAAAGGGGGGGGATTTCTGCTGAAAATCATTTATTCTACAATTGAAAAAAAGGAAATTCATTCAAAACCAGTCTGGAGCCGGGCTCAGTGGCTCAACCTGTAATCCCGCACTTTGGGAGGCTGAGGTGAGTAGCTTGCCTGAACCCGCAGGTTTGAGACCCGCCTGGGCAATTTGGTGAGGCCTCATCTCCACAATAAATAAAAAAAAAAAAATTAGCCTGACGTGGTAGTGCGCGCCTGTAGTTCCAGCTACTTGGAAGGCTGAGGTGGAAGGATCACTGGAGCCCAGCAGGTCGAGGCTGTGGTGGCTGGGAGCGGCCATTGCACTCCAGCCTGGGTGACAGAGTGAGACTCCAACTCAAAAAAAAAAAAAAAGAAAAGAAAGATCAGTCTGGGCAACATAGTAAGATCCCATATCTATAAAAACTTTAAAAAATTCACCAGTCATGGTGGCACATGCCTGTAAGTCCTAGTTACTCAGGAGGCTGAGGTAGTAGGATTGCTTGAGTCCAGGAGTTCAAAGTTGCAGTGAGCTATGATCATGCCACTGCACTCCAGCCAGGGCAACAGAGTGAGACCTTGTCTCTTAAAAAAAAAAAAAAAAAAAAAAGGAACTTCAATTTTTGGGGGGCTTTGTAGCCTAGAATTTAACTTCAAATCATTGTTGTCTTTCATCTATAGAGTGTCATAGGCTTCATCCTCCTCACAATCCAGCTGAGAATTTAACTTTAGGAAGCTTTCCAGGACTGACTGACTGCTCATGGATAAAATTTGCCCTCTACTCAGCATCTGTGCTCTTTATTTAGAATTTTAAAGCATGCAGCTGTTGATATAGTATTACTTTCAAGTACTTTTCAGCACATGCATTATATTTGTTATATCATATCTCTTATCATTAGCCTAGGACACAGAATAATGTCATATTCCTTTTCATTTTCTAATTAAATATCTCTATGCCTTTATTTTCTCCCCAGGATGCTTGCTTTCCTGTCAACTCCAAGACTTCTAGGGATGCTTATTTAGACTTACAGGTCAGTTCTGGTAACCATCCTCTGAACAGTCAACCAAGGAGCTTGAATTATTTTCAGCTGTTACTAGTGCCACTGGCACAAGATATGTTTATTGAAACAAAGACAAGCCGGGCTTGGTGGCTCAGCCTGTAATCCCATGCCTTTGGGAGGCTGAGGTGAGTGGATTGCCTGAGCCCACGGGTTCGAGACCCGCCTGGGCAACTTGGCGAGACCTCATCTCTACAATAAATCAAAAAGAGCTGGGCGTGGTAGCACGCGCCTCTAGTTCTGGTTACTCGGAAGGCTGAGGCAGAAGGATGGCCAGAGCCCAGCAGGTCGAGGCTGCGGTGGCCAGGAGCGGCCACTGCACTCCAGTCTGGGTGACGGAGTGAGACTCCAACTCAAAAAAAAAAAAAAGAAAGAAACAAAGACAAACCGGCATTCCAGCATGGTCTCTGTTGTCACTATTGAAAATCTCTGATGCCATAAATCTAGTTCATTGCTGGATGAGCCAGAATAAATTTGGCATGGCTCTTTTTTTAAAACCTGTCCAGTGCAAGTCTACTTGGCTCTGAGCCTCTGAGTAGCTCTCAATACATAGAAAGAACTCAGCTGCACTTGCCCACATTGTTTCTTGTGACTTTGGCTCACAGCCAGGTTTTCATGTACCAATGGACTAGGCTCAGATCCTCAAGTCTGGGCATACATTACAAATTTTTTCTCTAAGGCTGCTTGTAGTACCAGGCTGGATAAGTTCAAAGGGATTTCCAAACTCAGCTGCTGCTGTGACTAGAGTCGTTGTCTCTTCTGTTAGTTTATGCATGTCTGCTCCAAGCACAAAATAAATTTCCCCTTTTGGCTTTAAAGACTCCCACTTTATGTCCCAGGATAAGTAACAATGCTTTCAAGGGAAAACCTTGCCTTGTTACATATATACCCAGCTAGTATTAGGGACCAGGTCTCTATTTCTTTCCTCTTCTTTCCATAGTCCGCAATCATGGTATGTACTTGCAGAGACGTTGTTTGGTTGACCAAGGCCTTAGTCTCAAAATTATTTGCCCATCTCCACTAAAAGTTCTGAAAAAAACTAAATCTATGCTTTTCTAGCTCCTCATAAGTTCTTACTAATTAGACCTACAGGGAAATAAGCTGAGAAAAGTAGAAGGCAATTAAAAGGAATATTCCAAGGACAAAATGGATTTTTTTGTGTGTGAATTTTTAACAACAAAACCAACTTCAAATTATACAATGTACTTTACTTGTCTGGAGAGTTGCATCAAATCTCTTACACAAATATAACTTCTTTTCTAGTTTAGTAATAGTCGGTGAAGCTATAATTAGAAACAGTATTATTAACAAATCTATTCCAGTTGAGTCTGACATTAAAACTCTTAACTGGCCGAATGTGATAGCACACACCTGTAATCCCAGCATTTTGGGAGGCTGAGATAGGAGGATTGCTTGTGGCTAGGAGTTTGAAACCAGCCTGGCAAAATAGTGAGACCACTATCTCTACCAAAAAAAAAACCCTTTTAAAACTATTAGCCAAGTATGATGGTACATGCTTGTGGGCCTAGCTACTCAGGAGGCTGAGGCAGGAGGGTCATTTGTGCTCAGGAGTTCAAGGTTGCAGTGAGCTATGATCACAGCTCTATATAGTAAGTCCCCTAAATATAAACGAATCCTGTTCCAAGAGCACACTTATAAATTCAACTTGTTCATAAGTCCAACAAAGTTAGCCTAGGCACCCAACTAACACAATCAGCTATACTGTACCAGCTACATCACTGCTGCTTTTATGCTTGCTTCTGGGCATTCTGGGTTTGAAATAAAGATACTGTACTACCATCCTCCATATAGTACTGTAAAGTACACAAAAGTACAACCACTTGTAGCAGCTACAAGCACCTGACAATGTACACCAGACATGTGAACTAACTTAAGTGATTGAACATGTGAATGCACATTCACATCTTTGAAAGTTTGCAAGAAGGGAGGAAGGTGGCAGCAGAGCTAGTCAGACTATGTGAGTCCCAGTGTGAGTGGGTGTATGGAAAATTTTGTGTAAATGCTGGTGAGTAAGTGAGCATGTGAGTGGCTGATTGAATGGGGACTCGGGAGCAAGTGGTCAGGGCTCTCCTGGTGAAGTGGCTCATACTGCAACTGCTCTGCTTGGTCCCTAGCACTTCCTAGAGTGCAGAAGCTGAGTGTCATTTTTTAAAAAAATCAACAAAGCCCTTCCTGGGAAGAGGCTACCAGGAAAGTCTGCCAGTTTCAGTTTCAGCCTAACCACTGAAGCACCTGGCCGGTCTCTGGCAGCAAGGACTGTGGAGGGAGCACAGCAAGGGAGCCTAGAGGCATAGCCCCACTGGAAAAGATGGAATAGGCACTCTGCCCCCATCTTGAAAAAGGGGCACAAAAGTACTCCAGCTTGCTCACCAAGAAAGTGACAGACCTGATTTCTGTGACCAGCAGATTAACTACTTAGGGCTTGATCGTGACCCAGAGGGAATATTCTTTTTAGGGTTACAAACTCTAGAGAGACAGGCCAAGTGCTGAGTCTCAGGCACCCCACCCCCTACCCTGATTCAGCCAGGAACAAAGGGTGTAGCCAGAAAAGGACAAGGAAGACCTCCAAAGAGATCAGTGGTGAGTCCAAAGCAGACCCAAATCCCTCCTCCTCAGCAATCCTCTGAACATCAGATCCACACAGCTGGGGAATGACTGAGAGGAGCCTGGATGTCAGCTCTGATGGAAAGACTCTACTCCAGAATAACCTGGCTATACTCCAGTACCTGGTGAAGAGACAATCCCACACCTACCCACCAGAGGGGATACACCTGACCATATGAGAGTGGGAAGGGAGGACTGAAGCCCCACACATCCCCACCAACCCCTCCTCCTTCCCTGGGCCAGACACTGGAAAGATTGTGAGTGAGGCCAAGCTCTGCAGGAGACAGCAGAGGGCTTACCTTTGAGTAGCAGAGAGGAACAATTACAGAAGCTACCACAAAAGGGCAGGCATATTTTTTTTGTTTCTTTGCTCTTTATTTTTAAAATATTTTCCCTTTGTGAATGAAGGCATATGTGAGGGTTCGATTGGCATCCTCCCTACCCTTTTATTCCTCTTTCTTTCTTCTTTTTTCTTTCTTCCTTAATTTTTTGTTTTGCTTCTGTGTATTAGTGAATTATTGTGCGTTTATCATTCAGTTTGATATTTTTGTTTGCTTTTCTGTTCTCTGTTTTTAGTTTAATGTGTGTGTGAATATATGTGTGAAGGTCCTTTTTTTTATTTTCTTTCCCTTTTTCTTCTCCTTTTGTTTTGTGTTGGTCATGTATTGTGTGTTTGGTTTTCCTGTTTTTATTTTCTCTGGTTGTTTTTTGTTTTGTTTCATTGTTTTTCCAGTGTGTGTGTGTGTGTGTGTGTGTGTGTGTGTGTGAATATTTAATTGTATTTTGCTTTTATTTCTGCTTTTGTTGTTCTGTGTTTTTTTATTTGTTAATCATGTTTCAAATTTATATCCATTTTATTTCATTCTATTTTTCTCTGTTCTCCTCAATGCTCTTACTGTATTTTGGACTCAGGGCATATACACACACGTAATCATTGCATTGTCATATAGAGTGGTGATAAGGAGTGGGTCTTGAGAATCCATACCATAATCAGTGAACATTGTAATTTGCAAGTAGCTTCTGAATTCTAGCTCCCCATCCTACAACTTATTCAACTCTCAAAATTACAAGACAGCTAAGCATCTCACCAATAGCCCTGTTTCAAAATAGAACAAATTGAGAGCCCTGATCAGGGTAGAAAAGAGGGCTGAGCAAACATTAGAAACGAAAGCCACTCCCACTACCACTGAATAATGGAAGTTAAGAGAAAAGAAAGATATCTGTCACAAATGAGGAAAAATCAACAGAAGAGTATAGATAATTCCCAGTGTACCAAAGAGAAAACACCTGAAAAATCAAACCTCAGAGCTGAAAACAATGGAAGTCACCAACAACCAGCTGCAGAATATAACAGGAACTAGGGAATGGATGGAAAGAGTGAATAAGACTCAAGAAAGACAAGATGTAACTAGAGATTTTGGCCATAAAAAATTTCATCCAGGAAATAACAAGATGGCAAGCATGGAAAGCAGAATTAATCAAGCAGAAGACTCTTAGAACTTGAAAACAAAAACATAGAATTACCCCAATCTGTAAAAAAGATAGAAACAAAACTCAGAAACAAGGAACAAAGCCTTGAAAAGATGTGTGATAATATCAAGAGGCAGAACCAATGCCTGATTGATATTCTAGCAGAAGAAAGGAAAATGGAGAACACCTTGAAGCACGTATTCCAGGAGGTTATCCTAGAAAACTTTTCCTATCTCACCAGAGATGTGACAAGCCAAATACAAGAGATACAGAGAACTCATGAGAAGACCAACCACATAGTAATTCACCTACACAAAGTAGGTACAAAAGAGAAAATACTAAAGGCAGCAAGAGAGAAAGGTCAGACTATCTACCAGGGAAAACCAATCAGAATAGCAGCAGACCTATTGACAGAAACACTACAAGCTAGAAGGGACTGGAGTCCAATATTCAAAGGCCTCAAAGATAAGCAATTTCAACCAAGAATATCCTACCCAGCCAAGCTAAGCTTCATCAGTGATGGAGAATGAAAATCCTTCCCAGACATCGGATCCCAAAGAGATAATGCAGTTTCCAGACCAGACCAGTGTCTACAGGAGACACTTAAAAATTAAAAAAAGGAATTAAGCACAGAAGAAAAAAAAAATTACCACACAGTTCCCAAGAAAACAGCAGAACATAGAATCAACAAAGAATACATCACAACTGCAAACTTGAAAACACACACATATATCAACCCAGAGGCCAACAGAAAATAAACAAACAAATAAAGTAAAAACTTTAAAAGAACCTCATGACAGGGATAAACAATCACATTTCAATAATAAGCCTGAATGTGAATGGACTAAACGCACCACTAAAAAGAAACAAACTGGATAAAAAACCTTGACCCAATCACTTGCTGCATCCAGGAAACTCATCTCACAACAAGGGACACACAGACTCAAATTTAGAGGATGGAAAACGAGTTTCCAGGCAAATGGATAACAAAAGAAGGCAGGAGTCATGATCTTAATGTCACAAAACAACCTATAAGCTAAAATATTAAAACAGATTCAGAAGGACACTACATAATGAAAAAGGTTCAATCCATCAACAAGAACTATGCATCCTAAACATATATGCACCCAACATGGGAACACCAGTGTTTATAAAGCAACTACTAAGTAAACTAAAAAAAGATATTGACTCTAATACTATTATAGCTGGGGACTTAAATACCCTACTAACAACTCTAGATAGACGGAGGCAAAAAATCAACAAAGAGACCCAGAACCTCAATATGACACTTGACCAAGTGGACTTAATAGATACCTACAGAATACTCCACCCAATAACCACAGAATATACATTCTACTCATCACCACATGCAACGTACTCCATGATTAATCACATCCTTGGTCATAAATCAAGCATAAGCAACATTTTGTAAGATTGAAATATGCCATGTACCTTCTCAGACCACAGTAGAATAAAAATAAATATCAATACCAACAAAATTCCCCCCAAACCCACAAAGACATGGACACTAAGCAGCAGGATGCTGAACAGTTACTGGGTCAAAACAGAAATCAAAAAATAAATTAAAATATTCTTGAAAACAAAGAAACACGTTAACAAAACCTTTTGAATGCCATGAAAGCAATTCTAAGAGAGGAATGTATATCTCTACACGTCAAGAAAATGGAAAGATCACAAGTTTACAGCCTGACTAATCGCCTAAGAGTGCTGGAAAGACAAGAGAGGTGGAAAGACAAGACCACCAAAACCCTAACTTTAGCAGAAGAATTCAGATCAGCAAAGTAAAATCCCAAGTACAGGACATAGAAGACAAAAAATGTCATAGAAAAAAAATCAACAAAACAAAAAGTTGGTTCTTAGAAAGAATAAACAAGATTGATGAACCCCTAGCCAGAATTACCAAGACAAAGAGAGAAAAAGCCCAAATAAACACAATCAGAAATGCAAAAGATCAAATCATATCTGACCCTGAAGAAGTAAAAAAGATATCAAAGATTACTGTGCACACTTATGTAAAAACAAACTTGATAACCTAAATAAAATGGAGGAATTTCTGAAATCACACAACCTCCCAAAGTTGAAACAAGAAGACATTGAGATGCTAAATAGACCAATAACAATCTGGAAAATTGACTCAATTATTAGAAAATTATTTACAAAATAAAGCCCTGGACTAGATGCTTTCCAGCAGAATTCTACAAAACATACAAGGAGGAGCTGATACCAATTCCATTTAAAGTATTCCAGGCAATCGACAAAGACAGAATTTTCCCCAGATCATTTTATGAAGCTAACACCACACTGATACCAAAACCAGATAAAGATCCAACAAAAAGGAGAACTACAGGTCAATATCCCTAAATAACATAGATGCAAAAATCCTCAACAAGATTCTAGCAAATCAGATCCAACAACACATCTCAAAAATCATCCACCAAGACCAACTAGAATTCAACCCCAGGATGCAGGGCTGGTTCAATATCCATAAGACCATAAATGTAATTAAATACATCAACAAATGTAAAAAACAAGATTACACGATGGTATCATTAGATGCAGAAAAGGCTTTTGATAAAATCCAGCATCCCTTCTTGATAAAAACCTTCAAACACCTAGGTATAGTAGGAACATACCTCAAAATAGTAGGTGTGATCTACAATAAACCCACAGCCAGCATATTGCTAAATGGCAGAAATTAGAACCATTTCTCCTGAAAACCGGAACAAGATAAGGCTGCCCACTCTCACCTCTCTTGTTCAACATTGTGTTGGAAGTCTAGCTAGAGCAATTAGACAAAAGAAGGAAATAGGGGTATCCAAATAGAAAAAGAGGAAGTTAAGTTATCTCTCTTTGCTGACAATATGATCCTATACCTAGAGAATCCTAGAGAATTTGTTAAAAACCTGCTTTCACTGATAAAGGACTTTGGCACAGTCTTGGGATACAAAATAAATGTGCAAAAAACAGTCACATTCTCATACACCAACCACAAGCAGGCAGAGAACCAAATAAAATACACAATCGCATTCACAATAGCTACAGAAAAATGAAATACCTCAGCATCTTCCTAACCAGAGAAGTGAAAGATCTTTATAATGAAAACTACAAAACACTGCTCAAAGAAATCCAAGAAGACACAAACAAATGAAAAATACACCATGCTCATGGATTGGAAGAATCAACATTGTTAAGATGGCCATCCTACCAAAGGCAATCTACAGATTCAATGCAGTATCCATTAGATTACCAACATCATTCTTCTCAGACCTGGAAATGACAATACAGAAATTCATATGGAAACAAATGACCATGAATAGCCAAAACAATCCTTAGCAAAAGAAATGAAGTGGGAGGTATCACACTTCCAGACTTTAAACTTTATTATAAGGCTACAATTATCAAAACAGCCTGGCATTGGTACAAGAGTAGGAGTATGGACCAATGGAACAGTATAGAGATTTTGGAAGCAACACCTCAATTTCTCAACCAACTCATCTTCAACAAATTCTCCATCAACAACCACTGGCTATTCAGTAAATGGTGCTAAAAAAACTGGCTGATCACATGCAGAAGATTGAAACAGAACCCCTACTTATCATCACACATAAAAATCAACTCTAAATGGATCATAGACCTAAACATAAAACTTCAAACTATAAGAACCTTAGAAAATGCAGGAGACACCCTTATGGAAATTGGAGCTGGCAACCAATTTCTGATCAATATCCCAAGTGCCCATGCCATAAGAAATAAGACAGACAAATGGGATATCATCAAACTGAAAAACTTCTGCAAAGTCAAAGAAATCATCAAGAGCGCAGGGAGACAGCCCACGGACTAGGAAAAAATATTTGTCAACTGTATATCTGACAAAGGCCTAACATCCAGGATCTGCAAGAAACACAAATGTGCTGAAAGGAAAAAAAACCAAACAGCCTTATTAAAAAGTGGGCAAAAGATATGAATAGACACTTCTCAAAAGAAGATATATGGGCAGCCAACAAACATGAAAAAGTGCTCAGCCTCACTAATCATCAGAGGAATGCAAATCAAAACTACATTGAGATATCACCTAACCCCAGTAAGAATGGCCATCATGAATAAAACAAACAACAACAGATGCTGGTGAGGATGTGGAGAAAAAGGAACACTTATACACTGCTGGTTGAAATGCAAACTAGAGCGCCTTCTTTGGAAGACAGTATGGCAATTTCTGAAAGAACTAGACATTGACCTTCCATATGACCTAGCAATCCCCCTACTGGGAATATACCTGGAGAAACTCAAATCATTCTACAAAAAAGATACCTTCACATGCATGTTTATTGTAGCACTATTCACAATAGCAAATACATGGAACCAAGAGGTCCAGGTTGCAGTGAACTGTGATCATGCCACTGCTCTCTCTGGTACAGGCAACAGAGTGGGATCCCAACTCAAGAAAAAGAAAAAAAAAAAAAATTAGAAGCCCGAAAAGCCGATGGATATATGGAAGCCTAACTCAAAAAATCTGTGAAAACAGCAATTAAGCCAGTACGGAAGAAAGCTCAGAAACATGTCAATTTGTATCACAGAAGCTCATAAATACATAGGAATTGCAGATCCTAGGTACTTCTGATTGTGGGGGTATGGCTAAGGAGGAAAACAATGAACATTATATAAAAAGCAATTAGACTTACATAAAGCCTTCAACAACAATATAGCTGAGAAATCTGCCCTTCCTTCAGTCACAGAAAAGACAAGTGATTTACTCTATAAAGAGATAAAACAATGATATTTGAGTTGGAACATCAGACTTAACTGAAGACTATGTCTTCATCTTGAAAACAGGTGAATTACTGAAACTCTATACTAAATAGCGACCATGTCAGCTTCTTTTTCCAGTATGGTTCCAAGAACGCTGACAGTCAACACATGCTGAAAACCGGAGCTTAGAAGAATCCCCTTTGAAAAAACTAACCATTATAAGATAAAAGTCTTAGAAATATTGGTATTTGGAAGTCCATAATAAAATGACTAGTCACTGACATCAACAAATAACAATGCACACTAATGAATGAGATTTTAATGATCATTTTAGTACCTCACACTTAAATATGAATGGACAGTCAAGGACCAGACATTTAAGCAAAGTTTCTTTCTATTTTTTTTTTTTTTTTTTTTTTTTGAGTTGCAGTCTCACTCCGTTGCCCAGACTGGAGTGCAGTGGCCGATCCCGGCCACCGCAGCCTCGACCTGCTGGGCTCCGGCGATCCTTCCGCCTCCGCCTTCCAAGTAGCTGGGACTACAGGTGCGCGCTACCACACCCAGCTAATTTTTTGATTTATTGTAGAGATGAGGTCTCGCCAAGTTGCCCAGGTGGATCTCGAACCCGCGGGCTCAGGCAATCCACTCACCTCGGCCTCCCAAAGCACGGGATTACAGGCTGAGCCACCGAGCCCAGCCAAAGTTTCTCTCTTGATACACTAAAAAGTTTAATAAGAAAAAAAAAATAGAGGAAAAGAGAGCAGGAAGCAGAAAATAACCTCATAAACCTATAATCAATATTCTTAGATAAAACATTTAGATTGCATTCATGAGACAAGAACAAGAGTTCATAAAAATGAATATTCTGTATACAAAAGCATTATTCAAATTCTAAAATTATGATATATTCATACATTTGGTAATGGTGAAGCAACTTGTATCAGATTAACCTTCTAACAGATAACAAAAAATTGGGGAGATAAATATAAAAACGATTATCTGAAGGCACTGAGACATCTAGAAGCAGGCAGAAACTAGGAGTTGATATTTAAAAGAGGGGAATTCTGCATTTATATGGTTGTTGTTGTTTTGTTTTGTTTTGAGTTGGAGTCTCACTCTGTCGCCTAGACTGGAGTGCAGTGGCCGCTCCCGGCCACTGCAGCCTCGACCTGCTGGGCTCTGGCGATCCTTCCGCCTCAGCGTTCCAAGTAGCTGGAACTACAGGCGCGCGCTACCACCCCTGGCTAATTTTTTTTTTTTTAACTTATTGTAGAGATGAGGTCTTGCCAAGTTGCCCAGGCGGGTCTCGAACCCGCGGGCTCAGGCAATCCACTCACTTCAGCCTCCCAAAGCGCGGGATTACAGGCTGAAACACCGAGCACGGCTTGGTTTTTTACCTAAAGGTTCTTCCCTGTCTACATTGCATGGAGTAGCTGAAAATCAAGCAGAAAACTGCAGTTTTAGCTTATTTGCAGATTCAGAGGGAAGTTTGGGACAATGGAATGACTAGAAAATGATGGGAAAATCTTAGGAGGAAGCTAAGGGACTGGAGGCGCAAAATCTCCTTGAAACTCCCACTATCCTTGATTAATGCATGTGTGGAGACCCTGGCTGATAGCAACAGCTAGAAGACTAAAATAAGTGAGTGAAGATTTTAGCTCAGCAGAGAGTTTGATGTTTGAACTCAACCACTCTAGTTGCATACTAGAACAAAATCAACACTATTTAAACAAAGATATCTATAGACTCTACAATGGCACATGTAAAAATTTCGCGCCTTTGGGAGGCTGTGAGTGGATTGCCTGAGCCCGGGGGTTCGATACCCGCCTGGGCAACTTGGCAAGACTTCATCTCTATAATAAATCAAAAAATTAGCCGGGCGTGGTAGCGTGTGCCTGTAGTTTCAGTTACTTGGAAGGCTGAGGCGGAAGGATTGCGGGAGCCCAGCAGGTCGAGGCTGCGGTGGCCGGGAGGGTGCCACTGCACTCCAGTCGGGGCGACAGAGAGAGACTTCAACTCAAAAAAAAAAAAAAAAAACCCTAAACATATAAATAAACAGTGAATGAAAACAAAGGTAGGTTAGAGATAGTGACAGAAAGGAAACAGTGAACTTGAATACATATCATTAGAAAATATTCAATCTAAAGATGAGAGAGAAAATGTTTTTAAAAAATAACAAAGACTTATTAGCCTGTGGGGCCATATTTAAATACTTCAAGGTTGGGCGTGGTGGCCCATGACTGTAATCCTAGCACTTTGGGAGGTGGAGGTGAGAAGATTGACCGAGCCCAGGAGTTTGAGACTAGCCTGGGTAACATCAAGAGAACTCGTCTCCACAATAAATAAAAAAATTAGCTGGGCATGGTGGCATGCACCTATAGTTCCAGCTACTTGGAAAGTTGAGGCGGAAGGATTGTCTGAGCCTAGCAGGTCAAGGCTGTGGTAGCTGTGATTGTGCCACTGCACTCCAGCCTTGGCGACAGAGTGAGATGCTGACTCAAAAAATATAAATAGATAGATAGATAGATAAATTCTTTAAGCTATATTTAATCGTATTCTCAGAATGGAGAAAACGGGGCATAAAAATCATTTGAGGAAATAATGACCCAATTTTTCCTAAATCGATGAAAAACATAAATGTACGGATCCAAGATCAGTAAACCTCAATTAGAATAAATACAAAGAATCCACCTGTGGGCACATTTTCAGCAACTGTTAGAAACATAGAGGGAGAAGCAGCCAGAGGGGGGAAAAGTGCCATTATAAATAGGAAAACAATGATACAAATTACTACTGATTTCTTATTTTAAAAAATGGAGGGCAGGAAATAATGAAACAGCATTTTTAAAGTGCTGGGGGAAGCAGAAATTGTTAAATTTAAATTGTATATTCAGGGAAAAAAGCATCTTAAAAAAGAAAGCAGAATAAATATTTTCAGAAAAACAAAAGCTGAGCAAGTGTTACAGCACAGTTGCTCTACAAGAACTATAGATTCTTCAAGCTGAGGAAACGTAGATGAAAATTCATGTAGGAAGAATTGAGAGAATCTTAGATGGTATGTTCTTGAGTAAATATAAAGGACTATATTTTTTCTTTTCTTATATTTAAAATAATATCACTATTTAATGAAATACAGTAATATTGACCTTTTGGGCTAGGGCATATAATATACTATATATAAAAGTTGCATACAGGAAGATTGCTTGAGGCCAGGAGTTTAAGACAAGTCTGGGCAACTTAGCGAGACCTTGTTTGTACAAAATAATTTTAAAAATTAGCTGGGCACGGTGGTGCATGCCTGTAGTCTCAGCTACGCTACTCAGGAGACTAATCTGGGAGGATCACTTGAGCCCTGGAGTTTGAGGCTGTGGTAAGATATGATCATGCATGCCACTGTACTACAGCCTGGGCAACACAGTGAGATTCTGTCTCTAAAACAACAACAATAAAACTCTTCTAAAATAGACACTCAAAGATAGTTTCTGAGCAGGACTTTGTTAAGTCTGGTCATACTGTACTATCAAATAAAGCCTTCAAATTATAAAAATTATTTTAAAAATAAAGTTTAATTTTAATAAGTACAGAAATATCTAGTGTATAACTCAGTGACTATTAAAGACATTTTGTACAGCATACTTCTGTAAAAAGGCATGGTCCACTTTAGCAACATTAACATTTTAAAATACATAAATTAATTACAGAACCATACCCAAAGAAACCTCATCCTACATTAAACTCAATATTAGCGATTTAGAAAAACAAAATAATTTATATTAAATAATTTTTGTTTAATATTATTGATTTATAATTATTTTTTAATTTGCAAATTTGTTTCATTTTTATAGTGATGAGCTTAAAAATAATGTGTTATACCTAAGTTTGATTTTATGTTTATACATATTTAAGTAATATAACATTGCAAATTTCTGAATTTCATTTTAAAGTGTCTGCGTATTTCTTACTTTTGAGAAACACTTTGCTATGTAACATTGATCTTCTTCCTCTAAATAGAAATTTGTTTGATAAACAATGAGTTTGAGTACCTTTAATGCACAAGCTGCAACTTTTCCTGTTTGAATGCAAAATTACAATTTGGTAGAATGTTGTCTTCTATAGACAAAATAATCTACATCTGTGCAATCCCCATTGATGATGCTATCATCAAGTAGTGGTTATTCAAGTTGGTGATCAGATTCAAACTGTGTTGTCAACAAAAACATTTCATTTTGGTTGGGAGATTTTTACACATAATAATCTTCCTGTATGAGGGGGACCCCCCAAAAAAAACCCAGAATTATCTTTTAGAGGGTGGGTCCCTTGTAATACAGGCTTCTCCGGCTAGGTAAGAGTTCTAGGAACCTATCAGCATCAGTGTACCAGCTAGAGTTGTTGTGAGGCTGCGTTCAGCTTCCGTGAATTTTTTTTTGGAGATTCTTCCATGAAATGTATTCACCCATTTCACGATGGATGATTTATACAATCAACCTGCCCACACTATGCTGAGTGTTCAGCAATTTTTGGTCCAAAACAGCACAATCCCTATGCTCCACTCTCTCTATTCACCCAATTTCACCTGGAGTGACATTGTTTTTTTGTTTCCCCAGATAAAAAAGTTCTCAAAAGAAACATTTGCCAATGTAGAAGAGGTGAAACAAAAAATGGCAGAAGCACTAAAGGGCATCAAAAATAACGAGTTCAAAAACTGTCTTGAGCAGTGAAAAAAGCATCTCAATCGGTGTATTGCATCAAATTAAGAGTACTTTGAAGGTGACTGAAATTTAAGCACATAAGAATACACAATATTTTTAAATCTCAGGGGATTTTTTTGGTCCCCTCCATGTATGTCCTCACTACAGAAACCCCAATCATTCTATCTTTTGCTCTGTTTTCATGTTAGTATTTTTATAATTCCAAATTTCTGAATTTTTGAATCTAGATTATGAAGAGACTTGATTGAAGTACACAACTTTGTAACCATTACTTACATTCAATGATTAATCTGAGTTTTCCAGGTCAATTTTGAGGAAGCTTTGGGAAGAGAACTGGAGCACATGTTTACATCATGGCAATAAAACAATTTTAAATTCAACTTTAGCCATCTCCATTCTTAAAAACCCTACTGTGAATATAATTAAAGCCATTAAATTGTACGCTTTTAGTGTGTGAATTGTATGGTATGTGAATTATATTTCAATGAAGCTATTTAAAAAAACTAGAGGCTTATAACAGTCTATTTCCATTTACCATCTTATCCTGCCTTGGCCTCCCAGAGTGCTGGGATTACAGACATGAGCTACCATGCCTGGTAGAGTGTTTATTTTAATAGGGTGTCATTGTTAACATTATAGAACTGTTTTATTTAATGATAAGTTTAAATATTCTTGTTATTTAAATCTGCATTAAATAATCTGATTGATGGGATTTGGAACAGGGTATTTGGCACAAAAATAAGGTCTTCACAATACAATGACTATTTCAAATTGAATATGGTATCAACTGCTGCAATGCATGTTCTTTTGGGTTCATGATGCCTTTATTACCATGTGCTATTCATGAATAAATTCTCCTTGAACCACTGACACCTTTCATTTTACATTGCACCATGACATTTTTTTGTATTCTCTATCTAGCCAAAAAATGTGAGAGAAAAAAAACAACCAAATAATTGCTCTGAAATTCCAAGTCAGTATTTTATAAGAGGTCACTAAGATCACTCACAACATTATGTCAAATATCTGTAATTTACAAGATAAAAGAACAATTTAAAACTGTCAAAGATAATTTTCTTTTTTTCATAGCACTTATCATCTTCTAATATATATTTTACTTCTTTATTTGCTTATTGTCTATCTTCCCTATTCCCACAAAAATGTAAGCTTATCAAGGCAGCAATATTTTAAACTTTTTAAAAAAATAACATATCTCAAGTACCTAGAACAGTACCTAACACATAATAAGTACTCAGTAAATATATGTTGAAAGAACAAAAAACTTGTTATAAGACAACATCTGGGGACAACTCAATCTTTTAGGATTCCCAGATTTATAAATATTGAAATGGAAGAAAAAGCTTTGGCTTAGGCTCCAGAGACCTGGGTTTGAATATATTTCTTAGGTATTCACTCTTAATTTGCTGCTTTCTAGCTGCACAACATTAGGCAAGTTATTTAAATTTATGGAGTCTGGTTTTCCTATCCAGTAAAGTGCTAAGTCAGTTAAAAATTGGGATAATGGTTAATACATGCAGAATATAAATACTAGAAGATATGGTGATCATTATTATTATTATAAGAGATATCACGGAAAAAATGTTCAATCAAGTAAAAATAAAGCTTTTCATGCTATCACAATTTTTCCCTCTCTTATTTCATCATATTTACAAAAAGATAAAATAAGAAGCAGGTTTGAGATAAATGTAAGAACAAAAGAAAGAGAATCTAAAACTTCCACCAAAACAACTGGATGAAAATATTGGAAGATGTTTGCATACTAATAATTTGTTAGATGTTGAAAGAGTTTTGTTATAATAGGGTTATAAAATAAGCCAAAAACAAAGCATCAACAAAAGAACAGCAATACATAAAATGTATAAAATACAATGAAGATCATGTGATCTCCCCTGCTTGGGAGTGGTTTTTCTCCCCTATCATTCATGTACACTTTTTCCACCCCCCTACTTCCTACTTGCAAGCTCTACTTGGCTGATCAGGAACCTTAACCCTCGGGTCAACCCTGAAGGAAGAATTAACCTACTTATTGAACCCTTAGGCAGTGTGCATGGCCAGGAAGCTGAGTATTTGGAGAACACAGAGAGGTGATCTCAGCATTTTACAGCAATATCCCATAACCACTGAAGGAAGAGGTTAAAAATGATTTACTATATTAAGAAAAAGCAGTGTAAATGTATTTATTGGTGTAAGTTTGCTGCCAAATGAAATGCTCAAAATACTTTGGAAATACAAGTAGATTTAAGATCTATTTCAGAGCCGGGTTCGGTGGCTCAGCCTGTAATTCCGCGCCTTTGGGAGGCTAAGATGAGTGGATTGCCTGAGCCCGTGGGTTCGAGACCCGCCTGGGCAGCGAGACCTCGTCTCCACAATAAATAAAAAAAAAATCAGCCGGGCGTGGTAGCACATGCCTGTAATTCCGGCTACTCGGAAGGCTGAGGCGGAAGGATCGCCGGAGCCCAGCAGGTTGAGGCTGCGGTGGCCGGGAGCGGCCACTGCATTCCAGTCTGGGCGACAGAGTGAGACTCCAACTCAAAAAAAAAAAAAAAAAAAAGATCTATTTCAGGTAAACCTATTCATTTTAAAAGGGAGGATAACATCACTTACTTATAAGCAACAGATTTATAATTAGTATTCACAGTTAATCACACACACACACACAAATCCCAATTTTGGATGGCTAAATTCAGTTCTAACCCAAGCTGTGTTTCAACAATGTTAAGCTGTGTTAAGCTGTGTTTCCAATACCAAGCTATTGGTAGATACAGATGAATTTGTCTTCCAACTCTTACTAACAATTAAAAATAGTTAAATGTGAAATATAGCCCCTGGGCCCATAAACTTTCTCTTACTCTTGTCACCTAGTTCTTCCAATATGCAGTTTGCTGATCTCCTTCCATCTTAATATACAGTAAAGATTATCTTAACCAGTCTTTACTTAGCTGATTCACTCTATTGCCCTGCACTGTTCATTTGCTCTTTAAAAACATAACTGATATCCACCTTGCTGAACGTTCATGGCTAATAAGCTATCTGAAGTGTGGCCAGATACTTCTTCCTCCAGTTAAGCAGAAGCTTACTAAAGATCAATTGTGTTTGTTTCCAATACTATTTATGCCTGCTGTGCTTGTTATTTTTATTACATAATCTAATTAACTATACATAAACTGAAAAATATGCGTGCAAAAAGACCCCTGTAACCTTTAAAAACAGCAACAAATTAAACTGAATGCTCAAAAAGGACTCAATAAAGGAGACCCTAAATACTAACTTGAAAAAAAATTAGCTTGTGAATGAGACATTGAAAAAGATTAGAACAAGTGTCAACATCTAAACGTATTCTATATTCAAACTGCTTCAGAATGTCTTTAGTTTCTTACTTCAAATAAATTAAAATAGGAAATCATACATAAAGCATTAAGGGTGTGATTTTTGTGAGAGCACTGAGAACACCATTCAACAACCTATATTCAAAGAAAAGATCTTGGCAGCTTTACATCCAAGGATTAGTGAATGAATGAAATTTTATGTTTAAAAGAAAGTAAAATATGTTTAAGTCTGAACATTTTATAAGTCCCAGCTATAACCAACTTTTTTAGTTAACTGCCCAATTACAGGTCCCAATCGTCTTATTTAAGAGGGTTCTACTCTATTAATCTTGATTATTTCTCCTTAGTCTCAGAATGCTGGAGGCCTTAGATGCCAGGTTTTCCCACTACCCTTAAATTCTACTGAAAGGTATCTGTTAAAAACTTTAGCTATTAGTTAGAACCTAAAGACTTACAGATTAATTTAATTTAAATTTTCAAAGAGTAAGTAACAACAAGAATGACAGCTAACTGTTAATAATAATAAGCAGGAAGAAAAGCAAAAGTAAATAGGTATATCAAAAACAAAACTCAAAGGGAGAAGGAAGGATAAATGTATTAAAAATAGAAATAGTAAGTTAAAAGAAAACAATTTAAAGTCACAAGAAAGGATGGATGATTGAAGTGAATGAAATCTGATAATACACTTGCAATTATTATTATAGTGAAACAGGTTCGTCAACTGGAAAATGATTACATAAATGACCAACTGGAAAATGGTTACTTAAATTATGATGTAGTCATGCATGGCTTTAATGATGGGAATAAGTTCTGAAAAATGTGTTGTTAGGCAATTTTATCATTGTGCCAACATTCAGTATATTTACACAAAACTGGATGGTATAACCTACTACACACCTAGGCTCTATGGTATAGTGTATTGGTCCCAGGCTACAAACGTGTACAGCATGTTAAAGTACTGAATCCTACAGGTAATTGTAACACAATGGTATTTGTGTATCTAAACATAAAAAAGGTATAGTAAAAATACAGTATCAAAGATAAAAAATGGTACATCTGTATAGGAAACTTATGAATGGAGATTGCAGGACTGGAAGTTGCTCTAGGTGAGTCAGTGAGTGAATCTGAAGGCTTAGGATATTACTGTACACTACTGTAGACTTTAGAAACACTGTACACTTAGGCTACACAAAATTTACTACAAATATGCTTTCTTCATGATTAACCTTAGCTTACTATAGCTTTACCTTATAAACTTTTGAATTTTAAAAAATTCTTTGTTTTTTAAAATAACTTAGGTTAAAATACAGACCTACTATACAGCTGTGCAAAGAAATTTTTCTTTATATCCTTGTTCTATAAGCTTTTTCTATTTTTAAAATTTATTTTTACTATTTTACTTTTTAAACTTTTTTGTTGATAACTAAGAAACACACACATTAGCCTAAGCTACACAGGGTCAGAATCATCATCTTCCATCTTCACATCCTGCCCCACTATAAGGACTTCAGAGGCAATAACATGCATAGAGCAGTCATCTTTTATGATAATGCCTTCTTCTGGAATATCTTTCAAAGGACCTGCCTGAGGCTGTTTTCTAATTAACCTTAAAAAAAATATATATATATATAATATATATATATAACACACATATGCACATATAAGGAGTACACTATAATGTATAAAAGTATAGTAAATATGTAAACCAGTAATACAGTCAATATTATCATGATCAAATATTACATACTGTACATATGTATGTGCTATACAACTGGTAGTCCAGTAGGTTTATACCAACATCACCACAAACAGTTGAGTAATGCATTGCATTACATTATGAAAGCTATGATGCTACTAGGTGATAGGAATTTTTCAGCTCCATTATAACCTAAATCACTGTCATATATGTGGTCCATTGCTGATCTAAATGTTATTATACAGTGCATAACAGCAGTTGTTTTTTTTTTGTTTTTTGAGTTGGAGTCTCACTCTGTCGCCCAGACTGGAGTGCAGTGGCCGCTCCTGGGCACCGCAGCCTCGACCTGCTGGGCTCCGGTGATCCTTCCGCCTCAGCCTTCCAAGTAGCCGAATTACAGGCATGTGCTACCACGCCCGGCTGATTTTTTGATTTATTGTAGAGATGAGGTCTTGCTGCCCAGGCGGGTCTCGAACCCACGGGCTCAGGCAATCCACTCATCTCAGCCTCCCAAAGGCGCGGGATTACAGGCTGAGCCACCGAGCCCGGCTTGACAGCAGTTGTTAAAAGTGAAACAGATATGCAGATATAGACATGAAAAAATTCTGATGTTTTGTTATTGAGCAAAACAAGCAAGATGCTAAAAATTAGATGATTTTATTTTTGTTCAGTATTTTGCATGTATAGAAAAGATCTCAAAGAATACACAGAAGATTGTTAGCAATGGTTACCTCTGGAGACTGGCAGTGAGGGTTGGCAGGGATGGGGCACATTTTCTATAGGGCTCATTTTCTGACAACAATAATATTTTATTTTCTAAATAAATAAACATGCAGCTTTGAAAAAGGCAATGATAAAATAATGTAATTACAGATAATTGGTGGCTATAGAAAAGTCACTTTATATTTGTTTAAATATTTTGGATATTGTTAATGTCTGTAGATTGATGACCTCTGGGGTTATAGCGGAAACACAGTGCAAGACATCTTTTCCACATTGAAATGACTAAGAAAGCCTAAAGGAATGCTCTAAAATAAAGGAACCAACAGTGAAATAAGCATTGATAACTACATCTTAACTCTTCTCTATTTATTTATATTTCCATGTTATATTTCTGGAGCACTATGTTATGGGGGATTTCCTTTCACATTATTACTTCAGTCCAGGACGTGCCATTTTATCAATTCCATTGAATTTTCTATTTTAATTGTCATGGCTGATAACTTTTCCTGCTGATTCTTTCCTGCTATGATTTCTCCTTTGCATGGAAATGTGTTATATTCCTGTCTTTCTTTGGTGTATATCAATCATCTTGAATCTCTCCAAGGTTTCAAACTAAAGCTTTTAAAGTTGTCTTTTGCTTTTTGTATCATCTACATTTCCCCTAGAGTTAATAATTCATTTTTATCACTTTATTTCATCTTCATTCTGCTGATATTCCTTACATATCTGGTGATCCTTACATGTGTGTTCATGTTTATAAATGAAGGACTAAGTTGTTCATAGTAGTGGTCATCATGGATTTCTTGTACCTCTGTTGTAGTCTCATATTATTTTTCTCCAGCAGGATTTCCCCCTCAATGAAGGCTGACTACTGTCTCTGATTAAGTAGAAGTAGCATGTCAACACACTTAGGGGCCACAAACGGGCAGTAATAAAGAAATCTTTGCCACAGTGATGAAGGGCACTGGTATATGTGAGAAGCCATTAGTATATTTATAGGGCATTTCCTACTGGATGTAAAAAGCAGTTATGGTTTTAACACAGGGACAAACCTTTCACTGAGATGTCTGTATAGGAGGAAGGGGTTGCCCTTAGTATGTCTCTTTAGTGTCTACCAATCAGTGACAGTTTCTCAGTCTTTCCTTGTTTTCCCATGACCTTGCTATTCTTGAAAAATGCTGATCAGTTATTTTGTAAAATATCCCTCAATTTGGATTTGTCTGAATTTTTTTCATGTTTAGACTGAGATTATACATTTTTACCAAGGTGAAGTTAAGCCCAAAATGATAGGTGAGAGTATGTAACATAGGGAGGTACATGACGTCAAGATACTGGTTGATATTAACTCTAACTAAACATGTAGTTAAGGTAGCATTTGCCAGGTTTTTCCATAGTAAAGTTACTATTTCACCTTTGTAATGAACGCATATCTTACAAGGATATACTTTGAGATAAAAGAAGCAAAGAAAAAGTCTCTTTCTTGTCATAATTTCCAATAATGGAATCCATGGATGATCATTGCTTGTAATAATTGTTTCTGTAGTATTCACCAAATGGTGACTTTCCATTTCCATTATTTTTTCTACATTTATTAGAATTTTACTACAAGGAACAGCCCTTTCTCCCCATTTATTTATTTCGTTATTCAATTTTGAATATCAGTATAAGCTCAATAATATTTATTTAATGCTATGGGTGATTACTGGCATTATATAATTCATTCTCATGGGGTTCAAAGATTGTGTGAATGAATGATTTCAAATATTATTATGTGTTGCTGAGAAAATACTCACTGAATATTATCAATTTTGGATATTTATTAAAATTTCCTTTGTGGAAAAGCATATGGCTACTGTTTTATAAATATTTTTTATGTACATGACATAATATTCATTCTTTGCTTTAGACTCTTCATTGTGAACTACAAAACATATATAAAAGTATATCAAAAACAGTTATATACTTAGTGAATTATTATAAAGTAGAATCCTGTTACCATAATCCAGGCGAAAAAATGTTTTTAAAGAGACAGGGTCTTGTTATGTAACCCAGGCTGGAGTGTAGTAGCTAGAGTTCACTATGATTATGTTCATTACTAGCCACTGCACTCCAGCCTGGGTTACATAACAAGACCCTATCTCTTTAAAAACAAAACAAAACTCAAGGAATTGGTTTTCTTCAGGACGGGAAATACGGATTTGGGAGGCTCTTCTGTCCCTAGGAAGATTCTGCCTGTGTAGGAAAAACACACTCTAGCCGCCTCTTGTTGGCCATCTTAATCCCTTTCCCCCTTGGTACTTTTAAAATTTGTCTCCAAGATAGACAGTTTCCTCAGCATCCATGGAGGAACAGGACCAACAGCACACCCCACAACTCATCAAAGAGGCAATTAATAACTACAAAGTGCAAAGAGAAAAATCAATTGACCTTGGAAGGAACTAAACAGCCCCTTGCCTGAATCACAGCAGACCACAAGCAGCCTCTAAATGCAGTGGGATGCAGTGGGAAAGATGAATGAGGGGAATTCAGGAATTCTGTGCTACTGCCATGGATTCAGAGGGCCCCCTGAGCCTTGTGGGACCTTGGTCCCTCATGGGAAACTACCTTACCCATAGCTGTGCTCTGCTGAAACCCACATGAAAAGGCACAAGGGAAAAAAAAGCCCGGAGCAGCTCCAGCCACCACATCCCATGGACTCAACACTTGCTAGTACCTGCTTTCTATTTGGCCTGGAAGGGGATGGGCCCCAATGGCAAACTCCATGGTGGCAGATAGTTCATGGCTGGGCAAGCTGTGTGAGAACACCTGAGGCCAGCTGCACTTTGACATTTGGAATGCAGACTGCCTGAGGTTAAGGTGGGAGAACTTGGTGGGACTCATTGCCCTAGCAACCTTCAACTCTCACTGTAAACTATTTTGTGCAGCCTCTGCACAACAACATTACCCCAGTGGCAGGGGACTCCTTCCCAATCCCTACTAGGGTAGCCAAGAGTGCCTACAGGTAGAAGGGCCCTTGAGCTTTGTTCTCCCCCATACCTGTTCTAAGACCTGAAAAAGAGAACTTGGATAATCCCCACAGCCCCATCCACTGCCTAGGTTAGCTGGGCACTTGTTAGGTGTAAATAGGCCCAACAGAAGGCCCACAGCCACCATTGCAGGTGGTTCTCTCCTGCAAGTGCTATCGCCTGGCCAGAGGTCAATAGAACAGTCCATCACATCTGATATAGTATCTTAATTTTGGGTAAGGTTTGATCACAGACTCCAGTTACACCACTATCCAAGTCACCTTAGCAACTCAGGATGCTTTGAGACTCTGCAGGTACCCAGCACAGAACTGCTATGACTGGCAATCGAGAAATTCACTACAAGGCTATATATAACCATGGGAACACTGTGGTACCTACATCAGCCCCTGTCAACCTCAGTAAGAATAAATAGCCTACTCAAATGAGAAGGAACTAGAAAAATAATTCTGACAATATGAAAAAAATCGAGTTCTTCAATACCCCCCCAACCACACTTCAGCAACAGACCCTAACCAAAATGAAATCTTTGAAATTCCAGAGACAGATCCAAAAGGTTGATTATAAAATTGCTCAATGGGATTCAGAAGAAAATTGAAAGCCAATATCAATAAATTTTAAAAAAAAGCTATTCAGGGCCAGGCTTGATGGCTCAGCCTGTAATCCCAGCACTTTGGGAGGCCAAGAGTGGATTGCCTGAGCCCATGGGTTGGAGATCAGCTCGGGCAATTCGAAGAGACATCATCTCTACAATAAATCAAAAAAATTAGTGGGCGTGGTAGTGTTTCCTATAGTTCCAGCTTACTTGGAAGGCTGAGGTGGAAGGATCGTTGGAGCCCAGCAGGTCAATGCTGGGGTGGCTGTGAGCATGCCACTGCACTCCAGCCTAGGCGACAGAGTGAGACTCCAACTCAAAACAAACAAACAAAAAACTGTTCAGTACATGAATGAAAAATTCTCCAAAGAGATAGACACCTTAAAAGAAAATCAAGCTGAAATTCTGGAAATGAAAGAATAATTTAGGGAAGTACAGAATGAAATAGAAAGTTTTAATAGTAGATTAGAACAAATAGAATAAAGGATCTCAGAACTTGAAGACAAGGTTTTTTAATCAAACCAATCAGACAAAATAAATAAAGACTTGAGAGAACAGAAGAAAGTCTCCAGGAAATGTGGGATTATGTAAAACATCCAAAATGAAGAATCATAGGTGTTCTGAGGAAGAAGAGAAAATAAAAGGCTTAGAAAATCTACTTAAAGGAATAATGAAGGAAAACTTCCTTGGCCTTGTCAGAGATTTAAATGTCCAGAGATACAAGAAGCCCAAGAAGATTCATTGCAAAAAGGTCATTCCCAGGGCATATAATCATTAGTTATACAAAGTTAATGTGAAGGGAATAATCTTAAGAGCAGTGAGACAAAAGCATCAAATAACTTACAAAGGTAAACCCATTAGACAGCAGACTTTCCAGAAGAAAACCTACAGGCCAGAAGGATTGGGGCCCCGTCTTCAATCTCCTCAAACAGAGTAACAGTCAGCCAAGGATTTTGTATCCCACAAACCGGGTTTCATAAATGAAAGAGAAATGAAGTCTTTCTCAGACAAGCAAATGCTAAGGGAATTTGTCACCACTAGACCAGTTCTACAAGAAATATTCAAAAGCGTTCTAAATACTGAAACAAAAAGTAAAAATACACCAATAGAAAAACAATGGAGATCATAAAGCTCACATATCTTATAGAACACCAACATGATAGAGAAAATAGACAAATAAATGAAGCAACCACATAACAACCAGCATTAGGTAGAGTTCCAGTAAGACGGAGATGGCATAGGTGAACTTGTAAGACTCTCCGAATGTGAGTTCCCAAAAAGACTCTTACTTTTCTTCCCCCATCTCCCTGCCCACCACCAGCCACACTGGTCTGAGGCACGGGGACCTTCGGTCCCACGCAGGGCTGGATATTGCGGCCCCGGCTGCTGCTGTTCCACCATATGCAAGTCCCGCCTACGCGGGAGTCTCGGGTCTCGGCTCCCTCCTTGGCTACATTGTCTGTCACACAGCACCCAGCACCAAGCCGCCGGTCACTCAGGGAGGTTCGGGGCACCCACCCCTCAGAGACACCAGTTCCATTCCTGGCTGAAGTACCCTGTGGGGGGCCCAGGGCTACTCTCGCTGCTCACCACCTGCCCTTTGGAGCTTTGGAGCTCTGGAGCTCTGGGCCCACCCTGGCTGAGGAACTCAGCATGTGACCCCAAGCTTGGGGACCCAGACAAGCGGAGAGAAATGATCTGTGAAAGTGAAACTGCCACCTTGGCCATTCTCCAGGCAGAGATTTGCATTGCCCCACCCACCTATCAGCAACCCCTACCTCGGTTCCTAAGGTAATGTGCTAAACAGGAGACAAAGCCCCACCCCTATGCTGAATCAGACAAAACCAACTAAGCAATGCAAGCCTCCCAGGCAGCAGGCTAAAAAAAACCAAACCCAAACTGCAAGTAAATCTAGCTGCCTGCTGCCTGCATCAAAAAACAAAGGGGAGGCTGGAGATCAGAGCTGAAGTGACTTCAGTCTGATCTCTTATTTTGACTTTTGATTTTATCATTTTGACTATTTGTTTTGATCACTTTTGTTGTTGCTTTCTGACTTACACTGTTCATGATTTTATTGGTCTGTCGTTGTGTAGCTACCAGTATTCTTTAGGGAATCTTTCTTACATGGTTTTTTTTTTCACTTCTCTCCAGCCTTGTGTCTCTTTCTCATCTGTTAGTTGGTATGTATGTCTGTTTTCACTCTCGCTCTTCTCTCTTTCTAACTTCCTATTGACCCCCCTTCTTCCATTATTTTCCTCTTTTATACCTCTGTTTAATCTAGGGACCAAGCCTACATACTGCTGCATGGACAGATTGTAAGGCAGTGGGAAATAGGTTCCAGTGTGCTCATACACCTGTTGGTGGATGCTAGAATCAGCATATACATTCTGAACCACAGCTTCTCCCTCAATTAAACCTCAAAACTGCAAAAAGTACAGTCCACACTCCAACCCCAAAAGTGAACAAAGCCAGAAGACCCTCATAAGGAAGAACAGGATATTTCACAAGTGAAACAAAAGCATCCCTACCTTCCCTCAAAAACAGAATTAAAGAAGGGGAGGGAAAGGGGGAGAGAGAGAAAAATCTACACAAATGAAGAAAAACCAAAAGAAGAGTATGGGTCTCTCCCAGACCCTGGGAGGGCAGACACTGAGAAAACTGACTTCGGAATGCAAACAATGAAGAGCCCCCAGAATGAAGTGTCTCAAACTACAAACCTAGATATCAAGACATTAATGGAGAGATTAAAAAGAATTGAGGAGAAACAAGAAGAAACTAGGAAGGAGCTGATATCCAAGTTAACAGTAATAAAGAATACTGTGAGTGAAATAAATAACAAACTGATAAGCATGGAAAGCAGGATTAGCCAAGCAGAAGAAAGAATTTCAAATTTGAGGACCAAAATATAGAACTAACCCAAACTCTTAAAAACACAGAAAATAAGCTCAAAAAGACAGAACAAAACCTTAAGAGATGAGCGATTACTTCAAGAGAAAGAACCTAAGAGTAACTGGCCTTCCTGAGGCAGAAAGAGAGACAGAGATCACACTGGAACAAACTTTCTATGAGATCATTCAAGAAAACTTCCCTTATCTAATCAGTGATGCAAAAAGTCAAACACAAGAGATTCAGAGAACTCCTGCAAGACAACAAATGAGAAGACCAATTCCTAGATACATAATAATTTGCCTAAACAAAGAAGGCATAAAAGAAAAAATCCTAAAGGCAGCAAGAGAAAAAGGCCAGATCACCTACCATGGAAGACCAATTAGAATAGCAGCAGATTTATCTACAGAAACCCTGCAGACTAGGAGAGCTTGGAGCCCTATCTTTAATGTCCTAAAAGATAAACAATTTCAACCAAGAATAACCTACCTCGACAAGTTAAGCTTCATCAGCGAGGGAGAATTAAAATCTTTCCCAGAGATCCAATCCCTAAGAACTTACGCTACCGCCAAACCACCTCTACAAGAAACACTTAAGAAAGTACTAAACACAGAAGAAAAGGAAAAAAGAACAATGTTCTTCACAAGAGTACAGGAAAAAGAATAAAATACACACGAACCAACCTCAAAACTAAAAGAAAGACATAAAAACCAAGTGGAGGAACAACAACTCTATAAGAACTCTATGATAGGGACGAACTCTCACATTTCAATAATTAGCCTGAATGTGAATGGACTAAACGCACCACTGAAAAGACATAGAATGGCAAAATGGATAAAATATCACCAGGCAACAATATACTGCCTTCAAGAGACCCATCTCACTAGAAAGGACATACACAGAATCAAAGTAAGAGGATGGGAAACAAATTTTCAGGCAAATGGAACACAAAAGAAAGGAGGAGTCGTGATCCTAATTTCAGACAAAATACCATTTAAGCTATCAAAAATTAAAAAAGATACAGAGGGTCACTACATAATGATAAAAGGTTCACACCACCAACAAGAAATATCTATCTTAAACATATATGTACCCAACATAGGTGTGCCAACTTTCTTAAAGCAACTTCTAGGAAAACTCAAGAAAGATATTGACTCTAACACCATCATAACTGGGGACTTTAATACCCCACTCACAACCCTAAACAGATCATCATGACAAAAAATCAGCAATGAGATCCAGAACCTCAATGTGACTCTTGACCAAATGGACTTAATTGATACCTACAGAACACTCCATCCAAAGGCCACAGAATACACATTCTACTCATCACCACATGGAATGTATTCTAAGATTGACCACATACTTGGCCATAAAACAAGCATAAGCAAATTTAAAAAGACCGAAATTTTACCATGCACCTTCTCAGACCACAGTGGAATAAAAATAAACAATAACACCAACAAGGTCCCCCCAAAACCCAGAAAGACATAGACACTAAACAGCTTGATGCTAAACAACTCCTGGGTCAATGATGAAATCAAAACAAAGATCAAAAGATACCTGGAAACAAATGAAAATGAAGAAACATCTTACCAAAATCTCTCCCATGAAAGCTGTAGTAAGAGGGGAATTTGTATCCCTACAAGTGCACATGAAGAAAATGGAAAGATCAAAAATTAATAGCCTAACAAGCCACCTAAGGAAGCTGGAAAAGCAAGACCACAAAAATCCTAATTTCAGCAGAAGAATCCAGATCACCAAAATAAAAGCCCAAATCCAGGACATAGAAGACAAAAAGACTATACAAAAAATCAATGAAACAAAAAGCTGGTTCTTCGAAAGGATAAACAAGATCGATGGTCCCCTAGCTAGACTGACCAAGAAAAAAACGAGAAAAAAACCAAATAAGCACAATCAGAAACACAAAAGATGAAGTCACATCTGACCCTGAAGAAATACAAAAGATCATTAGAGACTACTACGGACACTTGTATGGAAACAAACTTGAAAACCTTAAGGAAATGGAGGACTTTCTGACATCACACAACCTGCCGAGGTTGAAACAAGAAGAAATTGAGAGTCTAAATAGACCAATAACAATCAAGGAAATTGACTACATAATTAGAAAATTACCTACAAAAAAAAAGCCCTGGTCCAGATGGCTTTCCAGCAGAATTCTACAAGACATTTAAGGAGGAGCTGATACCAATCCTACTGAAGGTATTCCAGGTGATTGAAAAAGATGGAACTCTCCCCAAATCAATTTATGAAGCAAACATCACAGTGATACCCAAGCCAGGTAAAGATCCAACGAAGAAAGAGAACTACAGGCCAATATCTTTGATGAACATAGATGCTAAAAATTCTCAACGAGGTCCTAGCAAACCGGATTCAACAATACATCGCAAAAATCATCCATTGTGACCAAGTAGGCTTCATTCCTGGGATGCAAGGCTGGTTCAACATTCGTAAAACCATAAATGTAATTAAATACATCAACAGATGTCGAAACAAAAACCACATGATTATATCATTAGATGCAGAAAAAGCTTTTGATAAAATCCAGCACCCCTTCTTGATAAAAACCCTCAAACATCTAGGCATACAGGGAACATACCTCAAAATAGTAAAAGCCATCTACAAGAAACCCACAGCCAGCATACTCCTAAATGGGCAAAAATTGGAACCATTTCCCCTGAAAACTAGAACAAGACAAGGATGCCCACTCTCACCCCTCCTGTTCAACATAGTATTGGAAGTCCTGGCTCAAGCAATCAGAGAAGAGAAGGCAATCAGGGGTATCCAAATAGGAAAAGATGAAGTCAAGTTATCTCTCTTTGCAGACGATATGACTGTATTCCTTGAAAACCCAAGAGAATCTGTCAAAATCTCCTTACACTGACAAAGGCCTTTGGCGAAGTCTCAGGATATAAAATAAATGTACAAAAGAAATCGCATTTCTTTACACCAATAATAAACAGAAACCCAAATAAAAACCACAATTCCATTCACAATATCCACCAAAAAAATGAAAGACGTTGGCATCTTCCTAACCAGAGACGTGAAAGACCTTTACAATGAAAACTACAAAACACTGCTCAAAGAAATCAAAGATGACACAAACAAGTGGAAAAATATCCCATGCTCATGGATTGGAAGAATCAACATTGTGAAGATGTCCATCTTACCTAAGGCAATCTACAAGTTCAATGCAATACCCATCAAATTTCCAGCAACATTCTTCTCAGACCTAGAATAAACAACACAGGAATTCCTATGGAAACACAAATGACCAAGAATAGCCAGAACAATCCTCAGCTAAAAAAAAAAAACAAAGCAGGTGGTATCACATTACCAGACTTCAAACTTTACTATAAAGCTACAATCATCAAAACAGCTTGGTATTGGTATAGGAACAGGCATATATATCAATGGAATAGAATTGAGATTCCAGAAGCAAAACCTCAATTTCTCAACCAACTCATCTTGACAAAGCCTCCACCACCTACCACTGGGGAGAGGAGAACCTATTCAGTAAATGGTGCTGGGAAAACTGGCTGACCACATGCAGAAGATTGAAACAGGACCCCTATCTATCCCCATACACAAAAATTAACCCCAAATGGATCAGAGGCCTAAATGTAAAACCTCAAACTATAAGAACCCTAGAAAATGAAGGACATACCCTCATGGAAATCGGAAGTGGCATTCAATTCCTGAACAAAACCCGAAACCCACAGGTCATAAGAGAGAAGATAGACAAGTGTGACCTTATTAAACTGACAAACTTCTGCAAAGCCAAAGAAACCATCAAGAGAACAGGGAAAAAGTATTTGCCAACACCAGGTCTGACAAAGGCTTAACATCTTGGATCTACAAGGAACTCAAATGTGCTGAAAAGAAAAAAAACAACCAACCCCATTATAAAATGGGCAAAAGATATGAACAGACACTTCACAAAGGAAGACATCCGAGCAGCCCACAGACACATGAAGAAATGTTCAACCTCACTAATCATCAGGGAGATGCAAATCAAAACCACATTGAGATACCACCTAAATCCAGTCAGAATGGCAATTATCAACAACTCAAATAGCAATAGAGGGTGTGGCGAAAAGGGAACATTTCTACACTGTTGGTGGGAGTGTAAACTAGTGCAACCTCTGTGGAAAGCAGTGTGGCGATTCCTTAAAGCTCTAAATATCAACCTCCCATATGACCCTGCAATCCCCCCTACTGGGAATATATCCTGAAGAACTCAAAACACTCTATAAAAAAGATACCTGCACCCGTATGTTTATCATAGCGTTGTTCACAATAGCAAGAACCTGGAAGCAACCATGCTGTCTATCAAAAGAGGACTAGATTAAAAAAATGTGGTACATATACACGATGGAATACTACGCAGTCATAAAAAAGAACAAAATCATGAACTTCGCAGCAACCTGGATGGAACTAGAGTCTATAATACTGAGTGGCCTCTCACAGAAACAAAGATCCGAGTATCACATGTTCTCACTCATATAGTGGACGTTGAACATCCAATGTAATACTATAAGAAAATGACTGATAGTAGTGGGAAACTATGTGGGGGAGGGAGATGGGATTAACGGTAGTAAATATCGGTCTGGGGATGGGGAAACATCTCTTATCAACAAGAGTGCCTGAATGAAACGTATTTGTATACCTAGCCCTTAACTGTATCCCACAATATCATAATAAAAAATATTGATTATAAAAAAACAACAACAACCAGCATTAGGTATGGAACAGTACCTTACATAGTATTATTAGCCTTAAATGTAAATGGTCTCAATGCCCACTAAAAAGATAGAGACTGGAAGAATGGATTTTAAAAATTACACAATCCCAATATCTGCTGCCTTCAGGAGACCCATTTAACATACAAAGACTCTTATAGACTCAAGATAAAGAAATGGGGAAAAAAATTCCACACAAATGGAAATAAAAAAAAGCAGGAATAGTCATTCTCATATCACATAAAACAAACTTTAAATTAACAACAGTAAAAAGAAAAACAAAGATGGTTATTATATACTGAAAAAGGGATTCAACAAAAAGATATAACAGTTTTAAATATATATGCACCTAATACCAGGAGTTCAAAGCTGTATGAAAAAATTCTACTAGACTAAAAAAAAAAAAAAAAAAGATTAGTGGGAGATTTCAACCCTCCACAGATAGCAATAGACAGATTATCAAGGCAGAAAGTCAACAAAGAAACACAAGTTAAACTAGACCCTAAAGCAAATGGAACTAATAGACATCTAGAAAATATTCCACCCCGAAACTGTAGAATATACATTTTTCTCATCAGCACAAGGAACATTCTCCAAGACAAATCATATGATAGGCCACAAATCAAGTCTCAATAAATTTTTTAAAAATGAAATCTTATCAAGTATCTTCTAGGACCACAGTGAAATAAAACTAGAAGTTAACTTCAAGAATAACATATGGTCAAGCTTGATGGCTCAGCCTGTAATCCTGGCATTTTGGGAAGCTGAGGTGAATGGATTGCCTGAGTCCACAGGCTCGAGACCAGCCTGGACAACTTGGAGAGATCTCATCTCTACAATAAAAAAAAAAAATTAGCTGGCTGTGGTAGTGCATGCCTGTAGTTCTGGCTACTTGGAAGGCTGAGGCAGAAGGATTGCCTGAGCCCAGCAGGTTGATGCTGGGGTGGCTGTGAGTATGCCACTACACTCCAGCCGGGGCAATAGTATGAGACTCCGACTCAAAAAAAAAAGAGAATAACTTATGAAATCAAACAATAACATGGTAGTCAAACAATTTGCTCCTGAATGATACTTGAGTCAACAATGAAATCAAGATAGAAATTTAAAAATTCCTTAAGATGAATGACAACAAGTTATCAAAACTAGACCCAGGAAAATTTATAGCACCTAAGGTCTATATTAATAAGACTGAAAGATTGCATATTGACAATCTAATGCCACACCTCAAGGAACTAGAAAAACACAAACAAACCTAGCAGAAGAAAATAAATAACAAAGATCAGAGCAGAACTAAATGAAATTGAAATTTAACAAAAATACAAGAATCAATAAGACAAAAAGATTGGTCCTTTGAAAAGAATAAACAAACTTGATAGACCACTACCTAGATTAGTTAAGGAACAAAGAGAATAGATTCAAAATCACCCAATCAGAAATGAAAATGGAGACATTACAATTGATACAATGAAACTATAAAAGATCATCTGAGATTATGAACACTTTTACACAAACTAGACAATCTAGACGATATGGGTAAACTCTTGGAAACATACAATGCCCCAACCTTGAAACAGGATAAAATAGAAACCCTGTATCAGACCAATAACAAGTAGCAAAACTGAACCCGTAATTAAATCTCTTAACAAAAAAAGTCCAGGACCTGACGGAATCATAGCTGAATTCTACCAGATTTTCAAAGAAGTACTGGTACTAATTTTACTGAAGCTATTCCATAAGATTGAAGAAGAGGGAATTCTCCCTAACCTTCCATGAAGCCAGTATAATTGTGATACCAGGAAAAGCAGAACCTCAAAAGAAAACTATAGACCAAGATCCCTGATGAACACAGATGTGAAAATTCTCAGCAAAACAGTAGCAAACTGAATTCAACAGCACATAATTAAGTGGGTTTTATCCTAGGTATGCAAGGATAATTCAACATATGCAAGTAAATAAACATGATCCCCCACATAAACAGAACTAAAAGCAAAAATCATACAATCATTTCAATAGACGCAGAAGAAGCATTTGATAAAATCCAGCATCGCTTGATGATAAAAACCCTCAGCAAAATAGGCATAGTAGGAACATTCCTCAAAATAGTAAAAGCCATATATGACAAACCCATAGCCAATCATCCAGAATGGAAAAAAGTTGAACGCATCCTTTTCAGAATTGGAACAATGCAAGGGTGCCCACTTTCACCACTCCTATTCAACATGGTACTGGAAGTCTTAGCCAGAGCAATCAGGCAAGAAAAAGAAATAAAATGTATCCAAATTGGAAAAGAAGAAATCAAACTATCTCTGTATACCAACAATATGATCTTATACCTAGAGAATCCTAAAGACTCCTCCAAAAGACTCCTGGACTTGATAAATGAATTTGGTAAAGTTACAGGAAAAGCAAATGATTACACACTGTTGGTGGGAGTGTAAATTAGTATATTATCTATGGAAATTGGTAGAGAGATTTCTCAAATAACTAAAAGTAGATCTACTATTTGATTCAGTTATCCAACTACTATCTACCCAAAGAAACAAATACTTTTACTCACATGTTCATTGCAACACAATTCACAATTACAAAGATGTGAAATCAACCTAAATGCCCATCAATTGATCAGTGGATAATGAAAATAAGGTATATATACACCATGGAATAGTATTTAGCCATCAAAAAGAATCGAATGCCTTTTGCAGCAAGTTGGATGGAATCACAGAACATCATCCTAAGTGAACTAATACAGAAACAGAAAACCAAACACTGCATGTTCTCACCTATAAGTGGGAGCTAAAATACTGATCTGCATAGGCACAAAGAATGGTATAATGGACAATGGAGACTCATAAGAGGGAGGAGAGAAAGGGGTGGGAGGGATGAAAATCACTTATTGGGTACAGTGTGCACAAATGGAAGTGGTGGGTACACTTAAAGCTCATACTTCTTCACCATGATGCAATGCAACCATGTAACCAAAACTATTTGTGCCCCCTAAAGCTACTAAAATAAAGAAAAACAAATTTTTTAAAAGTACCTGCTCATAATTGAGGATTTTAACACTTTTTTTCTAAATAATTGGTAGAATAAGTAGAGAGAAAAATCAGGAAGACATAGATGTGAACAACAATCAACTTTTAGAACTCTATGCCTAACAATTGCAGAATATGTTTTTGTCAAATGCATATGGAACACGTGGTATCTCGAATTGAGATTCAATTTCCATTTTTATAAGCAATGAGCTTAAAGACACCTTTATATGATTATTAGCTACTTAGCTCTTGCTGTGAATGCTATTGTTGCTGTGCTCAGATCTCCTTGACTGGGACATGGCAACTATACTTCAACTGCCAATCATAGCTTACACTTGCGTCTTAGAGGTCTGCTGTGGCTGATGGGAGCACCACCTCACCATAAAGAAGCCACCTTGCTTGAAATGCCTAGAAGGACACACCACCCCACAGACGCAGCCCATAGCTCATGACTGGCTGATATGGGGTATAAAGGGCCAGCTAGCTACCTTCTGAGCAGAACAGGTTTTTGAATAGAATTTGTGCTCTAGAGCTCCCTACAGGAGGATTAAGCTGAGGCTATACTTTTTCTGAAACCACATCTTTGCTTACTTTCTTCTCCTGTCCTGTTTCACTTCCTCCCTTACAGGAATCTCCTGATAGGAAAGCAATGTCTTAAGTTACCACTATAAAATCACTATTTTAGGTTCTGCCTTAAGGGAACCCTACCAAGGACAGTTGCTACCAGTAGTGATCATTGGACGCATAGTCTGGAAAAGGTCCCAGAATCTCTGGAAGGCTGTCGCAGTGTAAATCCTAAGATTTTTACCTATGGTAAATGGAGATTTGATGAAGGCAGAAAGAACATACTAGTCTGCGTGATCTCTCTGGTATTCCAGAACAATGGTAAAGAGAGTAAGCATTAGGACTGTGAAACTGGAGGGTTACTGCTGATATAACGAAAAAAAAGAATGATGAGTTAGGTCAATTAAGCACCAACTTATAGCAAAGAATACAAATCAAAAGGCAAACATCATTTAAGATTAAGAATGTGAATGAAGGATAAGAGTGACAGAATTTAAGAGAAGGCTAATTTCCCATCCCATTCAAGTCTTTGATGCCAAAGTCAGGGCCCTGATAGACAAGATTACTCTGAATCCTCTGGGCCTGTGGAAGGGACCCATTCTTACTTGTTAGGAGATAGGGAGTCTGCCTTGCTTATAACCATGCAAAGGCTTCAAATGAGGCAGGTACCTTGTAGGACAATGCTTTCCTTTCTCAGAAGTTGACCCCAGAACCCTGGCCACTGGAGCAATAACTAATGTCAAATCTCAGCACAGCCCCATGAGAAAATCTTAGGGAGCAGGGAGATTAATGTCAACAGAATGGCAGCACCTGGCTAATAAGTACTGTAGCAATGTATGCCCGGGAGTAAATCCTAACAGTAGTGGACGAGAAGAAGAGTAATAGAGCTATTTAATGAAGAATTTCCATAACTCAGGCTTAATAGTTTAACAAAAGCCCATGTAGTTCGTTTCTAATACGCTGATGGGATTGTTCTTTGATACTTGAAAAGAGTGAAACCCCATATCAAATAAGGCAGAAATATGCTAAATGATGTTGCAAACTATTCAGGACATAATAAAAACCTCAGAGAAGTAGGTATACTGAAGTGAACATATTATATAAGGCTAAAACTCAGTTTAAATGCATGATGAAAATATTTGCTAAGATTGGCGGCAAATTTCAAATAGCAAACAGAGGGTGTCTGACTCACAGAATCTACTCAGACATGGTAGGTTTACTTTGCTGATGTGATTAGAGGAATGACAGAGAAGCACCCAATAATATATTATGTACATGTATTCAAAAGAGACCAAGAGTAGATGAACAGAAAGATGAAGTAAGCCACTTGAATGTAAAGTCATAATCCCTTGCTCAGTTTCCAAACCTACATCAGTACTCAGACACAGAATTTTTCAATTGCAAAAGAAGTTGGGGCACACTTTTTGCCATAGGACAGCAGTTGAATGCAGTAGCAGCTGACTTCATCTTGCTGGGATATAATTCTATGAGTTCTGAATTAAACTGTCTTATATAAATATACCCATTCCAGCTTTCATTTGATTAGGGTTAGTATGGTATATTTCCACCCTTTAACTTTTAAACTATTTACATTTAAATAGTTATATTTGAAGTCGTTTTATTGTAGGTGGCATATATTTGGGTCTTGCTATTTTTAAAAAGCAATTTGACAATGTTACTTAATTAGGAAAATTAAGCCATTTGCATTTAATTTGGTTATTAAAGATTAGGTTTAAACCTATTATTTTGCTATTTGTTTTGGATTAATTGAATATTTTTGGTAATTTCATTTTCTCTCCTTTGCTACCTTATTAACTATAACTCTCATTTTAGCTATATTTTTCTTTAAAATAAGACTTTATTATAGCCTATCTTTAAGTGATGTTATTGGTATTATACCACTTCATATAAGGTATAAGACCTTATATCTGAAATCTTCCACTTTTCTGTTTTCAATAGCTTTTGTGCTATTGTTGTCATGAGTTTTACTTTTACATGTTATAAAATACATTGGTATTATTCATGCTTTAAACTATCACTTATCTTTAAATACATTTGAGTAATATGGAAAGGTTTTTTAACTTTACAGACATAATTACCATTTCCAAAGGTTTTTATTGGTGTGGTATAATTTTGCATTTGCCTGATGAGCTTCCTTTAACATTTCTTGTAGTGCAGGTCTGCTAATGATGAAGTCTTTTGGCTTTTGTACATCCTTTAAAAGTTTGTATTTCACCTTTGCTTTGGAAAGACATTTTTGCTATATATAAAATTTTAATTTAACTTTAAAAAAAATTTCAGTACTTTATAGATGTTTCATCTTTATAGATGTCTTCTGGCTTGCACTGATTTCAGCGAGAAATCTGTCATTCTTATCTGTGTTCCTCTGTACATAATGTGTCATTTTATTCTCTGGCTGCTTTTAAAATGGTCTCCTCTTTTACATTTAAACAATTTAGTTACTGTATGCCTCAGTGTTGTATTCATGTTTCTTGTGCTTGGGACTCATTGAGATAGCTGGATCTGTTGGTTTATAGTTTTCATCAAGTTTGAAAATTTTCCAGCTATTATTTCTTTGAATATTTTGTGTTCCCTTTCTACGTTTGCTTCAAGAACTTCTAGTACAGATATATTAGGCCAGTTGAATTTATTTCCCAACTCACTGATGCTCTGTTCATTATTTTTCTGTTATTTTTCTATGTGCCATTTTGGACAGTTTCTATATATGTGCCCTTAGGTTCACTAATCTTCTCTTATAAAACATTCAATCAGCTGGGCACAGTGGCTCACACCTATAATCCCAGCACTTTGGGAGGCTGAGGTGAGAGGATTGCCTGAGCCCACAGGTTCGAGACCAGCCTGGACAACTTGGCAAGACCTCATCTCTATAATAAATCAAGAAAAATTAGCTGGGACCAGTGGCTTGCGCCTGTAGTTCCAACTTGGAAGGCTGAAGCAGAAGGATCGCCTGAACCCAGCAGGTCGAGGCAGTGGTGTCACTGCCCTCCAACCTAGATGACAGAGTGAGACTCCAAGTCAAAAAAAAAAAATCCAATCTCCTGTCAATCCCTTTCAATATATTCTTAATCTCAGACATGGTAGGTTTACTCTTTAGTAGAGAGGAACAGTCTCCACAAGTTCAATTAAAATCTTTTCTTATCTTTCACGTCTCTACTTAACATGTCCCTGCTTTCTTTTAACTTCTAAGATATGGAATTCAGGTGTGATCGATGTTTTAACGCCCTTATCCACTAATTCTATTTTCTATGTCATTTTTAGTCTGGCTTAGTTTTTTTCTCCTTGCTAGTGGTAAAAAATCTTTTGTCTCAGTCTTTAGCTTGGTTTTTTCATTTACTGTCTGCTATTCAAATAGCAGATTTCAATTTTGCTTAAGTCTAACTTACCTTTTTCATTTGTGGCTTAAGTTTCTTCTATTATACCCCAGATCTTTTGCCTAGCCCAAGTCACAAAGATTTATGTTTTCTTCAAGAATATTTTGAGCGTTAGGTTTTTATTTTGTTCTAATATCCATTTAAAATTAATATTTTTATATACTAAGGTATGTGTCAAGTCTCTTATTTACTCATTCATTCATTTATATGGTTTCAGCCATACTATTACTGAAAAGACTATGTTCTTTTTCCATAAAATTGCCTTTGATTCTTTGCCAAGAAATTGTGTGCCAAAATCTGGGATCTCTATTCTTTTCCACTTATTTTAAAGTCTATTTTTGTCATTATCACAGTTTAGTTACTGTGGTTTTATACAACATTAGAAAATCAGGTAATATGAGTCCTCTAATTTAGTTTTCTTTTAAAAAATCATCCTGGTTCTAGTGCTTTTGCTTATATATTTTAGAATCAGCTTGTCAATTTCTAGGGAAAAAGTCTACTAGGTTTCAAAAATATGAATTGGATTAAATTCTACTATACACCATTTTGGAAAGAAATGCCATTAATGATAATGAGTCTTCTAATCATGAGAATGGTATTTCTATTTTTTGTAGAAATTTCATTATTTCAGTATTTTATAGCTTTCAGTATATAGACCTTGAGCATATTTTTCTAGGTTATCCCTAAATATTTCACACCTTTAATATTATTATGGTGGTATTTCATTTAAAAATTTCTATTTGTAACTATTCATTGCTAGTGTATTTTTGAATTTTAATCCTGTATCCCATGACATTGCAAAACATGCCTATTAATTCTAGTACCTTTTTTCATAAATTCTTTGGAATTTCTATGAAGACAATTATATCATTTGCAAATAAAGACAATTTTATTTATTCTTTTCTAATATATAAACTTCTTTTGTAGATACCTGTAATTAAACAGAATAAGTTTCCTTCTATTTCTTGTTCGTAAAAATATTTTATCATAAATGGGTACTAATTTCTGTTCTTTTCCTCCTATATCCATTGAAACAACAGTTAAAGTAACAGTCTGGTGATATGGTGAATCACATTGATTTAAGAATGTTGAATTAATCTTGCATTCTCGGAATAAACCTGATTTTCTCTTGATTTATTATTTTTTTTACATATAATTTAAGTCAATTTGCCAATATTTTGTTAAGGATTTTTGGGTCTATGTTTATGAAAATTATTGGTCTGTAGTTCTATATTATTTTACTGTCTTTGTCTAGTTTTGGTATCTGGGTAATGAGTTGGAGAGTGTTCTCCCTTTTTCTAGTTCCTGAACTTGTTTAGGACTGGCATAATTTCTTCCTTAAAGATTGCTAGAATTCACCAGTTAACCTATCTGGGCATAGTGCTTTCCCTATAAGGAGGTTTTTAAACTACAAATTCAATTTCTTTAAAGACATAAAATAATTCAGGTTTTTTCCCACTTTAATGAGTTTTGGACATTTGTGTCTTTTGAGGAATTTGTCCGTTGCATCTGGGTTATCAAATTTTTTTTTTTTTTTTGGTAGAACTTCATAGGTTTTATTCTGAATTTTTTTAAAAACCATATTTTTTAATTTAAAATTGTGGAGTACAGTTAAGGGTTAGGTATACAAATATCCATCATTCAGGAAAGCTATTTATTTATCTCATCATCCATTTAATATCTGTCAGGTTTTTAATGCTATTCCCACTTTCATTCTTCGTCTTGGTAATTTGTGTCTTTTCACTTTTTTCTCATTGAACCTAGCTAGATGTTTATCAATTTGTGTAATTTTTTTAAGGAAGGGAAAATATATTTATTATCCATTAAGCATAAGTAGATCATCATTGTTAGGTCACAATCCTAGTGGGCCGTCCAGAATGTTAGATCAGACCCACTGGGGTGGGGTGCCTGGTGTGCGATCTGGTGCTACATGAAAGATGCAAAGAACTGCACAGAATTTAGAAGAGAGGAGATTCACCTCCCCAAGATAGGGGAGGAGGCCAAAGCTTAGGAAAACATAGCCAGACCATAGCTTAGCAAGGCAATGGTGAATGGTGAGAGAAAGAGAGAGAGATTGGAGATATTGAGATATTGATTCATAACCCCAAGGTAGGGGAAGGGGTCCAAGGCTTAGGAAAACATGGCCAAACCAGAGTCTAGTAAAGCAATGGCCACTGGCTGCTTGAAATCGAATCCTTTTTAAACTTTCCCTTTGATGGAGGAATGTCGTTAAGGTGATTGATCTGTCCCATGTCATTACAAATTTTTGTAATCTTTGCAAAGAACCAGCTTTTGAATATTCTGATTTTTCTCTGCTGTTTCCAATTTCGTTGGTTTATGCTCTTTCTTTCTTTCTTCCTTTGAGTTTAATTTGCTTTTTAAAGACATTTAGATTATTGATTCAAAACTTTTTGCGTTTCCAAAATAAGTCACTAAAACTTATTTCCCTCTAAGTATAGGTTTAGCTTCATCTCAGAAATTTTATAACATATTTTCATTCAATTAAAAATATTTTTTGATTTCCCTGGGACTGCCTCTTTGGCCTGTGTCACCTAGACATATGTTTAATTTCCAAAACTTTGGGATTTTCCAGATATCATTCTGTTATTGAATTCTAGTTCAATTTGTTTACAGTCAAGATATTATATTTTGTCTGATTTAAATACTTTTAAATTTTTTGAAGTTTTTTTTTATTTTATGGAACATAAAGTGGTATATTTTAGTGACTGTTTCATGCACATTTGAGAAAAATTTGTATTCTGCTTCGGATAGAGTGTTTTTATTTTCTTAAGTGGCTATTATTTAAAAATAAAATTTCACAGAAAGAAGGAATATGCTACACAAGATTGGATTCAGAAATCTGAAGTAGTTCTCAATGTGAACTTAATGAAGTATATGAATATACAATTAATAATGACATGAGATCAGGTACCAGCAAATGAAAGCAGATAATGAATACATTACCTCTTCACATGTTTTCCTCCCAATCTGTTCCTAATATCCCCCCCTTCCTTCCTTCTTTCCTCCCTCCCTCCCTCCTTCCTTCCTTCCTTCCTTCCTTTTTGCCGGGGAAAAGGGCTTTTTATTTGAGTAACATCAGCTGAGGATAGTGGGAGACCAGACTCAAATCCGTCCCTGATCCATTTTCTATATTCTATTATGATGGACTTATTTTAGTTCTTCTAAGTAATGTTCTTTTTCTGCATCAGAATTTATTGGTCTTGCTCTCTATATAGAAAATACTTTCTCCTTCTTCTTGTCTAATTTCTCTTCCACTTTCAGAGTTGATCTTACACTTTCTTTAGGAAGTATTTTTGATATACCCTCAAAATATCAGGTTCTCCTTGTCAAGGATCATGAGTATACATTTTTACAACAGGCTGTGCCTGACTTTTACAGAACTTATGATTATAATTAAAACTTATTATAAGGACAAATTAGGTCATATTATTAAAGATATTATGACTTCTCAAGAGGTTCAGAATGACCTACTCAAAAAAGTCTCCAAAATGAGATATGAAATGACCAACTCAACAACCTAACTGAAACCTGTTTTTTTACTAGATACTATTTATCTTTTGAAGACTACTCTGAGAGTAGAATTATACCCTCAAAAAAATATTGATTGTATGAATCTTCCATAGCAATATGTAATACATTCAGGAGACTATAATTTATAAAATGTTGCACAGAGTAGGGCACACATAAATCCAGCCACAATGAGAAGTCCCATTCTTCTACCTTCATAGATCTGAACAAATGGATAAAGTGTCTACTTTCCTAAGACATTTCCTTGCTTCAGAAAAGAAAACCCATACACAAACAGCAAGTTTGGCTCTAATAACTTTCCTTTTCCAAACTGGATCAAAAATTTAAAGATTTAAAGTCTAAGTTTCATCCAAACTTTTAGGCAATAAAAAAAAAATCGGTGGGTAAAAGGAGAGGAAAACTTTTGCCTTTCATGAACATTTGGAACTTCTATTTCTTTGAAATGGCACTTGATATTATGAGAGAGCACTTATTGAAAAATATACAGAGCTTTCCTGGCAATGGAATTGGAAGAGTTCTCTTCTCCATGTCTCTCAGGCTCACTTTGTAAAATATGTGAAACACTTTTAGACAGACACTGGCACTCATAAATTATACAGCTCATTTGCATATTCCAGTCATGAGACATTATGCAAAGTGACATGATTTGCATAATGGATTCCTCTTGTCGCTTCACTTGCTGCATGCTTTTAAAAAACAAAATGAAATAAAATGAAAGCATGAAAAGGTGAAAGCATCAAGTTCCCAGCTTTGCCTGTCTCCTTCCCAACTACGGTATCAATTGCTTTCATTTTCTACAGAGCATTGGGGTAAACGGACAAAAAGCAGATATACACACACATACAAACAAAGAGCTTTCATATGAATTTTGTTCTTAATTACAATGAACCTACTTTCTCATTGAAATCCTACACCATAAATAACCTATCTGAGCCAAGAGGAATGAAAACAAAACAAAACATTGAGATACAGAGAAAAACTTTATGGAACTTTTTCTTAAAAAACAACAAAAAAAACCCTTCTACGCCTATCATATTTAGGAAAGGGATAACCTTCCTCTTTGTAACTATAAAAATAAATATTAAAAATTAAAAAGATACCAGTTATTTTCTTGTCATTGGAAAAAAGCCATACTACAGATGAGATACATGGTCTGAGGGAGGGATTTTTTTACCCCTCCAGATGAACTGCTGAAGGGTCCTCCTATTTTGAAAGAGGAAGGGAGAAGAAGAAAGACAGGGTTGTTTGATTTTTTTAACAAAATATGCAATGGCTACATATACTGCAAAGGATGAGGCAGTGCCACGTTGACTTCTATCGGCTCTACTCCAATAAGCAGGCAACGTTCCCTCAGCAGTTGCTAGTTTTGCTGCGGGCTGTCCCTGCCCCCCTGCACCAGTGCGAAAGGCAGAGTGTGCCAAGCGGCTGGCGTCTGTACCCTGTGGGAAAAGTTAACTGTAATTCTTCGGCTTTTAAAATCAATTAACCCGTGTGTTAATTAACGTCAAGTCGACGGGAGGAGGAGGAGGAGAAGAAGGGGAGGGAGGGAGGAAAGAAAAAAGCTGCAAGGGCGGATGGCAGAAGAGTTGGCACGGTGCCATCCATTCAGGGGCAACGCCACAGTTTCGTGCGATAGCAGCAGCGGGTATATGTTACGGGGCCCTGTATGCGGGCCAGACAGTGCGGTAAAGCCAAGGGAGATTATCCAGACCCCCAGGAGCGCACAGCAAGCAGCAACCGAAGGCGCAAGTGCCAGGATTACAGCCTAGGCTGCTCCAACTATGAGCCCTTCCTCGGACCCTGGGACTCTGCTACTTGGGGTTTGGGGGTCTTCCACACCAAAGAGGCACAAAGCTGACTTTAATCACTTTTTTTCCTTTAAACTTGATTCTGCCGCAGTGGAGCCAGCACAGCGGATGTTTTCACACCCAGCAAGACAAAGGCCGTCGTCTCCGCCATGACACTGTTCTGTTCCAAGCAGAGGCCGGGATCCTGGACTCCTTGAAAAATCAAAAAGAAACAAGGGAAACAAACAACAAATACAGCAACAAACCGAAAAAAATAACAACCACCAAAATTGTTTGCCCGTTTACCCGTGCCAGGGTAATCTGGGCATCTGTTGCAGCAGAAGGCGCTTGTGTGGGGCTATTTTTTTCTTTTTTGGGGGCAAGCTGTTGGCTTGTTTGCTATTCAACTTCATTTATAATCAACTTTAAAAAAAAAAAACCAAAACACCATTCAGCCTAGTCAACAAAAAAACAAAGAGAAAAAGCAGACATCGGAAGACAGAGATGCCATAGGAAGCGGCATGAATACATGCCACAGCCGGTGCCACTTGCCACTTGGAAAACCTCAGGCAAAGATGCCAATTCTACAGCTCTGGAGAAGGGAGAGAAGGGAGCAAAAAGGTCTACAACTAGAAATCATAAGGAAAGGATATTGCTTGACAATCCTGGATTGCAATTGCACAGTTTCTGCTGGGAGAAGAGAGGGAATGTTTAAATGGAGATATTAGATGGGTATAAATTAAAAGATAAGCATCTATCGATTGCATACAGACACATGTGTAAGGTTGTATGTGTATATAAATACACATATTTTCAGATAATTAAACGTTTAGATATGTATATATTTTTGTGCTATAGGTATGGGTATGTATATAGGTGTATATGTTTATGCATATACACATATATGGGATGTATGCATGTGTGAGAAAAAGGAGAGGAAGATAGGAGAGAGAAGGAAATGTATGTATGTGCATGCATGTATGTGCATACATCCCACTTTTTGACCCAGGTATACACAGAAGACAAAATAAAAATCATACTCTAGCAGCAAGCAGGCAGCCAGAGATTTATCTACATTCACTGCTATCACCAGGGAGATGAATGGGGCCGATCTGAAGCCCTTTTACAAGATCCACTATGGGAGTGAAGGAGGAGGAGGGATGCCACACAGACATGCACAAACTTGAAGGCAGAGGGATTTGGAAGGGGCTACTGAGGAAACACTGGTGGCATAACGCAGGGGAAAAGAAGGGAAAGAGGCTTCTATGTGTGTGTTTTAGGTGGTTGTTTAAAAAAAATCTGCAAAAAGGTTTCAGGGAACGGCTGGTACTTACGTTGTCTGCGTTGCTGTGGATCCTGAAAGGTGTTCTGTTGGCACCGGGCGCTGAGCCAGGGGCAGGCGCTGGAAACAAAAGGGAGAGACAAAAAAAAAAAAATAATAATAAAGTCATTCAATGGGAATATTAATTGCAGCTCTTGTGGATTTTACAAAACACACAAACTGTTTTCTTTTTCTTTCTTTAAAAAAAATGTGGATTGGCGCGTGTCCCTTTCGCATGGAATATACAAGTAGTATGGGATTTACAGCCCAGTTACGGGACTCAGGATTAACCGCGCTGGCATCTTTTGGGCATATTCTTCCTTTTAATGAATGAGCTTTCGCTGTTAATGAGGAATAATCGTTTGGCTAATGAGCTTTGAAACATTAAGAGAAAAGAGGTTTTTTTTTCCGTTAATCGCTCTGGTGCGACTGCATGGATGGATTACAAAAGACAGCAATAGGAACGCAGTACAAAGGGGGGGCAACCTCTCCTGAAGTGGGAGAAGCACCGAGATGGGTGATGTGTCCCTGCATCTTTCCTTCTTTCTCTCTCTTTCACTCTCTCTGCCAACTGCCTGGGTTTCCATAACTCCGCAATCAAAGTGGATGGTCGGGAAGGATTATTACAAAGAGTGAAGCCTCCGCTGTTAATGTCTCCAGTGTTTAATCATCATACAGTAGAATGGTTTTATGCATATTTCATTTGCATATCATTAAACCGTGTTAGCGAGGGACATTCAGAGCCAGGAGAAGTACAAAGTTGGGGAGAGAGGGAAGAAAAAAAGGTCCCTATGATGCTTATCTTCAAACAGGGACTTGTTCCATGATCTATCTTCTACTTTTGCTAAAATCATTATGACTTGGAAACCTTTGAAGTTGGATACAACCTTGGATTCTTCTAATTCCTGCAGAGCGGTATATTTTAAAAAACAGCAGAGATGTTCCTGCACTAGACAATTAAAGGAATATAAACTCCAGTGGGTTGAAACTAGTAGCTCTTTGGGGAATGCAGTGGCAGAGGCTTCTACAAATACCAATACTTAAAAAAAAAAAAAAAAAAAGAGCATCATATTAAAAACAAAGAAAACGAAGACAAGAAATATTAGCACGTGGATTATATTTGTTTCTTTTAGGGGGTAATGAACTAAAGAGAATGAAGAAGCCATCGGTAATTTATCCCTTCATTAATGAACAGTCACCTTTTTGTATGTGTTTGTTTTTGTCCTTTCTTTTTGAAGAGGGATGTTGTCACTTTTGAAGCGATTAGTCAATTATTTTGTGGCTTTGATCTTTTACCCCTGCACCCAACAGGAAAGAAAGGTGGTGGTTAGGGAATATGTGAGTATTGGGGGGAGGATTTTGGGGGGAGAGAAGGAATACAGTGAGTTCTTTGTAGATCTTATACATGCACAACATATTAATTGGGGGCTTTTAAAGCTCCCTCAATAGGCTATTTCATTCCTGGTAAAACAGCAGCTGGTTAGCCACTGTTGGTGTCTCTTCAAATATTACTTTACTTTTATTCTGTTACGGTTGTTGTTTTGTTTTGCTTTTCCTTAGTTAAGAATGAGAATATAATGTCACCCCTTCTTTATTGAGTCTCTTCTTTCCTCCATCTTCTTCACTTCCAATTTCCAAACTGTAAAACCATGTTGGTTTAATATTGAATCCTGGTGCACAGTCTAACGGGCACAACTTGATTTGGAAATGAGATGCTGTTTTATATTTAAATTATCCCTGCTCCCCCCTTATCCTCCAAAGCTTTGTTTCTGCTATGAATATGCAGATGAGGCATGATGTGATTACACTGTACAATTACTCCTATCCATGGTGGTAGCAGGGGCTGCTAGGGAGAGAGCCAGACAGCCTCCAAACCAACAGAGTTTTGTTTTCAGTGTTTTTCTATCTCTTTGGCGCTGCGGCACATGCAGATGTCGCTGTTGTTCTTTATAAAACCCTAATGATATGCAAGAGCATAACGATTTGCTTTGGACGCAAAGCATCAACGAAATATTATGGATGTCTTTAAGAAAGGGGGAGAGAAAATCCTGACTGAAGGAATGTCCACATAAATTATTTTTATTTAAATGAATTCAAAGGATGGGGTGAGGGCAAGTCAGGAGGAGTCACATGGAAAACATGCATAATATTAATATGCATAAAGAATTCTCACTGAGGAGAAGAAGCTCCTCACTATAGCTCATGGGACAAACAGGTTCATTAGGAAATAGCTCAGAGCGACTATAGCATTTTGCTATTTCAATTTTTTCCCTTATTTTAAATGAAGAGTCAGACAAATGTGTTTTCTTTGCATGGCAGCATTGAGATGGATTCAATCTGTGAAATTTGCTGCCCAAATAGCATTTCTAATGGAAACTGGAACTAAACAAGGGCATGGATATGGAAGGGAGGGGAGAAGAGAGAATACAAGAAGAGGAGTATATTCAGAGCCACTGCATGGCATTTTGTAGTACAGGAGGTTTTCAGAAACTGTCTTTGCTTCATTAGTTTCACATGTGGGCTCCTGATGTAGGGCACTATCAGGCTTTATCAAGACAAGCACTGAGACAGGCCTTCTAGGTCTGAGGCTGAGGAAAGCAGCGGCAACTTGCTACCTGTCCCCCACTGCTGTCTACAGTTCAGAAGCCAAAAGCACAGCTACTCCTAATTTGGGGATGCAGTAGAATGCCTACTGGTCCAGGTATTTGTGAAAGAGGGAATTCTTGGTGCTATCATAGTATAAGTTACTAAAGAGCAGATGGAATCATTTGGGTGCTGGTTAATTCTCAGGGTAATGATAATGGCGGCTGTCTAATACTTTCAGAATGTTGAAATTATCACTGTGGATTAGTGCATGTTTACAATGAATAGAGAGGGACAAATAGTCATTAAGCCTATTGATTGGATTCAAAATTGGTTAAATATTTAGTCTCTTACTCATAGCCTCACAAGATTCACAAAGAAAATCAAACAAAAAAGCAGCAATCAGAAAAAAAAAGACTTTGTTACTTCTCTTGGTTCAGGTGGACACAGTTCAAATTACTTTCATTATTCAGGTTAAAACAATTTTTATACTTCTGTTTAAATTACTTAAAGAGTTTTGAACTGATCTGTATATCTGTACAAATTTCTAGGTGATGGCATAAGGCTGAGCTGGAACTGATCCCTCTGATTATAAGCATGTTCTAAATTCTGCCGCTCTTCACCCATAATCTCTGAAACTTCTGTTTTTAAGTCTTTTAAACCCCCCCATAATTTTCAACTGTTACATGATTCTCAGTTGTTGTTACAGTGTACAAAACTACGGAGTACAGTGAATTGATGATTATTTGGAGAATGGTTATTTAATCTGAATTATTCAGATCTTTAACCTCTTATCCTTTCCATCTCTGTTGCCAGAATTATGGCTATTGAATTCTGAAAAAATGCTTGTATAGAATTTAGCACAGTATATGCACATATCAAGCACTAAATAAATGTTAGATTTTATGACTGCTATTATTATTATTACTATTATTTCAGTGTGTTGGTCAGTATTTGAAAGAAATAAAATAAAGAAAATAACATTTAATCTTTGACTACTGAATAACGATGCAGGTAAAAGGTTTAGTGAGAAAGTATTAAATAGGTATCCATGGTGAATAGACTGTGAATGAACTGTAATCAGAGTCAAGCCACAGCTCATATTCATGTATAATAGACCCATGAGAGGGTTCCTTTAAAAATGTATGTATAATTTTGAAATGATGATCATGTTGCATAACATCTATAGTCTGCTAAGAGAGTTCTATCATGGTTGGTATGGAGAGCTATGGGAAATGAAAGGTGTTCATTATTTAACCACAATGATGAGGCATTTTCAACTTTTGGTCTTTTTTTAAAAGATAAGACATACTTTTGAATAGATAATATATTCCCTATATTCAAATATCAATAATTATAAGATGTAGAAAGGAAAAGGTCTCCATCCTTCCCCTCTTCTACCCATGAGTTCCTTATCCCACCCCCAAATAAGTAATCACTGTTACTGTTTTTTGTTTATTCATCCTTGTGGATATTAATATATGATTCCTAGATATTAATGTTAATAAGATATTAATATATTTTCTATTTTTCACACAATTTTTTAAAGATTCCTTTGAATTTTCTGCAAACACAGTAAATTCATTTGTGTATAAACAGCTTAATGTCTTCATTTCCAGTAATCATGCCAATTATTTCTTTTTCTTTAACTTGCCTTATCTCATTGGTGAGGCTATCTAGTACAATGTTGAACAGAAGTTGTGATTGGTGAGAGTGAACATCCTTACCTTGTTTCTAATCTTAGCAGACATTATTGTCTTGATCATGATCTTAGAGAAGTAATTCAGTCTTTCATCATTAAGAATTATGCTCTTTATCATCCGGTAAAGGTTTCCTTCTATTTCTACTTGCTTAATAATTTTTTTTAAAAAAACCATTAATGGTTTTAAAATTTTTTCAAATGCTTTTTCTGCCTCTATTGAAACAATAGCTTAAAGCTGTTAGCACAGTGAATTATTGACTGATTTTAATATGTTAAACCACCCTGGCAATCCTGGAATAAACCCCACTTCATAATGATGCATTAATCTTTTTATATATTGCAATACTTGACTTCCTAACATTTTGTTAAGGATTTTTGAATCCATGTGCATGAAAGTTATTGGTCTATAATTTTCATTTTTTGTAACAACTTTGGTATTGTTATCAAGGTCTTGCTGGCATCATTGAATGAGCTGGAAAATGTCTCTCTCTTCTATACTCTAAAAAAGTTTGTAAGATTGTTATTATTTTGTCCTTAAAATGTTACACAGAATTCACCAGTGATACTATGGGGCTTGGGGAATTTTTGTGTGAACAATTTATTAATTACAAATTTAATTTTAAAAACAGATCCAGGACTATTCAAATTTTTATTTCTTGTGTCAACTTTTATAAGTTGAGATTTTCAAGACATTTTTCTATTTCATCTTAGTTACTATCAAATTGATTGGAATAAAGTTGTCCATAATATCCTATTATCTTTTATCAGCATTTTAGTGAAGCTATTTTATTTATAATATTGGTGATTTGTGTTTTATTTCTTTTTTTCTTGATAAGTGGTAAGTATTTTAAAAAGCACTTTTATTAATCTTTTCAGAGAATCAACTTCTGGATGTTGATTTTCTTTTGATTTCTATTCCTAATTTTATAACTTCCTTTTTTCTATTTACTATGGGTTTAATTTGCTTCCAATTTTTCTAGATTAACAGACAGAATCTTAATTTTATACTACCTTTCTAATACAGATGTCTAAATGATACTTTTAAAAAATAATGACTGCTTTAGTTGCATCCTGTACATTTTCATAAGATGTGTATTCATTATCATTTAGATAAAAAAAAATTTTTTTTTAATTTCCCTTGTCACTTTTTTCTTTGACACATGTTATTTACAAGTATATTGCTTAATTTCCAAATATGTAGTTATTTTCTAGGTATCTTATTACTATGGCTTTCCAATTTAATACAACTATACAGAATATATTCTGTATAATTTCAGCTCAAGTGTTGAATTTTAGCTTTTTGTTATTGATTTCTCAATCTCTGTGGTCTGAAATTCATGTGCATTTGAGAAGAATGCACTGCTATTCTGCTATTGTTGATTTTCTGTTATACATTTGATTTCTATATAGTTAATATCTATTCTTATTTTTTTCCTTCTATTTTCATTTGGTCTCATTTTTCCATTTCATTTCTAATTTCTTGAAGAGATATTTACATAATTGATTTTTCCCTCTCTTTTTCTTTTTAGAGATGCACCTCAAGGCTAGACATTTTCCTCTAAGCACAGCTTTAGGTACAATCCCCAGATTTTCAATATCATATTTTCATTATCATTTGATAAAAAATATTTTCTTTTTGGTCTATTTCAATTCCAAAGTTTGAGGGATTCACAAATTTTTAGCTATCTTATTGTTATTGATTTTTAGCTTTTTGTTATTGATTTCTCAATCTCTGTGGTCATAGTCTAATCTGAATGATTTAAATCTTTTCACTGCTTTTGAGACTTGCTTTAAGGCAGTAAATTTTGGTAAATGTACACTTGAAAACAACATATCTTGCCATTGCTAGGTGCAGCGTCCTACATATAACTAAGTTATATCTGATAACTATGTAGTTCAGTTCATGTATATTCATAGTGATTTTTTTCTTTGCTTTAATGGTTACCAAGGGAGGTATATTAAAGTCCTATAGTACAATGTGAGTTTTGTACGTGTTGTTTTTAGTTTTGTCAATTTGTCTTATATATTTTGTGGCCATGTTATAAGTGAACATAACTTAAGGATGACTATATCATTTTGTTGGATTAATAATTATGTCATATACATTTTAATCTCTTATCTTTCTTTCTTTTTTTTTTTTTTTTGAGTTGGAGTCTCACTCTGTTGCCCAGACTAGAGTGCAGTGGCATGCTCCCGGCCACCGCAGCCTCAACCTGCTGGGCTCTGGCAATCCTTCCGCCTCAGGCTTCCAAGTAGCTAGAAATACAGGCATGCGCTACCACACCTGGTTAATTTTTTTATTTATTGTAGAGATGAGGTCTCGCCAAGTTGCCCAGGCGGGTCTCGAACCCGCAGGCTCAGGCAATCCACTCACCTCAGCCTCCCAAAGCACGAGATTATAGGCTGAGCCACCGAGCCCAGCTAATCTCTTAAAGTCTATTTTGTTTTATGCTAATACAGTTGTTCTAATTATGTTTTGATAGAGCTGGATTATTTTCCCTCTTGCTATTTTCAACTTTTCTGTATCCTGTTTTCTAGTTGAATTTTATCTTTTATCCAGTCTGACAACTTTGCCTTTTTAACTGGAGAATTGAGTTCATTTAAATTAAAGCAATTACTAACATATTTTGAATTATATACATGTCGCTTTATTGTTTCCTATTTGTTCAACCTTATTTATGTACTTTCAATTCTTTTTTTGCATTCCTTATAATTAATCAAGTATTTTCATTATTCCATTTTTCCCTATTAGTTTGGTAGTAATAAATTATTTTGCCATTAAATGTTGCTCTAAGTTTTGCAACATACATCCCTAACTTACCATAGTCTACTATAAATTAGTAGTTTTTATCACTTCCCAGATAATGCTGGAAATTTAGATTTGTATCATTCTGTTTACTTCCTCCCACCTTTTGTGTTATTGTTGACATGCATTTTATTGTTCATATAATTAAACCTCACAAGACATTTTCATATTTCTATTATTCAGTCAAGATTTATTCAGACTCACCCACATATATACCATGTACACTGCTCTTTATTTCTTCTTCCATTTTCATGTTTTATTCTGAGGTCACTTTTCTTCTACCTAAATAACTGGTGTTTATTCTAGGTTGACTCTGGTGCTGATAAGGTCTCTCAGCTTTTATTCACCTACAAAGTTATTTCATTTTCAATTATAAATAATAGTTTCACTAACTACAATTCTACATTGGCTGTTTTTTCCTCTCAGAGTTTAAAGATGTTATTCTATTGCCGTTTGAGTGCCATCACTTTCATTGAGAAATCAGCAGTCAGTCTTGTTGTTGCTTCTTTGAAGTAATAAGTCTTCTTTGGCCTTCACTTGTGATTTTTCTCTGCATCTTTCATCTTCAGCAGTTTTACTTATGTGCCTAGGTGTGCTTTTCTTTGTATTTATCCTGTTTGGTTCATCTGTGGTTTAATATCTTTCCTCCCTTTGGAGACTGTTAGTCCTCACCAGTTTGAATATTACTACTGCAATCTTTGTTTTCCATGTAGTCAAAGTATATGTATATTAAACATGTTTCATGTCTCATATGTATTTTATTTTCCAGCCTTTTATCTTTTCATGCTTTGGCTTTAGTATTTTTTACTGATCTATCATATAGTTATCTCATTGTTAACTACAACCTAACAGAACTCCTCTTTATCTGTTTCCAGTTCTTGAATATCCATGTAAGTCTCCTCCCCCCCCCCGGTAAGTTGTAGTTCTTTTATTCTCCAAAATATTATCATTTTGGAGCTATTTAAGGAATCCTATCTAATAACTCCAATATCTGGTTCACTTTTTGAAATGAGGGAAATGTGATATTCAATAGGGAGGCCAATAGGCAATACAACTAACTGAATCTTTACTTTTATTTAATTTAAATATAGTCATATGTAGCCAGGGGCAAATTTATCAGACTGGTAGCTATAGGACATATGTCTTATTATGTTCAATATTCACTAGTCCTGGCTATTTTAGCTTTAAGAGTAAATGACTACTTTCTTTAAGAGTCCTAATTTTTTTCTATCTCTCTAAGAAGTTCTTATGTGTTGATCAAAATCAGTTCCATGTAAGCAGTTTTCCTATCATTTCTTTTATCCTCTGAAGGTGCAGATTATTAGCAAAGCAAATGAAAAATCTATGAGAAATTCTATTTTTAGTAGAATAAGACTTTGAGAATGCTTAACACTACATGATTTTCATATGTTGAGTTTGTACTTCTTTTAAAACTTGAATCAGGATTGCTAAAATATATTATTTATTTAACCAGGCAAATTGTAGACTATCCTCCTAAGCAATTACTTCTGATGCAGTTTTTATGCTTACCCAGATGCTTTCTAGAATCTGTCCCCTATTGGCATGGTACAGTCATTAATGAGAGCTATGTCTACAGTCAGGGATGCAATCTCATAGAAAAGAATCAACTAAATGGCTAATTTTTTATTAACACACAACTTATAACTAATTATTACAAATGCATATGTATACTTCTATATGTGCAGATAGATATATACATAATACATGTATTTCATAACTTTTCATGAAGTAGAAAGTGCTTTCCAGAAGGTTAAAATAAAAGGTTAATAAGTTTAAAGAATGCAGTATAGGGAATTAGTCTTCTAAAGTGAACTATGTCTTAAGAATTACCAAAAAAGATGTAAAAGTTACCATTGGTCTTAAAAAAAATTAAAAATACGTTTAAAGAGAAAATCAGTTATCTTATCTGAAAGTGAATGAGAATAGAGAAATGTCATATGGCTTCTCAAGATAGTTCCTAAATTTGAATATTGTGTGCAATGCATAAATGAAATATATAAACTGATTTGTAGATAGGTACTTCCATTTTTTTCCTAATGAAATATGTCTGGCTGCCCATATTTCAGTGAGCGTTAATATAAAGGGATAATTCAGTTCAGGCTTCATATTAATATAGATCTAGGAATACTGTAATGTATAGCTCTAATTATGACAGTTCCTGGCCTCAGTAATAAGTTAGCAGCTTTCCCATGATTTTTTTTTTTTTGGCAATATTTCAAGAGATTATAGGTGTTAGTCAACAATATTTAAGGATTTTCTCCTTTAAAAACTTTAATGCCAAAAAATTTAAGATTTAAAACAGATAATTAGGGAACTGTCACATCACAAACTCTTTACTTTGTTATAGGCATCACCTAAAATTAACAAGGTCCTTTGGGCATTTAAAATAGTATTATGTTTTTAAATTTCTGTAAAATTACTTACAATTTTTCAGGGAGCCTTTTATCACACAGAACAAGATATATCTGTATTTGGAATAAAAATGTCATAACTATTATCAAAGTTATAATAAAAGTGCTTCACACTCATTACCATTATTATAATTATACCTTACATTTGTTGAGAACTTTACAATATTCAAAGCACTTTCATATGCAATATTTCTTTTAAAAACAAGGCATCACAAGAATATAAACTGATAGTAAATTTATTTTCTATAAATACTGGCACTTTTAAAAAATGGTGATAGAATGTATGCTTATCATGTTATAATATAAAAGCAACACATTTTTGCTGAATTTCTTAAACAGCAATATGGCAAGTCACAGGGTTTAGAATCAACATGAACTATACTGGAAGCCTAGTTTTGTTTAATTGCTAGTCATATAACTTTGAGCAAGCTACTTAAATTTTCTGTGCTTCATTTTCCGCGGCTGTGAATTAGGAATTCTGACTCCATAGAGTCAGATAAAAACCTACATATTCTAAAAAAAGATCTAGTATACAGTAAGAACTCAATTAATAACAATCATGACAATAATAACGTTACTTTCATTATTAAGATGTGTTATTCTTTCTTGCTGACCATAACATTTTGCTAAAACTTAATATATAAAAGAAATAATTAGATGTGAGAAAATGATTGATCTTAGATGATAGATTAAGTTAGGAAGAGAGAGGTAAATATATTTCAGAAGCAACTTAAACAATGCAACCATGGAAAATGGAACTCATTATGAAAACCCGAGGCTACATCTAAGCCAGTTTCAATTTATGTTTAAACAGGGTAGAAAGTTATACTAAAGATACCACAGGCAATTTTGCTTTAGGAAGAGTAAAATAGAAGCACATTTGTGATATAAATGTTGAATAAAAGAAAGTGGAATTGTATCTGTCAAATAAAAAAATAATGTCATATATAGTGGGGTTGGGTGCAAGGAACATGAGGCTGGAATAATATAATTTGTATACGCCAATTAATTCTCTTAGATTCATCATACAAACTATGAGACGAAGGATAAAAGGCTGACCCACACAATTTGGCATAAAAAAAATTTCCACTGCAGAGCAAAAGGCCATAATGAGTCTCCTTATAAATGTGGGTTGTCAATTAAATAAGAAGTCTCAGTTTAAAGTGTTAATTGCTTCAAGTAACCCATCACTATTATTATATAAACAACTGAAATTATAGGCCTTATTTACATAAAACTAATCCCATCTTTACATTAACAACATTCACTGATTTTGTCTTGATGTTATTCTTTTAGATAGATTGTTACTTTTAGACAGAAAATTAACACTATTTAAGGATCTACTGCAGGGATATCTCAGAGATATTGCAGGTTCAGTTCCAGACTACTGTAATAAAATGAACATTGCAATATTGTGGGTCACACAATTTTTTGGGTTTCCCATTGTATATAAAAGTCACATTTTATATTACTTTTTTTAGTGTAAAAAGTTATATCATTCTGTACTGTAGTCTATTAAGTGTACAGTTTTTATGTACATACCTTAATTAAAAAGACTTGTTAAAAACTGCACCAATCATCTAAGCCTTCAAGAAGTGATCATATTTTTGCTGGTGTAGGATTTTGTCTCAATGCTGATGGTTGCTGATTGATCAGGGTGGTGATGCTAAGCCTGGGGTGACTGTAGCAATTTCTTAAGATAAGACAACAATGAAGTTTGCCACATCAATTGACTCTTCTTTTCATGAAAGATTTCTCTGTAGCATGCAATGCTGTTTGATAGCATTCTATCCACATAAAACTTATTTCAAAATTGGAGTCAATCCTCTCAAACCCTAATACTGCTTTATCAACTAAGTTCGTGTAATATTCTAGACTTTTGTTGTCATTTTAAAAGTGTTCACAGCATCAGTTTTTATTCATTCATAAGAAGCAATTCTTATTCATTCAAGTTTTATCAAGAGGTTGCAGCAATTCAATCACATCATCAGGCACCATTTCTAATTCTAGTTCTCTTGCTACTTCCACCACATCTGTAGTTACTGCCTCCACTGAAGTCTTGAGTCCTGTAAAGTTACCCAAGAGGGTTGAAATCAACTTCTTCCAAACTCTGGTTAATGATGATATTTTTTAAATAATTTTTTTTTTCTGAGCAGTAGATCTCAACAGTGGGCTTAAAATATTCAGTAAACCTTTCTATAAACAGATATACTGCCATCCAGGTTTTGTTGTTCAATTTCTAGAGCACAGGCAGAGTAGATTTAGCATAATTCTTAAGGGACCTCAGATTTTCACAATGGAAAATGGCTTTAACCTAAGTCACCAGCTGCATTAGCCCCTAACAAAAGAGTCAGCCTGTCATTGGAGGCACTGAAGCTAGACATAGAATTCTCTTCTCTAGTGATGAAAGTCCTAGATGGCATCTTCTTCCAACAGAGGGCTGTTTCATGGAAAGATCTGTTGTTTAGTACAACTACCATCATCAATAATCTTAGCCAGATCTTCTGGATAACTTGCTGCAATTTCTATATCAGCACTTATTGCTTCACCTTGCACTTTTATGTTATAGAGATAGCTTGGCTTAAGCTTCATAAACCAACTTCTGCTAGCTTTAGACTTTTCTTCTGCAGCTTCCTCCCTTCTCTCAGTCTTCAAAGAATTGAAGAGAGTTAGGGTATTGCTCTGGATTAGGCGTTTGCTTAAGGGAATGTTGTGGCTAGTTTGATCAATCCAGATCACTACTACTGTCACCATATCAGCAATAAGACTGTTCTGCTTTTGCTTCTTCACTGGAATAGCACTTTTACTTTCCTTCAAGAACTTTTTCCTTGCACACACAACTTGGCTAAATGTTGGTGCAAGGGGTGTAGCTTTTGATCTGTCTCAGCTTTTGACATACCTTCCTCTCTAAGCTTAACCATTTCTAGTTTTTTATTTAAAGTGAGTGATTTATGACTCTTTCACTTGAACACTTCTTAGAGGCCAATGTAGGGCTAAAAATTGTACAAATTTAAATATTCTTGTGTCTCAAGGAATAGGGAAGCCCGAGGAGAGAAACAGAGATGAGAGAACAGGTAGTCAGTAAATCAGTCAGAACACACACAACATTAATCAATTAAGTTATCCATCTTTATATGGACACAGTTCATGGCACCCTGAAGCAATTACAACAGTAACATCAAAGATCACTGATCACAGATCATAATAATAAAAACATTTGAAATATCAAGAAAACAAAATGTGATGCAGAAAGACAAAATGAGCACATGGTATTGAAAAAATGGCACCAACAGACTTGCTCAACTAGGAATGCCACAAGCCTTCAATTTGTAAAAAAAAAAATGCATATCTGTGACACAATAAAACAAGGTATGGATATATATGTGCCAGATGTTTATATAAACTGCCTAATTTTTATGCCTATATTATAGATAAGAACGGCTAGGAAATAAGCTTTAAGTAATAGCTAATACGTGGTAGAAGTAGCATATATATCAAAATTTTTACACTTGTAAACAAATGTTCTACTCCCAGTCTTCCCATGTTTTTTCCAAGATCAAATGTACCTGATTAATAGGTGAAATTAGACATGTTATTTGGTCTGGTTTCTCCAATTCTTCCTCCCTTCCTTCCCCAAAGGAGTTCACAATTTGTAGCATTTCATAAATTATATTGCAGTATCACAGAAACAATAAAAGTAGCTTGCTTGAAAACATCCTAACAGTTGTGCAGGGCACACAGTAAGCACTCAGTAAGTGTCTGACTTATCCAGTTTTAAAAATGAGTCATTAAATATTGAAGAATCACTTCATGGCACAGAAAGCAAATCAGTCAACATTCAAAAATAAAGTACACAGTTATAAAGAAGATAGGAACACTAAGGTATTGGTATATTATTCCTGACTATCTTTTATGATTTCTCTAGACAAAGGATGCCAGAGCAAAGAGGGGACCATATCTACTCAGTGTAAACATTTAGTCTAGAGATTTCGAGGCTCTTTTGCACACTGAGTCTATAGAAAGACAGTGATTGTTCTCGGCTACAATTCCAAAGTCCATCTTCTTTACCTCATCAATTTGCTGCCTGGTAGGGGTGAAGACAAGGGAAGAGTTATATGAGGTAGTGTACTCCCAGAAGCAAGGGGCTGTTTTCCTGCCTGTCATTCTATCAACCTCCCAGAATAAATTGCTACTTAGAAAAAGAAAAGTCAAACATTTATAAAACATATTGTTACTTAGAAAAAAATAAGAATTGTTTTGCAAATAGCAGCACTATTAAAAGAGGCTGGAGAGAGAATAGCATCAGTCATTTTATATTACATATAAGCAGTTTATTAAAGAATTAAATATTTATAGACTATAAAGCAAGGAGGCGATGAGTTGCAAACAGCTTGCTGAGAAGTACATTATAAAACAATAAGTCTGTCAGTGATTGATAAAGAATGGAGAGTGCAAATGCCTTATAAAATCCCTAAGTTAGCTGTGAATTTCCAGACTAGCAGAATAGGACGCAATAGTAAGCAATGTCACCCTAATGCAAGCTGATGTATATGCCACAAAAACCTTCAATGAACAAAAAGTATACTTCTCTTTGATCCTTTTGCCTCCATCTAATATAGACGAAAGAGTTGCAAAGCACAGAGAACTGCAAGGGCTTTGTGGATGTTCGCTTCCATGTTAATAGATGTTAGAACGAAATATACCCACATAACTCATTTTATTTTCTTCTGACGCTTTCCTTATAAGAACAAAGTCTATATAATTTCAAAGAAAGATATCTCTCCTTTCCTTCCAGAATGATATACATTTAGAGGTCAGGTCACCTAATCTAGTTCCATCAGTTTAGAGAGAGAGCAACTGGGAATTAAAGGTGTAAAGTGAATGATCCAAGTTCACACCGCTGGTTAATAACAGAATCAAGATGAAAACTTAGGTCTCCTGTCTCCTAGATCAATATTCTTCCCATAGCATTACCTTCTTTCCCCAATCTCCTTAAAATTCTGAGCTCTTTCTATCTATAATAATTCCTTAGAAATTGTGAACTCTTTCATGAAATTATATTTCAATCCAGTTTGAATTATATATTTGAATTTATATATTTTGGATATTAACCCTTCATCAGATATATGTTTTACAAGTATTTTCTCCCATTTTATAGGTTGCATTTTCATTTTGTTTACCATTTCCTTTGCTGTGCAGAAGTGTTTTAGTTTGATGATAGCTTTAAGAGAAAAAGCTTTAAGTAGAAAAAATTTTAGTCTGCATATGCTCTGAGAGAAACAGAGAATATAATCTGCCCATACAGTCATTCTAGAGTTTGCAATAATAGGGTGCTATTAATGAAATGTTGGCTCTTTCTTGAAGAAAATGATGATATGACTTTTTTTTATGCACTAACTACCTAGGAGAATGAATTATTTTTCATTCTTTAAGAGAATGACTAGTCAAGACCTAAAAGTGTTCATAATTTTAAACGCCAGAGGAAGTCATCTCTTTTGATTTTGTGAAAGTTCTAAGCATCTATGTGTTCTTGATACACTAATTTGGCATTCTATCCCTTTCTATTTCATCTTCAAATTTAAATAGTCATTTGATTTCTACATAATTGAGCTTTAAGTTCTACTTGCAAACTGGACAGAGACACATTGTGAGTCAAATAAAATTGTGAATCAAATTCTTTGTACCTGTATAGAAGCTAAAGTAGTAGTTTGTAAAAAAAAAAAAATCACACCACCGATGCCTCTGCCTATAACCTTACCTCAATTTTTCAAAATATTACCTGAATTTCTATGAAATTATACCCAACACAGAAAATCCATTAGATGCTTTGCTGTCTTAAAAAAACTTTATTGAGGTATAACTGACATATTTAAAAAACTGCACACATTTAGTGTACAGATCTCAATATGTTGAGATCTCAATATGATGATCACCACCATCAAAGTCAAAAACACACCCATCATTGCCAAAGTTTTACTTTCACCCACTTCATTATTGCTGTTAGTGTGTGCAGGGGTAAGAACACTTAACATAAGATCCATCCTCCTAGCACATTTTAAATATGCAATACAATATTGCTAATTAAAGGTACTATGCTATATGGCAGATCACTGGAAACTGTATAAGTGACATTTTGTACCCTTTAACTATATAACCTTCCCATTTTGCCCTCTCCTTAGTCCCTGGCAACCACCATTCTACTCTCTGCTTCTGTAAATTCAACTGTTTTAGATTACACATATAAGTGGGATTATACAATATTTGTCTTTCAGTATCTGAATTATTTCATTTAGCATAATGTATTCCAGGTCCCTCCACACTGTCATACATGAAAGAATTTCCTTCTTTTTTTAAAGTCAAATAATATTATATTATATGCCATAATTTATTTGTCTATTCATCTGCTGATAAACATTTAGATTGTCCCCATATCTTGACTATTGTGAATAATGCTGCAATGAACATAGAAGTGTAAATGTCTCTTGGACACTGTTTTCATTTTCTTTAGATATATACCCTGAAGTGGGATTCCCAGATCATGTGATAGTTCTATTTTTACTTTTTTGAGAAAATTCCATAATATTTTCCATAACAACTGTGCCAATATACATTCTCATCAACACTATACAAGGGTTCCCTTTTCCCCTTCCTTGCCAACACTTGCTTTAATTATTTTAATAATAGCCATCTTAACAAGTGCTAGGTGACATATCATTAAGATTGATAATTAGTATTGTTGAACATTTTTTTCATACACCTGTTGGCCAGTTGTATGCCTTCTTTGAAGAAATGTCTTTCTAGGCCCTTTGCTCATTTTAAAATCAGGTTATTTCATTTGTGCAATCCAGCTGTATGAGTTCCTTATATATTTTTGGATATTAACCCTTCATCAGATATATGTTTTGCAAGTATTTTCTCCCATTCCATAGGTTGCACTTTCATTTTGTTGACTGTTTCCTTTGCAGAAATGTTTTAGTTTGATATAGTCCCATTTGCTCATTTTTGCATTTGTTGCCTGTGCTTTTGGTGTTATAACAAAAAAATCATTGTCAAAACTAATGTCAAAGAGCTTTTAATGCTTTCTCTAGGAGTTTTATGATTTCAGGTGCTATGTTATATTTTCAATCCATTTCGAGTAGATATTTTTGTGTATGGTGTACTATGAATCCAATTTCATTCATTTCCATGTGGATATCCAGTTTTCCCAATACCATTTATTGAAGAAACTGTCCTTTCCCTATTGTGTATTCTTGGCATTCTTGTTAAAAATTAGTTGACTATATATGTGTGAGTTTATTTCTGGGGTCTGTTCCACTGGTCTATGTGTCTGTTTTCATGCCAGTACTACACTGGTTTTTGTTTGTTTGGAGTCACATTCTCACTCTGTCACTCAGGCTGGAGTGCAGTACCACAGTCACAGTCACCATAGCTGCAACCTGCTAGGTTCAGGCAATCCTTCTGCCTCAGCCTTCCAATTAGCTGAAACTACAGTCGCATGCTACCATGCCTAATTTAAAAAAATTTTTTATTGTAGAGACGAGGTCTCACCAAGTTGCTCAGGCTAATCTTGAACAACTGGGCTCAGGCAATCCTCTCACCTTGGTCTCCCAAAGTGTTGGGATTACAGGCATAAACCACCATGCCCAGCCTCAAGTCGAGTACTATACTGTCTTGATTACTATAGCTTTGTAATATAATTGGAAATTAGGAAAGATAATGCTTCCAGCTTTGTTCTTCCTGCTTAAGATTGCTTTAACTCTGTAGGGTCTTTTAGGCCCCATGAAATGTGGAATTGTATGTTTTTACTTCTGTTAAAAATGTCACTGAAATTTTTACAGTGATTGCATTGAATTTGTAGATTGCTTTGGGCAGTATAGACATTTTAACAATATTAATCTTCCAACCTATGAACATGGGATATCTTTCTTTCCATTTCTTTGCATCTATCTTAATTTCTTTCATCATTATTCTAGAGCTGTCAGTGTACAGATCTTTCACCTCCTTGGTTAAATTTATACCTAAGTATTTTATTCTTTTTGATGATGTTGTAAATTAAACTGTGTCTTAATTTCATCTTCAGATAGTTTGTTAGTGATAGAAATGCAACTGATACTGTATCCTGCAACTGTACTGAATTTGTTTATTAGTTCTAACAACTTTTTGGTAAAGTCTTTGGGGTTTTATTTACATACAATAAAGTCTTCCCCAAACAGAGACAATTTTACTTTCTTTCTGATTTAGTTGATGGATTTTTTTTGGGGGGGGCAGGGGTTGGTTGCTTATTTGCCTAATTACTTTAATGAGGATTTCAGGTGCTCAGCAGAATAGAAGTGGCGAGAGTAGGCAAGTCTCTTGGTTCTGATTTTAGTGGGAAAGCTTTCAGCTTCCCACCATTGAGTGTGATGCTAGCTTGGGCTTTTATATATGGCTTTTATTATGTTGAGGTACACTCCTTCTATACCAAATATCTTGAGTTTTTTTTTTTTTAATCAAGAAAGCATGCTGAATTTTGTCATATGATTTATTTTCATTTATTAAAATAATCATATGATTTTTATCCTTCATTCCATTACAGTGGTATAACATTTTATTGATTTGAATCATGACCGAATCCCAGGGATAAATTCCACATGATCATGGTATATGACCCTTTCAATGTGCTGTTAAATTTAGTTTACTAGTATTGAGTATTTTCATGTCTAAATTCATCAGCGATATTGGCCTCTAATTTTCTTTTCTTGTTGTGTCCTTATCTGGCTTTGGTATCACGGTAATAATGACCATGTATAATAAGTTTGGAAGTATTCCCTCCTCTTCAATTATTTGGAGGAGTTTGAGAAGGACTGATGTTAATTGTTCTTTAAATGTTTGATAGAATTCACCAGTAAAACCATCTGGTCTTAAACTTTTCTTTGATGGGAGGTTTTTATGTTACTAATTCAATTTCTTTACTTATTATTGGTTTGCTCAGATTTTCTATTTCAAGGTTCAGTTTTGTTAGGTTGTATGCTTTTAGCAATTTATTCATTTCTTCTAGGCTAATTTGTCATAAAATTTTTAATAATAGTCTCTTATAATCTTGTTTTTTCATTCATTGGGTAGCTGTTTTTGTTGTTGTTTTGTTTTGTTTTACTGGAGAATTAAATCCACTTACATTTAAAGTAAAGTAGGCAAGGACTTACTATTGCCACTTTAATTTTTCTGACTGTTTTACAGTTCTTTTGCTCCCTTTTTCCTCTTTTGCTATTTTCCTTTGTGATTTGGTGATCTTTTTTTTTTTTGTAGTGGTATGCTATGATTCCTTTTTTTTTTAGTCTTCTATATATCTACTACAAGTTTTACTTTGTGAATACCATAAGGCTTATATAAAACATCTTATAAGTCTATTTTAAGCTGATAGCCTAATTTTGATCATATACAATTTACATCCTTTTATACTGTGTATCTGTTAAAAAATTATTGTAGTTGGTTATTTTATACTTTTGTCTTTTGGTCTTTTTAAAATAAAAATGATTTATACACCACCGTTGCAATTAATTAGTATTAGAGTATTCTAATTTGACTATATATGAGTGAGGGCCCCAAAAAACTTGGAATTTACTTATTAAAAATTGTGTATTTATTCTTACATGTCTAAACTTCAGTCACCTTCAAAGTACACTCTGTTTGATGCAAGATACCTATTGAGACCCTTTACTCACTGTTCAAAATAGTTTTTGATTGTCAATGTTGATGCCTTTTAGTGCTCCTGCCATTTTTTGTTTTGTCTCTTCCACACTGACAAAACATTTCCCTTTGAGGACTTTTTTCATTCAGGGAAGCAAAAAAAAAATGTTGCTTGGGATGAAATCAGGTGAATAGGGGGGTGGGGCATTAGGGATAATGTCATTTTTTATTAAAAACTTTTAAACACTCAGTGTGGTGTGGGAAGGTTCTTTATGTAACCACTCACTATGAAATGGGAAAATGCACTGAATGAATCTCCAGTAAAATTCACTGAAGCCGAACACAGTCTCTTACAATGCTAGCTGGTGCAATGATGTTGATGGGCTCCTAGAACACTTAACTCATAGGGGAAGCCTGTACAAGGGGCCCACTCTCCAAAAGATAATTGTAGTTTTTGGAGGGAGGGTTCCCCCTCATATATACCTTTACTGCTGAGTTTTATACCTTCATATGACTTCAGGATGCTAATAAAAATCCTTTCATTTCAACTTGAAGGACTTCCCTTAGCACTTCTTATAAGGCAGGTGTAGTGGTGATAAACTACCTCAGCTTTTGTTTGCTTGTGAAAGTCTTTACCTCTCCCTTATTTCTGAAGGACAGCTTTGTCAGGCATAATATTCTTGACTGCAAATATTTTTCTTTCAGCTTTTTAAATATATCATCCCACTCTCTTCTCACCTGCAAGATTTCTGCTGAGAAATCTGTTGACAGTCTTATGATGGGTCCCCTGTATGTGACACACACACACACACACACACACACACAACTTTCACTTTCTGCTTTCAAAATCTTCTTCATCTTTGACTTTTGATAATTTGATTTCAGTGTATCTCAGTGAAGACTTGTTTGTGTTCAACCTATTTGGCGTTCTTTGGGCTTCATAGATGTGGATGCTCACTTCTCTTTCCAGACTTGGGAGTTTTTCTGTCATTATACATTTAAGGAAGCTTTCTGCCTCATTCTTTTTCTCTACTACTTCTGGGTGTCACATAATACTTATATTGGTTCAATTGACAGTGTCTCATATGCTTCCTTCACCTTTTTCATTTTTTTCCCCCTATTTTGTTCCTCTGACTACATAATCTCAAATGATTTGGCATTGAGTTCACTGATTCTTCTGTTTGAGTTTGCTGTTGAAGTTCTTCATTAATTTTTTTCAGTTCAGACTTGTGTTATTCAGCTCCAGAATTTCTGTTTGGTTCATTCTTATGGTTTCTATCTCTTTGTTGAACTTCTAATTTTGTCCATGCATTATTTTTCTCATCTCATTACACTGTCTATCTGCAATCTCCTGTAGCGCACTAAGCTTCTTTAAGTTGATTGGTTTGAATTGCTTGCTAGGTTTCCCATAATCTCTATTTCCTTTGGGTCAGCCACTGGAGCTTTATTTTGTTCTTTTAATGGTGCTATACTTCCTTGAATTTTCATGTTCCTGGAAACCTTGTGCTATTGTCTTCGTGTTTGAAAGAGCAGCCAAAAAAAAGAAAGAAAGAAAAAGAAAAGAAAAGAAAAGAAAGAAAAAAGCAGTCAACTCCTCCTGTCTTTATTTGACTAATTTCAAAAGAGAAAGATCTTCCCCAGTGAACCTAGCTAGAGATTCTGAGAATTTCTCATACCTTTACAATGGATGCACCTTCTTCTCCCTCCTCTTGTTCCTCTCTTGGAAGGAATTCTTAATATGGTGTGCCATCTCTTGATCCTACAAAGCTAGGCCTGTGCTGAGAGCCTCTCATTTATTTTCCCTAGGGTAATGCCCTGAAGTTTAAGGTTGTGTGCATTCTCACAAACCAGTAGTCAAGCTTGCTGCTAAGATACACACCTGCTATTGATATCCATATTCTGTCTGTGGGACCTTGCACAGGCCATGCACCATGGATACACAGAGTGTTATCCATTTGGAAGTAGCAGGAGGGGTGTTCATCGGGCCCTAGGGTCATACAACAGCTGGTTGGGAGTGTATATGGGCAAGTCTTCTTGCAGTATTCCTGGGTGGGTTTTGCTGGAGTTCATGAACCATTTCTGGATCTGCAGCTGACTCTTGAGAACTGTATGCCAGATGCTGTGAGTTCGTACCCCTCTTCCCTGCTCCTAGCAGTGAAAATATGATTCAGCCATGCAGATCCCTTTGGTGCTCTGTGTTGGGGAAGATGAAGTGAGCCTCTTGGACAGCTACATCTCACAAGGCTGGGTAACCCAGGTACTGATTTCACTCTTGTTTTACTCTATGGGAGATACTACATGTCAAGGGGACTCTTTTGGCACCTATTCTAAGGAGGAGTGACATGGGTAAAATGAAAATGAAATTGCTCTTTTTACCTTCTTCAATTCATCCTCTCAGATTTTTGTTCCATCAGTTGCTCTCAGCTGGAAACTCTCAGCTGGACTTTGCAGCTCCCACAGAGGTATTCTTTTCTGTGAGTGGTTATGTGAATTGGTGTTTCCATGGGGGAAATGAGAGCTAGATCCTACTATTCTGTCATCTTGCTGATGTCATACTCCCTAGACGCCCTCTTTTGGTAGAGCAAGATTCCAAGGCTTTTTCATGAGAAAGAATAACCCAATCATTCTTGGTGTATAAGTTCCCTCAGTCCCTCAATTCACATCACTATGAAAAAAAACCTACTTGCATATCAAAACTGGGCTCTACAGTATCATAAAAATAAATGATACAGAAAATAAAATGAACACTTAGTATGTATTATAATTGAACGTAACTAAAAACAATGTTTGGCTAATGGTTGAGAATTATTTATCTTTCAAAAAGAAGTCAAGGTATTTATATATTAAGGCAAATCATTCCATAAAACAACAAAAGCCACTGTTTCCTGAAATTTTCTCTCCAAAAGTTTTCCAAAGATAGGAGGTATTGAGGGAATTTACTTTGTGCATATTAGGTATAAATAAGTACATAGGTAGTTATAACACTATTTTAAATGTCTTGTCTATCAAATTAGTTGAATTTGTTAAAGAAAGTGTACCCTGAAGAATTTGCTTAGTGTGTCAGAGCAGTCAAAATTATAATTAAAAACCACTGGCACAACTGGAAAGGCATATGATACAAGGGGGACACCCCCAAAATTAGAATTTATTTATTAAAAATGGTGTATTTGTTCTTACATGTTTAAACTTCAGTCACCTTCAAAGTACTCTCTGATGCTATAAACCTATCAATACCGCCCAAAACAGTTTTTGAACTTGCCGAGGGATAGCTGCTTATTGATAAGGAAAGAAAGTGGTTCTTGAGATGGAACATTGTTTTTTTGTTGTTGTTTTTTGGTTTTTTTAAGCCAGTCAAATTTAGCAGTAGGGGATTGGGAACATTGTTAAAACGAAAACAATGTATTTAGAATGTTATATCAATTTAGTTGATAAAGCAGCAACAGAATTTGAGAGAACTGACTCCTATTTTGAAAAAGTTATTTTTTTAATTTTTATTTTAGATTCAGGGATACACATACATGTTCATTCCATGGACATGTTGTGTGGTGGTGGGTATTGGGTCTCTGCTGGCCCTTTCCCCAGATAGTGGACATTGTGCCCTGCAGGTAGTTTCTGAACCCTAGCCTCCTCCCCACTTATTGGTGTCCCCAGTGTCTATTATTTCCATCTTTGTGACCGTTTAGCTGCCACATATGAGAACATGTGGTGTTTGGTTTTCTGTTTCTAAGTCAGTTCACAGGATCATGATCTCCAGCTCCATCCATGTGGCTGCAAGGGACATGATTTCATTCTTTTTTATGGCTGCATAGTATTCCATGGTATATATATACTACATTTTCATTATCCATGGATTGGATGATGGGCATTTAGGTTGATTCCACATCTTTGCAATTGTGATTTGTCCTGCAATGAGCATGTGGGTGCAGGTGTCTTTTTTTATATAATGATCTCTGTTCCTTAGGGTAGATGTCTAGTCATGGGAATGCTGAATCAAATGGTAGATCTACTTTTAGTTCTTTGAATAATCTCCATACTGCTTTCCATAGAGGCTGTACTAATTTACACTCTCACCAACAGTGTATAAATGTTCCCTTTTCTCTGCAACTGCACCAGCATCTATTTATTGGTTTTTGATTTTTTTTAATAGTGGCCATACTGACTAGTCTAAGGTGACATTTCATTGTGGTTTTAATTTGCATTTCCCTGATTATGAGTGAGGTTGAGTACGTTTTCATATTTGTTGGCCATTTGTATATCTTCTTTTGAGAGATGTCTGTTCATGTTATTTACCCATTTCTTTCTTTTGTATTGCTTTATTTATTTTTTTTATTAATCAATATTTTTATTATGGTTTTGTGGGGTACAGTTAAGGGTTAGGTGTACAATTATGTTTCATTCAGGCACCCTGTTGATAAGAGGTGTTTTCCCATCCCCAGACAGATATTTGCTACTGTTAATCCTATCCCCCTCCCCCTCCCATAATTTCCCAGTACCGTCAGTCATTTTCTTATAGTATTACATTGGATGTTCAAGGTCCATTATATGAGTGAGAACATGTGATACTCGGATCTTTGTTTCTGTGAGAGGTCACTCAGTATTATAGACTCTAGTTCCATCCAGGTTGCTGCGAAATTCATGATTTTGTTCTTATTTATGGCTGCATAGTATTCCATTGTGTATATGTACCACATTTTTTTAATCCAGTCCTCTTTTGATGGGCAGCATGGTTGTCTCCAGGTTCTTGCTATTGTGAACAACGCTGCGATAAACATACGTGTGCAGGTATCTTTTTGATAGAGTGATTTGAGTCCTTCAGGGTATATTCCCAGTAGGGGGATTGCGGGATCATATGGAAGGTCGATTTTTAGAGTTTTTAGGAATCGCCACATTGCTTTCCACAGAGGTTGCACTACTTTACACTCCCACCAACAGTGTAGAAGTGTTCCCTTTTCACCACACCCTCTCCAGCAGCTGTTATTGTTTGAGTTGTTGATAATTGCCATTCTGACTGGAGTTAGGTGGTATCTCAGTGTGGTTTTGATTTGCATCTCCCTGATGATTAGTGAGGTTGAGCATTTCTTCATGTGTTTGTTGGCTGCTTGGATGTCTTCTTTTGTGAAGTGTCTGTCCAGATTTTTTGCCCATTTTATAATGGGGTTGTTTGTTTTCTTCTTTTCAGTACATTTCAGTTCCTTGTAGATCCAGGATGTTAAGCCTTTGTCAGACCTAGAGTTGGCAAATACTTTTTCCTGGTCTGTAGGCTGTCTTCCTGCTCTCTTGATGGTTTCTTTGGCTTTGCAGAAGTTTGTCAGTTTAGTAAGGTCCCACTTGTCTATCTTCTCTCTTATGACCTGTGGGTTTTGGGTTTTGTACAGGAATTGGATGCCAGTTCCGATTTCCATGAGGGTATTTCCTTCCTTTTCTAAGGTTCTTATGGTTTGAGGTTTTACATTTAGGTATCTGATCCATTTGGAGTTAACCTTTGTGCATGGGGATACATAGGGATCCTGTTTCAATCTTCTGCATGTGGTCAGCCAGTTTTCCCAGCACCATTTACTGAATAGGTTCTCCTCTCTCCAGTGGCAGGTAGTGGAGGCTTTGTCGAAGATGAGTTGGTTGAGAAATTGAGGTTTTGCTTCTGGAATCTCAGTTCTGTTCCATTGATCTATATGCCTGTTCCTGTACCAATACCAAGCTGTTTTGATGATTGTAGCTTTATAGTAAAGTTTGAAGTCTGGTATTGTGATACCACCTGCTTTGTTTTTTTTTTTGCTGAGGATTGTTCTGGCTATTCTTGGATTTTTTTTTTCCATATGAATTCCTGTGTTGTTTTTTCTAGGTCTGAGAAGAATGATGTTGGTAATTTAATGGGTATTGCATTGAATTTGTAGATTGCCCTAGGTTAGATGGACATCTTCACAATGTTGATTCTTCGATCCATGAGCATGGGATATTTTTCCACTTGTTCGTGTCAGCTTTGATTTCTTTGAGCAGTGTTTTGTAATTTTCATTATAAAGGTCTTTCACGTCTCTGGTTAGGAAGATGCCAAGGCATTTCATTTTTTTTGTGGCTATTGTGAATGGAATTGTGTTTTTTATTTGGGTTTCTGTTTGTTTATTATTGGTGTAGAGATATGCGATTGCCTTTTGTACACTTATTTTGTACCCTGAGACTTTGCCAAAGGCCTTTATCAATGTAAGGAGGCTTTTGACAGATTCTCTTGGGTTTTCAAGGTACACAATCATATCATCTGCATAGAAAGATAACTTGACTTCCTCTTTTCCTATTTGAATACCTCTGATTGCCTCCTCTTCTCTGATTGTTCTAGCCAGGACATCCAATACTGTGTTGAACAGGAGGGGTGAGAGTGGGCATCCTTGTCTAGTTCCAGTTTTCAGGGGAATTGGTTCCAATTTTTGTCCATTTAGGGGTATGCTGGCTGTGGGTTTCTCGTAGATGGCTTTTACTATTTTGAGGTACGTTCCCCGTATGCCTAGATGTTCAAAGGTTTTTATCAAGAAGGGGTGCTGGATTTTATCAAAAGCTTTTTCTGGATCTAATGATATGATCATGTGGTTTTTGTTTTGACATCTGTTGATGTATTTAATAACATTTATGGTTTTACGAATGTTGAACCAGCCTTGCATCCCAGGAATGAAGCCTACTTGGTCACGATGGATGATTTTTGAGATGTATTGCTGAATCCGGTTTGCTAGGATCTTGTTGAGAATTTTAGCATCTATATTCATCAAAGATATTGGCCTGTAGTTCTCTTTCTTTGGTGGATCTTTACCTGGCTTGGGTATCAATGAGATGTTGGCTTCGTAAAATGATTTGGGGAGAGTTCCATCTTTTTCAATCACCTGGAATACCTTCAGTAGGATTGGTATCAGCTCCTCCTTGAATGTCTTGTAGAATTCTGCTGGAAAGCCATCTGGACCAGGGCTCTTTTTTTGTAGGAAATTTTCTTATTACGTAGTCTATTTCCTTGATTTTTATTGGTCTATTTAGGGTCTCAATTTCTTCTTATTCCAACCTAGGTAGGTTGTGTGATGTCAGAAAGTCCTCCATTTCCTTAAGGTTTTCAAGTTTGTTTTCATACAAGTGTACATAGTAGTCTCTAATGATCTTTTGTATTTCTTCAGGGTCAGATGTGACTTCATCTTTTATGTTTCTGATTGTGCTTATTTGGGTTTTTTCTTGGTCAGTCTAGCTAGGGGACCATTGATCTTGTTTATCCTTTCAAAGAACCAGCTTTTTGTTTCATTGATTTTTTGTATTATCTTTTTGTCTTCTATGTCCTGGATTTGGGCTTTTATTTTGGTGATCTGGATTCTTCTGCTGAAATTAGGGTTTTTGTGGTCTTGCTTTTCCAGCTTCCTTAGGTGGCTTGTTAGGCTGTTAATTTGTGATCCTTTCATTTTCTTCATGTGTGTTTGTAGGGATATAAATTCCCCTCTTACTACAGCTTTCAGGGCATCCCAGAGATTTTGGTAAGATGTTCCTTCATTTTCATTTGTTTCCAGGTATCTTTTGATCCCTGTTTTGATTTCATCATTGACCCAGGAGTTGTTTAGCATCATGCTGTTTAGTGTCCATGTCTTTGTGGGTTTTCGGGGCACTTTGTTGGTGTCAATGTTTATTTTTATTCCACTGTGGTCCAAGAAGGTGCTTGGTAGCATTTCAGTCCTTTTAAATTTGCTTATGCTTGATTTATTGCCGAGTATGTGGTCGATATTAGAATATGTTCCATGTGGTGATGAGTAGAATGTGTATTCTGTGGTCTTTGGTTGGAGTGTTCTGTAGGTATCAATTAAGTCCATTTGGTCCAAAGTCACATTGAGGTTCTGGATCTTCTTGCTGATTTTTTGTCCTGATGATCTGTCTAGGGTTGTGAGAGGGGTATTAAAGTCCCCAGTTATGATAGTGTTAGAGTCGATATCTTTCTTTAGTTTTCCAAGAAGTTGCTTTATGAAAATTGGTGCTCCTATGTTGGGTGCATATATGTTTAGGATAGATGTTTCTTGTTGATGGATTGAGCCTTTTATCATTATGTAGTGGCCTTCTGTATTTTTTTTTTAATTTTTAATAGCTTGAAGGGTATTTTGTCTGAAATTAAGATCGCTACTCTTCCTTTCTTTTGTATTCCATTCGCCTGAAAGTTTGTTTCCCATCCTCTTACTTTGAGTCTGTGGGTGTCCTTTCTAGTGAGGTGAGTCTCTTGAAGGCAATAGATTGTTGCCTGATGATATTTTATCCATTTTGCCATTCTATGTCTTTTCAATGGTGCATTTAGTCCATTCACATTTAGGCTAATAATTGAAATGCAAGAGTTGATCCCTGTCATAAGGTTCTTACAGAGTTGTTCCTGTTTGTTTGTTGTCTTTCTTTGGGTTTTGGAGTTGGTTCATGTGTGTTTTTAATCTTTTGCCTGTACTCTTGTGAAGAATGCTGTTGTTCTTTTTTCTTTTTCTTCTGTGTTCAGTACTTTCTTAAGTGTTTCTTGTAGAGGTGGTCTGGTGGCAGCATACGTTCTTAGGGATTAGATATCTGGAAAAGATTTCAATTCTCCCTCACTATTGAAGCTTAGTTTGGCTGGGTAGGTTATTCTTGGTTGAAATTGTTTCTCTCTTAGAACTTTGAAGATAGGGCTCCAGGCTCTCCTGGCCTGAAGGGTTTCTGTGGATAAATCTGCTGCTATTCTAATTGGTTTTCCCTGATAGGTAGTCTGGCCTTTTTCTCTTGCTGCCTTTAGGATTTTTCCTTTTATAGTTACTTTGTTTAGGCTAATTATTATGTGTCTGGGAGTTGGTCTTCTCATTTGTTGTCTTGCAGGGGTTCTTTGATTCTCTTGTGTTTGAATTTTTTCATCCTTAATAAGATGAGGGAAGTTTTCTTGAATGATTTCATGAAATGTTTGTTCCAGGGTGGCTTCTGTTTCTCTCTCTACTTCAGGAAGCCCAATTACTCTTAGGTTTGGTCTCTTGAAGCGAACATTCATCTCTTGCAGGTTTTGTTCTGTCTTTTTGAGCTTCTATTCTATGCTTTTGACAGTTTGGGTTAGTTCTGTGTTTTGGTCTTCGAGCTCTGAGATTCTTTCTTCTGCTTGGCTGATTCTGCTTTCCATGCTTATTAGTCTGTTGTTCATTTCCATCACAGTATTCTTTACTGCTGTCATTTCTGACATCAGCTCCTTCCTATTTTCCTCTTGTCTCTCCTCAATTTTTTAAATTCTCTCCATTAATGTCTTGATGTCTGGGTTTGTTGCATGTAACCAGTCATTCTGGGGCTCTTCATTGTTTGTGTTCCAGATCTGTTTTCTCAGTGTCTGAATTCCCAGGGGTCTGTGTGATACCTATATTCTTCTTTTAGTTTTTCTTCATTTGTGCAGTTTTTCCCCCTCCCTACTTTTTCCTTCCCTCCACATTACCGTCTTCTTTAATTTGTTATTCAGGGGCAAACAGATTGGTTTTACTTCTGTTTGTTCAATCTCCTATTCTTTATGTATGTCCTCTTACTTTGTTCAATTCTGGAGTTGCACTGTAGGTTGGAAGTGGTCCTTTTTTGCAGTTTTGAGATTTACTTAAGGGGAGAGCTGTGATTCAAAATCTGTCTGCAGGTCCTGGTATTCACCGACAGGTGTGTGGATAATGTGGAACCCACTTCCCACTGCCCTGGAATCTGTCCATGCAGTGGGGCTGTAGGTTTACTCCCTGAAATAAAATGTGGTTAGCAGAGGGGATAGAATGGAGCAGATAGTGGGTTGAAGAGGGGAGTGGAGAGATAGAGGAGTAAGGGGGGAAACAAACGAGTGTGCCAACAAATAGAGAGAGAGGCCTGTACTGAAACAGATAAAAACAATAGACCACAGCTACAGACGAGCCAACTCTCATACAAAAAATAAAAAATAAAAATAAAACATATAGTGATGCTAACATACAAGCTAACCAACCACCTTGTTAGTGTGCTGTTCCTCTATACAAAGATATGGTTTACAGAGAGAAGAAAAGGAAAAGGAAAAAAGAAAAAAGGGAACAATACAGTAGGAATAGAATTAAGTCATTAAACTAATAGAATCAATGAAGCACACTCTGAGACATTTCGTTTAAGTCCAGTGTCCTTTTAGGTCTGACTTCTAGTTTTCTTTTCAAGCTGGTAAATTAGTTTGCAGTTAGGGTCAGTTGCCCCTGATGTGCTGTGAAGGACAGTTCAGATTACCCTCCGTTCAGCACTCTGGTCTATGTCTTTATCAAGCTTGTTTCTCCCCTTTTGGTGTTGTTACCTTGAATCGCCAGCAGGTGGTGCTATCTCAGCTGCTCGCCCCAGAGGGGGTGGGGCTGGACAGGAACAAGATGGCTGCCTGCCTCAGGGCAGGCAACAGGAGCCTTACAGTGGGCGGGCAGGATAGTCTCAGTCACAGGAGAGGTGGCAGTGATCCCAGCAGATCTTCCCTGAAGGGGTTTGATGTGGATCGCCTCAGGCCGGGTGGTGTGATGTCCTATGGCTATCACGGAGGCCGCGGCAGCGGCGGCGGTGGCGGCAGCGGCGCTGGGGGGGCTGAGGCGGCGGCGGCACCGTTTGCGCCGCAGTGACTGTCCAGTCCGTTGCAATGTCCCAGCGGTGGCAATGGCCGAGCTCCGTATGAAGAGCAGGCTGCAATGTTGGGGTCCACAGGCCCCGGGGCGGGGCGAGAGTCAGAGACCCACTGCAGATCTCCTTTGCAGAGGGCTTCAGAGACCGGGTTGCCCCGTTGCCATCTTGCCGCTTCTCCTCCCCATTTTTTTCATATCATCAAACTCCTGTATTTTGTTTCTGTAGAAAGCCCCAGTTCTACCTACCATGTCCCCATCTTCTGGACTACTGGAAGGTAGAGAAGTTCTGGGTGCTGGTGCAGGAGCCATAGGACATACCCTGAGAGTGAATGGGCAGGGTATAGAAGGTGAGCAACAGGTGGGGGCCCAAGAAGCCCAGGTTCAGGGACTCAGTGTGAGGCTCCATCACAGTCACAGAGACTGCACAGGACAATATCAGAGGCCGGTCATCATGGCATCCCAGTGTACCCTTGTCCAGCTGCCCATTTTTTTAATGGGGTTATTTGCTTTTTTTTTTTTCTGAGTTGTTTGAGTTCTTTGTAGATTTTGGATGTTGACCCTTGAAAGATGTATAGTTTGCGAATGTCTTCCCCCATTTTGTGGGTTGCCTATTTGCTCTGTTGGTTATTTCTTTTGCTATGCAGAAGTTTTTTAGTTTAATTAAGCCCCATTTATTTATTTTTGTTTTAGTTGCATTTGATATTGGGGTTTTAGCCATAAATTCTTTGCCTAGACTGATGTCCATAAGAGTTTTTCCTAGTTTTTTTTCTAGGATTTTTATGGTTTCAGGTCTAACATTTAAGTTTTTAATCCTTCTTGAGTAGACACAGGGAACAATGGAACAGAATAGAGAATTCAGAAATCCAAATACGTACAACCAATTGATCTTTGACAAAGCAAACAAAAACATACACTGGAGAAAGGACACCATATTCAACAAATGGTGCTAGGAAAATTGGGTAGTTGCATGCAGAAAAATAAAACTTGATCATTTTCTCTCCCCATATACAATTTTGAAAAAGTTCTAATGTGGGTAAAATACCATCAATTATCATTGCAGACTATAGATAAATCTTTCATAAAAGGAAGAGTCCATCAATATCAATTCCACTGTTGCCTTATTTGAAGAAATTGCCACAGCCATCTCAACTTTTAGCAACTACCATCCCAATCATACAACAGCCATCAGCAAGGAAGAAAGACAAAACACAATCAAAAATATTAAGACTCACTGAGGACTAAGATGACTGTCAATGTCTTTGGCAAATAGAGTTTTTAAATTTTATTTTAAGGTAAGTATGTTGTTCTTGGACAGAATAAGATTAAACACTTAATTGAATACAATTTTACATTAAAAAAAAAGAAATTGCCAATGTTGATGCCTTTTAGTGCTTCTGCCTCTTTTGGTTTCACTTCTACATTGGCAAAACATTTCCCCTTGAGGACTTTGTTCATCAGGGAAACAAAAAAAAAGTCACTTGGGGCAAGATTGGGAGAATAGGCAGGGTGGGGCACAGGAATCATGCCATATTTGGTCAAAAACTGAAAACTCAGTGTGGTGTAGGCAGGTGCACTTGTAAATCACCCATCATAAAATGGGTAAACATATTGAAAGAATCTAAAGAAGAAAAAAAATTTCATTGAAACCAAATGCAACAATGCTAGTTGGTACACTGATGCCAATTAACTCCTAGAATATCTACCTTGCAGAGGAAGCCTGTACTACAAGGAGCCCATTTTCCAAAAAATAATTCCATTTTTTTTGGGGGGGGGTCCTTCCTTGTATAAGAATGAACTAGCAAAGTAACTTGCTACATGAAACTATGATGCACTCTTGCTTAATGTTCTATGTTCAGATCTGGAATCTTAGAAATGTGCTTGATGTTCTATGTTCAGATCTGGAATCTTAGACATATTAAGGGTCAGCCGGGCTTGGTGGCTCAGCCTGTAATCCCGGGCCTTGGGAGGCTGAGGTGAGTGGATTGCCTGAGCCCGTGGGTTCGAGACCCGCCTGGGCAGCGAGACCTCATCTCTACAATAAATAAAAAAATCAGCCGGGTGTGGTAGCGCATGCCTGTAGTTCCAGCTACTTGGAAGGCTGAGGCAGAAGGATTGCCAGAGCCCAGCAGGTCGAGGCTGCAGTGGTCGGGAGTGGCCACTGCACTCCAGTCTGGGCGACAGAGTGAGACTCCAACTCAACTCAAAAAACAACAAAAAAGGAAAAGAAATATTAAGGGTCAATCAAAAGGATCAAGGAATAGGAAGACAAATTTTAAACAATTAGGATGCCTCAGTCTGGAAAGCTGAGAATAATGGAGGTCCTAGATAGAATGAAAACTGATTTACTGAAACCAAGAATTAGAGGCATCTTTTGAAGCTTGAAAGCAATAAACATAAAATATACATGATGAAATAAAATGAAACAAAGAGCCGGGCTCGGTGACTCAGCCTGTAACCCTGTGCTTTGGGAGGCTGAAGTGAGAAGATTGTCTGAGCCCGCGGGTTCGAGATCTGCCTGGGCAACTTGGCGAGACCTCATCTATATAATAAATCCAAAAAAGTAGCAGGGCGTGGTAGCGCATGCCTGTAGTTCCAGCTCCTTGAAAGGCTGAGGTGGAAGGATTGCCGGAGCCCAGCAGGTCAAGGCTGCTGTGGCCGGGAGCTGCCACTGCACTCCAGTCTGGGCAACAGAGTGAGGCTCCAACTCAAAAGAAAGAAAGAAAGAAAGAAAGAAACAAAGGATTACCTGACATAACAAACTAAAATTTCAGAAATTGTTACTTTTCTGCTCGAGTAACATAGTAAGAGTTCATCTAAAAAACAAACAAAAAACCAATAATGAGATATTAGCTGACCACAGTGGCACATGACTGTATTCCCAGCTAATTAGCTAGTTTGGGGCTGAGGTGTGAGGATGGCTTGAGCCCAGAAGTTCAAGACTGTGTGGGGCAACATAGCAAGATCCTGTCTCTAAACGGGGGGGGGGTGGGGTGGGGTGGTAAATAAATTGTTATTTCAAAAATAAAAAATAAAAAATAGGCAACCCCCTTGGGTCCCCTTCCACTGTGGAAGCTTTTCTGTCATCTCAGTAAATTCTGCTTTCTATTTAAAAAAAGAATAAAAAATAAATAGGTTTTAAAACTATCTAAGCAAATAAATGGATGCTAGATTCATCATATGTTATTAAAGAGAAATTAGGAGTTTTTCATTGATAACATAGAGCACCACAATGTACTCCTCAATTCCTCTGTTACCAGCAGTCAGAATACTAGGATATTTTCAGTATGGCAATTACATATTATTATAAATGTTATTTGTTGTCTTCCTTACTTTTTCAGTGCAGAAAACTAAGTATGATTAAATCCATTTAGTCAATGCGAAATTTAACAAGGCAAAGTCTAATAGCTTTAAAAAAAATACTCAAGCCTAAGATTAGGCGGGTATTACTTTGCAACTCAAACAGTAAAAACCAAAGTGTTAAGACCTTTACCTATAGTCTTGTAAATTAAAAATCGATTGCTGAAAACAACAGCTGAAAGTTGTTACTATTTTGTGCTACTCTGAAAGAATTTACTAGAACTCAGTTTCTATATTTCTACACTTTTAAACCACAAAGGCAACTAATATTCATTTGTCTGAAGTCTCAAAAAATAAACACAAAATGAGTAACAGAATTGAAAACCAGCTCTTTGACCATCTTGGCCTAAGGTATAAAGAGCTATTATGAAAGAAGTAGTGTTAATGAAGACAGTAAATTAGTAGGTTTGAGAACCAATTTCTCGTGTCTTTACAGTTTTCAACTCAATATAACAAAGATAAATTCACTCCAGTGAAAATAAAAAGCATAGACCAAAACTGTAATTCTAGGAGCTGTTATTATGAGCTTTCAAAGCCAATTGTTAACAACTGGATAAGCCAAATGTCCATAGATAACTGAAGACCATAGATTTTTTTCTTTGTTTTCTATTTGTTTTCTCCATTTTGCCCTTGAAGGCAAGGCTGTACTTGCTTATTTGGCCCGAGGGAAAATTAGATATCAAGATAAAGCTACTGCTTCTGAAGAATGACCACTGATCTCAAGTTTTTCTCCATAAACTAAAATAGAGGGAGCCATCTCATTCCTAATAAGATCTCAAAAAAAGCTCTAGTTTTAAGGCAGATAATTCCCATGTAGACGTGGTAAGAAGTGACAAACTGCTTTATAGAGTCAATCCTCAGAAAAACGTATGGATCCTTAAGCAATGTTTGCAAACAATGAACAATGGGTTTCATGGCTGATCGTATCAGACAAATGGCAAATGTGTAAAGTGAGCACTAACGTGTGATTAACTGTGGATGATGGTGTAATGAAACTTTTTGTTGCCTATGTGAGCATTTACTTTAAAATATGCCCAATATGTAAAATATTAACAAAGAAAAAAATTATGGCTGACATAGAGCATTTCAAAGAGTATCTTGATTACTGATAGACGATGTATGACAAGAAAAGTATAATTTAAGGAATTTAATACAAATGACAGCAAAAATAATGTAACTGTCATACAATAACTATTACTGCTTATTAAGAAGAAGACAAGACACTTTTCACTATCTGCATTGGTATTATTGTGGTTTGCCAGGATTATTTCAACAGCGTCCTAACTCGTCTGTTTTCATCTTATCCCCTACCCCAAGTATGTTTCTTAGCATAACAGACATAGAAGTTTGTTTATATCACTCCTCTGCTTTAAAACTCCAGCAAGGTCTCACATTGTTTGTAGTAAAAACCAGACTCTACACAATCACATCCTCCATTATACTTGCATACTCTATTCCTATATGCTAGCTTCCTAAAGATTGCCAGGCATACCCCTGCATCATAGCCTTTGCTTATATCATGCCTTCTTCTTGGTATACCACTAGATAGTCTCACAGTTCACTCTTTACTTCCTTCAAATGCCAACTTCCTGAATACCCTGTTTAAGATTGACAACACTCCCCATCTCAGCAATATTCCTTAGCCTCCTTTATTGCTTTCTTTTTCTCCAGAATATTTACCTAACAAATATGATTTACTTATCTAATTTATTCCTTGTCTCTCCTTACTAAGTTACCAACTACATAAAGATAGGAATTTTGTCTGTTTGATTTACTGCTGTATCCTCTGGTATTTAAAATTGTGCCTGGCATATAATATACACCTGATAAACATCAGTTTAATCGATGGAAGACACTGCAGCGCATAGAATTTACATCTCTGAAGTTAGACCACCTGGCTCAGATTCTGGCCTAATCAAAATCTGCATTCATAAAATTTCAATTTCTTTTTTAGTAAAATGGGGAAAAACATAGTTTCCATCTACAATGCTTTTGTGAGAATTAAGTTAGAAGTTTTATCTAAAAGCATTTAACAAACATTTTGAAAGACCAATGAAGTTAAGATACTAGTATCAGATTTGCCTTATGTTCATGTTCTGCTTGGCTTCCCTTTCTTAGGTTGTGGTTTGGAAAGTGCTTCCAGAGAGAAAGCAAGGGGTGATTGTGGGAAAACTGAACAAAATATATTAAAAAGCTGGATTTAGATGTTAGACAAAAAAGTGGCATAGGATTATGATCCTTGGCAGAACAAAACAAGGCAATCCCCACAATCACCTTATTTCTGTCTGGAGGCACTTTCCAGACCACAGCCTAGGTAAGGTGAACCAAGAAGTGCATTGCAGTTTCATGTAGTTAGGGAGACAGAGACAAAAATTTAGGGAGGCCAAAGTGCCAGGGATTTATGTAGAGTACTAAAGAGGAGAGAGAACCAATGAGAAAAAAATTTTTAAGTTACATAGTGATTCCCTAGAGCAGCAGTTCTCAAACATTTTTGGTCTTAGAATCTTTCTACACTCACAGAAATTAAGGACTCTATGTAGATGATAGTTATCAATAGTTAGTGTATTAGGAATATAAACTGATTTGATTTCTAAAGTATTCATCAACTAATTTAAACATAAAAGCAATATATATATTTTAATGAAAATAACTATATTTTATAAAAATAATAGTGAGACTAGTAGCATTGTTTTTCTCTTATTTTGACAATTCTCTTATTTTATGGCTTAATAAAAGACATTTGGATTTAATATGTTTCTGAATTCAATTTGTTGCAATATCATATGTCATATAGCCTCTGTAAAATTCCACTGTACACTACTGAAAGGATGAGAGTAGAAATTCAAATAACATCTTAGTATAATTATAAAAATAGTTTTGAACTCATGGGCTTTGGTATCATTACAAAGTGGACTGAAACTTACAGACCCCAAGGTGTATCAAAGATCCCCCAGGAGACTGCCTATACTTTGAAATCTGCTGCCCTAGATTTTTTGGCAAGTTAATAAGCTGCATATGCAAGGGGACTTTAAAATGTTTGTGAGAAAATGTAATTAAAAGATTAAAAATAAAAAATATAAACTTTATTTTCCAACATAAGCTCCATTAGGTTGAAAACACTTTTGTAAACAATAATACCAGCTATTTATTCCATCTCTAAAGAAATAGGGGTCCAAGAAATTTAGCCATGTCAATGCAGTCTTTTTTTACATTATTAACTGAAGGAAAATAGGTGTCCTTCAAAAATTAGGAAACAAATACCTCTCAGAAGAAGCCAAAACAGTCTTTTAAGGTGGATGCCTAATGATTTGGCACTGAAACTCTCAAAATTGTCCTTATTTGATTAGAGGAATGAACAGGAGTATTGTCTTGGTGGAGAAAGGAGACTCTGGTGAAGATTTCCTGGTGTTTTCTGCAAAAGTTTGGCAAACTTTCTCAAAACATTCTCATAATAAGCAGATGTTATTTTTTTTTTTATTTTTTGGTCCTTCAGAAAGCAAACAAGCAAAATGCCTTGAGTATCCCAAAAAAACCTTGTCATGACCCTTGCTCTTGACTAGTTTGCACTTTTGCTTTGACTGGACCACTTCCATTTCTTGGTAGACATTGCTGTGATTATGCCTTGTCTTCAGGATTGTACTGGTAAAGTCATGTTTCATCTTCAGTTACAATTCTTCAAAGAAATGCTTTGGAATCTTGATCTCACACGTATAAAATTCCCATTTTAAGCTCTGCTCTTGTCTGTAGCTGATCTTGGTTCAACGATTTTGGCACCCATTGAGTGGAAAGTTTGCTCAACTTTATTTTTTTAGTCAGAATTGTGTAAGCTGACCAATTGAGATGTCCATGATGTTGGCTATTGTTCCTGCTGTTAATCTTTTGTCTTTTTCAATTAAGGCATGAACAAGATGAATTTTTTCCCTCTCAAATTGATATGGATGGTCTGCTGCTGTAGGCTTAATCTGCAACACTGTTTCATCACTTCTTAAAACAAGTTATCCATTTGTAAACTGCTGATTTCTTTGGGGGTATTGTCCAGACACTGTTTGTTAAGTAAGTATCAATGATTTCACTATTCTTAAATTTGATGTTTGTTCTTGCTTCAGTTTCAGCAGAATTCATGTTGTTCTGATAGAAGCTCTTTTCAAACTGATGTCTTATCCTTCTTAGTTTATTTTGGTTAAAAAACATGAAATCCACACATAATTTTTTCACAATATGCATTTTCCATGAACTTTTTGAAGACCTCTCATATGTAGAGTGAAATTCCATAAAACTAGAAAAAAAACTATCAGGAAACTGGAAGCTCAATAATTCTTAGAGATCATGCAAGACTTGAAGTCATTCAAATTCTTACCAGCTAGCTTGGTAAGAGACTTGTTGACCATGCCAGACATTCAGTAAAGCCCTCGGAGTAATCATGACTTAGCTAGTAGTAGGGCTAAACTAAATCTTAAGTAAAGTCTAGTTTAGACTGACCATAACAGAGCTTTAAAAACAAGCATCAAACTAATCCATAGTAACTTAGCAACTTGATAACACATCTTTAACTTACTTTAAAGTAAGGTGACAGAATTCAGAGTCAACAATATAATACTTAAATTGCCTAGCATCCAATTACCAAAAACACCAAACATGCAAACAGCAGGAAAATGTGATTCAATGCCTGGAAAAAATCAGGCAGTAGAAGATCTAGAAACAGCAGAGGTGATTGATGGCAATACAGGAACTTTAAAACAGCTATTCTAAATATATGCGACAACTTAAAGAAAAAAACATGAACATAATCAAGAGGAAAGTGGAGAATATTAAAAAACCTAAATGAAAATTCTAGAGTTGAAAAATACAATATTCAAAAGTAGTAAATTTATTAGACAGGCTTAAAAGCAGATAGATTGAAGGCACAGTAGCAGAGATTATTCAAACTGAAGAACAGGACAAAAAAAAGGGCTAAAAAAAAAAAACCAGAACCTCAATGACGTGAAACAGTATCGATCAATCTAACATACATGCAATTGGAGTTCCTAGAAAAGAGGGAGGGGATATTTGTAGGACTAATGTAGGACTGGCTGAAATGTTTCCATATTTGATGAAAAGTATAAAGCTACAAATTCAAGTAGCTCAAAACACCTGAGCAAAATAAACTCGAAGAAAAATCACACCATGGCACAACATAATCAAGTTGCTGAAAACAAGCAATAATAAGAAAATCTTAAAGGTTTCTAGAGGGGGGAAAAGATACATTATATATTATCATATAAAGATAGCAATAATTACTGATTTCTCTTCAAAATCAGTAAATCCATTAAAAATGTAATATCTTTAACATGACTAAGAATCATATATTCAGCAAAAATAGCCTTTAAATATGAAAATGAGACATTTGAAGATAAACAAAAGCAAAGGAATTCCATTGCCAGAAGACCCTAAACTAAAAACAATTGTTTCAGATAAAGAAAAATGGTAGCAGAAAGAAACTTGGATTTATAGAAAAAAAATGAAGAGTACAAAAAATAGTTTAAAATATAGATTAAAATAATAGTTTTTTTTTCACCACTTTAAAGGATAATTGTTTGTTTAGAGCAGGGATCAGCAAATTTTGGCCCAAGAGCTAAATCTGTCTCTTCTTTGGTGAAGTTTTACTGGACCACAACCATACTTATTTATTATTATTATTTCTTAGATATGGTGGATTGCTAATGGCTGAGTCTAGCAGATGTAATTATACAGCCCACCAAGTCAAAAATATTTAGTATCTGTCCCTTAACAGAAAATGTTTGCTGATCCTTTATTTAAAGCAATAATAATATCATTATATTGTGGGGTTTGTAATCATGTAGAAGTAAATGTTTGATAACAGTAGCACAAAGTTTGAGAGAGGGAATTAGAAGTATATTGCTGTAAAATTGCTTTGTTACACAGGAAGTGACAACTATTAATTGACAGTAGATGTCAAGAAGTGAAAATGTATATTGTAAATCATAAAACTACTAAAAAAATTAAACATATAAGTTTGGCTAATGAGATAATAGAATAAATAAAATAGAAATATCCTAATAATCCAAACCGAGGCAAGAAGAAAGGGGGAAAATTGTTACACAGAAAAAAACAATTATAGATGATTGATTTAAACTACCTATATTCATAACATAAATTAAATGTAGTAGAAAATTAACTATAAATGACTAAATAATTAAGTCAGAGGTTACAAGAATGAATAAAAGAGCAAAACCTAGCTATATGTTGCCTACCATAACCTTTTTTTTTTGAGTTGAAGTCTCACTCTGTCACCCAGACTGGAGTGTAATGGCCGCTCCCGGCCACTGCAGCCTCGACCTGCTGGGCTGCGGCGATCCTTCCGCCTCAGCCTTCCGAGTAGCTGAAACTACAGGCGTGCACTACCACACCCGGCTGATTTTTTATTTATTGTGGAGATGAGGTCTTGCTTGCCCAGGCGGGTCTTGAACCCGCGGGCCAAGCAATCCACTCACCTCAGCCTCCCAAAGTGCTGGGATTACAGGCTGAGCCACCGAGCCTGGCCACAAACTTAAATAAAATATAAAAACATAGGTTAAAAGTAAAAGGATGGGGCCAGGGACAGTGGCTCATACCTATAATCCCAGCACTTTGGGAGGCTGAGATGAAAGGATTGCCGGACACTACAGGTTCGAGATCAGCCTGGGCAACTTGGTGAGACCTCATCTCTACAATAAATCAAAAAATTAGCCAGGCATGGTGACGCATGCCTGTAGTTCCAGCAACTTGGAAGGTTGAGATGCAAGGATTGCCTGAGCCCAGCAGAAAGAGGCTGTGGTGGCCTTGAGTGTGCCACTGCACTCCAGCCTGGGCAACAGAGTGAGACTCCAACTCAAAATAAATAAATAAATAAATAGATGAAAAAAATATACACAACACCCATACACTAATTATGAGAAAACTGGCATGGCTATATTAATATTAGAAAAAATGATACCAGAATAAAGAATATTATCAGAGACAAAGGGGCATTTCATAATGATACAAATTTCAAGATGATAAAATTTGTCAAAAGATACACATTCTAAGTATGCATATATAATATTAATAGAGTCTCAAAATAATGAAAAAACTGATAGACCTAAAAGAAACAGACAAATCCATAAGTATAAATTGATGATTCTACATTCTTCTATACATAGAACAAGTAGATTGAAAGTAAAGATGTAGAATTAAAAAGTACTTAAAACACATGTGTTCAATAAACGTTAGTCAAATATAATTAACTATAGTTAATAAAATATAAAATGTGATAGAAACCCCTGTTTCTACCTAAATAGAGGTAACAGGAACCACTTGTTACAATGGTTCAGGGATACAAATTCCTAAAGAAGAGAATAGTCTACCAAAAGAGAACCTATGCCATGTTTGGGGTTGGAAACAGCAGCATTACTAAATGATAGAGATAGTGCCAGTCATAATACAGACTAAACATTTGCAAAACCTATGTATGATACTTTTGATAATACTTGAGGTGGTAGCACTGAATCTCAGAAGCCAGAGTTGAAAAACTGTAATAAGGTTTATAGATTAAAGATTATATAGCAAATTTTCTTACAATCTCCTCCTTCCACTTCCAGCAACCATTGATCTGAATTCAGTCTCTATAGTTTTGCCTTTTCCGGGTTTCTATTTCTTTTGTGCAAATATTGAAGAGTGAGATTTTTAAGTCATATGTTAAAATGTATGCTTAATTTTATAATTGCCAAATCATCTTCCAAAATAGATACTTCATTTTGTATTTCCATCAGCAATGCAAGCAAGTTCCAGTTGCTCTGCATCCTTTCAGAAGTTAGGATTGTCATACTTAACAAATTTTTTCCCAACATTTTATTAGATATATAGTAGTGGTGTCTCATTGTGGGTTTTAATTGAAATTTCCCTAATGACTAATGATGTTCAATTTTTTTGGATAGGCTTACTTGTCATCTGAACTTCCTCTTTGATGAAGCATTTCTTCAAATCTTTTTCGCATTTTAAAAATTGTATTTATTGTCTTTTTATTATTGAGTTGTAAGAGTTTTTACATGCTCTGGATATAAGTCCTTTATCAGTTATGTGCTCTGAAAAGATATTTTCCCAGTTTGTGGGTTGTCTTTTTATTTTCTCTTAACAGTTTGAAGAGCAAAGATCAAAAAATATTTTTTAAGTAAATTCCAACTCAGCAATGTTTTTCTTTCATAGTTAGTATCTTTGTTTTCTTTTAAGGAAATCTTTGCCTAATGCAAGGTCTCAAAGATTTTCTTCTATACATTCATCTATTAGTATTATAGTTTCATTTTGTGTAGGTACAAGGTATGATGGGTAAGATTCATGTTTTTTCTTCTTTCCTTCTCACTGTCCTTCCCTCCCACTCTCTTTCTCTCTCTTTATTTATTTTGCATATGGATGCCTAACTGTACTAACATCATTTGTTGACATTTTCCCCATTTGAATCAACTTGATATCTTTGTCAAATATCAGTTGGGTCTCCTCCTGGATTCTATTCTGTTCCAATGATCTATAAATCTATCTGTATGAAAATACCACATTGCCTTGATTACAAGAGCTTATAGTGAGTCTTGAAATCAGCTGGTATATTTGTCATTTTCTATGTTTAAAAAGCCTGCTGGGATTCTTATTGTAACTGTACTAAATCTAAGGTAAGTCTGGAGAGACTTGAAATCTTAATAATATTAAATATATCAGTTCATAAACATTGTCTATCTATATTTAGTTATATCCTCAGTTACCCTCAGCAATATTTTAAAAATTTCAGTGTAAAAATCTTGAACATCTCTTGTTAAATTGGTACCTCTTATTTTGTTTTCTGATGCTACTATAGATAACATTTTTAAAATTTCAATTTCCAAAATTTCATTGTTATTATAGGAAATAGATATATAATAGGTTTTGGGATATTGACCTCGTATCCTGTGTACTAGCTCAAACCACTTTTGTAGATTCATTGGGATTTTCTACATAGATGATCATGTTGTTTGTGACTAAGGTTGGTTTATGCCTACCATTTTACAGTTAGCTTTCTTTTAGTCCCTTCTTTCTCCTCCTTCCTCACACCCAATTTACTGTTTTCTATTGTATTAACTGAACATTCTTTTCTGGTTCCATTTTATTTCCCTACTGGCTAAATAGTTATCTTCTTCTATTTTTTTAAATAAGGTGATTACTCTAGAGTTTATAATATTACATAGTATAACACAGTCTTCCTTTAAATACTGTACCACTTCATCTAGTGTCAGAAATTTATGACAGAATACTTCCATTTCATTACCCAAGGCTGGGTAATTTACAAAGAAAAGAAGTTTATTTGGTTCACAGTTATACAGGTCGTACAGGAAGCATGGTCCCAGTATCTTCTGGTGTCGGCTTCAGGCTGCTTCTATTTATGGTGGAAAGTGAAGAGAAGCCAGCATGTGCAGAGATCAGGGCAAGAGAGGGAGCAAGAGAAAGCCAGGGAGAGGTGCCAGGTTCTTTTTAAAAACCAGCTCCAGTAGAAACGAATAGAGTGAGAACTCACTCATCCCTCTCCCAAGAGAGAATTAATCTATTCACAGGGATATGCCCCCAAGACCCAAACATCTCCCACTGAGCCCCACCTCCAACACTAAAAATCAAATTTCAACATGAGATTGAAGGGGTCAGACAAACCAAACTATAATAGTAATGAAGAGTACAAGTGTTTCCACTATTAGCATAACAAGTGCTTTGGAACTGAGTGAAATGTTGACACAATGTTTCCAAAAAGCAGGAATTCTGGCTCTCTGTTCAGAAATAAAATTTTAGTCTGGCATGGGAACCCAAAAAGGTGATCTTTCTTCCCTTATATACCTCTTTTTTTTTTTTTTTGGAGGTGGAGTCTCACTCGGTCGCCCAGACTGGAGTGCAGTGGCTGCTCCGGGCCACCGCAGCCTCGACTTGCTGGGCTCCGGCGATCCTTCCGCCTCAGCCTTTCCAAATAGCTGGAATTACAGGCATGCGCTACCACGCCCGGCTGATTTTTTGATTTATTGTAGAGATGAGGTCTCACTGCCCAGGCGGGTCTCGAACTCGCGGGCTCAGGCAATCCACTCACCTCAGCCTCCCAAAGGCGCGGGATTACAGGCTGAGCCACTGAGCCCGGCTTATATACTCTTAATGATGACCAAAACAAACACTAGCACTGCGACTTCATTAAATTGCAATTTAGCTGTTTACAATCTAAGGTTGCATACAGTTTTAGCTTTTGGATATAACACTGGTGATTCTAATTTTACTTTAGTTATTTGCAGCGGAAATGATGGCATGCCACATGGATGATTCGTAACTTGACTAGAATGTCTTAAAACATGCTGTGCAAGAGATAAATTTTACTCTCAAAAGGAATTAAAGGCTAAAGTTAGATTTTTAGATCATAATATGCCAGAAAAAAAAGTTACAACATATTTAGCACTGAAGATATTTTAGGTATTTTAAAGTTAAATACACATATGAATAACACAGATGCTTTCAGTGTTCAAGTCAGTACATAAATTGAAAGGTCTTGGATTAAATTCTTTAGATTTTTCTATACCCACTCAGAACACTGATTGAGCCATATGCGAATTATATTTTTTTGATAAGCATGGATTTAATACACTTAAGGAAAAACTGTAGAGAAGATTGAGACTTTTATCTAAGCTAGGATTGAGATGAGGCAAGAGAAGTGTTTAGGGTGTAAAATTTAAGAAGGCACTTGTTCTTGAGGTCATGCAAGTGCAAGATTAGCACCTGAATATGAGTGCCTCCTTAAATTTTGCTATCTTAGTACCCTCCTAGCCTCACCCCAGTCCTGGCCCTGGTTTTTACTGCCAGAAGTCTTTCAGAATCAAGGTAATGCTACCTCTGAGTTCACCCTGTTTTGTTGTTGCTCAGAAGCTAACAAAAATCAAGTATATAATTTTAAGACTGTAACAAAAAGGTACTGCATAAAAATGAAATAAGTAGGGCAATATTTATAGAGATCTCAGCTAAATCAGAATAATAACTAATAAAATACATGTTTTTAGTGTTTACTGTCTGCTATTTTATATATTTGCAAACATATGCATATACATATATACACACAAATATATATACATATATCTCCTTCAGTCCTCAACTCTGAATTAAAGCATTTATAATTCCCATTTTTACAGGTAGGAAAACTAAGGCTTACAGATATTAAACAATTGTTCACTGTCACATAGCAGGAACTCAAGTTGATCTAACTCAAAAGCCCAATTTCTTAACTGCTATGCTTTGCTGCCTCCCAACTATAATCATTCAACGTTGGTTATCTGTTGACTATATCTCTACTATAAGTAGATATTTAAATGTCAACAGCTTATATAGATTTAGTATTCTTTTTAGAAAAATTGAGTTAATAAGCTTTAGAGTATGAGCCTCTTGCAGGTTTGGTTTTTTTTTTTTGAGTTGGGAGTCTCACTCTGTGGCCCAGGCTGGAGTGCAGTGGAACGCTCATGGTCACCCCGACGTTGACCTGCTTGGACTCTGGCGATCCTTTAGTCTCAGCCTTCCAAGTAGCTGGAACTACAGGTGTGACCTACAGCACCTGGCTAATTTTTTATTTATTGTAGAGACGAGGTTTTGCCAAGCTGCCCAGGCGGGCTCAGGCAATCCACTCACCTCCGCCTCCCAAAGTGCTGGGATTACAGGCTGAGCCACCGAGACTGGTCCTTGCAGCCTTATAGTACGGTATACTCAGAAAGAGAAAATAAAAATGTAAGAGAAAGAGAAAACAAAGGACTGCAGGAGAAAAGATATGATTTATAAGTCATACCCCTTTTGTGATCTAGGATAAAATAATAAACGTAAGGATGAGATTAGTATTCAAAGAGGTTACTTCAAAGCAAATTCAATAGAAAAAAAGAAAAAGGTATCATTTATAGTGAAGCAAAAGACAGAAAAAAGATTTATTAGAGAGTACAAAAAAAGTTACTTAGGTTTGTTTTTTTCAAAGTAAGAGAGGAAAAATTTTTGTTTTCAAAAGTAAAGTACCAAAATGTATTTTTTTCTATCTGCTATAGAAAAAAAAGAATATTGATAAAAACAGAAACATAGGAAATCAACCTTACAATACTTAGTTTAAAAAGCAAAATAAAGGGCACAGCCATGGTGGCTAACACTACTACCAACCCGTCGCAGCTGCTGCCGCTAGAGCTTGTAGACAAATGTATAGGATCAAGAATTCACATCGTGAAGAAGAGTGATAAGGAAATTGTTGGTACTCTTCTAGGATTTGATGACTTTGTTAACATGGTACTGGACGATGTCACAGAGTTTGAAATCACACCCGAAGGAAGAAAGATTACTAAATTAGATCAGATTTTGCTAAATGGAAATAATATAACAATGCTGGTTCCTGGAGAAGGACCTGAAGTGTGAATGGGTTTCCCTGACTTATGCTAGATTGTTTTGTCTTATAATGGCAGCAAAATCTTTTTTTTTTAACCTTTTAATTTTGACCCTATAAAGCTACGTTCCCCGTTAAAGAGAAATGCTTTGAAGATGTATACCCATTTTTGTAAGTTAATCATGATTATCTTGGAAAAAGAAGGGCTTCTTCTTTGGAGACTAAAATAAAGATGTCTTTGGTATAAAAAAAGCGAAATAAAGTAATAAATGTCACCCTTAATTCATGAAGAGAAGAGACACTCACGTGAAGGTAACTAAGATTAGTAGTCTCTAGTAAACGCATGCTCCATGGAAAATTTTTAAAATGTGTTTTAAGAGGCATATTATTATTGGCACTGTTTCTGACTTTCCAGTTTTTTGACAAAAGTAGATCTTATTAAAGGTTAAATGCTATCCCCCCATACCCCATCTTCACAGCTCCTCAAACCTGTTACCTCCATCACCCGGCCAGGCTCTAAGACCAGTAAGTAAGGCCATTCTTGCAACCTGCTAAACAGCGCCCTCTAGTGCTGTCTTGCACATGAAGTGTTCTCACCTCAATTTTTTCCTTGAATTGTTCTGGTTATACTAAATCTTAGATTTTCTTTGGCATTATAGCTAAGAGAGAAAGATAAATAATGCTTTTGAACAATTTTCTGACTTCTCATGCCAGCTAAGTAAAACTATAACACTATATTAAAGAATCATATACAAACCTTTTATAAAATAGAGTACATCCACTTTTAAATATAACATGACTTTTGTTCAAAGGCTAGTTTTTAAAGAAAATAATTTGCATAAATTGTTAATGTGTTGCACAGTATTTAGAAAAAAACAGGGGTTTGTTCTATCAGACAAAAAATTAGCAGTAAGCTGTGACAATAATTTGCTTCTCTCACTCTTGAAATGTATATACTTACGCAGGTGGTACTCTAAAAAAGTTTCTCAAAAACTTATTTGTGATGACAAATAGTAAAAAAAACAAACAAACAAAATGTGTTCAATCTTAACATCCAAAAGGGAGAATACGCATGGCTGGGCACAGTGGTTCATGCTTGTAATTCCGCACTTTGGGAGGCCAAGGCTAGAGGATTGCCTGAGCTCAGGAGTTCGAGACCAGCCTGGGCAACATGGTGAGAACTCATCTCTACAGTAAATTAAAAAATTAGCCAAGCGTAGTGGCACGCCTGTAGTCCCAGGTACTAAGAGAGTGAGAGTGAAAATGAGAGAGAGTGAGAGAAGGAAAGGACTAATAAGCATGTTAATGTATGTGCATATGTGATATGTCTATATATGTATGCATGTTTATTTCTATCATTATGCTTAATAATTAAACACTTAACCCAGAAACATGGGTAAAAATAAGAGCTCTGAAATTGTCATCAAGTAAATTAAAAACTAAAAACACTGAAGAAAGGATTAGAATTCATGTACCTAATAGATTTGTTTAAATGTTTGAAAAAATTTTTGGAGGGTGGGGTATGTTATTCTGCCTTGGGCACATTACATAAGGTTAAATGTATACAATGCATGCAAAAGTGGTTAAATAGAACATGTTTTAAAATACCAATCAAAAATATAAAAGGTACAAAGAAAAAGGTAGCATATATCCTAATGTTTCTAGAGTGAGACAATGTTTAGAAATGAAATATTCTTGAAACACATTTCCTCAGGTACTTGTGTTATCTAAATCCTTTTAATGGTGTTTAAAAAGAGCAGGGGCTCTAGCAAATCCAAGACAACAATAGGCAGAGAAATGGGTATAAAAAGCCCACAATCCCTGTAATAAAAACAAAAAACATAAACAACCTAGTTCAATTTCTGTCCCTGAATCACCATTGACCTTGACAAAGTCAGTGATCTCTACTGTGATTCAGCTTCTCCATAAAACCAGGGCAATAACTCTCACCAGAAACCACATAAGAATGTTGATAATGGATGGATTAGTGTGATAATGTACAAAGCTTATAGAAATTTTACTCTGCTGTGAATACTTTTGGAAAAGATCATGATCTTTTGCTACCCCACAAAAGCTTAAAGAAAATAATGGATGTATATATAACATATTAGGTTAAATTCTGTTTAACATCTTCATTTTCATTTATCTTGATAGTTTCTTCAATGTCCTGTTTTTGTTGTCTCTTCTTTAATATTTTTATGTCTAGAAATTTCTAATCCTTTTTTAATCTTATTCTTTCTCGTTATTTGCTTTATTTTCAGTTTTCTATTTATACAAACAAGGATTTATTCTTAAGTTTCTCCCTTCTCTCATTCTATTTACATGTATAAATACTGTTGTTGTTTTTTTTTACTACTTATCTTTATGTTGTTCAGTTATAATAAAAGCAACCATAACAATGATACTAGCACTTTATATGAAAGTGCTTTGGAAACAAACTCTAATCTTTATTTCATGTATTGTTCAAGGTAATCTCAATTAGAAAAATTGTTGATAGGTTATATATCTTATTTATCAAGCCCCCAAAAGGTAAAATTTTCAGTAGTAGTGCCACAATGAAAGAAGAAATAACTACTGGACATAATAAATCTTATTACAGTTTTTCACAGATTTTCTACTAAATAAAAGTATAGGTATTTCAGAAAATTTTCTAAGTTTCTTTATCCCAATTTATGGAATGAGATATACAGAGCAGAGGGTGCCAAGAAATGTATACACATTTTAAGAAAGGAAAAAAACTGTATTAAAATTGTAATACTCAATAAGATGAATACAAGTCACGTTTGACTTCTGCAATTACAAGAGGTGCTCAAAGTGATCACCATCAGCATTCAGACACTTCTGATTATGGCAAACATCTCTTAAAATGTGTATATATTTTTTGGCACCCCCAGTATTAATATTTTATATAAAACAAGGTGAGAAAAATAAGAATGTCTCACACTTCTATTTTCAACTCTATTACTTTGGGTTAGATACCAGTGGAAATCACTTAATATATATGAAATATGGAAACAACCACCTCATTGCACTCTTGGAATGATTAATTGTGCTTTTACATGAGAACAAAGGCTATGTGAACATATGGTATTATAACTTTAATACAGGTAATTCATTGTAGTGTGAAATAGCCATATCTAGACCAAATAATAATCACTTACTATGTGGGATAAAATAAAACCCCCACTGAAAAATGGAGAAATGCCTCTTTCTGCCTCTAATTAGTTTTTAATAAATGATACATAATAAATGGTAATATTCTAATTCATCACAGTTTAGGCATAGTCCTTTAATGGGGAGGAAATGGGAGTGTATGAACTCTGGCATCTGTTTACACAGGCTGTGAAACCTTCTCTCTTAAAGGGCATTCATTGTTCTCAAAGTTAGAAAAGATGCACACTCTCATAAGGTACTGTCAGTTGGCCATGACTAACAGGAAATAGTCTCTCGATACCACAAGGTTCCAATTGCAGATAGTCTCTCTGCTCTTGGTTCCCAAATGTGGACTTCACAAATGTGAGAAATACATTTAGATTGATAGTTTTTTTTTTTTCAAAGCTGTGTTTTCGTTTTCTGACATTAAATTCTATAAACCAGGTCTGTGTATTTTTTTCCATGGTATATTTCAATAGAATAGATGAACTGAAGGTATTTAAATTTGTTTTTAAAGATCCCAATAGGGCCGGGTGCAGTGGCTGAAGCCCGTAATCCCAGCACTTTGGGAGGCTGAGGCGGGAGGATTACCTGAGCTCAGGGGTTCGAGACCAGCCTGGGCAACTGGCAAGACCTTGACTCTACAATAAATCAAAAACTAAGCTGGGCGTGGTAGTGCATGCCTATGGTTCCAGCTGCTTGGAAGGCTGAGGCAGAAGGATTGCCTGAGGCCAGCAGGTAGAAGCTGTGGTGGCCATGAACATGCCACGGCACTCCAGCCTGGGTGACAGAGTGAGACTCTAACTCAAAAAAAAAAGAAAAAAAAAAAAGATTCAGGTGAGATTTCTTTTTCTTTTTTTATTTGCAGGCAGGGTCTTGCTCTATCACCCTGGAGTGGTGTGATCTTGGCTCACTGCAACCATCACTCTCTGGGCTCAAGTGATCCTCTCAGCTTCCTGAATAGTGGGACTAAAGGCAAGTGCCACCATACCTGGCTATTTTTTTTTTTTTTTGGTAGAGACAAGGTCTCACTACATTGCCCAGGCTGATCTTGAACCCCTGGCCTCAAGTGATCCTCCAGTCTTGGCCTCCCGAAGGGCTGGGATTACAGGTATGAGCCACTGCACCCGGGCTACTTGATTTCTGCTTATGTGCAACACAGTATTTTAATGTTTTTAAAAATTCTTCCTCAACTAGAAAGGATAAAAGGATGCATGATCACCACAAGTAGTGAACAAGTATCTAACCCAGTGGTATTCTACTTACTTTAAGAGGAATAGTTGTGCTCTTTTTACTCTTATCTAGACTTATATGAGCAGTAAAGAGGTGAGAAGATAGTTATCATTTGATATAACTAATAAAATGGTGTCACATATTCATTGAATGCAATTCTCCCTCCATGCTTGCATTAGCCATATCCATTGCTATAACATCATATTGCCTGCATATATGTTCCCTGCATGCAAAGACAGAACCTTAATGCCTAGTATGATCTTTGAATAAAAGGACTTAGAAGGAAAATCATTGTTTCTTCTTTAAAAGGGGTAGAAATAAATATACTGAGGCTACAAATAACTATTTCCATATAACCAGGGCTAACTCATTCTGGGGAGAGTTTTATGTAAATTTTCTATAGAGAAATCTTTTTTCCTTCCATTGGATTATCCCATGAGTGCCTTTGTTCTCAGACTGCTTTTCCTATGCTGAAGATTTTGAGTATATCTCTGCTATGACCAGTTAGATTTGAGAGCTTTAATTTACTTAGTAATCAGCACAAGTATATCTCTATGTGTTCTTTATGGAAACAAGCACCCACACAAACAAAAACAGAATGTATCTCCTTCACAAAACGGACACATTCATACAAAGCTAGGTCACCCTCTAGCACATATTGAAGGCAAACTATTGCATACTTTAAAAATATAGGCGTTATCTTTATGTAGGAAGTATACTTATAGCATTATGCCTTGATACTTCTTCACACGGCTTTTCATGTATTCACAAGCATACACATGCACAACTCCATTTCTATAAAGTCAAATTAATCTAACGCTGCATAGTCTGGTTGGTATTTCTATATCTTTTCCTCCTTTAAATGTGACTAGCTATTTACACCCTAACAATTCTGGTACAGAGCTGATTTAGCATTTTTATTGGAATGTGAAAGCTCTTAAAAGAAGAAAAAAATCTAATCAGGCAGAAGAGATAGAAAACTTGCTGAATTTTCTCTCCCCCCCTCTAAAACTCCCCTGAATCCTATCAAAAGCACATCTTCCATTCATTGCTTCCCGGTGTCATTATGACAAGAGGCTACAAATCAATAGCAGAGGGAAAAGCAGGACCAACCCGCACTCACCAAGTGATAAAGATTCACTCTCAGTCCCGATTTGCTAATAGCCCATAATAGCAGCCATTGGCGCCCTGCATTAAATCATACATTTCACTCTGCGTTTATTATGGGATTTTTAAAACTCCTCACCAAATTGGATTTTCTCGATGGTCTCTAATTTCCACATTTATCATTTAAAATTAAACTCCTCTGTGGAAAAGGGGGATAGAGAAGGAGGAGAAGGTAGAGAGAGGCCAGACAGTACTGTATTTTTCCTTTCACTCCCCCCCTTTATGAAAACCCATAAATAATACCAGGTATCATAGCCATAAGCAGCAGTTTTTTTTAATATTAAAAATTATAGAAATCAGGCTGGAATGGTCTGTATGTGCTGGTCTGTGAATGACGATGACAATTCAATAGGACAAAATATATGTTGACAAAGCAGATTTTAAACAAAAGAAATTTTGTTTAAAAAATTCTCAGTACTGTTGCAATGAAGTTGAATTGTAAAAGTAATGGAAAATAAGTTTATGTTACATTATGCAAATACTCCAAGAAGCTGTAAAGAGAGTTCAGCAAATAAGGTATTCTGGCTTTTAAAAATGATATTTTTTTCTTATTCTAAAGCTCGTGACAGATAAAAAGTAAAAATTCTCTTATTGATTTCTCATTATGTAATACCTTGCTTTACCCTCTATACTTTCCTAGTTTAAGAAATTATTGTAAAATTTCATTGAGTCCTGTGGCTAATGCTACCCTTTATCAGCTGCAGCAAACCCCCAAATGAATTCTTTAATTCCTACAGACGTCACAGAAACAATGGAGTCAACCCATGGGAGCTTCTCACTATAAGTTTAGGTACATATCTTCTTGGATTTTTTTTATACCTTGGGTATAAAATGACAAGTAAATTGCAGGTATATAACATAAAATGAAAAGTCTATATTTTGTCAAGGTTGCACAGTTGAGGCTCAATATGGTCAAGTTATAACCATAGAATTAGCAGAATCCAAGGATATCAGAAGAGAACTAATCAGCACATATGTAATAAAGAAGCTTAAAAAGGCTAGAGGGATCATGAAATATCAGATGATCCTCTGATTTCTTCCTTTTTGGAACCTCCTCAGCAATGAAGTACACACACACACACACACACACACACACACACACACACACACACACACCTTTCCTTAACAAACAGAGAAATGATCTTTTAAAGCAGAGAGAGTGTTTACAAACAGGAGTTTAAAAACTTCAGCCATTTTAGAAAAATATTTCATTTCATTTTAACAGGCCCTCTTTTGTTTTGGAATTTTGTTTGTCATTGACATAATTGTTTTTAAAAGTTTCAGTGATTCTTTTAAAAAAAATTACCACTAATTACTGTGCCTTTTCTGTCATTGTTATTCAGATAGAAAATTACTGTTGTACATAAGCCTTTTTTTCTCCTACTCCGCATAACTAAACAGGCTCCCATTTCAATAAAGTTTTTATTCCAGTAACATACATACTGAAAAGTGCTCAGAAGTGTATGCTGTGAATTTTCACTATCATTCCTGTATAACCAGTACCCAGACCAGAGTGCAAAATGTTTTACTAGTGACTCAGAAGTTCCCCCGTGTTCCATTTTGGTCAGTACCAACTACTAACTCCCTCAAGTGTAGTCTCTATCTTGCTTCTAACATCATAGATTAATTCTGCCTACTTTTAAACTTGTGTAGATGAAATCATCCTGGTATATACTATTTTGTGTCTAGCTTCTTTCACATAAAATTATGTGAGATTCACTCACACTGATGTATGTAGAGTTCAACCATTCTCACCGCTATAGAGCAGGGACTGGCAAACTAAAGGCAGTGGGCCAAATCTGACCCACTGAATGTTTGTATATGGCCTGTGAGCTAAAAAAGATCTTTAAATCTTTAAATGATTAAAAAAAAATCCTTTTCCTATAGTATTATGGTAGATGTTCAGGATCCACTTATGAGTGAGAACACAGTAGCCGGAAACTGCATGGGGTGGGGGCGGGGGTGGTGGTGGTGGAGAGGTGGGATCGACAGTAGTCGATATCTGCCTGGGCAAGGGGGGACACATTTCATCAGCAAGGGTACCTGCACAATGAATATTTGTATAACTAATCCTGAATTGTACCTCATAATTTAAAAAAAAAAATCATTGAAATTAAGAAAAAAACAGCTGGGAAACAACTCAAAAAAAAATCTAAAGAAGAATATTTCATTACATGTGAAAATTATATAAAATTCAAATTACACTGTCCACAAATAAAGTTTGTTTGTTAGTTGGTTTGTTTTTGACAAAACAGTCACGCTGTTTAAAGTATCATCTACTGTTACTTTCATGTACAACAACAGAGTTGAGTAGTTGCAACAGAAACCTATAGGGCATACAAAGTCTAACATATTTACCATCTGGACCTTTACAGAAAATGTCTACAGCCAGGTGCAGTGGTTCACGTCTGTAATCCCAGCAATTTGGGAGGTGGAGGTGAGAGGATTGCCTGAGCCTATGGGTTTGACATCAGCCTAGGCAACATGGTGAGACCTTGTCTCTACAATAAAGAAAAATTAGTTGGGCATGGCGGCACATGCATGTAGTTCCAGCCACTTGGAAGGCTGAGGTGGAAGGATTGCCTGAGCCCAGCAGGTTGAGTCTGCGGTGGCCATGAGTATGCCACTACATTCGACAGAGTGAGACTGACTCAAAAAAAAAAAAAGTTCTACTGATATCTGCTGTATCTGTAGTGTTCCATTGTGTGACTACACGACACTTTTTTTTTTTTTTAACCCATTCTACTATATTGAAAGACACTAGGGTTGTTTCTGGTATTGGGCTGCTATAAATATATGCTGTAAACATTCTAGAAGATGTCTTTGGTGAGCATATACACAGCCAGGAGTGGAATTGCTGGGTAGAGGTCATGCATATGCTCTGTTTTGTAGTAACTGCTAAACAGTTTTCTATAGTGGTTTTTAATCAGTTTACACAACCACCAGCAGTGTGTTAGAATTCTAATTGCTCTGTTTTCTTGACAACCCTTGATATTTTATTCTGGTTGTTTTAACTTGTATTCCTTTATGTCTAATAAGATGGAGCATCTTCTGGCTGGGTATGGCAGCTCACATCTGTAATCCCAGTACTTTGAGAGGTCAAGGTGGGAGGATTGCTTGAGCCCAGGAGTTCAAGACCAGTCTAGGCAACATAGTGAGACTTTGTCACTACAAAAGATAAAATATTTTAAAAATTAGCCAGGTGTGGTGATACACACCTGTAGTCTCACCTACTCAGGAGGCTGAGGCAGAAGGATTACTTGAGCCCAGGAGGTTAAGGTTGTGGTGAGCAGTGATCCATGCCACTGTATTCCAGCCTGGGTGACAGAGTAAGACCCCAACTAAAAAAAAAAAAAAAAAAAAAAAAAAGATGGAGCATCTTCTCAGGTGTTTATTGCCATTTCGGTATCCTCTTTTGTGAGACATCTATTTAAATATTTTATCTATTTCTCTCTTGAGTTACCTGACTTTTTTGTATTGGTTTATAAGAGTCATTTATGTTTTACGGATACAAGTCTTTTGAAATATTCTCTATTGTAAATATCTTCTAGGATGCAGCATGCCTTTTTACTACTACTTCTCCTCCTCTTCCACCTCCTTCTTTTACAAGCCTAAGCCCACAGCTAACATTATAGACTTTTTGCTCTTTTAAGGGTAAATTTTGATGAACAGAAGTTCTGAATTTTAATGTAGTTCAATGAATCCACTTATTCTTTATAAGTTATAGTACCTTTCTTTGTCTGTTTAAGACATGAAGATGGTAAATTCACTTAGAATCTTCATGAATACAACAGGTCATTTGTGAATAACGGCAATTTTACTTTTCTTTCAATGCTTATGCTTTATGATTTCTTTTTCTTGTCTTACTAAACTGGCTACTGCCTCCAGTACAATGCTGACTAGAAGTAATGATAATGGGTTTCTTTATTTTATTTTGAATTCTGCTGTAGATTTTTGTAAATCCTCTTAATCAGGTTAAGGAAGTTCTATCTGTTCTTGTGTTTTTAAATTATGAATAAGTATTAAAGTTTATCAAAGGCTTGAAAAAAACTATCAAGATGATCATATGAGACATGGTGGTTCATGCCTATAATCCCAGCACTTTGGGAGGCTGAGGCAGGAGGATTGCTTAAGTACAGGAGTTTGAGACCAACCTAGGCAATAGAGTGAGACCTCATCTCTCAAAAAAAAAGAGATGGTCATATGATCTCTCTCTCTTTTTTCTGTTAATATGGTAAATTACATTGGTTTGGAAGTGTTAAACCACCTGTGCATTTCTGGAATAAACTGCAGTTGGGTCATAATTTACAGTAATTGCCATATATTGCTGGATTCGATTTGCTGACATTCTGTTTATGATTTTTATATCTATGTTCACGAGAAAGACCAGTTTGTAATTTTCTTTTCTTGTATCATCTTTGCTTGGCTTTGATATTACCTTCCCTATGTTTTTAAAAAGCCTCTAATGAAAACGCAAGAGCTACCTTTGGCAAATTGCAAAACTTTAGGGAAATTGAAGGTGCTATTCTTTCATAATAATGGTGAACTCTGATACTTATGAATTTTTCTTATTCTGTTTTATATTGTAAGTTTCATGACTACTGTTCTTTAGTACTTACTTCTATACAATCTTTTGAAAATTCTTCTAAATTTTCTAAATTTCATTTCACTTCTCTGCATGGTGAATATCCATAGTCCACAGTAAGGGCTTGTCACTAATTACATACTAAACTGCTCTTATATGCAAGGATAGGTATTCTGGGATGCTATTTTAAAAAGTAGAAGATATATTTGCTACTCTGGATGTGTTTATAAACCAGTAAACTAAATCAGTCCCTTTTAAAAATTATAAATCAATTATGGAGTCATCTTTAATTAAATTTCTTCATTCAAGTTCATGAAGCTTTTCAAAAAATGACTTCTATTACAATGAGGAAAACAAGTTAATGAAAGAAAAATTGGAAATAAAGCAGAAAGAAGCACAAAATAATTCACAGTCCCACCAACAAACACAGTCATTAGCACTTGGATTGTTTTATATAGATAATTTTCAATGTGTCACATTCTCCTATTTCTTAAATAGTAGATACCTCCACAAGGGTTATTTCCTACTAATTTCAGTTATGAAGAATTTTCCATTTTTTCCTGAAATTTTTCCAAAACTTAAGAAAAAAAAATTTAGAAAGCAGCTCCTATAGTTTACATCTTTACAAAAACAAGTATAAAGATTAGGAAAATTTGTTTGAATGTATGAAATGAGGTTCTATTCTCTTTCTCAATCATTCAAACATGACATTACACCATGGCTCCTAATTCAGAAAGCTGCTATTGCGATATTTGATAGGTCCCACATCTTGTTACATCTTTATCCTTAAGCTATCTTTATCTCTGATACACAACATACTAAGACTTGTTGTTTGAAAGCAAAAATACTTTCAAACTTGTTATATGACATCAAAGTACAGGATTGCTAATTTACAGCTTATTTAGCATAGCTGTTATAGGCATTTGCTCTGGTGCTAGACTGAGTTTAAAACTTGGTACATCATTCACAAGGTATAATCTTGATAAAGTTACCCACTTTGTGCCTCAGTTACTCATCTATGAAATGAGAAAAATAATAGTAATGACCTCATGTGGTTGTATTAATAAGTTGATTCAAGCAAAGTGCTTTAGAATACATAGTAGATGCTCAGTAAATGCCAGCCTTGTATAGGCAAGCTAAAGGGATGCTCATTTTAAATATATTTAAGAAGCAGTTGTACTTTCTGTTCTCATATTGAAATGAGAAATGAGAAAACTCTTCAGTTTGCCCCATCAACATCTCTCTTCTCTTCAATCCTGAAGACTGTGTCTTTTCGAACTACATAGTTCATATTCACTCTTTATTGGTTCTTGTTTACTGTCCTATGTTGTGTAGCTTATTCCTGAAACAACGCAAAAGTCCTCTGCCTTTAACATTTATTTATAAAAGCTTACTTTTATTAAAAAGTCTCTATCTAAGCTAATTCCATTAGATTTAACTGGATAAAAGCTGGAAGTGAAGAAATGAAGGAAAGGGATATGTTAAAACTGGTTGCATTGTCAGGATTTTCCCAGTGTTCTCTTGTTTAGCTAACTGAAAATTCACAGGGTACAGCTTATACCTGTTTAATTAAAGGGTCAATTAAAGAGCTGGCACTCAATAAATGCTTATTAGTCTGAGTTATGCAATTAAATATGAAATATATTAAAATGAACTTAAAAAATCAGGCTGGGGGTAAGAAAGAATTTTAATAAAAATTCAAAATACAAAACCTAAGCAGTTGTTTTTGAGGTTTTGATATTTTATGTTATCACAAGAGACTGGAGAGATTAGAATGAACCGGTTTAAAGTCTTAAAATCTAAGCCTGGAGATTTTCTTTAATCTGCATACAAGACTGTTTAACACCGTTGCAATTACAACTTAAGTACTAGACAGAATGTATTTCTTTACAAAACTGAATTGTTATTTTGTAAAACATTCAGATACAGTCAAGGTTATGGGTTCTCTCAGGATGTCTATACAAAAGGGAGTTACAATAGGATAGGGACGTTTCCATTATGGGCTGGGTCCTCTCACTCTGAGTGCCACCTTTAGACAATCCCTCTTTCTGTGGATTCCATGTTGTGGCTTTACCTTTTTTTTTTTTTTTTAAACAAACTGTTTAAGAATCTGAAGCATTCTGTGGTTTTATTGATTCTTGTAACCACATACTCTGTCACTAATGTTCACCACTTGTGTTTCTCCTGACTACTGCCTCTTGAGGAGAATGAAAGATGGAAAATGTGACACAATAGTCTCAAATTGGATGACTTAGTTTAAATACCGAATAGGGAAAAAAGTATCTTAAACCACCACTAGAAGCACTTTCCTTCCAAATGGAACTAATCTTTAAAATCAAGTTCAATCCGGCAAACAGGCAAAGAGCTACCAAAGTAGACCCTTTCAAAACACACCGTGTTATGGCAGAGGATCAGTCAACTATGGGATGATTTTTTTTAAATGTATAGTTCTTTGTGATACTTGCTGATCTTATTCAAATTTAATTTTATCCAGTAGCAATCAATTCTCACTCAGATTGAATATTACCACTGAGATTTTATTCTTTCTTACCATTTAAGCTTGACTTTTAATGAGTTATTTTCAGAAATGTCTTCCTTTAATATAAAATTCTTTTCACACATGTCTTTTACAAGTCAGTTTTTCCCCTCAAGTCAATAATCTACTGTGAGTTCTATACTTTACCCCTAAAACTACTTATAAAATTTATTTCTATTACAATTTGATTCCATTACTTCATTGGTTTTATTTACCTGGTGGATTTTAACATTACAAAGATATATACAGTAACACCAATACTCATACATTTTTCATAAAACCCTCCTGAAGTACAAGAGGTAGTATAGCATTTTCATTAATTAGAAGTGGAAGCAATGAAGTTGATTGCCTGGGTTTGAATATAAGCTCTGCCACTTAGTGGCTGTGTAACCTTGGGCAATTTGCTTAATCTCTGCATGTTTCACTTTCCTCATTAGTAAAAAAAACAAGAGATAATTATTATCCTATCATTGTATTGTGATAAGGAGTAAATACACATACTTGAAAAACATAGTATAGTTAGTGTTTATTATTATTATTTCATTAAATTACCCAGATTATAAAGAAAAAAATGACTAGTAGGCACCTTCTTTCCTCTATAGCCAAAGTAATCCCCTTAAAGCAGACATCAGGTCAGATCCCTTCTCTGGTCAAACTTCTTCATTGACTTCCTGTCTCATCCAAAGCTAAAGCTGATACTAGGCCCTACTTGGCCTAAACTCTCCCCAGCCCCACTCCTCTGTGCATATCCTACTATTCCTCCTCTCCTTCACTTTACTCTAGGCTCCCTCAGTCTCATTATCCCTGTGATGTGTCAAATATACACTTACTTTCAGGGCCGTAAAGCTGCTGCTCCCTCTAGCTGAAATTTTATTTCTCCAGAGTCACATACCTTTCCTGACCACCCATTATAAAAGAGCAATCACTTCAACCCTCGGCACTCTTTCCCTTCTTACCTTGATTTATTTGTCTCCATAGTACTTACTGCCATCCAACAAAAATAACATAAATTTGTCTATTAGTGATAACAGACTTCATAGGGCTTAACTAAATATGATGATGGCCAATTGAAAATTTGTCCTATTACTTTATTGTACTGGTTTGGAAAACCATGACACACATTAGCAAAGTCCTTCAATTTTTAAGATGAATCAGGTAGAATCTTCAGAGTCAGATTAGTGTATGTACTATATTATGCTAAATGGGTCTGATCCTTTCTCAAAGAAATTAACCAAGAATTTTTCTGAAGCATGTTTAAGGTTTATATACTATCAAATAAGTAGCTCTTTCAATAAACACTTGACACACATACCTGTTCCAGTAGTGAACTTCAACAAAGAGAGGTTACTATGTAAGGAAGGTTGGCGATAAAAGGAAAAGAACTGGCTTCTACAGGAGGATCTGAAAATGTTACCTCCCACTTTTTGAAAAAACCTTCTTTGAAGATTTTTATAGGTATGGAGACTTGGTTTAAGTCTCTTGTGTGTGTGTCCTTTGACTCAGAAAACGGATCAACTGAAATAAAGAAATGTGTCTGGCTCCTCATCAACAGATAAAAGAACAAAACATTAGACTAGCATCACATCTAGGGAAGAGAGAAGAGAAAAATATTAGAACATAGATAAAAAGAGATAAATAGCAAAAGAGAACAAATAGTTTTCATGTGAGGCTCAGCCTGTGGATGCCATAGACACACAGTACCTCAAATAAAGATGTATAAAGTAAACACATTAGCCAGCCAAAAAAAAGAAACTGATTTATATAAATTGGCTATTCTTTCTTTCATAGCGGTCCTTGATAATTTTTATTACTTTTTTCTTTGAAGGTTTTTTTATTGCTAATATAAGTTATATGTATGGCTTCTGAGTCCATTAGCAAAATATTCTTCCATTTTCATTTTCCATTTAAAAATTTGTCAAATATTCCAAGTGTACAAAGAAATAGAAAGAATAATGTTATGAACACCTGTATAGTCATCTAGTTTTGCCAATTTTAATATGTCTCTATATTTGCTTAATTTAAAAAATAGAACATTAAAACTTAAGCTTTATGATAAACTCTTCCTGACCTCAAATCCCTTCTTTCCGGTCTCAGAAGATGTGAACTGCACCATGAATTTGATAGCCATCATTCCTATGCATGCTTTGCAAGTTTTAGAAGTTTATATTAATGCTAGCATACTGCAATATTCTGCAATATTTTCATGCTCAACATTTTATGTTTTAGAGTTATATTCCTAATGATACATGTAGTTATAGTTTATCTTAATTGCTAGATGTGTTTCATTGAATGAATATTCCCAAATCTACTCATTCATTCCTTATTGATGGACAATTAGACTTTTCCAGTTTTTAATTATTTTTTGAATGCCACTGCCACCGCTTTTCATGATTATTAACAACGCAGCAATGAACATCAATTTTAACTTTTGGTGTGGATATATATGAGGGTTTCACAAAGGTATATACAAGAGTATTCAACTTTTCTAGATATTTTCAAACTACTCTTCATAGTAACTGTACTTATATATGGCACTTGTAGTTTTTGAAGTTACTTCACATTTGTGCTTATAAATATATTTAATTTTATTTTTTGCTAATATGATGAATATTAAATATCTATAATAAGCATTTATCATTATTTTAGGCTGCATAGTATGTGAATTCCATTGCAATTATTAGGTCTAATTTGGGAGAAACTGTCACCTTTATGATATTGAGTCTTCCTGTTAATGAACACAGTTTCTCTGACAATTTATTCAAATTTTTCCATTTTCAATAACATTTATCATTTATTCTTTGAAGATTTTGTACCTCCTCCTGTAGTTTTATTCTGCTATACTTTATGGCTTTTGTTGTTGGAAATGAGATTTTTAAAAATATATAATTGTTTTGGTTTTTGGTGGTAGTGCATGGCATGCAAACAACTTACAACACTAACTACATACATTAGAAAAGTCTTGAATCAATAATCTAAGCTCCACCTCTAGAACCTAGAAAGAGAAGAACAAAATACAAAGGGAGCCAAAACCAAAACCAAACTGAAATTATCTTTGGAAGGGCGGGCCCCTTGCCATACAGGTTTCTCCTGCTAGGTAAGTGTTATAAGAACCCACTAGCATCAGTAAACCAGCTAGCGTTGTTGTGAGAGGTTGCATTCAGCTTCAGTGATTTTTTTAAATTGCAAACAGGTGACTGGTTCTTCCACCATGACAAGGCACGTGCCTACACCACACTGAGTGTTCAACAGTTTTTGGCCCAAAACCCCCTGATGCCTGAGCTCCATTCTCCATATTCACTCGATCTTGCCCTGAGCAACTTTTTTTCTCCAGAAGAAAAAAGTCCTCAAAGGGAAAAGTTTTTTGCCAATGTGGAAGAGTTGATACAAAAAATGACAGAAGCACTAAAAGGTATCAAAATTGAGTTCAAAAACAGTTTTGAGCAGTGGAAAAAGCATCTTGATAGGTGTATTGCATCAAATGGAGAGTACTATGAAGGTGACTGAAGTTTAAACATGTAATAATAAACACACAATTATTTATAAAGAAACTCCATGTTTTTTGGGGGGGTGGGGGTTCCCCCTTGTGAGATCAAAGCAGGCAGAAGGAAAAATAAAATAAAGAGAAGAGCAGAACTCAATAAAATTAAAAACAAGAAAACAATAGAAAATGAATGAAAAGAAGAACTAGTTTTTAAAAAGACACCAATAAAATTGACAAATCTTTGGCAATTACCAACATCAGGAATAAAACAGAACATCACTTCATACACTGAAAAAAGTAAAAGGATAATGAAGGAAGGTTCCAAATAACTTAACACAAAAAAATTTGACAACTTAGATGAAATGGACCAATTCCTCAAAATACATAAACTATCACAACTCAATATGAAATAGATAATTTGACTAGTCTACAAGTATTAAAGAAATTAAATTTATAATTTTAAAACTACCAAAGAAAAATACCCAGGCCCAGATTATTTCACAGAAAAATTCTACCAAATGCTCAAGGAAGACTTAACATCAATTCTATACAATCTATCTTAGAAACCAGAAGGGGGAGAGCAGAATTTCCCCTGTAAATGACTATTCTTATTTATAGATGCCATGATTATCTCGGGAGCTATTCACATTTTATGAAAACACCATTAAGGTGATACCAAAACCAGAGAAAAACAGGAAAAAGAAGGAAAACTACAGACCAGTATCCCTTATTAATATGGATGTGAAAATGCATAACAAAAGATTAGCAAATAAAATTCAGCAGTATGGAAAACTTTATATCATGAGCAAGTCGGGTTTATTCCAGAGATGCAAGGCTTGCTCAATATTAAAAAATAAATTAGGCCAGGTGTAGTGACACATGCCTGTAATCCTGGCACTTTGGGAGGCTGAGGCAGGATAATTGCTTGAGCCCAGGAGTTTGAGACTAGCTCGGGCAACATAGCAAGACCTCATCTCTATAAAAAAACAAAACAAATCTTAACTAGCCATGGTGGCACAGCCTGTAGTCCCAGCTACTCGAGATGCAGAGGCAGAAGGATCGCCTTGAGCTCAGGAGGTCAAGGCTGTGGTAATCCAAGATCGTGGCACTGCACTAAGAGTGAGATCCTATCTCCAAAAAAAAAAAAAAAAAATCAATTAATATATACCACCATATTAACAAACTAAATCACATGATCATATCAACTGATGCACAGAGAGCACTGACAAATCCACAAGTCATTTATGATAAAATGCTTAAAACAACAGGAATAGAGGGGAATTTCCTCAATTTGATAAAGAACTTCTATTAAAAAACCTACAGCTGGTGTTACACCTAAGAGTCACAGACAGTTTTCCCCTAAGATTGGGGAACAAGGCAAGGATATATCATTTCATTGCTTTTGTTTAACAGTGCTGGAAGTTCTAGCCAGTACAACAAAGCAAGAGAAAGAAATAAAAAGAATATACATTGGAAAGGAAAAAGTAAAACTATCCTTATTTTACAGATGACATGATTATCTAAGTAGAAAATGTCAAGGAATCTACAAAAAACTTCTAAAACTAATGAGTTCAGCAAGATACAAGATAAGCATAAAGAGTCAATTGTATTTCTATATACTAGTAATGAACACATGACACCAGAATTTTAAAAAACACAATACCATTAATAGCCCTTTAAAAAGCTAAATATTTAGGTGTAAGTCCAAGAAAATTTACAGAACTTACATGTTGAAAACTATACAATAGTGATAGAAGAAATCAAAGAAGATTCAAGTAAGCAAAAACATATTGCATTCATAGATTGGAAGACCCAGCATAGTTTAAAAAAAAAAAAGTCAATTCTCCCCAAATTAATATACAAGTTTAACTATAAAAATCTCAGAAAGATTTTTCTTAATATAGAAAAAAGTACTCTAAAATTCAAATGGGAAGGCACTGGAATAGCTAAAACAATTTTGAAAAAGAATGTTGCGTAAGAAATCAGTCTAACTGGTTTCAAGACTATTTTATAGATACAGCAATCAAGATAGTGTGGTGTTCATTGAGATAGAAACATAGACCAATGGAACAAAATAGAGAACACAGAAATAAATCCACAGAAATATATCCAAATAATTTTTGACCAAGTTGCAAAAGGAATTCAGTGGAGGAAAGGTAGCTTTGCAGTAAATGGTGCTGGACAAATCAAGCATCTATAGACAAAAGAACAAACCTCAGTCTAAGTCTTACATCTCATTTAAAAATTTTTAAAAATAAATCAGACTTCAATGTAAAATATGAAAGTATAAACAAATTTTAGAAAAAAAATTGAGGAAAGTTTTCCAGATCTAGGGCTAAGCAAAGAGTTCTTAGACTCAACACCAGAAACGTGATCCATAAAAGGAAAAATTGCTAAGTAGGATCTCATCAAAATTAAAGACATTAGCCCTCCAAAAGACCATGCTAAGAGGATGAAAGACAAGCTGCAATGTTGGAGAAAATATCTGAGAAAGGACTAATATCTAGACTACATACGAAACACTTAAAACTCAACAATAAAGAAGTGTGCATGCAATCCAATTCTAACACGGGCCACAGACACAAAAAGACATTTAACCACAGAAGATATACAGATAGCAAATAAGCACCTGAAAAGATATTGAACATCATTAGTCATGAGCCATTAGAGAAGATCAAATTAAAACCGCAATCTGACGTCATTATACAAGTGAAAGAATGGCTAAAATACCACCAAATGCTGCTCAGGATGCAGAGAATCTGGATTACTCATACGTCACTGGTAGACTTTCACGATGGTACAGCAACACTGGAAGATGGTCTGGGATTTTCTCAAAATAACTAAACATGCAATTTCATACAATCCAGCAATTGCATTCCAGGGCATTTATCTCAATGAAATGAAAATTTGTTTTTAAACAACAACAGGCACATAAGTGTTTAGAGCAGTATAGTCGGTTGAATGGGGCCTCCCAATTAAGTGTCCACTTCCTAATTCCTGGAATCTATGAATTGTTATCTTATTTGGGAAAAGGGTCTTTGTAGATGTAATTAAGGATCATGAGATGAAGAGATCATGCTAGACTATCTAGGTGTGCTCTCAATCCAAATACAAGTGTCTTTGTATTTCGACACAGAGGACATTTGACAGACAAAAGAGGAGAAAGCAATGTGAAGACATAGGCAGAGACTCAAATCATGTAGCTACAAGCCAAGGAAGCCAGCAAAGTTGGAAGAAGCAAAGAATGGATTCTCTTCCAGGGCCCTCAGAGGGAGTGAGGCCCTGCCACATTTCAAATTTTGGGCCTCTCAGAGCTGTGAGAGAATAAACTTGGGCTTCAAACGCCCAAGTTTGTGGTAATTTGTCACAGCAGCACAGAAAACTAATATAAGCAATTTTATTCATAAATAACTAAAATAAAAGGACCCAGATAGTCTTCACTGGATAAATGGTTAAATGACCACGCTATAGAATACTACTCTGCAAGAAATGAGAAAGAATACTGATAGACACAAAAAGCTGGATGAATCTCCAGAGAATGACATCGTTTTTTAAAAAAGTCAATCCCAAAAGAAAATATCCTGTATGACATATAACATTCTTGATATAACACCATTATAAAAATGAAGACCAGATTAGTAGTTGACTAATCTGCTGAGGGTTGGGGCAGGCGGGAAGCAAGTGTGGCTAGCTATAAAAGACAACATGAGGGATCCTTGTGGTAATGGAAATGTTCTCCCTTGACTGTATCAATGTCTACACACTGGTTATATGTACTATAGTTTTGTAAGATGTTATGACTGGGGGAAACTAGATAAAGGGCACACAAGATTCTCTTCATATTATTTCTTACAACAGCATGTAAATCTACAATTATCTCAAAATAAAAAATCTAATTTTAAAGAGTGATCAGCTGGAGGGTGGACAAAAAATATGAAGTAAAAAATAAACATATAAAAATCAAGCTGGAAGGTAACTGTCATCTTAAAGATGCCGATACACCCTAAAATAAAATTCAGTCCATTTAAAATTGACTGTTGTTTTTCCTTTCAACCAAGAAGTGTTTTATCATATCTCTTATAGGTGAAATAGCTTTGGTGTTAAAAGGTACCCTTTCTTTTTCTTTCTTATTCTTCTCTACTTGTCTACAATATTAAAAAACAAAATCATATGTTTGACTATTATAAAATTTCTCCTTGCAAACTACTTCATACTCATTCTATAACTGACACCAATTTCGTTCTTTCTTTTCTCTTAGAAATCTCATTTTTTTAACTTTTATTTTCATATTGAACTAGAAGAATGCTTCACCATCTTTATCTCTGTACTTTATTCAAAAGTCCAGACTATTTTAAATACTCTAACCTAATTACCATCCAGTTTACATTTACTCCTTTATTTGCAATGATCTTAACCAATGATTAACCAATGTCTTTATACAGTCTGTTTAACCTTGCTAGTTTCAACATCTGTATCCATGGTGATGCCAATTCACAAATTACTTGTTCTAATTTCTAATAGTTTCATATTGGGATCCCAAATACCTTAGCAAATGCTCTAATGCTTTCATCAGCTATTTGCATTTTCTTGAATCATTTGCATGATCATTTTTGTAAAATCAAATCAGACCACCAACCTCAAATGTGGATCACAATTTCTCCCTTCACAATGTGTCATGAAAATTAAAATACCTCAGAATAAAGACCAGATGCCATATTCTTCCATTTTTGTTAAAGGTTCTAATACTGTTGGTAATCAAGGTTTTTTGTTTATTTGTTAATTTTTTACTCTAGAAGTCATACGTACGCTGATTCTTCTTTCACAGTTCTCTTGTTTTTCAATTGGTAAGACTTTTATGTTCAGCCAAATGGCAATAGCTTCTTCTCTGTTCTCCCTATAACCAAAATCTTTTCACCTTAAAATTGATTGTAAACATTTGTCAGATATATTTTTAATACATTGTTTTAAAAAACATGGGAATACACACATGTTTTTGTTTGTGTGTTCGTTTTACATTGCTACTTGAAGACAGTCGATTGTTCTATAGTCGCTTAGTGTTTTCTCAAATGAAGTATCTTTTATGAAACTTTTTTTCCATTCATGGCTTTTAGTCACAATTTAAATGTATCCTGTGAAGAATGGTTAAAAAGAAAAAAAACTGGAAAACACTGGTATAATTTGCTACACCTGGCATTCAAGACCTATCATAATCTTGCCTGTAACCACCTGTATATCCTTATGGTCCACTACTTGCTTCACAAATCCCCTCAAATTAATTTACTTGCCCTACCTTAAAACATGCCCCGTGCTGCCAGGTGCAGAGATTCACAACTATAATCCCAGCACTCTGGCAGTTGGAGGCAAAAGGATTGCCTGAGCCCAGGGATTCAAAACCAGCCTAGGCAACTTCATGAGATCTCGTCTCTACAATATATCAAAAAAATTAGCCAAGTGTGGTGGTGTGTGACTGTAGTACTAGCTACTTGGAAGACATGAGGCAGAAGGATCGCCTGAGCCCCGCAGGTAAAGGTTGTGGTGGCTGTGATCATGCCATTGTACTCCAGCATGGGCGACAGAGGGAGACTCTGACTTAAAAAATAAAAATAAAAAAAAAAAGAAAACACACACACACACACACACACACACACACACACACACACACACTACTTTCCCAACTATGTCTTTTTGCAGATACACCATAGGGAATTCACTAAATATAGAACACAGGGAAAAGGACAAAATAGAACCCTAAAAACATGTTTATCAGAATTTTACCCAGACAAAATGCCTACCTCTCCATGAAATTTTCTTTTATTACCCTAAGAGAAAGGGCATTGTTTCCTTAACTGTATTCTTGCTCTCTTTACTATTCTTATAGTGATTATGTAATATATTTTATTATAATGATTTTTATCATATAGACTTTGTTATAACAAATACCTTACAATTTGATATCATACCTTATACAGCTTTAATAAAATACTTAATGCTAAAAAGGTTAAAATAAATATAAGTAGTATCCAGCTTAAAAAATAAAACATTAAAGATAAAACTTAAATATCCTGTAATAACCTTCTCCATCCCATCCCTTCTCATATAGATAATCTTTACTTTAAATTCCCATACATGTTTTTATACTTTTATTAAATACAGAGCTATCTTTGCATTTTAAAATGTATATTAATGACATCCCAATGTATATATTATATTTGTTACTGGCTTACTCTACATTTTTTTCTTTTCCTATTTTATTTTATCTTATTTTAAAGATGTGGCGTACAGTTCAGGATTAGGTATACAAGTGGACATCATACAGTTAAAGTCTGGACCTCCCTTTGGTCCTGACTTCACCTGGTTTGAGATTAGGTACCCTTATTGATGTTGTGTCCCCATCCCCACCCCAGCAGAATCCTGCTATTTCCAATCCCTTTCTTATAGTCTTATGGTAAAAGTTCAGGGTCCGTATGTGTGAACTCTACATTGTTTATATTAACTGTTCATTGATACAAACAGTTCTAGTACATTCAATAACTGGCTGTGTAATATTATTTTACATTAATCCACACAGATTTATAAATTCTCTTGTTGATGAATAGTTTGTTTCCAATTACTCACTCTTACCGTGATGTAACCAACATTCTAGTTTTGCCTTCAATACACATTACAAAATGCTTTCAAGGTCTCTGGATTGTATTTTCACTGTTCATCATTTCTTTCAATGAAGAAAAAAGTTAATTTCTTAAAAAGGTATGGGCATATTAATTTCTCACACTTAAAGATCTATTTGTGCTTCCTAATTAATTGCTCTTGACTTTGGAAAGGTTTCATTTTTTGGAAGATCATCCATTTCAGTTGTTTTCAAATTTATTGGTATAAAACAATTTTTGCCCACCAGAGAATGTTTTTTGAGCTCACTTAACAATTAGATTCACATAACTATTATAGGCCATGCTTGGTATAAATTCTTTTTAACACAATACAGGTCAGGATACACAGCATATTGGCAAAACAATACCAGGCATATTTTCTTTAGTAGGAATAGTCATCACAACAGGCCATACAGAAGTCAAGGTGAGGCAACAAGAACACATTGGGTGGGTATAGAAGTCACTGATATATCCTATAATAATTCCACAAGCATAGCTTCTAGTCACTGCACTCTCGGAAGTGTAAAGCTATGGTGTCCTATCAGGCATTAACACCTTATTTACAGTCTTCTGAGGCCAACATGATTTACCTATTCATTGTCGTTTTAACATAAACAATGCTGCTTGGCAAACATAGCTCACATTTCAAAAGTCAGATGCCATTATTATTTGCAACCCCAGGGGGAAAAAAGGAAACAATCTTCCATGGGAAAAGAGCTAGGTAAATGGTATTCCCCTATGTTTTAAAATAATTAATGAGCCTATCATTACTCCCTTTTCATTTCTTTTTTTTTTTTTTTGAGTTGGCGTCTCACTCTGCCACCCAGGCTGGAGTGCACTGACATACTCACAACCACCCCAGCATCGACCTGCTGGGCTCTGGCAATCCTTCACCTCAGCCTTCCAAGTAGCCAGAACTACAGGCACATGCTACCATGCCTGGCTAATTTTTGATTTATTGTAGAGACAAGGTCTCGCCAAGTTGCCCGGGCTGGTCTCAAACCTGTGGGCTCACGCAATCCACTCACCTCGGTCTTCCCAAAGTCCTGGGATTACAGGCTGAGCCACCCAACCTGGTCTTCATTTCTAATAATAACATTTCTTTGTGGATTACTTCTTTTCTTGATCATTTTTGCTTTATGTTTGTCTATTATATTAGTCTCCTCAAAGAACAATCTTTTAATTCTATCTTTGTTTTTTAATTAATCAATTTATGTTCTTTATTTCCTTCCTTTGACTTGCTTTAGGTTTACCTGAGTTGAGTAGTTAGCTATAGATTTTCCTCAAAGTACCTCATTAGCTTCATCCCACAAACTTTAAAACAGTATATTTTTAATATTGTTCCATTCTAAATATTTCAAATATCTATTATAATTTTTACTTCTGACTCATGAATTTAGAAATGTGTTATAACATTTTCCAGGCTAAGGGATGTTCTGGATAATCTTTTTGTTCTAATTTTGTTGTATTATGATTGATTAATACAATGAGTATGAAAGTCATTTTTTAAAGCTTTTGTTGAAACTTGCTTTGTACCTTAGCTTATGGCAGATTCTTAAAAATACTACACATTGATTTGAGAAAAGATTATTCATTAATTATTGATTAATTGTGCTACATCTATCTATAAGATGACACCTTTTGGTTGAATCTTTTCTAGTCTTATTAATAACTTGTATGCTTGAGTTGTTATTTACAGAATGATTTTAAATTTCCTATATGACTATAGATTTGTCATTTTATTTTCATAATTCTGTCAATTTATATTGTATATGGTTTCTGGCATTAATAGCTGCATGCAAGTTTTTAAAATATATTTTAAAATATATTTTCATTTTGTAATTGGTAGTAGTCTTGTTTTTCTCCAATAAAGCCTTTGCCTTAAGGAATATTGGGTCTAGTATCAATATATTATATTAACTTTCTTTTTATTAATATTTGCCTCATCCTTTTTTTGTGTGCTTTAATTTCTGTGTATCCTAATGTTTCAAGCATGCCTCTTATAAGTAAAATCTCTATCTTTAACAATTTGACAGTATTGTTTTTTTAATCTGGTAAGATTTCACATTTTTGAAAAATAATATTTAAGTATATTTCTACCATCTTATTTTGCACTTATTTTACTTTGCTCTTTCTTAGAATTTCCTTGTCTTTTTCTTTCTGTTAACTTGACAAAGTTCTTTTTTAATTTAAAAAATTATTTATATTAAATATTGAAGGAATAAAAGAAAACATCTATAAAATATGTGTAAGGTATCTCTTGATTTTTAATAGTGTGGTTAATTTTAATTATCAATTTGTTAATGTTAGATGAATCTTGCAAAAATTGAGAGATATGCTAAACCTTTTCCAAACAGGTTGGTGAATTTTTCTATATCTCCTCTCGTTCTGTAAAATTGTGCTTAGTTGTTTATAGACACGTTTATTATGTATATTTAGAAATGTTTTCACTTTCCAGTAAATTGAAACTTTTATACTTGAATTGAAACTTTTATACTTACATAGTGACTTTCTGTATCTCTAATACTGTTCTTCCTTCCAAGTCTATGCAAAATTTATAGCTCTCAAACTTAAAAAAAATTGCCTGTCATTATCTGTCAGTAATCTCAAAGAAATTTCTGCATGTATACATTATCACAGTCCCAAATTAATAAATACCTAAATATCCAATCTCTTCTGAATATTAGAGAGAGCTTAATTTTCAATTCCAATCAGTTTACACCCTCTTTGGAGCCTTTGCTCTCATAAATTTAGCTCTATTTTTTTAACCATATAATATTTTACTATCAATTTGTATAATTTCGGTTCAGATTTACATGCAATTTTGCCATTTTGTCTGTGTTTCATTCATTCTTAAAATTCAGATCTTCCACTTGAAAGTACTCTCTTTTGTCTAAAGTATGTATCTTTGGATACTCTTTGTCAAAATTAGTTAGTTTCAAATTTTCTCAATTTTTTAATGTCTAAAAATGTTTGGTTTTTTTTTTCTTTTCATGTTTTCTTTCTGTGTGTGTGTGTGTTTGTTTGTTTTTCTTAAGTCGGAGTCTTACTCTGTTACCCAGGCTGAAGTGCAGAGCTCATGGCTCATTGCAGCCTCGACCTCCTAGGCTCAGGTGATCCTTCTGCTTCAGCCTCCTAAGTAACTGAGACTACAGGCACATGCCACCATGCCTGGCTATTTAAAAAATTTTTTTGTAGAGACAAAGTCTTGCTATATTGCCCAGTCTGGTCTGTGACTCCTGGGCTCAAGCAATTCTCCCATTTGGCCTCCCAGAGTGTTGGGATTACAGGCTTCAGCCACCATGCCTGCCTGGCCTCTTCTTGTTTTCATGATTTTTTTTTTTTTGCTTTGTTTCCCAGGCTGCAGTATAGTAGTGTAATCATAGCTCACTGCATCCTCAAACTCCTGGGCTCAAGCAATCCTCCTACATCCTCAGCCTCCCAAGTAGTTGGAACTACAGGCCCAGGCTACCACACCCAGCTAAGTTTTTTTTTTTTTTTTAATAAAGTCAGAGTCTTACTATGTTGCTCAGGCTACTCTTGAACTCCTAGCCTCAATCTATACTTCCAACCCAGTCTCCCAAAGTGTTAGGATTATAGGTGTGAGCCACCACTTCCAACCCAGTTTTCATAAAATACTCTTGATGAATTCTGGTTGACAGGTTTTTTTTTTTCCTCAGTACATTGAGAATATCATTCTAGTCTCCTGGCTTCTGCTGCTGGTCTTAAGAAACTGGCAGTCAGTTTAATAGTTGCTTTTTAAAATGATAATCTGGTTTTTCTCCTTGGCTATTTATAAAAACCTACTTGATTGGCTATTTATAAAAACCTACTTGATTGATTGTATTGTTTCATAGTTTCACAGTGATGTTCCTAGCAGTGAATTTCTTTATTTCTCCTGCTTATGAGTCACTGGGATTTTTGAAACTGTAGTTTGGTATCTTTCTGGAAAGTTGCCAGTCATTGTCCCTGCCCTATTCTCTTCCCTTCCTAAATCTTTGATTAGATATAATTTAGATTTTTTCATTCCATTTTCCATGTTCCTTAAACTCTTTAATAGTTTCCATATATTTGTAAAATTTCTTCAAATATTTCTTTTAGTTCACATAGTCTTCCTTAGCTATTTCTTATCTTAGTTAAACCTATTCTTGGAGTTTTAAGTTTTCATTATGATATTTTCATTATTAGAATATGTTTTTTTCTTTAACTCTATTGCTATTATTCCCAATTATTCCCATTCTCTTTTATTCTTAAAACATTTTAAGTAAATTATTCCCATTCTCTTTTATTCTTAAAACATTTTAAGTAAATTCACTCTAAATTTCTTGACTTGAGGATTTTCAGACCACAGATAGTATGCATTAGGAACGTAGACCCTTGTTAAACCTGGTTTGTGGCTGTGACTGTTCAGGGAATAGATCTGCTATGTCCATTATCCACACACAAATACACACACCAAATTTCTCCACAGAGCACCAAGTTTAAAGGTAGATATTTTCCTTCTAGTCTCTTGAAGATGGTGGCATACAGTGGGTTTATTTTTTAGTTCATTCTTACATTTATATTCTGCCTCTTTGTGTTCTCAGCTTTAAGGACAGTATTTACTTGAGTAGTTCCTTGATTTTGACTATTGTTTTTTATGTTTGGAAAGTCATAAAAACCAAAGTTTATGTTTCAACTGAATTTAGCAAATAGCTTCAAGGTGAAAGCTGGCTACCATGTTTTGACTTAGGTTCTTGCTTTCATTTCATTTTAGGTTTTAATTTTCCTTACTTTCTTACCAACTCATGATACTTTTTAAAAAAAGTCTTATTCGCCATTTAAAATATTTTTAATGGGAAGTTGGTGCTAGTATTTAGTTAACCACACTGCCAGAAATAAAATTAATCTTCTAAATTTTCTTTATTCTGCTCTTTTTCCTTTATTTATACTGATTGGAAAATTACACATTGGAATTTTATTTTTTAATGGATACACTTAAGTTTTTAGCATTGAAAACTGACAAAATCTAATGTCAATCACTATATGTTCCTTTCAAATAATACAAAAATTTTCAGACAATGCAAAATCTTCCTGCTTTCTAGTGGCATTATTGTCCAGTATTTTAACTTCACTATTATTTCCCTTTTTTAAAAAAATTATTTTATGTTAAAATAACAACAGAGTCACAGGAATTTGCAAAGGTAGTACAGGGAAGTTCAAATATCCTTCATCCAGTTTTCCCAATGGTTACATCTTTTTTTTTTTTTTTTGAGTTGGAGTCTCACTCCATTGCCCAGGTTGGAGTGCAGTGGCAGCATGCTCATGGTCACTCCAGCGTCAACCTGCTGGGCTCAGGCGATCCTTCTGCCTTAGTCTTCCACGTAGCTGGAACTACAGGCATGCACTACCAATCCCTGCTAATTATTTTATTTTATTTTATTGTAGAGATGAGGTCTCACCAAGTTGCCCAAGCTTGTCTCGAACCCCTGAGCTCAGGCAATCATCTCGCCTCAGTCCCCCAAAGTGTTGGGATTACAGGCTTATGGTTACATCTTAAAGGACTAAGTAAAATACCAAAACAAGGAAATTGACATTGGCATGTTGTGTGTACACTTTTACATCACTTTATCACATGCATAGATTCATGTAACCACCACTGCAATCAAGATACAGAATGTTTTGTCACCACAAAGTTCTTTCTCATGGCATTCCTTTATACTCACCTTACTCCTCTTCGACCCTTCCCTCACCTACTGTTCTTAACTCTGACACCAGTAATGCGCTCCTTCACTGTGATTTTGTCATTTTCAGGATGCTATGTAATAGAATCATACCTTATGTAACTTTTTGAGACTGGCTTTTTTCCCCCCTCTCAGTATAATGCACATTATCTTTCTAGGCTCATTCTATTACTTGAAGTGCATTCTTAAATTTTTTCAGAGAGAGTCCATACCTAAAAGGACTCTCACTTTTTATTTGTTTTGTAAATGTCTTTATTATGTCCTTACTCTTGAGTAATAGCTGAGGTAGGATTATGTATCAATCAGGGGTTAGACAGGAAAAGAAAAACAATTTCAGGTATTTAAACTTAAAGCGTATATAATATAGAAGTTTAGGTGCCACAAAACTTTTGGGGAAACTCTCAATCACTTCTTCATTAAATATTATCTTTCCTTCATTCTCCCATGGTATTCATCTGGAACTGCTAGTAAATATACGTTAAATGCCAATTCATACTTTCTCTGCAATTAAGTCAGTACTGGCTTCAGGGTAATATCCTCAGATCTGTCTTCTGGTTGTTAATTCTCTCTTCACTGACCATCTTTTTAATTTTTGATGTTACTTTATGTGTTGGTTATTTTGCTTTAAAATATTCTATATTTTCTATTTAGGTTCTCTTTTCAATTATCTGAAATTAATAGAGGATAATACTGGTGTCTATTGGTTCTACTGACTCTTGCTCATATTGGCTATTTCCTTGCATATTTTACAACTTTTAGAAAGTGAGCCCATGCCAAGTGGTACATCTTCTGAGGGAATACAGTGTAGCTTGGGTTGAGAATTCAGGGACTAGTCTCTTCCCTTCCTAAATCTGAAACGGCTTTCATCTTAGTTTCTATAAGGCATCTCAGGAGTATTAGTATTAGTAACTACTTGTAGGTTGATTTCTCAGCATTTGAAGCTGGGCAGGCATATAAATTCAAATCTCAACCTAAAAAAAGGGTATGCCTATGATTATGATTAGAAATTTGTGGGGAAACTCCTTCCTACCCACCACTAAGACGCTAAGCCCAGGTTGAGAACAAAAATCTTCCTTGTGGTCTACCTATGCTGAAGAGCAGCTTTAAAAGAAAAAAAAATCCTGTTACTTGATAATGCTCCTAGGGTTCCTGCTTGACATTGGTGTTTCAGTTCTAACTCTGTTCATCATGTAGGCCCCAGATCTTGTCTCCCAATCTTGACTGGCTATTAAATTTATGTCTTAAGTGGGGACCAGAGGGAGGCCAAACTTTACCTATATGATGACCACTCATATACCTAATCCTGAATTTTACCCCACATCTTTAAATTTTTTAAAAATGTATGTCCTTGGGTCAGGACATTCCTCCACTCCCATTTCCAGGTAGGCCACATCACTACTCATGTTTACCACTTTGTTTTCTAAACCCTCTATATTTTTAGGTCTTGAGAATTTTTCTTACTTTCTCATAAGCACAGCTATACAACCAGAAGGATATTTGTTGCATCTTTATCTAGCATTTCTGGATGTTCCATAGGAGAATTTTCGAGTTAATACTAAGTTGCCTCTCTAGGAATTCTCTTATAACTCCTTTTTATTCTTCACATAGGCCTTCATACGGTGGCTGGTAGAGAGCAGCATATCATAAATGTGATGAGTGACCGAATAAATGAATGATTATTCTTTATCAGCATTTCTTTTCTTCATTAATTCTTTTCTCAAACTTTTATTTCCCAAATACTTCATTATAAATTTGTGAATTCCATATTTTATGAACTTCATTTAGAATAACATAATTTTCTTACATTGACTATAATACTAGTCATAATAATCCTGCATTCAGGTTTTTTCTTTCTTTATTTGCCTTACATGGATCTGCTAGTCATTTTTTAAAACATGAAACTTTTGCTATGTCATTTTACTACCAATAGGTCGCAAAAATCTCATTTTGATCATGTTTATTATATTAAACTCTTTTCTTCTTTCAACAGTTATATCCTTATATTTTCTACTAAATAAGGCAGTGTCAAATTTGGGCAGCATATACAATGATTTTTGTTTGCAGCTATTATGTTCTGCTTCATTTGTGTTAACTCATTAACTTGAGGAAGATTTACATAAGAATTTGTTTTATTAGTTTCCAGAAGGAAATATAACAATTGCTCCATACACACTTCTTTTATCATGTTTCTGCCATGTTCACATGCATTATTAGTAGTATACCATATATTTATTAAAATATAGTCATATAATCTAATTATGAAATGATTTTTTCATACTTATGTGTAAACAATAATATAATAACAGAACCTTTTCCCTTTACACTTCAGTACTATTGTCAGTCTTCAGTGAAATCTTTATAAATCATAGTATAATGCCAAGAACCCAATGGACATTTAATAAATATTCATTTGTGACAATCATGATGATCTAATACAGGCCTTTGAAAATAATTTTCAGAAATCATCAGCTATTCTTTGGCACAGATTAAGAAAACTTCCCCCAGAAGAGATGATTGCTTTTCAGTCAGAGAAAAAACAAAAAATACAGCAAAAATAAGTGTGATGGAGGTTTTTATTTTCTAAGCTAAAGATCCAGTGTACTATAGCATTGGGTACCGTGAATATTTTGGATAAGTCGAACTGTATAGAAACTCAAGTTAGTAATATGCAATTATATATAGCTTCAAGATTTTCCTTATACTGTAGTATGCACTAAGAAATTCAAACTTGAGGTTTTAAACACAATAGCATCTAAGCACTGATACAGAGCTACAATTATGTTAAAGACATTCTATGGACATTAGTACTGAAGATACAAATCCACTGCAGTAAGCTGATTAAGCAATGCTAATGTGCATAATACACAGTCATATAATTAGAAAGAGTTTTACTCACAGTGATGTTGAGGTTATGGGGTTAGGACAGTTTCCATTTCAAAAGACAAGAATCCAGGTCTGACAGGAAAAAGTAAAATCATCTAATTTAAATAGCTGCAAATATCGTGGTTTATTTAAATAAAAGCAACTTCTACCTTTCCTTGTGAATATTAAAGTAAATTATAAATAAATTCTTTCCCAGCTGAAGGAGATTTAAAAAAAAGAGAAATAGGCATGACAGCTAAAGAATCTCCACCATGTAAGACAGTATTAATAGAACTAAATTGTTACCTCATTGTCCATTTAGGAGAGAATGAGTTTGATTAGAGGAAAAAAAAATCATAAAAATGTTAACTCCTTCCTTTGAAATGGAAGGACGTACAGGGAGAGGTGGAGATGAAAAAAAAAGAGAGAAGGCAGCTAATAATAATCACTTGGTGATAATGATGATAAGAATCAGTTTCCCTCATGCAATTTCGTTAGTATTCCTTCTTTGTATCCCTTCTCAGGAATAATGACCTATAAAACATCCTTAGGTTTGGTGGTCTGTAATTAAGTAGTATATATAATTTTTTGGCCTTGAATAGTGAACATTAGACAATTGCTTATAATATTTTCAGATGTAAATATTACAAATTTAGGTGTAAATACACTTAAATTTTAGAAACATGGTATTTTATTTCTGACAAGATTTATTACAATTGGAACATGTCACCCTCATCATGATACTTTGTGGTGGGATAAAGAAATGTTGTCACTCTGGTTTAAAGTAAGAAACTGGATCATTCTTTTAAGTCTTGTGATTATATTTAAATCTTATAGACATGTCCTGAAATGAAAAGGCATTCTCATAAATCCTTGCATTACGTAGGAAAATGTCAACTTCAGCTGTAACTAACATTCCTAGGGACAAAAGGAGGCCCAAAGTATGTGCTCTTCAGAAAGACTAGATGCTAACACACACACACACACACACACACACACACACACACACACACACACCTATGCACACACACACACACACACACGCATACATGCCCTTAGAAAGTTATCTCTATTTTCTTAATATTGTTAAGTTAGGATAAAAGTCAGCAAACATTTCAGACACAGTAGCCACAAAACCTCACAACTAAATTGTGGTCTAGTCTTCTGAAGATCAAAATATTGAAATTGCAACCCAGACTTCAAATTATAGTCTTACTAATATCTCAATAATCACTTATAAAATAAGTAGGTGGCTCACATCATAAAGGTTAATATAATCATATTAATAATAAAATAAATATTTGCCTTTCTCTTAGTCTATGATACATCTTCCTATTATTTTAAACATAAAATAAATAAAGGCTAGAAAAAGATGAATTCAAGCTGAAGACATTTTTTAAAAAAGGAATTTCTCTTACCTAAATGGAACATGGAAATAATCTCCCAAGTTGCAAATTTCTGGAGTTCAGGAATATATTTATCCTACCCTTTGGAAAATTATTTCTAAATCATTCACATAGAAGGCACTATAAAGTATTCATTAACGCTAATGATGAAATCTGAAGAGGAGTGCTTATCGGCCTTCCTTACTGATCTGCCCTAAGTTAATTTGTAGGGGAAAAAGTTCTGTAAGCCTCTACTATTCTTTATTGAGGAAGAAGGTATGCCCTAAAGGAATACAAATATGTGATGCCTTTTGTAAAAATCTTCTGTTTATGAACTAAATGTTAAGATGTCAAAAGGCCCATGTGTTTGGTGCTTTACTTCACGTCTAATGTTCTTAGCTTATGATTGTTAAAATATGGGAACTAATTAAGTATCTACTGTTGCTATAAGTCACTTATTCCTGTTTTTGGCTGACAACATTTCTGGTTTGAGCTCTATTTGGGAGCTTTAAAATATTTTGGCTATCACACATTACTCTAGGCTGAAACTATAGCCAAGATGATAACCTGTCCGTCCATTTCCTAATATCAAGTTACTCAAATATGTTTAATTCTTTGTGAGTCAGAAGGCATGTGGGGAGGGAGAGAAAGGGAAGGAGCAACAGACAAAGAAAGGGATTCTCAGGGTTAATGATAAAACATTGTTTCTAAAAATTATTTCCATTGTTGAATTAAATAAATTAAGTTTTAAGCTTGGCTTTAGCCCCAAATTTACTTTTTAGAGTTTGCATATTTTATCTGCGATGAATTCTATTGCTTTCACTCTTAGAGATGCTACATTGTGTTTATTTTAACAGAATTCTATGGAGACATGTGGGTTCCATAAAAATGAGCAACAGGAATGTTGTCTTTTTCTTTTTTCGCTTTATTCTACTACTGAGATTGTAAGGTCTATCATCCAAAGACAAAATGCAAACTAAAGGATCCAAATTAAATATTCAGGAAACTACATCACAGTTATTTCAGCAATCTTTTAAATATGATTTCTTCTTTCCTATGTTCCTAGTCTAACAACTTTGACTTCATTCTCTAGAGTGGATGAAAACTACTAAAATTGTCTTCCTCTCAAATCCATGACTTGTCTTTAATTGTGGGATTTGATGAATCCTTCTACTTGCTGAAAACATTTACATCTTCATTCAAGAAACAATTCTCAGCAATGAAAAGGAAGAAGCGCCGGGCTCGGTGGCTCAGCCTGTAATCCCGCGCTTTGGGAGGCTGAGGTGAGTGGATTGCCTGAGCCTGCAGGTTCGAGACCCACCTGGGTAACTTGGCGAGACCTCATCTCTACAATAAATCAAAAATTAGCCGGGCATGGTAGTGTGCGCCTGTAGTTCCAGCTACTTGGAAGGCTGAGGCGGAAGGAAGGATTGCCAGAGCCCAGCAGGTCAAAGCTGCGGTGGCCGGGAGTGGCCACTGCACTCCAGTCTGGGCAACAGAGTGAGACTCTAACTCAAAAAAAAAGAAAAAAAAAGAAACAGAAAAGGAAGAAGCACAACTGGATACTCTGTGCATCTAAAATCATAATGAAAAAATATCACATACAAGATATTTTCATATAATAAAACTATATAGTATGTATGTGTGTGTATATACACACACATTTATATATATATCTACATATATATCCATATATATATCTATATATATATCTATATATATATATCTCTATATATATCTCCATCTCTTGGTAACTGAGGGGGATTGGTTCCAGGACCCCTAAAGATACCAAAATCCATGGATGCTCAAGCCCCTTATGCAAAATGATGTAGTATTTGCATATAATATGCATACATCTTCCCATATACTTTAAGTCATCTTTTGATTACTTAAAATACCTAATACAACGTAAATGCTATGCAAACAGTTGTTACACTGTATTGTTTATGGAATAATAACACAAAAATAAAAAAGTCTGTATGTGTTCAGTTACAGACACAACCATACATTTTTTCCCCAAATATTTCTGATCTGCAGGTGGTTAAATCCACAAGTGTAAAACCCACAAATATGGAGGGCTGGCAGTATGTATCCTGTATATTTTTCATATATGATATTTCTTATTTTATGAAATGATCACATATATGATCATAGACCTATATCTATAGTTATATTGATATATTACCCCTTATCTTGATCTTTACAATAACTATCATTTAAGCAGAGGAAGAAATACTATTTCCATTTTATAGGTGAGATAAGAAAAAGACTCAGAAAATCAAGTGACTATTCCAAAACCTCAAAACTATTAAGTTGTGGAGCCAAAACTGGAACTCATCAGTCTCAGTATGCTTCACTGTGAGAAAACTAGAAGTACAGCTAGCAATGGTCAATAAAGATTTAATAAGTTTCCTTGATAACATGTTTCAATAACAATTTTTAATAATATTTGCACCAACTAATTTCTATAGTAAGACCAACCATGCACATGTATACAAAAACAGTATGAACTTTAGAGGGGGAAAAAACTGTTTACATAGATTGCAATATAAATCACTTTCTAAATGATTATTCAACTAATAAAAATAATTAAGCCATATAAGAGCACTGAGACCAGCTATATTTAATAACTGGATTTCTCCCCTCAGTTTTTAAAAAATGACTTTGAAAATATGTTGATTTCTCTGAATTAAGACATACTTCCCGTATGGTAAAGAGAAAAGAGTATTTTTCATATAGGGTATTATGGAATCATCTTGAAGGGCTTGGTGAGACCTAATTTATTAAGATAGACATTCAAATCATCCCTCCTTCTGTTCATGTTCACATCATCACACTGGCTAGCTGATTCCTACAATACGATCTCCAAAGAGTTATGTTTTTCCCACCATATTACTATTTGTTCTAACATCTATTAGTATCTCACTTTCTATCCATTCTTCCCTATCATTATTTCACTTACATTCTAAGAAGTCCCAACATTATAGAGAAATTAAATAAAAGGCATAAATATAGCTATAAACCAAGAAAGCCCACCAACACTCAGAGGCCAGGATGTTCCCAGGAAACCAACTTGGAAACAATAATAATAAAAACATATATCTGTATTTGGATAATGTTTTAGAGATTCTTCTTATGTATTTAAAATTGATTAAAGATTATTTAGATTGGCCTTTTATAATATTGCATCAAGCATCAACATACACTATTTTTAGTATTTAATCTGTTATTAAGAACTTGATTATATCCTTCTACCATTAACTTTCCGATATCTAGTAATGTGTGCTCCAGTTTGTAGTTTAATCAAGGCCCCTTCGTTGTAGTACTCCTATATGCACTCTGGGTAAAGAAAGAAAATAAGAAGTGGCAAAATATTAAATCAAGAAAAACTGTAGAAAGGTTTCTGGAGAAGAGATAAAAATTACATGGATAAAATAGTTTCACAAAAATCTTCCCGACTACTATTCTTTTTTGCCCGACTTTAGTACCTTCTCACTGAATAGGGTCAGGTAGAAGGGGTAGAAATATTGACTACAGAGACAGCAATAGTAAACTAGAAATAAAAAGAAATGTGTGATGCTTTTTCTCAAGATGCAACTTTTCTATTCTTTCAAGATCACAATTTTCGTGTGTGTGTGTGTGTGTGTGTGTATTCATTAAGTTGAATAAACAAAACTTTTAGTGTGTAATACCAAACTTTATTGTTGACTTATTTATTTATTTATTATTATTTTTGAGTTGGAGTCTCACTCTGTCACCCAGACTGGAGTGCAGTGGCCGCTCCCGGCCACCGCAGCCTCGACCTGCTGGACTCCGGCGATCCTTCCGCCTCAGCCTTCCGAGTAGCTGGAACTACAGGCGCGCACTACCACACCCGGCTCATTTTGATTTATTGTAAAGATGAGGTCTCGCCAATTTGCCCAAGCGGGTCTCGAACCCTTGGGCTCAGGCAATCCACTCACCTCAGCCTCCCAAAGGCTCGGGATTACAGGCTGAGCCACCGAGCCCGGCTTGTTGACTTTCATTATATCTGTAACTTATTCTATGGGACATCCCATGTCTGCATACAATTTAGGGCAGATTTCATGTTTTTTTCATTCACAGGTAATCAAAATACTCAATAATTAATAATACCTAGTCTAGCATGGTATTAACATTTTAAAATTCTAAAGTTATAGTTACTTTCCTTTCCCGGTTCAGTCCTGAGACCAGCACCTGCAGTGGGAGAAAGGGTGTCTGAATCTCACTTGCAGATCCTTTGATTTGGTTAAAGCTCTTTCTCAGCCTGAGATGGTAGTTCACTTGACTTTGGGGATAGCTAGGGCCCTCCAGGCAGTCTATGGATCTAAGACACCCTTTTATCATCTCTATCTAGCAGATGGCCCACCTATGATCCATGACATACACTTAAGCAACAACATTTGCCTAACATAGCCACCTCTTTGTCACTTCGTCTTCAAAGTAGCTGGCCAATCAGTCTCATGCTCTTTAAGTTTCTCAGGCATGAGTCAGATAATGGGTCTTAAGTAGCAGGGGTCACTTATTAAGCTTTATATCACCTTAAAGCCTTTCTGTCTTGGATTCAGATGAAGGGAGATGATTCCCCACTCCTTCCCCTTGGTGTTATGATGGGATACTTAACATACTAACAATTCGCTCCAAAAATCCTACTTTCCTTAATTTTCAATCTCCCAATCCTTTTATATCCTTGGCATGGCTAAGTAGTTAAAGAATCACATAACTGGTTTCCTCTCTCCTCCTCTTGTAAGAGCTGGGGGGTATTTTCACATCTCACGTTGAAATAGTTTGTCTTAAGGCCTCAGTTAAAACAAACAGGGAGGGTCCCATTTTAAAATCCTGTTATTCATGGTTCCAAAACTGAACCAAATTAAAGAGATAAGGGGAAATTTTTTCCCTTCCTTTTCTTTCTGTCTTTTTTTCTTTCTTTTTTTTTTTTTTTTACCAAATATAGGAGAGCAAATAATTTGAAAATTTTTATAGCTGAAGGTTGTGTACAGTGGCTCACACCTGTAATCCCAGCACTTTGGAAGGCTGAGGAGGGAAGATCACTTGAGCCCAGGAAGTGGAGATTGCAGTGACCTATGATTGCACCACTGCACTCCAGCCTGGTCAACAGAGCAAGACCCTGTCTATAAAAGATGATAAGAAAGAAAAAAATTATAGCTGAAATGAACAGTATTTACTCAGTACCATGTTTTCATTTGCCAAGCATATGTTCATCTTCATAACAAATAAAATGTAGAATTATGGTGATTTTCATGTACCAGGGATAAAGACTCAAATCCTGAAAAAACAGACATGCTACTCTGTGCCCAAAATTGCTAACCTTATTTCCACAGAGAAATTTCTACAGAGACTCTAGAGGCAAACAAGAGCCCAAGGAGAGAAAGATGTCTGCCCCTTTGGCCACATTATCTTAGGAACTTACATAAGCTCCAAGGAAACAATTAGCATCATAGAGGTCAAATAGAGATTTTACATCAAAGAGGACATTGGCTCCAAGAAAGCACCAAATAATTTGTCTTATATATAGACTCTGTATAGCATAAAAATCAGGCACTGATTTTAAATCAACCATTTTATAATATGGAGAAATGATTTTAAATAGACTGTGTTGGTTTTAAAAATTTTCTCAAGAACTTTCAATGGTGCTTGATGAGAATCAAGCCTTGACTTCTGTAGCACTTAAATTTGAAATTCCTCTGGAACATCAGAAATATTACTGTTTCAACATCACCCTTTTAATTTTTGTGAACATCAGAGATACACTAGTTATGTCACCATGGAACGTTTTCCTTACACTTTGCCATTTTAACAAGTCTTTGCTTGGCCTTTTCAAGTTTTACTTGCTCTTTTACCATTATCTGTTTTCAAGATAGCTTTAATTGGTTTGAATTTTAAGTATTTGTGCAGGATTTATCTGGCAAGAAAGAACAATTTCTAGAAAAATATTAATAACACTTAAAACTACACTTTATAAACCTCACCAAAACACAGAAGAATATAATTTAGAATAAATTCCATCCAGAAAACAATTTCTGAACACCTGTTTGTGGATGCTGATTGTCCTATAGACTCAGAAAAAGAACTATGTGAGCTCTACTTGGGTACACAGTGGACATGTTAAAACTAAGATAGCATTAATTTTAAATTCTTGGCAGAAGCCAAACCTTTAACCAGCATGTGAATATTGATTTTCATACCTGATTTCATGAGGACTTTTTTTTTTCCCTGCCAGTCCTACAGTCTAATATTACTTTGTTTCTACATTCCCCTTCATGGGGTACAGTCTTTGGCAAAGACAATGACAAGCAAACACTTTTAAGTCATAGACTTGTCCTCAATTTGATCCAATCAAATGGTCAGTAGGAAGGTTCTTATTGTCAGTTTTTATCTCTTTTGAAAAGGTATTGGAAATTTCATTTCGTTAATTTTAAATCAGTCAATTTCCTAGAGCTAATTGAGGTTCCAGTACCCAATGAAAAGCTTAAAGAATCTAAATTTGCTTCCTTTCCTTCTTCATTCCTACCTTGTGTATGTGTGCATGTATGTATTTGTGTGTGTGCACAAGTACAAAGAAATGATTATTTTTGCAGCTTTTGGCCTGCATGCTTGTCACTCCATTTCCTATAATTCAATTTACCTCCCTTCCCAAAATAGATGCTTCTGTTGCAATCCTTCCCTCTTTAGAATCTCTATGCAGACAAGCTTAGCTAATACATTTTGAGTAACGTAGCCAAATGCCAACTCCCACTTCAAGCCCCCTTTATTTGGAATACTATCATCAGATTGGTTTACAGAGAAAAAGAAATAACAATAAGGTTGGGAGTGATGGAGATAGGGCTAAAACAGCAATAAAAAGTAATTATATAAAAATGCTAAAGATATAACATCTGTTTTTTGCTTAACCCATTGAGCTTGACAGTTCCAGATTTATGCTATTGTCCATGTTTAAACAGATATGAAAAGGGAAAGGAAAAATAATGTTTATGTGAGACTATTAAATAGTGCAGAAAAAATAGGAGTCGTTATTACACTGGTAAGGAAAAGAGAAACTCAGTGAAATTTCTTTCCACAGATTTGCCTTTGTGATCTGCAAGGTGCTGTTCCCCTGCTTACATTCCGTTACCCTGGCAACGCACTCCTGTAAAATAAAGATTATTAAAGCGCATATGATTATTTTGCTGCTGAGTGAATAAGACAAGCCGCTTCTGAAATGCCTTATCAGAGAAATTCAATTTTAGGCCAAATTGTGTTTTTGCCTCCTTCTAGCTTTTCTCCCCCCTCCCCCCACTTCAAATAAAACCATCATCTCCACAGTTACTACATGATATTTTGTTACTCAATCATACTCTTAGTATTTTAAGTCATCTTTCTTTCAATTTCACGAAAGTATTTTTCCCATTTTAAAAAATAGCTCAGGTCTATTTTTCAGCCATCCACCATCTGTTTGCAAATCAAAACTATAAGGCAACGTGTCTTTACTTTGATTTTATCATATAGCAGTAGTAGAGATATTGGGTTCTGCACCAAACATAAATGCATATATCATACATTAGATATGCAATATTTGACCAAAGGATGATACAAGAAGCTAAGATGAGCCATGTAGTGACATTTTAAAGGCTGCATATCCAGCCATACTGGTTATCCTTGTCCTAAGTTTAGTGTCTTATGCTTTTCCATTTGACACTACCCTATGGTGATAGTATAGAGATGGGTAGTTCATAGTCGTTTTGACAACCAATCACACCTTTCTTGCCTAATACTTCTATATTTGCTCTGCAGTTATTGAAAATAAGAAAGGATAAATTCTCGAGAGCTCTGCAATTATTTAATACCAAACTTTTGTTTTAATTTTAGATTCATGTGTTACATAGGTATATTGTATGATGGTGAGGTTTGGGCTTCTATCGAACTTGTCATCCAAATAGTGAGCATAGTACCCAATAGGTAGTTTTTCAACTCTTACCCCTTCTCTACATTCCTCTCCCCTTTAGGAGTCCCCAGTGTCTATTGCTACCTGCTTTATGCCTGTGTATACAATGTTTAGCACTCACTTATAAGTGAGAACATGTAGTAACACCAGACTTTATATGGCTCTCTTAATATTAGCCAATTTCCTGAAAGTATAGTAATAGCAACTTTGCTAGAACAATCTAGCGATTTCATTAGGAACTATAGCTTTTAGCATATTCAAGGTCTAAATAAAGGTCAGCAAAAAAATAACTAAATTGGTAATAGTAAACTCATTGCTTTCATGCTATGTGGAAAAAGCTATCATTTAAAATCTTGTAATGCAAGAGTTAAATCAGCTTTGAAGTAGAGGTAAAGGGAATGGAGTCTGTTCAGAAAAATGCAAGGTTCCAACAAAGGCTACATGGAAGTCTCCTTACATATCTGTTAAAATTGACAAGAGACATGGGTGGATATGAACAGCCCTAGAGACACCATCATCCTATACTGTCCAACAGTGGGTAGTTAAGATGGATGGCATTGTTTCTATTGAGATATTTTTATGGAACATTTTCCCATTGCTATAATATGTTGGCATGTAACTTGATACTGCTGTGTTATAAAATAAAAAGCAGAAGTGTATAGTATTATATTCTAATAAGGTGCAAATGTTAATCTTTCCTCTGTTAACACGTATTTTCAGATCCAAGCAAGGACCATACCCTTATGTTGATTAAGCAGGCAGGCCCACTGGCTTTTCATGTAACTATTAATTCCTACTCATTTCTAAGAAATTATGTTGGTATTTAACAAGTTTTAGAAATTCTGAGCACAAGAAGAATGCTGTATCAGTTCCTCTGATGAAGTAAACTAAATTTAGTATTATCCACCAAATCTTTGGCATGTTAACACCACCACCATGGAACTTATGGCTGAAATTCACTCCCAGAACTGCCCAGAAGGTGTCACCACAGCCCCATTGGCTTGAAGGACTTGGGGACATGGGGAGTAGAAAGCAAAGGGAGAAAAACAGACACAAAGAAAAAAAAATCTTTGTGCAGACAAAGGATTATAAGACAACTACCAGACAGTAATACTGCCAAATAAAGAAAGCCAACATTCACCCCATATTAAAACTATAAAAGTACCACAGGAGAAAAGTTGGCCTCCGTTTGTCAGTGAGGGTAGAAAGTGAGAGATTCAAGGAAGGTGCTACCTAAGGTAGTTATTTTGTGGAAAATAAGCAGGTGGTAAGTAGAAAATATCCATGTACTGAGCCTGATCCAAGCTTCTTACCTAAACTGGCTTATCTCATTCTCACATCTAGTTGTATAAGCTACACTGGACCATATAAAAGAAAAGATAAATGTAAGAACAGATGGGAAGAAATGCTAGGAAGAATCAAAGAATAGAAAACACAAAGTCTTTTATTGAGAAGCTGCACAAATTAACTCCAAATTACTGCCATAGTCAGACAAGAAGAGGCTTCAAGGCACAAAACTTGTTGCTGCACTCTATCTTGCTTTATTGTGGTGTCTTCATTCATGTAGCTAAAAGCCATCCCCTTTATAGTACTACATCTTTTAATCTCCATTCTTCCCCCCGTAGTTTAATTAAAAGACAATGAACCTTTTAAAGTAGTCAAACGGAAAATATAAAATTGCACCATTCTCTCAAAGCTTAAGTTATTCTTGTTCTCAGAGCATGAGAAGAATTCAAAATAACTTAGTTTGTATTTTATTATACTCTAGTCCCTTTGTGCCATTTCTTCATCAAGGCTCTTGGATTGTAACAGTTATTTGAAACCAGAATGGGAGTTAAGCCTCGGACTGATAAATAGAGGCAAAATTTTTAGAAACAATGGTCAAGTTAGGTCAATTTGATCTATTCACTGGATCATTACACCTGATTTTTACTTTCTAAAATAATATTGTAATTCTGCATTCCTTCTATGTTTAACTGGCATAGATCTAAAAATTAGTAGCCTTTCTTGTTTAAGTAATATTTATTCAATGTGTTGTCTGTTTTAGAGCTTGTGGACTAAAATTAGATAAATACAGTAAAATGTTATTGGATGATCAGTAGGCCTGAATTCTGAGCTTTCTTTCAACCCCACAGCCTAAATCTATTAATTTTGGCAAAGGGCACCAAGACAAATCCATGCCACTTGAAATGTTCCATGGGAGTCTTTTAAAGTGAAGGTCTTGTCTACTCTTTATGGACATTAAAATACTTCATCCCAAGGACCTTTTTATAGCAAATTGCAAGCTGTTATGTTTTATCTGCTTTGACAGGATGAAGGGCTGAGTTGGTACTAGAGGGATGGGATACAGTCTGAGTAACTCAAACTTCAGATTTCTAATAGCCATCTTCTACAATTAGAAGAAAGACACGGAGGACATTCACTTCAGTGGAGAGTTTCAACTCACTAAAAATTATTCCTTTCTCCTCTATTTATTTCATGACTAAAAATCTAACTAGAATTAAGTTCCTCCAATGCTCCACCCAAACTAGCACTGAAGCTCTGATAATCAGCCTAGCAGAGCACTGACATATACACAACCTTCGTAGTTCTTACCTTTGTGATTGTGACACGTACTGTCTTAACTTTTTTATTTCTTACAAATTCAGGTTCTTTTCCATGCTACTCTTATCCTGTCATTATAATTCTTCCAGTTCAATTGTCCAGTATAGGTTGAAACTTCTATAGTTTCTTTTTTTCTTAGTGGCCTATCAATCTTCATGAAGGACATACTTGTATATTTCAGTTAGTTAATATATGCTAGTAGGGCATGAGCTTTAGGTTTAATTCTTCATCTATGGATTCATAATATAGGAATCTTGCAAACAACTTCTAAAAACACCACTCAATTCATTAATGCCAACTGACTCCCTTTCTTTTATTGCTTTTATTACTCCCTCTCTGTAATTAGAATTGTCTCCTATTTCTTGTAGTGTCATCATATACAATAGATATGGAGAGTCTAAAATATTAACTTAGAAAAAATGATGCTTTTCTTTAGAATGTGAAATTATAATAATTATTTCTACTCTTAAAAGTTCCATAATCATAAATATACCTCTATGTAAGTCACCTAATAATATAAAGGTACTGAAAATGGAAAGACAGAAAGAAAAAAAAAGAAAGTCTCTCATCACCATCTCTAAAACTTTAACAATAACAAAAACAACAATTTATCAAGAATGATCCCACCAGTTCAGGGAATGCCCTCAAATATATCCTGAGATCCTGTTTTATAGTAAACAATAGCAGAAGCTCTGAAATAATGCTGAAATCATCCATTCTGTTCCTGTCTCAAATTTCTGATTTTCCTGTACAAAAACATTAAAATCATACTAATTGGTCAAAAGGGCGAGGATAACAGAATACAAACTTCTTCACAATTAAAATAGAAAGAAAAAAAGTGATTTAAAGCACAGGCTTTCAAATCAGACAATCTGGATTTGAATATTGGTTCTCTTGACCACTGATAAGTGCTACAACAGTCAAGATTTAGTTTAATCTTCTATGAAATAATAATAACATCAACTTTGAAGGGTCGTTGTAACTGAATGAATTATGTAAAACAATCAGCATAACACCTGTCATGTAGCAATAAGTATTCAAGTCTTAGTTATTACAGAAGAATTTTCCTGGAAAAAGGGGAAACCTATTGGAGAATGAAAATATAATATTCATTTTATTATATTTATTTTATTTTATTTCTAGAAAGTAGGATTTATTAAGAAGACAGAAAAGCTCCCATAGCAGGAGGGGACCTGAAAGAGGTTGCCCCCTATTATATTTATTTTATAGTAACAAAATAACATTCCATATGGGAAAACAAACACAATAGTTTTGCCCTGTTAACAATTTAAAATTAACCTAAAAAATAAATCTGACTGAGTTTTCAGTACCGAAGGTGTAGTGACTTCACAATTTCATTTAAAATTTGACATACGCTCTCTGCTAAAGACAGAAAATATGGGAGATAAAATACAAAAATGGATAACTAAAGACAAAAGACATAAATAGGTTCATAAATAAGTTATTACATCCATGGACCAGGATGGAAAGAGAAATGCAAAACACTGTACAGGTCTAGGGCTTTGAATGTGCCAAATTTTGGGGGTTACACTTCAGTATGGTTAGAGAGTCTAAACAGATTTCAGAGAAATGGGGAATAGCCAGTATATGGTTTGATGTTGGTGGCTGGTGTGGGTCTTCCCAGCACATAAAAGAGAGCTCAGTGGCTAAATCTGTACAAACTCTACTATCACTCTAGACTGAACTGTTACAAGACCTATATCTGGACAGGAGCTTTGGGGAGCCTTTGGGGAGATGCAAGTAATTGAACGATCGTCACAGGAAGGAATGAGCAAAGTCAAATAAAAAGAACAAAACACTCATAAAACCTCCCACTCAAAATTGGCATGCAAACCAAAATTCACAGGAATCTAATCCTAATGAAGGTGTCTAACAAAATCAACAAATCAACAGTGAGAAAATACACTCACTCTACACAAAAGAGTTTTATTGAAACAATCTGACAAAAACTTTTAAGAGAACTGTATTTAGAACATTTGAAGGTAGAAGTGAAGAAATAATTTCAGACAAAGGCAATAAGAAATTACAAAATGAAAGAGGGAGATATAAAATAAGACGGGTACACATGAAAAAATTAGAAATGAAAATACAGTTACTGAAATTAAAAACTCAATAGCATGAATAAACTCTGAAATGAATCTTGTATATACAAAAACCCTAATGGATCAACCAAAAGAGCTATTAGACCTATTAAATGAGTTCAACAAAGTTGTAGAACATGAGAGCAAATGCAAAAATCAATTGTATCTCTGTATATTACACAAATGTACAGACCTCAATTTGAAAATAAAATTAAGTAAATAACTGCATTTACAATAGCATCAACAAGAATAAAATACTTCAAAATAAACATAACAACAGAAGGACAGACTTGTACACTAAAGCCTACAAAACATTGTTGAAAGACATTTAACATTTTTACAGATCTAAATAAATGGAAAGACATCCATTGGTCTTCTAATGGACTGAAAGGCTTAATCTTGGTAAGATGCCAATACTGCCCACATTGTGATCTACAGAATCAAAAAGAGCACTACCAAAATCTCAGATGTCTTTTTGCAAAAACTGACAAGCCAATTCTTAAATTTCATGTGGAAATGTAAGGACTCAGAATAACCAAGAACAATCTCAAGAAAGATGAATAAGGCTGTAGGAATTACACTGCCCAATTTCAAAACTGACGACAATAATCCAGACAGTGTGGTACTGACATATGTTAAGACATACAGATCAATGAAACAGAATTAAGATCACAGAAATACCCCCTTACATTTCTGGTTAACTGATTTTCAATAAGGATGCCAAAGTAATGCAATGGGGAAAAGAAAACACTTTTTAAAAAATGTGGAATACAATTCAAGATCAAGTATACAAATGGTCATTATGCAGGTATCCTTGTTGATAAGGTGTGTCCCCTCCACCCTCCTGGCAGTTTCCCACTACTGCCAATCCCATTCTTACAGTATTATGATAATTGTTCAAGGTCCGCTTATGAGTGAGAATATGTGGCACTCAGTTCTTTATTTCTGTGATAGATCACTCAGTGTTATAGACTCTAAGTCCATCCAAGTTGCTGCAAAGTTCATAAAGAAAACGCTTTTCAATAAATTGCACTGTGTTAAAGGGGTATTCATATGCAAAAGAATGAAGTAGTCTCCCACCTCACACCATATATAAAATTAAATTAAAATGAATAAAGACCTAAATGTAGAGCTAAAACTATAAAACTCTTAGAAGAAAACATAGCAGTAAATATTCTTGACCTTGGCTTAGGCAAGGATTTCTCAGATATCATACCAAAGCATAAGTGACAACAAAAAATTCAATAAAATTGGACTTCAATAAAATTAAAAACTTTTGTACTTTAAAGGACACCATCAAGAAAGTGAAAAGCTAGATGGCAGAAGGGGAAAAAGTATTTGCAAATCAAATACTTTGGAGTCTCACTCTTTCACCCATGCTGGAGTGCTGTGGCACAATCATGGTTTACCACAGCCTCCTCTTCCTGGGCTCAGGCAATCTTTCTGCCTCATCATCCTGAGTAGGTAGGACTACCTGTCTAGCTAATTATTTTTTATTTTTTAGAGGGATGAGAGCTACTTTTGTAGTGAGAACTATGTTGCTCAGGCTGGTCTCAAACTCCTGGCACCAGGCAATCCTCCCACCTTGGTCTTCCAGAGTGCTGGGAATTCAAGTGTGAGCCACTGCACCGGGCCTATATATCTACAAAGGAACTTGTATTCAAAATGTGTAAAGGACACATATAACTCAATAATAAAAAGACTAAAAACCCAATTTTAAAAATTGGTGGATGATTTGGGTATACATTTCTTTAAAGAAGACGAAGAAATGTCTCAGGTATGTGAAAAGATGTTCATTAGTCATTAAAGAGTTGCAGACCAAAACCACAAGATATCACTTCATATGCACTAGGGTACATAATTAAAAAGACAGACGATAAAAAGTATTAGTGAGAATGAACAGAAATTAGAACCCTCAGATATTACTGGTGGGAATGTGAGATGGTGCAGCCATTTTTGGCAGTTACTCAAATTGTACAACTTAGTATTATTATATGAACCATCCCAACAAATCTACTCTAGAAATATATTAAGAGAAAGGAAAACATATCATCCACACAAAAATTTATACATGATTATCCAAAGCAGTATTATTCACAATAGTAAAAAAAATGGAAACAGCCCAGATGTTTATCAAATGATGAATGAATAAATAAAATGTGGAAATATTATTTGACAAAAGAAAAAAAGAAAGGAATGAAATAACAATACATGCTACATATGGATGAACCTTAAAAATATTGTAGTAAAGAAAAGCAGTCAATTACAAAACATCATTTATTATATATATAAAATACCATATACATAAATGTTCAGAATAGGCAAATCTACAGAGATGGAAAGTGAATTAGTGGTGACAGAGGGCTGAGGGGCATGAGTAAATGAAAGGGGGAGTAATGGGGAATGATAAACAATAGGTATAAGGTTTATTTGGGGGGTGATTAAAATGTTTTAGAATTAAGATCTTAGCAATAGTTTTAGAACTGTGTAAATATACTAAAACTCACTGAGATGTACACTGTATACAGATGATGCATATTTATGACATATAAATTATATCTCAATAAAGTGTTTTAAAAATAGCCCAGGATGAGGATATAAATTGCTACAACCACTTTGAAGAACAATTTGGCAACGCCTAATAAAGTTAAAAATACACATATAAGGGGGGAATCCCCCCCAAAAAAACAGAATTATCTTTTATATGGTGGATCCCTTGTAGTATAGGCTGCCTGCTAGCCAAGTGTTCTAGGAACACATTGGCATCAGTGTACCAGCAAGCATTGTTCTAAGAGGCTGCATCTGGCTTCAGGGAATTTTTTTTTGGAGATTCATTCAACATGTTTGTCCATTTCCTGAAGGATGATTTACTAGCACACTTGTCCACACTAAGCTAAGTGGTCAGCAGTTTTGACCAAAAACAGCATGACCTCATGCCCCACACTTCCTATTCACCTGATCTCACCTGAGCAACTTTTTTTGTTTGTTTCCCCAGATGAAAAAGGTCCTCAAAGGGGAATGTTTTGCTGATGTGAAAGAGATGGGGGTGTGGGGGGGGGCGGGCAGCAGAAGCACTAAAAGGCATCAAAATTGACAAGTTCAAAAACTGTTTTGAACAGTATAAAAAGCATCTCAAAAGGTGCATTACATTAAACAGAGAGTACTTTGAAGGTGACTGAAGTTTAAACATGTAAGAATAAATACACAATTTTTAATTAATAAATTCCAGTTTCGTTTTGAGTTCCCCTTCATATACCTAGCAAATCCACTCTTAGCTATACAATTGGGCGCAAATCTTATACAGAAGCACATGGAGACAGGAACAAAAATATTCTTTGTTGCACTGTTTGCAATACTTGGAAACAAAACTACCCAAATTTTTATGAAGTAATGAATGAATAAACAGACATATTTTAAAAATAAAATACCATAAAAATTCTATCAATGAAAATGATTCCCAAAAATAGAGGACTGAGAAAAAAGTAAATTGCAAAATGAAATACACAGTGTGATACCATTATAGCTCAAAAATTATACAATATACACTACTTTTAGAAGCATAAATACATAATAAGGTAAAAATTTCTTCAGAATAAAAACCAATAACTTCAAGGTATAACATACTTCTAAGAAGCTAAGAGATTTGTTAAGAAATGAATTATATCTACAATGTATAATCATTATATTGTTAAAAATGTATAGCAGGCATGACAAAATGATAATTTAGTAACCTGTGTAATCAACCTAATGGTATTGTTTATCTTAGTCTTCATCTTTTTTCAAGTGTGTTTAAAATATATTTTAACACACACACAAAAATGGGATGATCCAATAAATTTAAAATTTCCCCAAACAATAAACCTTCTCAAAAGGATTTTTCTACTTTTCAACCACTATACCTTGGGAAATATTACTAACCTTAGTTAGCATTAGCTTACTACTAAAAAATCAAAGGATTCATTTAGTCAAAATGCTAAATTTTTTTAAAAGGTGAAATTACTATGCATGAATTCAAACACTTTAAAAATCAGATGCTCTCTGACCTTCCCACAGAAGTGTCATCTGACAAGGTCATTGCTCTAAGAATATAATAATTATTCAGGAATGAAGAAGAACATTCAATGGGGTAGTCTCCCTACTGTTTTCTCAATAGAAATCACAAAAATGACAACTATAATTAAATCTTTTAAAAAAATTACCTATGAGCTTTAAGTCAGGATAAAAATTATTTCTAACCTTATGAACTTTTACACTGTACTGTACTAAAAGATATCCTTCCATTTTTTCTTTATATCAGTAAAGTATATGACAGCTAAATAAATAGGAAGTCTTTACTTCTGACTTATCATAGCTAATCAAAAGAAGTATTTCTGTTTGCCACTATTCCACCTACCAAAGATACAAATGAAACAACCATAGTAACTAATATTAAGGATTTTTCTGTTTATCATCTCTTGACCAAAGAGGGGGAGGAGGAGGAGGGGAGGAGGAGGAGAGGAGGAGGAGGGGAAACAGGAGGAGGGGGAGGAGGGAGAGGGGTCCATTTAGCTCTAAGCTAAAGAAGTTAAGAGATTCTTCTTCTTTTTTTTTTTTTTGAGTTGGAGTCTCACTCTGTCACCCAAACTGGAGTGCAGTGGCTGCTCCCGGCCACAGCAGCCTTGACCTGCTGGGCTCCGGCGATCCTTCCGCCTCAGTCTTCCAAGTAGCTGGAACTACAGGCGCGCGCTACCACGCCCGGTTAATTTTTTGATTTATTGTAGAGATGAGGTCTCACCAAGTTGCCCAGGCGGGTCTCAAACCCACGGGCTCAGGCAATCCACTCACCTCAGCCTCCCAAAGCGCGAGATTACAGGCTGAGCCACGGAGCCCGGCTAAGAGATTCTTTCCATCTTTGGGCAATGATGACTTAAATTTTGGAAAGAAAAAAACAGGATTTTTCAGGTGAAGGCAAGTATTATGGAAACCTAACCATCTACAACTATTATCATTATATAAAAGTTTACCTTTTCAGAAAATTTAAGAGCATAGTTTTGATCACTGTAACATGGATTACCCTTTATTGATATTTATCCAAAGAAATATAACAAGATAAAGACAATTAAAAATTTTATAACATCACATACATTTACTACACTATTTTACTTTGCTATCAGGGATGACAAACAAGTCTCACATTGTGGGACAACTCTGAATGACTATAAGTGACTGCTCAGAACACTGTATCAAGAAAGGTTCTTAGGCCATTTGAGCTTACCAGAAGAATGGTAGATTAATCAGGGAAAAGGAATGGTGAGATGTCAACCAGACATTTACCAGTCTGACTTTATATCTGTAACTAGGGACAAGAAAAACTAACCATATTTACTCATAGGTATACTTGAGGGCATGTAATAAAATGGGGGCCTACCTGAGTGATTTAAATAAAATCCAAATACTAGTACATGTTATTAGAAAAAAAACATATCAGCTGGGGGAAAAGGAGAGCTTCCTTAACTAGAAATAATAGATAGGAATTGGTGGTAGGCCTGAGAACATAAGAGACAGGAGGAAAAAACTCAGTGATTCAAAATATGTATTGTTTTGCCTCTTATATTTTATATAAATGAAATCATACAACATATGGCCTTTTGTGGTTAGTTTCTTTCACTTAGTATAATGCTTTCAAGATTTATCCATATTGCAGCATTTATCGTTACTTTATTCCTTTTTACAGTCAAATAATATCTCATAGGGATATGTCACATTTTATTTTTCCATTTTGCAGTTGATGGACCTTTGGATTGTTTTCACTTTGTTATAAAATAAAGAATGCATGTGCTAATTAAATATTTTTCAAATATCTTATTTTAGAATTTAAAATTATTTGACAATTAATAATACTGGCATTACTACCATGCTTTTAAAGCTACCGAAATTGAAGGAGGAAAATCTATTCTGATAGCCAGTGGTAAAACTTAAAATTTATCCAGAATTAGTGAGACTAAATTTATGGGTTAAATTACTCTTGAAAACTGAAACAAAAGTATTTCCTAGGTGCTTCATCTTTCATAATCCATTTCTGAAGTGATTTTAATCTGTTCCAGCGTTGGAACAGAGCTCGATTATTTCTGTAAAACAATCACCAAAAGCATAGAGAAGAGATCACTCACGTTATAAAAGAAAAACTCATTCAACTCATACTCCAGAAAAATGTCAGTCTTAAAGAGTCTTACTCTTGGCAGAAGCCAATGCAACGGAACTGCCCTCAACATAACTCTATTGTACAGAATCTACCCAGAAAAAATAAATGATTCTGCCAGTCCTTAGGAAATCCTGACACTCCTAACATCCACTTAGGCTTGTTTTCCACTTCTACTTATATTTTATATAATTTTTACTTTTTGATTACTATAGACAATGCTATTATGCATTGGTGTACAAATTTGTATGTGGACATGTTTTCATTTCTCGTGGATATATTCCCAGAAGTGAAATTTCTGGGTCATATGATAACTCTGTATAACATTTTGCAAAACTGCATTCCAAAGTGGTTGTGCCATTTTACACTCCCACTAGTAATGAGGGTTCCAATTACTTCACATCTTCATCAGTACTTGATATTATCTGTCTTTTTTTTGAGTCAGAGTTGCACTCTGTTACCCAGGCTGGAGCACATTCACGACTCACCACAGCTTTGAACTCCTGGGCTCAGGCAATCCTTTCACCTCAGCCTGCTGAGTAGCTGAGACTACATGCGTGCACTCTAATGCCTGCTTTATTTTTTTATTTTTGTAGAGATGAGGGCTTGCAATATTGCCCAGGCTGGTCTTGAACTCCTGGGCTCAAGCAATCTGCTTGCCTTGGCCTCCCAAAGTGCTAGGAGTATAGGCATAAGGGTATAAGCCACCGTGCCCAGCTTTTCCTGTCACTTTTATTTTAGCAACAAAGAGGCATCTCATTGTAGTTATGATTTGGATTGCCCTAATGAATAATAATATTGAGTAACTTTCCAGGGCTTACTGACCATTTGGATATCTTTTTTTAAAAAAACTTCAAATCCTTTACAGATTTTAAAATAAGGCAATTGGGTGCTTTTGATTGTTGCAACTAAAGAGGTTTTTGTTTGTTGTTTTAGAAATGGAGTCTCACTATGTTGCCCAGCTGACTTGAATTCCTGGGGTCAAGAGATCCTCATGTCTCAGTCTCTGGCCACTCTCAACACACACCACTGCAACTGGCTCAAGAGTTTTAAAAGTATATTCCTGATACAATCCCCTTATAAGGTATGTGATATACAGATATCTTTCCCATTCTGTGGGTTGTCTTTTAAACATTTCTTGATAGAGACCTAAATAACAAGAGTCCACTGATAAAGTCCATATTGTCTATTTTTTCCTTTGTTCCTTGTGTTTTCGGTGTCATAGCTAAGAAACCATGACGACTTACTGCTATGTTTTTTATAGTTCTAACTGTTACATTTAGGCATATGATACACTTTGAGTTATTTATTATATATGGTTTGAGGAAGGGGTTAAATTTCATTCTTTTGCATGTGGATATCTAGTTATTCCAGCACAGTTTGATGAAAACACAATTCTTTCCCTCATGGAACTATATTGGCACCACTGTCAAAAAAGTCAGTTGACCAGAAAACTCAAAGTTTGTTTCTGTAATCTTATTTTCATTCCCCGCATCTGTATGTCCATCCTTATGCCAGTACCACAGTTTTGATTACCATAGTTTTGTAATAAGTTTTGAAATTCGAACCATATTGTAGAAACAAGTGTTGTATATGGTAGCGAAATATAAATTTATTTGTGTATTGGTCTTTTTATCCCACAATCTTTGATTTACTGTTTAATAGATCTAAAAGTTTTTTTGTGTGGATTCTTAAGGGTCTTCCATATACAGGCATACCTGAGAGTATTGTGGGTTCAGTCCCAGAACACTGCAATAAAGGGAATATTACCATAAAGTAGTCTATTATGTGTGTGATAGCATTATATCTAAAAAAATGTTACATACTTTAATATAAAAAGATTTAAAGCTGGGTATGGTGGCTTACGTCTATAATCCCAGCACTTTGGGAGGCAGAGGCAAGAGGACTGCTTGAGCCCAGAAGTTCAAGAACAGGCTGGGCAACATAACGAGACCCTGTCTCTACAAAAAACCAAAAATAAATAAAATAAAGATTTTATTGCTAAAAGAATGCTACCAGTCATCTGAACCTTCAGTGAATCATAATAGTTTTGCTGAAGGAGGGTCTTGCCTTGATGCTGATGGCTGCTGACTGATCAGGATGGTGGATATTGAAGATTGAGCTGGTTGTGGCAATTTCTTAAAATAAGACAACTAAGTTTGCATTAATTAACGTTTTTCTTTTCACAAAAGATTTCTCTGCAGCATGTGATGCTCTTTGATAGCATTTTACCCACAACAGAACTTCTTCCAAAATTAGACCCAATCCTCTCAAACCCTGAGACTGCTTTATCAATTAAGACTGTGTAATATTCTTAAACTTTTGTTGTCATTTCAGTAATGTTCACAGCACCATCTGTTTGCTCATTCATAAGACGCAACTCCTTATCCATTCAATTTTTATCATGAGATTGCAGCAATTCAGTCACATCTTCATACTCTACTTCTTATTCTTGTGCTCTTGCTACTTCCATCGCATCTGTAGTTACTTCTTCCACTGAAGTTTTGAACACCTCAAAGTCACAAAAGGGTTGGAATCAATTAAGTTCATTGTCTTGTATGGGTGGTTTCTGGTGCCTGAAAACAATTACAATAGTAACATCAAAGATTACTGATCACAGGTCACCATACCAGATATAATAATGAAAAAGTCGGAAATATTGTAAAAATTACCAAAATGTGACAAAGAGAAAGTGAGTGCATGATGTTAGAAAAATGGTGCGTATAGACTTGATCAACATGAGTTTGTCACAAATCCTCAATATGGAAATGGGGAGGGAGGGAGGGGGGGAGGGGGGGAGGGAGGGAGGGAGGGGGAGAGAGAGAGAGAGAGAGAGAGAGAGAGAGAGAGAGAGAAGGAAAAGTCAATATCTGCAAAGTGCAATAAAATGAGGTATCTTTGTGCTTGGGCAAGATCATGTAAAGAGAGATAGTTTTACATCTTTTTTTTTTTTCCTCAATCTGGATGCCTTTTATTTCTGGCTTAAATGCCCTGGCTAAAACTTCTAATACAATGTTAAATAGAAGTATTGAAAGTAGACATCCTTATCTTGTTCCTGATCTTCCTAAAAAGCATTTATTTACTCTTTTACCATGAAGTATGTCAACCGTCCAGCTTTTGAAGATGCTTTTAATCAGGTTAGGGAATTTCTTTTTACCTTAGTTGATTGCATGATTTTATCAAATTTTATTAAAAATGTATTCTGTATCTATTGAAATGATCATTTGTTTTTCTACTCTGTTCTATTAATTTTATGTATTATATTACTTGATTTTCAGATGTCAAAGCAAAATTCCATTCTTTAGATAAGTCCCAATTGGCCCTAGTGTATATATTTTTAAAATATTGCTGGATTTGATTTGATAGTATTTTGTTGAAGATTTTCCCCCCAAATCCAACAGGGATATTGGTCAGTATTACTTTTCTTTTGTTTGTTTTTGTCAAGTTTTATTTATTTATTTATTTTTTTAAATCAGGGTAATACTGGCCTGATAGAATGAGTTAAAAAGAGTTCCCTCCATGGGTATTTTTGTAAGCAGTTGCAAAGGGTTGGTGTTAATGTTCTTTAAGCATTTGGTACAATTTACCAGTGAAGGTATCTGAGTCTGGGCTTGTGGGAAGTTTTAAAATTACTAATTCAATTTCTTTCCTTGTTATACAAATCTTTTCAGATTTCTTTTCTTGAATCATTATTGGTAGTTTTTGTCTAAGATGTTTTTCCATTTCATTTAGGTTGCCTAATTTGTTGACATATGGTTGCTTACAGTGTTACCTTGTGAGTCTCTTCATTTCATTTCTGTAAGTTCATTAGTATTATTTCATTTATGATTTTAAGAATTTGAACTTTCTCTCTTTTGTTCTTGGTCACTCTGCTAAAGTTTTGTCCACTTTCTTAATCTTTTTGAAGAATGAAATTTTGGTTTTATTGATTTCTTTTTTATTTTTATTTTTGTTGTTGTTGTTGTTTTTTTTTTTTTAAGTTGGAGTCTCACTCTGTCGCCCAGACTGGAGTGCAGTGGCGGCTTCCGGCCACCGCAGCCTTGACCTGCCGGGCTCCGGCGATCCTTCCACCTCAGCCTTCCAAGTAGCTGGAATTACAGGCATGCGCTACCATGTCTGGCTGATTTTTTGATTTATTGTAGAGATGAGGTCTCGCTGCCCAGGCGAATCTCGAACCCGCAGGCTCAGGCAATCCACTCACCTCAGCCTCCCAAAGGCGCGGGATTACAGGCTGAGCCACCAAGCCGGCTTGGTTTTATTGATTTCTATATTGTTTTCTGTCTTGTATTTTTTTGGTGTTCAAATTTTATTATTTATTTTCTTCTGCTTTGTTGTGTTTGGTTTGTTCTTTTTATCATTTCTAAGATTAACGTAATTTCAACTTTTTTTATATACAGGCATTATACCTATATATTTCTATGTACACATTGCTTCAATTGTATCTCATACATTATGCTGTTTTATTTTAATTTTCATTTATCGCTAAGTGTTTCCTAATTTCATTTGTTATAGTTTTCTTTCTTCATTGGTTACGTAAGAATGTGTTGTTTAATTTTTAATATATTTCTAAATTTCACAAATTTCCTTCACTTGTTTCTAATTTTATTCCAATATGGAAGGAAACCATGCTTTGTATTATTTTAATCATTTAAATTTATTAAGACTTTTTATGGCCTAAAGATGGTGTATTCTCTATGTATACTTGAGAAGAATATATATTTTCCTGTTGTTGAGAGGAGAGCTTTAGAGATTCTGCTACTTCATGCTAGTTGGTGGTGTTGTCAAGTATTACATTTCCTTATTGATGTTCCTAGTTGTTCTATCCATTACTAAAAATGAGGTATAGAGAAGGTAACAAGATGGAGACGGCATAGGTAGACTTGTGAGATTCTCCGAACGAACCAAGACTGCATACTGCTGAATGGACAGATTGTAAGGCAGAGGAAATAGGTTCCAGTGTGATCATACACCTGTTCGTGGATGCTAGAATCAGCATATACATTCTGAACCACAGCTTCCCTCTCAATTAAACATCAAAATTGCAAAAAGTACAGATTGCAGCCTACAATCCAACCTCAAAAGTGAACAAAGCCAGAAGACCCTCATAAGAAAGAACAGGATATTGCAGAAGAGAAATAGAAGCGACCCCACCTTTCCTGAAAAACAGAATTAAAGAAGGGGAGGGAAAGGGGGAGAGAGAGAAAAATCTACACAAATGAAGAAAAACCAAGAGAAGAGTATGGGTCTCTACCAGACCCCTGGGAGGGCAGACACTGAAAAAACTGACTTCGGAATGCAAACAATGAAGAGCCCCCAGAATGAAGGGTCTCAAACTACAAACCTAGATATCAAGACATTAATGCAGAGATTAAAAAGAATTGAGGAGACACAAGAAGAAACTAGGAAGGAGTAATAAAGAATACTGTGAATGAAATAAATAACAAACTGATAAGCATGGAAAGCAGAATACCCAAACAGACGAAAGAATCTCAGAGCTTGAGGACCAAAATATAGAAATAACCCAAACTCTTAAAAACACAGAAAATAAGCTATAAAAGGTAGAACAAAACCAAGAGATGAGTGATTACTTCAAGAGACCGAACCTAAGAGTAATTGGCATTCCTGAGGCAGAAAGAGAGACAGAGACCACACTGGAACAAACTTTCCATGAGATCATTCAAGAAAATTTCCCTTATCTAATCAGTGATGCAAAAATTCAAACACAAGAGATTCAGAGAACCCCTGCAAGACAACAAATGAGAAGACCAACTCCTAGACAAATAATAATTCACCTAAACAAAGTGGGCATAAAAAAAATCCTAAAGGCAGTGAGAGAAAAAGGTCACATCACCTACCATGGAAGACCAATCAGAATAGCAGCAGATTTATCTACAAAAAGCCAGCAGGCTAAGAGAGCCTGGAGCCCTATCTTCAAAGTCCTAAAAGATAAACAATTTCAACCAAGAATAACCTACCCAGCCAAGCTAAGCTTCATCAGTGAGGGAGAATTAAAATCTTTCCCAGATATCCAATCCCTAAGAACTTATGCTGCCACCAAACCACCTCTACATGAAACACTTAAGAAAGTACTAAACACAGAAGAAAAGGAAAAAAGAACAACGTTCTTCACAAGAAGACAGGGAAAAGAATAAAATATACATGAACCAACCCCAAAACCAAAAGAAAGACCAAAAAACCAAATGGAAGAACAACAACTCTATAAGAACTCTATGATAGGGATGAACTCTCACATTTCAATAATTAGCCTGAATGTGAATGGACTAAATGCACCACTGAAAAGACATAGAATGGCAAAATGGATAAAATATCACCAGGCAACAATATAATGCCTTCAAGAGACCCATCTCACTAGAAAGCACATACACAGGCTCAAAGTAAGAGGATGGGAAACAAATTTTCAGGCAAATGGAACACAAAAGAAAGGAGGAGTCACGATCCTAATTTCAGACAAAATACCATTTAAGCTATCAAAAACTAAAAAAGATACAGAGGGCCACTACATAATGATAAAAGGTTCACTCCATCAAAAAGAAATATCTATCCTAAACAAATATGCACCCAACATAGGTGCGCCAACATTCATAAAGCAACTTCTAGGAAAACTAAAGAAAGATATTGACTCTAACACCATTATAACTGGGGACTTTAATACCCAACTCACAACCCTAGACAGATCATCACAACAAAAAATCAGCAAGGAGATATGGAACCTCAATGTGACTCTGGATCAAATGCACTTAATTGATACCTACAGAACATTCCATCCAAAGATCACAGAATACACATTCTACTCATCACCGTATGGAACATATTCTAAGATCAACCACATAATTGGCCATAAATCAAGCATAAGCAAATTTAAAAGGACTGAAATTCTACCATGACCCTCTCAGACCACAGTGGAGTAAAAATAAACATTGACACCAACAAGGTCCCCCCAAAACCCACAAAGACATGGACACTAAACAGCATGATGCTAAACAACTCCTGGGTCAATGATGAAATCAAAACAGAGATCAAAAGATGCCTGGAAACAAATGAAAATGAAGAAACATCTTGCCAAAATCTCTGGGACGCCTTAAAAGCTGTAGTAAGAGGGGAATTTATATCCCTACAAACACACATGAACAAAATGGAAGGAACACAAGTTAACAGCCTAACAAGCCACCTAAGGAAGCAGGAAAAGCAAGACCACAAAAACCCTAATTTCAGCAGAAGAATCCAGATCACAAAAACAAAACCCCAAATTCAGGACATAGAAGACAAAAAGATAATACAAAAAAATCAGTGAAACAAAAAGCTGGTTCTTCGAAAGGATAAACAAGATTGATGGTCTCCTAGCTAAACTGACCAAGAAAAAATGAGAAAAAAACCCAAATAAGAACAATCAGAAACACAAAAGATGAAGTCACATCTGACCCTGAGAAATACAAAAGATCATTAGGGACTACTACGTACACTTGTATGAAAACAAACTTGAAAACCTTAAGGAAATGGAGGACTCTCTGACATCACACAACCTACCTAGGTTGGAACAAGAAGAAATTGAGACCCTAAATAGACCAATAACAATCAAGGAAATTGACTACATAATAAGAAAACTACCTACCAAAAGAAGTCCTGGTCCAGATGGCTTTCCAGCAGAATTCTACAAGACAATTAAGGAGGAGCTGATACCAATCCTACTGAAGGTATTCCAGGTGATTGAAAAAGATGGAACTCTCCCCAAATTATTTTACGAAGCCAACATCACATTGATACCCAAGCCAGGTAAAGACCCAACAAAGAAAGAGAACTACAGGCCAATATCTTTGATGAACATAGATGCTAAAATTCTCAACAAGATCCTAGTAAACCGGATTCAACAATACATCTCAAAAATTATCCATCATCAACAAACAGGCTTCATTCCTGGGATGCAAGGCTGGTTCAACATTCGTAAAACCACAAATGTAATTAAATACATCAACAGATGTCAAAACAAAAATCACATGATTATATCATTAGATGCAGAAAAAGCTTTTGATAAAATCCAGCACCCATTCTTGATAAAAACCCTCAAACATCTAGGCATACGGGGAACATACCTCAAAATAGTAAAAGCCATCTACGAGAAATCCACAGCCAGCATACTCCTAAACAGACAAAAATTGGAACCATTTCCCCTGAAAACTGGAACAAGACAAGGATGCCCACTCTATTGTTCAATATAGTATTGGAAGTCCTGGCCAGAGCACTCTCCTGCCCACCCCTCCTGTTCAATATAGTATTGGAAGTCCTGGCCAGAGCAATCAGAGAAGAGAAGGCAATCAGGGGTATCCAAATAGGAAAAGAGGAAGTCAAGTTATCTCTCTTTGCAGATGGCATGATTGTATACCTTGAAAACCCAAGAGAATCAAAAACCTCCTTACACTGATAAAGGCTTTTGGCAAAGTCTCAGGATACAAAATAAATGTGCAAAAAACAATAGCATTTCTTTATAACAATAATAAATAAACGGAAACCCAAATAAAAACCACAATTCCATTCACAATAGCCACCAAAAAAATGAAAGACCTTGGCATCTTCCTAACCAGAGACATGAAAGACCTTTACAATGAAAACTACAAAACAATGCTCAAAGAAATCAAAGATGAAACAAACAAATGGGAAAATATCCCATGCTCATGGATTGGAAGAATCAACATTGTGAAGATGTCCATCTTACCTAAGGCAATCTACAAATTCAATGCAATACCCATCAAATTACCAGCAACATTCTTCTCAGACCTAGAAAAATAACACAGAAATTCATATAGAAACACAAACATCCAAGAATAGCCAGAAAAATCCTCAGCAAAAAAAAAACAAAGCAGGTGGTATCACATTACCAGACTTCAAACTTTACTATAAAGCTACAATCATCAAAACAGCTTGGTATTGGTACAGGAACAGGCATATAGATCAATGGAATAGAATTGAGATTCCAGAAGCAAAACCTCAATTTCTCAACCAACTCATCTACGACAAAGCCTCCACCACCTACCACTGGGGAGAGGAGAACCTATTCAGTAAATGGTGCTGGGAAAACTGGCTGACCACATGCAGAAGATTGAAACAGGACCCCTATCTATCCCCATGCACAAAGGTTAACTCCAAATGGATCAGAGACCTAAATGTAAAACCTTAAACCATAAGAACCTTAGAAAATGAAGGACATACCCTCATGGAAATCGGAACTGGCATCCAATTCCTGAACAAAACCCGAAACCCACAGGTCATAAGAGAGAAGATAGATAAGTGGGACCTCATTTAACTGACAAGCTTCTGCAAAGCCAAAGAAACCATCAAGAGAGCAGGGAGACAGCCCACTGACTGGGAAAAAGTATTTGCCAACACCAGGTGTGACAAAGGCTTAACATCTTGGTTCTACAATGAACTCAAATGTGCTGAAAAGAAAAAGACAAACAACCCCATTATAAAATGGGCAAAAGATATGAACAGACACTTCTCAAAGGAAGACATCCGAGCAGCCAACAGACACATGAAGAAATGTTCAACCTCACTAATCATCAGGGAGATGCAAATCAAAACCACAATGAGATACCACCTAACTCCAGCCAGAATGGCAATTATCAACAACTCAAAAAATAACAGCTGCTGGAGAGGGTGTGGTGAAAAGGGAACACTTCTACACTGTTGGTGGGAGTGTAAACTAGTGCAACCTCTGTGGAAAGCAGTGTGGCAATTCCTAAAAGCTCTCAATATTAACATCCCATATGACCCTGCAATCCCCGTACTGGGAATATATCCTGAAGAACTCAAATCACTCTATAAAAAAGATACCTGCATATGTATGTTTATAGCAGCATTGTGCACAATAGCAAGAACCTGAAAGCAACCATGCTGCCCATCAAAAGAAGACTGGATTTAAAAAATGTGGTATATATACACGATGGAATACTACGCAGCCATAAAAAAGAACAAAATCATGAATTTTGCAGCAACCTGGATGGAACTAGAGTCTATAATACTGAGTGACCTCTCACAGATCCGAGTATCACATGTTCTCACTCATATAATGGACCTTGAACATCCAATGTAATAGTATAAGAAAATGACTGACAGTAGTGGGAAACTATGGGGGGGAGGGAGATGGGATTAATGGTAGCAAATATCTGTCTGGGTACGGGGAAACACCTCTTATCAACAGGGTGCCTGAATGAAACATATTTGTATACCTAACCCTTAACTGTACCCCACAACATCATAATAAAAAATATTGATTAATTAAAAAAAAGAGGTATCAAGTTTCCAACTATTATTGTGTATTGTCTATTTCTCCCTTCAGTTGTTGTTGATTTGTATATTTTCAAGTCTGCTATTAGTGCATATATGTTTATAATTGTTATCTTTCAGCTGGAGTGACTCTTTAATCATTATAAATTGGGCTGGGCATCATGGCTCATGCCTATAATCCCAGCACTTTGGGAGGCCGAGTTGAGAGGATTGCCTGAGCTCATAGGTTCAAGACCAGGCTGGGCAACTTGGCAAGACCTCATCTCAACAATAAATCAAAAAATTAGCTGGTCACGGTGGAGTGTGCCTGTAGTTCCAGTTACCTGGAAGGTTGAGGCGGAAAGGTCACCTCAGCCCCAGCAGGTCAAGGATGTGGTGGCCGGGAGCGTGTCACTGCCCTCCAGCCTGGGTGACTCAAGAAACAAGTTTTCTTGTTGCTTCATTTTGACTCAAGAAACAAGTTTTGTCTTAAAGTCTATTTTCTCTAATATTAGCACAGACATTAAACTCTATTTTGGCTACATTTTCTATGGTATAAGTTTTTCTATCCATTACTTTTCATCCATTTGTGTCTTTGAATACAATCTATGTCTTTAGTGGGATTACGTTTTTTTTTTTTTGAGTTGGAGTCTCACTCTGTCATCCATGCAGAGGCCACTCCCGGCCACCGCAGCCTTGACCTGCTGGGCTCCGGCGATCCTTCCACCTCAGCCTTCCAAGTAGCTGGAACTATAGGCGTGCACTACCTCACCCAGTTAATTTTTTTTTTAAATTTATTGTAGAGATGAGGTCTCGCCACGTTGGGATTATGCTTTTTAAACCATCTGCAAATCCTTGTCTGTTGACTAGAATGTTTAATCTATTATGTTTAATGTAATTACTGATAACATAAAATTTATGCTTGCCACTTTGCTATCTGATTTCTATAGATCTTATAATTTTTTTGTTATTCTATTCTTATGTTACTGACTTCTTTCATGTTAAATAGGGTTTATCTTTAAGTGTACCATTTTGATTCTTTTGTTTTTTCCTTTCCTACAATTTTTAAATTTATTTTCTTAGTGGCTACCCTGTGGTTTACACTAGCATTTTTAATTAAAATAATCTATTTCAGATAAACACCAATTCAGTTTTAACAGTATACAAAACCTTTGCTCCATAACCTCTTTGTAGAAACTACTATTATTATCACAAAAATTACATCTTTCTACATAATTAGCTCATTAAAGTTTTATAATTTTTGCTTTATAGTACTGTGTTTTAAATTAGATAGAAGAAGAAAAGAGTTACAAACAAACACACTGTCTTTTAGATTTATCCAGGTAATTACCTTTACCATATGAATTAAAATTACTACTATTCTTTACTTTTATCCTGAAAGACTTACTTTAGTGTCTTTTGTACTTCAGGTCTGCTAGTAACAAATTATCTCACTTTTTATCTTTGAATGTCTTAATTTCTTCTTCATTTATGAAGGTAGTTTCCTTCCGCATAGAATTTGTTATTGACAGTCCTTTTCTTTCAGTATTTTGAATATGGTATCCCAGTGCCTTCAAGCCTCCATTGTTTCTGATGAAAAGTTAGCTGTTACTCTTATTCAGAATCACTGTACATGTAAGCTGTTTTATATTTCATTTTCAGCATATCTTTTTTTTAGTTTGACTATGCTATAGCTAGGGGGGATTTTCGTTGAGTCAAGCTATTTGAAGTTCACTGAGCTTGTTAGACATATGAATAAATGTTTTTCATCAAATTTGGGACATTTTCTGCCATTATTTCTACAAACATTCTTTCAGCCCCACCTCTCTTTACTCTCTCTCTCCCTCCACCCTCTCTGTCTCTCCCTCCCTCCCTCTCCCCCTTCCTCTCTCTAAAGTATTCTTTGAATTCAGTGGAAATCATTCCTCTCCAAGACTCCTATTATGCATATGGGTATGCTTGATGGAATCATACAGGTCTCTGAGGCTCTGCTCATTTTTCTTTATTCTTTATTCTTTCTGTTCCTCAGACTGGATAACCTCACTTGACTTATTCTTGCGTTCATTAATTTATTCTTCCTCCAGCTCAGATCTGCTGTTGAGACCTTCCAGTGAAGTTTTCATTTTTGTTATTATACTTTTTTACTCTAGAATTCCTATTTCATTCATTTTTATAATAGCTATGCTTTTATTGACATTCTCTATTTGGTAATACCCTGTTCTCATAGTTTTCTTTGTTTTCTTGGACATGGCTTTGTTGTTTTGTTTAAATCTCTGTAAACACATTTAAAATAGTTAACTTAAATGCTTATCTAGTACATACAACATATGGGCATTCTCAAAAAGAGTTTCTAAAGACTGCTTTGTTATGTTTATGCACTATATTTTCCTGTTTCTTTACGGTTTGGTTATTTTATGGAAAATGTACATTATGAATAACATAAGTGTGTTGACTCTAGAAATAAGACTTTGGGTTGGGCTCAGTAATCCCAGCACTTTGGAGAGCCAAAGCAAGTGGATTGCCGGAGTCCACAAGTTCAAGACCAGCCCGGGCCAATTGGCAAGACCTTGTCTCTACAATAAATAAAAAATTAGCTGGGCATGGTAGCGTCCACCTGTAGTTTCAGCAACTTGGAAGGCTGAGGCGGAAGGATAACTGGAGCCCAGCAGGTTGACGCTGGGGTGGCCATGAGCATGCCACTGCACTCCAGCCTGGGCAACAGAGTGAGATACCAACTCAAAAAAATAAGAAAAGAAATAAGACTCTATCTCTGTTTGGCAGGGTTTGCTGTTGTTGTTTGCTTAGTATTCCTGGAATAATTCTGTAAAGTCAATGTTGTTTGTTATATTCACCACTATAGTCTGTGCTCAGTCATCTTAGTGGGAAGCTAATGAAAAGACAAAGATCTCCTTAAATTTCTTACACTACTACATCTGCCACCCTTTGTCAAATGGCTCTATGTATGTGCTGGGGCATGATTTCATCACTACATGGTTAACAGCTCTGTCTTAGTCATCATTTTCTGCTTGTACACAGCATCATGTCCAAACAGAGGTGAAGACTTAATGCCTTAGGTATTTCTTGACTATGCAAAAATCCTACACATTCATGTGGCCTTCTGAAATCCCAGATATATTTTGAAGGTTTTCAATGCTCCCTATAGACATCTCATTTCCCAGAATTTCCATTTACATGTTTTGGTCAGTCTTTTGTTGGCCTCAATTGGCATCACTACCTTGGGTAGCTATAATATTAAAAAGCAGCTTCTAATTATTTTCAACAAATGTCCCACCAATAGAACTTTCTTCACTAAGTAAGCTCTCAGTCAGGTCAAAGACATGCCTTGTTAATAGAGCTTTTCCACAAGCTGTCAGGTCAAAAGTGACAATTCTCTGGAGACAGGGCTATATGGAAACCTTTACACCTACTTTGCAGTGGTTGCTAAGCTGCTGGTTTTCACAGTTGTGATCTGAGTGTGTATGTGGGTTTGAGGGCTACTGTAGAGCTTGGGAGAAAATGATGAGAATAAGGCAAGATAAAACACGACAAAACTTGTTATTCATCAAGATTCAGTGATTTTTTTCTTGAATAAGAGTTCCTCAGATTGTTGCGAGACTTGGTTAAATTCAAAAGGTCTCAAAAAGTTGACTTTGACAACTTTTTTCATGTTTGCCGTTTTAATTGAGGAGCTGAGTTTCAGAGGTCCTTACTCTGTCATTCCAAAAGTACTTTACATTATTCATATTTTAACGTAATTATTTCATGTCTACTTACATCTTCTTTGTAACACAGAAAAATAATGAAATACGTGCCTGAGACTGCACATTTATAATTTCATATGGCATACAAACATGCACGTTAATGAGTTCTTTATAGGTTTAAAAAAAAGATAGTTTTTAAAGGCTTCATGTTTTACATATACTCCTTGTGGATTGTTACACAGCTTGTATCTTTTTCCATTTAAAATAATGCAATGTACGTTCTTATTGTCCAAAATTTATTATTCGGTATACTCTGTAGGGTGAATAGATTTAGAAAACCAGGAAGTGCAAGGTACTATGGATATACAAAGTTGGGACACATCTCCAGCCATAATAGAGATAAGAAGAAGGTCCATAGGTGGTGGCAGGTAGTCAGGGAAAACTTTCTAGTGCAGGTGATATACAAGCTATCTTGAAATACAAGCAAAAATTAGTCAAGTAAATAAGACCTGGGAATAGAACAGTGGAGGCTCTAAAGACCTGGTAGAGCAAATGGTATGAAGAAATAAAAAAACACAGCCTACTTGTGTCATTAAGTGTTGCTTCAGTATGAGGTGCAGTAGAAAATGGTAGCATTAAGGTATGCTTTAAGTTGTCATGTATGTATGGTTAAAACCATTACAATGGATAATGTTTTCCAGGGACGATGTCAGGAGTAACAAAAGAAAAAAGTCTACATCTCAACTTTTGTTTCAGATTTTAAGGAATAATGTCAGGGTTATCCTTAGATTCCTAAAAGTAATGAAAATTGAAAACTGGAACATTCCATTAACAAATCTTTTTATATTGATAATTAAGGCAATTTGATTTATGGTTTTTACATACTTAAGTTTAAATATTCATTATTAGTCACTGAAAAGTTCAGAGCAGTGACAAACCTACAGTACTCTACATTGTATTCCAAGATCAGTTGCACATGTCACAAGCTTGTGCCACATTGCATTGCCTTTTTACAGTAGCATCACTATTGCATAATATATTTTGACTACAAACTTAAAGGTATAGGATTAATATACAAACAATAACTCATTAATCCTCAGACAATAAGTCCAAATACAAGGCAGTGTGGAAAATAAGAAAACCTTAGCTTACTTATTTCATTTTTTAAAAAGTTATCTGAATTTAGCTAGACACAGAGGCTCACACCTATAATCCCAGCACTCTGAGAAGACAAGGCAGGTGGATCACTTGAGCCCAGGAGTTCAATACCAGCCTAGACAACATAGTGAGACTTTCTAAATAAATAAATGGATAGATTAGATGGATGGATGGATAGATAGATAGATAGACAGATAGATAGATAGATAGATAGACAGATCGATATTTAAAAATTAGCAATATGTGGTGGTACATGCTTGTAGTCTCAGCTACTCAGGAGGCTGACACACAAGGATCAAATGAGTCCAGAAGATGAAGGCTGCAATTACCTATGACTGTCACTGCATTTCAGCCTGGGCAATACAGTGAGACCCTGACTCAAAAAAATTATCAGAATATATTTAAAACCCCATTACACAATTAACATGCAGTTCTCATATGATAGCTACCTTGGTTCCTTATTTACCCTTTTATAGTTTTGGCAGCATGTTTGTAGAAGGCAACCTTTAAGCTATCCATCACAATTTTAATTTATGATTTCCATATTTCTACAGTACTTCAAATATTCATTCATTCTCCCCCCCCATCTCAAGAACATACATTCCTTCAAGGTATTTCATGTAAAGATAAATAGGAAAATGTCTGGTTCTTGTTGGCAGTTATTTTATAAATAAGGATTAGTGCTTTTTGCTGGTTCAAGTAATCCTGGGCAAAGGTTATGAAATACAGAGATTTATGCTGAAAGAAAAGGTCCTTCTCCAGCTCTGTTCTTTGCTGCAGTGTAATTAACTACCACCATAGTGCAGTAGCTTGTCTCCCCATCCTTTTTTCTCATCCAAAACAGTCAACATAGTGCTAATTTGGCAGGATAGGAGTGAATACTGATAATGATAGTAATTCCATCAGTGGCCACTTCTATATTTTGAATATAAAATGGTTCTTAACTATTGGGAAATAAGAAACTATAACAGATACAGTTGCAAAAGCATTCAACTTGCCATCTTCCTGAACTAGATAAGAATCTAAATGAACACTTCTATATTGTGTGACAAGTATGAACCAGCTGAAAATCTAATTTACAATAACACCCTTTCTATTCCTCCTTATGTTAAACTATACAAGTTCCATTATTATGTAAATCCAATTTTCTGCTATTCTTCCTGCATCTCACTTTCATCCTCTATTCCTAAAGTGTCAAAGTGTAAAATACTATGATAGTAGACCTGCAGAAATGTAGTAATAAGGCAGATACAAATTTCACCTAGAATAAACGGTTTTCATAAATTATTTCCATCTATATCTAACAAGGCTAATCTTGGCAATCTTGGTATTGTTAACTCAAGTTTCTATCAACTCAGAATATCTGGGAGTTGAAGACCAATTCCAATCTGCTTTATGTCTCCAACTCTGTGAGTTATTTGACTACATATGTTTTCATGTTTTAGGGAATACTCAGAAACATTCCACTACTAGTGAATCTAGAAATGTATCTCATAGTTAAGGGAGTTATAACTCAACTCAACAAGTACTTTCTGGATACAATGTTCAATACTGTGCTAAGGATAAACATAGTTATTCATAAAGCAATAGCTAATTTAAAGGTACAGTATGAGTTACTAGGTTTCAATCTCATTAAATCGTCACAACAACCCAGTGAGTTATATTTGCTATCCTCAATTGGCTGGTAAATAAAATGAAATTATAGGACTATTATCTGGCAGCGTATATTTAAATTCAGAGCTATTCAACTCCAAAGCCTGCATCTTCAAACACTATGTTACATTTTCATCCTAATGGTATATTCACTTGGCCTTTATGATCTATTTGTGATTTCAGGTTGAAATTTTAAAAATTATAATATGTTTAAAGGCAATACATTTACATGATCTAAAAGTCAACATTGAGCCAAGAAGAATTGAAAACTGGTAACAATAAACTTATCTAGTATAACAGATCATGATTTCAAGCATTAAAAGAAACTAGGACTTCTTAGGCTTACTGAAGGACTAAAGTGAGGAATGTATAAGATGATCCTAGAATAGCTTGCTATACCACAAAGCAAAGAAAATATCAAAAAATGATGGGGACATTGGAGGAACACAAGCATCAGCTTCAAGAGGTTTCTACCGGCCAAATTTGGGACAATGTAAGCATTGAAATAATGTGAAATCTAAGAGTTCAGACTGATTTTTTTTTTCTGATGGAACAGAGGAAAAGCTTTTCATTATAGCAGAACTTATTATGTAGAAGTAGAGGAGGAAAATCATCATTTGACAAATATCATAGTAATAATAGGTTTTGGCAAAAATCTTCAATATATATTACAATTCATGGGTAAAAATTTGAGGGGGATCAGGTTATCTACATCACCAAAAAAATTCTTATTAATTACAAAGGAAAAAAAAGTAACTCCACAATGGAGAAAGCTACCAGATGGTACCTACACCCATTGATCAAAGTCAATATCAGCATTAATGAGACAAAAAGACATCTCATGCTTCTGAAAATGACATATTGAGAAAGACACAACACTTTTGTGGCCTTTTCACCAAAACTCATAACCTGAATCTAGTCAGGAGGAAATATCAGACAAATTCAAATTGAGTGATATTCTTCAAAATATCTAGTTTATACTGCTTAAAAAATTTCAAAGTCATTAAAGACAAAGATTATAGATTAAAGGAAACTAAAAGACATGACAATAAATGAAACATGTGATACTGAATTGGGCCCCATTCTAGAAAAAAAATTATTTTATTTGCTATAAAGGCAAATTAACACACGGAAAATAGGTGTAACACAAATGAGATTTGTAAATTTCATAATAGTATTATATCATATAAATTTTCCCTGAGGTTATATATCAGAATATTCTTAGGAAATATATACTGAAGTATTTTAGGGTAAAGAGGCATTATGTCTGCAAATTATTCTCAAATAGTTCAGAAAAACACAACATTTATATATAATTAAATGCATGAAATCATACATAAGGAAACAGAGACAAAGACAGAAAGATAAGGGATAATAAAAAGTACATATGGTAAATGTTAATAATAGGTACCTGGTGAAAAGTATATAAAAATTTTTTGTAATATTTCAAAATGAAAATGTATTGATAAACTGTACTATAAAGCCCCACAATAAACTTAGACTCTGTAAATAGAGAAAACAGTGCAGTAGCTGAACTATAAGGTCATATTCACAAAAATCTAGTCCAACTAGATAGTCTTTTAATTTTCATTACACATAAGAAATTATAATAACTTTAGTATGATACTGACTTTTTTGAGTCAGCGTCTCACTCTGTCACCCAAGCTGTTATGGTAAAGGCCCACTGCAACCTTGACTTCTGGCAATCCTTTCATATCAGTCTCCCTAGTAGCTGGTACTACAGGTGCATGCCACCGCCCCCAGCTAATTTTTTAATTTTTTGTAGAGACAGGTCTCACTATGTTGCCCAGTCTTGTGTTGAACTCCTGGGCTCAAGTAATCCTCCTGGTCCTGGCTTCCCAAAGTGCTGGGATTATAGGCATGAAACACTGCACATAGCTTGATAATAATTTTTTAAAACAGCCTTTGTATGCTAAAGATACATAATGAAATAGCTATAGACATTTACAGATAAAATAATATGATGCCTGAGTTTGACTAACAGAATGGGTATAGGGTTATAGATGAAATACGATGGACCAGGTGTTGATAATAGTTGGGTGATGGGTATGAAGGTTAATTATCTATCCTTTGTTCTTTTGTATAATGTCCATAATAAAAAGTTTCTAAACAGTCGATGCTATACAAAAAATGTAACAGACAAACCTTACTCCCACTCCTGCCTTTTCCACCACATTTACTGTCAACTCCACCCCTTACAGGCAATCATTTTATTAGATGCTTATTTACCTTTCTAGTTTCTTTAAAAAATACAAGGAAATATAAGTATATGAGGGGAAATCCAAACAATCCCAGAATTTATTTATAAAAATTTGTGTATTTATTCTTACATGTTTACACTTTAGTCACCAAAGTACTCTGTTTGATGTAATACACCCATTGACACATTTTTTTCCACTGCTCAATAGTTTTTGAACTCATCAATTTTGATGCCTTTTAGTGTGTCTGCCATTTTTTGTTTCACCTCTTCCACACTGGCAAAATGTTTCCCTTTGAGAACTTTTTTCATTCAGGGAAATTTAAAAAAGTAAGTTGGTCAGGGTGATTTCAGGTGAATAGGGAGGGTGGAGCATGGAGGTCATGCCGTTTTTGGTTAGTGAATCTCCAAAAAAATTCACTGAAGTTGAATGCAGCCTCTCATAACAATGCTAGCTGGTACACTGATGTCGATGAGTTCCTAGAACACTAACCTAGCAGGGAAAGCCTGTATTACAAGAGGCCTGCCCTCCAAAAAATAATTCCAGTTTTTTTGGGGTCCCGCTCGTACAGTCTTCTTTCTCGACTATTCTGACAAAAGGTAGCAAACAATATACATTCCTCCATATTTTGTTTCTCTTTCACCCCAGCTTCATGTTTTTTGGATATCTCTCCATACCAGTAACAGAGCTCCTATCTTTTTTTGTGTGTGGATGTTTCATGGCTTATTCAACCAGTCCCTTATTAATGGATCCTTGATTTATTTCCAATCCTATATTCCTCCAACTATGCTACATTAAAAAACCTTGTTTATTTTTGTCATTGTGTACCTATGCAGGTTTAATATAGGACAGATTACTGAAGGGGAATTCCTAGGTCAAGGATATGTTTGGTAGATTTTACCAGATTCTTCTTCCTTCTGTCACTGATGAATAAGTGTTCCTGTTTTCCCACAGCCTTGCCCACAGAATGTATTATCAAACATTTGGGTTTCTGTCCATCTGATAGGTGAGAATTTGTATCTCAGTATTTTTTCACTTCCATTTTTTTCTTGTTATGGACAATATGAGTACTATTTCTGCCACTTCTCATGTCAGAGGATGAGAAGTCTCTACTGATTTTAACTCTCCACCTACACCTTTGACTAGGTTTCTTCCTTCTGTACATAGGAACTTACTTCTTAAAGTATTTCCCATCCTTCAGTACCTTTAATACCTTTAATATTCCCACTACTATTTCCTTTCTTCTCGTGTCAATTATTTCTCCTCATTTTTTGGATAAATATTATACTCAAACTATATGGTATAAAGAGCAGAACATGACAAGTAAGCCTCCTTCATATGCTTAAATTGATCGCCATCCAATCCCAGAGTGAAACGCCATTCTTAGTTTATGTATTCCTTCTGCCACATTCTGTATATATAGAAGTATTCATATATATATTCCATTTTATAGATACATTCAAATGACAACTTACTGCTTAGTTGAGGTAATGCTAGCTAGCTTCTGCCATAACTAAACCCTGAAATTTCAATGGTTTAATACAACGAAAGTTTAGTTTGTACTCACATAGCAGTGGGCAGTGGGCAATGTCCAGTGGGCAGATTTCCATGTACACTTCAGAGACCCACATTCTGCCATAGGCCTGGGCTCAGCAATAATTGATGGGGTGGGGGAAAGAAAGAGAATAAGACATAATTGCTTCTTAATCACCTTGCAAAGAAGTCCTATTAGATCACTTTGTACATATTCTATAAGAAGTAACAGTTATTTTAGATACAAGGAAGGCTGGGAAATTTATTTCCTAGCCTAGAACTTACTCAACTTTCCTCTATGAAGGGTAACAAAAATCTCTAAAGAGTGGTTGGTTGCCTCTTAAACATATGTTTTTCATGCTGTTTTATTTCATGGTGCTATTTGTTGGCTTAATTTATCTTAGAGATGTTTCCAATAACTTATACAGGGTTGACCCATTTTGAAACTTTTTTTTGGAACAAAACAAGGATGCCGATTTTCACTATATCTATTCAACATAAACTAAAAGTCCTAACCAGCACAACTAGGTAAGAGACAAAAATAAAGGACAATTAAATTAGAAAAAAAGTCAAATTACCCTCATTCACAGATAACATGATCTTCTATAAAACCTATAGTTTCTGGCTAGGTGTGATAATTCACACCTGTAATTCTAGCACTTTGGGATGCCGAGGTGGGTAGATCGCTTGAGCTCAGGAGTTTGAGGACAGCTGGGCAACATAGCAAAACCTTGTCTCAACAAAAAAATCAGAAAAACTTAGCTGGGCATGGTAGTGTTCACCTATACTTCCAGTTACTTGGGATGCTAAAGTGGAAGGACCATCTGTGCCCAGGAGGTCGAGACTGCCATGAGTCATGATCTCATTGTGATCATGCTACTGCACTTTAGCCTGGGTGTAAGAGTGGGAACCCAACTCAAAAACAAACAAACAAAAAACCCCTAAAAGATTCCACCAACAAACTATTAAAACTGATAAATAAATTCAATAATGCTGAAGGATACAAAACCAATATACAAAAATCAATAGCATTTCTACACATTAACAACAATCAAACTGAAAAAGAAATCAAGAAAGCAATCCCAATCACATTAGCTACCAAAAAAATTACCTAGGAATATATTTAACCAAAAAAAGTAAAAGAGCTCTATAAAGAAAACTATAAAACACCAGTGAAAGAAATTGAAGACAAAAAAAACAGAAAGATAAATTGGAAAAATTAATATTGTTAAATGTCTATACTACTTAAAATGGTCTACAGATTTTTTTTTTTTTTTTTTTTTTTTGAGTTGGAGTCTCACTCAGTTGCCCAGACTGGAGTGCAGTGGCCTCGACCTGCTGGGCTCCGGCGATCCTTCCGCCTCAGCCTTCCAAGTAGCCGGAATTACAGGCGCGCGCTACCACGCCCGGCTGATTTTTTGATTTATTGTAGAGATGAGGTCTCACTGCCCAGGCGGGTCTCGAACCCGCGGGTTCAGGCAATCCACTCACCTCAGCCTCCCAAAGGCGCGGGATTACAGGCTGAGCCACCAAGCCCGGCTGGTCTACAGATTTAATGCATTCCCTAGCAATGGCATTTTTCATAGGTATATGAATCCTAAAATGTGTACAAAATCACAAAGACCCCAAATAGCTAAAGAAATCCTGAGCAGCAGAACAAAGCTGGAAGGCATCACATGATATGATTTCAAATTATATTACAAAGCTATAGTAACTGAAACAGCGTGGTATTGGCATAAAAGCAGACACACAGACCAGTGGAGCAGAATAGAAAAACCATAAATAGATCCATGCACTTAAAATCAACTCGTTTTTGACAAAGGCACCAAGAACATACATCAGGGAAAGGACAGTCTCTTTAATAACCGGTGCTGGGAAAACTAGATAGCTATATGCAGAAGAATGAAACTAGAGCCTCATCTTTCACTATATACAAAACTCAACTCAAATGGATTAAAGAAGTAAATGTAAGACCGGAAACTACTAATGGAAAACCTATAGTATAAGAAAACCTATACAAGAAAATATTTGCAAACTATCCATCCAGCAAGAAATAACCAGAATATATAAAGTGCTGAGACATCTCAGTAGCAAAAAACAAACAAGCAAACAAAAAACAAATAATCTGATTTTAAAATAAGCAAAAGACCTGAAGAGACATTTATCAAAAGAAGACATACAAATGATCAACAAGCATATGAAAAAAATGCTCAATTCGCTATTATAAGGGAGTCAGCCACCACCACTTACAATTGGCAGATGCTCAAAGGCAGGCAGAAGAGCAGGAAAGATTTATAGTGGAAAAAAAGAAAGAATTTAGTTGTGCTCTGATCACAAGCAAGCTAACTAAAAGCTGGGTATCTTATGTAATTGATTAGGGGAACATACCTGTCTTCCTTTAGTTGGCTGTAAGTTGGAAGCAGGGGCAAAAATTAGGGAAGCTATTATTTGTTGATTACATCCTGACTGTTTTGCACCAATTGCTGGAAAGGTTGTGGTTTGGCTTCCTGGACTGGTTGCTGCAGGTTGTGTATCAGAGTTCTCTTTTAATACAGGGTCTGGTTGTTGAAAAAAAATAAAAAAGAAAAAAAGTTCAACATCACTAATCATTACAGAAACATAAATCAATGCCACAATGATATATCATCTTACCCCACTTAGAATGACTATTACCAAAAAGACAAACAAAAAATAACAACAAAAAAAAACATGCTGGCAAGGATGTGGAAAAGGGGAATGCTTGTACACTGTTGCTGGTAATGCAAAATAATACAGCCACGATGGAAAACAGTATGGAGGGACCTTAAAAAACTAAAAATAGAACTACCTTATTACCTGGCAATCCCACTACTGAGTGTATATCAAAAAGAAAGGAAATAAATATATCAAAGAGATGTCTGTATTACCATGTTTACTGTAGCACTATTCACAATAGCCAAAATATAAAAAATCAACCTAAGTATCCATTAATGGAAGAATGGATAAAGAAAATGTGGTATACATAAAAAATGGAAAATTATTCATCCATAAAAGAGGATGAAACCCTGTCATTTGCAGCAGTATGGATGGAATCAGAGTTTATTATCTTAAGTGAAATAAGCCAGGCACAGAAAGACACATCACATGTTCTCACTCATATGTCAAAGCTGAAAAAGTGGATCTCACAGAGGTAGGGAGTACAGTCATGGTTGCCAGAGGCTGGGAAGAGAAAGGAGAAGGGGAGATGAGAAGTTGGTTAAGGGATACAAAAATACAGTTAGATTCAATAGTACAGTAGGGAAATTAAAGTTAATATTAATTTATTGTATGTTTCAAAATAGCCATAAAAGAATAATTGAAATGTTTGAAATACCAAAAAAAAAGTTTGAGTTGGTGGATTACACATTGTATACAGGTATCAAAATATCATACATACCCCCAGAATATATACAACTATTATATCTCAATTTACTAAATTTATATTTCTAAAAGAATCCTTTTTAAACAGCTGCATAATATAGATTTATGTTATGTTTCTGCTTGAACTTGGCAGTCACATTTTTCACCTATGTAGCTAACTGCAAGAGTCCTGGTATTTCTGCTGGGACTGTTCTGAAGTACTTCAATTTCTGCAAAATAAGGCTGCTGAGAAAAATACTTTGAATTACCCTGAGGAAAGGAGCTTGCAGAGTTGGAGTCGAAGCCAGTTCTCTTTCCATTCCTCTTAGTCTTGGGGACCAGTCTTGCAGCTTATAGTAGCAGATTTCATCCCCTCTTGCAGCCTATAGAAGTGTATTTTATCCTCCCTTTCTCCCCACACACTTGCCTTCTACATTTTGGTTGTAGTTGAAGGCTTAGCAGAGTTGTAGGGCTTTCTCCTAAGCCACTCTGCAGGGTGGAAGGGCAGGGAAACTTTAAAACAAAACATATAATAAACTAAGCCATCTCCTTCCTTCTTAACTATCTCTCTCTACTGACAGAACCCTGAGCTCAGGAAATTCTCTCACCTCTGTTATAGTACTACTAGGCTTGGACCAAGATCCTATGAAGGTAGTTATTTTTATTTTTATTTTAATATTCAAGAAAGTAGTCAGGTTCGTTGCTGGAAAAGTTTGTGAACATTGTACACATCTTTGTGCTCAAATTAAAAATACTTAAGAGTCAGATTTTAGCCATCTCCTTCCTTCTTAACTATCTCTCTCTACTGACAGAACCCCTGAGCTCAGGCAATTCTCTTACCTCTATCTCCCAAAGTACTAGGATTACAGGCTTGAACCACCAGGCCTGGATGTTTCCATAGTTTATATAATTGATCTTTTTACTCTGCTCTGCTTATGTTTTTTCTTAACTGTGAATTTTTTCTTTAATTTTTATTTAGTCAAATTAGTTAATTTTTCCATTATGTTTTTTGAGGTTTGTATCCTACTTAGAAAGGTCTTCTTGCATCTGAAATAAAGTAATTCTTCCAGAGTTTAATCCCATACCTTTTTGTTCTAATTTTTCAAGCTTAAATCTTTGTTTCATCTGAAATTTTTGTTGTAAGGTATGAGCTAAGAATATATCTTTCTCTGTGTGTATAGATGGCCATTGTCACACCATCACTTATTGTTGAATAATCCACTTTTCCCCCAGATTCAAAATGTCACCTTTAACATATACTAAATTCCCATATATATTTGAGTCTACTTCTGTGTTTTCTAGTCAATCAATTGACCTGTCTATTCATGTATTCTGACCATACTATCTATATCAATATAGATTTATATTATGTTTTAATATCTGAGGGGTCAGTCTTTCCTCATCATGCTACTTCTTAAGAATTTTCCTGGTTATTCTTTTTTATTTTTTCAAATAAGCAACTGAGTCTCCTTGAATAATTTTAAAATTCATGCAGAAAAATATCTATGTGTGTCCTATAATCTTCTTTAGCCTACTCTTTTTCTGTTCATAATAAAGAATTCTACTTTCTTCTTTTTTATACTAAGATTTTAATCTCTTGAAATCTTGATTCCTTTCTCCTTAAACAAAAAGGCAATCAATATGCTAAATCCAGTAGTCTTTCTCAGAACTCCTTTGCCTCTTTGAAGTTCAGATACCATTAAGTCTTTGCCTTTCCTGAAATTCTCTCCTTTCTTTGCTTTTATGTCTGCTTCATTTAGATACTTATCCCTCCCTCTCTTATCACTTTTCCCTAGCTCCACCCTCTCAGAGAAAGTCACTTAAACAATTCTGTCCAAATATCTGTCTTTGGTATATTATCTTCTAAGGTCAATGACCTCAAAATGGCTATCTTTACTTCTGAGTACCAAAGTAGCCAGCATATGGTAGGTATGAAATAAATAATTATTGAGTGAATAAATGAATGAATGAATAGGAGAATAAGTACCAACTCTAAATTTCCAAATTCCTGCAAAAAATTTCTCCAGGGATGCTTCTTAGTCATCAACATATAAAATAACTAAGGCCAGGTATGGTGATTCACGCCTGTAATCCCAGCACTTTGGGAGGCCAAGGTAGGAGAATTACTTGAGGCTAAGAGTTTGAGACCAAGCAGGGCAACATAGCAAGATCCTATCTCTAAAATGAAAAATAAAAAGTTAGCTGGGATTGGTGGCACATGCCTGTAGTCCTAGTTACTTGGAAGGTTGAGACAGGAGGACTGCTTGAGGCCAGGAGTTCAATCTAGCAGTGAGCTATAACCATGATACTGCATTCCAGCCTCTATCTCTTAAAAAATAAATAAATAAAATGCCTGTATAGTAAAGGAAATAGTTTCACTGAATCCAAGATTGGTAACCATATCTGGGACACCGAAATTTATTCTGGCACCACATTTTCAGAGAGGCCATGGAAAACTTGAATGAATCCAAAGAAGGCAAAGAGGATGGTGACTAACACAAAACTCAGATTATAAGAGGAAATACCAAAGGTAACTCAGCATGCTTAGTCATCAGAACATATGATTAAGAAAAGATCTAACAGTCCTCAGATATGTAAAAAGTACTTTCTGGTATGAGGGTGGGATTGGGAAGAGAGAAGAGACTATGTTATTTCACAGAAATGAAGTAGTACTGATAGTGAAGTTACAGGGAGAAAATTTCCAAGAAGAATTTCATTAATGATTATAATCGTATCAATAACGAAACAATAGGCAGATTCTTAAAGTAATAGATTACTTCTCACTCACCTCTCTGAACTTCAATTTTCTCAGCTGTAAAACATAGGCAATTACTATGCATCTAACTTGCACATTTATACATGTGTACTAAGAAAGATAAAAATGAAGTTGATGCATAAATTCAGAGCATTTGTTTTTTGGCATGGCAACACTGGTGTTGGGAGTTTATCACGTGTCATTTGTCATTTAGAGTGACAATGTTGTGCCTGTGAATACATCTTGCATTTTGCAGATTTGAAGAAAGTTAGTGCTATTTATAGGTTAAAGAAGATGGAGTGTCAAGTAGAAAAAAAATGAACACTTCCAACATACTCTGAGTTTAACAGAGGAGTAAAGGCAGTGGAGATGGCTTGAAACGTTTGTGCTGTGCACTGGGAGAATGCCATCATGCACAAGGAGAACGCCATTGGGGAAAGCATAGCAAGAAAATGGTTTTGTCGTTTCAAAGAGGGCCACTCTGACCTGAGTGATTCTTCACAATCAGGAAGACCACGAGATTTTGACAAAGTCTCCTTAAATACTTTAATCTATGATGATCCAAGTCAGTCAACTTGAGAATTGGCAAATGTGATGAACTGTGACCAATCAACCATCATGCAACATTTGCATTCTGTGAGCAAGCAAAAATGCTATGAACTTATGCATCAAACCAATATATTAGCTATTCTACATAGCACCTGGTACATATTAGTTCTTATAAAACTAGATGACCATCTTTGAGAATGATGTAATTTCATCTTTGAAACAGAAGCAAATTTACAACTCTAAGACTTTTTCTAAAACTGAACTCATATTTTACTCTAAACAGGGCCTACAGTTATGTTCTGACAGGCTCCATACCTTAGTTTTTTTACTTACTCTCTTCCTCATCTTCCAATGGCAGTCAGTCACCTGGTTCTTCTTTTTTTTTTAAATGCTGACAATATTTTTATTAAAAACTGATACATTGTCTATTATACATTAGGAGATCCTTGAGAATAAAAATATATAAATTTTTTGCTATATTTCTAACTTGGAATATCCACTTTCAAAATAAAATTCTTAACTATTTTATAATTATCATTGTTACAAAATTATATAAGAAACACAGGTACTGTTTTATTTTAAAGATGTGGGGTACAATTCAGGATTAGGTTTACAAATGTTCATTATACAGGTACCCTTGTTGATGAGGTGTGTCCCTCCCTCCCCTGGCAGTTTCCCTCAACTACCAATCCCACTCCCTCTCCCCGGCAGTTTCCCACTACTGCCAATCCCTTTCTTATAGTATTATAATAATTATTCAAGCTGCACTTATAAGTGAGAACATATGGTACTCTGTTCTTTGTTTCTATGATAGATCACTGAGTATGATCAACTCTAAATCCATCCAAGTTGCTGCAAAGTCCATATGTTTGTTCTTTATGGCTGCATATTATCCCACTGTGTGTATGTACCACATTTTTTTTAATCCAGTCCAGCTTCGATGGGCAGCATGGTTGATTCCATGTTTTTGCTATTGTGAATAGAGCTGCAACAAACATGTGCATACAGGTATCTTTTGGGTAGAATGACTTGAGTTCCTCCAGGTATATCCCCAGTAGGGGGATTGCTGAGTCATATGGAAGGTCAATTTCTAGTTCTTTCAGAAATTGCCACGCTGTCTTCCAGAGAGGTTGCATTAGTTTGCATTCCCACCAGCAGTGTAGAAGCATTCCTTTTTCTCCACATCCTCACCAGCATCTGTTGTTGTTTGTTTTATCATTGATGGCCATTTTTACTGAGGATGTTTGTTTTTTTCCTCTTGGCACGTTTGAGTTCCTTGTAGATCCTAGATGTTAGGCCTTTGTCAGATATACAGTTAGCAAATATTTTTCCCATTCTGTGGGCTGTCTCCCCACTCTCTTGATAGTTTCTTTTGCTTTGCAGAAGCTTGTCAGTTTGATGAGGTTCCACTTGTCTATCTTGTTTCTTATAGTATGGGCACTTGGGGTTTTGATCAGGAATAGGTTGTCAGTTTCAATTGCCATAAGGGTGTCTCCTGCATTTTCTAAGATTCTTATAGTTTGAGGTTTTATGTTTGATCCATTTAGAGTTAATTTTTGTGTATGGTGATAGAAAGGGGCCCCATTTCAATCTTCTGCATGTGATCAGCCAGTTTTCCCAGCACCATTTACTGAGTAGGTTCTCTTCTCCCCAGTGGTTGTTGTTGGAGGCTTTGTCAAAGATGAGTTGGCTGAGAAATTGAGGCCTTGCTTCTGGAATCTCTAAATCTTGTTCCATTGGTCTGTATGCCTGTCCATGTACCAATACCAGGTTAAAATACAGGTACTTTTCAAAATTTCAAAGGACACCAATTTTGGCACCTTTGGTTTATAAGTATGCATATGTTTATTATGCAAGGCAAAAAGTTATTTAAATTTCCTTGTAATTAAAAAATATAAAATAATATTAATTTATTTTATTTCTACGTAAAATGTAAACACTTTCAATTTTATTCCATATAATGAAAAAAATAATTTTTTAAAAAATAAGAAAACATTGTTAAATTTGGTTTCTGTCATTAAAAATAATATCGCTGTAATCTGTGTGAAATTAAGGTAATAAAATTTATATTCACACAAGTGAACATTTGAAAGGCTAGCATTTCAGTGAATTAGGGCGATTTGATTATATCTACATGGTTGAAATATTTTAAAAAGTTGTATGTATTTGGCTAGCGTGTAAGATTATGTTTTATATCATTTCAATGCTACTATATTCTGTGTAATCTTACCATCATGAAAAGTAGACATAACAATCTGGTTTACATTACTCACTTATTTCATACTCATATATAAGAAAGACTCTATTAACCAAGAATGTCTAGGTGGAAAATTATCCACAATAAATTAAATGAAAACAATAAACTAAATGACTGTTAATATAAGAAAAAAATAAAAATTGCTGCATTGCAAATAAACACCATAGAAGACAAATCCACATCTAACATCATTCTCAACAGGGAAAAGTTAAAAGCTTTTCCTCTAAGGTCAGGAACAAAACAAGGATGCTCACTCTTACCATGTCTATCTAACATAGCACTAGAGGCTCTAGCCAGAGCAATTAGGCAACAGAAAGAAATTAAAAGTATCCAAATTGGGAAGGGAGAAGTTAAATTGTCCTTGTTTGCAGATGGCATGATTGTATGTACAGAAGACTAAAAATTCCATCAAAAATACTGATACAACTAATAAGCACTTTTAGGAAAGTTGCAGGATACAAAATCAACACCCCAAAATCAGTAGTACTACTGTATACTAACAACTATCCAAAACTAAATAAAAGATTCATCCCATTCTCAATAGCTACAAAAAAATTAAATGGTTATGAATAAATTTAACCAAGAAAATGAAAATTCTGTATACTGAAAACTATAAAATGCTGATAGAAGTTGAGGAAAATACAAATAAATGGAAAGGTATCCCACATTAATGGATTTAACAGAATGTTATTGGCATAAAGGATGCACATAAACCAATAGAACAGAAAAGAGAGCCCAGAAATAAGTCCATTTATTTACAGCCAATTGATTTTTTTTTCTTTTTTTTTTTGTAGAGCCCAGTTTACAATTTATTTTATTTATTTTTTATTTCTATTTTTTTCTATATCAATATTTTTTATTTTGATATTGTGGGGTACAGTTAAGGGTTAGGTATACAAATATGCTTCGTTCAGGTACCCTTGTTGATAAGGGGTGTCTCCCCATCCCCCAGACAGATATTGACTACCGTTAATCCCACCTCCCTTCCCCTCCTCCTCATTGTTTCCCACCACTGTCATTCCTTTTTTTATAGTATTACGATGGATGTTCAAGGTTCGCTATATGAGTGAGAACATATGATACTCAGATCTTTGTTTCTGTGAGAGGTCACTCAGTATTATTGACTCTAGTTCCATCCAGGTTGCTGAGAAGTTCATGATTTTGTTCTTTTTTATGGCTGCATAGTATTCCATCGTGTATATGTACCACATTTTAAAAATCCAGTCCTCTTTTGATGGACAGTAAGGTTGATTCCAGGTTCTTGCTATTGTGAACAATGCTGTGATAAACATACGTGTGCAGGTATCTTTTTGATAGAGTGATTTGAGTTCTTTTTTTTTTTCAAATTTTATTCATTTTAATTGTTTTATTCATTTTGCTTATGCATCAGAACCAAAACTATGGACTGTCATTTCCCTAAAACAGGGAGACCAATTGAACACACATCCTGGTGCTTTTCAGAAGAGAGCAATTCAAAAGGGTGGCAGCGGCAGGCATTTGTTATCTTTCCTTTAAAAAAAAAAAACTTTCAAACTGCAGGAAAGACAGTGACCGAGAGTGTTATGATGATCTGTTAGCAATTTTGCCAGTACCGGTACCAACGAGGTGACTACACAGCAAGACCCAAGGATTAGTGACAGACAATGTCGTGTCATAATGAGTGATGGACACACCAATCCTTACAAAAGCCATTATCGCAAGGAAACGGCTACATGTTCAAAGGAATCTAAATGCTTCACATTATGTATGGAAGCGGCCATCCAGATCACATCCCATGTTTGTTGCATATTTTATAAAAGTGCCAATCAAAGCCTAACCTTGCATTTTGGCTTTATCGTATACAGTATCAGCTGCTAAAAAGCAATTTGCCTGTGTTTCTAATCACAGTCGTCTGGCCAGATGAACAGTGCCGGGCACAGCTGGAGACCAGCCCTGCACGTGGAGGGCCATGCGTGTCTGGGATGCGTCTGAATGTCTGGCAGGCAACTGAGCTGGACAAGCCGCGGAATGCAGTTGCTCTGCCGAACCACACTCCACGCCTTCCGTTCTTCCTTTCAAGGGAAATAGTTTAGTTTTGTCAATTACCACTAAATAGGGCTGATGTGTAGATGTTATCCAATGTCAAAAAGTCAGTCTTTCCTTTTTCAAGCCACTCCGAATAACTATGGAGATTCTCATCACCCCGTAAAGTGTTACGTTTTACTCCTAAGCAAGGGTAAGGATCTGAGCATCATGTGCGAGGCTCCAGATGACGCAGAGGACAGAACATGCAAAGTAAAAAGAGTTTCCTTCTGTGTCCAGGTGACAGAAAGCTGACCACTGCAGTCCTGTCTTTACGGGATGAGACAGTCCCTTTACATAAGTTTCCTGAAAGGGAGAACAATAGATAATAACTCTGCTGGTAATATAGTATGGTACACTGGCCAGTGTGTGTTTGGCGATTAAACATAATCCTGTGAATCAGATTAATTCACTTGCTGAGTATTCATTTGCGGCATCCCTCTATTGGGTCTTGGGGGCCCTCCACGACCTCGTGGGGCTCCCCGGGGTCCACTCTGCCCAGAGCCTCGCTTGAAATTCTGCTGGTATCCATCCTGCTGATAGCCAGAGTAGTCCCAGGGAGCGCTGAACTGGAACTGTGCGTAGCAACTGTTTGGAGTGTTGGAGAAGGAAGGGCAGTAGCCATCATAGCCTCCTCTGAACCCATTGGCAGGGTCCCTGTGCCCGTTCATCAAGCCTTGGACACTCCGGGCACCATGACAGGCCAAGCCGCGGCTGCTGTAGTAGGGCTGGCTGCTGCGTGGGAACCCCGTGTTCTGCTGGGGTGGCTGCGGGTGGCTCCCCGTCACCTGATGGGGCTGGTCCTGGGGCCTGTGGTAAGGGCCAACCACTGTCTGCAGCTGCTCCTGCTGAAACTCGGTCTGCTCCACCTGGTGGGGCTGGCTGGAGAAGCCCTGGCTGTAACTGGTCAGGTACTGGCTTGGCTGCTTCAGAGTCTCCGGCTCATTCACGGGCAGGACTGGGGCACTCATGTTGAACACCATCTGCATGGACTGGAATGGAGCCACGTTGACATTGATCCCACTGCTGTGCAAAGGCTTGCTGATCCCAGCCTGGAATACTTGGGGCTGAGGATGCCATCGTCTGGTCTGCATTTAAAGAGATCGTTGCCTGAATCTGATCGATGGGCTTCTTCTGTGGCTGCTGCTCTGCAGCATGGGAGAGCTGGTACAAGGGCTGAGGTGCAGGGTGCCCCTCACTTGCGGATGAGACCAAGGAACCTGTGTACCTTCTGGCTGCACAGGAACTTGATTAGGCTGAGCAAGTCTTGATTCAGAGTGAACTGGAGGGCAGACCAGCTGGGGCATGTCCATATTCTGTGCAGGGTTCATGGGCTGCACGGAGACAATGGCGGGATCGAGTATCTGGTTTTCAAAGTCCAGCACTGAGTCCTGTATGAAGTTATAGGGCCCCTGCATCTGCACCATGAGGTCCTACACTCACTGCCTTCTCACAAGGGGATCTGCCTGAGCCACCTGAGGCAGAGAGTGGGGCTCCCGTACAGAGGGGGACGTGGTCTGAGGCTGCTGCTGGAGGGAGTTGACTACCTCCACTGTTTCCACCATCCACTCCTCCACCTGCTCCTTCTCTCCTCCACTGAACTGCGTTTCCGCCATAAACTGTCTGTTTACATACTCCGTGGACTCCACTTCACTCAGTGAACTCTTCCTCTGGCTCAGGTTCAGCATCAGCCACCTGGTCCTCCATGGCAGGGGCTGAGGCTACCTCCGCCTCACACAGCCCGTTCTGGTGACCGTGGGTGCTGTCAAAGTAGTTAGACTGGAAAACCCGCTCCACAATGTCTGTGAGAACTTTACAGGTGGTCCCGCACACAGCCTTCTCCTTGCCCTCCAGCAGGTCCCACAGGTGCATGGAGGCGTGCTCGTACTGCTCACTCAGCCGCAAGCTCATGTCCCGCTCCGGGTCCACCAGCTTGTAGAAGTCGTCCAGCAGGGACAGCTCCTCCTCACACAGGATGGGCACCCTACGTGGGCCTTGCCTCAGGTCACCGCACACCTCCTCGTCCCCCAGCTTGTCCAGGATGTACTGCAGCTCCAGGACAGTCTTCAAACGCTTCTGCTCGGTCTCTTCGCTCATGAGCTGCTCCCGACGTGCCATCTTCTTGATTGTCTTCTGGATGTCTTGACTTAATACCATGAAGCTCCGCTGTAACTCCTTTGCAAACTCCAAGTTATTTGTGACTTCCTGGTACTTAGACACGGCATCCAGCTGATCTTGGTTAAGCCTTTTCCCTTTGTTCACTCATTCCTGGTAATCATCAAGCTTACCCTTCTTCTCCAGGTTCCACAGCTTCTTGTCGATGATGCCAAGGATCTGCTTAATGGCCTCGGTCTGCACGGCGCCCGGGCTGCCAGCAGAGTGCGGTGTGGTGGCCCCGGGCGGCAGCCCCGATGAGCGGCTGCCGCTCTCGCTGTGGCTGGTGGCCGAGGGCATTGTCAGGGCAGGCGAGGCGCGAAGGCAGCAGAGGACAGAGAGCGAGTCAGCGCTGGTGGGCGTCGGGCATCGGGCGGCCAGTTTGAGTTTTTCGGGGTATATTCCCAGTAGGGGGATTGCAGGGTCATATAGGAGGTCAATATTTAGAGATTTTAGGAATCGCCACACTGTTTTCCACAGAGTTTGCACCAGTTTGCACTCCCACCAACAGTGTATAAGTGTTCCCTTTTCACCACACCCTCTCCAGCAACTGTTATTTTTTGTTATTGATAATTGCCATTCTGACTGGAGTTACGTGGTATCTCAGTGTGGTTTTGATTTGCAACTCCTTGATGATTAGTGAGGTTGAACATTTCTTCATGTGTCTGTTGGCTGCTGGGATGTCTTCCTTTGAGAAGTGTCTGTTCATATCTTTTCCCCACTTTATAATGGGGTTGTTTGTTTTTTTTCCTTTCAGCATGTTTGAGTTTCTTGTAGATTGAAGATGTTAAGCCTTTGTCGGACTGGAGTTGCCAAATACTTTTTCCCAGTCTGTGGGCTGGCTGTCTCCCTGCTCTCTTGATGGTTTCTTTGGCTTTGCAGAAGCTTGTCAGTTTAATGAGGTCCCATTTGCCTATCTTATCTCTTATGGCCTGTGGGTTTCAGGTTTTGTTCAGGAATTGGATGCCAGTTCCAATTTCCAAAAGGGTGTGTCCTGCATTTTCTAAGGTTCTTATGGCTTGAGGTTTTACATTTACGTCTCTGATCCATTTAGAGTTAATTTTTGTGTATGGGGACAGATAGGGGTCTTGTTTGAGTCTTCTGCATGTGGTCAGCCAGTTTTCCCAGCACCATTTACTGAATAGGTTCTCTTCTTCCCAGTGGTAGGTGGTGGAGGCTTTGTCGAAGATGAGTTGGTTGAGAAATTGAGGTTTATCTTCTGGAATCATGATTCTATTCCATTGGTCTATATGTCTGTTTTTGTACCAATACCAAGCTGTTTTGATTATTGTAGCTTTACAGTAAAGTTTGAAGTCTGGTAATGTGATACCGCCTATTTTGTTTTTGTTTTGCTGAGGATTGTTCTGGCTATTCGTGGTCATTTGTGTTTCCATATGAATACCTGTATTGTTTTTTCTAGGTCTGAGAAGAATGTTGCTGGTAATTTGATGGGTATTGCATTAAATCTGTAGATTGCCTTAGGTAGGATGGACATCTTCACAATGCTGATTCTTCCAATCCATGAGCATGGGATATTTTTCCACTTGTTTGTGTCATCTTTGATTTCTTTGAGCAGCGTTTTGTAGTTTTCATTGTAAAGGTCTTTCACGTCTCTGGTTAGGAAGATGCCAAGGTCTTTCATTTTTTTGGTGGCTATTGTGAATGAAATTGTACTCTTTATTTGGGTTTCTGTTTGTTTATTATTGGTGTAAAAAATGCGATTGTCTTTTGTACATCTATTTTATATCCTGAGACTTTGCCAAAGTCTTTATCAGGGTAAGAAGGTTTTGGACATATTCTCTTGGGTTTTCAAGGTACACAATCATGTCATCTGCAAAGGGAGATAACTTGACTTCCTCTTTTCCTATTTGGATACCCCTGATTGCCTTCTCTTGTCTAATTCCTCTAGCCAGAATTTCCAATACCATATTGAACAGGAGGAAAGAGAGTGGGCATCCTTGTCTGTTTCCAGTTTTCAGGGGAAATGGTTCCAGTTTTTGTCCATTTAGGAGTATGCTGGCTGTGGGTTTCTCTTAGATGGCTTTTACTATTTTCAGGTATGTTCCTCATATGCCTAGATGTTCGAGGGTTTTTATCAAGAAGGGGTGCTGGATTTTATCACAAGCTTTTTCTGCATCTAATGATATAATCATGTGGTTTTTGTTTCAACATCTGTTGATGTATTTAATTACATTTATGATTTTACGAATGTTGAACCAGCCTTGCATCCCAGGTATGAAGACTACATGGTCAGGATGGATGATTTTTGAGATGTATAGTTGAATCTGGTTTCCTAGGATCTTGTTGAGGATTTTAGCATCTGTGTTCACCAAAGATATTGGCCTATAGTTTCTTTCTTTGTTGGGTCTTTACTTGGCTTGGGTATCAATGTGATGTTAGCTTTGTAAAATGATTTGGGGAGAATTCTATCTTTCTCAATCGCCTGGAATACCTTCAGTAGGATTGGTGTCAACTCCTCCTTAAATGTCTTGTAGAATTCTGCTGGAAAGTCATCTGGACCCGGGCTTTCTTTTGTAGATAGTTTTCTTATCACAAAGTCAATTTCCTTCATTGTTATTGGTCTATTTAAGGTCTCAATTTCTTCTTGTTTCAACCTAGACAGGTTGTGTGATGTCAGAAAGTCCTCCATTTCCTTAAGGTTTTCAATTTTGTTTCCATACAAGTGTACATAGTAGTCTCTAATAATCTTTTATATTTCTTCAGGGTCAGATGTGACTTCATCTTTTGTGTTTCTGATTGTGCTTATTTGGGCTTTTTCTCTCTTTTTCTTGATCAGTCTAGCTAGGGGACCATCAATCCTGTTTATCCTTTCGAAGAACCAGCTTTTTGTTTCATTGATTTATTGTATTATCTTTGTGTCTTCTATGTCCTGAATTTGGGGTTTTGTTTTTGTGATCTGGATTCTTCTGCTGAAATTAGGGTTTTTGTGGTCTTGCTTTTCCAACTTCCTTAGGTGGCTTGTTAGGCTATTAATTTGTGATCTTTCCATTTTCTTCATGTGCATTTGTAGGGATATAAATTCCCCTCTTACTACAGCTTTCATGGCATCCCAGAGATTTTGGTAAGCTGTTTTTTCATTTTCATTTGTTTCTAGGTATTTTTTAATCTCTGTTTTGATTTCATTGTGGACCCAGGAGTTGTTTAGCATCATGCTGTTTAGTGTCCATGTCTTTGTGGGTTTTGGGGGGACTTTGTTGGTGTTAATATTTATTTTTATTCCATTGTGGTCCAAGAAGGTACATGGTAAAATTTCAGTCCTTTTAAATTTGTTTATACTTGATTTATGGCCAAGTATGTGATCAATCTGAGAGTATGTACCATGTGGTGATGAGCAGAATGTACATTCTGTGGTCTTTGGATAGAGTGTTCTGTAGGTATCAATTAAGTCCATTTGATCAAGAGTCACATTGAGCTTTCAGATCTTGTTGCTGATTTTTTGTCTTGATGATCTGTCTAGGGTTGTGAGTGGGGTATTGAAGTCCCCAGCTATGATGGTGTTGGAGTCGATATCTTTTTTTAATTTACCTAGAAGCTGCTTTATAAAAGTTGGTGCTCCTATGTTGGGTGCATATATGTTTAGGATGGATATTTCTTGTTGCTGGAATGAACCTTTTATCATTATGTAGTGGCTTGCTGCATTTTTTAAATTTTTGATAGCTTAAAGGATATTTTGTCTGAGATTAAGATCGTGACTCCTTCTTTCTTTTGTGTTCCGTTTGCCTGAAAATTTGTTTCCTATTCTCTTTCTTTGAGTCTGTGAGTGTCCTTTCTAGTGAGGTGAGTCTCTTGAAGGTAATAAATTGTTGCCTGGTGATATTTTATCCATTTTGTCATTCTATGTCTTTCAGTGGTGCATTTAGTCCATTCACATTCAAGCTAATTATTGAAATGTGAGTGTTGTTCCCTATCATAATGTTCTTACAGAGTTTTTGATCTTTCTGTTTGTGCGTTGTCTTTCTTTTGGTACTGGAGTTGGTTCTTGTTTGTTTTTAATCTTTTGCCTGTATTCTTGTGAAGAACATTGTTGTTCTTTTTTCCTTTTCTTCTGTGTTCAATACTTTCTTAAGTGTTTCTTGTAGAGGTGGTCTGGTGGCAGCGTAGGTTTTTAGGGATTGGGTATCTAGGAAAGATTTCAATTCTCCCTCACTGATGAAGCTTAGCTTGACTAGGTAGGTTATTCTCAGTTGAAATTGTTTATCTTAGAACTTTGAAGATAGGGCTCCAAGCTCTTCTAGCCTGGAGGGTTTCTGTACATAAATCTGTTGCTATTCTAATCGGACTTCCCTGGTAGGTAGTCTGACCTTTTTCTCTTGCTGCCCTTAGGATTTTTTTCTTTTATACCTACATTGTTTAGGTGAATTATTATGTGTCTGAAAGTTGGTCTTATTTGTTGTCTTGCAGGGCTTCTCTGAATCTCTTATGTTTGATTTTTTTGCATCACTGATGAGATGAGGGAAGTTTTCTTGAGTGATTTCATGAAATGTTTGTCACAATGTAACCTCTGTTTCTCTCTCTGCCTCAGGAAGACCAATTACTCTTAGGTTCGGTCTCTTGAAGTAATCATTCATCTCGTGAAAATTTTGTTCAGTCTTTTTGAGCTTCTTTTCTGTTTTTGACAGTTTGGGTTAGTTCTGTGTTTTGGTCTTCGAGCTCTGAGACTCTTTCTTCTGCTTGGCTAGTTCTGCTTTCCAAGCTTATTAGTTTGTTATTTATTTCCATCACCGTATTCTTTACTACTGTTATTTCTGACGTCAGCTCCTTCCAATTTTCCTCTTGTCTCTCCTCAATTTTTTTAATTCTCTCTATCAATGTCTTGATGTCTGGGTTTGTTTCATGTGACCAGTCATTCTGGGGGCTCTTCATTGCTTGTGTTCCGAAGTCTGTTTTCTCAGTGTCTGTCCTCCCAGGGGTCTGTGTGAGACCTATATTCTTTTGGTTTTTCTTCATTTATGTGGTTTTTTCCCCCTCCCTACTTTTTCCTTCCCTCCACATCACTGTCTTCTTTAATTATGTTATTCAGGGGTGGAGGGGTTGTTTTTACTTCTGTTTGCTCACTCTCCTATTCTTCTTTATGTATGTCCTCTTACTTTGTTCAATTCTGGAGTTGCATTGTAGGCTGGAGGTGGTCCTTTCTGTAGTTTTGAGAGATTTACTTAAGGGGGAGCTGTGATTCAAAATCTATCTGTAGTTCCTGGTATCCGGCAACAGGTGTAAGGATAATCTGAAACCCACTTCCCACTGCCTTGGAATCTGTCCATGCAGTGGGGTTGTAGGTTTACTCCCTGAAATAAAATGAGGTTGACAGAGGGAAGAGAATGGAGCAGACAGTGGGGGGAAGAGGGAGTGGAGAGAGAGAGGAGTAAGGGTGAAAACAGACCAACAAATGAAGAGACAAAAATTGAAACATATAAAAACAATAGACCATGGCTACGAACTAACCAACTCCCATACAAAAAAAACTAAAACATACAATGTTGCTAACTTACAAGCTTACCAACCTCCTTATTGGTGTGCTATTCCTCTATACAAAGATGGGGTTTACAGAGAAAAGAAAAGGAGGAAAAAAAGGGGGGGAACAAAATAGAAGAAATAGAATCAAGTCAGTAGACTAACAGAACCAATCAAGCACACTCTAAGACTTTTCATTTAAGTCAAATGTCCTTTCAGCTCTGATTTTTAGCTGTTTTTTCAGGCTGGTAAATTAGTTCACAGTTGGGGTCAGTTGCCCCTGGCCTGCTGTGAAGGGCAGTTCAGATCATCACTCAGTTCACCACGGCCCTGTTCGCCACTCAGATCTGGCCTGTGTCTGTCAGGCTTCCATTTTTCCCCTTTCAGTGTTATTACCTTGAATCGCCAGCAGATGGTGCTATCCCATTGCTCGAGATGGTCTTTATCACAGCTGCTCGGCCAACCCTAAGGGGAGGGAGATGTTGTCTCAAGGCACACGGGAGGAGACCCACAGCCTGGCAGGACGTCATGGTGGTAGTAGACCTCAGCAGATCTTGCTCACAGGGACTTCAAGGTCTGAAGTCGTGGATCGCCTCAGGCACGGGCCATGTGATGTGGAATGGCTGCCTTGGCAGCGGTGGCAGCTGCGGCTCACCTCAGGCACTGGCAGTGTGATGTGGAATGGCGGCCTTGGCGGCGGTGGCAGCAGCAGCAGCAGCGACTCGCCTCAGGCACAGGCGGTGAGATGTGTAATGGCTGCCTCGGAGGAGGCGGCGGCGGCTGCGGGCTCACCTCAGGCACTGGTGAGAATGGCTGCCACAGCCGCAGTAGCTTCCCAGACCACGGTGATACCTCAGCGAAGTATACGGCCGAGCTCCAACAGCGAACTGGAGACACCAGGTGTGGGAGTGGCAGATCTAGGACAAGGTATAAGTCCGTCTGGTTCACAACGGTTGTTACACTCCTACTTGGAGGATTGTTGTGAGGTTAATTACAAAGTAGGCAAAGCACAGGTACTGGAATACTGCAGCCGCCCAATAGTTGGAGGGTGCTACCAATATATGAGTCAGATCACTTCCACTTTCAAAAATCTTCCTGCCTGTGCTCACACTACACCCTTAGCTTGAACACTGTTTTTCTCTTCCCTCTTGTCAAAGTCCTTCAATGCCAGTTCAAATATCACCTTCTGTTGGCTGGGCACTGGTCAGGGCTCCAGCGAGAGAGCGGTTCTTTTTACATATTATTTCAAACCCTCCTTTCTGTTTCTGTGTTATTATCATAATTCAAGCTGTTCATGGCCCAAGCCAGACCTGTAGCAAATAAGCCTGACCTGTAGCAAATAAGCCTCTGCTCCATCCTAACAATTCTAACCATTTTGTCAGATCAAACTTCCTAATATAAAATTTCCTTTCTCAAAAATTGATGAATTTCAAGGTTGACTGAGTGAAGTGCAAAAAACTTTAGACAAAATCAAATGCTCTACGACATAATTCTTCTCATATATCCTTTTCTTCAATTAAATACCTTGTACTTTCGGTATGTATATACTGCACCTGACATTACTAAATGAACCCCTTCCTTTGTTTATATCCACACTTCAAGGTCTAGCTCAAAAAGCACCTCCTTCCTGGGCTTTGATCATTAACTATAAGTGGCTATTTGATCATCTAAAATGTGACTAGGGTCTGTATATTACACAGTGTGGTCTTGGAGGGCAATAACTTAGTTTTCTGATCTGTGGAATAGTTACTGAGAAATAACTATGCTTTAGGTCCTGTTTAAATTCTTTATATGTATTATTTCACTTACACTTTTCCATTATCATTCTGTTTCTCAGATAGGTAAACTGAGTCTAAGAAAGTCTAAATAACATGCATCAAGACCTAATTCTTTGGGAATAACAGCAGTGATACACATCCACAGAATACTGTGTTGAGAATATTAGAAAATGTGATGAGGAGCATAGTAAATCACAAGACAGTATACTTAAGATAGTTATTTTACCCTTTTTTACTGCCTCTTTCAATGCCTAGCACATCACTTTGTACATAATAATTATAAACTGAATCAACTGAAAATTTTACATGACTTATAGGTGGTTTTCTACACTTGTACATTATGTTCTTTTCTCTAAAAAAAAATTGGGAGTGCCATTTTTTTTTTTAATGGACAAAATTTTTCCTGCAAATAAGTGGCAGGGAGAGATTATTGGCTCCAGGCTGTGCCTCACCACTGCAGCAGGAGAGACTGTGGGCTCCAAGCTTTGCCTCACAACTTCAGGGCCTGGCCGGGTACTGGCAGCAGGGGCTGCAGAGGGAAACCAGAAGCAGAGTCCTACTGGAGAGGATGAGAAGGATACCCCACCACCATCTTGAAGGAGGGACAGGAAAGTGCTCCAACTGGCTCACCATGGAGCAACAGACCCAATCACTGTGACTGGCAGACCAACTACTCAGGGGTTGATTATGACCCAGAAGGAATATCCTGAAAGCACAAACTTCAGAGGGACCTGACAAGTGCTGACTACCTGGCACCCCACCCCCTACCCTGATCCAGCCATGGGACAAAGGATGTGGCCAGAAAAGGATGAGGAAGGAACTCCAAAAAGATCAGTGGTGAGTCTGGAGCTGACCCATACCCCCTCCTCCCCAGCAATCTTCTAAATGTCCAGCACACACAGCTGGGCCACGAATGAGAGGGACAAACCCAGTTGGAGCCTGGACATCAGTCGCAATAGGAGAACTCCAGTAGAGGATAGCCCTGGCTGGGGTACCCTCCAGGAGCACATATCTGGGGAAGAATCAAGCCCACACCTCCCCTCGGGAGGTTATCTCCCTGATCCTATGAGAATGAGAGGGGGGACTGCAGCCCCACCCACTCACAGTGCCCCTCCTCCCTCCCTGCTCCATACACTGGGGAGAGAGCAAAAGAGGTGGGAGCTCTGCAGGAGAGGGCAGACGAGAAGAGCAATTATAGAACCTGCCACAAGAGAGCAGGGTTTTTTGTCTTTTTTTTTTTTTTTTAAATTTTTAAAAATTTTTTGCCTGTTTGTTTCTTAGTTCATCTATTTTACAAACATTTTTTCCTTTGTGCATGAATGTGTATGTGAGGGTTTGATCTGCATCCCCAACCCTTTTTTCTTCTCTTTATCTTTCTTATTTTTTGTTTTTGTTTTTGTTTTTTGTTTGTTTTCTGTTTATGTGTGTTTGTGAATGATTGAGTGTTCATCTTTCAGGTTTTTTTGTTGTTGATTGGTTTTTGCTCCTTTATCCTTCACTTATTTTTATTTTTATTTTTTAGGTTAAGGTATGTGTCAATATATGTGTGAGGGTTCAACTTGAATACCTTTGCATTTTTATTTTGGGGGGGTTTTCTGGTCTTTCCCTTTTTCTTATCCATTCATTTTGTGCTCTGTGTGTGTGTGTGTGTGTGTGTGTGTGTGTGTGTGCAGTTTTCCTGGAGTTTTTGTTGTTGTTGTTTTGTTTTATTTCACTTTGTTGTTATTCCAATTTGTTTTGGGGTATGTGTGTTCAATTGTTTTCTGTTTTGGTTTCTGCTTTCATTGTCCTATTTTTTTTTCCCTGTCTTTTAAAAAAATTCTTGTCCATCTTGTTTCATTCTATTTTTCTCAGTGCTCCTCATTGCTGTCACCGTATCTTGGACTAAGGTAGAACACACATGTACCCAGTGCATCATCATATAGAGTGGTGGTGGAGAGTGGGTCTCAGGGAACACATACCACAATCAGTGAACATTGTAATTTGCAAGAAGTTTCTGAATCCTAGTTCCCCATCCCCTACCTTATTCAACATTCAAAACTACAAGACATAGTAAAGCTTCCTACCCACAGTCCTGTTTCAAAACAGAACAAATCCAGAGCCTGAATCAGGGAAGAATAGAGGGCTGAGCAAACATCAGAAGGGAAAGCCTCTCCCACTGACACTGAATGATGGAACTAAAGAGAAAAGCAAGAGATCTGTCACAAATTTGGAATAACCAACAGAATACTACAGGTAATTTCAAGTGCAACAAACAGAACACTCCTGAAAAATCAGAACTCAGAGCTCAAACAATGGAAGTCAACAACAACTGGTCACAGAATACAACAGAGATTAGGGAATGCATGGAAAGAGTGAAAAAGACTCAATAAAGAAAAGATGCAACACTGAAAGAACTTATAATAGAGATTTTGCCAATAAAAAATTTCATCCAGGAAATAAATAACAAGACAACAAGCATGGAAAGCAGAATTAAAATAGCTGAAGAAAGAATCTCAGAACTTGAAGACCAAAACATAGAATTAACCTAGTCTGCAAAAAACATAGAAAGAAAACTCAGAAAGAAAGAACAAAGCCTTCAAGAGATGTGTGATTATATCAAGAGGCTGAATCTATGCCTGATTGGTATCCCAGAAGAAGAAAGGGAAATGGAGACCACCTTGGAGCAAGTATTCCAGGAGGTAATCCAAGAAAAATTCCCCCATCTCACCTGAGATGTGACCAGCCAAACACAAGAGATACAGAGAACCCCCACAAGACATCAAATGAGATCAAACCCTAGACACAGTAACTCACCTACACAAAGTAGGCACAAAAGAAAAAATCCTAAAGGCAGCAAGAGAGAAAGTTCAGACTATGACTATCTACTGGGAAAAACCAATCAGAAGAGCAGCAGATCTACTGGCAGAACCACTACAAACAAGAAGGGACTGGATTCCAATACTCAAAGTCCTCAAAGATAAACAATTTCAACCAAGAATTTCCTACCCAGCCAAGCTCAGCTTTATCAGAGATGGAGTATTAAAATCCAACCCAGACATCCAATTCCTAAGAGATTATGCAGTTTTCAGATCAGCTCTACAGGAGACACTTTTAAAAAGTATTAAGCACAGAAGAAAGAAAGAAAAAGAATGACCACACACCTTCCAAGAGAATGCAGAACACAGAGTCAATAGAGAATACAGCACAGCAACAAACTTCAAGAAACACACATACATCAACACCAAAGCCAAAAGAAAACAAGCAAACAAAGAAAAAGAACTTTATAAGAATCTCATGACAGGGATAAACAATCACATTTCAATAATCAGTCTAAATGTGAAGAGATTAAATGCATCATGGAAAAGACACAGAATGGCAAACTGGATAAAAGACCATGACTCAAATATTTGTTGCATTCAGGAAACTCATCTCACCACAAGGGACATACACAGACTCAAAGTTAAAGGATGGAAAATGAGTTTCCAGGTAAATGGATCACAAACGAAGGAAGGAGATATGATCTTAATATCAGAAAAACAATCTTTAAGCAATCAAAAATTTTAAAAGATACAAAAGTACACTACATAATGATGAAAAGTTCAATACATCAACAAGAAATATTCATCCTAAACATATATGCACCCAACACAGGAGCACCAGCATTTATAAAGAAACTACTAAGTAAACTAAAAAAAGATATTGACTCTAACACTATTATAGCAGGGGACCTGAATATCCCACTAACACCCCTAGATAGATCATCGAGGAAATCAACAAGGAGGTCCAGAATTTAAACTTGACACTCAAACAAATGGACATAAAAAATACCTACAAATTTTTTTCACCCAACAACTTCAGAATATGCATTCTATCATCACCAAATGAACCATACTACAAGATTGATCAAATGCTTGGCCATAAATCAAGCATAAACAAATTCCAAAAGGTAGAAATATTGCCATGCACTTTCTCAGACCACAGTGGAATAAAAATAAATATCAACACCAACAAAATTCCCCCCCAAAGCCCACAAAGACATGGAAATCAAACAACATGGTGCTGAACAACTAGTGGGACAACACTGAAATCAAAGCAGAAATTAAAAGATTCCTGGAAACAAATGAAAATGAAGAAATATCTTACCAAAACCTCTGGGATGCCATGAAATCAGTTCTAAGAGGGGGAATTTATATCTCTACAAGCACACATCAAGAAAATGGAAAGATCACAAGTTAACAGCCTAACAAATAACCTACAGAGGCTGGAAAAGCAAGATCACTCAAACTCTAACTTCAGCAGAAGAATCCACATCACCAAAATAAGAGCCCAAACACAAGACACAGAAGACAAAAATATCACAGAAAACCTCAACAAAACAAAAAAACTGTTTCTTTGAAAGGTTTAACAAGATTGATGGACCCCTAACCAGAATGACCAAAAAAAAAAGAGAAAGCCCAAATAAATGCAATCAGAAATTCAAAAGATCAAATCACAACTGAATACGAAGAAATACAAAAGATTATCAGAGAATTACTATGTACACCTATATGGAAACAAACTTGATGACCTAAATGAAGTGGAGGACTTTCTGACATCACACAACCTCCCCAGGTTGAAACAAGAAGACATTGAGACACTAAATAGACCAATAACAACCCAGGAAATTGACTCTGTCATAAGAAAACTACCTACAAAAAAAAAAAGCCCTGGACCAGATGAGTTTCCAGCAGAATTCTACAAAACATACAAGGAGGAGCTGACACTAATCCTATTGAAAGTATTCCAGGCAATTGAGAAAGATGGAATTCTCCCCAAATATTTTATGACACTAACATCACACTGATACCCAAACCGGGAAAAGATCTAACAATATCCCTTATGAACATAGATGCAAAAATCCTCAACAAGATTCTAGAAAATCTAGAAAATCAGATCCAACAACACATCTCAAAAATCATCCATCATGACCAAGTAGTCTTCGTTTTTCAGGATGCAGAACTGGTTCAACATTTGCAAGACCATAAATACAATTAAATACACCAACGGATGTAAAAACAAGAACCACCTGATTATATCATTAGATGCAGAAAAAGCTTTTGATAAAATCCAGCATCCCTTCTTGATAAAAACCCTCAAATACCTAGGTACAGAAGGAACACACCTCGAAATAGTGTTATCTACAAAAAAAACCCACAGCTAACATATTGCTAAATGGACAGAAACTGGAAACATTTTCCATGAAAACTGGAACAAGATAAAGCTGCCTACTCTCACCCCTCTTGTTCAACATTGTCCAAGCTAGAGCAATTAAACAAGAGAAGGAAATTAGGGGTATCCAAATAGGAAAAAAGGAAGTCAAGTTATCCCTCTTTGCTGATGATATATGATCCCATACCTTGAAAATCCAAATGAATCGGTCAAAAACCTGCTTGCACTGATAAAGGACTTTGACAAAGTCTCGGGTATAAAATAAATGTGCAAAAGACAGTTGCATTCTTATACACCAATAACAAACAGGCAGAGAACCAAATAAAAAGCACAATCCCATTCACAATAGCCACAAAAAGTAGAATACCTCAGCATCTTCCAAACCAGAAAAGTGAATGACCTTTACAATGAGAACTACAAAACACTGCTCAAAGAAATCCAAGAAGACACAAGCAAATGGAAACATATTCCATGTTCATGGATAGGAAGAATCAACATTGTTAAGATATCCATCCTACCAAAGGCAATCTACAGATTCAACGCAATACCCAGTGAATTACCAACATCATTCTTTTCAAACCTGGAAATGACAATACAGAAATTCATATGGAAATATAAATGACCACGAATAGCCAAAACAAAAAAGAAACAAAGCGGGAAGTATCACAAAATCCAGACTTCAAACTTTACTATAAGTCTACAGCAATCAAGACAATCTGGTATTGGTACAAGAACAGGCAAATAGACCAATGGAACAGGATAGAGATTCCAGAAGCAAAGCCTCAATTTCTCAACCAACTCATCTTTGACCAAGCCTCCAACAACAACCACTGGGGAGAGGAGACCCTATTCAGAAAATGGTGCTGGGAAAACTGGCTGATCTCATACAGAAGATTAAAATAGGACCCTACCTATCACCATACACAAAAATTAACTCTAAATGAATCAAAGACCTAAACATAAAACCTCAACTATAAGAACCTTAGAAAATGCAGGAGACACCCTTATGGAAATTGGAACTGGCAACCAATCCTGATCAAAACCCTCAGTGCCCATGCCATAAGATATAAGATAAATACGTCGGACCTCATCAAACTGACGAGCTTGTGTAAAGCAAAAGAAACCATCAAGAGAACAGGGAGACAGTCCACAGAATGGGAAAAAATATATTTGCTGACTGTATATCTGACATAGGCCTAACATCTAGGATCTACAAGGATCTCAAATCTGCTGAAAAGAAAAAAACAAACAGCCCCATTACAAAGTGGGCAAAAGACATGAATAGACACTTCTCAAAAGAAGATTATGGGCAGCCAACAGACACATGAAAAAGTGCTCAGCCTCACTCATCATCAGAGAAATGCAAATCAAAACCACATTGAGATACCACCTAACCCCAGCAAGAATGGTCATCACTAATAAAACAAACAACAACAGATGCTGGCGAGGATGCAGAGAAAAAGGAATGCCTCTAAACTGCTGGTGAGAATGCACACTAGTGCAACCTCTTTGGAAGATAGTGTAACGATTTCTGAAAGAACTAGAAATTGACCTTCCACATGATCCAGCAAAAGGAATATATCTGGAGGAACTCAAATAATTCTACATAAAGATACCTGCACACGCATGTTTGCTGCAGCTCTGTTCACAACAGCAGAAACATGGAACCAACCATGCTGCCCATCGAAGCTGGACTGGATTAAAAAATGTGGTACATATACACAATGGACTATTATGCAGCCAAAAGGAAGGACAAACATATGGACTTCGCAGCAACTTGGATGGATTTAGAGTCTATCATACTCAGTGATCTATCACAGAAACAAAGAACAGAGTACCATATGTTCTCACTCACAAGCGGACCTTGAACACTTATCATAATACTATAAGAAAGGGATTGACAGTAGTGAGAAACTGCCAGGATGGCGGGGTGGGGGCGGATTGGCAGTTGAGGGAAACTGCCAGGGGAGGGAGGGGCACAACTCATCAACAAGGGTAACTGCATAATGAACATTTTTATACCTGATCCTGAATTGTACCCATCTTTAAAATTAAAAAAAAAAAATTGAGCCGGGTTCGGCGGCTCAGCTTGTAATCCCATGCCTTGGGAGGCTGAGGTGAGTGAATTATCTGAGCCTGCGGGTTTGAGACCCGCCTGGGCAACTTGGTGAGACCTCACCTCTACAATAAATCAAAAAATTAGCCGGGCGTGGTAGTTCCAGCTACTTGGAAGGCTGAGGCATAAGGATCACTGGAGCCCAGCAGGTCGAGGCTGTGGTGGCTGGGAGCAGCCACTGCACTCCAGTCTGGGCAACAGAGTGAGACTCCAACTCAAAAAAAAAAAAAAAAAATTGAAGGTAAGTTCGATGTGGAAAAATGAAATCATAAAGATAATGCAATATATGAGGTGGTACTCCGAAAAACTGGAATTATTTTTGGAGGACTGTCTCCTTTAATACAGACTTCCCTGGTAGGTAAGTGTTCTAAGAACCCATCAGCATCAATGTACCAGCTAACATTGTAAGAGGCTGTGTTTAGCTTCAGTTAATCTTTTCTGGAGAGTCTTTCAACATGCTTGCCCATTTCATGATGAGTGATTTGTGAGTGCACCTGCCCATACTGTTCTGAGTGTTCAGCAGTTTTTGATTTTTAAAAAAATGGCATGACCCTCCCTATTTACCCAATCCGAGCAACTTTTTTTGTCTCCCAGATGAAAAAATTTCTCAAAGGGAAACGTTTTACTGATATGGAAGAGGTGAAATAAAAAATCAACAGAAGCACTAAAGGCATCAAAACTGACAAGTTCAAAAACTGTTCTGAGCAATGGAAAAAGCACGTCAATAGGTATATTGCATCAAACAGAAAGTACTTTGAAGGTGACTGAAGTTTAAACATGTAAGAATAAATACACAATTGCTTATAAATAAATTCTGGTTTTTTCTGGAGGTCCTCCCCCCATATCCACACAGTGGAATACAATTTAGCAGTAAAAAGGAATTAAATACTAATTCATGCTAAAACATGGATGAACCTTAAAAGCAAGCCAGGTGTAAAAAGCCAGTCACAAAAGACCACATAAAATTCCATTTCTATGAAATGTCCAGAATAGACAATTTCATATAGACAAAAAAATAGATTAGAGGCTGCCTAGGGCTTGGAGAGTTGGAAGAATAGGGGACATGACCAATGCCATGTATGGAGTTTTATTTGGGATCATGAACATGTCCCAAAATTGATTGTGGTGATAGCTGCAAAACTATGTGATAATAGTTTAAAAACTGAGTTGTACATTTTAAATGGGCGAATTGTATAATATGTACATTATATCTCAATAATGCTATCTTTTAAAAGGAAAATTATAGTTTTATGTTTATAAAGGGTTCTTTCCTTAAGAGCTAAGCATAAATAATGAAATATCTAGAATACATCTTTACTTTTAGACATAAACTTTAACAAAAATATTTCTCATATTTAAGGGCAAAGTGAAATAAAATTGTGGTTTTCAAAATTGTTTTTTCAGGGGTGGAGAAAACAAAGCTTTTTTGGAAACCAACAAAGCAAAAATAATCTGGAGTTGCCTTGGTTAAAGCAGAATGGAGGACTCAGACACCTCCCACTTAGACCCCTGCCCTTCTTTCAATATTGGCATCTAAGGAACCTCTACAGGGCTTGAGGAAGAACAGGTTGGAAGTTACAAGAAGCAATACAAATAACTGAGTAACTACAAAGAAGTAGAAACTTTGCAAGCAAATTGAACTTTTTGCTAGATGAAAAGCTACCATGTAATAATAACTCATAATTGTCTTATGTTAGTAAATTTAAAACACTTGAATTTTATTTATGTATGTTTCAATTCTGCTTTGGTAATTAAACTTAAGGAATGTTGTTTAAGAGAGATTGTTCTAAAGTCAAAACCTACCCCTAATTTATGTGAGGGAAATTCTCTTATCTACTTGGATTAGGGATTTTTGTACTCTTGTTTATGACAACAAGTATGCAAACATCCCCAAATCAAAAAACAGGTGGTCTTCTATTGTGATATTGGAAGAGCTGCTTTCCTAGCTCAATACCACTTAGTCAGAACAAAAAAGGCAGTTTTCAACTCACTTATACTTACATAGCCCCACGCTGACATCTCTTTTAAATTAGCCTCTTTAACACCCTTAGCTCATAATCCTTCCAACCTTAGAAATGAAATTTGGATCTCCTTCCTGGTAGCTCTTTCCACAGTTACCAACTTTTCTTGAGTCAAGCCTGTTTCTTCTACTTTTTCTATTTACTGCTATTGGGATAGTCCTCAAGTACTATTTCTGTTCTGTTATTTCCCGATTCAAAAACTAACAATTGTTTCCTATAATTCAAATTCCTCCCAGACTCTCTGTGACAGTTAATTTTATGAATCAACTTAACTTGACCACAGAATGCCCACATATTTGAGCACATATTATTCTGCTTCCATGAGGGTGTTGCTAGATGAGATTAACACTTAACTTGGTAGACTGGATAAAGCAGGTAATGTGGGTGGGCCTTATCCAATCACTTGAAGACCTGAATAGACCAAAAGGTTGATCTTTCTCAGAGTAAGAGAGAATTCGCCTGCCTACTGGCCCTCGAACCATGACATTACTCTTCCTGGTTCTACAGCACCTTCCAGTCTTGGACTGGGACTGGGACATCAGCTCTGCAGATTTTGGACTTGATAGGTCCATAATCACATAATGGATATATATTGCTCCTATTGGTCTGTTTCTCTGATCCTAATGCACTCTGTCTGAACTCTGTAGTCCCATTTCACCAGATCATTTCTTTAATAGACTTCACCAGACTATCTGCTCTACTGAAACAAATCTATTTGTCAACGTCTACCCAATTTGTACAATTCCATTTAAATGTGTTTATTAAATAACTGGTATGCATCTGTACCACTTACATTTGCTTCTCACACATTTCTCTCCAGCTAGACACTTAAATACTTTGAGAATAGAAGCCATTTTTTTTTTACTTCTTTCTAAAGAGATAATAACAGGAACTAATAAAGTGAAACATAGTTTAAGGACTATAAATATACACACAAACACATACTTTATATCTATCTATATCTTAAATATATATAGTTTATATTTATATATTATTTACCTCTTGCTTATAGTCTGGTACATGTTTTAATGTTAGTATTTTTTTATTTTTGCTTTTGCTTAGAAGAATCACACTTTGGGTTAAAATTTGATTGTCATTTAAAAGTATTCTTCCACATTCATTTTGCTCAGTTAGGACACAGAACAAAGTTACAGACAAACTTTAGCCTAGATAATTTAAAAGTACAACTGACAGAACGTTTTAACGTTGGGATAAAGTGCATACTTTACTGTATATTTTTCGAACTCTGTTATATTGCTTTGCTAAAAAGTAAATAGTACCACCAAGACACCATCTGGTAAATATTTCTCTGTGGATTAACCCAGAAAAGGAAGTGAATGAATTTTTATATATTGCATAGTTGTGGTTGCAAAACTGCAGTAAAAATATGTTTTCAATGCACTGGTGTAAGTGAGACTTCAGAGTTCAGCTACCTCATCTGATTTGATCCAAAAGGCTTGGAATATTTAAGACCATATCTCATCAACAGAGAAAAGAAGGGGTGTTTTCTTTTCTAGCATTCCTATGACTTGGAAGAAAAAAATAATAATAATCCAGGAAATTGAAGGCCATGAGCTGGAAAATATAAATTTGGTCTTTAAAATGCATTCATTAAAAAATAATAGGCAGTTCCTTAATGATAGGACAAAGCATGTCAGAGATTCTGAGACCATATAAAATAAATACGACTTGACAATATCATTGTGTGCATCCCCGCCAATGCAAAATGGTCAAATTAGTTTTTACTTTTTTTTTTAATAATGTGTGGTGCAAGCCTTGATCTAGTCCAATGACTAAAGCAATGGAACTTCTCCCCACCTCTCTAGGGATTCCATTCCAGAGACTAATAGATTTCATTGTCAGAAAACATTTCCCGGATTCAGTCTTAAATTTCCGTTACTTAATTTCATCCTATTACTTGACTTTAAACCCTCTTATCCTACCTTTAAAAATGTCTTGACTTCCATGATGTTTACATCTCTCAAATATTTGTAAAACATTTTAACTATACTCAGAGATAAGCAAACAATACTCAATTCTTAATCTTTTTTTGAGGATTAAAATTAAAGTCTAAAGCCGATTATATATTTATAATATATTATATAAATTATACATTTATTTTCCAGTTTGAATACTATGCAGCTTGCTTATTTGAGGCATGTACATCGCCCAAATTAGTGTTCTGCTTGTGATCTCAGCAGAGACATTTAAATAACTTGTATCTTCCAGCCACATGATGTGAAGCTTTTGCATATACAGACTAAAATCTCATTGACTGATTTTACTGCCACATTGCATTATAAGATCATATATAATTTGCTACCACTATCATCTCAAAGTCTCTTGGTATTACTGCTTTCCAAGTACTGTATATGCTGCCAAATGAATGGCTGTGTTTCTGATTATTTTTCCCCAGATGTATTAGCTACATTTTTCCAGGTTGAATCACATTTCATTTCCTGCCCATATTTCTAACCACTTTAGGTCCCTTTTATCTGCCCTCACTGGTTTTGTCAACACCATCCAATTTAGCATCATCTGTAAATTTAATTAACATGATGTGTATCCTCTCTCATAAATCATTAATGAAGTTTCTCTACAATGATTTGTTTATTTTTTTAAACTGGAATGCTGCTTAATGTTCATAGTCGTGCTATATTCTTAAGAATGGACCACTTTTTGTCCACTTAATATATGTTTCATTATTTTAGGAGTGGTTGATGGCGAACTAACAACAGAATCATGTCCAGGGTCACTGTTTTCCTTTTTTGAATACTAGTGCTAAATTATCTTTATGGCTGCTCCTTTGAATAACAAAGCTTGTAATGACACTTTTCTACCCTTCTACATTTTTTCATGAATATGTTCTAACACCACAGAAGCTTCACTATGATGTTGTTCTCACATCCATAATATAAAATTGTCAAGGCTCCCTTATTGCAAATTGTTATGCAATGAGCTGTTAACTTTTAGATTCTAATTTACTGTGACAAGAGTCTGCTATATTAAATGAGTAAAGATTAATTTAGAATGTTTCTATTTTAAGAATTTTGGAATCGGTAAGTTGAGTGAAGATCAATTTGGTTCATATGAACTGAACAAGAGCTATTTTGTTCCTCTTTTACATTCGTAACTGCAATTTCTTTTGAATTTATGGGCTATTTAGAATTTTTCTGTCACATTAAGATCCTTTTTTTTTTTTAATTTGAGTTGGAGTCTTACTCTGTCACTCAGACTGGAGTGCAGTGGCCGCTCCTGGCCACCGCAGCCTCGACCTGCTGGGCTCCAGCGATTCTTCCACCTCAGCCTTCCAAGTAGCTGGAACTACAGGCACGCGCTACCACGCCCGGGTAATTTTTTGATTTATTGTAGAGACGAGGTCTTGCCAAGTTGCCCAGGCGGGTCTCGAACCCGCGGGCTCAGGCAATCCACTCACCTCAGCCTCCCAAAGCGCAGGATTACAGGCTGACCCACCGAACCCGGCTTAAAATCTAGTTTTAATTTTATTTTTACAAGGAAATATATTAGACCTCCTAGAGTATGTTTTGAAACATAGTATTAGAAACAACATACATATGTTCACTACCCAGGTTGAAAAAACAAAAACAAAAACACATTATCAGTATCTTACTTAGCAGATACTGTTTGCATTTTTCCAACTGCATACCTTCTCTCCCTTAGGAGCAACCACTGCTTTGTATTTTGCAAAAAGAATATATTGTGTTTTGTTTATACATGTGTGTGTGTGGTGTGTGTGTGTGTGTGTGTGTGTGTCCCTACAGTTAAGATGTATTTTTTTAATTTAATATCTCAGATACTTTAGTTATCAATTTCTAACTTATACTAATTTATTCTTTCTTTTTTCTAAGCATTTCTCTTTTCTTACAAGAATATCTTGCCATATGTCTTCAATAATCTTGGAGGAAAGCATAAATTCTTTCCTTCAATATTTTCTGTAGTGTTTTACATACCACAATCTTTTCTTCTTCATTTTAATCCACCTCTTTAGCTCACATATTTTTAGATAGTCTTTTGTGCTCATTTATGGGTATACACATATTTATAAATTGTTTATTATGGCCTAGTTATGGCCTATATGTCTGATTTCACAAACTTAAGTCAATGAGAGCAACCTGCTTTTCAGCCAATTCTTATATTTCATTATATTTATTAAGGGATTAGAAAATTCATGTGGGTACCTAAATATAAGATTACATTTTTATTCCCTCATACATTTAAACTTCTACTACTTTTTTGAATATCAAATTTTTCCTAGTTTTTTGTTCCATTTTAATTTCCATTTCTCCTCTCCACATCCATGTGACAACTTTAACGTTATTTTCATTTTCTAAACCAAAACTTCACTTGAATTTCTTCCCTAAATAGTACAGATATCATGGATTAAAAAGCTGATAGGTCTAGTGCTTTTTCATGTTTTACCAAATATCTTGCTCCTATTTTAAAAATTGCAGAAAGTCAATTATTTAGAGAAAGATGTTCATCTCCATGTGCTTTATAATAGGAAAAAAATGGAAAAAATCAAAATGCCTAATAATTAGAGATCTAGCTAAACAAAATATAGTACAAGCCTACAATAGAATACTAGGAACCTAATTAAAAATTATCAATTTTACCCTGTCAATGAGAGTCTCTGTACCCAGTAATACCTGGGATTCAGAAGTCAGCCACCTTCAGGTGGCCCACAACAGCTGAGTGACAAATATGGAGTTACAAAAAGCAAGTCACCACATCTCAAGAAGGACAATTCTGTGGCACCATTCACTTTCCAGAGCTCCCTATGGGATCAAGCTGAGGCGAGATTTCTTTTGAAATTTCATCTTTGCCTAGCTTTGGTCTATGCCCTTTCCTGCTTTCCTCACTTTCTTGTAAGTGCACTTACTCAAGAAATCGCTGCACAAGAATCCTCCTTGAGCTCTGCTTCTGGGAGACCCATTGACCAAAAGAATAGGTGACAGAAGTGGTCCTAGGAAGCTGAGATTCTGGGTCACTCACTAACAGGTTGGCTGGCTGTCAATAAGGACTCCAAAAGTAGTGGTCAGTGTTTCTTGGTAGGCTGTGGCAATGCAACTGCTAAGACTTTCACCTAGATCAATTGGGATGGAATACATGTAAAAAATAATTAATTGGCCTGTGCTATATTTCCAGATTTGGGAGGAATACTGAAAGTAGTTAAGAACAAGTATCGCAAAATTAGATGGCTGTTATTGAGCACATGTAATACAATGAATAGAAGAATTGATGGGTTCAGGATGATTAGTCACCAATTAAAAACGATGTGTGAAATTCTGAGACTTTTATCTTTTATATCTTTTATCACACATTATTTTTAGTAAAATAATCAAATAAAAAAAGTCTTAATAGAGACATAGGGAGATCAGATAACAAAAGAAGTCCTAGTCCAAACGTGTCTCACAGTAAGTTCACTGTGTTTCGAGTCTTACCCAAAATCATTTCTCCTGTTCCTACATGACAAATCAAAACAGACGTATCAGTAATTGGCAGAACCCTCACCTTGGTTCCCTGACTTGTGGAGTCAAAGCAATTGTAAAGTTCTTAAAAATGTCCTACCCACTGTCAAGAGAGTAAAAAATAGCACTGGAACCCTAGGGAATATGCAGAGATCAGAAACTTACAGAATATAGGGTTAATTGTTAATTTTATGTGTCAATTTGTCTGGGCCATAGTGCCCACATATTTGATCAAATACTTCTAGATATTTCTGTGAGAGCATTTTTAGATGAGATTTACATTTCAGTCTATGAACTCTGAATAAATCAGATTGCCCGCCACAGTTTGGGTGGGCCTCGTCTAATCAGTTGAAGGACTGAATAGAACAAAAGTTTCATTTTCCAGGCACAAGAGGGAATTCTCCATCAGATTGCCTTCAGATCTCATCTGGAACATTAACTTTTTCTGGTCCTACAGCAGACTCCCTTTTAACTTGAACTGTAACTCTCCTGAGTCTCTGGCTGCTGGGTTCCCCCATCTGATTTTGGACTGGCCAGGTCTCCACAATCACAAAAATCAGTTTCTTAAAAATAAATCTCTTTCTCTATATATGCACATCGTATTGGTTCTGTTTCTCTGGAGACTCCTAATATAGGTGAGTAGCCCCATCACATCCCCAGTTAATTCACTGGTAAGGTTTCTAAAAAACAGTGAATGAATCATGGCAGAAAACAATGGACTACTATAATTTAAGCCACTGAGTAACATTACATGTAGCTGTTGTGTAAATAAACATGGCCTCTGGTACATGATATGTATCCACCCCCGCCCCCTTTCTTTCTTTCTTCTTTTTCAGTCAGACTCTCACTCTGTCACCGAGGCTGGAGTGCACTGGCACGCTGACAGCCACCACAACCTCAGCCTGCTGGGCTCAGATGATCTTTCCACCTCAGCCTTCCAAGTAGCTGGTACTACAGGCATGCACTACCACACCTGGCTAATTTTCTTTTTTATTTATTGTAGAGATGAGGTCTTGCCAAGTTGCCCAGGCTGGTCAGTTACCTGTGGGCTCTGGCAATCCTCTCATCTCAGCCTCCCAAAGTGCTGGGATAATAGGCGTAAGCCATCACACTCAGTCTGCTTTATTTTAATATATACTCACCAGGAAGGAAAATCAGAAGTCTGCATTAAATAGGGAACAAAATATATATATATCACAGAGGTTGTAAAAGTTTTATCTGTAAAAAGCCAGACAGTAAACATTTTAAGCTTAGTAAGCCAAGAGACAAAATGGAGGATATTATAAGAGCACTTATATAACAAAACAGTCTCAAGTTTCCCAAACTTTTTATTGATGAAATTCAAAACTATAATTTAATATAATTTTTGAAAATACAGTTCTAATAAGAATCAAATTCTTTTGTGTGAACATAACATTTTGCTTAAGTGGGGGTACAAAGTTAGTGTTCCCAATTATTAATATTGATTGTAAAGTTCACCTGTTAAAACTAATCTGTAATGAGATTTGATATATGTAATCTTTGAAAATGTCTTTCATGTTGATGATAGGTACTACCAAATAATGATTTCAGTCATAAGCATAGGATATTAATTGCACATATTCATCAATTGGAAGGCATTTATAGAATTATGCTAGATTCTTTTCTTGATAATTACAGCTTAATATATCATTACATTGTACATTAATCACTTCCCATTGAAGGTTAGGTAGAAGTTCCTCAATTACAGAGTTAAATGGATTTTAAAACATATAAATTTTCTTTGCTCTTGACTCAAGATCCAACAACTGTTTCTGGAACTGCAGTTTGAGCTTGGAACATATTAAACACATTTACATGAGAATTAGATCCCACTTCTTGTTTTGGCTTTTGACATTACAAGATATGTATAAAATAAGCTGACATCATTGTGATTCAAGCAGTGTTAGTTATGACTGAAAAAAACTCTAATGCAGCACATATAAACTTGGTTTGCTAGTGAATTAATTTAAAATATTTTTGCTTCAAACAAAAGCAAATTTCCAAAGCCATTCTTCATCTCATATATTGGTTGAGGGAGATTCTTCTCATTTAGAAAAGCTTCAATCTTAGTCCTGAGCTCAAAAATTCACAATACAACTTTACAGCTGTGAAGTCACTGAGCTGTTGTGTGATAGAGAAAGTCAGAATATTCAACTCCTCTTTTTGATAACCATTCACAAAACTAATTACGTTTAAGCCCATGAAAGCAATGAAGTTTGCTCTTATCACTACTTGTTCAATAACACATAGTATATTCACAAATATTTTCTACAAAATACCTGCTGATAAATAAAATAATGAATAGCTATGGTTTTAAATTATGGCTTGTAAATGTGTTCAACTAAGTCCTTTTCTATTCCATATATATCTTTGTTAGTAATACATCTTAGCAGATTCCACTTCAGGTTGTAATAAATTAGTGTGTGTGTGTGTGTGTGTGTGTGTGTGTGTGTGCGCGCGCACGCGCGCACGCGCATGTGGACACATGTGTGTTTAACATCTTGCCTGTAGTTGTTTCAGAGATTATTCAGGAGTCAAGGAAATAATTTGTCTTTTTCTTTCTTTTTTTAATTCTTTTTAGCTTTGTTTTGTAATTAACTATTGTTGCTGTGAAAAAGTGCAAATTGAGAATGTCACACATAGTCTCTGTCACAACTTCTTTACTCAACCCATAGTAGCAAAAAGCCACTATAAACAATATGTAAACAAATAAGCAAGAATGTGTTCCACTAAATATTTATGGATACAAATTTAAGTTTTATATGATTTTCATATATCAGAAAATATTTTTTCTTTTGATTTTTTTTTAAAAAAACATTTAATTTTTTAAAAAGCATTTTTTAGCTCATATGCTGCATAAAAAGAAGTGGCAAGTCAGATTTGGCGTCTGGACCATAGTCTACTTACTTGTAGTACACTGTTACAGTCTTGCCAATAAGACTGTCTATTCTGCTATTTTTCACAGTGTTGAAAGGGATCTGAACTGTCTGGACATTTCATATAACATCATATTGGTCCACTATGTTGAAGATATTTAGTATTTCATCAGAAGCACTAAATACACTAAACACCATAGTAAGAAAAAAGTGTTTCAAGGGACAGGAGATAAAACCTACAAAGGTAGAAAGTCTTGCCACAATGTTAAAGGTTTCAGGGCTCCAGTAGTATAGAACAAATTTTTAAAAAAATTTTTAAAAAAGCATATATTGTATCTTGTTCCTATAACGGTAATAAAAAGGCATAATACATGTTAAATTTCTTCAGGTTATATGCATATTTGAGAACAGTGCTCTGGTCCAGGTGTGGTGGCTCATGCCTATAATCCCAGCACTTTAGGAGGCAAAGGAGGAAAGATTGTTTGAGGCTAGGAGTTCAAAATCCACCGAGGCAAGATAGACCTTGTCTCTACAAAAAAATTCAAAAAAGAATTGGTCAGGAATGGTGGTACATGCCTGTAGTCCCAGCTACTTGGGAGGTTGAGGAGGAAGGATTGCTTGAGCCCAGGAGTTTGAGGCTGCAGTAAGCCAAGATTGTGCTACTGAACTACAGTTTGGGTGACAGAGTAAGCCTTGACTTAAAAAAAGAGAGAGAGAATAATGCTCTGACCCACTATCAGATGATGTGGAAGGTTGTCTCTTCTGAGTGGGGCACAGAGCATAAAGAACTCCACATAAAGTCCAGGTTGCTAAATAGCGGCTATGTTACTTAAGCAATATGACTTGACAGATCCCACGCCCTAGAGATACTACAACAAAAGACATTAGAATAAAAGAAAACTACAGACCAGTGTCTCTCATAAACATACACATAAAAGTCCTCAACAAATAACTACTAATTTATATCCAACAATATATAAGAATAATACAACATGACCAAGTGGGGTTAATCATAGGGATGCAAAGCTGGTTTGATATCTGGAAATCAATCAATATTATCCATCATATCAACAGTCTAAAAAAAAAACTTGGCCAGTGTGCTGGCTCACCTCTAAACCCAGAACTTTGGGAGAGTTCAGAGAATTACCCAAACCCAGGACTTTGAGAACAGCCCGGACAACTTGGTGAGACATTGTTTCTACAATAAATAAATTTTAAAAATTAGCCAGGCATGGTAATGTGTGCCTGTGGTTCCAGCTACTTGTAAGTCTGAGGCGGAAGGGCTGCCTGAGCCTAGCAGGTTAAGGTTGCAGTGGTTGTGATTATGCCATTGCACTCCAGCCTCGGTGACAGAGTAAGACTAAAAAAAAAATAAAATAAAAATACAGTTGCTTATACATGCTCATACCAACTGACACAGAAAAGATTACTTTTACGATAAAAATGACTTACTCTCATAATAAAAACTCAGTAAACTAGTAATAGAAGGAAACTTACTAAACTGAGAAAGGGAATTTAAAGAAAATCTACACAGCCAGGCACAATGGCTTAAGCCTGTAATTTCATCATTTTGGGAGGCTGAGGTGAGAGGATTGCATAAGCTCAGGGGTTCAAGACCAGCCTGAGCAACTTGGTAAGACCTCCTCTCTACAATAAATAAAAAAATAAGCCAGGCATGGTAGCACGTGCCTGTAGTTCCAGCTACTTGGAGGGCTGTGGTGGCCGTGAGCCCAGGCGACACAGTGAAACTCCAACTCCAAAAAAAAAAAAAAAAAAAAAGGAAAGAAAACCTACAGTTAACAATACCTAATAGTAAAAAACTGTCTTCCCCATAAAAAAATAGGAACTATTTAAAGATATACAAAATCATTCCAGTTATTCTTGTTTCTTTGCCTGTCTTGCAAGTTTTAGAATCAACTTGTCTGTATGTACAGAAAATTCTTCTGCGATTTGTTTCCTTTCCAATCTAGATGCCTTTTATTTCAATTTTTTAATGAACACTCAGAACACTCCTAAGGAAGTTTTAGTCAGATCAATAAAGGAAAAATAAATAAATAAATAAAAGACATAAGGATTGAAGTGAAAGAAAACTGTTCATATTCACAAAGGACATGAAAGTCTATGTAGAAAATTCCAAGGAATCTATAAAAACATAGAACAAAGACTACCAAAAACAAAACACGAAAACTAATAAGTGGGCAAAAAAGGTCACAGGAAACAAAGTCACTACAAAATAAAATTAATTTTATTTTTATTCTTATACCATACCAATGTAAAATTGAAAATTTAAATTAAAATGTAATACTATTTACATAGTTCTACATCTATATACAAGAATAAATGGACACATACTGAATATACAGTATATTCTGAAAACCACAAAGTACTGATAAAATAAATAAAAGAAGACCCAAATGAATGGAGACGCATCATCTTCATGAATTGGAAGACTCAATATAGTAAAGATGACAATTCTCAAATTGATACATAGGTTTAAACACATAAACAAGTGACCACATATTGTATGATTCTATTTATATGAAATGTCCAGAACAGGCAAATCTATACAGATAGAAAGTAACTTAGTCGTTGTCTATTGATGAGGGTTACAGGGATATGGGGAGTAACTGATAATGGGTAGGATGTTTCCTTTTGGGGGTAATAAAAATGTTCTAAAACTGATTGCAGTAATGGGTACACAAAACTTGGGATACAATAAATACTATTAGATTATATACTTTAAACAAGTGAATTGTATTATATGTAAATTATATTTCAATAAAGTTGCTACCAAAAAAAAAAACTCCTACTCATTATATACCTTAAAAGCCAAAAAAAAAAAACATTTTAAAAGTATATAATACTACTTGACATAACAATGGCACTTTTAGAAATCAATTCTAATATAATAGAGATATGCACTAATGCTAATCTACAGGAAAATTTTTACTGAATTCTCTCAGGAAAATTTAGAAATAATTTATACTGCCAAATATGTGACTAGTCCAATAAATCATAATTCATTTATATGATGAATGTTTTAATTTTTAAGGACTGTGTATTTCAGATAAATAATGATATCTGAACCACATTAGTAAAAAAAAAAAAAAGCCACTTGTGAAAGCATAAAATGTACAAGATTTATTTTGGGGGGACAGGGTCTCACTATGTCATGCAGGCTGGGGTGTAGTGGAACAATCCCAGCTCACTGCAGCGGCAGAATACTGGCTCCCCACAGCCTTGACCTCCTGAGATCATCTGCCTCAGGCTCCCAAGTAGCTGGGACTACAGGCATGTGCTACCACAACTGGCTAATTTTTGTATTTTTTGTAGAAATGAGGTCTCATCAGCCCACAGACTGGGAAAAAGTATTTGCCAACTCCATGTCTGACAAAGGCCTAACACCTTGGATCTACAAGGAACTCAAACGTGCTGAAAAGAAAAAAACAAACAACCCCATTATTATAAAGTAGGAAAAAAATATGAACAGACACTTCTCAAAAGAAGACATTCAAGTGGTCAACAGACACATGAAGAAATGTTCAACCTCACTAATCATCAAGAGGATGCAAATTAAAACTACATCGAGATACCACCTAAATCCAGTCAGAATGGTAATTATCAATAACTCAAAAAATAACAGATGCTGGAGAGGATGTGGTGAAAAGGGAACACTGCTACAGTGATGGTGGGAGTGTAAACTAGTGTAACCTCTGTGGAAAGCAGTGTGGCGATTCCTAAAAGCTGTATCAACCTCTCATATGACCCTGCAATCCCCGTACTGGGAATATACCCTGAAGAAATCAAATCACTCTATCAAAAAGATACCTGCACACGTATGTTTATCATAGCATTGCTCACAATAGCAAGAACCATCAAAAGAGGACTGGAATAAAAAAATGTGGTACATATACACGATGGAATACTATGCAGCCATAAAAAAGAACAAAATCATGAATTTCGCAGCATCCTGGATGGAACTAGAGTCTATAATACTGAGTGATCTCTCACAGGAACAAAGATCTGAGTATCACACGTTCTCACTCATATAGTGGACCTTGAACATCTATCATAATACTATAAGAAAAGGATTGACAGTGGTGGGAGTCTATGGGGGGGTAGGGAGGGGAGTGGAGGTGGGATTAATGGTAGTCAATATCTGTCTGGAGATGGGGAGACACCCCTTATCAACAAGGGTGCCTGAACAATGCATATTTATATACCTAACCCTAACTGTACCCCACAATTTTAAAATAAAAAATATGTAAAAAAAAGAAAGAAAAGAAATGGAGTCTCAATAAATTGTCCAGGCTGGTCTCAAACTTTTGGGCTCAAGCAATTTTCCTGCCTTGGCCTCCCAAAGTGCTGGGATTACAGGAGTGAGCCATCATGACTCACTCCTGTAAAATTTTTAAAAATTTCCTCATCTCTACAATAAAATCAAAAAATCAGCCGGGCATGGTAGCGCATGCCTGTAATTCCGGCTACTTGGAAGGCTGAGGCGGAAGGATCGCCGGAGCCCAGCAGGTCGAGGCTGCAGTGGCCGGGAGCGGCCACTGCACTCCAGTCTGGGCGACAGAGGGAGACTTCAACTCAAAAAAAAAAAATTTAAGAACACATGTAAAATTTAAAATTTAAAAATGTAAAATTTAAAAATATTTTAAGAACACGTGTTTATGTGAAATATTTAGATAAAACCATCAGCCATTTAGACACAAGGTTCATAGTTGCTATCTGAATGGTGGCACTATGAGTAATGTTTTTATGTTTTAAAATAATTACTTGTATTAATAACAATTAAATTGCTGTGATAATATGAAATAAACAACACATTGTTTTGTTTTGTGATTTTAAATGGAAGATAAATAAAAATTAAGAAGTAACAGCAAGAAAAAGAAAGGTAGCAGGATTGGTTGCCAATTTTAAGATAGGTGGGTATGATCAATAGTGTCACATGCACCAGACAGGTAGAACAGAAAAAACTTGAAAAGATTCATTAGATTTCAAACAGATGGGTTACTGTTAACCTTCCAGTGGAATGGAGCGTGTCATGAACCAGACTATATGACAGTGGAATAAAATAAAATATGAGAAAGTAGAAACAAGTAAACACATCGTCCTTTAAAAAGATAGTAGCTTTCATTTAGGATATACTAAGCTAGAAAAAGCACTACTCCCAAACTAAAAAAACAAAAACTGAATCATCTACAAATCAAACTTCCCTTGCGCTTGCTAAAGCTAAAGTCATATGGAAACAACTGACCTGAAATCTAAGGACAAACAAATGCCTCTAAGGACTAATGGGATGTGAACACTGACTCATTTGGGACAGGACACTCACTAACAGACCATAAAATAAATGAGTAAGAAGAATCCAGCTAAAGTTTTTTAATAAATGACTAAAGGTCAAATGTGGACTATTTTGAGAATATAAAAACCTAGGGAACACTGATTCATGTGAAATTTATACATATGAACATTTATTGAATGCTCACAAGATAGACTGGGGGCAGGGAGGGAAACTAGAGAAAGCTTCCCTCTTTGGTACAGATTTGGAAGAGGTAAGTGGTCACTGCTGCAGGAATACCCAGATCCTTCTCCCTACAGAGTAAAAGCCTTAAGTCACTGAGAGAAGAACAACAAATTTCCCTGGATCAAGGGAGCATAAGGAGCAGGATCAAGAATTCCCACACCTAAGACGCAGGTACACAGGGCCTACCTAAGACTGAAGTGAAACCAAGACAACAGAATATCCATGCTAGCAAGCATCAAATAACAAGGGAAAAAGTAGTCTACTGGGAGAAAGACATGGAGAGAAAACCTGTCTGCTGTTCAAGCACATAAGGAAGACCTAAAGCCAAGGATAGAGGAGTAGTATTGATTAAAAACATTTTTAAAAACTAGCAAGGCATGGTAGTACACAACTGTAGTCATAGCTACTGGGAACACTGAGGGAGCAGGATCTCTTGAGCCCAGGATATGAGCTATGATCATGCCACTGCATTCTAGCCTAAGCGACAGGATGAGATCCTGTCTCAAAAGAAAATACTATGGCATACAAGTCCTGAGTACAAGGTAATGATAAAAAAATGTAAGGCAGCCAAAGCAACAACAAAAACCAAATCTTGTTCCCTTTCTGACTAGACTAAATTCACTCTGACATTCTAGCAAAAGAGATTAGCCCATTTCCAAGATTATTATTTACCTCAGTCTCTAGAATCCTACACACAATGTCCATCTTACAACCAAAAATTACCAAACACACATACAAGCAAAGAGAAGCTACGGTGAGTAGCTGGCAGTTGAGAAAGTTGATGAAACTCATATTTGACGGCATCTATTTTATCTCTGAAGTAACAACCAGCCAGTTATCAACTATCAATAAGTGAGAATACAGTAAAGTAGGAAGCTTGAGGAAAGAAATAGAAGTTTAAATTAAGTGTTTTGGGGCAGTGGTTCTCAAACTTTAGTGTGTATTATAATGACATGGAGGGCTTATAGAAGCACAAATTGCTAGAAACCCACACACATTTATGATTCAGTAAATGTGGGATGAAATGTAAGAATGTGCATTTCTAACATGTTCCTAGGTGAAAATGATACTTCTGGTCCAGGGACCACACTTTTAAAACGTCAGCTCTAGGGAATGAATAAGAATAGGAACTACTGCTTGAGTGCACCAAAATTGATCTAGAGATTTGCTGAACAGGTGTGATAAAAGTACAAGAAGCCAAGGCCTTAAGAGAAATGACAAAAAACTTGCTCAAGTTTTGATTAATAAAACCTAGATTAAGTAATGAAGAAAGACTGAGCAATATGCTAGATTGTAAGAACTTAAATGGCAAAAGTACTCAAGCTCAATTTCATCAAACAAGAGCAGTGGGAAAAGGGAGTGAGTTGTATCTACAGAATACTATGGGCAGAGATTGGGAGTATATAATAATAAGATTTCAGGGGTACAGTCTTCTTGGGTAGCAAGACACAGAAGACAACTGAAGTTAAAGATGTCAAGAAAATGTGACTATGTTATCAGGCAGGACATCTCCACTGGACCCAGTGATGGCATCTAGAAAAATAATATAGCCAGGCACAGTGGTTCAAGCCTGTAATCCCAGCACTTTGGGAGGCTGAGGTGAGAGGATTGCCTAAGCCCAGCGGTTTTAGATGAGCCTAGGCAACTTGGCGAGATCTCGTCTGTACAATAAATCAAAAAATTAGCTGGGCGTGGTAGCACAGGCCTCTAGTTCCAGCTACTTGGAAGGATGAGGCAGAAGGATTGCCTGAGCCCAGCAGGTCGAGCCTGTGGAGGCCGTAAGCATGCCACTACACTCCAGCCTGGGTGACAGAGTGAGACTCCAACTCAAAAAAAAAAGTATAATATGAAATTACCAAAAAAAGCTAGCTGGAGTGAACCTTTTTTTTTAACACAAAGGAGTTCTTGGAGATCACGTGAATGACCGTAAGAAAGAAGAGTCATATTGAAAGATAGTTATGTCATAAGATTTTTTTTTTTTTTTTTGAGTTGGAGTCTCACTCTGTCGCCCAGACTGGAGTGCAGTGGCCACTCCCGGCCACCGCAGCCTCGACCTGCTGGGCTCCGGCGATCCTTCCACCTCAGCCTTCCAAGTAGCCGGAATTACAGGAGTGTGCTACCATGCCCGGCTGATTTTTTGATTTATTGTAGAGATGAGGTCTTGCTGCCCAGGCGGGTCTCGAACCCGCAGGCTCAGGCAATCCACTCACCTCAGCCTCCCAAAGGCGCGGGATTACAGGCTGAGCCACCGAGCCCGGCTTCATAAGATATTTTTAGGAGAGAATAGAAGAGTGATGGATTATAAACAGCAAAAAGGAATCTGAACAATTCAGTCATTACTTGGTATCTGCTGGGGATTGGTTCCAGGACCCTTGAAGATACCAAAATCTATAGATGCTCAAGTCCATTATATAAAATGGTATAGTATTTGCATATAACTTTTGCACATCTTCCCATATACCTTAAAGCATCTCTAGATTACTTATAATGCTGAATGTAATGCAAACATTATGGTACATAAATAGTTGCTACACCGTATTGTTTTTTATCTGCATTGTTACAAATAAGTTTTTTGTACTGTTGTACTTTATTGTTGTATTGTTATTTTTTGTTGTGTGGGGGGTTTGACCAGCAGATGGGGATCTTTGCACAGAATCTATTGGTGCCACCAAAGGAATCCTAGTGTAGATATACAGGCAAAAGATTAGTTCATTTACTAGACCTGGAATTTAAGAATTTAAGATAATTCCTAGACTTTCTGTCTTGGTGGAAAGCATAAGAGCACCCATGGGTGGAGGAACTGTCTCAATGGAACAGGCTGTGGCATAGACTGTGGCTTGGAACATTAATCTCAGAGAGAAGTCAACAGTCTTAAGATCCTCACTTACCTTATGTTGGCATCAACTTAATTCTGCAGATAGAGAAAATATGTGCTTTGACTTTTAGTTAATAGAAAGCTGAAAAACTAAAATTTCCCTTTGTGGGTTATCAAAACTACTTTGTATTTTCTGTTTTACTGCTTCATTTGCACCTCTAGTAGAGGGTGGCGAGAGCTTAGGAAAGCAGATAAAAAAGTAAATTAGTCAGATTTTCTGCCTCTAGCATCTTTGTTTGAAGAAATTGGTTGGCAGAAATGAGGTCTCATGATCACCTGTTATGTTTGAAAAAAATCTCCCTTGCATAATAAAATTATATATCATATACGAACAAAATCCTAAAATGTAATTAGTCACAGTACCATTTAAAACAAATAATTTCTCCTTAATACCACTCCCTTTAACAACAACCAGAAAAAAACTCCACAAGATAGAGCTGAGGAGAGTATCCTGGGTTCTTTTCAACTGGTCAATGGCAAAAGGGCAAAAACCAGAACGCTGTTATGCTGTATTAAATTTTAACATCCAATTAAAGGTAACATCTATAACCTTTCTTCTCTTGTGTTTGCCAAATATTTTTAAACATTAAACACTAAGTGCTGATTGCAAGAGAAGAGGAAAGCTCTTGCTGCTACACTCTGCCAGTGATAAAAGCTTTGTCCCTAGAGACTTAACTAACATTCAGCTACATGATACAATGCACACTGCACACAAAAAAACTTTGTTCTATTCCAAGGGTTTCCTTTAATCTAAATAGACCAAATAAAGTCTGGTATTATTATCTTTGATTTCATTACCTCCTATAAAAGTATAGGCATTGGATTTAAATAAGAATATCAAACAACAGAAAAATCTGAAACATTCTAAGCTTGGAAAAAATGGTTTGAATAAAAATTGTATATATTCTTTACCACTCTTCAACTTACCTATCTTTTTAATTTAATTCCAGCAATGAAAGTTTTCTATATTTGGGCAGACAGTTTCATGTAGTTTAGAATGAGGGTAGAGTATGGACTTGATATCTACATGTACTTCCTACTACTCATCTTGAATAAATAACTAAGTAGTTAGGACGGTACTGGTGACCAAAGCTATGTTGAAATGGTTTAGTAAAAAAAATTATAATAACTAAAATGATACTGGAATATCATATTAAACACAGAAAAGTATTATACAAAGAAGAGAAGATGGACAAAGACAAAGTTGGGGCTGAGAAAGACTCTTTCTAAAGTAATATCTTTTTCCATGGGCCAGCTTAATCTTCTCACTTCATACTAGCTTTTTACCACATAAAGAAAAACATAGCTGTCTAGAGCTAGAGAGTTGTACATTTTACAGCTTCAACTATAATCTTCAGTCCCAAATCCAAAAGGATCATTGAAGGTCCTCATTGATCCAACTATATCATGTGTCTACCTCTGGACAAATTAACTCTGCCTGGGTGGATGGAGACTTGTATCAAGCTCGAACAGATAGCTAGCTATCCCTGAAGTAAACACCTGGGACCAAGAGGTATGCTAAACTTATGAATGAGGAGTGAAAGATCCAGAAAAGGTGTGCTGGGCACACTATACTATAGATGTTCACTTCACTTCTCTAAAAAGTCAAACTCTTTGATAAGTTTTGTTTTTTGTTTTTTTGAGTCAGTCTCACTCTATTGCCAGGCTAGAATGAGTGGGACGCTCACAGCCACCGCATCCTCGACCTGCTGGGCTCAGGTGATCCTTCTGCCTCAGCCTTCCAAGTAGCTGGAACTACAGGCAAGCACTACCACACCCGGCTAATTTTTTAAATTTATTTTTGTAGAGAGGCAGTCTCGCCAAGTTGCCCAGACTGGTCTCGAAACCCTGAGCTCAGGAAATCCTCTTGCCTTGGCCTCCCAAAGTGCCGGGATTACAGGCTTCAGCCACTGCGCCCAACCCAATAAGTTTTTATATTAAAATAATGTCAAAGATGGCGATGGAACAGGTCAGACTGTGAGAGTCTCCGCAATAGCTAGTGTCCATTAAGACTCTCTGTGTGAGTGCGGGTGTGCCTGTGGGTAAGTGAAAGTCCGTCTCAGGGGTGACTTGGGTTCATGCACCTGGGGCTCTTCTCCAGAGGTGACTGCAACCACCCCCTCACCTGCCCTGAGATTGGAGCCACTGGCGTGGCAGGATCATCTGATGTTCTCGGGGCTCTCCTGAGAAGAGCTAGTAGATAACAGCTGCTCCTCACCACCTAGCACCCGGCCCATATCATCACCTGTGACAGCAGAGTGGCACAAGCCCCAGGATCTGTGGAGAGAGCAGAGTGGCAGGAGCCCCACCACCAGTGAGGAAACACTGACCCATGCCATTTGCTCTGCCTCAAGATCAGGCAGAGACATGCATTGGCCCACCCAGCTCTACCCAGCCTCCAGCCTGGGACCTAGGGGTTATCTCCTCATCAAACTCAGAAAGACAGACATTCCTTCCCCACACTGGAACAGGCACAGACACATCAGATCTGTGACAGCAGTGACAGAAAACCGGGTGAGGCCAGAGCTAATCCACCCTCCACCCACTGAGAGCAGAGGGGAGGGGCTGGATACCAGAGCTGCTTCTTAACACAGCAGCAGCAGTTGAAAGGAAGTTGGACTTACAGGAACAGCCACAGAGCAAGTTCTATTTTGGGAGTTTTTTATTTTTTGCTTATTTTTTTATTTTTGTTTTAGCTTTTTTCTCCTCTCCCTTTCTGTTTTTGGTTATGTTTTCGTACTTCCTTTGTTTCTGTTATTTTAAAGCTTTTTCTTTAGATTTTATATTTGTATATGGGTATTTTTGAAGGAGAGTACATCATAGGGTTTTTTTTTGTCAGTTTGTGTGTTTGCATGATTGTATGTCTCTGGGTTTTTTCTTTTTTGTCTTTTCTGTCTTTGTTTCTCTGTTTACTCTGTTTATTTGTTAGTTGGTACACCTGTTTGTTTTCCCTCTTCTTCTTCTCTCTCTCCACCTTCCTTTTGCCTTCTTCCTTCCTTTTTCCATTATTTTCCTTTTTCCTATCTCATTTTGCTTTCAGGGGGCAAACATATACCCCCACTGCATGGACACGTTGTAAGGCAGTGGGAAATGGGTTCCAGGGGGGCCACACACCTGTCAGCAGATACTGGGATCTGCAGATAATTTCTGAATCACAGCTCCCTGCTCAATTAAAACTCAAAACTGCAAAGAGTATATCTTCCCACCCCCAATCAACTTAAGAATTGAACAAAGCCAGAGGAATGACATAAGGAAGAATAGAAGATTGAGCAAATAGAAGTAAAAGCTACACCCCATTGATGACCAACAGAATTAAAGAAGAAGTAAAAAAAAAAAAAGGCGGGGGGAGGGTGCCTACACAAATGAAGAAAAACCTAAGGAAGAATATGGGTCTCACACAGACCCTTGGGAGGTCAACCACTGAGAATATAGACTTTGGAATGCAAACAATGAAGAGCCCCCAGAATGACTGGTCTCAAACCACAAACACAGATATCAAGATATTAGTGGAGAGAAGAAATAGTAATGAGGAGAGATAAGAGGAAAGAATGAAGGCATTGATAACAACAATAAAGAACACAGTCAATGAAATAATCAACAAACTGATAAGCATGGAAAGAATTAACCAAGCAGAAAAAAGAATCTCAGAGCTTGAGGACCAAAATATGGAACTAACTCAAACTTAAAAACATAGAAAAGAAGCTTAAAAAGAAAGAACCAAACCTCCAAAAAATAAATGATTATATCAAGATTAAGATTATATTAAGATTAATTGGGATCCCTGAGAATGACAGAGAGACACAGACCACCCTGGAACAAACATTCCATGAAATTACCCAAGAAAACCCTTCATCTCATCAGTGACACAACCATTCAAACACAAGAAATACAGAGAACTCCTGAAAGACAACAAATGAGAAGATCAACTCCTAGACACATAGCAATTCACCTACACAAAGTAGATATAAAAGAAAAAGTCCTAAAGGCAGCAAGAAAGAAAGGTCAGACTATCTACCAGGGAAGAACAGTCAGAATAGCAGCAGACTTATCTTCAGAAACACATTAGACTAAGAGAGATTGGAGTCCAATCTTCAAAGTTCTCAAAGATAAACAATTTCAACCAAGAATTACCTACCCAGCTAAGCTAAGTTTCATCAGCAATGGAGAATTAAAATTCCTCCCAGACATTCAATCTCTATGAGTTTTTGCTGCCTCCAGATCAGCTCTACAAGAAACACGTAAGAAACTATTAAACACAGAAAAAAGAAAAAAAATAACAATACCCTTTTCCAAGAATGTAGGGAAAAGATGGAAAACATACATAAGTCAACCCAAAAATAAAAAGAAAGAAAGCAAACAGAAGAAACAACAACAAACCCTATAAGAATCTCAGGATAGGGATAGACTCTCACATCTCAATAATTAGCCTGAATGTGAATGGACTAAATGCACCACTGAAAAGACACAGAATGGCAAATTCGATAGAATATCATGATGTGACAATATATTGTCTCCAAAAGACTCGTCTCACCAGGAAGGACACTCACAGACTCAAAGTAAGAGGATGAAAAACAAATTTTCAGGCAAACAGAACACAAAACAAAGCAGGAGTCACAATCTTAATATCATACAAAATACCCTTTAAGCTATCAAAAATTTAAAAAGATATGGAAGGGCACTACATAATGATAAAAGGTTGAATCCATCAACAAGAAATATCCATCCTAATCATATATGTACCCTACATAGAGGTACCAACTTTCATAAAGCAGCTCCTAGGTAAACTAAAAAAAAAGATATTGATTCTAATACTATCATAACTGAGGACTTACATACGCCACTAACAACCCTGAACAGATCATCAAGACAAAAAAGTCAACATGGTGATCCAGAACCTAACGGGACACTTGACCGAATGGAGTTAACTGATACCTGCAGAACACTCCAACAACAGGGGAATATACATTCTACTCATCACCACATAGAACATACTCTACGATAGACCACATCCTCAGCCATAAATCAAGCATAAACAAATTTCATACGATTAAAATACTACCATGCAACTTCTCAGACCACAGTGGAATAAAAATAAATATCAGCACCAATAAAGTTCCCCTAAAACCCACAAAAATATGGACACTCAATAGCATGATGCTAAACAACTCCTAGGTCAACATGGAAATCAAAACAGAGATTAAAAGATACCTGGAAACAAATGAAAATTAGGAAACATCTTACCAAAACTTCTGGGATGCCATGAAAGCAGTACTAGGAGGAGAATTCATCTCTATGAACACACATGAAGAAAATGGAAAGATCACAAGTTAACAGTCTAGCAAATCACCTAAGGAAGCTGGAAAAGCAAGATCACCAAAACGTTAACTTCAGCAGAAGAATCCAGATCACCAAAATAAGAGCCCAAATTCAGTACACAGAAGACAAAAAGATAATACAAAAGAATCAATGACACAAAAAGCTAGTTCTTTGAAAGGATAAACAAGATTGCTGGACCCATAGCTAGACTGACCAAGAAAAAGAGAGAAAAAGCGTAAATAAACGCAATCTGAAATGCAAAAGATAAAGTCACAAATGACCCCGAAGAAACACAAAAACATTATCAGAGAATACTCTGTACACTTGTATGGAAACAAACTTGAAAATATAAAGGGAATAGAGGACTTTCTGACATCACACAATCTCCCCAGGCTGAAACAAGAAGAAATCGAGACCCTGAATAGACCAATAACAATCCAGGAAATCAACTATGTCATAAGGAAACTATCTACCGGCCGGACTCGGTGGCTCAGCCTGTAATCCCAGCACTTTGGGAGGCTAAGGTGAGTGGGTTGCCTGAGCCCACGGGTTCGAGACCCTCCCGGGCACCTTGGCGAGACCTCATCTCTACAATAAATTAGCAGGGCGTGGTAGCTTGAGCCTGTAGTTCTAGCTACTTGGAAGGCTGAGGCGGAAGGATCGCCAGAGCCCAGTAGGTCGAGGCTGCGGTGGCCGGGAGCATGCCACTGCACTCCAGTCTGGGTGACAGAGTGAGACTCCAACTCAAAAAGAAAGAAAACTATCTACCAAAAATAGTTTTGAACCAGATGGCTTTCCAGCAGAATTCTACAATACATACAAGGAGGAGCTGATACCAATCCTATTGAAAGTATTTCAGGCAATCGAGAAATATGGAACTCTCCCTAAATCATTTTATGAAGCTAACATCACATTGATACCCAAACCAGGTAAAGATCCAACAAAGAAAGAGAACTACAGGCCAATATCCCTGATGAATGTAGATGCTAAAATTCTCAAGAAGATCCTAGCAAACTGGATCCAACAACACATCTCAAAAAATCATCCACCATGACCAAGTAGGCTTCATCCCCAGGAAACGGGGCTGGTTCAACATCCATAAGACTATAAACATAATTACATACATCAACAGATGTAAAAAAAACAACAACATGATTACATCATTAGATGCAGAAAAAGCTTTCAATAAAATCCAGCACTCCCTCTTAATAAAAACCCTCCCTTGAACATCTATCATAATACTACAAGAAAAGTACGGACAGTGTGGGAAACTATGGGGGGGGTAGGGAGGGGAAGGGAGGTGGGACTAATGGTAGTCAATATCTGTCTGGGGACAAGGAGATACCCCTTATCAACAAGGGTGTCTGAATGATGTATATTTATAAACCTAAACCTTAACTGTACCCCACAATTTTAAAATAAAAAATGTTTAAAATGAAAATAAATAAATAAATAAATAAAAATCCTCAAACATCTAGGCCTAGATGGAACATACCTCAAAATAGTAAGAGCCATCTATGAGAAACCCACAGCCAACATACTGCTAGACAGACAGAATTTGGAACCATTTCCTCTGAAAACCAGAACAAGACAAGGATGCCTATTCTGATCCCTCCTGTTCAATATAGTTTTGGAAGTCCTAGTCAGAGCAATCAGACAAGAGAAGGAGCTCAGGTGTATCCAAATAGGAAAAAAGGAAGTCAAATTATCCTTCTTTGCAGATGACAAGATGCTATATGTCGAAAAATCTAAGAGAATCTGTCAAAAATCTCCTCGCATTGATAAAGGACTTTGGCAAAGTCTCAGGGTATAAAAAAATATGCAAAAGACAGTAGCATTTCTATACACCAACAATAAACAAACAGAAACCCAAATAAAAAGTACAGTCCCATTCGCAATAGTCACACAAAAAAAGAAAAAGAAATACTTTGGCATCTTCCTAACTAGAGACATGAAAGACCTTTACAACGAAAACTACAAAACACTGCTCAGAGAAATCAAAGATGACACAAACAAATGAGAAAATATTCCATGCTTATGGATTGGAAGAATCAACATTGTTAAGATGTCCGTCCCCATTAAATTACCAGCAACATTCTTCTCAGAACTGGAAACGACATTACAGGAATTCATATGGAAACATAAATCACTACAAATAGCCAAAACAATCCTCAGCAAAAAAAAACAACAAAGCAACAAAGCGGGAAGTATCACACTCACAGACTAAAAAAACTACAATAATCAAAACAGTCTCGTAATGGTACAAGAACAGGCATACAGACCAATGGAACAGGACAGAGATTCCAGAAGTCAAACCTTAATTTCTCAACCAGCTCATCTTCAATAAAGCCTCCACCAACAACCACTGGGGAGAAAAGAACCTATTTAGTAAATGGTGCTGGGAAAACTGGCTGACCACATGCAGAAGATTAAAACAAGACACTTACCTACCACCCTACACAAAAATCAACTCTAAATGGATCAATGACCTAAACATAAAACCTCAAAGTATAAGAACCTTAGAAAATGCAGGAGATACCCTTGTGGAAATTGGAACTTGCAACCAATTCCTGATCAAAACCCCAAGTGCCCATGCCATAAAAGATAAGATAGAAAAGTGGGACCTCATCAAACTGACAAGCTTTTGCAAAGCCAAGGAAACCATCAGAGTCCAGAGAGACAGCCCACAGATTGAGAAAAAATTTTGTCAACTGTATGTCTGACAAAGGCCTAACATCTAGTATCTACAAGGAACTCAAATGTGCCGAAAAGATAAGAACAAACGGCCCCATTACAAAGTGGGCAAAAGATATGACTAGACACTTCTCAAAAGAAGACATATGAGCAACCAACAGATACATGAAAAAATGCTCAGCCTCACATGGTGCAGTGACTTACAATTATAATCCAAGCACTTTGGGAGGTCAAGGAAGAAGATTGCCTGAGCGCATGGGTTCGAGACCAGCCTGGGCAACCTGGCAAGACCTCATCTCTACAATAAATCAAGAAAAATTAATTAACAGAACATGCCTGTTAGTTCCAGTTACTTGGAAGGCTGAGGCAGAAGGAAGGCCTCTAAGCCCAGCAGGTCAAGGCTGCAGTGGCCCTGCGTGTGCCTCTGTACCTCAGTCTGGGTGACAGAGTAAAACTCTGAATCTTAAAAAAAAAAAAAAAAAGCCTAGACTCAGTAGTCATCAAAGAAATGCAAATTTAAACCACACTGAGATATACCACCTAACTCCAGTCAGGATGGCCATCATCAATAACTCAAAAAACAACAGATGCTAGAGAGTATACGGGAAAAAGGGAACACTGCTACACTGTTGGTGGGAGTGTAAACTAGTACAACCTCTGTGGAAAACAGTTTGGAGATTCCTAAAAGATCTAAAAATCAACCTTCCATATGACCCTGCAATCCCCCTACTGGGAATATACCCAGAGGAACTCAAATCACTTTGTGAAAAAGATACCTGCACATGCATGTTTATTGCAGCATTATTCACAATAGCAAAAACATGGAACCCACTGCGCTGCCCATCAAAAGAGGCCTGGATAAAAAAAAATGTGGTACATATACACGATGGAATATTATGCAGGTATAAAGAAGGACAAAATTATGAACTTCACAGCAACTTGGATGGACTTAGAGTCTATAATACTGAGTGATCTATCACAGAAACAAAGAACTGAGAATTGCACGTTCTCACTCATAAGCAGACCTTGAACAATTATCATACTACTATAACAAAAGGATTGGCAGTAGTGGGAAACTGCCAGGGAAGGGGTGGGCATACCTCATCAACAAGGGTTCCTGCATAATGAACATTTGTATATCTAACCCCAAATTGTACCCCACATCTTTAAAATAAAAAATAAAATAATGTCCCTATGCTTTCTGTTGAATTAAAAATAGTGACTTAGGGAAGATAGAACTGATCTTGTTTTGTTTAGTAGTTAAACTTCTTAGATAATGCTATCACTTTTGAGTTTATTTATCTAAATTGTCCAAAAAGAATTTAAAATAATTTTTTCTTTCTTTTTTTTTTTTTAGAAAGCAGCATTTATTGAGAGGACAGAAAAGCTCCCACAGTGGGAGGGGACTCAAAGAGGTTGCCCCAAGATAATTCTTAAGTTATATAAATATAATACCAGAATATAAATTAGATGTGAAACAAAAAAGGAAAAAATGAGGGAGGAAACAAAATGAGATCACAAATAATGTAATCTATAATGCAGGTATACATATTGCTAAATAAAACATATAGGAAGCCGGGTGCAGTGGTTCACGCCTATAATCCCAGCACTTTGGGAGGCAGAAGCGAGAGGATTTCCTGAACCCAGGGGTTCAAGACTAGCCCGGGCAATTTGGTGAGACCTCGCCTCTACAATAAATAAAAAAAAATTAGCCATGGGCGGTGGCATGTGCCTGCAGTTGCAGCTACTTGGAAGGCTGAGGCGGAATGATCGCCTGAGCCCAGCAGGCAGGTGGAGGCTCCAACCTGAGTGACGGTGAGACTTCAACTCAAAAAAAAAAAAAAGAAAAAAAAATATATATATGAGGCCATTGTTTTGGACACAGTACCTCTCCAAAACTAGGCCCAACAGACTAAACCAAAATGGAGTTACTCATGCTGAAGCTGCAAACCATCAAGCCAAATCTAAGTTGTTTATCTGACCATCCAAGAAGTCAGGAGATAAATTATAGCCAAATCTCCAAACAGGCCAGTGTTACCCAGCAATATAAAAAGTACCTTCTGCTTTAAACTTTCCAAAGAAAGTAACTTTGAAATAACCATTCCACTTTTTATTCTCTGTATCTGCTTTCCTCCGCCCTTTCCTGTCCATAAATCCAAGCTCCTTTGCTTAGCTTATTGGAATGCTCATTCTACTTCATAGGATGAGGTCGTACCCAATTCTAGAATCACAAATAAATATCAACTAATTAACTTCTTTGACTAAATGTATTGTATTACTGTCTTTTGACAGCATTCACTACAAGTAGGTTACAAATCTGAGTAAGTTTTCCAGTAACTTTCTCAGTTATATAATTCATGATGTATACTAGGTAGTAAACCAATTGCCTAAGAAGCATAAAATACACATACAAAAAAATGTATAATGCACTTCATACACAATCAGAAAGGGACTTCTGCCATAAATCACCGCTTAGCCCCCATAATAATTTTGATATCTCTCTTCATTTATTAGGGATAAAGGGATAGATAGTGACTATGCTAGCGAACGGACAAAGTGGGTGGGGTCTGCTATTTTAGAAGTGCTCTGTGTTAGCCGGGCTCGGTGGTTCAGCCTGTAATCCCGTACTTTGGGAGGCTGAGGTGAGTGAATTGCCTGAGCCCGCGGGTTCGAAACCCACCTGGGCAACTTGGCGAGACCTCATCTCTACAATAAATCAAAAAATTAGCCGGGTGTGGTAGTGCACGCCTATAGTTCCAGCCACTTGGAAGGCTAAGGCAGAAGGATCGCCGGAACCCAGCAGGTCGAGGCTGCAGTGGCCAGGAGCGGCCACTGCACTCCAGTCTGGGCGACAGGTGAGACAGTGAGACTTCAACTCAAAAAAAAAAGAAGTGCTCTGTGATATAACCTCAAGCAAAGACTTAAGTAAACGGATGATATCAACTTTGAGAATATTTGGGAGAGCATCCCAGGCAGAGGAAACAATAAGAATAAAGCCCAGCAAGCAAAGCATGCTTGATATGTTCGAGGAAAAGCAAGGTCAGTGTATCTGGAGCAGAATGAGTAAGAGAGAAAATGGTAGGGCACTGAGGGGTAGAACCAGACCATGCCAGGCAGGGTAAGCCATGGTGAAGACCCGCTGCTATTCTAAGCATGAAGGGAAACCACTTGGAGGGCTTTGAGCAGAGTATTGATATATGACTTTGATTATAAAAGAATGACTCTGGCCAGGCATGATGGCGCACACCTGTAATTTCATCAACTCAGGAGGCTGAGGCAGGAGGATCATTTGAGCCCAGGAGTTGGAGACCAGCCCAAGCAACGTAATGAGACCTCATCTATAAATATTTTTTTTGGAGGATGAGGTAGGAGAATCACTTGAACCCAGGAGTTCAAGGCTGCAGTAAGCTATGATCATGCCACTGCACTCTAGTCTGGGCAAGAACCCATGTTTAAAAAATTAAATGAAGTTTTAAAAAAACAATAAAAATTGACTGGCTGCTGTGTAGGGAACAGACAGCAAACCAGGATAAGAAGCTAATTAACGAGGTTCAGATAAGAGACTTAAATACTTTAGGACTAAGAGAAAGCACTGAAGGCAAGGAGAAGTGGTCACATTTGAGACAGATTTTAGAGGTAAATCTGAATGTACAGTGAGAGAAGACTGGCAGTTGGAAAGCAGTCCCCTAAGGATGATGGAGATAAGGTTGGTCTGTATATATTCCTGCTAAAGTTATTTATCTTAACATCAAGAGAGTAAAAATCTTAAACCATAAAATAGGGAAATAAATATTGTATAATCTGAAAATCCTTCACTTTCCTTTATGACCTCAACTGCTCATGCACAAAAGCAGAACTTGTAATTACCACAGACAATGTTTCAAGGAGTTAAAAAAATATCCTCCTATCAGTCTTGCATAGTGTCTTGTCATGCCCTAGTGCCGCCTTCTTAAAAAGGCCTCTAGTGCAATGAGATAGCTCAGACTACCATACCAAAATCTTCATAGGTACTCAAACTAGAGGTTTTCTAAGGAGGTCACCTACATTGAATATGACATGAGTTGGTATTCCTTAATAACTGGCACAGTGAAAAGAGAAGACAGGCAGGGCTTGGTGGCTCAGACTGTAATCCCAGTACTTTGGGAGGCCGAGGCGAGTAGATTGCCTGAGCCTGTGGGTTTGAGAGCAGCTGGGGCAACTTGGCAAGACCTCGTCTCTACAGTAAATCAAAAATTAGCCGGGCATGGCAGCACATGCCTGCAGTTCTAGTTATTTGGAAGGTGGAGGTGGAAGGATCGCCAGAGCCCAGTAGGTCGATGCTGGGGTGGCTGTGAGCATGCCACTGCACCCCAGCCTGGGTGACAGAGTAAGACTCCAACTAAAAAAAAAAAAAAGAAAGAAAGAAAGAAAGAAAAGAGGAGACAGACAGCGAAATGAAGTCATCTGGAGAGGATTAATGAAACCTTCATTTTTCAAACTGGTTAATGGTTTCAGTCATCTTGTACTTTGGAAACAAAGCATTTGACTTCAAGGAAAGTTAAGAGAAAGGCAGGTAAAAAAAAACAGGAAATTGGGTATTTTATCTAGAAGCAACAACAATGTCGTCTAAAATTTGCACTTTGATCAATAAGTCTTTCTAGAAACTGCATATCCAGACAAATAAAGGCCCAGAGAATTTGTTGTCAGATCTGTACTACAGAAAATGTTAAAGGGAGTTTTTCAAGCTGAAGAAAAATATTAGATGTAAACTCAAATCTATACTAGATGCATTTTTTTTGTTTGTTTGTTAACAGCCAGAATCCCACTCACCCAGGCTGGAGGGCAGTGACACACTCACGGCCACTGCAGCCTCGACCTCCTGGGCTCAGGTGATCATTCCACCTGAGTCTTCCAAGTAGCTGGAACCACAGGTGTGCGCCACAGCATCTGGCTAATTTTTTGATTTATTGTAGAAACAAAGTCTCGCCAAGTTGCCCGGGCTGGTCTTGAACTCCTGGGCTTAGGCAATCCTCTTGCCTCTGCCTTCCAAAGTACTGGGATTACAGGTGTGAACCACCACTCTCGGTTCTATACTGAATGTAAAAAATGTGTAAGTAGATATAAAACATTTATTTTTTCATATCTGAGCTTCTTTACACATTGTTTAGTTGGTTAATAGTATAAATAAAAGCATTTGTATGATAGCAAAAACACAAAGAACAGCAGGAGTATCAAGTCATATATGATAAGAGTACAACATTATTTGAGGGATATCCAAAGAAAATGAAATCACCACTTGTAAGGAAGTCTGCACTAGTATATGCATTGCAGTATTATTCACAATTGGCAAGATATGGAAACAGATAAATGGATAAAGAAACTTATATATACACAAGAAATGGAATATCATTTAATCTTTAAAAAAAAGATCCTGCCACTTATGATAACTTGGATAAACCTAGAGGACACTATGCTAAATGAAATAAGCCAGAAAGAAAGAAATACTACATGATCTCATTTATATGTGGACTCTGAAAAATATATATACGATATATAAAACACATAGAAATAGTGAGTATACTGGTGGTTACCAAGGGTGGGAAAGAGGGGTAATACAAATATGTAGGTCAAAGTGTACAAAGTTGTAGTTATATAGGATGAATAAGTAAAAAATAAAGAAAAAAGGATATAGAAACCTTAACAACTAAATTGGCATAATTAAGCTATAGAAGAGTATATCCGCAAACTGCAGAATACATGTTATTGTTTCTTGGTTTTTTTTTTTTTTTTTTTTAATTTAGAGACTTACTCTCACCCAGGCTGGAGTGCAGTGAAATACTCATGGCCACTGCAGCCTTGACCTGCTGGGTCCAGGTGATCCTTCCACCTCAGCCTTCCAAGTAGCTGGAACAACAGGTGCACACCACCACACCTGGCTCATTTTTTGATTTGTTGTAAGAGATGAGGTCTCGCCAAGTTGCTCGGGCTGGTCTCGAACCCCTGGACTCAGGTAATCCTCTTGCCTCGGCCTCCCAAAATGCTGGGATTACAGGCGTGAGCCACCACTCCCAGTTCATGTTATTTTAAAGTGCAGAAAGAACATTCAGCTGCTGCATCTCAATAATATTTTACAACACTCACTAAACCTAAAAAGATGAGCTCATATAGTTTTTGTGTGATGACTAAAACAGAATCGAATTAGAAATCAATTACAAAAAAAAAAATCTGGAAAACCCCTGGTAAGCCAGGCACGGTGGCTCAGCCTGTAATCCTGCGCCTTTGGGAGGCTGAGGTGAGTGGATTGCCTGAGCCCGCGGGTTCGAGACCCACCTGGGCAACTTGGCGAGACCTCATCTCTACAATAAATAAAAAATCAGCCAGGCGTGGCAGCACGTGCCTGTAGTTCCAGCTACTTGGAAGGCTGAGGTGGAAGGATCGCCGGAGCCCAGCAGGTCGAGGCTGCGGTGGCCGGGAGCGGCCACTGCACTCCAGTCTGGACGACAGAGTGAGACTCCAACTCAAAAAAAAAAAAAAAAAAGGAAAGAAAGAAAAGCGCCTGGTATTTGCAATTAAAACAACATACTTCCAAATAACATATAGAACAAATAAGAAATCATAGGAAAATTATAAAATGTTTTGAACTGATTGATAACATTATCAAAAATTTAGGATACAGCTATAACAGTGTTTAAAGAAAAATCTACAGCTCTAAATATTTACATTAGGAAAAAAGGCTTAAAATTAATTATCTAAGTTTTTATCTTAAAAAGTTTTAAAAAAAGCACAAATTTAAATAAAGAAAGCAGACAGGAGGAAATAACAGTGTCAGATATGAGGAAAAAGCCGGGCTCGGTGGCTCAGCCTGTAATCCCATGCCTTTGGGAGGCTGAGGTGAGTGGATTGCCTGAGCCCGCGGGTTCGAGACCTGCGTGGGCAACTTGGCGAGACTTCATCTCTACAATAAATCAAAAAATAGCCAGGCATGGTAGTGTGCACCTGTAGTTCCAGCTACTTGGAAGGCTGAGGCAGAAGGATTGCCGGAGCCCAGCAGGTCGAGGCTGCGGTGGCCAGGAGTGGCCACTGCACTCCAGTCTGGGCGGCAGAGTGAGACTCCAACTAAAAACAAAAAACAAAAAAACCAAAAAAACAAAAAACAGATATGAGGAAACTTGTTAGATAAGGACATCTACAACAGAAAAAAGTGGCAGCTTTGTAGTTGCTAATGTAGCATGATCTGTGTCAAGCAGAAACAGCAAGATGCAGAATACATAAATACTAGCACATGTGAAGGTATGTGCTTTTTAAAGAATGTGTGTGTGTGTGTGTGTGTGTGTGTGTTTACTTTTATATGTTCACATATGTATAAAACATCTCTGAAAATATACACCAGAAGCTGAAAATAGTGAGTGTTACTGGAAAGGAGACCTGTGTATCTTGTGTATGTAGGTAGTACCACAGTGAGTACTATTTTGCCCTTTAGAATTTAATACTGTAGATTTGAATTCTCTATTAAAAGTTTTTATATTAAAAAAAAGGATGAATGAATATCACAAAATAAGAAAAGAGGAGAAATGAGGAAAACAAAAGCAAAAAGGACTGGAGTCAGAAGCCCTAGATAGGTTATTTAGATAGTTTAGTTTTCTGAATAAGCAGCCTCCTTTGAGGCAGCAGGTCATTATCTAGATAAGATAGCCAAGAAACAAAGATGCTTCTGTGGTCCTTTTCTACCTACCCTTACAGTGTGTCTAAAGCAACCATGGCAGGAGTCCTTTGCTAAATATAACTAAGGGGATTAAAAAGGTACAGATAGACGAGCTCATAGGATTTCCCATTTACTGTTACAGTAGTCCAAACTCAGGAATCTTTCTTTGAGCCTGTAGATTCCACCCAAGCTACCATGTATCCTCTGCTCTCTATCTACCTTGGAGAAAAAAGGAATGGAGCAATAATTGCTTCATGACCACATACACAGGGTAATCACAAAAGCTAGCAGTCAGAACTTGCTATTGTGGTATTTCAAGCGTCAAGAACTCAGATAAAAGCAATTTATCTGAGTAAAATAAAAATATTTACCTTTCCTTTGGATAAAATATTTGAATTCTCCTAATTTTAAAATTCAAGTTACCCTCCGTGTTCAAAACTATGGGGATAGTGGGATCTTATTTATAGCTCTCCAAACAGCTATAAATAAGGTTTTATTTTATCTTCTAGAGTAATTTCTCCTCTCTGATTTTGTTACATACTTCTGAAACAATAATAACCCTTGTTTTCTGTGGTTTAAATATATTTTCTATTTTTAAACAGTACCAATCCTGAGGCAGCATTTTTTTTTTTCCTTGAGTTGGAGTCTCACTCTGTCACCCAGACTGGAGTGCAGTGGTCGCTTCCGGCCACCGCAGCCTCAACCGGCTGGGCTCTGGCAATCCTTCCGCCTCAGCCTTCCGAGTAGCCGGAATTACAGGCATGCGCTACCATGCCCGGTTGATTTTTTGATTTATTGTAGAGATAAGGTCTTGCTGCCTATTTAGATTTATCTTTGTAACAAGCACCTTTTAAGCCAGTCTGATTAAAATAATCCACAAAATAAATCATCCTATCTGATTCAATTATTCAAACAGTACCACTAGTATAGAAAAGGGTGATCAAAATAGTAGTATTTGGAATTTATCTTAAGAATTCTTAAGTTTTCCATGAAGTACTCTATTAAAATAAATCTCCATCACTTTCCTTAACCAACGAATAAACTATCACAGTCTTCTCAGGTAAGGTAATAATAGGTTCCTTTAGCCATGTAAATAAGAATTACAGTAGTACGGAAAATAGCAAATATGCAAACTTGTGTCATTTCTTGAAACACAGACATGGATTCATATTTAGCTCAAAGTCAGTAAAATGACACTTGAATTTGTTTAAACATTAAGAAAAGATGAATCCACAACCTGGGAAAAGACAAACTAGATCTTTAAATCAATCCAAAAAATTATTCAAATTTAATTCCAGTCATTATCAACTCACCAACAAAAAAATAACTACTTCTGTCTCTTGACTCTATATTCAATGTGAAAGTTAGAGATAAATTTTAGGTATAAAAATAGAATCATTTAGGTTTGGAGAATCTGAAAAATATTGTATATAATTTACATTATCTTTATTATTTATTTTGTCCAACTTCATAAGAAATAAAATTGTGAGTAAATGAGGCAAAAGCTAAAAAATATCTAATATCAATCATAGCAAATTTTCATCTCACTTAAGTATAGTTAAAATAATTAACTCACATATTATACAAAATAGAAAAATCAGTGGGATTACATACATGATTAGGTTCAAATATACTTCTCCACCTGAAAATTTTATACTTTCCCCTCTCCAGAGAAAAAGAAAATCTATTTTCATTCGAAGATAAAATAGTATGAGTTCCAAAGGTAGAATATTTTCCTGAGAGCCAAAGAGAAAAAGAAAAGTTGCCAATAATGTAGGTGGAAAGATTTTATTGAAAGGCTATTTTCTCATAAATCATTTGTATATTTTTGTATACTTTTTGCATATTTTTTGTTATTGTAAATAGTGTTTAATTCATTGTGAAATATATTAAATATACAGATATAACTAGAAAATAATGTAATGAGCACCTATATGTGTATATTCCCAGCTTTATAATATTTTAGCACTATGCATTATTACCTGTTGCTATTCTTCTTCCCTCAATTAAGCATTATAAATATAATTACTCTTCCCATTGCATTGTTCTCCTATTACATCTTCCTTCTCTAGTGTTTCCTAGAGAAAAGCTACTGCTTTAATAAAGGATATCATTCCCTTCACATTATAAAATATACAAAACAATATATTGCTCAAAGATAAACTTCTAGTAAAAACATAAAAATATATATAAGAATGAAAATTCTTCGGAAACACTAGAGAAGGAAGAAGAAAGAAGAATGTAATAGGAAAACAATACAATGGGAAGAGTAATTATATTTATAACGCTTAATTGAGGGAAGAAGAATAACAACAGAAAATAATGCATAGTGCTAAAATATTATAAAGCTGGGAGTAAACACACATAGGTGCTCATTATATTATTTTCTAGTTATACCTGTATATTTAATATATTTCACAGTGAATTAAACACCATTTACAATAACAAAAAAATGCAACAAGTATACAAAAATATACAAATGATTTATGAGAAAATATCAGATTTTGTCATTGTTGTTGCTGTTGTTGTTGTTGTTGCCCAGGCTGGAGTGCAGTGGCACACTGACTGCCACTGCAGCCTCGACCTGCTGGGCTCAGGTGATCCTTCACCTCAGCCTTCCAAGTAGCTGGAACTACAGGCATGTGCCACCACTCCTGGCTAATTTTTTTATTTATTGTAGAGATGAGGTCTCACCAAGTTGCCCAGGCTGTTCTCGAACTCAGGCAATTCTCTCACCTTGGCCTTCGCAAGTGCTGGGATTATAGGCATGAGCCACAGCTCTGGCCCAAAATATCAGATTTTATTAAAATACAGTCGAAAAAGTATAAATAAATTACATAAATACATGCTTATGATAGAGACAGTCTATATTTTAAAGACAGAAATTCTCCCCCAAATAAACCTGTAAATTTTAAGAATTTTAATAGCCTTTTTCTTGAACTTGACAAGTGACCATAAAATGTACACAAAAAAGTAAAGAGCAAGGAATGGCCAATATACTCATGAAGAAGAACAAATTGGGAGAATCTGCCCTACCAAAATTCCTTTGCCAAATGCCAACAATTATTAAAACCAAGTTAAAGACACAGTGGTAGTAGCAAAGCAATCAAAGAAAAGAGTGAATTCTTTCACACCATATACAGAAATTACTGCCAGGTGGAATAGAGTCCTAAAGGTAAGAGGCTATCTGTAAAAATTTTAAAAGGTAATTTCTAACAAAAATGTTATTACATTACAGCAAGAAAGTATTTCCTTTTTATTTCTGAGTTGGAGTTTCACTCAGTCACCCAGGTGGGAATGCAGTGGCATGCTCAGGTGATCAGACTCTGCTTGCTGGGCTCAGCTGATCCTTCTGCCTCAGCCATCCAAAGTAGCTAGAACTACAGGTGTATGCTACCAGCCTGCTAAACGTTTGGTTTATTGTAGAGATGAGGTCTCGCCAAGTTACCCAGGCTAGTCTCGTACCCTTGGGTTCAGGCCTCTCATCCTGGCCTTCCAAAATGCTGGCATTACAGACTTGAACCACCGCGTCCAGCCTAAGAGAGGATATTTTGTTGTTCTTGTTGTGTTGCCCAGGCTGGAGTGCAGTGGCATGCTGACTACCATCACAGCCTCGACAAAAGACTAAAAGCACTAACAATTAAAAAAAGACTAATAAATAAACCACATTAAAATTAAAAAGTTTGATTCATCACAAAGCACAATAAACAAATTTTTTAAAGATAAGTCACCTATTATGAAAATGCTTAATATGCATTATCTCTAATAATATATTTCCAGGCCAGGTGTGGTGGCTCACACCTATAATCCCAGCAATTTGGGAAGTTGAGGTAAGAGAATTGCATGAGCCTGCAGGTTCAAGACCAGCCTGGGCAACCTGGCAAGACCTCACATCTACAATAAACCTAAAAAAAAAAAAAAATTAGCTGGGCATGGTAGCATGTGCCTGTAGTTCCAGCCACTTGGAAGTCTGAGGTGGAAGGATCACCTGAGCCCAGCAGGTCAAGGAATGCGGTGGCTGAGAGCATGCCACTGCCCTCCAGCCTGGGAGACAAAGTGAGAGTCCAATTCAAAAATAATAATAATTATTAATATTATTATTTAATAATAATATTAATAATGTTGGTATCAATAATTAGCCTGAATGTGAATGGACTAAATGTACCACTGAAAAGACACAGAATGGCAAAATGGATAAAATATGAGGCAACAATATATTGTCTCCAAGAGGCACATCTCACCAGAAAGGACACTCACAGACTCAAAGTAAGAGGATGGGAAACAAATTTTCAGGTGAACGAAACACAAAAGAAAGCTGGAGTTGCAATCTTAATCTCAGACAAAACACCCTTTAAGCTATCAAAAACCAAAAAAGATGAAGAAGGTCACTATATAATGATAAAAGGTTCAATCCATCAACAAGAAATATCCATCCTAAACATATATGTACCTAATATAGGAGCACCAATGTTCATAAAGCAGCTTCTGGGCAAACTTTAAAAAGAGATTAACTCTAACACTATCATAATGGGGGACTTTAATACCCCACTCACAACCCTAGACAGATCATCAAGACAAAAACTCAGCAAGGACACCCAGAACCTCAATGAGATGCTTGGAGAAATGGACTTAATTGATACTTACAGAACACTCCACCTAAAGACCACAGGCTATACATTCTACTCACCACCACATGGAACGTACTCCAGGATCAACCACATCATTGGCCATAAATCAAACATAAACAAACTTCATAAGATTGAAATCTTGCCATGCACCTTTTCAGACCACAGTGGAATAAAAATAAATATCAAGACCAATAAAATTTCCCCAAAGCCCACAAAGACATGGCCACTAAACAACATGATGCTGAACAACGACTGGGTCAACACTGAAATCAAGGAAGAAATTGAAAGATTCCTGAAAACAAATGAAAATGAAGAAACATCTTACAAAAATCTCTGGGATGCCATGAAATCAGTTTTAAGAGGAGAATTTATATCTCTACGAGCACACATCAAGAAAATGGAAAGACCACAGGTGAAGAGCCTAACAAACCACCTAAGGGAGCTGGAAAGAAAAGGCCCCAAAACCCCAACTTTAGCAGAGGAATCCAAATCACAAAAATAAGAGCCAAAATATGGGACATGGAAGACATAAATATCTAGAAAATATCAACAAAACAAAAAGCTGGTTCTTTGAAAGAATTAACAAGATTGATGGGCTCCTAGCCAGACTGACCAAGAAAAAGAGAAAGCCTAAATAAACACAATCAAAAACACAAAAGATCAAATCACAACTGACCCCGAAGAAATACAAAAGATTATAAGAGATTACTATGTACAAGTTTATATGGGAATAAACTTGATAAACTAGATGAAAAGGAAGACTTTCTGATATCACACAACCTACCCAAGTTGAAACAAGTAGACATTGAGACACGGAATAGACCAATAACAATTCAGGAAATTGACTCTGTCATACCACAACTACCTACAAAAAAAAGCCCTGGACCAGATGGCTTTCCAGCAGAATTCTACAAAACATACAAAGAAGAGCTGATACTAATCCTATTAAAAGTCTTCCAGGCAATTGAGAAAGATGGAATTCTCCCCAAATCATTTTACGAAACTAACATCACATTGATACCCAAACGGGGTAAACATGCAACAAAGAAAGAGAACTACAGGCCAATATCCCTTATGAACATAGATGCAAAAATCCTCAACAAAATTCTAGCAAATCGAATCCAAAAACACATCTCAAAAATCATCCATCATGACCAAGTAGGCTTCATCCCCAGAATGCAGGACTGGAATTACATTCAACATAAATTTAATTAAATACATCAACACTTGTAAAACCAAGAACCATGTGATATCTCATTAGATGCAGAAAAAGCTTTTGATAAAATTCAGCACCCCTTCTAATAAAAACCCTCAAACACCTAGGCATAGAAGGAACATATCTCAAAATAATAAGTGCCATCTATGACAAACCCACAGCTAACATATTGCTAAATGGACAGAAACTGGAAACATTTCCCCTGGAAACTGGAACAAGGCTGCCCACTCTCACCCCTCTTGTTCAATATTGTGTTGGATGTCCTAGCCCAGGCAATTAGACAAGAGAAGGAAATTAGGAGTATCCAAATAGGAAAAGAGGAAGTCAAGTTATCCTTCTTTGCTGATGATATGATCCTATACCTTGAAAATCCGAGAGAATCTGTCAAAAACCTGCTTGCACTGATAAAGGACTTTGGCAAAGTCTCAGGGTACAAAACAAACATGCAAAACTCAGTTGCATTCCTATATAACAACAACAAGCAGGCAGAGATCCAAATAAAAAGCACAATCCCATTCACAATAGCCACAAAAAAAATGAAATACCTTGGCATCTTTCTAACCAGAGAAGTGAAAGACCTTTACGATGAGAATTCTAAAACACTGCTCAAAGAAATCCAAGAAGACACAAACAAATGGAAAAATATACCATGCTCATGGATAGGAAGAATCAACATTGTTAAGATGTCCATCCTACCAAAGGTAATCTACAGATTCTACACAATACCCAGTAAGTTACCAACATCATTCTTCTCAGACCTGGAAATGACAATACAGAAATTCATATGGAAACATAAATGACCACGACTAGCCAAAACAATCCTTAGCAAGAGAAACAAATCAGGAGGTATCAAACTTCCAGACTTAAAACTCTACCATAAACCTACAGTAATCAAAACAGCCTGGTATTGGTATAAAAACAGGCACATAGACCAGTGGAACAGGATAGAGACTCCAGAAGCAAAGCCTCAATTCCTCAACCAACTCATCTTTGACAAAGTCTCCAACAACAACTATGGAGAGAGGAAAACCTATTAAGTAAATGGTGCTGGGAAAACTGACTGACCACATGCAGAGGATTGAAACAGGACCCCTACCTATCACCATACACAAAAATTAATTCTAAATGGATCAAAGACCTAAATGTAAAACCTCAAACTATAAGAATCTTAGAAAACGCAGGAGACACCCTTATGGAAATTGGAACTGGCAACCAATTCTTATCTAGAACCCTAAAGGCCAATACTTTAAGAAATAAGACAAGTGGGACCTCATCAAATTAACGAGCTTCTGCAAAGCAAAAGAAACCATCAAGAGAGCAGGGAGATAGCCCACAGAATGGGAAAAAATACTTGCCATTTTTATATCTGACAAAGGTCTAACATCTAGGATTTACAAGGAACTCAAAGGCACTGAAGGGAAAAAAACAAACAGCCCCTTTAAAAAGTGGGCAAAAGACATGAATAGACACTTCTCAAAAGAAGATATATGAGTAGCCAACAGACACATGAAAAAGTGCTCAGCCTCACTCATCATCAGAGAAATGCAAATCAAAACCACATTGAGATACCACCTAATCCCTGTACAAATTGCCATCATTAATAAAACAAACAACAACAGATGCTGGCAAGGATGTGGAGAAAAAGGAATGCTTCTATACCGCTGGTTGGAATGCAAATGTGTACAACCTCTCTGGAAAACAGTCTGGAGATTTCTGAAAGAACTAGAAATTGACCTTCCATATGACCCAGCAATTCCCCTATTGGGAATATACCTGGAGGAACTCAAATTATTCTACAAAGAAGACACCTGCACACGAATGTTTATTGCGGCTCTATTTACAACAGCAAAAACATGGAACCAACCACGTTGCCCATCCAAGCTGGACTGGATTAACATAATGTGGTACATATACATGGTGAAATATTATGCAGCCATAAAGAATGACAAATATAGGGACTTTGCAGCAACCTGGATGGCTTTGGAGTCAATCATACACAGTGATTTATCACAGAAAAAAGGACAGAGTTCCATATGTTTTCACTCATAAGAGGACTTTGAACAACTGTAATGCTATAAGAAAGCGATTGGCAGTAATGACAAACTGTTGGTTGTGAGGGGGTGGGATTGGCAGTTGAGGGAAACTGCTAGGGCAGGGAGGGACATACCTCATTAACAGGGGTACCTGCATGATCAATGTTTGTATACCTAACCCTGAATTGTATCCCACATCTTCACATTAAAAATTTTTTAAATTAAGACTATTAATAATATTATTGTTTAATAATATTATTGTTTAATAATATTATTAATAATGTTCATATTAACTAATAATATATATATATATCCGGCCAGGCATGGTGGCTCAAGACTGTAATCCCAGCACTTTGGGAGGCCAAGGATTGCTTGAACCCAAGGCTACAAGACCAGCCTGAGCAACTTGGTGAGACCTCGTCTCCACAATATATCAAAAAAAATTAGCCAACCCGGGTTTGATGGCTCAGCCTGTAATCCCAGCACTTGGGAGGCTGAGGTGAGTGGATTACCTGAGCCCGTGAGTTTGAGACCAGCCGGGGCAACTTGGCAAGACTTCATCTCTACAATAAATCGAAAATTAGCCAGGAGTGGTAGCGTGCACCTGCAGTTCCGGCTACTTGGAAGGCTGAGGCAGAAGGATCACCTGAGTTCAGCAGGTAGATGCTAGGGTGGCTGTGAACGTGCCACTGCACTCCAGCCTGGATAACAGAGTAAGACTCTAACTCAAAAAAAAATAATAATTAAAAAAAAATAATATATATATTCAACAAAAGAATCTTATCCAGTATGTTTAAATAATTCCCACAAATCAATAAGAAATGACAAATAGAAAAATCAGCAAAAGAGGAAAGCTATTCAGAGAAAACACAAATATTCATATATGAAAAGACATCCAATCTTATTATTAACATGATAAATGCAAATTAAAATTAAAAGATACCATTTCAGAAGACTTACAAGTATCTTTAAATCTCAAAAAATGAGTCCCAAGCAAGATGGCGATGGTATAGGTGAACTGGTGAGATTCTCTGAACGAAACAAGACAACATACTGCTGAATAGACAGACTGTAAAGCAGAGGGAAAAGTGAACAAAGCCAGAAGACCCTCATAAGGAAGAACAGGTCATTGCAGAAGAGAAATAAAAGCAACCCCACCTTCCCTCAAAAACAGAATTGAAGAAGGGGAGGGAAAGGGGGAGAGAGAGAAAAATCTACAGAAATGAAGAAAAACCAAAAGAGTATGGGTCTCTCCCAGACACCTGGGAGAGCAGACACTGAGAAAACTGACTTTGGAATGCAAACAATGAAAAGCCCCCAGAATGAAGGGTCTTAAACTGCAAATGTAGATATTAAAACAGTGATGGAGAGATTAAAAAGAATTGAGGAGACACAAGAAGACACTAGGAAGGAGCTGATATCTGAGATAACAGTAATAAAGAATACTGTGAATGAAATAAATAACAAACTGATAAGCATGGAAAGCAGAATTACCCAAGCAGAAGAAAGAATCTTAGAGCTTCAGGAACAAAATATAGAAATAACCCAAACTCTTAAAAACACAGAAAATAAGCTCAAAAAGACAGAACAAAACCTTCAAGAGATGAGTGACTACCTCAAGAGGCCTAACCTAAGAGTAATCGAACTCCCGGAGACAGAAAGAGAAACAGAGACCACATTGGAACAAACTTTCCATGAGATCATTCAAGAAAACTTCCCTTATCTAATCAGTGATGCAAAAATTCAAACACAAGAGATTCAGAGATCCCCTGCAAGACAACAAATGAGAAGACCAACTCCTAGACACATAATAATTCGCCTAAATAAAGTAGGCACAAAAGAAAAGGTCCTAAAGGCAGCAAGAGAAAAAGGCCAGATCACCTACCATGGAAGACCAATCAGAATAGCAGCAGATTTATCTGCAGAAATCTACAGGCTAGGAGAGCTTGGTGCTCTATCTTCAAAGTCCTAAAAGATAAATAATTTCAACCAAGAATAACCTACCCGGCCAAGCTAAGCTTCATCAGTGAGGGAGAATTAAAATGTTTCCCAGATATCCAATCCCTAAGAACTTATGCTGCCACCAAACCATCTCTACATGAAACACTTAAGAAAGTACTAAACACAGAAGAAAAGGAAAAAAGAACAACGTTCTTCACAAGAGGACAGGGAAAAGAATAAGATATACACGAACCAACCCCAAAACCAAAATAAAGACAAAAAAAAAAAAAAGAAAAAACCAAGTGGAAGAACAACAACTCAATAAGAACTCCATGATAGGGATGAACTCTCACATTTCAATAATTAGTCTGAATGTGAATGGACTAAACGCACCACTGAAAAGACATAGAATGACAAAATGAATAAAATATCACCAGGCAACAATATACTGCCTTCAAGAGACCCATCTCACTAGAAAGGACATACACAGAATCAAAGTAAGAGGATGGGAAACAAATTTTCAGGCGAATGGAACACAAAAGAAAGGAGGAGTCACGATCCTAATTTCAGACAAAATACCATTTAAGCTATCAAAAATTTAAAAAGATACAGAGGGCCACTGCATAATGATAAAAGGCTCACTCCATCAACAAGAAATATCTACCCTAAACATATATGCACCCAACATAGGTGCGCCAACATTCATAAAGCAACTTCTAGGAAAACTAAAGAAAGACATTGACTCTAACACCACCATAACTGGGGACTTTAATACACCACTCACAACCCTAGACAGATCATCAGGACAAAAAATCAGCAAGGAGACCTGGAACCTCAATGAGACTCTGGACCAAATGGACTTAACTGATACCTACAGAACACTCCAACCAAAGACCACAGAATACACATTCTACTCATCACCGCATGGAACATACTCTAAGATTGACCACATAATTGGACACAAATCAAGCATAAGCAAATTTAAAAGGACTGAAACTCTACTATGCACCTTCTCGGACCACAGTGGAATAAAAATAAGCATTGACACCAACAAGGTACCCCCAAAACCCACAAAGACATGGACACTAAACAGCATGATGCTAAATAACTCCTGGGTCAATGATGACATCAAAACAGAGATCAAAAGATACCTGGAAACAAATGAAAATGAAGAAACATCTTGCCAAAATCTCTGGGATGCCTTAAAAGCTGTAATAAGAGGGGAATTTATATCCCTACAAACACACATGAGGAAAACGGAAGGAACAGAAATTAACAACCTAACAAGTCACCTAAAGAAGCCGGAAAAGCAAGACCACAAAAACCCTAATTTCAGCAGAAGAATCCAGATCACCAAAATAAAAGCCCAAAGCCAGGACATAGAAGAAAAAAAGATAATAGAAAAAAATCAATGAAACAAAAAGCTGGTTCTTCGAAAGAATAAACAAGATCGATGGTCCCCTAGCTAGACTGACTAAGAAAAAGTGAGAAAAAAACCAAATAAGCACAATTAGAAACACAAAAGATGAAGTCACATCTGACCCTGAATAAATACAAAAGATCATTAGAGACTACTACGGACACTTGTATGGAAACAAACTTGAAAACCTTAAGGAAATGGAGGACTTTCTGACATCACACAACCTACCTAAGTTGGAACAAGAAGAAATTGAGACCCTAAATAGACCAATAACAACCAAGGAAATCGACTAAGTAATAAGAAAATTTCCTACAAAAAAAAGCCCTGGACCAGATGGCTTTTCAGTAGAATTCTACAAGACATTTAAAGAGGAGCTGATACCAATCCTACTGAAGGTATTCCAGGCGATTGAAAAAGCTGGAACACTTCCCAAATCATTTTATGAAGCCAACATCACATTGATACCCAAGCCTGGTAAAGATCCAACAAAGAAAGAGAACTATAGGCCAATATCTTTGATGAATATAGATGATAAAATTCTCAACAAGATCCTAGCAAACCGGATTCAGCAATACATCTCAAAAATCATCCATCATGACCAAGTAGGCTTCATTCCTGGGATGCAAGGCTGGTTCAACATTCGTAAAACCATAAATGTTATTAAATACATCAACAGATGTCAAAACAAAAGTCACATGATTATATCATTAGATGCAGAAAAAGCTTTTGATAAAATCCAGCACCGCTTCTTGATAAAAACCCTTGAACATCTAGGCATACAGGGAACATACCTCAAAATAGTAAAAGCCATCTACGAGAAACCCACAGTGAGCATACTCCTAAATAGACAAAAATTAGAACCATTTCCCCTGAAAACTGGAACAAGACAAGGATGCCCACTCTCACCCCTCCTGTTCAACATAGTATTGGAAGTCCTGGCTCGAGCAATCAGAGAAGAGAAGGCAATCAGGGGTATCCAAATAGGAAAAGAGTAAGTCAAGTTATCTCTCTTTGCAGATGATGATTGTGTACCTTGAAAACCCAAGAGAATCTGTCAAAAACCTCCTTACACTGATAAAGGCCTTTGGCAAAGTCTCAGGATACAAAATAAATGTACAAAAGACAATCGCATTTCTTTACACCAATAATAAACAAACAAAACCCAAATAAAAAACACAATCCCATTCACAATAGGCACAAAAAAAATGAAATACCTTGGCATCTTCCTAACCAGAGATGTGAAAGACCTCTACAAGAAAAACTACTGTCAAACCCAAAATTCAAAATCCGAGAGACCACCAAAGAGCCAGCTCTGATGCAAACACACAAGGGTCTTTATTCAGGCTCGAGTCTGGGCTCATGAACGAAGCCGGCTGTGGCTTCAGGGACGAGAGCGTCGATCCAGTATGGCAAGCAGTTTTTATGCACAATTACAGAGGGAGGGGAAAGAACTTTAAACTTGATTTTACATGATTGGGTAATTTCTCCTAATGGGTACGGGAACACTTGGTATTGATAGGTGCCTTTCATGGGCTGTAACCTGACTGCCCGTGATTGACAGAAACCCACTTAACGGGCAGAGTGGAATGTCAGACAAGTTAGGTTCATACAGTCACTGAGTATAAATTAACTTGAGCAAGCAGGCAGATTACTAGCGTCTCAAAGTCTGCTGCAAAGGAATGTCTGAAAGGGGCTTATCGCTTTAACATTTACATCCCGTTGTAAAAGCAGAAGTCAGCATGGCAATTGGGACTAACAATGCTTAATCCAAGAGTTCTAAATACAAACACTACTTAAGACATTATATACCTACACAATCAGTCACTACCCGGCACCCGACATATGCCTAATTCTACGGCGTCTGAGGTAGGATTTAAAGTACTAAGATATCATAAAGTACAATGAACATGAGGTAGGGATATATAAAATATAGTGAACTAAACACTACTTTTACAGCAAGTATGGCTTTTTAAGTTTCTTGGTTTCTTGGGTCTCTCACTACAAAACACTGCTCGAAGAAATCAAAGTTGACACAAACAAGTGGAAAAATATCCCATGCTCATGGATCGGAAGAATCAACATTGTGAAGATGTCCATCTTACCTAAGGCAATCTACAAATTCAATGCAATACCCATCAAATTACCAGCAACATTCTTCTCAGACCTAGAAAAAGCAACGCAAGAATTCATATGGAAACACAAACGTCCAAGAATAGCCAGAAAAATCCTCGCAAAAAAAACAAAGCAGGTGGTATCACATTACCAGACTTCAAACTTTACTATAAAGCTACAATCATCACAACAGCTTGGTATTGGTACAGGAACAGGCATATAGATCAATGGAATAGAATTGAGATTCCAGAAGCAAAACCTCAATTTCTCAACCAACTCATCTTCGACAAAGCCTCCACCACTTACCACTGGGGGGAGGAGAACCTATTCAGTAAATGGTGCTGGGAAAACTGGCTGACCACATGCAGAAGATTGAAACAGGACCCCTATCTATCCCCATGCACAAAGGTTAATTCCAAATGGATCAGAGACCTAAATATAAAACCTCAAACCATAAGAACCTTAGAAAAGGAAGGAAATACCCTCATGGAAATCGGAACTGGCATCCAATTCCTCAACAAAACCCAAAACCCACAGCTCATAGGAGAGAAAATAGACAAGTGGGACCTTATTAAACTGACAAGTTTCTGCAAAGCCAAAGAAACCATCTAGAGAGCAGGGAGACAGCCTACAGACTGGGATAAAATATTTGCCAACACCAGTTCTAACAAAGGCTTAACATCCTGGATCTACAAGGAACTCAAACGTGCTGAAAAGAAAAAAACAAACAACCTCATTATAAAATGGGCAAAAGATATGAACAGACACTTCACAAAGGAAGACATCCGAGCAGCCAACAGACACATGAAGAAATGTTCAACCTCACTAATCATCAGGGAGATGCAAATCAAAACCACACTGAGATACCACCTAACTCCAGTCAGAATGGCAATTATCAACAACTCAAAAAATAACAGGTGCTGGAGAGGGTGTGGTGAAAAGGGAACACTTCTACACTGTTGGTGGGAGTGTAAACTAGTGCAACCTCTGTGGAAAGCAGTGTGGCGATTCCTAAAAGCTCTAAATACCAACCTCCCATATGACCCCGCAATCCCCCTACTGAGAATATATCCTGAAGAACACAAATCACTCTATAAAAAAGATACCTGCACACATATATTTATCGCAGCATTGTTCACAATAGCAAGAACCTGGAAACAGCCATGCTGCCCATCAAAAGAGGACTAGATTAAAAAATGTGGTACACATACACGATGGAATACTACGCAGCCATAAAAAAGAACAAAATCATGAATTTTGCAGCAACCTGGATGGAACTAGAGTCTATAATACTGAGTGACCTCTCACAGAAACAAAGATCCGAGTATCACATGTTCTCACTCATATAATGGACCTTAAACATCCAATGCAATACTATACGAAAATGACTGACAGTACTGGGAAACTATGGTGGGGGGAGGGAGATGGGATTAACAGTAGCAAATATCTGTCTGGGAACGGGAAACACCCCATATCAACAGGGTGCCTGAATGAAATGCAATTGTATACCTAACCCTTAACTTCATAATAAAAAATACCCCACAACTTCATAATAAAAAATAAATAATTAATTAAAAACAAATAAATAAATAAATAAATCTCAAAAAATATAGGCGTTGCCAGGATGTCAAACAAGAGGAATTCATACATATTGTTAGTGAAAGCAAAAACCGGTATAGGAACTTTGGAAAACAAATATGGCATTTCTAGTAAAGCTGAACATGTACATATTCTCTGGCCCAGCAAATACACTCCCAGATGAACATAGAGGATATAACCTAGATGCTTAGATGTGTGTGTACTGAAAAAAAAATAAAAAATGTTCTTAGCAGTATTGTTTATATACCAACACAAAACATAAAAGAGCCTAATTTTCTATCACCAGTAAAATGAATAAATACCATATAGCAGCGGAAATGAAAATAAACCATACCAACATTCATCAACTTGACTATAACGTATATACATAAGTGTGTACCAAAGGAGATGTGGGTTTGAACGAGGATATGTCAAGGGTTCGAGGAAACTGAATGAAAGATTGAAGTTGGCAAAAGGAGGAAGGAAAAGCAGAGGCAAATGAAGAGGTCTTAAGAAGCCACTCTGGGCAATCTTAAATTTCTCAAAGAGGCCAATGAAGTTTCATAAGAAGAGGTGGACAGAGTTGGTGTAGCATATACTCAGCAGGGCTTTGGCAAGAGGAGTTTTGGTCCACTGAGACAGTTCCATGAAAGAAGCAGAACCCAACAAAGAGGCCTTAAAAATTATACATACCCTGAATATCAGCTTCCAATTAAGCTAACTTCTGATCATAGACCACTAAAGTAAATCCTTTCAACTATATTTCAAAAATATAATCATCAGGTTGTAGCTGGGAGCAATTGTAAATATTCCTGGAAGTATTGAATTCTTTTTTCCTCTCTCTTTTTAACCAATCGTTTCTCTCAAGGAACTCAGAACCCAAACTATCATCCTTTTATGACTTAACCATGAATAAAAAAGACATTTCCAAAAGAATGCAGTCCTTCCAATATCCAGAACCACTCCCAAAGATAGCCAAAAGGAAAAAGAAAGACACAGATAACCCTGTCCCCCTGAGAGTTGGCAACAGGAAGCCAGAGAGAACTTTTTACTTCTGTTGCTTTCACAAACGCTAAGGGGAGCGTGTCCTGAATCCTGTCTTAACTTTAAAAACCATTTCAACGGGTAAACAGTCCACTACGCAAAGGAAAAGGAATTAGTGAAGCACAAAATAAGACAGAAGAAATCTCCCAAAGTTCAATAGAAATAAAAAGATGGGCGCGCCTGGGCTAGGTGGCTCGGTCTGTAATCCCAGCACTTTGGGAGGCTGAGGCAAGTGGATTGCCTGAGCCTGCGGATTCCAGAACACCCCGGGCAACTTGGAGAGACCTCATCTCTACAATAAATAAAAAAAAAAATAAGCCTGGCGTAGTAGGACATGCCTGTAGTTCCGGCTACTTGGAAGGCTGAGACGGAAGGATCGCCGGAGCCCAGCAGATCGACACTGGGGTGGCTGTGAGTGTGCCACTGCACTCCGGCCTGGGCGACAGAGTAGGACACCAACTCAAAAAAAAAAAAAAAAAAAAACAGATGGAAAATATGAAAGAGAAGTCAATAGATAGGGAGGATAAAATACTGAGCTCTAGCAAAATAGGAAGCTCCAAAAGAAGAGAATAAAGAAAAGTGAAGAAGTAATATTTGAACAGATAATGACTGAAAATTTTCCAAAATGCAGAAATTCAGGAATTGTCAGATTACAAAAATCCACCAAATAACATGTCAGAGTTAAAAAAAAGAAATCATAAACCCACATCATAATGAAATCACAGAGCATCAAGGGAAAAAGAGAAAAACATAAATGCTATTTTCCAGAAAATACATTATCAACAAAGGAAAGACAATAAGATTGATGACTGACTTCTTATTAGCAGTTCTAGAAAATATTACCAAAAGGTGAGAAAAAATTTAACTGTGTACTTAAAATAGAGAAGATAGAAAAAATGATACTTTGAGACATATGAAAATTAAGAATTTTACTATCCACAACCTTTGTTGAAAACAATGCTAAAGATGTACTTTAATAGGAAGAAAATCAAATCCAAGAAGGAGTAAAATGCCCTCTCACCTGTAATACCAGCATTTTTGGGAAGTGGAGGCTGAAGGATTGCTTGAGCCCAGGAGGTGAAGGCTGTGGATGAGCTGTGATTGTGCCACTGCACTCCAGCTTAGGCAACAGAGTGAGATCTAGACTTAAAAAAAAACCAACCTAAAAGGAAGAAGCTGACGCAAAATTTATTAATATGGAGAGTTTATTAAGGCCATGGTTGAGGAATGCAGCTGAAGATATTCTTCCAAGATGCCTTGTGGAGTGCTCCAAAGAACAAAAAAGAGGCTCAAGTTTTGAAAGACAAAAGGGTAATTCAGGTGATGGGGACAATTATAAAAGGTTTGTCAGGAATTCCCATTGGTTTAGAGAAAAAAAATTGCTTAGTGATTTCCTACATATTGTTGAACTATAGGCATATGGCACTCAGTTTTAGTTAGAGCCCACAGAGAAAGTGGCTTCAATAGGTAATTATTTACCTTCAGGTGGAGTGAGAAGTGACTGATGTTACATTTTAAATGCCTTTCTGGGCCTGCTAATTTAAAGGGGCTTGTATGCCTCAGATATAAAGTTTCTCTTCTTTAGCAAAAATAAGCAAGGTAGTAAATATGAATAATTACTAATGGTAAAATTTTAATAAGTATAACAATAACTTAAGAATTTGTGTGTTTAAAAATTGCATAATGGGTCGGGCACGGTGGCTCACGCCTATAATCCCAGAACTTTGGGAGGCCGAGGGGAAAGGGTTGCCTGTGTCCATGGGTTCGAGACCAGTCCGGGCAACCTGGCAAGACCTCATCTCTACAATAAATCAAAAAAATTAGCTGGGCGAGGTGGCACATGCCTGTAATTTCAGATACTTGGAAGGCTGAAGCGGAAGGATCACCTAAGCCCAGATCAAGGCTGCAGTGGCCATAAGCATGCCACTGCCTTCCAGCCTAGGCAACATAGTAAGACTCCAATTCAAAAAGAAAAATTGTGTGATTAGACAGTACGATACACAAGTTAAGAGCATACTCTGAAACTTGACTGGCTATGAATATGAACCAAAGTTGGCCTAAAACTAAAAATAAAGTAGTTGACTAAAGAACAATTATACCAGCTTGGGCAACTTGGCAAGACCTCATCTGTACAATAAATGAAAAAACTAGCTGGGCGTGGTGGTATGCACCTGTAGTTCCAGCTACCTGGAAGGCTGAGGCAGAAGGACCGCCTGAGCCCAGCAGGTCGAGGCTGTGGTGGCTGTGAGCATGCCACTTTACTCCAGCCTGGGTGACAGAGAGAGAGTCCAACTCAAAAAAAAAAAGAAGAACAATTATGACATCTAAGAAAAGTAATTGATATTTTTTGTCTTAGTTGACCAACTGTCATCTTTAATAGACTAACTGGCCGGGCTCGGTGGCTCAGCCTATAATCCCAGCACTTTGGGAGGCCGAGGTGAGTGGATTGCCTGAGCCAGCGGGTTTGAGACCAGTCTGGGCATCTTGAAAAGACCTCGACTCTACAATAAATAAAAAATTTGCCAGGTGTGGTAACACATGCCTGTAGTTTCATGCCTGTAGCTTCCGGCTACTTGGAGGGCTGAGGCAGAAGGATCACCGGAGCCTGCAGGTCAACGCCGGGGTGGCCGTGAGTTTGCCACTACACTCCAGCCTGGGTGACAGAGTAAGACTCTGACTCAAAAAAAAAAAAAAAATTAAGCAGCTGGGCGCAGTGGCTCATACCTGTAATCCCAGCACTTTGGGAGATCAAGGCAAGAGGATAGCCTGAGTGCAGGGGTTCAAGACCAGTCTGGGCAACTTGGCAAGACTGCGTCTCTACAATAAATCAAAAAATTAGCTGGGCATGGTGGCATGCGCCTATAGTTCCAGCTACTTGGAAGACTGAGGTGGAAGGATCGTCTGAGCCCAGCAGGTCAAGCCTGCAGTGGCTGTGAGTGTGCCACTGTACTTAAGCCTAGACAACAGAGTGAGACTCTGACTCAAAAAATAAAAAGAAAATAAGCAAAAGATATACAGAAAGATAAAAGTTTTTCATGGCTGCCTAGTTTGGATATTCAACCCAAAAGTAAATACGCAATGTCTTTGCAAAACTATTTTTCTCTCTTATAATCTTCTGCAGAAATGCTATCAAACAGAAGATAGAACAGGTAAAGGAAGAAAATTGTTTTATAGATGGTTATTAAGTCCTTCTGGGCAAGGAAGAGAAATGGAACCCTGGGTTGGTAGGGTACTTGACAAATTTCATCTAGTCTCAGATGAAGTCTTTAGTGATTTCTTTGGGTGAGAGCTAAAGACTATTACAATCCAATTATGTTCCTTTTTTTTTTCTTTTAGTTGGAGTCTCTGTTGCCCAGGCTGGAGTGCAACGGCATGCTCACGGACACTGCAGCTTTGATCTGCTAGGCTCAGGCACTCCTTCTGCCTCAGCATCTCAGCCTTCCAAGCCTCTGGAACTACAGGAGCATGCCACCACGCTCAGCTGATTTTTTTTTTATTTATTATTGAGATGGGGTCTTGCCATGTTGCCCAGGATGGTCTCAAACCCGTGGGCTCAGGCAGTCCTCTATCCTCAGTCTCCCAAAGTACTGGGATTATTGGCATGAGCTACCTCGCCTCTTTATTTTGTATTTAAGTGCTTAATATATGCATAGCCCTTTGGCTATCTTTCCAATAAACTCAAAATGTTTTTGGTAATTTACAATGAATTGCTTCTATCTAAAATCAACTCCTTCCTATCATCTTTTGGTTTTTTTTTTTTTTTTTGAGTTGGAGTCTCACTCTGTCACCCAGGCCCAGGCTGGAGTGCAGTGGCACACTCACAGGCACCAAAGCCTCTACCCACTGTGTTCAGGCGTTTCTTCCGCCTCAGCCTTCCAAATAGCTGGAACTACAGCTGCTTATCATTTTACAAGCCTTCCAGCCCCTTCAGATCTCTAAAGGATGACCACCAAGTTCAATCTTGCACTTTCTACATACTAACTTAATTTCAAATACAATGAGTCTTCCTTTAGGCTGAAAAGATTCCATCAAATGGCTTGCAGCCTGGCAAGCAATATTATGCCTTACTTGCCAGGATCTCTCCTTCTTGAGATTTGTTTCTATTTTATTGCTAATAACAAATATTTCTAAGGCTTTGGTTATTTAATTTCATTCACACTCTAAGTATTTTTCTCTCATTATTTTGGAAAGATTTGCTGAAGTCAGAATAAGAATTATCAGCATGAGCCGGGCTCGGTGGCTCAGCCTGTAGTCCTGCGCCTTTGGGAGGCTGAGGTGAGTGGATTGCCTGAGCCCGCGGGTTCGAGATCCACCTGGGCAGCGAGACCTCATCTCTACAATAAATTAAAAAAAAAAAAAAAACCAGCCAGGCGTAGTAGCGCATGCCTATAATTCCGGCTACTCGGAAGGCTGAGGCGGAAGGATCGCCGGAGCCCAGCAGGTTGAGGCTGGGCGACAGAGTGAGACTCCAACTCAGAAAAAAAAAAAAAATAATTATCAGCATGAATTCATTTAACAAATAGACACTGAGCAATTTCACATGTGCCAGGGTCTGTTCCAGTCTGATCATATCATGTCTCTGCTCAAAATCCTCTTATGGCTTCCAATCTCATCCTGAGAAAAGCCCAAATCTTTACAATGTTCTACAAGTCCACCTTCCCTCCATCCCCCATAATCTCTCTGAAGTCTCCATTACTGTGTGGCTTTGCTTACACCGACCTCCTTCTTGCTGTTCCTCTAACAGGCCAGGCATATTCTCACTTTAGACTCTATTTGTTGTTCTGGCTGGCTGAACCATTCTCCTCCCAGATACGGTCTCCTTTACTGCCCACTTTATTCGAATGACAGCAAAGATTTTCCTGACCTTACATTAGACTACATTATCAGTCTAAATTTTCACTCCTCTATAGTAAGTAGTATTATCCAAACTTCTGGCCTCCTGGTTGCCAGAATATATATTCTAGCCCCTAGAGTCTATGAACAAAAACTATGAACAAATTCCTTTTTTTTTTTAAACTATAGTCCGCCCTCCAACGGTCTGAGGGACAGTGAACTGGCCTCCTGTTTTAAAAGTTTGAGGACCCCTGCCCTAGACTTTAGCCTTGTCCATGCAACTTGTCTTCATCACTGTGAAGTTAGTGGATGTGGTTCAAGTAGAGACTTAACATGTTTTGCACCGCTAGGCCTGGTCTCTTGCACTCCTGCAATTCTATCATGAAAAATAAGCATGACTGTATTCCATTCCACTAGTGCCAGAAAAACAGGAGACACATAGGAAACACCTGAACCCAAGCTACAGCCTAGAGCCAAGTCTAGCCTGGGTTATATAAGCCCTAGGAGGCCCATGCCTGCTGTAGTAATCCACTGATTTTTAGGTGGTTGGTTATAACAACGTTGTTGTGAAAACAGCAACTAGAAATTGAAAACCACCAACATTCAGACAGTTCTTACCCCCATTCCTGGTTTAATTTTTTTCATAGCATTTAAACTTAAGAAACTGCAAGCCGGGCTCGGTGGCTCAGCCTGTAATCCTGTGCCTTTGGGAGGCTGAGGTGAGTGGATTGCCTGAGCCCGCAGGTTCGAGACCCACCTGGGCAGTGAGACCTCATCTCTACAATAAATCAAAAAATCAGCCGGGCATGGTAGCGCATGCCTGTAATTCCGGCTACTCAGAAGGCTGAGGCAGAAGGATCGCCAGAGCCCAGCAGGTCGAGGCTGCGGTGGCCGGGAGCGGCCACTGCACTCCAGTCTGGGTGACAGAGTGAGACTTCAACTCAAAAAAAAAAAAAAAAAAAAAAAAGAAGCAGCTGCATATTTTACTTCCCTATTTTCTATCCCTCTACATACATATATATACAAATAAAAGTTCCATGAAGGAAGTAGCTTTTGCCTGTTTTGTTTATTGTTATCATCCCTGCAGCAAGAATGGTGTCTGGCACATAGCAAATGCTCAATAAATATTTCTTGAATGAAACAAAAACTAAGCTAAAGTCCCCGCACTCAAGGAACTTACATTTTAGTAAGGAAAGCTAGAAAATTAACAAGTATACAAATAATTCTCTTTATTTATGAGTGTTATAAGGAAAATAAAAGTGATGGAATAGAAAATGGTGAAGTGCAAGCAGGAAAGATTGTATAGATTTCTTTCTTTCTTTTTTTTTTTTTTTTTTGAGTCAGAGTCTCACTCTGTCGCCCAGGCTGGAGTGCAGTGGCATGTTGCTCACAGCCACCTCAGCCTCAACTTACTGGGCTCAGGTGATCATTCCGCCCTAGCCTTCCAAGTATCTGAAACCACAGGCATGTGTCACCACGCTTAATTTTTTTTTTGTTAATTGTAGAGACGAGGTCTTGCAATGTTGCTCAAGCTAGACTCGAACTCCTGAGCTCAGGCAATTCTCTAGCCTCCGCCTCCCAAAGTGAAGGGATTACCGGCTTGAGTCACTGCACCCAGCTAGATGATTTTTTTTAAAGGTTGCCATGAGAGGGTATCATATAAAATAAGTCCTGAACATAGGGTCTTGTATGTATCTGGGAGAAGACCATTCCAGGCAAAGGAAACTGAAAATGTAATGATACTGAGGCAGGAACAAGATTGGTATTCAAAGTATAGAAAAAGAGCCCAGAATGTAGCTGGGTGCTCATGCCTGTAATCCCAGCACTTTGAGAGGCAGAGACGAGAGGATTGTCTGAGCCCAGGGGTTCAAGACCAGCCTAAGAATATGGCGATACCTCGTCTCTACTATAAAAAATCAAAAAATTAGCTGGGAGTGGTGGCGTGTGCCTGCAGTTCCAGCTACTCAGAAGCTTGTGGCATTCAAAGTTGCAAGCCGGGCTCGGTGCCTCCACCTGTAATCCCGTGCCTTTGGGAGGCTGAGGTGAGTAGATTGCCTGAGCCCGCGGGTTCGAGACCCACCTGGGCAGCGAGACCTCATATCTACAATAAATCAAAAAAAAATCAGCCAGTCGTGGTAGCGCGCGCCTGTAATTCTGGCTACTCAGAAGGCTGAGGTGGAAGGATCACCGGAGCCCAGCAGGTCAAGGCTGTGGTGGCCGGGAGCGGCCACTGCACCCCAGTCTGGGCGACAGAGTGAGACTCCAACTCAAAAAAAAAAAAGCAAAGTTGCAGTGGCCGTTAGTGTGCTACTGCACTCCAGCCTGGGCAACAGAGTAAGATTCCGACTCAAAAAAAAAAAAAAGAACTCAGAGTGTTAAAAGATGAAGAAGAGGTTGACAAACATCTGATAACCAAAAGCCTCATTGACCTCAGTAAGGACTTTGGATTTTATTCTAATTTGGAGAGTTTTATTTAGAGAAATGATTTGTTTTTAAGGTCACTTTATCTGTTTCAGGGCCAAAAAAGGAAGCCAGGGAGGTGATTAAAGGAGCTACTTCAAGAGTATGGGCAGATGAGTACAATGGCAGACCAAGGACAGAGGTAGCAATAGAGGGGGTGAGGTGTTGGGGCTATCTTTTGAAAGTTGAGTCAATGGAACTTGCTGACTGAATAGATATGTTGTACAAGAGGATAGGCATCTGGAGGCTGAAGAGATTAGAATTGAGGATAGACAGTTTCTGTCTGAACAACTTACCAAATAACAGTTTGATTAACTGAGTTGAAGATGAGTGGTTATGGGGGAAGAGACACCATGAGCTCCATTTTATACGTTTATTGATTAGCTTCTCTATTCAAGGCACAGTGTTACATGAAGTCACAGATAGCTGTTTTAAAGAACACTTAAGCCTTTGTCAATTGCTAGATAGAATCAATGGTTTCATTGCTATTTGGATATTACTGGGCTCAACTAAAACCAAAATAAAAACAAAACAGTCCATGGCAGATGTTATTAGTTGTTTTCCTAATCTCATTCTCCCTTCCTCATTAAAAAAAATCTTGGTTGGTTTGCTTGGTTTTGTCAGGGCAGCTACATGACCAATTAAAGATACTTATCATATACACCATTTATATTTAAAAAAAAAAAAAAGAAGAAGAAGGCCAGGTGAGGTGGCTCAAGCCTATAATTCTGGTACTTGGGAGGTCAAGGAGAGAGGATTGCCTGAGTTCAGGGGTTCGAAACCAGCCTGGGCAACTTGGCGAGATCTTGTCTCTACAATAAATCAAAAAATAAGCTGGGTGTGGTAATGCACGCCTGTAATTCCATCTACTTGGAAGGCTGAGGCAGAAGGATCACCTGAGCCCAGTAGGTCGAGGCTGCAGTGGCTGTGAACGTGCCACTGTATGCCAGCCTGGGCAACAGAGTGAGACTCCAATTCAAAAAAAAAAAAAGGAAAGGGGGGTGTGGGGGGAGAATACATATTTGAATCAGCTTGTATATACATTTTAAAAATCTCTAGAAGGATATAAAAAGACTACTACCAATGTTAATTTGGGGGGTAGGGGAGAAGGGACTGAAACCAAAAGAATAAGGGAGATATGATACAAAAGTGAGACTTTCACCATATACCCTTTTACACTTTGCTATTTTAAGCTTGAGAATGTACTGGTTATATCTTTTTTTTAAAAAACTTGAAAAAAATAATTTAAAAAAATTTTACCTTCCAAGATTCCCTCACGCTAGGGGTGATGAGGCAATGGTACTAGTCAATGAGAAATAAATCAAAGTTCCTGAGGAGGGCTTCTCTTTCCTGATAAACATAAAGCCTAGCAAGAAGATTTTTTCACTTTGCTTTTGTTATTTTTCCCTTCTTGATACCTACAATGTGGATCTAATGGCTGCAGTTGTAGCAACCATCTTATGACTAGAAAAACAAAAGCTAAACATTAAAGATGGATAAATGAAAAGCTGCCAGAAAGAAACTGGGACCCTGATGACTTTCTCAAGTTGCTAACCAGTTCTGAACTGCTTCTGGACTATTGGTTTTATAAAAATAAAATTAGATTGATTCCCTGTAGTTAAGATAAAGATGTAACTGATAGTCTTAGAACACACATTAAAGCCTGGACCATAATACAAGGAGGCTAATGGGTGGTCAGGATGACAGAAAAAGGTGGCAGAAGAAACATAGGACCCCAAGGCATTTCTAAATTAATGTCAAAGAATAGATGATATTAAGAAGTAAGCATAATTTCCAAGTCTCACAATTTGCCCATTCTAGTATGTGTGTGGATGGCTGGGTTCCCTCACATAAGCAATGTGAATATTTCCGTGGATTCCTAGTGCTGTATAAGTCATAGAAAGATATTATAAAAAGCATGGGACAGATCTAAATAAAAGAATTATGGTTATTGGTTATGTCTATGACCTTTAGGTATGAGCTTAGGATTTGGTATAAAATCACTCTTGTTAACACTACAATTTCATAACAGAAGTTACAGAATACTGTAGCAATTTTAAAATAAAAAAAGCCAAGCCGGGCTCGGTGGCTCAGCCTGTAATCCCATGCCTTGGGAGGCTGAGGAGAGTGGATTGCCTGAGTCCGTGGGTTCGAGACTCACCTGGGCAACTTAGCGAGACCTCATCTCTACAATAAATCAAAAATCAGTCGGGCGTGGTAGCGCACGCCTGTAGTTCCAGCTACTTGGAAGGTTGAAGCGGAAGGATCGCCGGAGCCCAGCAGGTCGAGGCTGCGGTGGCCGGAAGCGGCCACTGCACTCCAGTCTGCGCGACAGAGTGAGACTCCAACTCAAAAATAAATAAATAAATTTAATTTAATTTTAAAAAGCCTACGGGTTTGAGACCAGCCTGGGCAACTTGGTGAGACCTCATCTTTATAATAAATCACAAAAAAATAGCCGGGCATGATGGCGTGCATCCGTAGTTCCAGCTACTTGGAAGGCTGAGGCGGAAGGATTGCCTGAACCCAACAGATAGAGGTTGCAGTGTCCATGAGTGTGCTACTGCACTCCAGCCTGGGCAACAAGAGTGAGAATCCAAGTCAAAAATAAAACAAAATAAAATTTAAAAGGCTTAAACCCTATTAATTTAACTGAAGGGAGTATTTTAAGATGATGGTCAAGAACTAAGCTTGCAATAAGAATTGTTCTTGGTCAGACACAGTTGCTCAAACCAGTAATCCCAGCACTTTGGGAGGCCGAGGCAAGAGAATTGCTTGAGTCCAGAAGTTAGAGACCAGACTGGGCAACATAGTGAGACCTCGTCCCTACAAAAAATAAAAAAATCAGCCGGGCTCGGTGGCTCAGCCTGTAATCCCGTACTTTGGGAGGCTGAGGTGAGTGGATTGCCTGAGGCTGTGGGTTTGAGACCCGCCTGGGCAACTTGGCGAGACCTTATCTCTACAATAAATCAAAAAATTAGCCAGGCGTAGTAGCGCACGCCTGTATTGCCAGCTACTTGGAAGGCTGAGGCAGAAGGATAGCCAGAGCACAGCAGGTCAAGGCTGCGGTGGCCGGGAGTGGCCACTGCACTCCAGTCTGGGTGACAGAGTGAGACTCCAACTCAAAAAAAATAAAATTAAATTAAAAAATAAAAAAATCAGTTGGGCATGGTGGTGCACAGCTGTAGTTCTAGCTTAAAATTTGTTGGGAAAGAAGTAATCAGATAAGATACTTTGAATTCCAATTTTCAGTCAGCCAAATAAGAATATAAACAGAGATGTCACATATTCCCAGTTACTACCGTTTCACTCTCCCTAGTGCTTAAGTAATTCCTGGGTAATAAGTGAAGGACATAGAAAGGTGCATTAACTCTCTCTTGGGAGGCTGAGGTGGAAGGATTGCCTGAGCCCAGGAAGTGGAGGCTGTGGTGAACCATGATAGTATCACTGCACTCAAGCCTGGGTGACTCTGACTCAAAAGAAAAAAAAAAAGAATTGTTCTTATATTTGCGCTTGATTTATTGCTTTTACTTTCTTTCATGGGTTATTATCTTCCTAAAGTACTTATGAGAAGTAAAAAATATCTGTGTTCGAGATATCCTTTCAACTCGATTCTGCCTTGGAATAAAGTATGTCTTTCAAGTATAACACATATTTATTACACTATAGCTACAAAAAAATTGTTTAGAAATAAAAATAGGGTAAAATAAAATACAGTGATAATGGCAACATCTCCTAACTAAATACATTTTATATTAAAGATTTTGGTTAGTTTTTCTAATGCAAACTATCACATGATCAAGATATTATAAAAACTTTTTTTAAGGCCAAGTGCAATGGTTCACGCCTATAATCCCAACACTTTGGGAGGCTGCAGTGAGAGGACTGCCTGAGCCCATGGGTTCGAGACCAGCCTGGGCAACTTGGTGAGACCCCCATCCCTACAATCAATCAAAAAATTAGCTGGGTGCAGTGGCATGTGCCTGTAGTTCCAACTACTTGGAAGGCTGAGGCAGAAGCATCACTGAGCCCAGCAGGTTGAGGCTGTGGTGGCCAGGAGCGTGCCACTGCCCTCCAGCCGGGGTGAGACTCCTACTCAAAAAAAAAAAAAAAACTTAAAAAAATTGACCTGATATAGAAAATTCTGTCAAATATTTGTATTTTTAAAAGGTAGAGAGATATTTGCTCTATGTATCAATAACTACTTATAATAGGCTGATCTTACCTACTAAGACTTGCTTGTGAAATTAATTTCCATGAAACTGATCAGATAATAGCAAAGAAAAAGCAAAAACCTATTGCTTATTCAGAAGTATATATTATTTTGGTGCTTTAAGAAGTCATGTCAAATGGCTGCCAAATGACTAAGGCAATTCTAGAGTAGATTTTGTTAACAGAACTTAGATTAGTATATTTTCAAAACTACATGTCCTTGGATGTTAACAAAAATAGGTAGTCAAATACAGGCAGGATGGCAATTCAGAGAATCACTTAAACAGATTTACAATTAAAAAAAATTTATCAACACAAATTTTATCACTAACAGGTCAAAAAAAAGACTAAATTCAATTATAAAACACTTTAGAATCTTGACCAAAATTCCAGAAAGTAGTAATAGTTTAGTAAGAAATGAGTGTTCTCTGAATAGTTTTTTGAGGAAGACTTTTGTTTTTCTGTTTGTTTTTTTCCCTGTGCTTTATGGGTAGCCAGCTTTTTCTAGACAATTCAGTCATTTGTGAAAAGCAGTACAAAAAGCTTAAGGTCATTAGATTGCCAATCAGGCGAAACCATTTATAAAAGACTCAAAGTATTAGTTTTAGCTAAGCAAAGTGAATAGCTATCAGAAACAACAGTGCATGTCTATAATTATAATATCTATGCTGGTTCACAAATCTTGATAATAATTTTATAAATGGTAATGCAATAATGCATATACATTTTATACTTCTGAAGAATTCTGCATGAACAGGAATTCCTGAATTCATTCTCCTAAATGAATTACAGATTCTCAAACCTGGTAGTCAAAAGGAATATGTATCAATGCAGAAAAAAATAAACAATTCCAAAGAATCCTAGCAACTCTTTCCCTCTACTTTTCCACAAAATTTCTAACCCATAATCTTCAAAACAAAAATCCATATTTACTATCAGACTCAACTTCTACACTTCAGTGCCTTCATTGTCCATAGTTAAAGCCCAGATAATTGTCAATCTCCTTAATATTTGTCAGGAAATAAGTAATCAGATAAGGTACTTTGAATTCCAATTTTCAGCTACCTCCATGAGAATATATACAGAGATGTTACATATTCCTAGTTATGACTGTTTCACACTCCCTAGTGCTTAAGTCATTCCTGGGTAGTAGGAGAAGGACACAGAAAGGTGCATTAACTCTCTCAGGTCATTAACTCTCTCAGGCCAACTATTTAGTGTACAGCTACTAAAATGCACTAAGTATGCCCCTAAGTGCATGGCTTACTATCTCAAAGTCATCGAGCACTAGGGAGAAAACACTCCACTGTTGTTTAACATTGGGATTTTTAAATTAGGGCTATGTAAAAGTTTTTAGGAGATGATACTGAAATGGAAATATATATTAAAAGTATTACGAAGTCTCAAAAAAAAAAAAAGAGATAAGAAAGGCAACCATGAAGCTCAAAATTTTATTACCTTGTTAATGTTTCCTTAAATGCCTACATGTGAAATGAGATTACTTGTTTAAATTGATTGTGGCATTAACTGTTTTAAAAACTTAAGAGTATATGTATGTGTGTGTATGTGTATGAATGAGAGATACAATATAATAGAGAAATAGAATAAGTAAATATTTCAGGAAGTATTGAATGCATGTACAAATGTGATTAGAAGACACAGACTATGAGATCAAAAATCCATCTTAAAATTTCAGTGCATTGGTGGTTAAAACAGTAAGAAAAACAGCATTGTTTTGCACTAAGAAACCTGTTTCTAATCAACTGAGCTATTCCTATGGGGTCAAATAAAAATGATTAGCTTATTAAAAGCATAGCTTTGCTATTTAATAAGCAAAAATGATTGAAAATTCTGCTTCAGATCCAGATAATTTTAGTGTTTCTAGTTAAGCCTGCAAAATTGCATTCATTATTAGTGTCTAGATTCATTAACAATTCAATTTATAGATATTAATGCTTATAATGCATGCTTCGCTTGCCAAAACTTGAAGAGAAATTGTTTCAATTAGCTTTCATGGATCATGAATCCTACCGGCTGGGTATTTTTAGACAAAAGATACAAACACATCCCCAAGCAATGCTAATGCACAGCTGGGACTCGTGTGTAAGGTCACTTGAGCTAACAGTTTAAAAGGAAAAACAGTAAATGAGTTTTACCCAGATGAGTAAGACAGGAACAATCTTCTGTTTCCAACCAAATATTTGAAAGGCATATATGCACTTTAAAAAACGGCAACAGAATTATATTTGCTTTTGAGATTTCTAAAAGACAAAACGTTTAGACAAAAATTGGCAATCTAAACTCCAGAGCAGTATTCAGCATATAAGACAATGTGGGAAATCTCAGTGAGAGACCATAAATGGTTCTTTTGTTTAAAAAAAAAGGGAATTTCTTAGAAGTTTCAAGCTTAACAGAAATGCAAATTTTGTCACTTACACAAGGGCCATGCCCTAGTGGTAGGAAAATAAAAAACAGATTGATATTCCAAATGATACAAATGACAATCCAGATTTAAAGATAATTATTAATTCTCCATTTCTTATTAGGCTGCATACCATTATTTCAAAGTTATTGATTATCAGTGGCAAAGGGTACTTTTAGGTAGAAGAGACATTATTTGGAAGATTATCCATTTCTCTCACATAAATCTTCATGTAAATTCAGAACAGAAGCTCATTTTTTAACTTTTCATATAGTATCATAATAGTATAGTATAGTGTAGTACAGTACAGTATAGTAGAATATCTACATGTCCATGTGGTCCCTAATTGTTTGTAGTTTGGTACTTACTGGAATATCAAGAGAATGAGGTGACTTTTTACCTTAAAACTAAGAGATATTTCATTTGTCTTCACTTGAAATGTTGACCCATGTCACATACTTAACAGATTGGGCCGAGAACAGTGGCTCACACCTATAATTCCAGTACGGTGGAAGGCTGATCCTCCATTGTGGAAGGATCTCTTGAGGCCAGGAGTTCTACAGCAACCTGAGCAATACGGCAAGACCTCATCTCTACAAAAACTAAAAAATTTAGCTGGGCATGATGGCACAAACTTGTAGTCCCGGCTACTCAGGAGGCTGAGATGGAAGAGTCGCTTGAGCCCAGAAGCTCAAAGCTGTGGTGAGCAATGATTGTGCCATTGCACTCCACCCTGGGTAACAGAAAGAGGCACTGACTCAAAAAAATTCCACCAACCTTAAAAAAAATTTGTGGAAGCTGGGCTCAATGGCTCAGCCTGTAATCCCACACTTTGGGCAGCTGAGGTGAGTGGATTGCCTGAGCCCGCGGGCTCAAGACCCGCCTAGGCAACTTGGTGAGACCTCATCTCTACAATAAATAAAAAAACTAGCCAGGCATGATAGCGCACGCCTGTAGTTCCAGCTACTTGGAAGGCTGAGGCGGAAGGATCGCTGGAGCTCAGCAGGTCAAGGCTGCGGTGGCCAGGAGTGGCCACTACACTCCAATCTGGGTGACAGAGTGAGACTCCAACTTAAAAAAAAAAATTGTGGAAAAATAAATAGGTTTGTATAAATACCATCATTGTTTAGCATTAAAAAAAAAACTTTTTTGATAAAGTAATTTGAAGAAAGGTCTTTTAGACCAAACTAAAAGCAATAGGTGTATGGGACTAACTACAAAAATTAATGATGTAATCCACCTGCTTATTCAGTCAATATGATTGCTAAAATATGTGTATATTACTCACACTGCCAAATTCATGAGTAAATTATTTTTTTAATGGCAATTTAAATTTTAAACCAAATAAGTTTCCTGAACACACACACACACACACACACACACACACACACACACACACACATCTAAAAAGGAATGACAAAGACCATAGTCACTGATGAAATCATTAGCCCGACCACATTACTATTCAGAGCCATAATTCATTCTTTAGTATTAGAGTCCATAGGAGCCTGGTTTGCTTTGCCACATTGAAAATAGGGAACAGCAGGGATCCCTGTTATAAGAAGTTCACTTCCCTGTTCTTTCATAAGCTTCCTTAGCTTCTAAGTGCTCTGATTATTCTTTTGTCTCTCTGTGACTAACCTATTACTTAAGGTTCTTCTCCCTCCCTTCTCTTCCCATACCTCTATAATGGATGCAAAGGTCAGTGACCCCCTCAGGAATAGTAGCATTTTCAGCAAGGGGTGTGGTTAGGTAGTAATAAGACTCCCATTACTGTTAACAGGAGTTACATGCTGTACTCCCTCACTGAAAATCTAATCCAGAGTTCTGATTATGCTTTATTTTCTTTTTTTTTTCCCCTTCTTGCTTTTCTTTTTTTTAATTTTAAACATGTGGAGTATAATTCAGGATAAGATATACAAGTGTTCTAAGGTTTAGGTTATAAGACAACCTAGGATTTTCAGAGGATGACATATAAACAGCAATAAATATAACAGGGCATACAGATGATCAAGAATGTAAACTGACATTAAAACATTACAGAGCAATTTGTGCTGGTGGCTAAGTGGAGAAATCTGGAATTAACTAGATCTCATAATTTTGAGGAATCATATCTGGTTGGGGTAGGGTTGGCAATGGGGCCAGTGATTTTCAATATTACTATACCCATAAGATAAAACACTTCAGCACTTTTCCTATAATGACTGTCTAGAGGAACAAAAAAAGAAATTAGGTCGATGTAGCATTATACAGAACAAATGATGTAAATATTAGAATTCCATGAAGGTAAGCATATCATCTTACCAATGTATCCCCATGGCCACCCTAAAATAATGTTTGCCACATAGTATGCACATTCAGTTCAAATATTTGTTGAATGAATAGATAAATTACTCCTCACAATGTGGCCTAAGATTTTTCTTATGAAAAACAAAATATAGTAGCTTCTTTCAAGGATTGTTTGTGATGATTAAAAGAAACTCAGTAGTAATGTATAATGATAATATGAGGAGAAACTGACACAGGGTAAGGAGTATATAGAAACTCTCTATATTATCTTTGCAACACTTCTGTAAATCTAAAGTTACTCCAAAATAATAAAAAGTTTATTTTTAAAGAGAAATTAGGCAGCCGGGCTCGGTGGCTCCACAGAACAATTTTCTAATTAATGGCGAAATAAATGCCAAATGTCCACATGAGACATGAGAGTTTTAGTGAGATATTTATTCTTGCAACTAGCAATGGTATTTTTAAAGTTCTTCTAGAAAAGTGAATTGGAGCTGGGCTCGATGGCTCAGACTGTAAACCCGCACCTTTGGGAGGCTGAGATGAGTGGATTGCCTGAGCCCGCGGGTTCGAGACCCACCTGGGCAACTTAGTGAGACCTCATCTCTACAATAAATCAAAAAATTAGCTGGATGTGGTAGCGCGCGCCTGTAGTTCCAGCTACTTGGAAGGCTGAGGCAGAAGGATCGCTGGAGCCCAGCAGGTCGAGGCTGCGGTGGCCGGGAGCGTGCCACTGCCCTCCAGCCTGGGCGACAGAGTGAGACTCCAAATCAAAAAAAAAGAAAAGTGAATTGGATATTTTTCCTCATAAGCAAACTTCCTTCTTTTTTAATATCAGAAAGGGTTAATAGATTATAAGTGTACTTAACTCACTGTAAAATAATTTTTCCTGTTACTTCTACTAATAACTGGAGACGCTTTATAACTTTTAAAAATTAGTTTTTAAAAATTACGAAAAATGAAATAAATGTTTTTAAAGAAAAAACATTATATATTAAAATATACTTTTATACTTTGGCTTAAAATATATCAAAAATCACAACTTCTTTAAGTAAGAATCATATAAACAAAAGATATGCTCTGAGTAGTTTGGGCAACTTGGCGACATCTTATCTCAACAATAAATCAAAAAATTAGCCAGGCATGGTGGCACGTGCCTGTAGTCCCAGTATTTGGAAGGCTGAGGCAGGAGAATAGCCTGAACTTGGCAGGCCAAGGCTATGACAGCCATGAGCAAGCCACTGAGCTCCAGCCTGGCCAACAGAGTGAAACTCTGACTCAAAAAAAAAAAAAATTATTGCAGTCTCCAAAGAGCTTATTTATGCGGTTATTACAACTAATAGTTATAATTATGGAAATTAAAACTGCACTTTTTAAACACTGACTAAATAATTTTTAAAAATAATAAATTATTACATATTAACAATGCATGTTTATGTAAGGATATTTTCACTACTCCAAAATATATCCATTTTTGTTTTCATATAAAAATAAAATTTTATATTATGAGTGTCAAGGGAAAGTGATACTTCCAGAAGTGCCATGAAAGAGGAATGAAGACACCAATTTGAGAAGCATAGGGCCTGGGAAAACAATTTTTTAACATTTGAATATTATTTTGCATAGGTGTGTGTTTTTTTGGGGGGGATGTGTAAAATTTTATACATAGGGAGACAAAATTCTTTGTGATCAGAATAAGCAGAGCAGGGAAAATATTCTCCATGGATTCTACTAAGATGCATTGGTCCTCACCTAGAACTCCAAATCATCAATGGCGTTGTAATTAAAACATATCTTGCCTTCCACTTAGAGTTCTTTAACCAACTAGAATCACCTTTTGATAGGATATATTTTGCTATATGTGAAAATTAAGAGCTAGAGCTAGACTAGGATGTCTTTCAAATTAGCCAAACGTGAAGTTAATCTACAGAGACTGAAGAAAATGTCCTATAGACAACAAAAGAATTTTCAATCTTTTTTTTTTTTTTTTTTGAGTCAGAGTCTCACTTTGTCACCCAGGCTGGAGTACAGTGGCACACTCACAGTCATCCCAGTGTCAACCTGCTGGGTTCAAGTGATCCTTCCGCCTCTGCCTTCCAAGTAGCCAGAACTACAGGCGCGCACTATGACACTTGGCTAATTTATTTTGATATATTGTAGAGATGAGGTCTCATCAAGTTGCCCAGGCTGGTCTCGAACCCCTGGGTTCAGGCAATCCTTCCACCTAGGCCTCCCAAAGTGCTGGGATTACAGGCTTGAGTCACTGCGCCCAGCCACGATTCTTCATCTTTCATCATCGACAGCCACAGACCAGAATTCAATCCCTTATCATCTGGTGTTTTATTCAGTACTGGATATTACTAAGAATTACTCAAATTTTCACCTTATAGGAAATACCTAGCAACTAGATTTCCAGATAATTTTTTTTTTTTTTTTTTACCTTGGAGAATACAACTAGTGTAAATTTCTACATAAAAAGGCAAAATTTAATAAAGGAAAGGCTGATTTCATTTTTTTTTTTTTGAGTCAGAATCTCAGTCTGTTGTCCAGGCAGGAGTGTAGTAGTACAATCAAGGCTACTGCAACCTTGACCTGCTAGGCTCAGGCAATCCTTCCACCTCAGTATCAGCCTCCTAAGTAGCTGGAATCCTAGGTACATGTCACCATGCCCTGCTAATTTTTTTATTTATAATTGAGATGAGGTCTCACCAAGTTGCCCAGGTTGGTCTCAAACTCCTGGGCTCAGGATATTCTCTTGCCTCTGTCTCCCAAAGTGCCAGGATTACAGGTGTGAGGCACTGCACCCAGAAATTTCATTTTGTTTTATTTCCAACCAGGTAAAAGCTTAATGTCTATCAAGTAAAGGAGCATGTATTAATCTTAAGTGTATGGACTATGCACAGCCTAATGACCCAGAACTGGCTACTTCTGTGTACTTTACCTGAAACTAAAAGTAAGCTACTGCTTTGCAGGGTTACCTTAGACGACATTGTAGTATAACACTAATTATTATAAAATGTGACTGATTATATTTCCTGTGAGTGGGGCTAATAAATCTGTTTTTATAGAAAACTTCCTTGTTGATTCTAATGCAGTCAATCTGACACACTTTTGAGCCTAAAAAGTGCTGCTTACCACTGAGTTAGTTAAGAGACATTGATTATAGCATAGGCTCCTATACTAAAATACATATTTCTTTAAAAAGAGAAATTATTAAATAAGCTAAACAAGTGTAACTCACAGTCATTATGATTATTATTTTTGTGGTCCCTTTATCAGTAACTCGTTGATCCTCACCAACTTTGCTACTGTTATTTTCTTTGGCAGCAAAATTCTTTTTCATCACACTGTTTTCCCCTTTACTCCATATTCCTCTCAGTTACTGGTCTCCGCAAAATCATTTCACTGTCTTACCTTTTTTAAGGATCCCTTACCCACCTCCTCTCATTTATCCCATTGTTCTGTTTATTTCCTTCATGCCACTTATCACAATCAGGAATTATACTGTCTACTTGTCTTTGTGCTATCAGTCTCTCCCCACTAGACCATATCTTTCTTTTCACCACAATAAACTAGAGTCTAGAACATTTGGTACAAGGTAGGCTATATTAGGAATTTTGGTAGGCAAAAAACAAACACCAATCCTAGACAATTTAACAGATAGGATAGCTAGTCAGAAACTGAGAGAAACAAAGAGGCACACTTCAAAACAAGTCTGGTGAGTAAACTCCTGTCTTTGGCTCTGGGTGTTTACACTGATAACACCACTAAAGTGGAATATGGTGAAAGAAATGCTGCTATCTTTGGAAAGTGGATGTTGGCACCAACTAATTCTACTGCTATAATTAAGAAAATTGTTTCTGTCAGTCTTTCACATTACCAGGTCTGTCTCAAAACTTTATCTGCTTGGCAGTGTTTAGATCATGGGCCTCTATCCCACTCAAGGAGGTTGGGAAAGCAAGTACCTTGCATTTTCAGCTTCTATAGTGCTAGATGAACAAGACCTCATACAGAGTATTTCCCATGCAGAAGGGAGCTCAGCTGCTAGGTGGCCAACATAAAAGATAAATGGCTCCATTTATATAGGCTCTTAAATATCTTTTGAATGAACATATCCTGAAATATATTGATAAAAATGCTATCAAAGCCAGTTTTAAACATGTACATATAATTATAAATTTTCTAATATTTAACTACTATCAATTATTATGCATTCCAATTCTGGTTTCCTCTTTCCAGACTTGAATAAAAATGAGGTACAGTAGCTAGCACAGGTTAGACATAGATAATGTTCCCATGGGTACGTTTTAGGAAGTGTTCAGACATTTTTAAAATTACATTTTACTGCAGGCCAAGCTGACAGCCTACCATACCTCCTGGACAAATCAAAAGAAAACTCCATCAGGTGCAAGAAGAGGACTGCCCAACCTTTCAGTTCATGGTTTAGCATAATAACCTCTGAGAATCTTTCAGGTTCCCAGTTGAAGGTGGAAGGCTGAGTACCACCCAAGTAACCAAAGCCATAGAAATGATAGTAAGACCACCTTGTACCTCAGGAACTTGTGAATTAAAAACATCTGGCCAGTCTCCTGCAAAAGACAATGTGGTCAAGAAAAGACCCCTTGTCTCCTCCCATCAAGGGCCCAGAGACATCAATCTCCAGAGTTACAGTCACCTAGGCTCCACCTCTTTAGCATATTAATCATTGTGAAGGCATATCAGTTCTATTGTAAAGAGCAAAAGTGTGGTTTCTTTCACCCATGCCAGCTCTGGCATGCTTTCCATTATTTTTTCCCTTACTTCTCTAATAAACATTGTTTGAAAATTGTGTGGCTGCTCTAAAATTCATTTTAGAAATGAGCCAAAGAATCCACGGGTTTGTTGTACCCCAACGTCCTAAATCCGAGAGACCACCAAAGAGCCAGCTCCAATGCAAACACACGAGGGTCTTTTATTCAGGCTCGAGTCTGGGCTCCCGTATGTAACCGACCCAGTGGCACAGGAACGAGAGCCCTGACTCAGGTTAACAAGCATCTTTTATACACAATTCTAAGGGAGTGGGGTGGCCTTACAAACTTGTTCACACAGGATTGGATAGAATTGCATAAGCACGGTTACAGAGATACTGATTGGTTGGTTCGCGTTTGATTTTCGCGGGCGCGGCTCGGCTGCCCGTGATTGACTGCTAACGGCTAAACGGGCAGAGTGGAGTTAGTTAAGCCATCTGGAATGTTAGATAAGCTGCGGTTTACACAGTCACTGTGACTGTGCATAAATCAGCTTAGGCATACAAGCAGGTTTGAAATAACACAGAGCCCACCAGAACAGTGGCTTGCCCGCCATAATTTAAACAGAGGAATGTTTGGAAAGGGCTTATCGCTTAACATTCGCATACTGCAAACATTTTGTAACTTTACAGCCACAGTCACTACCAGGCACCCGGCGCAGTTACTACCAGGCACCCGACATATGCCTGGTCTTATGGGGTCTGAGGTAGGGATTTATAAAATATAGCAAACGTGAGGTAGGGGTTTATAAAATATAGCAAACATGAGGCAGGGGTTTATAAAATACAGCAAGCGTCTTTCTTTCTCTTCTGAGTTCTTCTGAGCCCCTCATTCCCCCCTCTCAGAGGAACCTAAAGATAAGACCCAATCGTGGGTCTACACAGGGTTTCTTAAAGTTTTCTTGTGAATGGATAGGAGGGTTGAGACAACAAGGGTGAGTACCGAGTGGCTGGTACTGCTGTCTGAGCACCATGAGTTGGACGGCGCCGACTCGATTTTTAACAAAGGATATAAGTTTGTTGATGATGCAAGGCCTGAAAATAAGTAGGAGCATTAAGACAACAAGGGGGCCAGTTATGGTGGATATTAATGTAGTAAACCAGGGGGTGCGATTGAACCAAGCTTCAAACCAGTTGTATTGTTGTTCTCGTTCTTTTTTTCGTTCAGCCAATCCTTCCCTCACCTTAGCCATGGATTCCCTGACGACACCTGAGTGGTCCATGTAGAAATAACATTCTTCCCCCAGGGCGGCGCATGTTCCTCCCTGCTGCAGAAATAATAAGTCTAGCCCTCTACGGTTTTGTAGGACTACCTCGGGTAGGAAGGTTAGGAATTCCTGAAGGTGAGAGATGGAGACTTCAATTCTTTCAATGTCTATGTCTATAGCACCCTAAGGTTATTATAATGATGGCTCTGGGTGGCTAGGGAGGTAATACCCGTCCCTGTTCCTATTAGTCCGAGCCCAAAGAGAACCGCCAGGGAAATGGCGGTGACTGGCTCCCTTTTATTTCTCTGGTGGATATTTGTGCCAAACCACTGGAGCACTTCTTCCTCAGAATGGTATAGGATTTTTGGAAGTAACTGGACTAGCACGCAGAAGCCATTTTGGGTCTGATTGAGGACCTGCCCGTGAAAGCAAGGGGTTAATCCCATTGAATAGGCCCACCAGCTATTTTCAGGGGGCAGGTGATAATCTAGGCTAGATACCGATTGCGTAATATTCCATAGGGACTGAAATTTTGGTGTAGGGCGGCCTATGCATAACCCTTGGCCTGTTACCGACTGGACAGTCAGTCCCTGGGCTGCTGGCTGCCATCTACAAGAATCGGAATTAGGTTTGGTTGTATAGTTTCCCATTACCGCAATTCCTTCATAATAAGGAGGCTGGATGTCATAACACAACCAGCATGACTGGGTGAACTCTGGTTTAGCTGCGCTAAGGAACAGGTAGGCTTGATTTAGCAATTGCCAGAGAGGATGTTGAGGAGGGTTAGGGGCTGGTGAAGGTGAGGTGGTGGTAGAAACAAATATAGTGGCATTAGAGCCTGGAAGGGCGGTAGCTGAAAGGGCAGATGCGGTGGTTAAGAGTCTAAGCCAGGGGATGGTGACAGCTGGGTGGTAGGCTGCAGACGGGGGCCTAAGTTTTGGTTTAGCAGTAGGCCTGGGCTCAGGCACAACAGCCTGGTTGGGTCCCACATTAAAGATTTTCTGATAAGGGGGTCGAATGGTTAGCCTAATTAGAAAAACTTTGCCTGGATCCCGATGTCCCGCTCGTATTGGGTCGTACATTCTAATTCCCCATGTTTTTCCTGATTTCCACCTGGGCACTTCTGCCTTTCTGGGTAAAGCTCACGACTATGGTACTACAGGGTCAGGAGGAAGGGCAATTCCGTTCTTTTCTCTGTACTGTAATTAGATCATGGAACTTTGCGGGGCTCCAAGTTGTGTCTTCCGTGGAGACACAAGACCATTTGGGACAATAGAATGCGGCGACATCTCTACAGTTTTTATCCTGATCATGCCCAGGGCATACATAGAACTGCCAGTTTTTTCAGGGTCCCTCCCCCTTGGGAAAAAGTTGTTTCAAATCCCATATCATGGTTGGAAACCATGTCTGAGGAGGTGCTATATTAGAAGCTTGCCAAATGACGTTGCTCATGGAAATGTCTATAACCTGCCATGTTAGGTTTCGGGGCTGGTGTGGGTTAGCTACCACATAACATAAGAAATATAATATATATATCATTAGCCCTATGGGGACAAGTGAGAGTGGCTCAATCTTAGCTTTAGAGGATTGTCCTTGTTTGGCACGCTTTTCCATTCTGGCACGTAGTCCTTTAACACCACGAGGGGGTCTGCCAGCCAGACGTGCGTGTAGTGGACCCACGGGATGATCCCGTCTACTTTGAGTGCAGTGGGTGTGGTTAGAATGATGACATAGGGTCCTTTCCAATGTGGCTGGAGCGTCTGGTGCTGGTGTCTGCGGACGTACACCCAGTCTCCTGGCTGGTAGCGGTGTGGATCCGGGGGTGGCCCGGTTTCGTAGAGGGCCTTTAATGCCGGCCACACCCATTCATGTGTCCTTTGCAGTGCTCTTAAGGAAAAAAGGAGTTTTTGGTCATCAAATACAACAAGTACCTCAGGTTTTAACTTTGGAACAATGGGTGGTGGAATGCCGAACATGATTTCAAAAGGGGTGAGGCCCATTTTATAGGGGGAGTTACGTACCCTACAGAGGGCGAAGGGGAGGAGAGCCACCCAGTCACCGCCAGTCTCCAGGGCTAATTTAGTTAAGGTCTCTTTTAATGTTCTATTCCACGCTCTACGTGTCCTGAACTTTGGGGTCTGAATGCACAATGTAATTTCCAATCCGCCCCAAGAACCTGAGCTATTCCCTGAGTTACCTTAGAGATGAAGCCTGGTCCATTGTCCAAACCTATTTGGACCGGGAAGCCATACCTTGGCATGATGTCCTCTAGGAGCTTCTTGGCCACTATTTGTGCCGTCTCATGTTTGGTAGGAAAAGCTTCAGTCCAGCCTGTAAAAGTATCTATAAACACCAGCAAATACCTGTAACCATACTTTCCAGGTTTTACCTCTGTGAAGTCCGTTTCCCAGTATGCTCCTGGTCGATTTCCTCTGGGTCTGGTTCCTGGGTTGGACTTGTGTGAGTAGGTATTCGTTACTTGACAGGCGTGGCATTTGGCTACAATTTGTGCAATCTTTGATGATGAGTCTCTGATGGTTATTTTAGCATGGCATACCAGGTCTCCCATTTTCTTTGCTCCCATGTGTGTACTTTTGTGCATCTTTGTGAGAAGCTGCTGTCCCAGTTTCTCTGGTAGGATTACACTGCAGTCTGTTGCCCTCCACCAGTCATTCAAGCATCATGCCATAGGCTGTTGCTTGATCCAATTTAAAACCTCCTCTGTATATTTGGGGTCCTCCGGTAGTGTTGGAGCCCCTGGGTCTGGCAGCATGGTCACTAAGACATGGTCCACAGAAATGGCTGCCTCCTTAGCTTTTAAATCTGCCAGGCGATTTCCCCTGGCTACTGGGGTATCTGCTGTTTGGTGCCCTGAACAATGGAAGATGGCCAATGCCTTTGGTAGCCAGAGAGCCTGTAGCAGCTCAAGGATTTCAGTTTTGTTTTTGATAGTCTTTCCCTCTGCCGTTAAGAGCCCTCTATCTCTATAAATGGCTCCGTGTATTTGTGCCATGGCAAACGCGTACCTGCTGTCGGTGTAGATGTTCACCCGCCTTCCAGCTCCCAGAGTCAGTGCCTTGGTTAGCGCAATCAACTCAGCCTGCTGTGCAGAAGTTCCGACTGCCAGTGGCTCCGCCCAAACGGTGTCAATCTCCGTGGTCATGGCTGCCCCTGCATATCTGGTCCCATTCCGGACGAAGCTGCTGCCATCTGTGTACCAGGAGTCCTCCGCATTGGGCAAGGGCCGGTCTTGGAGGTCGGTTCTTATCCTGGGTACCTGGGCCAGGATTTCTTGACAGTCATGCAGGGGCGCCTCCCAGTCCGGATTGGGGAGCAGCGTGGCTGGGTTTAAGGAAGTGGGAGTCTGGAACAGAATTCTAGCGGGGTTTAAGAGCAAGCCCTGGTAGTGCGTTAACCAGGCATTACTTATCCAGCGATCTGGTGGTTGTCTGAGCACTCCTTCTATGGCGTGGGAGGTGGTGACACACAGTTCTTGCCCCATGGTTATTTTACCATCGTCTTTAACCATGGTGGCAACTGCTGCAATGATTTTTAAGCACGGGGGCCATCCAGCTGCTACTTGATCCCATTTTTTTGAGAGGTGAGCTATGGGCTTCTTCCAGGGGCCCAGTTGCTGTACTAGGACCCCCTTTGCAATTCCCTTTAGCTCATCCACATACAGATGGGATGGTTTTTGTCAAATCAGGTAACCCGAGGGCAGGGGCTGAGAGCAACGCCTGCTTAAGGTTGTTAAAGGCTTGGCTCATGGCCTCTGTCCAAATAAAGTCCTGTTCATTTTTGGTGGCCTCATACAGCAGTTTGGCCAACTCAGCGAACCCGGGGATCCATAAGCGACAGAATCCCACGGTTCCCAGGAACTCTCACACCTGGCGGACATTTTGTGGCTGGGGAATTCTTAGAACAGTCTCTTTTCTGGCGTCCGTTAGCCATCTCTGCCCGTCTCTTATTTTGTATCCCAGGTAGCTTACCTCCGTCTGGCAGATTTGCGCCTTTTTGGCCGAGGCTCAGTATCCCAGGGCACCCAGAGTTTGTAGCAAGTCTTTGGTACCTTGCAGGCACGTGTCTCGGTCTTCTGCCACTAGCAGGAGGTCATCTACATACTGTAACAGAGTCAGGTTGGGGTTCTTTGTACGGAACTCACCCAAGTCCTCATGTAGCGCCTCATCGAAGATGGTGGGTGAATTCTTGAACCCTTGAGGCAGTCGTGTCCAGGTGAGCTGGCCGTTGATACCTCTCTCCGGGTGTGTCCACTCAAAGGCGAAGATATCCTGGCTTTTTGGGGCCAAAGGTAGGCTTAAAAAAGCATCTTTTAAATCCAGCACAGTATACCATGTCCTGGTTGGAGGCAGGGTGGTGAGGAGAGTGCAGGGGTTTGGGACGGTAGGGTGTATGTACATTACTTGCCGGTTTACCTCATGCAAGTCCTGAACCGGCCTGTAATCATTTGAGTTCGGCTTCCACACCGGCAACAAGGGAGTGTTCCAGGCAGACTGACGCACTCCTGCGTCCAATAGCCGCCGGATGTGGGGGGTTATACCCTCCTGTGCGGCCAATGGCATTGGGTATTGATGGACCCTGACAGGATCGGCTCCAGGTTTGAGCTTGACGAACACAGCTGTCTGGTGCTTAGCTAGTCCTGTTCCCCCATCTCTGCCCATGCATGGGGAAAGTCCTGTAACCAACAGTTAATATCCTCCATTGGTGGTGGAGGGCTCTGGTGGAGGCGATACTCATCTTCTAAGCTTATAGTGAGCACCTGGATAGGGTGTCCATCTTTGTCTAAGATTTCTGCTCCTCCTAGATGGAAGCTGATCTGGGCACCCATTTTGGTGAGTAAGTTCCGTCCCAGTAGGGGGTACGGGCACTCAGGGGTGACTATAAAGAAGTGAGATACCCAGCCCACGCCAAGGTCCACTGTTCTTTGGGTGGTCCATGGGTATGGCTTGGTGCCTGTGGCCCCCTGTACCCATGAGACTTTATTTGCTATTTTTCCATGTGGTTGTAATAGGATGGAGTGCTGTGTGCCCGTGTCCATATGAAACTGCATGGGTTTCCCCTCTGTCTTCAGCGTTACCCTGGGTTCAGGGAGGGGTTCCAAACCCCGACCCCCCCGAATCTCCCAGGTTTAGGACTTTTAGCCCGTTTGCGGTAAGTTCACCCTCTTGGTATGAGAGGTTTAGTCTGCACCCGCATGGTGGCCTATCTCCTGGATCCCTAGGATCAGGGGGTTTCTTAGGACAGTCTTTCACCCAATGACCCTCTTCTATGCAATATGCACACTGGTTTCTATTTAATTTGGGGCATCCTTTCTGATGACTGTCCTCCTTACCTGGCTCTGCAGCCAGTTTCTTAAGGCGTCTCTGCTTTTCCCAAGGGTCATTGGTGGTTGTGGCCAGAAGGATTTTGGCCAAGTTGCGAGTCTGACGATTGTTCATTCTGGTCTGCTGGTCTTCTGGACTTTCTTGGTTGTTGTACACTCTTTCTGCCACTATTAATAAGTCCTGAAGGCTTTTCTCATCTAATCTCTCTACTTTCTGCAACTTTTTTCTAATATCTGGGGCAGCCTGATTAATAAAAGCCATTATAACAGCTGCCTTGTTTTCAGGCACTTCCAGGTTCATAGGAGTGTATCGCCTGAAGGCCTCTGTAATTCTTTCTAGGAAGGCAGCCAGGCTCTCATCCTTATCCTGTCTAACATCATATACCCTGGCCAAATTGGTGCCGCAGCCCTGAGACCCACCATTAGAGTCTGGCGATAGACCCGGAACCTCTCCTTACCTTCTGCCGTGTTGAAGTCCCATTCAGGGCGGGACAAGGGAAAGACTGCATTGATGATGTCCGGATTCTGGGTAGGCTGCCTGTCTTCTCCCAGAACTAATTTCCGGGCTTCCGCCTGGATGTGTTCCCTTTCCTCCATGGTAAAGAGAACCTTTAAAAGCATTTGACAATCATCCCAGGTGGGCTGGTGGGTAAAAAGAATACTTTCTAGTAAGTCAGTAAGACCTTTTGGATTATCAAAGAATTTAGCAGTTTGGGTCTTCCAATTGTATAAATCAGAGGTGGAGAACGGCCAATAGTGCAGGGGTTGTTCTCCAGTTTCATCTGGGGGCCCGAGTGTACGGAGGGGGAGCACAGTGGAGTCTGTGGGTCCCTCATCCAGAGCTGGGGCGCCCCAAGTGGTGCGTCCCCGCGTCCCAGCCGCTAGTCCGCGCTGAGGCTCCTCCACTTGTGGCACAGGAGCCAGTTCCCCAGCGGTACCTTCCACAAGTGCCAGGGGTGCTGAGGGAACATTAGGGTGGGCGGGAGGGAAGCAAATCCTCCGGCTCTGAATCCTGCAGGACCGGATAGAGTGGGGGTTTGGTTGGCCCTTCAGCTTCCGGGGGTCTGCCATCCTTAGCCTCCTTTTCCCGTGTGGCCAAGATTCGGAGCACTGGCCCTGTTTGAGGTGGAATAAAAGACTTGGCCTACGGGGGAGGTTATTAATTATATCCTGCCATATCAGGATGTAAGGCACCTGGTCAGGGGTGGCTGCGAGGTCCGTCCTGTAAAATGATATGCTTAACCTGTTAGATAATGCTTAGTGAGAAAGTGCCCTCTGGTGGCCACCCTACGTTAAAGGACGGCCATTCAGACTTGCAGAGGGTCTGGAACTTTTTCCTGTGGATGATTACACTCAGATTATCAGCCCTTTCTTTTACGTCCAAGAAATGGTCAGTCATGAGGGTTAGAGGGGTAGTCAGCGTCTGTCCCATTCTCTTTTCTGTCCAATATAACACACAAAACAAGACTACACAAGAGACAAGACTACTAATAATGAAGTACAGTTTCCCACAGCCGTGCAGACAAAAACGAAACTGAGCTGAGGGTGAGTCTGATCCTCTCGGCGATCAACCTTCCTCACAATGGAGGGATTCCTCGTCCTCCAGGGAGGGATTCCATGTCCTCCCGAAGGGGGCAAGGGACGTCTTCCAAGACCCTGGTCGACAGCCCGCCAGCGCGTCCGCTTAAGCCAATGCCAACCTTATACCAAATGGAATTCCTACAGAAAAAGCCGAAAAATACCGATGCGCACTAAAAACGAGTGCACTCACCTGCTGGCGCTGGAACCCTCCGGGCTGGGGGTCTCGGGGGGGGGGGTCTCTGGGATCCCGGACGAGCCCCCAAATGTTGTAGCCCAAAGTCCTAAATCTGAGAGACCACCAAAGAGCCAGCTCCGATGCAAACACACGAGGGTCTTTTATTCAGGCTCGAGTCTGGGCTCCCGTATGTAACCGACCCAGTGGCACAGGAACGAGAGCCCTGACTCAGGTTAACAAGCATCTTTTATACACAATTCTAAGGGAGTGGGGTGGCCTTACAAACTTGTTCACACAGGATTGGATAGAATTGCATAAGCACGGTTACAGAGATACTGATTGGTTGGTTCGCGTTTGATTTTCGCGGGCGCGGGCTCGGCTGCCCGTGATTGACTGCTAACGGCTAAACGGGCAGAGTGGAGTTAGTTAAGCCATCTGGAATGTTAGATAAGCTGCGGTTTACACAGTCACTGTGACTGTGCATAAATCAGCTTAGGCATACAAGCAGGTTTGAAATAACACAGAGCCCACCAGAACAGTGGCTTGCCCGCCATAATTTAAACAGAGGAATGTTTGGAAAGGGCTTATCGCTTAACATTCGCATACTGCAAACATTTTGTAACTTTACAGCCACAGTCACTACCAGGCACCCGGCGCAGTTACTACCAGGCACCCGACATATGCCTGGTCTTATGGGGTCTGAGGTAGGGATTTATAAAATATAGCAAACGTGAGGTAGGGGTTTATAAAATATAGTAAACGTGAGGTAGGGGTTTATAAAATATAGCAAACATGAGGTAGGGGTTTATAAAATACAGCAAACAAATATAGCAAGCGTCTTTCTTTCTCTTCTGAGTTCTTCTGAGCCCCTCAGGGTTTTGTGCTGCACCCAACCTGGCATCAAAAACTGTTTGTGCTTCTGAGTAGCTTGGACTTCTTTTACCATGCTGTGGAAGACAAAGTGAGGAATTCTCCAGATTTCCCTTAGATAAAGGACTTATCTCCCAGTTGCTGGGAGAGCGGTCAGTGTTAGCTATAATCTTACAGAAACTTCTGCCAGGGTCCAGACCCCTGCCTGAGCAACCTGCACCTGTTGACTCATGAACATAGAAATATAAAGACTTGACCCCTAGCCCTAACTCCAGACAACTCTATAAAGTCAATCAAGCCCCAGAGTTATCCATAGGATCGATCCAGGCTAGCATTTGGTCTTCATGCAGCTTGACTTCTCCCTCTGCTGAACCTTACTTTCATCTTTTGCCTTCCATAGGTGTTGACCCAAAGGGCACTCCTTAATAAACACTGCAAGCTAAACTCCATTTCAGAGTCTACATCCTGGGGGACCCAGCCTGACAGTACCACCAGTGATCCAAACAAGCAGGCATTCAGATGGGGTTTGGAACTGCAACACCTCCTGACTAAAAAGCAAAAAAAAGGAACTTGCTGAGGTGATAAAAGCATTCTATAACTAGTGTAGTATTTATATTTGTGTATAAACTGACCAAAACTCATTGCACTGTGCACTTAAAATTCACGCTTTTGTATGTAAATAGAAGGCAAACAATTAAGAGGATCTTATTGATAAGGTGGCTTCTAGTTGCTTTCACAGTGGATACTAGCATATGATGTTAAAAAAAAGATAGCAGATAAGTAACAAATACCAGCTAACAAGTGGACAGTGATGTCTTCTAGTCTTGAAAAAAATGTTTTAGTAATTTGGAATAAAATGTGATGAGATTTTTAAAAAATAAATAACTGACATAAAACAATTAAAGCTAAAGATGATTAGGCTCAACCAACAAATTGTTAAAACGGGATCATGTGGAAACTGCCATGTTCTATCCAAAAAAATCTAAATGATTACCAAGACAAGATAGATAGCACAAAGAGACTACCAGGAGATTTTTTTTTTTTTTTTATCGCCCAGGCTGGAGTTTAGTGACACACTCACTCTGTCGCCCAGGCTGGAGTACAGTGGCACACTCATGGCCAGCCCAGTGTTGACCCGCTGGGCTCCAGCAATTCTTCCACTTAAGTCTTTCAAATAGCTGGAACTACAGGTGTGCGCTACCACACCCGGCTAATTTTTTATTTATTGTAGAGACAAGGTCTTGCCAAGTTGCCCTGGCTGGTCTTGAACCCGTGGGCTCAGGCAATCCACACAAAGTGGTAGGATTACAGGCTGAGCCACCAAGCCTGGTCAGGAGATTTTTTTTTTTTCTTCATGCTAAATATTTATGTTTTCAACATAAATAAAAAGAACAGAAACTGCTTAAGAAGCCATCTGGTGTTCTAATGTTTTAATTTTGCTTCAAATTCCAGTGAACCTAGACCATCAATTAAATTTGAGAGTAATACATAGCTTAGCCACAAACAATCTAAAGGGTCATAATTTGAACTCTTTGTCCAATTTACTTAAGAAATGCAAAGAAATTAATGGAATATTGACTATTCCCAGCCAAAAATTAAGTGGAAACCTGGAAATATTACTCAAAACTCCTTTTCTAGCTTCATTTACGAATGTCACTACAAAGAAGTCTGGGCTATAAAATTATTTTACATACATTTTACTTTTCCAGTACCAAATCTCAGCCAAAATTCCCAATTTTAAATTATCAAAAAATAAAGTTGAGGCTACCTCACTGCTGTGGTATCCATAATTATCATTCTCAGAGTACAGGGAGAAAAATGGAAATGAGAAATAGCTTGCTTTAAGAAACAGTTTAGGTTGAAAAGCACAGGATCAACAAAAGCAGGAACTCTTCACTTTACCTTCCTACTAACAGATTCTAGATTATAGTCTGAAGAAAAATAAGTACCTAAACATCCTGTGCTGAAAAATTATTTAGCTTGGAAAATAAGTAAAACCCCCTTCATGCAGAAACAAGTTTCTTTGGTGTTACTTGAATTTAATGAGAAGAAGCTACTCCCTTATTAAGACATATCCAACAATGGAAGTAATATGGAACTCCAAAAATAGTAAGTTCTATTATTATCACAGTGTGAAAATAAATTATGTTTTTTGCTCTGCTACTCAATTTGGTTAATTATTCATGCAAAGTAAAGTTATTCCTGGCAAACCCAAAGTCAAAACTATAACTTTAACATTGGTGGGGGTAGAGAAAAAGTTCTACTAAAGGGAAAAAGTCCTGCTTAATTCTAATGCATAGGCTACCCTTTATTGACTCAAAAGAATATGATCCAACCACCAACATTAAACTCTCTCATTTCAAAGCTAATTAGATAACCTACATTTTTGTTAATCAAGACCTACCTGATACGAGAGGCTCACTGGCTTTGGTCTGTAACAATGGCAGCATTCAAAAAGCTAGAATAGGGATAAGAAGAAAAAATTCAGAAAGTACTCAATGTGAAGCTTCCATAAGCATCACTGTATTAGGGGGGTTTATTTAGGTAATGAAGCATAACCAACAATTTACAGCACAATTGTATTAGAATAAAACATGACAATGTAGAGAATGTCAAACTAGATTTGATAAAGAGATCCCCTAATGTCTGTCCATATTGTCACAGCCCCTAAAGAAGGGCATGGCAAGGGCTCAAGCACTCCTGTACATTCCTAAACAATATTCCTGAGAGCTAACAAAAGGTGGCTTCCTTTATCTCCTATGCATTCCCAGTAAGTAGCTTCAGGGGATCCTTGACTTCCCTGTAGTCTAGGCCCAATCAACTGAAAGATGCAAATCTCTATTTACTCCCTTTTACTGAATGGTTATAAGTTTGAATAATATAGTATCAATGTAATCCTAAACCATGTGATTTGTATAACTTTTGTATCAGTGTAATCATAGGTTTTATGACTTGCATAACTTTTACATAATGCAAGATGACTTAGGTCTTGTAAACTCTCTTTATTCTATGGCAAGCTTGATTAACACTTCTGCCGAGTCCTACTGATAAAAGCTATAGTCCTCTGATACCTGGCACCAGGAAGTCTGGACCTAAAAATGTCACTCTTGATAAATGTTGCTGAAACTCAAGTTCTATACAATGCTCTGCTGATCATGTGGCTAATGTATAGGTACTAACAACTCTGGACTTATAAAAGTGAACTATAAAAGCCTGGAGGGTGAGCAGAACCAGTTTACAAAGATCTCGAGTCTGACTCTGCTCCCTGGATTCAAACTTAGAAATAAACTTCTTTCTACCAGTATCCTGTTCCTTTGATTTATTGGTATCAAGGGGAGCAGCTGAACGTTGCTCAGACCATAACAGATCTTTAAAAAAAAAATCCAATTATACATTCTCTAGGGAGACATACTTTAAAGAATTGAAAGTAAAAGGATGGAAAAAGATACAACAAACATGAAAAAGCTAGACTGGCTATATTAATACCAGACAAAATAGACTTTAAAACAAAAAAATTACTAGAGATGAAGAGGAACATTTTATTAAGGTAAAAAAATGCACAACTAGCAGGAAGTTTAACAATTATTAAACATATATGCTCCTAGCAACAGATCACAAAATATATGAAGAAAGCAATGACAGAATGAAAGGGAGAAAGAGAATTAAAAAATAATAGTTGGAGACTTCAATACCCCATTTTCAGTAATGGATAGGACAACTAAGAAGAAGATCAACAAGATATAGGAGACCTGAACAACCCTAACTAGCAGAAATTAACAGATAACTATACAGCACTCTAGCCAACAACCGCAGCATACACATTCATCTCAAGTGTACATGGAACATTCTTCAGAATAGGGCATACATAAGGCTATAAAATCATTCTCAATAAATTTTAAATGACTGAAGTCATGCAGATAAACTAAAATTGAAAACCAGTAACAGAAGGAAATTTGGAATATCCACAAGTATATGAAAAATAACAACATACCATTAGCCAATTAATTAAAGATAAAATAACAAAGGAAATTACAAAATACTTTAGATAAATGAAAAGCGAAACAAAACAGCAAAATTGATAGAATGAAACTAAAACAGTGCTTAGCAGAAATTCATAGCTCTGAGATCTGTTATTATTGTTATTGTTATTATTATTTTTATTATTATTTTGAGACAGGGTCTTGTTAATGTTGCCCAGGCTGGAGTGCAGTGGCGAAATCCATAACCCACTGCAGCCTCAAACTTCTGGGCTCAAGCAATCCTCCCTCCTCAGCCTCCTCAGTAGATGACACTACAGGTGTGCACCACCACGCTTGGCTAATTTTTAGATTTTTTGTAGAGCTGGGGGGTCTCGCTATGTTGCCCAGGCTGCTTTTGGAACATTGGTCTCAATTGATCTTCTACCTCAACACCTCAGTGTTGGGATTACAGGTATGAGCCACTACGCCCAGCCACAGTTCTGTGCCTATATTAAAAACCTTTGAATCATATACCTTAAATGGGTCAACTGTATGGCATATGAATGATATCTCAATAAAGCTATTAAAACAACAACAAGATGAGGCAAGAGGCAGGGCCAGCACTCAAAGGGACCAATATACAATACTAAAAAGAGTTACATTTCTAAAGCAATGGGAAGTCATTGAAAGATTTAAACCTGTGAAGTACATGATCAGACTGTGTTTTTTAAATAAAAATTACTGTAATATCAATGTGGATAATAGATTAGGGGAAATAATATGAATGGAGAAAGGAAGGCTATTAGGAGAAAGCTGCTAGAGTAATCCAAGGATGCCTGAACTAAAGCAGTAACAAATGTGATGGAAAAGATATAACAAATTTGGAAGATATTAAGAGTCTAGAATTAATGGAACTCAGCAAATATAGAGAAAAAAGAAAAGGGGAAAGGGAGGAGTATAGCAAGCCCCTACTTCTGAGGACTCCACTCAGGCATCAACTTTTCCTGAACTTTTTCTGAATCCACAATTTGAGTTCAATGTCTTTTGTGTTACAAATGCACGTGGCACATACTTTTATCATTGTATTTACTATACTGTAAGGTAATATAATTCTCTGCTCATGTTTCTGTCTCCCCCATCAGTCTCTGTGATTAAAGATAGAAATCTTATCTTATAATGCCTTTGTAGCTCTATATCCCCAGAACATAGTACTTGGTAAAAAAGGTACCACCTAACAGGATCAAGAATACAATAAGGGAAATAGATTTAGTTTTGGAAAGGGATATGCTGAGGGAAGAAAATGATGTCAGTTTTTCATACATTCCTATAACATATCCAAATACTATTGTGAGATGGAAAGTTGATTCTATGAAGTTGGAGATCAAAAGAGTTTCAGAAGAGTTAGTAAGCATCATGAGATAGAAGTCACAGATAGTAATTAAACTTTGTGACCAGATTGTTTATAAGAAGCATTAACTAAAATAAAATAAAATAGGAATAAATCCATACAAAGACAGATTCCTGGAAAGGTCCTACATTTAAGGGATGGGTAGAATAACTGAAGCTCACAAAAAGAATCTGAGGAAGGATTACAGAGGAAGAAGAAGAAAAAAAAAACAGAGAAAATGACGTCAAGAAAGGAATTTCAAGAAGGGCAAAAAAGTATTTACTGATTTTGGCAAAAGCAATTTCAACAGAGTAAATTTAGGAAGAGTAAGTGAGAAATGAGGAAGTGAAAACAGCGAGTTAAGACTCTTGACCTTGTGCCATGCCTGTTATTCCAGCACTTTGGGAGGCCAAGGCGAGAGGACTGCCTGAGCCCAGGGTTGAAGACCAGCCCAGGCAACGCGGCAAGACCTCATCTCTACAATAAATCAAAAAATTAGCTCGGCATGATGGCACGCACCTGTAGTTCCAGCTACTCAGAAGGCTGAGGAAGAAGGATTACCTGAGCCCAGCAGGTTGAGGCTGTGGTGGCCATGAGCATACCACTGCACTCCAGCCTGGGCAACAGAGACTCCGAATCAAATAAATAAATAAGAAGCTTGACCTTGAGGTGAAGGAGAAAGAGAAAGTGGGAATAGTAACTAGAGGGTGGCACAGTGTCAAGAGTAAACTTTGGATTATTTTGTTTTTTATTTATTTATTTAAGAGATGGAGTTTCACTATATTGCCCAAGCTGGACTCAAACTCCTATGCTTAGGTGCTCTTCCTGACTTAGCTTTCCAAAGTACAAGGATTACAGGCATGAGCCACCGAGCCTAGCCATTGTTTTTATTTTTTTAATTGAGGTCATGTGTATATACTGAGAAGAGTAAGTCAATACAAAGGCTACAGGGAAAAAGCAATAAACCGATATCAGTCACTTAGAAGACAGAAGGGGATGAAAGCAGAGTTTTAGTAAGAGAGAGGAAAGGATAGTTAGGAGATACTGTTTTTAAATATTGAGGAGCAACAGGACAGCTAGCAGGAAAAGGGAGTTCCCTCCTGATTGCCTCTACTTTCTTGATGAAGTAAGAGGTAAGCCATCAGTTAAAAGCTAATATGGAAATAGTAAGAAAGAAGCCCTAGAGATAGTGACAAAGATTTGAAATAACTATTGAGAAAATGGAAGAGGAAGCTGAATGGGGAAGACAGAGAAAAACTGCCTCTGTGTTCAATTGACAGGTCCAACTGAGGCTGAAATCCATAAATCTAAATATCAATCTTCAAGATTATGTGATTTTTCTCTGCAGTCATATAGGATTAATGAGTAAAAGTAAAATAAAATGGAAGGGGATAAGTAAAAACTGAGTTACATATATGCAAACATGTATTAAGCCATACAATTCAAATTTCTGTATCTGTTTATAAGCTATACCTTAATATAAATGTTACTTTTTATTTTATTTTTATTATTTATTTATTTTTTGAGTTGGAGTCTCACTCTGTTGCCCAGGCTGGAGTGCACACACTCCACAGCTCACAGCTCACAGCTACCACAGTCTCGAACTGCTGGACTCAGGTGATCCTTCCACCTCAGCCTTCCAAGTAACTGGAACTACAGGCACATGCCACCATGTCTGGCTAATTTTTGGATTTATTGTAGAGATGAGGTCTTGCCAAGTTGCCCAGGCTGGTCTCAAACCCATGGGCTCAGGTAATCCCCTCACCTGATCTCCCAAATTGCTGGGATTATAGGCGTGAGCCACCACACCCAGCTAAATGTTACTCTTTTAAAAACTCTATTATATGTCTCATTTCAAGTAATCAACGTCCCATCCCCAAATTAAAAGGTAAAATAAATACTTCTAGAACAACTTTTATTTAAAAGCAACAGGTAATTTTTTTTTAAGTCCCAAAAAAGACTGAAAATGAAAACAAACAAAACCTGGGAAAAGACGCCTTCTGCCCTCAAATGCATGTTTTTAATCTAGAGTAATTTACAGACCACCGAGTATAGTCTGACTTGCATATAGAGCACCAGTTCCCACACAAAGAAAATTGTTATTGTTGGCTGTAACACTTTAATCTAAAGAGGACACAAATTCTGCTCATGTTTGAATAACCCTTGCCAACAAATTGATCCCACAGCAGCAAGGCTGCAGAAAGTAGTTTCAAAGATTGAAGGGAAACATAAAAGGAAAAAATTCAGTAAATATATTTCTTCCTACTTAGAACCTCTGGTAGAGCCCTTTGAAAAGAAAGAGAAAAGCTTTTTCTCTTCCCCCTTTTCCTAAAAGCAGTCCAAAATGGAATTAGAGAACATCTGTAATTTACATAGAAGGGAGCAATGCCAAAGCAATGCAGATTCCACAGCTGTTAACCCAAGGGACAACTCAAATAAAGCAAATCTCTAAATAAGGTCTGAAAGACAGATGCTCTGCTAGGGGCCAGCTAACTTCCAAAACCAGAAGTATGGAATGGGCACTTGAAATGGCTTATGACTGCCTTTGTAGAAAGCTACCTTTTGCCTTTATATGAGCAAAGCAGAACAATTCATAATTCCTTTCTTTGCCAATTAAGACATGCCCAAAGAAGACTAGCATAGCACTTTGCCTGGCCACCACCTACCATATGAACATAAGAAAAAATTTCTTTGTTAATTTAATATTTATCTTCTTCATCTACCCAATATTACATGTTGGTTAATAATATTTGCCCAAAGAAGACTAGGCACTTTGCCTGGCCACCACCTACCATATGAACATAAGAAAAAATTTTCCTTGTCAGTTTAATATTTATCTTCTTCATCTACCCAATATTACATGTTGGTTAATAATATCACCAAAGAGTAAAAGCTCCCAATGGTACAATACCGAAAGTTAATAAACCTTCAGAAACCGTCTAATAGAACTGGCTATTAAACCAGATCCTCTGGATGCAAGTCCTATTTTTCCACTCTCTATGTTGTCTGGGACAAGTCACTTTACATTTATAGACCTCAGTTTCCCCATCAGTAAAATGGAAATAATATTATCTACTCAGAGTTGTGAGGATTAGACAATCAATATATATAGACACAAACATTCCAGATACACTGTAAATGTTCCTTAAATCTTAGCTCCTATTATTAAGGCCCTGCCTTAATAGGGAGCAAGCTCATCTGTTTACTGTGACTTCTAAAATCTGCATGGCATCCAGTGCTAATTTACGTGGCTTATACCCTGCCACTACCTGATAACCAGAAACGGGTCTCATACGGCGGCATATTGAATTTACTGGCCTATTTACCAATAAATACCTAGCAAATGTTAATGATCCATTGTAAAAATAGATACAATTCAGACATGATTTGAAGGTTAAAGGCTCAATACACCAACTATATTTCCCGAATAGTATTCCTCTTCCACATAATATATGTGTTTACTATTATGACTGAATAACTGCCTTTTGTGGAAACTGTCAATATTCTGCATACACAGCATCAAGAACACCATGGAATTAAAAGATAAAATGAAGTGAAAATTAGAAAAAAACAGAAAGACATGTTCTAAATCCATAGAGAAGAGTTTTAGTAAGCTTTCACACTTTTCCCCCTTTTTTGTTAGACTAATATTAAACAGAGTTCTGTCCCTTTAATTGTCAAATGGTTTTCCATCTTACAAGTAATCTTTTTCCACAGAGGAGTCTTTTAAAAGTTATAAATAAAATACCCCAAATATTTTCTTTTTCCCACAGATGAGAACATCAGAACACTGACATTTTAATCTGTTCTGTACAAGAGTGAGTTGTGTCAACACAGTGCTCCCAGCTACAACACTGAAAAAAAACAAGTTTAATTAAAGACAGAAGAAATCACATGTGGAGTCTAAGCCATTGAGATACAATGAAGAGTTGTCATCTTCACAATCAGTTCCCTTTGAACAAATCTCTTTGTGTCAGGAAAAAAAGACAAAGCAAAGTAAAAATGTGATTCTATAAAGGAAAAACATGGTGGTGTCTAACGTCAACTTTCAGACTAAAAACTAAAAAGTAGTGTTTATGCAGTACTTACTTCCAGAGTCCAAACACTACTCCCAACATCATAAAACATCTTTGGCTATAAATAGATGTCTATTAACCACATATATGTTGCAGGAGATATAGCTGATGCACAAAAGAGAAAAAACCAAAATCACAACAATGTTTAGCAACAATAAATATTGCTTTTACTTAGTTTATTCCGAATATTAGCTATACTCTTTCCTGAAACTTTAATCTGAAGGCCAAATTAGCATTACCACAATACTATTTTCCAAAATTAAGCACATATCTAACTACATTCTAGCAACAGCCTGTAACCTGCCCTTCTACAAGAGTATTCTATTGTCTGAGAGGCAGTATAAAACAATTTCTTTTTTTAAAAAGGGCAGACATGAACAGGTTCCAACTTCATCTCTGCCACTTCCTAGTTCAGTAAACTCTTTGGCAAGTTACTTAATATATCTGAGATTCTTTCTCCTCATCTATAAAAATAGGAGTAATAGTAACTACTCAAGAGTGTTATTTTAAGTCTTCAATGAGATAATGTATGCAAAGTACCCAGTTCACTTCTTGGCCCATTGTCTCATATAGTAGATGACCCACAAACAATATTCTTTTTTTTTTTTTTTTGAGTCAGAGTCTCACTCTGTTGCCCAGGCTGGAGTGCAGCGGCACGCTCACTGCCACGCTCACCGCCACTCAGCCTGCTGGGCTCAGGTGATCCTTCCCCCTCAGACTCCCAAGAAGCTGGAACTACAGGCATGTGCCACCACGCCCAGCTAATTTTTTTTTTTTTATTGTCGATATGAGGTCTCACCAAGTTGTCCAGGCTGATCTCGAATCCCTGAGCTCAGACAATCCTCTTGCCTCTGCCTCCCAAAGTTCTGAGATTATAGGCTTGAGCCACCATGCCCGAACTTAGATAATATTCTTAATTTTTATTTTTATAATACAGACCACTTGCTGATTACATATCACTATAGCTTCTGGATTGTATATTCCTTATAACTACAACTTCTTCTTTCACCCCTATAATATAGACTATCTTACCTTAAAGGGAATGCTTAGCATTAAGTGTTAGTAGCTCCTGGTCATACATATATAACTTGTTTTGTCATAGCACAGTAAAACAAAATGGTTATCAACATAAACCCATGTGTCAAGCCTGCCTGCATTAACTGGAAATGAAAATATAGCAATACTTTATACTTATAGGGCTATTATGAAGAATAAATACATTAAATACATATATTTACTATTTGAACAATGCTGGTCCAAGCATGAACTAGAAAAACATTTGATATTACTTGATAATATATCTGTGCAATTAATATCATATTTATTGTAAAAGTATTAAATATTTCTCAGAATTTATATAACATAAAATCACAGGGAGATGAATAGTCATAAGCATAAAAAGAACAATAGGTACATATATAAAGAAAAAAATGACAAATATAAACTGGAAAGTAATGTAATGAGAATTAATATAAAGAAAGAATTCTCTGCGCCTTTGGGAGGCCGAGGTGAGTGGATTGCCTGAGCCCGCGGGTTCGAGACCCGCCTGGGCAACTTGGCGAGACCTCATCTCTACAATAAATCAAAAATTAGCCAGGCATGGTAGCGTGCGCCTGCAGTTCTAGCTACTTGGAAGTCTGAGGCGGAAGGATCGCCAGAGCCCAGCAGGTCAAGGCTGCGGTGGCCGGGAGCGGCCACTGCACTCCAGTCTGGGTGACAGAGTGAGACTCCAACTCAAAAAGAAAGAAAGAAAGAAAGAATTCAGGCTTTACAGAGGGCAACAAATGGAATGAGTTAGTGGTGTAATGAAATAGGAATGAATACATGTAAAACTACTTTTTTTTTTTTGGTAGACACAGTCTTGCTATGTTACCCAGGCTGGTCTTGAACTCCTGGCTTCAAGCGAATCTCCTGCTTTGGCCTCCCAAAGTGCTGGTATTACAGGAGTGAGCCACTGCACTCAGCCAATCATATTTCAACTGTATTAGGGATAGTATCATGAAGAAGACCATATGAAAATTCAGTGAGATGATGATAAAGGAAGTACATGTTATTCAAAACAGCAAAATACATGAGCAAAAGTATAGGAGGAATACAGTGGCCCATTTGGATGCCATTATACAGGTATGTCTGTCTATCAAGATTTCCTGTAGGAGAACAATTGCATTGGTGCTCTCAATTTCTTTCCCCAGAGCTTAGAAGGCACATAGAAGAGGTTTATTAGATAGATACCCATGGAAAAGATAGAATGAATTCCAATAGCAACCAGTTTCAAATACTAGATTAAGCAGAGACCCCCAGAGGATGTGCCTAAATTGGGAGACAAGCGTACTGAGACAGTGATCCCTCAGCTCCTGGAGTCCAAACCTCCAGCCATAAGATGGCTGGCCTTGCTACCCCAATGTACCACACACATATTTTCTCAGTGTGCCATGCTGCAAAAAGTTGGGAAGAAATGGATTAAATAACATGACTATTATGCAGTTATCCAATATGCAATGGACAAATGTACAGAAGACTAAGTAGGAGAAGAAATAATGTACAGTAGTCTTTGCCTAGTCTGGTGGCATGGCAGAAGATCAGTTAAAGAGAGAAAAGATAAGTAGCATAAGAACAGCATTTCAAAAAATGCTGTAATAGACTACGCACAAAAACTAAGGGCCTAAATTAGGGTAGTAACAAAAGGGATGAATTCAAAATAGGTTGTGAAAGAATAACTGCTTAGAACTCAGTTTAGTTCCGTTCAGTAAACATTTATTGCTACATGTTATATGCCAGCCATTTACCGAGTATTAGGGATTTTTAAAAATTGAAGAACAATTCCAGTCTTTAGGAATTTTTTAAATTGTAAAACAGAATTCCAGGTTTTCCTTAATGCATTCTATTGCACATTAGCTCTAAGAAGAAAGGAAATGTTAAAAGGTGTTACATGTTGCACTCTAAACCAAAGGTAGTTTTAGCCTACCCACTAAAGCTTCAAAAAATAAGCCTTTTGGTAATAAGGCCCAATATCAGCAGCCAGAAGGTTACAAAGAAAATTTTATGGAATACTCTCCGAAACACAATAGTAGTACCAATAGCTCTTAATATATTTATATCTGAGCAAGAGTAAGAATGCGCCACTTTTTTAGCCTTTAAGATATGTAATAGGCCGAGCTCGGTGGCTCGGCCTATAATCCCAGCACTTTGGGAGGCCGAGGTGAGCGGATTGCCTGAGCCCGTGGGTTTGAGACCCGCTTGGGCAACTTGGCGAGACCTCATCTCTACAATAAAAAAAAAAAAATGATGGGCGTGGTAGCGCGCGCCTGTAGTTCTGGCTACTCGGAAGGCTGAGGCGGAAGGATCGCTGGAGCCAAGCAGTCGAGGCTGTGGTGGCCAGGAGCGGCCACTGCACTCCAGTCTGAGCAACAGAGTGAGACTCCAACTCAAAAAAAAAAGAGAGATAATAACAGTCATCATTTATATGGTGCTCACCATATACCAAGCATTATGTCACTTCACATATATTATCTCATTTTATCTTCAAAACAAAACTGAAGTGTAGGTATTATTAGTTCTATTTTGTTCACAAAAAATCCAAGGCTTAGATTAGCTATCATCCAATGATAGCTAGCTTAGTAAAATGGCAAAGCCAGAATTCAAAACTAGGTTCATCTAACTTTCAAGTCCACATTCTTATTAAATATGTTTTAATGAAAGAAAGTCTTTCAACAAAGAGTTTTGAAAAAAGTACCTGAAACAGAGAGAAAGGAGAGCCACGGAGACAAACACAGGTAAGACTCACTCATGCACACTGTTCTAGAAGAGTATGTGCTTGCCTGAGACTTACCAACTGGATCCATACGGGAAATCTAGACGTCTGTAGATCAGTTTTTCTACTGCTGCTCTAACAAATTACCACAAACTTAGTAACTTAAAATAATACAAACATATTATCTTAGAGTGTTTTGGCTCAGACATTTTAAATGAGTCTCACTGGGCTAAGATCAAGGTATCAGCAGAGCTGCATTCCTTTCTGAGGGCACTAGAGTAGAATCTCCTTCCTTTTCTTCTCCAGCTTCCAGAGGCCTCCAGCATTCCTTGGCTCATGGCTCCTTTCCCCATCTTTAAAGCTAGCAATAGTCAGTTGAGTCCTTCTCATGCTGTTTTGTCGCTGGTTCTTCCATAGTCCCATCTCCCTTTCATCATAAAAAGGTCCTCCAAGTATAAGGACCCATATGACAAGATGGGGCCTTCTCAGATAACCCACCATAATCTCCCCATCTCAAGGTCCCGGACTTAATCACATACAAAGTTCTTCTTGCTATACAAGATGAAAGAATCTGGGAATTAGGATATAAACACCAAAGGAAGCCGGGTTCGGTGGCTCAGCCTGTAATCCCGCGCTTTGGGAGGCTGAGGTGAGTGGATTGCCTGAGCCCGCGGGTTTGAGACCCGCCTGGGCAACTTGGCGAGACCTCATCTCTACAATAAATAAAAAACTAGCCGGTCGTGGTAGGGCGCGCCTGTAGTTCCAGCTACTTGGAAGACTGAGGCGGAAAGATCGCCGGAGCCCAGCCGGTGGAGGCTGCGGTGGCCGGGAGCGGTCACTGCACTCCAGTCTGGGCAACAGAGAGAGACTCCAAACTCAAAAACAAAAAACAAAAAACACCAAAGGAGGGACCATTATTCAGACTATCACAATCTGACTTTAAGAGAGTACAGCAAGGCCAGGCATGGTGGCGCAGAGGCAAGAGGATTACCTGAGCCCAGGGGTTTGAGACCAGCCTGGGCAACTTGGTGAGGCCGCATCTTTACAATAAATCAAAAAATTAGCCGGGCATGGTGGCGCATGCCTATAGTTCCAGCTACTTCGAAGGCTGGGGTGGAAGGATCACCTGAGCCTAGCAGGTTGATGCTGGCCATGAGTGTGCCACTGCACTCCAGTCTGGACAATAGTGCGACTTTGACTCAAAAAAAAGGGAGAGAGGGAGAGAGAGAGAGAGAGTGGAGTCTTTCAGTGTGAACTATATAATTAGTCCCCTTGTTCTGGTTCCATATGTACGAGACAATTTACTGACAATATTTTGGCTTGCCCTATGGTTTACTTATAGGAAGAGAATACATTGTCTAGAGGATGCAATGTCTAATCCCCTGGGATTAAATTATATTGAATAACTTGTTTTCTGAGTTATACACATTAGTCTTGTGAGTGCTATCAGAATGAGTTCGACTCTCTTAGTCCAAAACCTCTAAGACTCAGACAAGATCAATATTCTGAATCTTTAAGTTATGGTTCAGAGTCAGAGGTGAGGGAGGGGGTATATTTAACAGGTCTATACCTATAATAAAAACAGCCTTTTTAAAATCATGTTTAAGAAGCTATACATAATTAGATATATCTAAGAATAAAGTAATATGTCACTCCCTTTTATTTACAAGATTTATATCAAAAAAAAGGGAGTAGTCACAGTTTTCTGATTGTACCTGTATAATCAATCAAATGGTTTGAGGTAGAATATCCTTGGAAGACAGTGGGAATCCTAAATCCACAACTTTTAAAATTGGATTACATGAATTAGTGATTGCTTAGGGCTAGAGCATTTGGGGGAGAATAAAGTGTGACTGCTAATGAGCATGGGGTTTATTTTGGGGGTAATGAAAATGTCTTAAAATTGATAGTGGTGATAGTTGCACAACGTTGTAAATAGATGAAAAATCACTGCATAGTACATTTTAAATGGGTGAATCGTATGGTATGTGAATTATATCTTAATAAAGCTATAAAATAAATTGGGTCACCAAAAGAAGATAACGAGAGAAGGATCTGGCTAAATATCAAGATCAAATGAGAGAAAAACAAGGAGCCTTATGCAATTGATGATCTTAGTGAAGATGCCTTAATATCTACTACCTTCCTCCTTGTTCTTCTATCTACCTTAGCTTTTCACAGATTCTGCCCTTGGAACAATAACAACTTTCTATTCTTTTCCTTTTTTGTTGTTTTTTAGCTAACTAATCAATTAATATACATATGCAGAAAACTTATTCAATAAATTATAATTAATATAGAATGGGATTCTGATGTTAACTTCCAATGCTTCTTACTAGAGAATAAGTATGGATAAGAGAAACATTCTCATCTTGATCCTGTTTTAGAGGTTCATGTTTTTTTACCCTTGTTCTGTATTTTTGTGGATCCTGAAATCACTCCATGCTGTAGTGAATTCATGCCTTCTTGAATCCATATTCTTATTTTAAATTCAAAGAACTGGTCTCTACTTGCAAATGTGAAAGTTCACACATTAGTAGAATTTTGCTCTATTTTATAACTATTACAATGCTCAACAGTGACCGCTGATATGATATGATATGATACTGAATGACTTCTCTCTTTGCATTTCGTTTTCCTTGAATTCCCTTTCTCAAGAGCAATGATAGACCCCTTTTCCTAAACACCATAGCAAAGTATAAACTGGCTATCAGAGGTCACTAGGCAGTTTTGCTTACAAATTAGAAGGTCAGGCAATGTTTGGCTTGAAGCACTCTTACAGTTCATATGAAAATAATCACCTATATAGCCCCTAAGTGTTCCCTCTAATAATGATCAAATCATTTTAAGAGAACACTTTCTTGAAGCTGATACATTAAAGCAGTTTAGTTAAATTAATAAAATACTATTGTCTAAAACCATAAACAGGATTTTTTCTTCCACCTTGAGATAGAACACTTCCCTCATAAGAGTTTAGGCACAATATTCTAGTTACTTTTCTACATGAAAACTGAAAGAGATCACTCTCCATTCTTAGAAAAACAGAAATAACTGAGGTTGCAATACTGATCCTTAGGTGTAACTGTGCTTACATACTGTATTCTTTCACTGAACCACAAATCTATCATAGTCTGTTACATACTTTCAGGCAGTACAATATATTCCCATATCATGGTATGCCTAGTTGTATACACAAAAAGAAGTTGATGGTCCAAGAAAAGATCAATATACATAATCCACACTGTAGTGTGCAGTTTTATATTATTTCCTTGCTCTTAAATATGAATGTACAACTGCCCTTGTAGAACAAGTATACCATAAATTCAGTTCCTGATGCAAAATTATCTTTGTCAAATAGATATATTTTCTAGGTTTCTGCATTTTCTAGGGTTCTGCAAAAAGTAATTATTGCAGTAGAAACTAGAAATATTTGAATGTTAGGTTGCAAAACAGCTTACAAAGCAATGTATAACAGTATTTATAAGTTTCTCAAGATTATGTTGTTATTGTTGTTTTAATGCACAGAGAAACTGAAGTCCATATTCTGGGGATCCTTCCAGATAATCAAAAGCTAAATTTTCCAAGCAGGTAGCTATAGCTCATTAGATCTGACATGGACCGTGAAAGTCACTTGCCAATAGTGTTGAAGGACTATTACTCATTTCATCTCACCAAAGAGGACAGACCTTCCTCTGACAAAACATTAGTGAAAAACACTGAGTTTGAGGCTATGACTGGAACAGCTCAGCACACATGGATGGAAACTCAATAGAGAAACTAAAGCCAAGTGCAGGTAGCCGATTGATGTTCCGAAAGCTTATCACCTTCAGAGATCACAGCTTCTACCTACATTTCAAAGGAAGGGGGAAGGGGAGGTGGCAATAACAATGCCCCTGGAGGATGTGTGATAATTGCACCAACTGACCTGGCAGAACTGTCAGTCTGAATGGAAAATTATCTGCATATGATTGAGTTTTGTAATCCCAGATACTCAAAACAGAGAAATTTAGGGGCCAATCAAATCAGCTTTAAATGTCAGTTACTGTCCAAGCAATGGCAGTTAATCAGAAAAATCAGGATCACACTCACAAAATAGTCTAAGTCCTTATTCAGCAATCCCAAAGACAACTAAGAAAACTCTAAACATTTAGAATTCTGTAGAAATAAATTGAATATTAGTTTGCCATCGCTAGTATGCCAAAGATGAAAATAATACAACTACCTGGGTAATTTGCACAAATGTAGTCTTGCTCCTCAGACAGTTTTTGAATCTATATAACTATATAATACTCAACCAAAATTCAAGTGGGAAGATAGAGCCTAATATTTAGTTTAGAATAAGCACTAAGAGGGATCCCAGAGTGCCAGTAATGTTCTGCTTCTTGATCAAGATGCTAGCTACATAGGTATACGTAGGTTATAAAAATTCATTAAACCGTATAATTACAATATGTGAATCTTTGTGATCAAAGAAACAGCATGTCCTCTAGTCAACTGCCCCATGAATTTAGTGTTCAAGAAAAGTCATAATATCAAATTCTCATTTGATCAAGATCATCCCAACTTCACATTTACTTGTTTTTCAGCTTTCCAAGCTAAAGTGTTTAAGGATAAACTCAAATTAGACACATTAGAGCAATGGAATATGTTTCATTATATGTGAGTCTATTATTTCATAATATAGTTTATAAGGATAATAATTATTTATATTCTAATAACTTAGGAAAGTATTTTTAAATAGCCCTGATAATCATAGTGATTTGTTTTGGAAAAGATCTATCAAACCATAACTCATGCATATTCTTTAATGGCCAAAAAGTAGTTTGTGAAAAATATGTAAGATTGAGTATATCTCAATAATAAGTACTCAAAATATTTGATACTGATGACAGAAGCATATCAAGAGATATACTAAGACACTTGCCAAAAGTATATAAGAAAGATCATGACGGAAAAAAAGAATGGACCCAGGTATGGACTCCAATTTTGCTGTACACTGCTATAAGATATATCTATCTCTCAGGTCACTATTAGAGTTAAAAGACACAAAAGTTTTTAAGCTATAGCTAATTACTCAAAATTCTATAATGGTTATTATTTCTATAAGGTAGGGTCTTGGTGTTAAGTCAAAATTCTCAGCATCAGCTGTACCCACAACCACTGAATCCACAACAAAGAACCATGTTAAGAAATCCCTTCCTTTTTGTGGGCCTAGTGTTATATACCATGTGGGATTAATGAAACAAGAGAAGAAAAAAGTTTTTAATATCAAATATTAACATTTGCAATTTTATACATACCACAAGAATTCCAAAATGATGACAGCATATATGGCCAAAACATGTAGTAAGCGCTATATTTCTTAGAAAAAAATTATATTTGATCTAGGACCCTAAATTATCCAAAAAAGCAAACTCCACCTCCAACTGAACATCCAAAAGGCAAAGAAAATTATCTTATTCATCAGTATTTGTTCCTATTAATAATACAGCAACAATTTTATTTCTGATTCCACGAAAGGAGCATTCTTTTTTTTTTTTTTTTTTTTTGAGTTGGAGTCTCACTCTGTCACCCAGACTGGAGTGCCACTGCGGGCTCGACCTGCTGGGCTCCGGCGATCTTTCCACCTCAGTCTTCCGAGTAGCTGGAACTACAGGCACGCGCTTCCATGCCCGGTTCATTTTGATTTATTGTAGAGATGAGGTCTCGCCAAGTTGCCCAGGCGGGTCTCGAACCCACAGGCTCAAGCAATCCACTCACCTCAGCCTCCCAAAGGCACGGGATTACAGGCTGAGCCACCGAACCCGTCTGAAAGGAGCATTCTTTATCCAAAATGAACATTTATATTACCCTCTATAACTTAAATTTAGTATAATAGCTCAAAATTCTGAGAAAGAAAAATGGTTAAATTTGGTCTAAACTTTTGATTAAAATAAATTTTAAAATTCCTAATCACAACATTTAATGGCTGTGCAGTACTCAGTTTTTCCATGAGTTATACCTTTTAAAATATATTTTAAGCAAATGGACAGCGTAAAATAATTTGCCCAGTCCATCTCAGTTCTTCTCTAACATTAACCAGGGTTTCAATGGAATACTCCACACACAGATTTAAATCAGTAGCCTAATATTTCTAAATATACAGAAGTTGAATTAACTATTAGTTGAATCATATGAAATTATCATTTCTGTGGGAAAAAAAAAACTGTTAAATCTTGATAATTTCATGTGGCTTAGCCCAAAAAAAAAAAAAAAAAAATAGTTTTAGACAGTTCCAACTCTGTGGTAGAAAAAAGCAAATACAAAAAAGTTTATAAAATGTGAAAACGTATGTCAAATATGCTTTCAAAGAAGACAACCAAATACTAAGGTATAAAGAGAAATAAAAAGAGTGGATTTTATAAGATGGGGAAAAAATCAAGTAGTTCAACAGGTTCCTGGTAGTGATCAATAAATTGACTTCTGCTTCACCTTTTATGAAGAGGCTGTACTTAGCAAATCACTGTGTAAGCTGCCTCAATAACAGCATTTCAGCTATCAAGTTTACTTGCAATGATTCCAACAAAGAAATTAATTTCTTAGATGATAAGAAAAGGTTATCTGAAATGGGGAAAACACAGGAGACTAAGCTTTCTGCTAATAAAACAGACAAATATCAGTCCAAGCATTGAATTCATAGCAGTTTTACTCTGCAAGATCTGACTTCTCTGTAGCCCAACCACTACCAATACTTTACACACACACAGACACATACATGTATATGTGAATATATACATACATATTTGCTCTAGTCTACCCAGGACTTTCCTAGTTTTAGCACTGAAAGTTCCATGACCCAGACACCTGAGCCTGGGCAAAATGGGATAGCTAGTTAAACTAATCTACAGCCACCAATCCATGCACATACACGTGCATGCACACGTACACACATGCTCTTACCCATCCACATCCCAAACTTCAAAGAACGTTTTTTCTAAAATTTATAATGCAGCTATTAACACTTCAAAAAATAAATGATGTTATAAAGTATTCCAATAGTTATTACTTGTTTTGTATCAATAAAATATGTAACTGGCAGTGATCAAATCTGAGGACTTGGAAACTTTCTAAAAGTTTCATGTTTAAATCAACTTTCATCATTAAGCTTTATCAAAGGTAAATTATTCTGTTTTGCAAACATGAAAAAAATCTCTTAAGTATTCTATAGATTTTTATCTCAGCTTCACCACTTATCAACAAGTAACTTTAGAAGAAGTTGCTTAACCTCATTACTTCTCTACTTCCTAATATGTAAAATGGAGATAATAATAGTACCTACCAGAGTGTTTTCATGAATATTAAATAAAGCAATATATATAAAATGCTTTGCACAATATAGTAGCATAAAATTAATTCCCAATAAATGTTACTTATCATTATTATTGCTAATAGTGTTGCCGTGTAATTAAGAAACTGCAAGCTATTTGAAGGATGCCATTGCTTACTCCTGTCTTCTTTGGTGAACCCATTTTGTTTTGAAATGGTTTATTTTCTTTTATAATTTTAGATTTCTAGAATTATTCTCTCTGTCAAAACTATGAGACTCTTATGGCAGTTTAAAAGAAAGGCTGTCCTTGTAATAAGATTAATTACTTCTTTATGTGGAATTTCTTCCCATTATTGAATTTCAACATCAGATGTAATAGTGCAAGTAAAGAATAAAATCAGAGCTTCTTGACCTCTAATGTTAATAAAAAGTAGTATTTAATGGGCTGAAATACAGGTGATAGATAAAGTTGTATTTATGCTAAAAAGAACAGATGTAAACATTAAATTAAAATATAGTCGCTGGGCGCAGTGGCTCATGCCTATAATCCCAACACTTTGGGAGGCCAAGGCTACGGGATTACCTGAGCCCAGGGGTTTGAGACCAGCCTAGGCAACTTGGTGAGAACTTATCTCTACAATAAATTAAAAAATTAGCCTGGCGTGGTGGCACATGCCCGTAGTCCCAGTTACTTGGAAGGCTAAGGCAGAAGAATCAGCCTAGTAGGTTGAGGCTGTGGTGGCCATGAACATGTCACTGCACTCCAGCCTAGGCAACAGAGTGAGACTCCAACTCAGGGGAGGAAAAAAGGGAAAAAATATATATATATACACATACACACACACACACACACACACACACACACACACACACACACACACACACACACATTTGACCATATATGTATATATGTGTATATATATATTAGATTTTAGTGTTTAGTAAAATTAGACTTTAGTGCTTGCAGAAACCTTTAAAGTCATCTAGTCCAAATCCTCATTTTATAAATAAGACCTTTCAGAGGTAATTTGTCCAGTGGCATATAGCCAGAATCAGAGACAGGAGAATGCAGGTCTCCTGACACTTAGTCCAATTATCTTTTCAGTATACTTCTCTCCAAATCATAAGTGAAAATCACGACACAAATCATTTTCCCAAAATGTCTAATAAAAACTATGTTTGAATACACAAAAGTAATTAAGAGGAGGGAATATGATGAGGAAGGCTGAAGTAAAAATAACTAAGGTAACATAGAAAATACACTTTGAAGTCAAACAGCTTGTTTCAAATGCCAGCTCTGCCATTCCTGCACTGTGAGTCAATGGGCAAAGGACAGAATCTATCTGAGCTTTAGGTTCCTTATTTGCAAAAGGGGGATAATTCTACCTAGAATGATTAAATGAGACATAAAACAGATTAGAATAGCATAATTGTTGAAAGTCAGACTACCTATGTTTGAATCCCAACTCTACAATTTACTCACTGTTTGACCAAGTTATATATAACTTCTCTGGGCCACGGAAAGTATAGCACAGAACATGGCACATAAAAACTGTAACAAGTTTCAGTGTTATCAATATATATAAATCACCTGACAGTGGGTACTGGACAACAGAAACACAATTACCACCGCCACCAACAACAAAAGCATCCGCTTTACAGGTAAAAAAAAAATTAGAACAGATTGTCAAAGCCAACCTGCTGTATAAAAAACATCATGCTATTTATCCCGAAATATGCCCATACCCTAAAATGGGTGAAAAGTTCATTAGATTGGAATGAAAATCAAATTTAGAAACATAAAACTGTGGTTTTCGGGATAGTGGAATTAAAAATGCAATTACAATTACAATTGTAAAAAATTACAATTCACAAATTTTTAAAAAGTGTAAAGACAGAAGTTAGGTAATAGCAGAAGGCTTACAAAGTATGAAATAATGCTAAAATTGTAGCAATTATAATAAGAAAATCTGTAAATGACCAGCTGTTTATAGAAGAAACCTTCAGCTTTGGAAGACTGTGTTTATTATGACATGGTTTTCATAAACTCCTAATCACAATATAATAAAAAGAAACAGTAGAAAACCACATCTAACATATCATCATTTAAGACAATCAAATCCCAGGTGATAAGAAAAGATCTATCTCTGAACTAGTAAAGGAAAGGCATAATTCCTAAATCCAAAGGGAAATTAAACCACAAAGTTTAAACAAAACAGCACCAAAAAAATCAATACCTCACAAAATAAAAAGGAATAGTTTAGTTTTCAGCTACTCTTTTTAAAAAATTCTATTTTTATATCACATGCAGTAGTTTAAGATGCTACCAAGTCTTGAAGCTCCATTTGGTAGGGAATACCTGTTTGGCTCTGCTACTTGTAAAAGTAAATATGTGGTTTTGCATTTAAGTTACAATGTGGAATACTTCAGAATAACCTCATGCCAAAATGGCACATTTCTAAGGGATGCAAAGGTATTCAATAAAAAGCTTTTAAAGGCATATTTTTAAACTTGCAGCAAGAAAGCTTTTCTGTGTCAAGACAGTAATTCTTTTAACAGCATTGATCAAAATGTCATTCTTTTATGAGTGTACAATACCTTTTAATGGCATACAACAAGCCATTAGGGTTATACACCTCTGTATAGCAGACAGCTTACTGGAAAAAAGGGAACACTGGCCAAGATACAGTCAGTAGGTTTTATGCTTCTAATAAGGAATCTTTTTTCCCCCTAGCTGATTCAGTCTAAAGTCCACAACTGAAATTATCCAAAGATTAAGTATAAGCTCCCTTCACTTCCATAATTTAGAAGTGCTTTCACAGAGTAAACTGCAAGGTCTAAACTATATGTTTATAGACACCATAGGATGGTCTTGAAAACAGCCTCTTACCCAGGGTCAGTAAGAAATTATTCATGAAGATTAGAAAAAAAATGATGGTTTTATTTACTTTCCTACTTTCTGGGGAAAGAAGAATGTGAATTTTTAAAAATGTTATGAGATGATCACTTTTCATATTATTTACAAAGCCGAAAACTAAAAGAACATTAAAGTTATGTATTACTCCACCATAAAACATCTCTCTTAGTCACCTAATATTGATTAGGCACTCTTTCATAAACGGAACCTATTTTTAAATAATCTTAAAACAAGTCCTTGTCTTTTTAAGGTATTTGAGCTTTAATAAAGATTAAGTAAATTCTGAAATTATTAGAAATCTACATGAGTATACAAACTCATAAATATCTCAGAAAAATTAATTGTAGCCTAAGTCTCTGCCTTCCGAAAACTATTTAAGGGTTTCATAGAATCTGTATCTTGTTACAAATAATAATTAGAATCCTGAATCAAAAGTAAAACTCAACTTTACAGACAATGCTAGATGTCTTTCATAGCCTTTACCCTAATAGCAAAGTTTAAAAAGTAGAAGAATCTGTCTTCTGCGAAAGGTGGGGGGTGTGTGTGTGTGTGTGTGTGTGTGTGTGTGTGTGTGTGTGAAGAAAAAAGGAGGTTCTTTGAATGGCTCTCCAAATTTTACAATCAAACAAAAACTTCTGTTTCAGGCAATGGAGTACCAGAGCATTTGCACTAATCCCATCACTGAAAACAACTAAAAATGCAAGGTGAAATACAAAGACATGTTAAAAGCAGCCAAGAATTTGATAGGAAATTACCAATCTAAAATTTAAATAAAAGTGGGAACTCAAGAAATGGTATGTGAAGTGCTAAATCTGCTTTTGCCCTGAGGTTATTTGGTCAGCTATTTTGACTAGATGTTTATACAGATCTTGTTTGAAAACAAAAACACCACCTAAGAGTCTAATTAAAGACTCTCTCCTCCCTTTAAGCTGGATCCTCAAAGAGTTACCCCCTCGGTGTAAAGGTGATCCAGGAGTCTTGTACTAGGGGACTGCAAGGAAAGTTGCCTTGACAATGAGCAAAGCAGGAAATGTAAAACACACAAACTTTTATGGAATTGTTTTATATCTTCATCTGGATATATCTACATTTGAACCCTACACCTCAGGTTAGTACAATTAGTATAGTTTACCATATGTCAAACAGCCAAAACCACAACAAAAAAAGTCACAGACACAGCACCAAAAAAGAAATGCAAAAGGTCAGAAAGCATAAGTAAATATGTTCAACTTTATTAGACATCAAAGAAATGCTAATTAAACCGCTACTACAACCCTCATAAGATCGGCTAAAATTAAAACCACACAATGTATCTACTAAGCTAAAATAAGCATTTTTCTCAAAAATTTGCTTGGCTACTGATCTATTTTATTTCAGTCAAATTCTTAGTCCAACAGCCACATCCACTGTTCTTTCCTAGACATTCTTAGGTTTGCTATTCCTTTTATCTCCCTCACACTTTTGCTCCCATCTTTCTTCTTAATTATGCGTATTTGGGGCCTATAAAGGATTAGAGGCAGTGGTAGATACCATATTCATAGTTGAAATTCACTCTGAGATATGTTGATCAATTTTGAAGTTTTATCAATGGGTGTGATTGAGGCCCTTAATTCAATGCTAGCTAAAAGACTAAGTTTAATTAGCCTTTGTCACTCAAAGCCTTTATCAATTTCTTCCTTTGTGATGTTAGAAGAAGCAACTGTGTCTCCCATCACCATAGTCCCTTTTAATTCCCTCTCATTCCTGTTTTCAAAAATGCTGTTCTTTTCTGAGCTCTTCTTTATTGTAATACCTTCCAAATACACCCACCAGCATCAAACACACACAATAATGACACAAACACTCTGCTTTCCTATCATGTGTCATGGAACAACAGATTTACTAAGCGCATAATCTGTTTTGTTTTTTGAGTGGGAGTCTCACTCTGTCGCCTAGGCTGGAGTGCAGGGGCACACTCAGAGCTACCACAACCTGCTGGACTCAGGCGATCCTTTCGCCTCAGCTTTCAAGGTAGCTGCAACCACCACAGCCGGCTAATTTTTTTGATTTATCATAGAGACGAGGTCTCGCCAAGTTGCCCAGGCTGGTCTCCAACTCCTGTGTTCAGGCAATCCTCTCGCCTCTGCCTCCTAAAGTGCTGGGATTACAGGCTGAGCCACCACACCTGGCCTAAGTACATAATCTGTATCAAATATAGACAGGTAATTTAAAAAGCTAGATCTTCATATAACTTTTTTTTAAATTTAGTTGGAGTCTCACCCTGTCACCCAGGTTAGAGTGTAGAGGTACGCTCATGGCCACCACAGTCTCTACAGACTGGGTTCAGGCAATCCTTCTGCCTTAGCCTTCCAAGAAGTTGGAACTACAGGCTCAGGCTACCATGCCCGGATAATTTTTTTAATTTATTGTAGAGACGAGGTCTTGCCAAGTTGCCCAGGCTGGTCTTGAACCCCGGGGCTCAGGCAATCCTCTCACCTTGGCCTCCCAAAGTACTGGGATTTCAGGTTTGAGCCATCGCCCTCAGCCTTCATATAATATTTTATACTTTGAAAAACTTGACTGGTCTACAATTTACGAAGCCCCACTTCTTAACATAGTTACTAATATAACAAGAGTAATGCCAGATAGCAGAAAACAATTCAAATATCAATCCAACACTTATTGCCCCATTCAGATCACAAGAAAAATGAGAAGATCACATAAACCTAGGAGATTTAATCGCAACTATAAAACATACTTTGAACAACACAATATATCTACAGGTAAAAGTAAACTGGCATTCTAATTTTTAGATCTCAAAAACAACTCAATCAGATGCAGCAGGATAAAATGGGTAAGAATTTTAAATGATTAACTGCATTGCAATTTTGTATAAAATTCATAGATGATAAAAGGCAGGTTTTAAAACTGTTCCTCCAATATTTTTAGTGTAGGCACTTTATATATAAAATAACCTCACATTGAACGGAGCAACACAAAACCAACTGCATTTACACCTTCCATTTACTCTGCATGTATAATTAAATGCAATAAAATGAAAGTATAATAAAACTTCTCCACAATGTTAGCAGGTCACCCTCAAACAGCTTGACCTACACATGGTTTGTCTAGCCAGATCAAGCTATCATTCAAAAATAAATCTTCCCCTTTTTTCTCCCTACCATACTCCATATACAGCAACAACTAGAAAGAAAATAAAATCTAGTAATAAAGAATCAGAAACCTCTGCTTTACACTCAGGAAATTTAAATGAAAAGCTAATATCAGTCTTAAACATTACATTGTTTATAAACATTCCAGGAAGACAGACAAACATAGCTATTCTATCAAGATGCATTCCAGATAGCAAAAAGTTTTAGGTAAAAGAGCATATTATTAGATTAACTATTACTTAAATAATTCCCTATTTAAGTTTAAAGGATATAAACCATTATAGGTTATATGTTAATGAGATCTAACCACTCATTATTTACAGAGCTAAGTTTAGCTCATCCAATTCCAACATCTATAAAATTATAAACTTGTGACATTATACTTACACATATTATCTTATTGTCCTGTTCCATAGGAAAGGAATATCTTCCAGATCTCTGACCACTAGCTTATAAATTTCATGGCACTGTTCACAAAACAGATGGTGGAAATCACTAAAAATATCAAAGTAAAGACCTCTGAAAATACTCTCCTCCATAAAAGCAATGAGAACACAAGTAAAAAGAAGAATCAACTTTTTCAGAACACTAGAAATTAACCAAAGGTTTGTAGCAATCCAGATAATGACTGTTCAAAAAAAAAAAACAAACAGCTAAAACTCAGTAAGAATTTGCCCTATGTACATCTGCCCATCCCCAGCTCCATAGGAGTCTTGAAAAAAAAAACAGCCACAATCAAGTCTAACATTCTAAACTAATTTTTAAAAAATATCAATTCAGCAAAAGGCAAGAAAGGAAAGGGAAAAACACAAAATAAAACAAAATATTTTGAGGAGACAAATAGTGAGATGGTGGATACAAACACAAGCATATTAGTAATTACATAAAGTAAAAGGGTGCTGTTTGTAGAGGTCTCATTACTTTTTTATTTTTTGAGTTGGAGTCTCACTCTGTTGCCCAGACTGGAGTGCAGTGGTCGCTCCCGGCCACCGTAGCCGACCTGTTGGGCTCTGGTGACCTTTCCGCCTCAGCCTTCCAAGTAGCTGGAACTATAGGCATGCACTACCACGCCCGGCTTATTTTTTATTTATTGTAGAGATGAGGTCTCGCCAAGTTGCCCAGGCGGGTCTCGAACCTGCGGGCTCAGGCAATCCACTCACCTCAGCCTCTCAAAGGCGTGGGATTACAGACTGAGCCACAGAGCCCGGCTAGAGATCTCATTTCTAACCACAGGACTCTTCAGGACCCCAACCTCATCTCTTGAGCCTATATAACTTTAAAACCCATGCCCCTTGAACAGTGAAAACTGTTAACTCTATTCTCAGTATAGCTGTTTTATCAGCCTACAGGCTTATTGCTCTTTTTTTCTTCAGTTCCCTAATTGTTTCTGGACCCAGGGGATTTCTCCTATTTTTTTAAAGCCTTTTATATACCACAACATATAGGTGTTTGTAAGAGAGAGCATTTTAGGCTATTTTTCCCTCCATATTACAGAAACAATAAATCTTACCTTTATTTTCTGAAAAAATAAAAAGGTGAGAGTTAAGATATTTTGGAACATACTTTATTTTTCCATTGTATTGCTTTCATTTTAATTATAATTTTAAATTTCCAAGATTTTCTTTTTATCTTAGGTAATATTAGAATTATGTCCTACCACATTATAGAATTTTTAATTACAATAATGAAATTCAAAGTTCTTCTTTCTCACAAAAAAATTTATACTCTTCTAGAAAAAAATGATAAAGGAAAATGTTCATGTACCACTGATATTTTCAAGTTCTAGATAGTTATTTCCTTGAAGACTGTTTTCCTTACTCTTGGAATTTTTTTGAGATGCTTAATTTTTTTTTTTTTTAAAGTCAACTTTCCAGCAACCTTAGTTCCTCCTCTGTAAGAGAGATCATAGTACATAGTGTGGTCAAAAGAAACAAAGTAACACTAGGTCCCCAATAAATGTTGCCTGTTGCTATGATTATTCCCACTTAATATCTTTCCCAGGCATTATAATTGCTTTTGAAAGTGTGCCTTCGCCGGCTCGGTGGCTCAGCCTGTAATCCCGCGTCTTTGGGTGGCTGAGGTGAGTGGATTGCCTGAGCCCGCGGGTTCGAGACCCGCCTGGGTAGCGAGACCTCATCTCTACAATAAATCAAAAAAATCAGCCGGGCGTGGTAGCACATGCCTGTAGTTCCAGCCACTTGGAAGGTTGAGGCGGAAGAATCGCCGGAGCCCAGCAGGTCGAGGCTGCAGTGGCCGGGAGCGACCACTGCTCTCCAGTCTGGGCGACAGAGTGAGACTCCAACTCAAAAAAAAATAAAAATAAAAAAAGAAAGTGTGCCTTAACAATAGTAACTGCTTTTGAGAGTAAGGCCAAATGCCTGGCATAAGTCACACTAAGGAATGGATACGTCGCACCTTGAGGATCCCACAAAGAAACAAATGAAACTCCTATAGGATATGTTTGTCATCCACTGGCTCCACACTACCATAGAACCAGGTCTTGGGTGGGTAATAACAGATGCTGGCGAGGATGTAGAGAAAGGGGAATCCTCCTACACTGTTTGTGGGAATGTAAATTAATACAGACATTATGGAGAACAGTATGGCTGTTCCTCAAAAAACTAAAAATAGAACTACCATATTATCCAGCAATTCCTCTACAGGGTATATATCCAAAAGAGAGGAAATCAGTATATCAAAGAGATATCTGTACTCCCTTGTTTACAAATAGCCAAAATATGTAATCAAAATAGCCAAAATATGGAATCATCCTGAGTGCCCACCAATGAACAAATGGATTAAAAAAAAGTTATGTATATATTATATATATTATTCACACACGCGCAATGAAATATTATTCATCCATAAGAAAAGAATAAAATCCTGTTATTTGCAGCAACAGGGACGAAACTGAAGACCACTGTGTAAAATGAAATAAGCCAAGCACAGAAAGATAAATATTGCATGTTCTCCCTCATATGTGGGAGCTAAAACAGTGGATCTCATGAAGATAGAGAGGGGATTGGTGATTACCAAAGGCCAGGAAGGAAAGAGAGAGGGAGGGGAGGAAAAGAAAAAAAGAATATAAATATATTGATTACCAAGGAACAGTACACTTAAAAAAGATTGTAAAATTACATATCTGCATTTTATCTCAAAAAATGAATCTTATTTAAGTTTTTTCTTTTTAATATTAGACTTTTGATATACAAAATGAATTTTAAAAAATCATGTTGTACACCTTAGAAAACAGAAACAGGCCTTAGGGTTTGGAATTCCTTTCTTCCCTAAAGTTGTCACCAATTACTCTTGGGGCTTTTATTTCTTTAGGACTGACTGCAAAATAGGACACACAGTCCCTAGTGGTGTTGTTTCTTTATGCCTCACCAAGCAAGCCTAGTATTTTCATTTTAAATATTGTATTGCTAATTGCTATAAGGAACTAGGTAGTTCCTAGTGGATAATATATTAGTTTCCTTGGGCTGTGGTAACAAATTACAACAAAATAGGTGGTTTAAAACAACAGAATTTATCCTCTCATAGTTCTGGAAACTAGAAGTCTGAAATCAAGGTGGTAGCAGAGTTATACTCTCTGAAATGTCCAGGGAAGACTTCTTTCTTCTGTCTACCTAGATTCTGGTGGTTGCAGGCAAGCCTTGGCGTTTCTTGGCTTGTAGCTAGATAACTGCAATCTCTGCCTCTGCCATACTTGGCCTCCTTCCCTCTGTGTGTGCCTGCTCTCTGTGACTCTGTATCCAAATTTCCCTCTCCTTTCTCTTATAAAGACATCATTGTAATAGGACCCATCCTAATCCAGTATAACCTCATTTCAATTTGGATGACAACTATGAAGACCTTATGTCACACAAAGATCACATTTATAAAGACTGAGGGTTAGGACTTGAATATATCTTTTTGAGGGACACAATACAACCTACAAGAGAGAATGCCTCTAAATTTAAGAAGCTATAAAGTTCTTATACTCACTGTCCATGTTCTACAGGTCTGGGTTTCTGGAAATCCCTTGAGTCTCCTTTGTCTCTCACACATTTCTGTGGGTAACACTTGTTAAATGATCCTCGTCTTCTGAACTCACAGCTCCTATAAAGCCCTCTCTTTACAAAAATGTTTCTTCCCAGGAAACAGGCTTGATGGTATAGTTCGAAAACATTTCTGTCCTCACTGAAGACAAGGACCAAATCTTCATAATTCCGTGATCCTAGAATGGTGTCTGATAGTAATAATTTTTTTTAATGAACTAGAAATTATTCAAGTACCTTCCTTGTTTCAGCTATGTAATTTGTTGCTCAGGGGACCTCCCAACTAGGTGATTATCTTTAAACTGAGTTTCTATGCCATGTAAAAAAGATCTCCTTAAGGTCTTCCTCACACTCCACATCCTTATTGTTTCCTCCCTCTGAGACTACTTGATATAGTTCAAAAATCTCCTGGAAGGCATTGATTTGACTTCTGAGAGTAGTACCACTTTGCAAAATATACATTAGTGAAATTGCTTCCAGGTCATCATACTTTATATTTTTGCTTGGTGTAGTAGTCCCAAAGGAAAGAACAACTTCTTTAAAAGAAGTTACTATATGATTATGACTTCATGAATGCAAATCAATTATTTTCTCAATTGGTTCTTATCTGTCCTCAGTTCTACATTTGATATTGCTACTCTTTGGTAAAAGAAAAAAATTACCTTGATTATTTATTCATTCCTTTTATGGTCTACTACCATTTTGTTTTATCCTATATATATTCTTATAAATTATCTGAAGTATCCTACATACCAAAAAGAAAAAACAAACAGCCTCATTACAAAATGGGCAAAACATATGAATAGGCACTTCTCAAAAGAAGACATACAAGCAGCCAATAGATACATGAAAAAATGCTCAGCCTCACTAGTCATCAAAGAAATGCAAATTTAAACCACACTGAGATACCACCTAACTCCAGTCAGGATGGCCATCATCAATAACTCAAAAAACAACAGATGCTGGAGAGGATGCGGGAAAAAGGGGACACTTCTACACTGTTGGTGGGAGTGTAAACTACTACAACCTCTGTGGAAACAGTTTGGTGATTCCTAAAAGGTCTAAATATCGACCTTCCATATGACCCCGCAATCCCCCTACCAGGAATATGCCCTGAGAAACTCAAATCACTCTATGAAAAAGATACCTGCACACACATGTTTATGTTTATTGCAGCATTATTCACAATAGCAAAAACATGGAACCAATCGTGCTGCCCATCAAAAGAGGACTGGATAAGAAAAAAGTGTGTGCCGGGCTCGGTGGCTCAGCCTGTAATCCCTTTGGGAGGCACCTTTGGGAGGCTGAGGTGAGTGGATTGCCTGAGCCCGCGGGTTCGAGACCCACCTGGGCAGCGAGACCTCATCTCTACAATAAAAATCAAAAAATCAGCTGGGCGTGGTAGTGCATGCCTGTAATTCCGGCTACTTGGAAGGCTGAGGCGGAAGGATCGCCGGAGCCCAGCAGGTCGAGGCTGCGGTGGCTGGGAGTAGCCAGTGCACTCCAGTCTGGGTGGCAGAGTGAGACTCCAACTCAAAAAAAAAAAAAAGTGTGGTATATATACACGATGGACTATTACGCAGCCATAAAGAAGAACAAAATTATGAACTTCACAGCAGTTGGACAGACTTAAAAGTCTGTAATACTGAGTGATCTATCACAGAAACAAAGATCTGAGTATCACATGTTCTCACTCATAAGTGGACCTTTAAAAATTATCATAATACTATAAGAAAAGGATTGTCAGAAGTGGGAAGTTGCCAGGGGGTGGGGGGCAGGATTGGTAGCAGTGGGGATTCTGCCAGGGGAGGGGGGCACACTTCATCAACAAGGGTACATGCATACGGAACATTTGTAACCCTGAATTGTACCCACATCCTTAAAATAAGAAATTTGTTTAAAATGTTTAAAAAACTATTTGAAATATCCTAAAAGTAAAATAAAACTAATTTCTATATGCCTGTCATACAGTTTAAGAAATAAAACATTACCAATATAGCTGAAGAATTCTATGAAGTTTCTTTAATAACAGTTCCCTCTCTTCACCCCATAGGTATACACAAGTTTTTTCCACAATTACAACCCAGAAGCTGATGTTTATGAAACCCATGCATCTTTTTTATACTTTTATTAAGCTATATAATATTCTATATTTTTTAAACTTTAATTCTGCATTATGTCTGTTATAGATTCTTCTGCAACCTTTTATTCCCTCAGACTATTATTGTGAGATTCATAGTACTGATACATATTGCTGTGCTTCATTATTTTAATAGCTTCATTTTTTTTTTTGAGTTGGAGTCTCACTCTGTTGCCCAGACTGGGAATGCAGTGGCTCGCTCCCGGCCACTGCAGTCTCGGCCTACTGGGCTCCGGCAATCCTTCCGCCTCAGCCCTCCGAGAAGTCGGAAACTACAGGCATGTGCTACGATGCCTGGCTAATTTTTGATTTATTGTAGAGACGAGGTCTCATCAAGTTGCCCGGGCTGGTCTTGAACCCGCGGGCTCAGGCAATCCACACACCTCAGCCTCACAAATTGCTGGGATTACAGGCTGAGCCACTGAGCCTGGCCTTGCTTCATTTTTTTTTTTTTAATGCGATCATTTTTATCACTCTACTGATGGACATTTAATTAGTTTTCATGTTTTTGCAATTACAGACAACACTTTTGGAACAATCTATTAGTGAATCACATACAGTTATTTTTCCCTTTTTTAAAACAGATTTATTGAGATAGAATTAATGTACCAAAAAATTCACCCCTTTAAAGTGTACAATTCAATAGTTTTTAGAATATTCATAAAACTGTACATCATCACCTCTAACTCTAGAACATTTGCATCATGCCAAAGAGAAATCTCAGACTCATTAGTCATTCCCCATTCTTCCCTGCCCCAGGCCCTAGCAACCAATAATCTACTTTCTTTCTCAATGGAATTGCCTATTCTAGACATTTTATCTAAATAGATTCATATAATACATGGTGATTGGCTTCTTTCATGTAGCATGTTTTCAAGGTTCAGTCATGTTGTAAGGGATAAATTACCTACATGCAGCAACATGGATGAATCCTAAAGGTATTATACTAAGTGAAAGATGCCAGACACAAATAACAGCTGCATACTACATGATTCCATTCAAATGAGGCTCTCAAAATGCAAACCTATAGTGACAAATATCACATCAGTGGTTGCTGGGTTTGGTAGAGGGAATAGAGAATTGATTAGAAAGGAGCATGAGAGAACTCTATAGACTTGCATTAATACTCTGTATTTTTATTGTGGTAGTAGTTCATAGCTCTTTGCATTTGACAAAATTCACAGAACTATGTTTCTTCAAAAGGTCAACTTTTACCATATGCAAATTTAAATTGTGGCTCAATAAACCTGACTAAAAAAACAAAAACAAAACAAAACAGCACCAACCAAGAGGGAAAAGACACATTACATACAGAAGAATGACTTCAAATATCTGACCAAAAACAACAGATAGATGACAATAGAATATTAAAGCACTAAAAAAAATCTAGAATTATATATCCAGTTTAAAAATGTTTCCAAAATGAAAGCTAAATAATAACATTTTCAAGTACACAAACACTGACAGAATCCTTCACCAGCAAATCTGCACCATTAAATAAAGGAAATTCTTCAAACTGAAGAAAAATGATGAAAATATGGATCTACAGGAAGAATTAAAGAATGACAGAAATGGTAACAATATAGGCAAATAGAATTTACTCTCATTTTCTTAATTTTATTAAAACTTCCTCACAAAGAAATGTCAGCCCTAGGTGAATGTATTCTATCAAACACTTAACAAAGAAATAATACCAATCCTACACAAACTTTTTCAAGAAAGAGAAGAACATAACTCATCTCAGATCATTTAAAGATGTCAGCCACCATTACTCGAATTTTAAATCCAGAAAATCACAATAAAGCAAAACCAAAGACCAGCCTCCCTTTAAGAATACTCTATATCAGGGATGTCCAACTTTTTAGCTTCCCTGAACCACACTGAGTAATCTTTTGGCTTCACTGAGCCACACTGTGTAGAGGAATTGTATTGGGACACACATAAATTATATAATATAGCTAGTATATGTACATAATAAAACTTCTTTTTTAAAATATTTTTTATTATAAAGTTTAGAAAAATGAGAACAATATAAAGCTAGTGGAATATTTTACCTTGTTTTTGTAAAACTAATCTATCAATGTCTGGTTCAATAGAAGTGGTCATAATTCTTAGTTCTCAAGGTACTCATCAGAAATGCTTTTCATGTACTTCATAATTGAAAACAACTGCTCACAGATGTATGTGCTGTTAAAAAAAAAGTAAAGTCATAAATAAAGTATAATTGTGAACTTCAAAAAACGGAACAATGCATGGAGTCATGACGAAAATAAATGCTAAAAAATACATGATGGTAAGAGATTTTGTGGGGCCATATTACTAGCTGTTCTGGGTCATATGCAGCCCAGGGTTGGACATGCTTTGCTCTAAAGGATACAATTATGAAATCACACTAAAAGATCTGAGAGTATCAGTATATACTATGTTCATGGATAGAAAGACTGAATGTTGTAAAGATGGCAATTATTCCTAAATCAATCTGTATATTCAATGAAATTTCTACCGAAAAGATTTATCATGGCATTTAACAAGCTGATCATAAAATTCATACAGAAGCTATAATAAACAAGAGTAACTAAGGCAAAAGAACAACTTAGTGGTGGTGGATAGGGGGAGTAGTTTACCCTGTTGAATATTCAGTCTTGACTTAGAGTCATAGTAATTAAAACATTGTATTACATGTGCAGGGCTAGACGAATGAGATAGCCTAGAGAGTCCAACAACAAAAGCACACATATAAGCTACATGGGATAAAGACATCACTTCAGTGAGAAAAGAATATCCTAGTCCAGGGGTTAGCAAACTTTCCAAAGAGGGCAAGCCAGTAAATATTTAAGGCTTTGAGGTCTACATAGTCACTGTCACGACTACTGAACTCTGATGTTGTTACATAATAGCAACTATAGACAACAAACAAAAAAATTAATGTAGCCGTGTTCCAATAAAATTTCTGTTCTAAAAACAGGCAGTAGGCTGGATTTGGCCCATGGGCCATGATTTTCCAAATGGCAACAGAACAATTAAAAAAAAGTTAAAGCCATTCCATTCCTCATATCATATTCAAAAGTAAACATCAGGTGCACTAATGCCTAATGTGAAAAATACTGCTTACCATGGTTAGGGAGAGGATGTAAGAGACTATATTCAGGTATATGCCAGTAAAATTTCACAATAAAAATTATGTTAATATAAAACACTCAAAAAATTAAAGCACCCAAATTATTTTCACTCTTCATGTTAATCAAGATCTTTCCTACTTTTTATGTCAACTCAAAAAGACTCTGGATAAATATCTTGTCAACCTATTTTTTTATACCCCTGTGTCCATATACTACCCCATCTGTAAATGACCGACCTATAGCTTTAGGAAGTACTCAATAAACTTATCTAATTTTCTTAAATCTCGGCTCATTTGAAAGTTGTAGCCTTCTCAATCCCCACCTCCCTTAAAACTACAAGTCTCAAAACAACTAAGAAGTTAAATGACAATCTTTTTTTTTTTTTTTTTTGAGTGCTTGTCTCACTCTGTCACCCAGGTTGGAGGGCAGTGGCACACTCATGGCCACCACAGCCTCCAAGTGCTGGGCTCAGGCAATACTTCTGCCTCAGTCTTCCAAGAAGCTGGAACGACCGGCGCCTGACACCATGCCCAGCTAATTTTTTGATTTATTGTAGAGATGAGGTCTCGCCAAGTTGCCCAGGCTGTTCTCGAACCTGTGGGCTCAGGCAATCCCTTATCTTGGCCTCCCAAAGTGCTGGGATTACAGGCACGAGCCACTGCAACAACCATTTTTTTAAAAAGCAAAACACGGCCCGGGTGTGGTGGCTCAAGCCTGTAATCCTGGCACCTGGGTGGCCAAGGCGAGAGGATAAATAGTTAAAAAATAGAAATAAACTAGAATTGGACTGAGGTCCTATGGATATCCACACTTCAAAGTGGAGTCTAAAACTCCCTGTTGCTGATAATATTTTGTGTGTAAGTGTCATAATCTCGATGGAAGCTCCAAAGCTTTTTCTCTGTTTTTTGTTTTTTTTTTTGAGTTGGGGGTCTCACTCCATGGCCCAGACTGGAGTGCAGGCTCACGGCCACCCCAGCGTCGACCTGCTGGGCTCCGGCGATTCTTCTGCCTCAGCCTTCCAAGTAGTCAGAACTACAGGCGGGCGCCACCACACCCAGCTAATTTTTTATTTAATGTACAGACGAGGTCTCGCCAAGTTGCCCGAGCTGGTCTCGAACTCGCAGGATCAGGCAATCCCCTCACCTGGGACTCCCAAAGTGCTGGGATTACAGGCTGAGCCACCGAGCCCGGTCTTCTCTCATTTCTTAAAGGGAAAGATGACCCCTCCCTAAAAGTTAAGAATCTCTGTTCTATTCGGGACCACCTGGGCAATTTGGCGAGACCTCTTCTCTACAATAAATCAAAAAATTAGCCGGGCGTGGTAGCGCACGCCTGTAGTTCCAGTTACTTGGAAGGCTGAGGTGGAAGGATCACCTGCTGGGGTCGAGGCTGCGGTGGCCGGGAGCAGCCACTGCACTCCAGTCTGGGCGATTGAGTGAGACCCCAACTCAAAAAAAAAAAAACCTCTGTTCTAGAGGCTGAACATACAGTAGCTTGTGTTGAATTATCAAACTGGAAAGGAAATATGGATTTTTCTTGGTCATGGACAAGGGAGTAAGGAAAAGTTGTCTATTTATACTATAAAACTCCTGAAATAGCCCTAAATCTCCATGGAAATTAAACACACTTGGATGGCGAAAGACGAATCCCAAAAGACATAGAAGCTAAAGGTTAATGAAGAGGTTTCAGTCACTGGTTAATTTTGCGCTTCGGATCAATCCTCAGTTTGTTCTCCAACAGACCTACTGGCTTAATTCTTTCAAAGTCTGAATAATATGCACAACACCAATACAACACCTAGAAATTAACAGGAACCGAATAAAAATAAAGTACGTTTGTTTCCGACATGATCCCATCAATAACTTGCACTTTTGTAACGTCTTATAAAGCACGTTCATTTGCCGCTTGCCACGTGATCTTCACTCCATTTCCCCCTCCGGAAGACTAGGACAGCAGAGACATTTCTAGGTAAGGAACTTTTTGGACTCGATTTATGAGCTGTGGGACACTCACCAGGTTGCACAAAAGCCATTTTCCACACTGTCAAGTGCATGAGGAAAGTGTCTGATAGTGTTGGTGATGAAGATGAAGATAAAACTAGGAAAGACACCAGTGGGGAGTAAAATATACTTCGGGGAGGGGTGAGCACGTCGGGGCTGAGGTGTCGCTTCTGGGGAGAGAAGGCAGCGTTAGGAGGAGCCTTCCTTCGGGGGCGACAGAGTGCGAACAGACGCGGTGTCTCTGAGATGCCAGGAAAACGACGGGAGGGAAAAACCAGAGGCGAACAGGCCCAGGGCCTGCTCCAGGGGAGGGAACTCGCCCGGCGAAGTCCCCCACTTCGAAAGTGGACTGCTTAAGTCAGCAGCCCTCCAGCTCCGGCCGCCCTTTTCGTCACTCTCTGCGCGGTCGCTCACCCGGGTGATCGCTAGCTCCATTCGGCAACTCGCAGGCTTTAGGCGCCACAAATTCAAATACGAGCTACAGGGCCTTGCCGTCTCGAACGTCTCTCAGAGGGAAGGACACAAGAGCCAATCGAAGCAGACGTCTCCGACGATGTGCGTGGAAGGGGGAGGGACGATACTGTGTTGCCCAGGCGACAGCTTCCGGGTGGGCGGGTCAAAGTGCCTTTCACCCGGAAGGCGAGACTCCGCGGGAAAAGCTGCCGTGCTAGTGGGCGGAGGCAGCTTTGCGGTGCAGCAGTTTTCTCCCGAGTGAGCGCAGACGTGTGCTAGTCAGTCCACCGGCTTCGTTTGTTTTATTCTTCTCTCTCACCTAGCGATTTACCTGTCCCGTTGTAAAGTGCACGTTGTTTCCCTAAGGTAAGTCAGTGGTAACACCTCTCATTATACGCGAGTAACGGAAACTCACTGAGTCAACTGTGTACACAACATGCCTGTACTTACCCCAAAAAGTCGAAAATGTGGATCATTAAACATTCAGTACCTTCTTACCGTGTGACATTTTTTTTTCCTATACCCATTTTGTAATTACTTTAAACATTTGGTGCAATTTGAATTACAGTTAAAGTTTTGGTTCTTTCTGACCCAAACATTTTATCTGAGTTAGTTAATGGACAAAGAACTTAAATTCTTTATTTTCTGTAGCGCTCTCAAAGGTTCTCTGACTTAAATTCTTAATCACCCGTAAACCTGAAGGCAGAAGGTAAAATGCACAGGTGGTTTGAGCCCAGTTCATTCCAAGAATCAAACTAATTCAGCTGTCTCCTTTCTTTAGGAGAATGTTTTCATCTGAAAAAAAAAAAATTAAATGTAAACATAAATCCTTTTGGTTCATGATTGTCTCATATAAGACTATCTTATTTATATACATTTGTCAAAGAGTAAACTGGTGAAATGACAGGAGAAATAAAGCTTTTTTTCTTTCTCTTTATTTTTTTTTTAATTTTTAATTTTTGTTGTTGTTATTGACTCAGCCTCCTGGACTCAGGCCATCCTTCCACCTCAGCCTCCTGAGTAGCTGGGACTACAGGTGGACTACAAGCATGCCACCACCCTGCTAATATTTTGTAGAGACAAGGTCTAGATGTGTTCCTTTGGCTGGTCTCAAACCCCTGGGCTCAAGCACTTCTCTTGCCTTGTCTTCCCAAAGTGCTGGGACTACAGGCATATGCCACCACACTTGGCCAATAAAGCATTCTGTAGTTCTAAAAGAACATCTTTTAACAAGCCACAAATGTCATTATGTTTTTCATCAAAATCTAGAAGAAAACTTAAATGATCTTATCTGCATATCAAGAACAATTCCTCTATAGTAAAGGCAGGGAAGCATTTAAGAAAGCTTAGGTCTATATGTGTTTAGATTTTGTCAGCCCCTTTTCCTAAAATTCCATCTTCAAAATACCCTACTAAATGAGCACTTTTCCAGCAGCTTGGATGAAACATTTTGAATAATTCCTCAGCTTGAAGGTTAGAAATTTTATTAAGTAAAAAATTAAATACACAGAATACTTAGTTATGAAACATTAGTGAACAGAGTAATGCATTCTCAAGAAGAAGAGACACCCAGGAAAACACAGGCCACCTACATTGTGGAGCCATACAATGTGATAAGATTTGATAAATGGGTAAGAGATCAAAAAATGCCCAGGGTTTCGAAAGACAATGTTCCATGAGCTGCTTACTGCCTACATAGACAATTCAAAAATCTACTCAGTAGAAGCCTAAGAGCCCTTAAGATAAACCAAGTATCCTTTGGATGTCAGTATTGTACTGATCAAAGATAGTTGAGCTGTTACTTGTGGGACAGGAAAAAAAGTCTAAATTGTATAAGGCCTTAGGCCATTAATTTAAAAATATATAATGTTCATAGAGGCGATTTTTTTTTAAAGCAGAGAAAAGAAACTTGAACATAAGTTATACGAGTTTAGAAGGAAAAAAAAATTCCCTCCAGTAGTAGACATCTCTTTGCCTTTGTACACTGTTCTCTCCTGGATGTCCTCTTCCTTCTAATTGGTTCAATCTTAGTTATCAAGACCTAGCCTATAGTCAACTCTATCCCTCCTGAGTGCCTATAGAATTTTAAATACACTCCTTATTTGGCATTTTTGCTTTATATCTTTTAACATTTCTTATTTATGTTTGCGAATATATCTTACATGTGACTTATATCATCATCTAGATTCTAAGCTACTTACAGTTGTGTTCATCACATACTGGCAGAGTGACTTAAACATGGTAAACATGTTTTGACGTAAAATTCCTAAGTTAAGATGAGTTTTTTAGCTAGAGCTGCCATAACAAAATATCACAGGCTAAGTGGCTTAAACAAAAGCAATTTTTTCCCACAATTTTGGAAGGTGGAAGTCCAAGATGTTGGCAGGGTTGACTTCTTTCTGAGGCTTGTCTTCTCAGTCTCGTGTCTTTGTCTTCACATAGTCTTTCTGCCATATGTGCATACATTTGTGTCCAAATTTCCTCCTCTTGTAAGAACACCAGTCCTGGATTGGGGCCCTCAAAGACCTCAATTTATTTAATTGCCTCTTTAAAGACCTTATCTCCAAATATGGTTACTTTCTGAAGTACTAGAGGTTGGAACTTCAGCATATGGATTTTGAGGGGACACAACTAAGCCCATAACAGTAACCAAGACTCAAAAAGCAGAAATAATTGGGAGAGTTGTCCATCACCTTTAAGAATTCCCATGTGGACCTGTAGATAGAATAAGTCTGTAAGCCGGGTTCGGTGCCTCAGCCTGTAATCCCGCGCCTTGGGAGGCTGAGGTGAGTGAATTGCCTGAGCCCATGGGTTCGAGACCCGCCTGGGCAACTTGGTGAGACCTCATCTCTACAATAAATCCAAAAATTAGCTGGGTGTGGTAGCATGTGCCTGTAGTTCCAGCTACTTGGAAGGCTGAGGCGGAAGTATCGCCAGAGCCCAGCAGGTGGAGGCTGCGGTGGCCGGGAGCAGCCACTCCACTCAAGTCGGGGCGACAGAGTGAGACTCCAGCTCAAAAAAAAATAATTAAATAAGTCTGTAAATCAGATTAGTGTAAGATAGTAGGAGGTGGTAGGGAGGCCTGAGATACGTGAGAGTATATTTGCCCAGAGAAAAGACATTCAAATTAAAATTGTAAACAACTCCCCCCTCTGCCAAAAAAAGAACCCTAATACTGAACCATCCAAACAAAACAGTGAGTTAGCTTTGACTCACGGGGTATCATTTTGTAAAAACCACCACTATGTTGTTTCATTTGGAATTGTAACTTCTTGTGGTGAGTACTGGACATTTTAAGTATGTTTTTGCAAATACAAAGACTGTTCCCAGACTTCATTCCTTGTCAGAGTGCACCAAAAAGTCTAAGACTCTGTCCTCAACTACAAGAGTAGAGGAAATTAGACAAAAAGGAATTATTGTGCAAGATAAAAGAAGACTCTTACTTATAGATAAAGTGCTGTGGAAGAGTAGAGGATGAAAAGATTTCATCCAGCTGGGTATGCTGTTGGTATTTAATGCAGTTTGAGTTCATCTTTTCATGACACTTCGCAAAGAGTATTAATCGGTGTTTTATATGGTAGTTCTTTGCACATGTTCCTATCTCTTTCCAATACATTCTAAAACACATAAAAATATCTTAGTCTTTATCTATTCCAGTATAGTGTTGCTCAGAAGTATCAGCATTACCCAAAGGACTCGCTTGATGAACTCTATTATTATTGTTTTTGAGTTGGGGTCTCACTCTGTCACCCAGACTGGAGTTCAGTGGCATGATCACAGCTCATCATAGTCTTGATCTCATGGGCTCAGGCAATCCTTCCACCTCAACCTCCTGAGTAGCTGGGAACATAGGCACATGCCACCACACGCAGCTAATTTTTTATTTTTTTGTAGAGACAAGGTCTCACTGTGTTGCTAAGGCTGGTCTTTAACTCCTGGATTCAAGCATTCCTGCTGCCTCAGCCTCCCAAGGGGAACTTTTTAAAAATAAACTTTTCTCAATTCTAGCTCTGAAGATTCTAATCAAGTAGGCCTGAAAAGATGGTAGAGAATCTCTATTTTTGAAAAACTCTCCCTCACTTAATAAATTTGATGGCCAGCCCCATTTAGAACCTACTGCCCTAGAGCACCTAGTATATAGTATGCTCTCAATAAATTCTTGTCACATTAAATGAGCAGAGCTGTGATTTAGTAAGATTAATAAGACCCCAGTGTGTAGGATGAATTAGAGTAAGGAATATCCTTGAGGCAGGAAAATCCTATTACAGACGTCCAGCTAAGAGATGAAAGCAGCCCTAAAGTAGAATAGAGGCAATAGGAAAGAAAAGAAATGGATGAGAAACACTGAAAAGGTAGAATGAAAGAATTAGATGAAACTTGATGTAAAGCGGTAGTTATAAAAAAAAATGTGGTGTGCCTAAATCTTACATGGGGTGTTTAAACAGCAAATTTCTGGGCTCTGTCTTTGAAAACATATTCAGTTAGTCCAGGGTGAAGCACATGAATCTGCATTTTAAACAACACTCCTTCATGATTTAGATTATTTAATCTATTTCTAGTCAAAACTTCAATTTAGGAACACACTGATTTGTTAACCATGGTGAGTGGGGAAGAGGGGAGATTGAAAAATAATTCTAAAGACTGAATCTTGAATGACAAGATGATAAGTAATTAATAGACATTGAGAATATGGTTTAGAGGGAAATAATATTCATCCATGAAGCTATTCAGCAGGTAAGAAATGCCATTTAAAAGCCTGGAAAAAGGTAGGGGTGAAGAAAAAATTGGAAAGCCTTTGTGTAGTAAAAATTTCTGAGAGAGCAAGAAAAAATGAGGGTTAGAGAGAAAATTGAGGAAGTTTCTGTTTTTCCAGATCTTGAAAATAAGGGGGCAGCACATGAAACAGAAGGTAGAAAGAAAGCAAACCACAGAAACCAAAAACAAGGGTCTTAAGCAAAGAATAATTACATCATCTAATGTGAATAAGAACTTTGTGAGCCAGGCATGGTGGCTCACACCTGTAATCCCAGCACTTTGGGAGGCCAAGGTGGGAGGATTGCCTGAGCCTTTACAATAAGTCAAAAAAATTAGCTGGGCCTAGTGGTGTGTGCCTGTAGTTCCAGCTACTTGGAAGGCTGAGGTGAAAAGATTGCCTGAGCCCAGAGGGTTGAGGCTGCAGTGGCTGTAAGCATGCCACTGCACCCCAGCCTGGGCGACAGTGAGACTCCAACTCAAAAAAAAAATAACAACAACAACAAAAAAAACTACATGGGTTGCGGGGGTGGGTGTAGAGAGGACTGTGCAATGGACATTTATGTGGTGCTCTGGAGTTTTGAGTTTGTTATGAATTAAAAAGTAAATTGATGGCAAGAAAATCAAACCCAGGAATGATTAACTGTAACTTATGATGTGAAAAGAAAATGAGAGATTATCATTCTATCAAAGAGGTAAACTCTCAATTTGCTCCTAATCCATTAGGGTCTTCCATTTTTTTTAATAATAGAAAATCATTTGAGAGCAACATCAAAGGAAATAAAAAGTGATAGGTAAAAGGACCATGATAAAATTAATAGTAAGTATTTATTATTAACAAAGCATAGTTTTTTTAAAGGCTTTTCCTGGGTAGTGGAGAGGGTAAAGGAAATGAATGAATAAACTTGATTAAGATTTGCTTTTTAAGAAGTAAAAGAAAATAAATGAATCAAAGTAACTTGTGGGATGAAGTTTTTAAATTTAAGATAAGTTTTGAAGAAGAAAAATATTTGGAGAGAAAACTAATATCCTTTCCAGACCTAACAACAAACTATTTTTTATAATGATTAGTTTTATTTCAGTGAATGGAATACTTTGCAACAGGACAGATTCAGCAAGCATATTTTGATTTCCAGATACAGATGCACGTTTCATTTTACATTTGGGTTTCAGAAGCGTAGAGTCCTAGACCCACACTAAATGTAATTTTTTTTTTACTTTATTTTATTATAAAGATGCGGGATACAAGTCAGGATTAGGTATATAAGTAATGTATGTACAGGTGAAGTTTGGTCCTCACTTTCCCTGTTTAGGGTTATGTATCCATTGTGTTGTTACACCTCCCTCCCCCCGCCAACAAACTAGTTTTATAAACACTGCATGTTGTATGCCAATCTTACAAGCTACTCATGAGTGGATAATTACTATGGTGGTCAATTATATAAAAGACTCAAAATTCAGGTCTACCTTGTCTATCTATCTATCTATCTATCTATTTTGAGTCAGGGTCTCACTCTTGCCCAGATTGGAGTGCAGTGGCATGATCACAGCTCACTGTATCCACAACTTCCTGGGTTCAGGCAATACTTCTGCCTCAGCATCCTGAATAGCCAAGACTACAGACACGTGCCATCACACCTGGCTAATTTTTTTTTTTGCCTAGGCTGGTTTTGATCTCCTAGGCTCAAGCAGTCTTCCCACCTTAGCTGCCCAAAGTGCTGAGATTATAGGCTGAGTCACCATGCCCAGCCAGGTCTGTCTCTTACTAGTTGTATATACAACTTTGGTTCAGTTAAGATATCTCAGTTTTAGGATCCTATTCTATAAAATGGAAAATAATAACACTTGCTTCATAGCATTAAATAAATGATGGAATGTTAAGTATGTGCTATATAGTAAGTATTCAATAAATGCTAAGGTTACCTCTTTGATAGAATGATAATCTCTCATTTTCTTTTCACATAAGTTATGGCTAATCATTCCTTTTTATTGATTGAATGACTGTGCATTTACCTAACTGCTCTGAGTTTTTAAGTTTTTCTTTTCAAATGGTACTCATTTTATGATGTCTTTGTTGAGTTATCAAAAGATTAATTAATTAGAAAATTAGGGTACCCTCTCTCTCTCTCTCTCTCTCTCGCTCTCCCCCCCACCCCATCTTTGCTCCCTCTCTTTGTCCCACTCTAAAAAAATAAAAAGAAAAGAAAGTGAGGATTGTTAGAAGATCTTATGAAAAGCACATTAAAACACTCAGTCAATGGCAGATACTACTGTTATTTCAAAGATCTCAAAATAATAGCACTTATCTATCACAATTTTCACAGTGCTTTAAAATATATTCTTCATATAGTCTTTTCAACAGTATTGTAAGAGAGTTCCTTCTACAGATGAGCATTAGAAAGGCTGAGTTACTCAGAGTCAAAAGAAGTCAAGTCCACTCATTCCCAGCCAGTTCTTTTTCCCACCACGTATTTAACTCACAGGACTTATTTTGTTAACTTTTTATTTTAAAAATTTTAAAACATTCTTCAGTTAAGATAGCAGAAGAAATGATTTCTTGTGTACTTGTGACACTCATCCACAACTTATGTTTGAAATTGCAGATTTACATGTAGTTGTAATAGTACAGAGAAGTCTCTTGTATTCTTCACCCAGTTTCCTCCAATGGTAACCATATCTTGTACAACTAAAGTACAATATCAGAGAAGGATTGAAAGAATAAAACCACATGACAGAAACTAGCAATGGCAAAGACTCTTAAATTTCAAACCCAGACACATATGGTTTTTGGATTTTTAGATGATAGCACTGTTTTATTTTAAAACCGATGTAGAAGCAGGCTGGGCATAGTGGCTCATGCCTGTAATTCCAGCAATTTGGGAGGCTGAGGCAGGAGGATTGCTTGAGTCCAGGAGTTCAAGACCAGCCTGGACAACATAGCAAGACCTCTCTCTCCAAAAAAAATTCAAAAACAAAATACGGCCCAATGGCAGAAGTCCTGCCTTTCTCAAGAATTCTGAAAATTATTTCTCATGAAAATGCACCTAGTTTTATATCTTGGGTGGATTGTTACTGTCACATCAGTAAATATGGAAAAATACATAAAGAGAGTGACATCATGGAAAATTATGGAATAAGAAGTTTCAGAGCTTGATCTCTCTAACAAAATCATTATTCAATGGGAAAAAGCTATCATAACTATTTAAAACTCTAGATGCTAATCAAACACAGCAACCTGAGGAGTGTTTGATCAAGGAAGGGATTGCTAAAATGCAGTGACCATGCATGAACCCTGCAGCCTTGCTGCAGCTGTGAGGATAGTGGTCCACATTTCTGGAGTAGATGACTATTGCCAGGGTGGGCAGTAAGGAACTTGTCCTACAAATTTTAAGGGTTATGAGTTTTGGTCAGGTAGACTTCCCTGAGGGACCAGCAAAGACATTTTTTATTTCACAACCCTCTTGGCTTGTAGCAGCTTCTTCATGTCAACTATCAGAAAATTTAAAGAAACACACTGTTTTTTTCTCTTCTGGATCCATACATTTAAGTAAATCTCTGTCAGGTCACTGCCTAACTACAGCAATAGCAGAAGAGAAACTTCTGTGACCACATAGATGTCTGCAACCCTCAACAAACAATCAGTAATCCTAGAAGAGCAGTAGAATCTGATTTCTAAAGTTACCATATTATCATACTCAAGATGTCTAATTCTCAACAAAGATGTCACAAACCATATAAATAGGAAATATGACCCATTCAAGTGGGGGCAGAGGGTGAGTTTTTATTGACACCATTTATGAGGAAGTCCAAACCTTTGAGTTACTAGACAAAGACATCAAATTAACCATCATAAAAAATGTGTAATGAAGTCAAGGAAACTATGGACAAATAACTAAGGAAAATGAGAAAAACAATGAATAAGAGAGTAAGGTATATTAATAAAGAGAAAATATAAAGAGAAACAATAGAAATTCTAAACATGAAAATTCATCAGGTATTCAATAGCAAATGTGATCAGGAAGAGAAAATTGAAGAGAAGGCCATTGAAATTATCCAATTTAAGGAATAGAAAGGGAAAAAAGAATGAAGTAACATAAACAACCATAGGGACTGTGAGACACCACGCAGCATACTAACTCATGCATCCTGGAAGTCTAAGAAGGAGAGGAAAGAGAAGGGAACAGTAAAATTATGTGAAAAAATGTTGAAAAAATTCACAAATTTGATGAAAGACATGTATGTATACATCTCCAAACTCCAAGCAGGATGAACTCAAAAGAATTCCACACCAAGACGTCATAGTCCAATTCTGCAAGGTTAATCTGGAATGAAAAAAAAAAGGAATGACTTTCCATATGCAAGGAATTGACCATAGCAATGGTAACCAAAAGACAACTGAGGTGGCTATATTATCAGAAATGATAGATTTTAAGCCAAAAAAGTTTATGAAAGACAAAGGAAAACATTGTGTATAAAAGGTCCAATCTATCAAGAATATATAGTAATTATAAATTTATATTTAAAAATCCTCAAAATATGTGAAACAAATAGTGATAGACTATAAGAAAGAAGTAGATAGTTCAGCAGTAATCGTTGGAAACTTTAGTATCCCAATTTCAATAATGGATAAAACAACCAAACAAGATCAATAAGTAAATAGAGGACACGAACAACAACATAAATCAAGTAGACCCAAGAGACATATAATAAACATTCCTCCCCACTTCCAACAACAGCAGAATAGACATTTTTCTTCAAGTGCATGTGGGACATTCTGAAATTCTCATGTATTAGGACTTAAAGCAAGTCTTAATACATTTCTAACAATGAAATCCTACAAAGTATTTTTTCTAACAACAATGGAATGAAATTAGAAATCATCAGTAAAAGAACTGGAAAATTCACAAATATATGGAATTTAAACAAAAAAGTGCTGTACAATGGATCAAAGAAGAAATCACACAAGCATCTCTGTCTTCTGCTTTCAAGTGAAAGAGAAGAAATCACAAAGAAAATTAGAAAATGCTTTGAGACAAAAGAAAGCTTTAACACAATATGCCAAAAAATATGGATTCAGGGAAAGCAGTGCTGAAGAAAATAATAAATATGGGCCGGGCTCGGTGGCTCAACCTATAATCCCAGCACTTTGGGAGACTGAGGTGAGTGGATTGCTTGAGACCGCGGGTTCGAGACCAGCACAGGCAACTTGGCAAGACCCCATCTCTACAATAAATAAAAAATTAACCAAGTATGGTAGCACGCACCTGTAGTTCTTGCTACTTGGAAGGCTGAGGCGGAAGGATCACCTGAATCCAGTAGGTTGATGCTGAGGTGGCTGTGAGTGTGCCATTGCACTCCAGCCTGGGTGACGAAATGAGACTCCAACAAAAAAGAAAAACAAAATAATAAACTTGCAGGAAAGATAAATGAAATCAAAAATAGAAAAACCAGCAAAAGCTGGTCTCTTGAGAAGATAAATTGACAAAACTTTAGACTACGAAAAAAAGACTCAAATTATTGAAGTTGGAAATGAAAGTGGGGCAATGACTACTGACTTTACAGAAATAAAAAAAATTGTGAGGAAATACTATGAAACTCTGTGTACCAAAAAATTTGGATAACAGGTGAAATTGACCGATTTCTAGAAACTTACAAACTTCCAAAGCGGAACCAACAAGAAATAGAAACTGAATAGTCTGTAACAAGTAAAGAGATTGGGTCAAAAATTTCCCAACAAAGAAAAGCCCAAGACCACATGGCTCCACTGATAATTTCTACCAACTATTTAAGAAGAATTAGCATAATTTTTTCAAAAAATTGAACAAGAGGGGAAACACTTTCTAGCAATATGAGGCTAGCATTACCCTGATACTAAAGCCAAAGACTACAAGAAAACAATAGGACTATGTCTATTATGAATATAGATGTAGGAGTCCTCAACAGAATATTAGCAAGCCAAATCCAGCAGCATGTTTAAAGAATTATACACTATAACTGAGATTTATCCCAGAAAGGCTAGGGTGATACATAAGTTTTCCATCAATGTAATACACTTCAGCAACAATTTTTTTTTTTTTGGGTTGGAATCTCACTCTGTCACCCAGACTGGAGTGCAGTGGCCACTCCTGGCCACCGCAGCCTCGACCTGCTGGGCTCCCGCGATCCTTCCGCCTCAGCTTTCCGAGTAGCCGGAATTACAGGCACGCACTACCACACCCGGCTGATTTTTTTATTTATTGTAGAGATGAGGTCTTGCCAAGTTGCCCAGGTGGGTCTCGAACCCGCGGGCTCAGGCAATCCACTCACCTCCACCTCCCAAAGCGCGGGATTACAGGCTGAGCCACCGAGGCCGGCTAACAATTTTTTTTTGTTTATTTGTCTGATCTTCTCAATTGATGTAGAAAACCACTTGAAAAATCCCAAAGCATCTCATGTTGGCCACAGTGTCTCTTGCCTGTAATCCCAGCACTTTGGGAGGCAGAAGTGAGAGGATTGACTGAGCCCAAGGGTTTGAGACCAGCCTAGGCAATATGCTAAGACCTCTCTCGACAATAAATCAAAAAATTAGCCGGGCATGGTGGCACACACCTTAGCTCCAGCTACTTGGAAGGCTGAGGCGGAAGTATCACCTGAGCCCAACATGTTGAGGCTGCAGTGGCCACAAGCATGCCACGGCACTCCAGCCTGGGCAACAGAGAGACACTCTGACTCAAAAACAAAACAAAACAAAACAGAAAAACTCACTATGAAAAACATTCAATAAATTGGCAATAGAAGGAAATTCTCTCAGTATGATAACAGCCATATGTGAGAAACTTATACAGCCAGCATTGTACTCACTGATGAAAGTCAGAATGTGAACAAATGACTTATTAAAAATTGCTGATCTGAAAAAAAAAAGTTTGAAAGCTTTTCCTCTGAGATAAGGAGCAAGACCAGAATGCCCACACTCCCTACTTCTATTCAATGTAGTACTAGAAGTTTTATCCTGAGCAATTGGATAAGAAAAAGAAGTAAATAAATCCAAATCGGAAAGGAAGAAATAAAATTATCTCTATTTACAGATGACACAATCATATAATTCACACACACGCAAACTCAAAATACTTTCACAGATTTAGTAAATTAAGTCAACAAAATTGCAAGATACAAAATCTGTACTTAAAAATCAATTATGCAATCATGTGTCACATATCCTCAGTGATCATGAGATATGTATCACTAAGCAATTTCATCATTGTGCAAACAACATAGAGTATACTTACACAAACCTAGTTGATATAGCCTACTATGCACCGGTTATATGGTATAGCCTATTGCTTCTAGGCTACAAGCTTGTCCAGCATGTTACAGTGTTTAATATTGTAGGCAACTGAACAGACTGATATTTGTTTTCTAAATATCTAAACATAGAAAAGGTAGAGTTTAAAATATGGCAGAAAAAGCCGAATGTGGTGGCTCATGCCTATAATCCCAGCACTTTGGGAGGCTAGGGCAAGAGGATTGCCTGAGCCCATGGGTTCGAGACCAGCCTGGGCAACATGATGAGACCTCATATCTACAATAGTAAAAAAAAATAGCTGGGCATAGTGGCGCATGCCTGTAGTTTCAACTACTTGGGAGGCTGAGGCAGGAGGTAGAGGCTGCGGTAGCCAAGAGCAGTGTGCCACTGCACTCCAGCCTGGGTGACAGAGTAAGACACTAACTCAAAAAAATAAAGTACAATAAAATATGGCAGAAAATTTTTTTAAATGTACACCTGTGCACTTAGTTCCCAGGATCAGAAGTTGCTTTGGATGAGCCAGTAAGTTGTGAGTGAATGTGAGGGACTAGCCAATAAAAACATGAACAGATACTAAACTCCATTCCTCATGAGGGAAATGCAAATGAAAAGCAATAAGATACCTCTTCAAATCTATTAGAATAATTTCTTTTTTTAAGGAACAAGTGTTAGCAAGAATCTCCTTGCACATTGCTGGTGGGACTGTGAAAAGGTACACCCACTGTGGAAAACAGTTTTGCAGTTCCTCAAAATGTTAAACATCAGTTTCACTCCTAGATATCTACCCAGAGGGATATCCAAACAAATTATTGGATATATAATTTCTATAGTTTCTAATATAGAGGGGAGAATCCCCCCAAAAACTGGAATTACCTTTTGGGGAGCCCCCTGTAGTGCACTTGTAGTTTGTCCCTCTGGATCAAACAAGTCAACCAAAGTTTTTATCTGGAAATTTTGAGAGGTTGTGTCACTATTTGCCAAAGAAACGTCCTTAGTTATGGCAAACAGGTGACTGGGTCTTCCATTATGACAACGTACTTGCCCATACCATGCTGAATGTTCAGCAGGTTTTGACCAAAAACAGAATGACTCCTGTACCCCACCCTCCCTATTCACCTGATCTCACCTCCAGCAACTTTTTTTTTTTGTTTTCCTGTGTGAAAAAAAGTCCTCAGAGACAATTTGTCAACATGGAAGAGGTGAAACAAAAAATGGTAGAAGCACCAAAGTTAAGTTCATAAACTGTTTTGAGCAGTAGAAAAAGCATCTCAATAGGTGTTTGAATCAGACACCCTCAGAGAGTACTTTGAGGGTGACTGAAGTTTAAACATGTAAGAATAAATACACAATTTTTAATAAATAAATTCTGGGTTTTTTGGCTCTCCCCATCCCCATATACTATAACATGAATAGACTTTGAAAATATAATGCTAATTGAAATACCATAAACAAAAGAACAAATATTGTATGATTCAAAATTTGTTTGATTCATAAAGACAGGACGTAGATTGGAAGTTACCAGGGACTGCAAGCCCAGAGGGAACGGGAAGTTATTACTTTGTAGGTACAGAGTTTCTGTTTGGGACAATGAAATAGTTCTGGAAATAGGTAGAATCATGCACTTAAAATGATTATAAAGGCACATTTTATATACTCTACCACAATAAAAATATATACATATGTATATCAATAATAATTCAGAGTAAATATTATTTTTGAGAATCACAGCTCTGACCTATCAGTTAATGGGAAGAACCCTTAGGTTTCTTTGTTCACATTCTTTTAATTTTATTTGGATTTTTCAAATAAACTTTTCTTTTAAGGATAAAACAAACTGACCAGGCATCAATACTATTCTAGTATACTGACATTAATTTTATAACTTAATGAGACACTTTTTAAATATAAATCATTCTCAGGAGATTGATTGGTGATGTTGGCCTGAATTTTTTTTTTTTATTGGTTTGATACTCTTGGCTGAGGTTCTGAAGCTAAATACAGAGCTAGGTATAGTAAGCCTGGTGGCCCAATGGAAACAGAATACCTAACTTCTGTGTTGCACAAGTGGGGTGATTCAGATGACCTACTTAACATTATTTAATGAAATAATAACTTGGAAAACATAATTTTAGCTTTTTATTAGTCAGAATAAGATAAGTGCTTAAGTAGGAAATGAATCCCTAAATTTGTGTGATATAATCTTCTAATTGACAACTATCTACAAGAGAGGTTCAAAAATTCACCTTATATTTAGTACCAACCTAACTATCTTGAAAACTGGGAAAGGGAGATTTAGTATGATGAGGATATAGCATTGGTTCTTTCATATTAAGCTATATTTTTAAAATGTCTTCAGAGCGAGCTATGTTATGTTTCCAGTAAGTTTAGACTTGCCAAAGTTTATTTCAAATAGAATAAATATAAGATTTCTTGAAAAACTTGAAATATTTACAGATTTTAGGGATTAATTATTTCATAGTATCAGCAAAATTCAGTAGAACTGTCAGCTTTGATACTGGCAAGTATCAATTTTGATGCTAGTGTTAAGTACCAACTGTGTGAATTATTGTGTGTTCTCAAACAGTGCATTTAACTCAATTTCAGCATCTGGAAATGAGGACAATAGTACCTACCACATGGAATTCTTGTGAGGATAAAATGAGAACAAGATAATGTAAAGTGTTTTATAGTATCTGATACTTTGCAGGTTATCGTTAATGGTAGTTGTAATTATTGATTAAATATTACTTGCTTTTCCTGCCTTTATACAGTTTGGTGGACATCAGATAATATAAAAGCTTATTGAAAACTGTAAGGTGGCATATAGATATTCACTTGACATCTGATTATAGATCTTTTTCTGAAGTCCTTATTTTCACTATCATATAATTAAGTGTTTAGTTATATACTCCCTTGCATTTTGCTTTCATTATTTTGTGGGTGTTTATCTTATCTCCCAAATCTGTATGTATACACTCCTTGATACCTAGTGTCTTACAGCTCAGATTTCTTTTGTGTCTCCTACATCTCGCACAATACTAAGTGCTTAGTCAAATACTCAGTAAACTTTTGTTTACTTTTAGTAATTGGTGATTTCTAAGTAGGCCTGTAAGTATGTTATAATTGCAATTAGAACTAACAGTCACTCTGAAAATGAGATTGCTGCTACACGTTTGATAATTTCCATTAGTCAAAGGTAACCTTCCCATATATCCCAGCAGATGTAGACCTGACAAGAATGGTTCCTACCTCCCTAACCCACAACACAGATCTCTGCACTCTACCTTGCTTTTTGAGTCATTCTAAACCTAAAGCTACTAAAGTAAGTAATGCAGATTACTTACCTAGGGAAGGTGTTCCTTACCAAACAGAAACGTTATTACCAACCCTGTTTGTTGGGTTGGTTTAATATTCATCCTCATGTAGTCTAAAGACACTGATTCCTCAAAAAGAAAAAAAAAACTTAAAAGATGTCTGAATGTAAGTTTTCGGAAATTGGTACAGTACATACCTCATAATACTTTGTCAGTTATTCTGTTGAATTTATGATAAGATAACACTGACTCAGTAGATCGAGAACTACTGTAGCTAAGCGCCTAACTTTGAAGTAAAAAAGCATTGGATTTTCAGCTATGCCATTTGCCGGCTATGTGACTGTTACATGGTTAAGCTATGTAAGACAAAGTTTCCTCATCTATTAAATAGGCATCCTAATAATTATCTTATATGTTATTGTACTAAATGATACAATAAGCACTTAGCACAATATCACATACCTACTAAGTACATAATATGAGTAATTTCAACTGTGATTAAATTTTTCTTTTTCTCTTTTCTTTGAGTCTCACTCCATTGCCCAGGCTGGACTGCAGTAGCACCCTCACGGCCACCCCATCATCGACCTGCTGGGCTCCAGCGATCCTTCTGCCTTAGCCTTACAAGCAGCTGGAACTACAGGTGTGCGCTACCACGCCCAGCTAATTTTTTGATTTATTGTAGATATGAAGTCTTGCCAAGTTGCCCAGGCTGGTTTCAAACTCCTAATCTCAGGCAGTCCTCTCACCTCGGATCCCCAAAGTGCTGGGATTACAGGCTTGAGCCACCGCACCCAGCCAATTAAATTTTTTTAAAAACTTAAAATTACTTTAAAAGTTGGATAATGTGTTCTCAAATAAGAAGTTTCAAGTTAGGACAGCTCCCAGTTGGTTATTTCAGCTGCTGAGTGACATCAACAGGATCCAGGTCTTCTTATCTTTCTACTCTGCTATCATCAAAGTGTTAGTTCTTATCTTAAGACTAGGTCTCCTTATGGTTACAAGATGACCACTGCAGTTTCAATCTTCAAATCTAGTGAAAACAGCATCCAGAAAATAAAAAAAACCCAAAAAATCTCTTAATATTTCTTTTCGCAGAGGTTTTCTAGCATACGTCCCTTCATAACTGATTGACTGGATCACATTTCCACCTCCTAAATGATTACTGGTGAAGAGAATGAGATTATGAATTATGTACAGATGGGCTGATACAAATCAAGATTTATCTCTGAGTTTTTCATTGTATCACATTTTAAAAGAGTGGATGCCTAAATAAAACTGGTGTTTTATTAACAGTGAGAAAATGGATGTTTGCTATAGCCATGATTATATAACAGAATATTTGCCATTTCTTTTCTTTTTCCTTTTTTTTAGATTGGGAAACATGGTTTGGTAGATTAGAGAGAGAGAGAAAAGAGAGCTCTACCTTCCCCAGATTAGGGAGGGGGCCAGAGCTGACAGAGAAACCTGGCCATTTCTTTTCAATCCACATATGAAGGAGATGCAAGTACACTACTCAGTTACTTCCCATTACTATTCAGGAGTTACGTCATTGCCATCAGTTTGTTGTACAAACTAATGCCAATTTCAATTTTTGTCAATCTTTTATGTTTTTTTAAACATAAAAAGATGTATGTATGTATGTATTTATTTATTTTTTGAGTTGGAGTCTCACTCTGTCACCCAGACTGGAGTGCAGTAGTTGCTCCTGGCCACCGCAGCCTCAACCTGCTGGGCTCCGGCGATCCTTCCACCTCAGCCTTCCAAGTAGCCGGAATTACAGGCATGCGCTCCACGCCTGGCTGATTTTTTGATTTATTATAGAGATGAGGTCTCGCTGCCCAGGCGGGTCTTGAACCCGCGGGCTCAGGAATCCACTCACCTCGGCCTCCCAAAGGCGCGGGATTACAAACTGAGCCACTGAGCCCGGCTTGTCAATCTTTTAAAAAACCGTTTCATACTATAATGTTGCTGTCACTGTCAGAAAGTTATTGAAGTGTCAAAGCTAAAAATGGCAAATATCTAGAATTATCAGTTTTGCCTGAGACAGATCACAAGCATTAATTACATGCTAACTAACTACTTTCTTAAGGTGAATTTTATCTTGGGACAGAAGCAAATTTATAGCATTACTATATCTGACTTATAAGACCTTGCTTTCTAAACATAACAAAAGAATCAGTTAAAAAGTTATTGTTTACTTACTTTCAATATGGATTAGCTGACCTATTAGATACACCTAGATGAGAACCAAATATGGTATTATAAAATATTTGTGAAGGAATATAAGGGTTTCCAAAATATTGTTTTAAATTATATATGAGTTTATAAAAAGAGAGGGTAGTAACATATATGAAAAATGCTTTAATTTCCCTGGTTTTTTTCCTTAATACCCTCATTTTTAAAAATGTTTGCTACACTGTCCTTTTCCTGCCTTCAGACTCTGACTAGAACTTACACCATGGGTTCTCCCAGTTCCTAGACCTTCAGACTGCATGCAGATCTTGGGACTTCTCAGCCCCCATAATTGTGTAAGCCAATTCCTTTTAATAAATCTAATATGTAATTTCCAAAAAAAAAAAAATTTTGTTTGCTAACATAAACTTGACTCTTTAACTGGCTTGATAAATAAATAATTTTCATTTAAAGATTAATTATTCTTTTTATATTATATTTTTCTAAAATTAAAAAGATAAAGACCATAGAAGCACTTGGAGAAAAGAGACATGATTTAGATGAAAAAGGTTAGAATTCATTCCTTTAAGCAACCAAAAAAAAAAAAAATAAGTGTGATCCCCAAAAAATGCAAAAAGAAGAGACAGAATAGAAGCCAAAAAATATTTGACTAACCTAAAAGAAGACAGGAAAGAAAGAACAAAAGAAAACAAAACAGAGGGGACATGCACAGAACAAATATCAAGATGGTAGACTTAAATTCAAACAAATTAATAGTTAAAATTAAACGTAAATGACCTAAACAAGCCAATTAAAAATTGCTGCTTTTAAAATATATTTAAAAGTACTTAGACAAATATTAACAGCCCCATTTGAAAACTCTTTCTAAAATTAAAAATTTGTATTATAGCTATGATGCCCGCCATTCTTCACAGTTCTCATTTTCCCATATATCATGGTTACTTACAAAAGAAATCTGCACTGATATCTATTTTTTTGTTGTTATCTGCCTTATGGGTGTTTAAAAAAATGTTTCCAACAAGACCTAATATCAATAAGTAGCACTTCTCCAGGGTAAAAATATGATACAAAACCAAGGAAATACCTATCAAGTGGGAGATTACAATGTATGTACTTAAATTATAACCGTGTAACTTGAATTAATGTTATGCTACCTCACTTACAAGAACCTTACAGTGGTATGATTCTGATTTACTTCCCTTTCATCCTTTTTACTATTTTGTCATATATTTTACATCTATGTACATTATAAAGCCCATATATATTATTTTTGCTTAAAACTATTAATTGATCTTTTAAAATTGTGGTAAAATACACATAACATAGAATTATCATCTTAACCATTTTTAAGTGTACAGTTCAGTAGGGTTAAGTATATTTGCAATGTTGTGCTACCGATCTCTAGAACTCTGCATTTTGCAAAACTGAAACTTTATACCCATTAAACAACAGCTCCCTATTTTCTCTCTTCCAGCATCTGGCAATCACTATTCTAACTTCTTGTCTTTATGAATTTGACTATTCTAGGTATCTAGTATAAGTGAAATTATGCCATATTTGCCTTTTTTGTGACTGGCTTATTTTACTTAGCATAATATCCTCAGAGTTCGTTCATGTTGTAGCAAGTGTCAGAATTTCCTTTTTTTAACACTCTTTTAAAAAAATTTTTTCTCATAGTAGCCATTCTAATTTATATAAGGTGGTATCTTATTGTGGTTTTGATTTGCATTTCCTCAGTAGTGATTTACAGCATCTTTTAATATGCTGGTTGGCCATATGTATATCTTCTTTGGAGAAAAGTCTATTCAAATAATTTGGCTCATTATTTAATGAGATTTTTGGTGTTTTTATTGTTATAGGAGTTCTTTACATATTCTGGATATTAGCCCTTTATTGCATATATGATTTACAAATATTTTCTTTAATTCTGTACATTGATTTTTTTACTGTTATGTCCTCTTATACACAGAAGTTTTTGATGTAGTTTATCTATTTTTACTTTTGTTGCTTATGTTTTTAATGACATTTCTAAGAAATCATTGCCAAATGCAATGTCATGAAGTTTTTCCCATGTTTTCTTCTATGTGTTTTATGGTTTTAGCTCTTATATTTAGCACTTACATTTAATCTATTTTGAGCTATATTTGTGTAAGGAAAGGGTCCAACTTCATTTTTCTACATGTGGATATCAAGTTTTTCTGTACTCGTTTTTTGGAAAGTCAACTTACTTTTAAAAAATTTAAGGAAAGAGAATTATGTTTTATATTTACCACATTTTTACTATTCTAATGCCTTCTATTCCTTCCCATAGATCTGAATTTTCATATATTTCCTTTCACATCAAGAACTTTCTTTAGCATTCCTAGAGCAAGTCTGTTAGTAACAGATTCTCTCAGCTTTTATGTATCTGAAAATGTCTGTTTCACCTTCATTTTTAAAGGATGTTTTCACTGGCTATAAAATACTTAGGGTGCTTTTTTTTTTTTTAACCCTACTTTAAGGATTTCATTCCAGTATATTTTCTCTTTTGTTTCTAATGAGAAGCCAGTAATTATTCTTATTGTTGTTCCTCTGTATATTTTTTGGCACTTTAGCTGCTTTTAATCTTTTTTTTTTTCTTTATTTTTAGTTTTCAACAGTTTGACTATGATATACTTAGCTGTTTTATTTGTATTTATCCTGCTGGGGTTTTTCTGTGCACCTTAGATGTACAGATGTATGTTTTTAAACCACTTTTGGAAATTTTGACCAATATTTTATCAAATTTGTTCAGTCCCATTCTCTTTCTTTTCTCTCTTTGGGACTCCAATTATATGTATGTTACACTGCTTAATCTTGAACATATGTCATTGAGGACTTGTGTTCCATTTGTTTTTTATTTTCAGTTTTCACATCTCTACTGATTTACTGGTAGATTTTCTTGATTCTATGGAGGCTTGGTTTTAGGCTTTGCTCAAATTCATCTACTTTTATTTTTTCCCTTAGTCTTAGATATGAATCACATTTTTACAGAATGCTCCTTTGGAGTTTCTAAAAAGTCTGACGGGTTTACTAAGTCTTTCTAATTCTGAGGGATTTGCCCTCTAAACTGATTGATCACTCAGAAGCTGCTAAAAATTTCTGCTTATCTATTCCATCCTTTTAGTTGTTGCTTTTTTCTAGGTTTCTTGGATCTCACCTTGCATCTGCACAGTCAAGGATTAGAGGGGAGATATTATGCAGATTTTGAAGAGACTCCCTCCATCCCCACCCCATGACTTCTCCTTTCTGGAGATTTCCTCCTTCAATCCCCAGCTATTCCAGCAGCCTCTGACTACACCTTCTGACTCCTTGGCTCAAAAACGTTCTGTGTAAGTTTTGTTCCCTGTGCAGCATGCAGACTGGGGAATAACTTTACTGCAATAGTCAAGATAAATATAGATTTCATCTATCAGCTTCCCTTCCTTCAAGGTTCACATACTCTTCAGTTTCTGCCTGCTTTTGATTGCTCCACAGTGCCTTCAAGTAGTTGTTTTCCCATATCTTAGTCAGAGTTTATAATTGTTATTGTCAGATGGGTTATCTAATTTAAGATTCTCCACTATTTGTGAAACCCAGACATTACTAAAGCAGTTTTTAAATGGAAAAGAAAAGGGTGGTTTCTAAGAAATTATTGGTTATTTTTACTGTATGCAGCTATGTCTAGAAAAGTAAAAAGATACTATCTAGATTGGGAAAAGAATTAGATAATCTGACAAAAATAATTTCTAATGTCTTAATAAAGCTGTAAAATTAGTAACTGTGGTAGACATGAATTTATGTTGCTTAGATGTCCTGCTGCAGGGAGCTTAACTGATTGGTAGACACAGTTGTTACTCTTTAGAGCTTACCCCTGAGATGTGCCAAGACTATGGTTCTTTTTTTTTTTTTTTTTTTTTTTTTGAGTTGGAGTCTCACTCTGTCACCCAGACTGGAGTGCAGTGGCCGCTCTCGGCCACCGCAGCCTCTACCTCCTGGGCTCCGGCAATCCTTCCGCCTCAGCCTTCCGAGTAGCCGGAATTACAGGTGCGTGCTACCACGTCCTGCTGATTTTTTGTAGAGATGAGGTCTCGCTGCCCAGGCGGGTCTCGAACCCACGGGTTCAGGCAATCCACTCACCTCCGCCTCCCAAAGGCACGGGATTACAGGCTGAGCCACCAAGCCGGCTACTATGGTTCTTAAGTGATCTTTCTAAGCAGCGTTTGCATATGATAGGAATTCTAATGTAGATTCTTTCTGTGAAATGCAGGCCACTTTAATGGGATACTTTGGCTCAGGAACTCCCCATCAGCAAGGCCAAAACTTTTTTAGAAATGTGCTGCAAGTCCACATGGGCTGTTCTGTCTGTGGGGTAGTCATTTTCCTGTTTCTCCATTTATTTATTAAACTTGCTTTCATCTTCTAAAAAAAAGAAAAAGAAAACATGCAGCAGTCTGAGACTTTTCCTACCCAAGTCTCCTTCCTTTTTTTTCTCCATCACAGGTAACATATCTATATTACAGTCTGCAGGTTCTCGTCTTCCTTTGCTCCCTCCCTTTCATCTTGCTTAGGTAAATCACCTAATAAATCTTTTGCATGTCTAATCTCATCTGGGCATTTGCTTCTTGGAAGAACTAAACTAACACAGAAACACAGACCCAAACTATTAACAGGAAAGGGACCAAAACGATAACTTTAAAAAACAATGTTTTTTAAATTTTAGATTTGGGGGGGTACAGTGCATATTTGCCACGTGGACATACCACATAATGATGGGGACTGGACTTCTTCTATCCTCATTTCCCAATAGTGAACATTGTACCCAATAACCCTGAACCCTCCTTCTCTACCTCCCTACTTTTAGTGTCCCCAGCATCTATTATTTTCATCTTTATATTCATTTAGCTCCCACATATAAGTGAGAGCACGCAGTGTTTCATTTTCTGCTCTTGAGCTAGTTCACTTAGGGCAATGGCTTCCAACTCCATCCATGTTGCTGCAAAGAACATGGTTTGCTATTTTTTTATGGCTGTGTAGTATTCCATGGTGTCAATGTGCCACATTTTCTTTATTAAATCACCATTGATGGGCACTTAGGAGTTGGTTCCATGACTTTGCTGTTGTGAATAGTGCTTTGATGAACATCCAAGTGTAGATTTCTTTTTTATATAATTATATATTTTCCTTGAATTTGATAGCCAGTACTGGGATTGCTGGGTCAAATGGTAGTTCTAGTTTTAGTTCTCTGAAAAATCTTCATATTGTTTTCCCATAGTGGTTGAACTAGTTTACACTCCTACCAGCAGTGTATGAGCATTCCCTTTTCTCCAAATCCCCACCAACCTGTGCTATTCTTTGCCTTTTTAACGACAGCCATTCTGACTGGTGTAAGATGATTTTTCACTGTGGCTTTAATTTGCATTTATCTGATGATTAGTGATGTTAAGCATTTTGTCATATGCTGTTGGCAATTTATATGTCTTTTGGAAAGGGTCTGTTCATGTCTTTTACCCACTTTTTTATGGGGTTGTGTGTTTTTTTCATGTTAAGTTGTTTGAGTTCCTTGTAGAGTCTAAATATTAGTCCTTTGAGACATAATTTGCAAATATTTTCTCCCATTCCATGGGCTTTTTGTCCAATATGTTGATTATTTCTTTTGCTATGCAGAAGCTTTTTAGTTTAATCAAGTCCCATTTGTCTGCTTTTGTTGTTAGTGTTGCATTTGCTTTTGGGGTCTTCGTCATAAATTCTTTGCCTAGGCAAAGTTTTTCTAGATTTTCTAGAAAAAATAACTCTCTAGGATTTTTAGTTTCAGGTCTTACATTTAAGTCTTTAATTCATCTTTAGTTAATTTTTGTATATGATGAGAGGAAGACGTCCAACCTCATTCTTCTGCATATGGTTAGTTGGTTTTCCCAGCACCATTTGTTGAATGGAATGTCCTTTCTCTAGTGTTTGTTTTTGTCAACTTTGTCAAAGATGAGATGGTGGTAAGACAGCAGTTTTATTTCTGGGTTCTCAGTTCTGTTCCATTGGTCTATGTGTTTGTTTTTGTACCAGTACCATGCTGTTTCAGTTACTGTAGCTTTATAGTAAAGTTCGAAGTCTAGTAATGTGATGTCTCCAGCTTTGTTTTTTTGCTGAGGAGTGCTTTGGCTATGTGACTCTTTTTTTGCTTCCATATGAATCTGAGTATTATTTTTTCTAGCTCTGTGAAAAATGATGCTGGTCATCTGATAGAGATTTCACTGAATTCGTAGATTGCTTTGGGCAGTATGGCAATTTTAACAATATTGATTCTTCTGATCTGTGAGCATGGGATGTTTTTCCATTTGTTTGTGTCATCTTTGATTTCTTTCAAGAGTGTTTTGTAGTTTTCCTGGTAAAAATATTTCACTCCTTTGGTTAAATGTATTCCTATGTATTTTCTTTCTTTTGTGGTGGTTGTAAATAGGACTGAGCTTTTAAATTTTTTTTTTTTTTTGAGTTGGAGTCTCACTCTGTCGCCCAGGCTGGAGGGCAGTGGCCGCTCCCGGCCACCGCAGCCTCAATCTGCTGGGCTCTGGCGATCCTTCCACCTCAGCCTTATGAGTAGCTGGAACTACAGGTGCGCGCTACCACACCCGGCTAATTTTTGGATTTATTGTAGAGATGAGGTCTCACCAAGTTGCCCAGGCGGGTCTCGAACCCACGGGCTCAGGCAGTCCACTCACCTCAGCCTCCCAAGGCGTGGGATTACAGGCTGAGCCACCGAGCCCAGCTAGGACTGAGCTTTTGATTTGGATCTTGGCTTGAGTGTTATTGGTATATAGAAACGCTGCTGATTTTTGTACATTGATTTTGTATCCTGAAATTTTACTGAAGTCATTTATGAGGTCTAGGAGTCTCTAGGTGGCTTGAGGATTGTCTGTGTTTACAATCTTGTCATCAATGAACAGAGGAGTTGGACTTCTTCCTTGCCAATTTGGATACCTTTTATTTATACTTTTGCCAGGGTATTCTGGCTAGGAGTTCCAGTAGTATGTTGAATAGGAGTGATACAAAGAATATTCTTACAGAAGAATTCCAAATGATATATGTAGTTACCTCCTACTATGGAAGGAAGAGCACAATTTCTTTCTCCTTGAGTGTGGTCTAGGCTTAGTAACTTGTTTCCAATAAACAGAGTAGTATTTTTTTATTATTCCTTCCCCCTCATACACATACACAAAGACGTGAATTTTTAGATATCTTTTCCTGAAATATTCTCTTCCCTCAATGAAATATTAATACCACAAATATGCTACATGTATGTTTATGTAGTATATGTAAAACCATATTTTATCCATAAAAAGCAAGTTATTTTTACCCTCCAAGAACCAGTTTTTATTCCCTCAGTGGCATTATAAAAACCTCCACTGAGAATGCATGGAATAGAGTGTGGAAACCGAAAAATTCTAAGAAACCTGTCAGACACCACCTTAATCAAGTGATCAAAGTTAACATTACCAGTGATAAATCATGGTAGTACCATATACCCACAGTATGATGCACTGAGAAGAGTATTTTGCTTTTGGGGTAGTCTTGCAACACCCCTAGTCTTATGAGAAAACATCAGACAAACCCAAATTGAAAGATTGTCTACAAAATACCTGGCCAGTGCTCTTCAAAAGTGTCAAGGCCTCTCAGAATCTTTCTGCTACTCTGTTCAGACCTCACTGCTCCAGCCTCTGAGGTACAGTCCATCCTTTCAACCTATGAATGGTAGAGGAAAAAAATTACATCTTTTCTTGCCCCGGGTATACCTTGAGGTGAGCAAAAAAACTAAAAAATTTTAACCAGAGGAAAATCACACACATCCAGGCCAGTCAATATGGCAACCAGATTGGCACCAAGTTCTGGGAGGTGGTTAGTGATGAACATAGTATCAACCCCATAGGCACCTATCAGTGGAACAATGACCTGCAGCTGGGCCATGTCTCCTTTTACTATAATGAAGCTACAGGTGGCGTATGCTCCTTGTACTATCCTGGTAGATCTAGAACCTGTAACCATCAACTCTGTTCACTGAGATCCTTTTGGCCAGATCCTCCAATCAGACAATTTTGTTTTTGGCTAGTCTAGGAGAAGCAACAACTGGGCCAGAGGTCATTATACAGAGAAGGTTGATTGGTCCTGAATGTGGTGTAGAAGGAGGCCAAGAGTGTGACTGCAGGCTAACTGACCCATTCAGTGGGCAGGGGCACTTGAGTGGATACCCTTCTCATTGGCAAGATCTTAGAAGAGTATCCTGACCACATCATAAACACCTTCAGTGTGGTACCCTCACCCAAAGTGGCTGACGTTGTGGTTGAGCCCTGCAACATCACCCTCTCCATTCATTAGTTGGTATAAAACACTGATGAGACCTACTGCATTGACAGTGAGACCCTTTATGACATCTGTTTCCAAACCCTCTTGCTGACCATGCCAACATACCGGGACCTAGGCCACCTCATCTCATGAGTCACCATCTCTATTCTGTCAAGCATGATTCTTCCCTCTACCACTTTACCTTCCTCACATGTTGGATTCCTTCCCTTTCCCTGATTGAGGAAAAGGATCAAGAGGGGAAAGAGAGAAGCCTTGGCCCCTAAGCCTTCAGAAATACCCTCCCCACCCCCACATTTTCTTAGCCCCCAGAAAGGAATAACATTACTGACGTGAAAAATTGTGTACTGCCCCCTAAATGTTGGAGTCATTCCCCAGAGGAGAGGGGATGGGATACCCTTTATCTTTTTTGTGACATCTCATCTCTTTATCTATTGTCTTTTTCTCTCCTAACTTTGGTTTTATCCTATTCTACACTTTAGCATTCTATTTTGTATTCAACTTACTACTTTTTTTCATATTAAAAACATAACATAGTCCCAAGAGCCAAAAATAAATAGGAGTTGTGGGGTAGGAAACGTGTCAAGGTGGTTGTCTTAGTCCATTCAGGGCTGCTATAACAGAATACTATGGACTGGGTAGCCTATAAAGAACAAACTGTTATTTCTCACAGTCTCGGAGGCTAGGAAGTCCAAAATTGAGACATCAGCAGAGTTTAGCTTCTGGTGATGTCCTGCTTCCTGGTTCATAGACCTTTATTCTTGCTGTAATCTCACTTGGCTAAAGGGACAAGAGAGCTCTCTGGGGTCACATTTATAAAGGCGCTAATCCCATTCCTGAGGGCTTCTCCCTCATGACCTAATCCCCTCCCAAAGGCCACACCTCCAAATCCCATTCGAGGTTAGGTTTCAATATATGAACTGAAGTGTGGGGGTTGAGGAAACCCAAATATTCAGTCTATAACAGTGATGAAAAACAAGGAAAAACTGAGAAATTGTCACAGTCAATTGGAGACTAAGGAGACATGACCACTAAATGCAATGTGATATTCTAGATTGGATTCTGGAACAGAAAAAGGACAGTAATGGGAGAACAGGTAGAATTTGAATGTCTATAATTTAGTTAATAGTATCGTATCAATATTAATTTCTTAATTTTGACTAATTTACCCTGGTTTTATAAGATATTGATATTAGGGGAGGCTGGAGGGAAGGTATTAGGGAGATCTGTGCTGTCTTTGTAACTTTTCTGTAAATCTAAAAGTATTCCAAAATTAAAAGTTAAAAAAAAGTACAGATATGAAAAGAGAAATGAATGTATATAGACAGATCACGAGTTTTATAAACATTAAGCTAGTCTGAAAATATTTTTAAAAATAGAATATCAGTAAATAAAAAATATGATAGATGTAGTATTTCTACAGTTTAGTGAAGCATTTGATATAGTGTCTCATGACATCTGTGCACGATTAATTCAAATTGTTCTGGATATAGGCAGAATCACATGGATTCAAAACTGGTTGGAGAACCATAAAAATTATTGATAAATCATAAATGGCAATGTATCAAGTTGAGGAATGTGTCTAGGTGCTGCAAGGATCAGAGTTATGCCCTGTCCTATACAGCTGCTGCATTAATAAGGTAGAAAGGGGAGTGAAAAGCATGTTAATGAAATTCACAGATGCTATTAAATTAGGATATGATGCAAATATCAGTGAGGGCAGCAAAGCAATATCAAGGTATTCAGAGAATTTAGAAATATGAAGTGGAAATAACAAAATGAAATTCTGCCCCTGCAAAATAGAAACTACTGCATTAAGAGAAAAACAATAAAACAAAATAGAAATTCAAAGGGAGTGAGATCTGAAAGTCATCAAATGCTCAAAAAAGACCTAAGGATGAAAATGAATAACAAAGTAGATATGAATTTATGATATGGTGATTTTGAAGACTGTAGCTACATATACTGCATGTCACAGAAAGAATAGACTGTTCTTCATACCTCTAGTAAAAAGACATCTAGAAGACAGAATTCATTTTGTCTCAAGTTGGTACCTAACTACTGTTGACAAAATAGAAGTAATAATAAAAATGATTAAGCCCTATAACACTGAAGAAAAGTATATTCATCATCAGCAAATTATCCTGTGCTATTTTGTCTGTCTTTCCATTCATAATTGCTGATTCTACTTCATATTCCATATAGGTAACTCTCCCTTCCTCAGATATATAAGGGGGGACCCACTAAAAGCCTGGAATTTATTTTAAAAGTGTGTATTTATTCTTTTTTTTTTTTTTTGAGTTGGAGTCTCACTCTGTCACCCAGACTGGAGTGCAGTGGCCGCTCCCGACCACTGCAGCCTCGATCTGCTGGGTTCCGGCGATCCTTCCACCTCAGCCTTCCAAGTAGCTGGAACTACAGGCGTGCGCTACCATGCCTGGCTAATTTTACTTATTCTTACATGTTTAAAATTCAGTCATCTTCAAAGTACTTTTTGTTTGATGCAATACACCTATCAAGATGCTTTATCCACTGCTCAAAACAGTTTTAGAACTCGTTCATTTTGATGACTTTTAGTGCTTCTGCCATTTTTTTGTTTACCTCTTTTCCACATCAGCAAAACATTTCCCTTTGAGGACTTTCTTCATGCAGGGAAACAAAAAATGTGTCACTTGGAGCAAGACAGGGTGAATAGGGAGGGTGGGGGATGGAGGTCATGCCATTTTGGGACAAAAACTGCTGATCACTCAGTGTGGTGTGGGCAGGTGTGCTCATAAATCACCCATTAAGAAATGGGCAAATACACTGAAAGAATCTCAAAAAAACCTTCACTGAAGCTGCATGCAGCCTCTCACAACAATGCTAGCTGGGAAACTGATGCTAATGGGTTCCTAGAATACTTACCTAATTGGGGAAGCCTGTGCTACAAAGGGCTGACCTCCAAAAGATAATTCTGTGTTTTTTTGGGATCCCCCCTCGTATAACTTATACTGAGCCTCAGGATACCTTACCTAACTCTCTTTAACCTTACCCCTTATCTCCAAAATTAAACTTACAAATTGATTCTTTCTAATATATTCTGATTTATATTGAAGTACTTATAGGGCTGGTCTCAGTGGCTCAGCCTGTAATCCCAGCACTTTGGGAGGCCGAGACAAGTGGATTGCCTGAGCCTGTGGATTTGAGACCAGCCTGGGCAACTTGGCGAGATCTCATCTCTACAATAAATAGAAAAATTAGCCAGGCATAGTAGCATGCACCTGTGGTTCCATTTACTTGAAAGGCTGAGGGGGAAGGATCGCCAGAGCCCGGCAGGTGGATGCTGGGGTGGTCGTGAGTGTGCCACTGCACTCCAGCCTGGGAGATGGAGTGAGACTCCAACTCTAAATAAATAAATAAATAAATAAGAAATAAGAAATTTTTAAAAAGTACATATAGGCTCCCTTGATTACTTCCTAAAATTTTCTTAGGCCTATGTTACATCTATATCCCAATGCTGCTTGCATTATTTGCAAAACAGGTATATGTTCTTACCAGCAACCAATAAAGAGCATAAACAAGAGTAATCATCAGAAAAGTGTGTTGCAATTGAGACTTAAATGAATAACAACTAAAAGAAATAAGCCACAGATCTGAATTCATATAGCAATGCAATATTCCAATGACTGCAACGTAAATCAGATAACCCCAAAATGTTATCATCCATTGGTGACGAGTCATTCTAAATAATAAATGAAGGAATTTATTTTCTAGATGATTATTTATACTTCTTAAATGTTATATGATAAATTAGGGGACCCCAACCTCCAGGCCACAAACTGGTACCGGGCTGCACAGCAGGAGGTGAGTGGTGGGCAGGTGAATGAAGCTTTATATTTACAGCCACTCTCCATCACTCACATTGCTGTCTAAGTTCTGCTTCCTGTCAGAACAGCAGCAGCATTAAATTCTCATAGAAGCGTGAACCCTATTGTGAATTGCACATGTGAGGGATCTATGGGAATCTAATGCCTGATGACCTGAGTGGAGCTGAGGTGGTGATGCTAGCGCTAGGGAGCAGCTGCAAAACATTAGCAGTGAGGTTTGACTGCACAAAGCCCATAATCAATTGCTTGCAGATTCATATCAAACCCTATCAGTGAGTTGCTCTTCAAGTGTACAGCTGCATCTGGTGGCAGACTTTAAGTCAGAATCTGACACTTATTTTAGTCTGCATATGGCCTTTCTATTATTTTATTTACCACTTCCATCCATGCCTCTTTCTTGCACTGCACAGTTGTCTCAGTCACAGTTTTGATAAGTCCACAAACTAATGGGCTCACCAAAATAAGTGAAAAACAAATGTCACTGGAGAGTTTCTTTGAAGAGGGAGAAATCCACCTGTAGTCCCAGCTACTCAGGAGGCTGAGGCAGGAGGATAGCTTAAGTAAAAAAAGAAAAGAAAAGGGGGAAAGACCCAATGATGAGACAGCAGGAGACTCTAAGACTGTCTGGCCAGTCATGGCGGTGCATGCCTGTGGTTCCAGCTACTTGGAAGGCTGAGGCGGAAGGATCGTCTGAGCCCAGCAGGTTGATGCTGTGGTGGCCGTGAGCGTGCCACTGCACTCCAACCTGGGTGGCAGAGTGAGACCTCAACTCAATAAAAAGAAAAAAAGAAGAAGAAGACTGTAAGACTGTCAACAAAAAGAAAGCTGCATTTAAAATAAAATACCAAGAGTCCTATTTAAATTACAGGTTCATTGCAGCAGGTGATTCACATTCTCTAAGCCCGCTCTGCATAATATGTGGTGATCAGCTATCCAACGAAGCAATGAAACCTTCAAAACTGCTTCGCCAAATGGAGAACAAGCAGACTGTATTAAAAGACAAGGCTTTGGAATTTTTCAAAAGAAAAAGTGAACACAAAGAGCAGAAGCAATTATTGAAGGCCATCACTTGATCATATGTGTCCGCACTGAGAGCCTCACTGCTAGTGGCTAACTACATTACTAAAGCTAAGAAGCCCTTTACTATTGGTGAAGAATTGATTCTGCCTGCTGCTGAGGACATTTGTCATGAATTTTTAGGAGAGTCTTCAGTTCGAAAGGTGGCACATGTTCCTCTTTCAGCTAGCACCATAACTAGATGAATTGATGAAATAGCAGAGGATAGTGAGACACAATTGTCAAAGAGGATCAATGAGTTATACTACACAATCCAAGTTGACAAGTCTACCAGTGTTGACAAGACAACAATGTTTGTTTTTGTACAATATATTTTTCAGGACAATGTACATGAGGATATGTTATGTGCACTTTTGTTACCAACCAATACCACAACTGCAGTACTATTCAAGTCTTTGAATGATTACATATCAGGAAAACTGAATTGGTCATTTTATGTTGGTATATGCACGGGCAGCATGGCTGCCATGACTGGACAGCTTTCTGGTTTCACTACTCAGGTCAAAAGGTCACTTTTGAATGTGAGTCTACGCTCTGTGTCATCCATAGAGAAATGCTGGCTAGCCAAAAAATGTTACCTGAGCTTAACGTTTTGCAGGATGTGATCAAAATTATCAACCACATTAAAGTACATGTCCTTAACTCATGGTTGTTTCTATAGCTCTGAACAGAGGACACAGAACATATACCTCTTCTCGTATACACAGAAGTGAGATGACCTTCTAAAGATAAGTAACTGGCCAGAGTTTTTGAGTTATAAGAGCTGCCTCAGGGATTTCTTTTAGAAAAACAGTCACTACTGGCAGCGCATTTGAGTGAAACAGAATGGACTGCAAAACTTGCTTACTTGTGTGACATGTTCAACCTGCACAACAAACTCAATGCGTCACTTCAGGGGAGAATGCGACAGCTGTGTTCAAGTCAGCAGATAAAGTGGGTGCATTCAAAGTCAAACTGGAATTATGGAGACTATGAGTGAACATTAGGATTTTTGACATGTTTCATTTAGCAGAGATTTTGAAAGAGACTGAGCCAGGGCCACCTTCTCCCAGTTGGTGCATGGTCACCTAACTCAGCTTTCAAATAATTTGAGTATTACTTCCCAATCACAAAAGACCCCGAACTGGGAAGGAATGGATCCACGGCCCATTTGTGAATAAGTCAGGTGAACTGACTTTGTCCATACTAGAAGAGGATCAACTGCTTGAGATCGCTAATGGTGGTGGCTTTAAAAGTATGTTTAAGACCACTTTAAATCTCCATGCATTCTGGATTAAAGTCAAGGCAGAATATCTTGAGATTGCCACAAAAGCACTGAAAAGCCTGCTTCTGTTTCCAATATCCCATCTTTGTGAAGCAAGGTTTTCTGCAGTGATAGCAACTAAAATGAGATTATGTAGTAGACTGGACATAAGCAATACACTTTGAGTGTCACTGGCTTTCATTGCCCTCAGATGGGACTGTCTAGTTACAGGAAAACAAGCCCCGGGCTCCTGGATTATGATGAGTTGTATAATTATTTCATTATATAATACAATGTAATTATGATAGAAGTAAAGTATACAATAAATGTAATGCACTTCAATCATCCCAGAACTATCTCCTCCCACCTTCTGCCAGTCCATGAAAAAATTGTCTTCTACGAAACTGGTCCCTGATGCCAAAAAGGTTGGGGACCGTTATGATTAATGCTTTTTAAAAAGTTATCTAAACACAATATTGTATGTATCTTCATTTTTTATGATTTAAGAATGCTGCCTTCTTTTACACTGAAAAAAAAAAAAAACAAAAATGAATCATGAAGCTACAGGTGGTGATTAGGCTCCCAGTAAGTTTCAACTAGCAACAAATATCTGAGAATTCATGGTTAGAATCAATATTTTAAGATCTTGTCTCAATCTTCTTTTATGCATAAGGTCATGTAGGGGACAGTGAAGAAGGAAGGAACACTCCCACCTGGTTGGAGAAAATAGTGTTAATAAAATAAATGGATCTTTTAGTTTGAAAAATTGAGGAGAATCCTATATTGAATGGATGGTTAGACCAAATCATTTCTAAGGTTCTTTCTTGTGTTTTTATGTTAATCATTTGACTACTTGAATACATGTGCAATACAAAAACGGTTTGTTTGCCTTAAAATCTTTACAAAAGTAAATAGAACCCCATCACCCATCCACTTCTTTCAATAAACCTTCCCAGCATGGAAGTACAGCTCTTCCATATAAAACGTAACAAATTTCATATAATATACAATAAGAATGTACAAAGTGGCCGGGCTCAGTGGCTCAGCCTGTAATCCCAGCACTTTGGGAGTAAGTAGGGAGGTACTTTGGGAGGTAAGGTAGGGCACGCCTGCAGTTCCAGCTACTTGGAAGGCTGTGGTGGAAGGATTGCCGGAGCCCAGCAGGTCAACGCTGGGGTGACTGTGAGCGTGCCGCTGCACTCCAGGCTGGGTGACAAGAGTGAGACTCCAACTCAAAAAAAAAAAAAAAAAAAAAAATTAGCCGGGTGTGGTAGTGCGGGCTTGTAGTTCTGACTTCTTGGAAGGCTGAGGCGGAAGGATCGCCTGAGTCCGGCAGGTCGATGCTGCGATGGTGGTGAGCATGCCGCTGCACTCCAGCCTGAGCGACGGAGTGAGACTCCAACTCAAAAAAAAAAAAGTTATAGATCTGGCATTCATACTATCTATAATTTTTTTCTGATTTGTCAGTCTACCGCTTTTAGGGGGTAATGAGTTCCATAAGTTTATCAGTAATCATGGTTATTGCCTAAATTTATATAATCCTACTATATAGGTTTGCCCTGGATTCTGATAACTATTAGGGATTTCTTGGAAGATGATGGGGGATATTTTCTTGCCTTTTCTATGAATGTTAAGATTAGAATTATTGATTGCCTCCCTTTTGTCTAGTTATTTCAGAAATTAATAATTTAAAAGATATTCCTATTTCATTTTAACAAATGTGTAATTTATTCTGCTTCTGGCTTCTTTAGTATTGCCTTCCTTTTTTAAATTACTCAATTGTGCTATCTCTTCAGAGAATTTCCTGAAAATTTTTTCCTAATTTTAGATTGTTACCCTTTGTTTTTCACACTTTGAATTAAATTAGCCAAATATAAAAATAACTACAAATAGACAATGGACTGGAAGCATTAAAAAAAAAAATAAGCCAGGCTTGGTGGCTCAGCCTGTAATCCCGCGCTTTGGGAGGCCGAGGTGAGTGAATTGCCTGAGCCCAGGGGATCAAGACCCGCCTGGGCAACTTGGCGAGACCTCATCTCTACAATAAATCAAAAAATCAGCCGGGCGTGGTAGCGCATGCCTGTAGTTCTAGCTACTTGGAAGGCTGAGGCGGAAGGATCCCCGGAGCCCAGCAGGTCGAGGCTGCGGTGGCCGGGAGCGGCCACTGCACTCCAGTCTGGATGACAGAGTGAGACTCCAACTCAAAAAAAAAAAAAAAAAATAGGCATCAGACTGGAAGCTTAAAGAAAAAAACAAGAAGTATGCAGTTACAGAATTATTTTAATCAGGGCATTAGATTTCCATGTTTTCCTGATATATTGTTGTCATGCATATATTCGAATTATGGAATGAGATAATCTCTCTATTTTTTTAATTATTGTATTCCACTCCTATACTGTGTAGAAAAAAAGCAAGTATCCAAACTGTAGGTACAAAATGTAAGACCACTTAGATCATTTGGAAAACTTCATCTAGTATTTATCCTCTAATCCTTTCATCATGATTTGAATTTACTGAGTTATTGTTATTTTCCTTTACAGTGATGTTGACATTTATAGAGATATTCATAATAGAGTCTACAGTATCTTTTAATTTGGTGTTCCCATATGGATTTCTGAAGCATCCCTGAATTCTGCAAATATCTCTGAATGCCAACCTAATTTTTTTTTTCTTACAACTTATTTTTCTTCATAGCTACTCTATCTTTTCACAAAATTTGGAGAAGAAATTTCAAAAGAGTCACATATTTTCCTTGTGCATAAAACCTGGGGATAGGATATGTATTATATTAATTTAAAATAAAAGAGTCATTATAATAAGATAACCGATAAAAAGGAAAGTAATGTGGAGTTTAACTCTATTTCTTATGGGGTTTTTAAAATTATCATTACTTTTACCGTAGATCACTATTCTTTATTCCTGGCTCATTAGTCACATTCTAACATATGGTATGATGAATTTTAAGTACACTTTCTTTTGTACTGTAGTCATTGCAAGTGCATGTTCTCGGGCAATATGTTACCAAAATGAAATAGTGAGACTTTAGTGTCATCTTTACAGACTCTATTATATAAAAACCAGGCCATAATAATTTTATTTTCTTGGAATCAATTCATTTTGACAAGAAGTTTATTAAATAATAATTAGGTATTATAAAACACCTGATGATATTCAAATAGTCTTGCTCTCTCTTCTAAACTGTCATTAAGTAAATTCTAAGTTTTATCCAAAACCTATGTGGTTTATTTGACATAGATTTGTTTAGTAAAAATTAGAATTGCTAGTAACCAATTAGTTGTGTTTTTTTTAGCTCTTTATACATGAGTTAGCAGTGAGTTTACAGTTTTCATGGAGTCAATGCTAGGATATATAACATAAGAGAATGTAGAAGTAGAATCTTTTGTTGTTGTTATTGTTGTCCTTTTATAATGAGGTTATCTTTGGACTCTAAGATTGATTATTGATGTTCACGGTTTTCTTTTTTCTTTTTTTTTTTTTTTTTGAGTTGGAGTTTCACTCTGTCCCCCAGACTGGAGTGTAGGGGCACACTCACAGCCACCCCAGCATCGACCTGCTGGGCTCAGGTGATCCTTCCACCTCAGCCTTCCAAGTAGCTGGAAATACAGGCGGGTGCCACCAGGTCCGGCTAATTTTTTTGATTTATTGTAGAGATGAGGTCTCGCCAAGTTGCCCAGGCTGGTCTCAAACCCCTGGGCTCAGGCAATACTCTTGCCTTAGCCTCCCAAAGTGCTGGGATTATAGGCTTGAGCCACCGCGCCCAGCCAATGTTCACAGTTTTCTAAACATTCATGAGTCTACACATATCTGTAGATATAAATATAATTATATATAATTTTCTTTCCAATCTTTTTATTAAACCTTTAGGTTTATGCGTTGTTTTTTCAACTATTGGCTTCAATTACTGGCTTCTTGATAATGTTCTTGATTTTCTTGTCATTTACTTTTTTTAGAGTAGCTAAGCATAAGAACTATTTTTAGCATTCCTGCAAAATATTCATTTGTTGTGTTTTATAGTAGTCCTTTCCCACTCCTGTTTTGAATGTATTTTTAATCCTTTCTGATTTCTTTTAATTCTCCTATTGAGCATTATTTCATTTTGCTTTTTTGTTTCCCTAATTTTAAGTCTGCCTTCTTTGGCAATTAGCATTACTATATCCTTTCATTCTCCCCTCTTCTCTATTTCCTAAATGATTCTTCTTCCATTCACTCATTTCATCAATGCTCTTTATCCAACAGGTTTTTTTTTAACCTTCCTATAAATTTAATTTGAGGCAGGATTGCTTGCCTTTTTAAAATCTCTTTTTAAACTTTTAAAAACTCTTCCATCCTGCTCTGTCTTTTGACTATAAAACATTTTACAGTGGCTATTATAGTCTTCATATTAACTGTTTTTATTTATTTATTTATTCATTCATTCATTCATTTGAGTCAGAGTCTCACTCTGCCACTTAGGTTGGAGTGCAGTGGTGTGATCACAGCTTACCACAGCCTTGACTTCCTGGGCTCAAGTGACTCCCACCTCAGCCTCCCAAGTAGCTGGAACTGCCGGCACATGCTACCATGCCTGGCTAATTTTTTGATTTTTTGGTAGAGACAAGTTCTGGTTATGTTGCCAGGCTGGTCTTGAGCTCCTGGCCTCACCCAACCTGTTTGCTTTTCTTTTTTCCTTTTCTTCTTCTTCTTCTTTTTAAAGTAGAGCCCATCTTATATAATTTCCTTACTTTAAAAGTGAGCAAACAAAGACACAGACTTGCCAAGGATCAGCCAGTTATTACTGGAACTCCTGGCCCAGGGCTTACTCTATATGGCACTGGGGTCCTGTTTCCACAATAGCAGCTTTTAAAAAGTATATCCTACTGTGTTTAGTTGTAACTGCGATCTTCTTTTAATTATAAATTTGATTCATTTGTGCCTCCCAATTTTTTTCCACTTTTAAGTAGGTTTTTATTTCTTTTTGTAGGTTAAAAACTCAAGACAAACTATGAACAATTGATAAAAGGAAATTTATGCTAATTTGGGAGTGGCATAAATTGGGATATTGGTATAGGTTTATCTTAGAGCTACTTGGAGGACTTAGTTAAACTAAAGAGATTTTCAAATACATCATCTAGGCTGGCACTTATGTCTACCACTGCCTTTATCACAACTCTTAAAATGCTTTTAAAATGGTGTTGCTTTGGCTTGGGGGCCTGCTGTTTGTTTCTCCATAAGCACAACTCAATTCAAAGGAGGAAGAAATGAAGCACCATTAGCCATGACAATCAGTTCAGATCTGAAAAATATGCACAATTCAAAATGCTTCATTATCTTTCTGAACCTGGTCCATGATCTCATTAGGGGTGGTTTTACTGAAACAAAAATGCTTAGGTTGCATCTCTCCATTGTTTAAGACTAACTCTGTAGACTTGATATCACATTATCAGTATTCTATCCATGAACCATAGGGGATTCTGTTCTAGAGTCACCTAGCAATATGCCCAGCTTCCTAACTGTTCAAACATCTTCAGCAGTTTACTATAGATAGGTTGTATCACTTAACAAGTCTTATTTATTCTTATTCTACAGGTTCACTTTTATATCTATAAATTTCAAATATAAAATAAAGTTTTCATTTACAAAAAAGTTTTTTGGTTTTGTTTGTTTGTTTTTGAGTTAGAGTCCCACTCCATCACCCAGACGGAAGTGCAGTGGCATGCCCATGGCCACCCTAGCTTCAACCTGCTGGGCTCCGGCAATCCTTCTGCCTCAGCCTTCCAAGTAGCCAGAATTACAGGTGTGCGCTACCACGCACAGCTAATTTTTTGATTTATTGTAGAGATGAGGTCTCGCCAAGTGACCCAGCCTGTTCTCGAATCCGTGGATTTAGGCAGTCCTCTCACCTCAGTGCTGGGATTACAGGCTTGAGTCACCGTGCCTGGCCACAGAAAAGTTTTTACTTGAGATATTTAAAGCCATGTTGATCATTGGGGTTTTAGTTTTCCAAAGAGCAAAGATTCTGGAATAAAATTTTGAATGAAAACTCAAATTCTACAAGTATATTTTATATGCCTCTTATGGACAAATGGAAGGGAGAAGGGAGGGAGTGGAAAGAGAGAAAGAGAGAGAGATAACACAGCAGCTTTTAAAAGAATAGATGATATAAAGTCAAGTCTGAAGAGAAGACAAATCAAAAATGATAATTTCCATCAGAGTTAATCTAAAGTCTTTTAAATAAAACTGAGGGCAATTAATAGATTAGAATAAAGACAGAAATACTGTATTTTACCAGCAGGATTAGTTCACTTGAGGTAGCTTGCACTTGTGGAAAAGAAAAAGGGCGGGGGGGGGTAGAGAAAGAAAGCTTAGAGAAAACAGGCCTTTAAATTATTTCTGTAGATCCTATTACAGCGAGGGGTAGGGGAAGGCTACATCATAAGAATTTTAGTATCCAACTGTAAGCTAGTCACTAAAGAAAAGTAAAAAAGGCAGTAAAAGATGCATTCCCGTCCCATTCATCACTATGCTCTCCTCAGATGCAGATATTGTTTAGCACTGCTGTGACATTAAAATTTGGTGCAAATTTACATATACTTTCTGATTTCTGATCTTTTCCCTTTCACAAATTCAGAATAACTTAGCCGTTTTTCCTCCTATTTACTTAAGGAAAATGTCATCTGATTCATTTTATTTTAGATGATTTTTCAAAGTGTAGTGGTGACTTTTTTCATGTACCAGAGTTAATACTGAATTAATTTATAGCACAATTTTTGAAAAGCAATAGCTAATCCACTTTATTCTATTGCTTCCTCTACCTTCAGAAGGAAAGTATCTTTTTTTTTTTTTTTTGAGTTGAGCAGTATATTTACAGAATGGCAGAAGTGAGTGAAAGTTCCAGTGTAGATGTATGTTTTAAATCAGATATTGTGAACCATAGGCAGAAATTATCAGACAGTGAGTCAAAGTGTTAAAGTTGAATAAAAATCCATACTGAAACAACAATTGGAGTTACTAAAAGTCCTTTGGGAAGAATGGAAATATCTGTGTACCAGTTTTTTCCAGTCAATTATATAATCTTGCTCCCATCTTTATAATACTAAAATTTAAAATAATTTTATTATTTTTTCTCTGACTTTTTTTGCTGTAGATCCTATTACAGTGAGGGGTGGGGGAAGGCTACAGAACACATCTTAAGAATTTTAGTATCCAACTGAAGTAAAATTTTAAGTTTGAGATTGACACACTCTCTACTCACTATATGGACAAGGCAACAATAACTTCATTGCTTGTACTTCAAAAATAGTGCTTATAGAGCCTTTGTATTACTTTATTAGTAAGTGATCTCTCTCATCTTTCCAATACGTACTATTACAAAAGCACAGAGTAAGAAAAATAATTTTAAAATTGCATACCAAATAACATGCCATGAAATTAGTATATTTTCTGAAACATGTCCATGATCTTTTAGAAGAAACTGAAACAAGCCGAATGCAGTGGCTCACCCCTGTAACCCCAGCACTTTGGGAGGTGGAGGTGAGAGGACTGCCTAAGCTCAGGGGTTCGAGATCAGCCTGGCCAAATAGCAAGACCTCGTCTCTACAATAAATAAAAAAAATTAGCTGGGTATGGTGGCACATGCCTGTGGTTCCAGCTACTTGGAAGGCTGAGGCAGAAGATCACCTGAGCTCAGCAGGTCAAGGCTGCGATGGCCATGAATGTGACACTGCACTCCAGCCTGGGTGACAGAGTGAAACTCCAAAAAAAAAAAGGAAGAAACCGAAAGAAATATATCAGTTTTTTCTTGTTTTCTTCAATGTTGGTTTCTTCTTTATGCCTATTTCAATCAACCTTTCCTCTATCTGGAAAAAATACATATTTTTTGTTATATATATATATATATACATTTGTAATTCTACCTTCTGTCATTTTCTTTTTATTATATTTTGGCTGGGTAATCCATTTTTGGTGTCAATATATATTAGTCCAAAATCAGATTCTTGCATCAGGTATTTAGGCAGCAAGAAATATGAGTCACAAAAAGATGATACATCAGTTGTATTAGTCGGTTGATGACTACATCTATAGAAAAGCAAAAATGTTTAGAGGCCCACAGATTTCTGAAATGTATCTGAAATCATTTAATACCATGATTTCCATACATGGAATGATCAGGTAAAATACCTTTGACAATACCATGTCAAGCTAAATATTTACAATATCATAAACATTTGATTATTTGATAATTTACACAAAACTAGCCACTTACAGCAGTTCACATATGGGAGATTTTTTTTTATTTTTAGAGAGGAAGTTTCACTGTATTACCTGAGCTGTTCTCAACCTCCTAGGCTCAAGTGATCCTCCTGTCTCAGTTTTTTACATATCTGGGACTACAGGCATGTACCACTGTGCCTGTAAACTGAACAGAAGTAATACAGTTATGAGATATGTAGGCTGATGCAATAAATCAGGCCATTGACTAAATATGTTAGAAAGTAAGTAAAGTTGGCAGGACAATTTTTTTGAGCTTTAAATTTCCTTCCCACTTCTACCTAATTCGCTTACATAAAAGGGAACATTTCTAAAACAAGTTTCTGGCTTCTAATTCTGACAGTTTGGTAGATTTATTATCCTCAAAACTACTATCAAGTATTCCTGAGTAAAGCATTTTTAAAAACCTTTTTGAGTGCATAGTAAAGCTAACAAGGAAGTAAGGAAAATTATTTCCCAGGAGCCTAAAATGAAGATGATATAGAAACTAAGTAAACGTGAGCTAACACTGTAGCTGCCTAGAGGAATTTGCCAATATCAGTACTCAAGGGTCTGTGGTTTTAATGCCATCTAGGACTTGGACCTGTGAAAGACATAGATTGTAACTAAGACTCCCATATATAAGACTTAAATCCTCCAAAGACTACACCTAAATTGAAACAGGTAACTAAAAAAATAATATTTTTAATGGGATAGTCAAAGCTCAAGAAAACATTTCTGACTAGTCCTGCCTCTAGATTAAGGAAATAGATTGAAAGATAAATGAGATAAATGAAGTATCTAGTTTCCTCTAAGTATCTGTAGATACAAGCCTGTACTCATTTTAGTTTGGGGGTCACTTTTGCCTTGCTTACATGGTTCAGGAACTCCCAAACGGAGAAGTTGGCGTTAAAAGTCTACCTGGGCTGGAAAGATCTCTGTAGCACCAAGGAGAGGCAAAAGCAAAAAATTTTGGAAAGACATGCCCTCAACCAAGAATTCCCATAAGTAGAGCTCCACCAAAAATGAACTCATAGCCGGGCTCGGTGGCTCAGCTTGTAATCCCGCACCTTTGGGAGGCTGAGGTGAGTGGATTGCCTGAGCCCGCGGGTTCGAGACCCACCTGGGCAACTTGGCGAGACCTCATCTCTACAATAAATCAAAAATCAGCCGGGCGTGGTAACGTGCACCTGTAGTTCCAGCTACTTGGAAGGCTGAGGCAGAAGGATCGCCGGAGCCCAGCAGGTCGAGGCTGCGGTGGCCGGGAGCGGCCACTGCACTCCAGTCTGGGCGACAGAGTGAGACTCCAACTGAAAAAAAAAGAAAAGAAATGAACTCATAACTCAAAATTAGAAAATGTAAAAAGAAAGTAGGCCATCCTAACAGTCAACAGACACAACTGAGCAGTATTAGATGCCCAGGAATTTCTAATAATAGCATTAAGCAGAGACTATAAAATAACTGTTCTAAATAATTAGACATAAAAGAAGGAATGGAAAATATGAGAAAAGAACACACAGTATCAAATAACAAGGCAGATTTGGTGGAGAGGAGGTACTTATTTCACAATAAAGATGCTAAAATTTTCTGAGAAGCAGAAAATACTTCCTTCTGAGTTGAACAGTGAGATTCTTTACATACACTTTCTTTACTCAAGCCACATGCCAATTTGCCAATGACTTCTGGATCTTAACATATGACTCTTGTAACCTCTGAGATCTAGCTTACTGAATTCTAGCAAATCCCAAACCAGCATGCCATATGTTAGTTACATCGCATAGCCTTTTCAAAATAAACCACACAACACTGATGTTGATCCTATTAGATTAAGACAAATTAAAAATCTGATACGTATTTTTGCTGTCAGGTCCTAAAGGTCAATGGTCAATATAGCGTATTGCAATAAGGTTATAGGTTACCCATGCCCCAATATTTTATCATAATAAACCAAATGGGGATGAAACACCCAGCAGTAGCCCATAAATCTATTAGCAGTGAACTGTCAATGTCCCATATACTGGGGTAATTTGTTAATTCGGAGTTAGGTCTCTTTTTTCACTAGACCTTGTAAACTCCTTTCTGAAATATCAATAAACCATCTGCTTTGACTTGTTAATCAAATGACTTTATTCAGTCCAAAGCAATTTTTTCCTAATAAAAACAGAGTATTTATCTCCATGGCTATAAAAGAGGATTGTTTTCAACTGTTCACTTATAGTTAAGAAGCACATTTTGTTTGGATTGATTTCCAATGCTTTGGTCAAATCTTGTCACTTTCCATTTCTTACACACAGCATCTCAGTTTAGTCATTTAGGAAGGGAAAAACAGTCAAAATCTGGATGTGGTATGGGACCAGCACACAAACTCTGAGGAAGAAGTTTGAGATAGGAAAGAACTTACCCCAAATAACTGTAGATCAACATTTTCATATCATGATTTCCCTCTGGAAGTTTTCCTATTACTTCAGGTAGAGTGTTCACACTACCCTAGCCACTGTTTCTCCCTCAATCGAAGTTCCAGGTGTTTGCCTTTTAGTCAGCATTGCTCACAGGGCAGATAATGTTTATCTATAATAGAAACTTTTTGTCCTTTTTAAAGCTTTATTGTATTGGTGTAAAATAAAATCAGCCTCAGTGAGATGGGATCATATCATGTGAAGCTCTGCAAGCTACGTCAGAAAATCGACCCCCTTTTCTCCAACCCACCAAACTGAGATAAAATGAGTATTTCTGAGGTATCCGTGGGGATACTCTCAATGCTCTGTGAATGAGCATCTTGAGGAATCGTCACGCTTCTTGCACCCTCTGTCCTTGGAGCTTACTGCCAGCTGGCAAATGGAGCACAGCCTATGACCTCTGACCTTGAATCAGCTCCTCTTGGACTGTTAGAAAAATGATGTCTGGGGAGAAGTCTGGGCATTTGAGTTATTGCTGGATTCCGCTCTTTTAAAAAACAAAGAAGAAACTCATAGGTATCCCTAATGAGTAGAGCCTTCAAATGCAGCACAAATTATGGTGCATTCTGGGAATTGTTTTTCTGGGACACAGCCTTCTTTCCCACTGCAAGTCCTTGAACAAAAGGAAAAATTATGCAGCAAAAAAGTAATTTAAATACTTACAGCGTTTCGCAAATTTCTTTTGATTCTTTTTTAAAAATTCAGACATCACTTGGTGAGCTATCATTTAGATTTTTTTAAGTTTAATGTGACATCTTAGAGGAAAGGGAGTCTTAACAGTCTTGTTGCTCTCACACTTCTTTATCTTCTCACTTTTACAGAGAGGAGAACGAAAAGCTTCAAAACCCCTATTTCAAATCTTAAGCTCTTTTGTGAGCCTAAGAAAGAAAATGTGAGAAACATATGAAATTTTATGGTTGTAACAATAGGTTACTAACATGGCAAGTTTTTCCCAAAATTTTACTTTCATTGATTCTACCATTATTCTCTTGATATTTTTCTTTTAATACTTCCATAAAAAGTGTGAACCAAATACATAAAAAGTAACTGTTCCTAAGGCAAGAAATTTTACCAAATGCTACTTATTTTTCACTTAGTGTATAATATTAATGATTCCATTATTGAACTCTAGCTTTCACCTCAGCATTATGTCTTCTCACCTAACTCACAGCATAATTAAGGGAGATTACCAATCACAAACTCCACTAATGAGTTTTAGTGTTCTCTACACTTCAGGTTATTTTTACAAAGACATGTAAAGCCTGTTACAGGAAATATTGGTGGGAAAAAATTACTCAGGTAGAAGTTAAGCAATATAATTTTTGCAGGAGAATTGATGAACAGATTCCCTAATTTAATATTGACAAGGATTAATTGAACCAGAATGGGAGTATAAGAAAATTATGTACATAATGTATGATGTTTGTGTTAAACAGCACACATTTTTTCAAACCTACATTTTCATTATCAAAGTTAATGGTATAGATGCCCAGACACAGAAACTTCTTATAAAGTGTTAGTTTCTAGACTGAATAGTAGTATTTTAGGGGTAGAGAGAACATGATACAATTATATTTGAAATTCAAAATCAAATAACCAATTTAAATAATTCATGCCAAAGAAAAATATTCTTTTGATCTGAATAATTTGAATTGATTTTGAGTACCTTCCCAAATTCCCTGATTGGTTGGGTTGTTCTCTTTTAACCCTACTAATTTGTCTTATAATTATTATTTTTGTTTTCCCCTAGTAATATGCTTATTAGATTTAATTACGGTAAGATGTTTTATAAAAAGTTTTACAAAGAGTCAGTTATTGGGCAGGGGGATAATACGTTAGATTTTTTTCTTTTCTTTCTTTTTTTTTTCTGAGTTGGAGTCTCACTTTCTTGCCCAGACTGGAGTGCAGTGGGACAATTACTGCCACCCCAGAGTCGACCTTCCGGGCTCTGGTAATCCTTCTGCCTCAGCCTTCCAAGTAGCTAGAACTACAGGCGGGTGCTGCCATGCCCAGCTAATTTTTGATTCATTGTAGAGACGAGGTCTTGCCAAGTTGCCCAGGTTGGTCTCGAACCTGCAGGCTCAGGCAATCCACTCACCTCAGCCCCCAAAGTACTGGGATTACAGGCCAAGCCACCGAGCCCAGCCTGCTTTTTTGTTTTGTTTTGTTTTGTTTGAGTTGGAGTCTCACTCGGTCGCCCAAGCTGGAGTGCAGTGGCCGCTTCCTGCCACCGCGCCTCGACCTGCTGGGCTCTGGCGATCCTTCCGCCTCAGTCTTCCAAGTAGCCGGAATTACAGGCATGCGCTACCACGCCCGGCTGATTTTTTGATTTATTGTAGAGATGAGGTCTCGCTGCCCAGGCGGGTCTCGAACCCGCGGGCTCAGGCAATCCACTCACCTCAGCCTCCCAAAGGCGCGGGATTACAAACTGAGCCACTGAGCCCGGCTTGTTTTGTTTTTTAATACATAGTTTTAAGAGGCAGACTAAGTCAGTGACTCAAAGTCCCTTGAGGATAGGTCATTGCAACTGAAGGTCACCTTTTTACCAGGATAAAGATTCTAAGAGGATGAACACGGTACTGGGAAGCATTGCAATTAAATTGAGTTAAAAGATCAAGGTCTGTTCAGAACATTTATGGAGATGGGTAAGCAATAGATAGGACAAATAATAGGGAAATTTAAAAATCTATTAAAATGCTCCTGGCAAAGCAATAATCATGTGAAAGCTAGCATATTCGGTAGTCCTCCGTTTTGCTTTTCATGGTCTCAGTTACCACAGTCAACTGTGGTCCAAAGATAAGTGAGTGTCTTACAATAAGATATTTTGAGAGAACGAGAAAGAGATAGAGACACACTCACATAACTTTTATTACAGTATATTGTTACAGTTGTTCTATTTTATTATAAGTTATTGTTCATCTCTTACTGTGCCTAATTTACAAATTAAACTTTATCATAATTATTTATAGAAAAAATAGTATATGTTGATATTAAAAGGATATTAGAAGAAATTAATAAGACTATAGAACTGATATATCAAGTCAAATTTAGTGGAAGTTAATGTATGTTACTTAGTTAAGCAAAAACTGAATAAGGACTGGCAATAAACACAATTTGAAGGACGTATACATGCTGTCTAACATGCTACTGGGAATTATGTATGTAAAAGAACAAATTTATTTCTCACTTCTTCCTAAACATGAAATTTTAAGTTCACTATTAAGAAGTTTTAATTAAGATTCACTGGGCTAAATTTTTAATATATTCTGTAATGTTCACCTTTATCATTTATTGTATCTTAAAATTATTTTATCTGACAAATCACTAAAGAATCCAAAATTACCACAGAAAAGACAAAATTGTTTTTGTTCCTGGATAGTTTCTCATTATAACATCTTTATTTTATCAACGAGATGAAATTTTCTTCATTTGGCTCTTTTCACTTCATATTTTACAAGAATAGATACATGTTTCCCAACCGTGTTTTGTTTTGTTTTGTTTTTTGAGTCAGAGTCTCACTCTGTCACCCAGGCTGGAGTTCAGCAGCACGTTCACGGCCACCACAGCCTCGACCTGCTGGGCTCATGTGATCCTTCCGCCTCTGCCTTCCAAGTAGCTGGAACTACAGATGTGTGCCACCATGCCTGTCCAATTTTTTGGTTTATTGTAGAGATGAGGTCTTGCCAAGTTGTCCAGGCTGGTCTTGAACCCATGGGCTCAGACAATCCTCTCACCTTGGCCTCCCAAAGTGATGGGATTATAGGCGTGAGCCCCAACCCCCCCAACTGTGTTTTAAACTATTTATATTTAAATAAAAGAATCAGAAATAAATTTGCTTATCTATTTAAGAAAGATTGGTTGGGCTTGGTGGCTCAGCCAGTAATGCCAGCACTTTGGGATGCCGGGGTGAGTGGATTGCCTGAGCCCGTGGGTTTGAGACCAGTCCCGGCAACTTGGCGAGATCTCGTCTCCACAATAAATCAAAAATTAGCCAGTTGTGGTAACACACGCCTGTAGTTCCAGCTACTTGGATGGCTGAGGTGGAAGGGTTGCCAGAGCCCAGCAGGTGGATGCTGGAGTGGCCCTGAGTGTGCCACTGTACTCCAACCTGGGCAACGAAGTGAGACTCTGCAACACAGACAAAAAAAGAAAGATTACATTGAATCTTTTAGCAGTTTGATTCACTTTTCTTTTCATCTAATTACGTTTTAAAGATGCAAATTATACCAAGAACTTCTGTTTAATAGACATACACTTCCATTAACTCATCTGTGAAATGGTAGTTAATTTATGACTGGGCCAGGTGCAGTGACTCAAGCCTGTAATCCCAGCACTTTGGGAGGCCGAGGTGAGGGGATTGCCTGAGTCCACGGATTTGGGGCAACTTGGCGAGACCTTGTCTCTACAATAAATAAAAAATTAGCCGGGTGTTGTAGCACACGCCTGTAGTTCTGGCTACTTGGAAGGCTGAGGTAGAAGGGTCACCTGAGCCCAGCAGGTCGACGCTGGGGTGGCCATGAGCATGCCACTGCACTCCCACCTGGGTGATGGAGTGAGACTCCAACTCAATAAAAAAAAAATTATGACTGGATAGTCAAGTATCATGATATAAGTGAGGTAGCTATATGTATTCAGCAAACTGGAATTTTGATTTGCAATTCTGACTCAGCTAAATTGGAGGAAGAATCCAAGAATTTGCATTTTAAGCCAGCATCATAGATGATTCTTACATAAATGATCTGCAGACCATTTTGTAAAATTTACTTTGACAGTTACATGTGCTTTGATAAGTTAACATTTGCTGTTTGACTTCTAGTAATAATAGTAGACTGGGTAACTGGATCATTTCTAATGCTAAGAATAATTAGAAAACCTGGATGAAATATAAACAAAATACCTTTTTGGGACTTTCAATATTCTGCTGACAAATGCTGAAAAATTATGAGCCCAATTCAGAGAATATCCAAGAGAGATGTCTGGCACTTGGTAGTGCTTTACCCCTAGAGGTGTGTGCCGGTTTCTATAGACCCAAATAGCTGCCCTTTCCAATAAAGATGACTAAAAGTCTAAGATGTGGAATAGAGATACCAGGAGTCATGAGGCCTCAGAGAAAACTGGGGTTCAAGGCCTACAGAGAGGGGAGTAATATCTGATTAAATCTAAGAGGAAAGATGAACCTTTAGTAGATCAGCTCATCCAGGGAATGAAAACCAACTTCAAATTATTTGAAATCTCAATCTGATTAAAATGATTCATAATTGCTAAGATGCTGTCCCATCCCAGAAACAAACTTAAATCTTTTTTAGAGGAAGATAAAGTTAGGTCACTACTTGTCTCAGTACCATGTTTTTGTTTGTTTGTTTTTGAGTTGGAGTCTCACTCTGTCGCCCAGGCTGGAATGCAGTGGCATGCTACCTCCACTGCAGTCTCAGCCTACTGGGCTCAGGCAATCCTGCCACTTCAGCCTTCCAAGTAGCTGGAACTACAGGCATGCATCACCACGCCCAACTAATTTTTTGATTTATTGTAGAGATGAGGTCTTGCCAAGTTGCCCAGGTTGGTCTCGAGCCCATGGGCTCAGGCAATCCTCTCACCTCAGCCTCCCAAACTGCTGGTATTATAGTCGTGAATCACTGTGCCTGGCCTGCTACCATGTTTTTATAAGCATGATTGATGCTCAATTTTTAAAAATAGCAGAGGAAAAGACTGCATAATAGAAAACTAAGAGAAACAACACTTGACAGAAACAGAGTCACATAGGTGATTTTGACAATGAAATTTTCAGACACAGACTTCAAGATGACTATGCTTAATATTTGAGTTATTTATATATTTTGGATATTAATCCCGTGTTAGGCATGTGTTTTGCAAATATTTTCCCTGATTATATAGGTTGCTTTTTTCTTTGTTGATAATGTTTGATACCAAAAAGCTTTTAGTTGTCATGAAGTTCAATTTGTCTATTTTTTTCTTTTATTGTCTGTGTCTTTCATGTCATATTTAGGAAATCATTGCCAAATCCAGTCTAGATTTTTGCCCTATGTTTTCTTTTTGAAGTCGAGGTCTTACTCTATTGCCCAGGCTGGAGTCCAGTAGCTGGGACTATAGGCATGTACCATTATGCCCAGCTAATTTTTGCATTTTTTTGTAGAGACAGGGTCTTGATATATCACCCAGGCTGGTCCCAAACTCCTGGGCTCAAGCAATCCTCTCACCTTGGCCTCCCAGAGTGCCAGGATTACAGGTGTGAGCCACCACACCTGACCTGCCTTATGTTTTCTTATAAGAGTTTTATACTTTTCACTGTTATGTTTAGGTTTTTTATTCATTATGAACTAATTTGAACTATATGGTATAGTTCAAAGGTAAGGGTCCAAGTTCATTCTTTTGCATGTAGATACAATTTTTTTCTGGTACCATTTGCTGGAAAAAAAAACTGTCATTTCCTCATTGTATGGTCTTGGCATCATTGAAGAAAATAATTTGCTCATATTCATATATGTGAGGTTTATTTCTGTGCTTTCTATACTATTACAGTGGTCTAAAAGTCTGTGTTAAAGGTTGAACTATGCTATTTTGACTACTGTAGCTTTGTAGTAAGTTTTTTTTTTTTTTTTTTTTTTTTTTTGAGTTGGAGTCTCACTCTGTCACCCAGACTGGAGTGCAGTGGCCGCTCTTGGCCACCACAGCCTTGCCTGCTGGGCTCCGGCAATCCTTCCGCCTCAGCCTTCCGAGTAGCCGGAATTACAGGCATGCACTACCATGCCCGGCTGATTTTTTGATTTCTTGTAGAGATGAGGTCTCGCTGCCCAGGCGGGTCTCGAACCCGCGGGCTCAGGCAATCCACTCACCTCAGCCTCCCAAAGGCACAGGATTGCAGGCTGAGCCACCGAGCCCAGCTTGTAGTAAATTTCGAAAAAAAAAGTTGGAGGATTCACATGTAGTAAGTTTTGAAATCAGGACATGTAAATCCTCCAACTTTTTTTTTCGAGATTTTTTCAGCTATTCAGGGTCTTTAATGCTCCATATTAATTTGAGTTTGGATTTTTTTTTTTTTTTTTGCAAGATATCTCACAGAGTTGTGTTGTTGTTGTTGTTGTTGTTTTTGAGTTGGAGTCTCACTCCGTCGCCCAGACTGGAGTGCAATGGCCGCTCCCGGCCACCGCAGCCTCGACCTGCTGGGCTCCAGTGATCCTTCCGCCTCAAGCCTTCCAAGTAGCTGGAACTATAGGTGCGCACTACCACACCCGGCTAATTTTTTGATTTATTGTAGAGATGAGGTCTCACCAAGTTGCCAGGCGGGTCTCGAACCCGCAGGCTCAATTCACTCACCTCAGCCTCCCAAAGTGCTGGAATCACAGGCTGAGCCACTGAGCCCGGCCACCTCACAGAGTTTTTGATAGAGATTACAATAAATCTTTACATCACTTTGGGCAGTATTACATCTTAACAATATTAAGATTTCATATCCATTAATGTGATATATTTTCATTATTTATATATTCTTTAATTTCTTTTAGCAATGTTTTAATTATACAGGTCTTTCATCTCCTTGTTTAAACGTATTCCAAAATATTTGGTTCTTTTGGATGCTATTGTAAATGAAATTATTTTCTCAGTTTCCTTTTCAGGATGTTCATTATTAATGTATAGAAATGCAACTGGCTTGGTGCAGTGGCTCACGCCTGTAATCCCAGCTACTTGGAAGGCTGAGGTGGAAGGATCACCTGAATTCAGTAGGTCGAGGCTGCAGTGGCTATGAGTGTGCCACTGCACTCCAGCCTGGGTGTCAGAGTAAGATTCTGTTCCAAAAAAAAAAAAGAAAATAGATAAATAAATGCAACTGATATTTGACTGTTCATTTTGCATCCTGTTCCTTTGCAGAATTAGTTTACTAGTTTGAACAATTTTTTTGTGGAATCCATAGGTTCTTCTACATATAAGATTGTAGCAAGGAAGGATAATTTTACCTCTGTCTTTGCAATTTTTATGCCTATTATTTGATATTCTTGCCTAATTGCTTTCATTAGAACTTTTATTACTATGCTGAGTATAGTGGCAAAATAGGCATCTGTGCTTTGTTCCTGGTCTTAGAAGGAAAGATTTCAGTTTTTCACCATTGAGTATGATGTTAGCTGTGGGTTGTTCATGTATGGAAGTAGTTTTTTTCTATTTCTACTGTGTTGAGCATTTTTATTATGAAAGGATGTTGAACCTTATCAAATACTTTTTCTGTATTGGTTGGAATGATTTTCTTTGATTTTTTCTTCATTATGTTAATGTGGTATATTACATTGATCAATTTCCATATGTTGAACTATCCTTGCATTCCAGAAATAAATTCCACCTGGCCAAGAGTATTAAGTCTCCAAACATTATTGTAGAACTATTTCTTCCTTCAAATCTGTGAATTTTTGTTTATATATTTTGATGGTCAGTTATAAGGTGTAAATAATTGATATATCTTCTTGCTGTATTGACTCTTTTATTAGTATATAATGTCCTTTTTTATCTCTTTTTTTTTTTTTTGAGTTGGAGTCTCACTCTGTCGCCCAGACTGGAGTGCAGTGGCCACTCCCGGCCACCGCAGCCTCGACCTGCTGGGCTCCAGCGATCCTTCTGCCTCAGCCTTCCAGATAGGCAGAATTACAGGCATGCACTACCACGCCTGGTTGATTTATTGATTTATTGTAGAGATGAGGTCTCGCTGCCCAGGTGGGTCTCGAACCCGTGGGCTCAGGCAATCCACTCACCTCAGCCTCCCAAAGGCGCGGGATTACAGGCCACCAAGCCACTAAGCCCGGCTCTTTTTTATCTCTTGTAATCTTTTTTTTAATTTAAAGTCTAGTCTGATATAAACACCCCTACTTTTTTTGGTTATGATTTGTTTGAAATATCTTTTTTCATCCTTTAACTTTGAACCTGTTTATGTCTTTGGATCTAAAGTGAATTGCTTACAGATAGCACATAGTTGGATCATTTTTAAAAATCCATTCTGCTAATCTCTGTCTTCTGATGGAATTATTTAATTCATTTACATGTAAAGTAATTAGTGATAACCAGGAACTTACTTCTTTTGTTTGCTATTTGTTTTCTATATGTCTGATAGTTTGTTTTTTGTTGTTGTTGTTGTTTTTTTTTTTTTGGCCCTCATTTTCCTCCTTATTGTTATCTTTTATGTTTAATTAATTTTTTGTAGTACTGTGGTTTAATTCCCTTTTCATTTCCTTTTGTGTTTATTCTACAGATATGCTCTTTCGGGTTACTTATGGGAATTACATTTAACAGCCTAAATTTATAACATTCTAACAAATTTATACTAGCTTATCTTCAATAGCATACACATACATAGTACTATAAAAAACACTGCTTGTAGCCAGGCTCGGTGGCTCAGCCTGTAATCCCACGCCTTGGGAGGCTGAGGTGAGTGAATTGCCTGAGTCCATGGGTTTGAGACCTGCCTGGGCAACTTGGCGAGACCTCATCTCTACAATACATCAAAAAATTAGCCGGGTGTGGTAGCACGCGCCTGTAGTTCCAGCTACTTGGAAGGCTGAGGCGGAAGGATTGCCAGAGCCCAGCAGGTCGAGGCTGCAATGGCCAGGAGCAGCCACTGCACTCCAGTCTGGGTGACAGAGTGAGACTCCAACTCAAAAAATAACAAAAAAACAAAAAAAACACTACTTGTATATAGCTGCTTCCCCACCTCATTTCATTTATTGATGTCACAAAATTAAATCTTTACACATTGTATGTCCAGAAATATAGACTAGTAATGGGGATTTTCATGCATTAGTCTCCTGAGTCATGTACAAATAAAAAATGGAGTTATAAACTAAAGTTACAAAAATGCTAGCTTTTATAATTGCCTACGTGTTTACTATTACAGGATATTTATTTCTTCATATGGTTTTGTGTTACTCTCTAGTGTTTTTTATTTCTATCTGACGGACTCCCTTAACCATTTCTTCAAGGGCAATTCTAGTGGTAATCAACTTCCTTGGCTCTTTTTTATTTGTGAATGTCTTAATTTCTCCCTCACTTTTGAAAGACAGCTTTGTGGGGTAAGGACTTCTTCATTGCTATTTTTTTTTCTTTCAGCAATTGGAATGTAATGGCTCACTGCATTCTGGTCATCAAGATTTCTGATGAGAAAGCTGCTGATACTTTTGTTGAAGAAAACTTGTATATGATGAGTTGCTTCTCTTGCTGTTTTGAATATTCTTTGTCTTTCTCTTTAGACAGTTTGATTACAGTGTGCTTTGGTGAGATCTCTTTTATTTCATCCTACTTGGAGTTAAGTTAAGCTTTGTGGATGTTTATATACATGGCTTTAATCAAATTTGGGGAGTTGAGCCATTTTTTATCTCCAAATAATCTTTCTTCTTTCTGGGGGCTGTCACAATGCATACATTGGTCTGCTTGATTCTCTTAGGCTGTGTTTACTTTTCTTTTACCTTTCTTTTTTCTATTTCTCAAATTCAATAATTTCAATTATCTTCAAGTTTGTAGTCTTTCCACTACCTGATCAAATCTGCTTATACATACCTCTAATGAAGTTTTCATTTCAGTTATTGTACTTCCCTGGTCAAGAATTTATTTTGGTTTCTTTTTATGTTTTTATATCTATTAATATTTCTATTTGTTCATACTTTGTTCTCTTGATTTTTTTCTCCTTCTTCCTTTAGGACTTCTTTATGATAGTTTTAAATCTTTGGTAACTCTGCCATCTGGTCTTTGTCAGAAATAGCCTGTTAATTTTTTTATTCAAATAGGCAGTACTTTTCCTGATTCTTTGTGAATTTTTTATTGATAACTGATAAAAAACTGAATTATAACTCCAGAAAGAATATCTTCCCCTCACCCAGGGTTTACTGCTACTGCTACTGCTGCTGCTTTATTCTTTCCCCTTCCTTCCTTCCTTCCTTCCTTCCTTCCTTCCTTCCTTCCTTCCTTCCTTCCTTCCTTCCTCTCCTCCTCCTCCTCCTTTTCTTCCTCCCTCCTCCCTCCTCCTTTCTCCTTTCTTCTTTCTTCTTATTTTAGGCTGTCTCTGTGCTAGGGAATTAACCTGATGTTTAAACTTAGGTTTAAAGAACTCAGGTTTGTTTTTGTTTTTTTTTTTTCTGAGCCTGTGCCCTTAATTGGACCTGTGACTTGACTTTCTAAATCCTCCATTTTCACAGTTGTTTTGAATGTCCTAGTTCTTAAATATCAAAGTTCCCGAAAGGAAAAATTTGGGGAGGGACAAAATGTTCTGGTTCTTTAAATACCCCATATGTTGATTCATGTGGCATGGGAAGGACTTGCATCAATGACTGCCTCTGTGTCTGTCCCTCTGTCATTAGGAGCTACAATCAGTAATTAGAGCACAACCACAATATTTGGCATACAGGGAACTTACTGCCCAACTTGACTTTAACAATTGTGTGCAGGCTGCTCTGGAAATACACATGAATGGCTACTTGCTGTGGGGTTAGAGGTTAGGGGATGGGTAACTGCCAACTTGCTAAGAGCTGATTGAAAATAATTATTGTTACCTGATTAAAGCCTTCCTCTGGAAGTTACAAGACTTTAAGTAATCTGCAGTGTTTTAAAATAGTTACCTTAGATTTTGCCAATGCAATTGTTGTCCAGGTAGTGAGATGGATTCCTGGTGTTTCTTACCCCCACTATCTTCCCAGAATCCTTTGTCCCTAAAGTATTTTATCCCTTAAACTATCATTGGTTATTTTAGTCCAGGATAGCAGTGCTTCTCCTAATTTGCCTCTTTCAAAAACTGTTTGGGTTTTTATATATTTGATTCCAATTCATTCTGTATATGAAAAGCCACCCACAATCATTTTTAGACATGCTGCTCTCTTTAGACTTACATCAGGAGTACATCACACATCTGTGGGACTATACCCTTTCTGTTTCTAGAAGTCACCCTTTTTACCCAAGCAGAGATGATCTATGAGGTACCACCTTCTTATGTATTGTGAAATGAACAGCTCTAGGCTTAGACTGGCTCTAAACTAGAGTTTGGTTACAGATCTACTCTTCTTTCTTGGCTCAACAAATGAGAACATGATCCTCTGGTGATGGCAGAAGCATGGCACATTTAGTTGGATAAGTACATTTCAAGGTTCTGTTTGCAGAACAGCTAGTAACATCTCAAGGTAAAATGAGTAATATGATGGAACCCAAAGTCAAAATGTAGGGAGGTACTCTGCCTCTAGTGAAAAGAACAGCAGTCATATGGCAAAGGTCATAAATACAGGATGGGGCAAAGAACTGGGGCCAATAGTACAATGTACTCAAATCACTCAAACCTTAACCAAATAAACATGGTTAAGCTATGTTAATATCATATAAAGTTGTCATTAAAAATATATAGTGAAATTTCTTGATTAAACATTTAATTTGCCTGGAAACTAAAATAATTCTGTGTATGCATGTAGCCAATAACATAGTCTCAAAATGTGTAAAACAAAAATGAGACAAGAAGGAGAAATCACAGTGGAAGATTTTAGCACACTATTTTCAATAACTTTTATATCAAAGAGACAAATTTACAGAGGGAAAATTTGAACAACACAATTAACAAACTTGATTTATAAGTGTTTATTAAACTCCTACTTTGTTTCATGTATTCTGTTACCTTACAGTGGTGATCAAAAACAGTCTGATATAGTCCCTGTCCTCATGGAGAGCTCAGCAGATGTGGTGAGTCTGACATGAATAAAAAATGACACAATAAATGTAAACTGGCCACTATAATAAGTGCTATAAAAAAGGGATGTGGGTTTGTAACAGGAGGATTCAACCTAGTCAGAAAAGGCTTTCTTAGTGAAATAATGAGTAAGCTGATGTTTGAAAGAAAGGTAAAGGAAAGAGGGAGGAGCGTTCCAGAGAAAGTTAACAATATGTTATTGTTTCCTGGAATAAGAAAGACCTGGGAAATGAGGAAGAGAGAAAGAAGGCTGGCATGGCTAAGGTAAAGAGGAGACTGTGACCAAGATGGGGCTGGAGAGGTAAGGTAGGGGGTACAACATGCAAAGTCCCTGAGGCAGGAGTGTACCTGGTGTACTGCTGTACTCAAGGAGCAGCAAGGAATCCGCCACCCCTAGAGAGTCATGAACAATGAGAGAATAATAAAAAATGATATTAGAGAGGGAAAAGTGTGCCACATAATCTTGTAGTACTGCCCAATAGTACTTTTGATTTTAATTTTATATTTTTTGTAGAGATGGGGTTCTCATTATGTTTCCCATCCTGTTCTCAAACTCATGGCCTCAAGTGATCCTCCTGCCACCTTGTTCTCCCAAAAAGCTGAGATTTCAAGCATGAACCACTGCACCCAGCCCCAATAGCACTTTTTGCAGTAATGGAAATGTTCTCTGTCTGCACTGTCCACTATAATAGCCACTACTTACTTGAAATTGAGCACTTGAAACCTAGCTACTGTCTAGAGGAACTGCATGTTTAATTTTATTTAGCTTTAATTAATTAATTAATTATTTTTTCTGAGTTGGAGTCTCACTCTGTCGCCCAGACTGGAGTACAGTGGCCACTCCCGGCCACCGCAGCTTCGACCTGCTGGGCTCCAGCCATCCCTCCGCCTCAGCCTTCCAAGTAGCCGGAATTACAGGCATGCGCTACCACGCCCGGCTGATTTTTTGATTTATTGTAGAGATGAGGTCTCGCTGCCCAGGCGGGTCTCGAACCCACGGGCTCAGGCAATCCACTCACCTCAGCCTCCCAAAGACGCGGGATTACAGGTGAGCCACCAAGCCCGGCTTAGCTTTAATTTATTAACCTCTAGCTGCAGTGTACAATATAGTGGCTATTGAACACTTGAAGCATGGCTAGTGAAGCTGAAGCACTGAATTTTAAATTTTATTTAATTAATTTAAATGTAAATGTAAACAGCGACATATGGCTAGTGCCTATCATATTGGGTAGAATAGCTATAGTCTTGTGGCCTTTGACTTTTACTCTAAAGTAATTAAATTTATATTACCTAAGACCTGTAGCCAAATTGTTATTTTGTTTTGCTTTTTTTATTATTGATTTTTAATATATTATTTATTTTTATATAGAGATGAAATCTCATTATATTGCCCAGGATGGTCTCCAACTCCTGGGCTCAAGCAATCCTCCGGCCTCGGCCTTCGAAAGTGCTGGGGTTACAGGCATGAGCCACCACGACCGACCTAGTTTGACTTTTAAACAAAGTAATAAAATTGCTTTCTTTGATAGGATAAAGGAGTGGCGAAGGTATATAAAAACCTAAAAAAGTACATCATTTTCTTGACTCATATTTTTAATTAGTATCTTGAGATATCAGTTATCACAAGAGAAATATAAAGGATTAGAGTGTATGCAACTTTTTTTTTGAGGTGGAGTCTTACTCTGTCACCCAGGCTGAAGGGCAGTGGCATGCTCACATCTACCATAGGCTCAGTCTACTAGGCTCAGGTGATCCTTCTGCCTCAGCCTCCCAAGTAGCTGGAACTACAGGCGTGTGCCACCACGCCTGACCAATTTTTTTATTTATTGTAGAGACGAAGTCTCGCCAAGTTGCCCAGGGTGGTCTCGAGTCCCTGAACTCAAGCAATCCTCTCACCTCCACATTTCAAAGTTCTGGGATTACAGGCATGAGCCACTGTGTCCAGCAGTATGTATTTTTTTTCCTGCCTCTGCTTAAATGTCTCTTCCTCATTAAAGGATGAGATAGGTCCTCCAGTTAGCATTCTTGTAGAACACTGCACTTTTTCTTTATATTCTTGTCATATGTTAACCTATGTAGATATTCGTGTAAGTATTTAATATCTTCTCTGCAACCCCAACCACACATAAGATTATTATATTATTTAGGGCAGAGACCGTGTCTGTTTTGCTCACACAGAATCCACAGCACATGAAATTATAGTAGACCCTTAATGAATATTTGATTAGTGAATAAATGAATTTTGAAAAATGAATTATTATACAGCAGTCTCTATGATACTCATCCATCTGCTTATTTTTCCATATTAACTATTATCCACTCACCTCTGGTCATGGAAGTTTAGAGACTCGCCCTAACCATCTAACCATTTATTCATCCCAGGTACTTAGAACTACTGGTTAGCATAAGTCTCTGTACTATCTTTAATCCATGAGGCAGAGACCCTTCCCACCCAGTAAAATAGATATTTAAACACCTTAAAGTAAGACCCAAAATAACTGGTAAAAAGGTAGCCTTGTGAGCGCTCTAGCTCAGAACTGAATTACCCTACAATGACAATCCACTGTTCGTCCCTCACGACCTCTTATCTTTCATATAAGTCATAAGAGTCCACCTTATTTTAAATTAATTGCCCATTTTGACAGAGTAATGATGGTATGTGACAAATGGTAGTTGTCTCATGGCATTTCTCTTAGATAGCTTTACACAATTACATCATTGTTAGGTGATTTCAGGATGTGTATGTCCTTATGTTGGGTTTGTCTTTGAGATTAATTTTCTTCAAGAACCCCCAGTTTTGGTTCTGCACACATGACAGAAAGGTCTTCAGTTACTTTGGTTCACAATAGGACTATTTTTCCTACTATGTTGGAGAGTTGGAGGATTATCAGAAAATCTTAGTACAGTTTCTGAAAGAGAAATTTACTACTGAAATATTTCCTCACATGAAAAGTGTAGTGACAGTTAAGGTGGAAGTGAATTGCATTGTCCTGGGTGTCAATTCTAACATACCCTCAGTTCATGGATCACTTTAATAAAGTACACCCTGTGCTTCAACCTAGAATCTGCAGAGACTCTCTTTTAGTCTCTACCCCTTTCAGTGATATTAGAAGTAGTAAAATGATTCATCTTTGTGAAGCTTATAAAATCCTTCTACAGTTCAGAAATACTATGCAAAAATTGTTGAGTGTGTGTACAGATTGCTGGTGTTTCACACGGTAGCACTGATTCAAGTCATCACCCCAGGAGGCCTCCTAAAAATAGGTTGACTCTGCTATGTGATGGCTTATGATATTTTTACTGTTATCTTCTCTTTTTTTTGCCAAAAGAAGAGCCTTGAGCCTGGAAGGAGGAACTAGAGTGTGTTTTCCTAGGAAACTAGTGCCACAGTGAACCATGTGTCGATTTGTTCTTTAAGAAGGTCTGGCATTTACCTCAGGCTTCATATTTCTCCAAATGCTTTTCCTTCTTCTTTATCATTCCTGATGAAAGAAACAAAACAATATAAATAAAAACTATAGGTTACCCTGAAAACAAACTGAGTTTTTTAGGGGAGTAGTTGTCTTAGGTGGCATTCTGACCTTAGCACTGACAACCATACTGTCCCAGTGTGCAAAGCGTGGCCCTTTGAATCATAGTGTGCTGTTCATTTCTATTCCCATTGCTGCTCCTGGGATTTCTTATCTCTTGCCTTAGCAAATCATCTCTCTCTCTCACACATACACACACACATACACACACGCGCGCACGCACACACGCACACACACACACCCCATCCCTGTCCAGTGCACCCAGTGGGGGGGAGGGGACAGAGTAGACAAAGTCATTTATATAATGTGTCTCCCTGCTGAGCCCCTAATGGCCGAAGCTTTTGTTCAGCATTCAGTGGCTGCATGTGATGGGCAGGAAGCCGCAGTCTTCCTTTGTTCCATGGCCTTATTCAGCAATTTAGATCCATCATAAAAATCAAATATGCATGTTGCAATTGCCTTGCATACAACAGCTTCAATTTTCACCTTTTTTTAATTCGAACTCCACAGGGGAAGAAAGAATAGGAAGGGAGAAAGGGAAAATGGGGATAAGGAAAAAAATTGCTTCATATTTTTGCTTAGTGGACTGTAAAAATAGGCAGTAATGAAAAAATATTTTTCTAATCTTATAGATGCATCCCATTCAAAACAAGACATACCACTAAATTAGGCCTTCTAGAAAGGCCCTCAAACTATCCTTCAGTTCAGACTCCAAAACTTGGATGTGAAATGGTGGAAAATGAGAAAAATAGGAGAACATTACAGAAGAGTAGAAGAGGAAGACTCTTTAGGGCTTGAAGAGTCATCCTGTTCAATGAGGTACCTCTACACCACTTGCAATTATAATCAAAAAGCATGTGTTATGTTCAGCTAATTGTCATGAATTTCTTTTGTAAAATAAGTAATTTGGGGGAAAAGTTTATACAGGGTGTGAGAGATTACATTAAAAAATATATTTCTACTCTGAATAAAAATGAACACATTGACAAAGATGTTTTTGTCCACTTATTGATTTGCACACTATATTTAAAATTTTCCCAGAACTTCAAAGGATGTGTTCCCTGGAGTTCAAATAAATTTGCATCAGCAGCTTTGGTATTGATTATTCAGAAAAATACAGAAACCCTTTACCCACTCCATTATTAGACTTGAACAATGACTTTACAAAGGGGTTCAGGTCCTAATATAAACAATATGGCCAATATTTATTCGATTTATTAAATAAAAGATCTAAAGAACTGTGCCTCTTTATGCCTGGTTTTACTTACTATTATAGATTTTGAAGGCTCAAGCTAAACCTAAAGCCAACCAGTTTAAAGATCCTTTTGCCTTTTCTTATAAATGGAGCTTCTATTGGGTAATTCCAGGGAGATTTGCTGTAGTAAACATTATACAGACACTGAACATAACATAGGATGGGTGCAAACCAAAGAGTGATCTTGAGGATCATTCAAGGTTGAAAAGCCTTTGATTGGAGTGGAACTTCTGGAAGAGGTAGCAGATGAGTGTGGCATCAAAACCAATTTCACAAGTTTGATCTAGTTGTAATATGAAAATCCACCAGATTCTGCTATGACTAATTAGAGATGTGTGAAGAAGGTTTCCCTTCCCCAACATTATTGATTTTTCTTTCCAACTCCCCAGTTTCACAGTGAAAATCTCTGGCATTTAAAAGTGTTCAATTTAGTACAGTTCACTGATGCATGTAATCTTTGCTAACTGCCTTCCGCTTTCTCTGAACTAGGTTTTTCAGGCCCTCTTATGTCTGAGTATGTTTTAGATTTACTTTATATTTTAAGTAAAATCAAAGGTATTCCCAGGACATGTAAGTATAGGGAAGATAACTTTTATATTTGGATTTTTTTAGTTGCATGTTTCCCTTTCCTCCATTGGAAATATGGGACATTATCCATGCCTACAAAAACATATAATTTTAGAAAATAGATTCCACATAATTTAAACCTGTATGAATCAAGAGACTTGTTTATGTCTTGAATCTGTCTGTCCTAAAACAGTAATAAAATTAAGATGTAAAAAGCACCTGGAAATTTATAGCATTGGATAAAATCTGTGATTGTATACCACCAAAACTAAGGAAAAAACTGGCTTTCTGCCACCTCAACCCATCCTATCCCATCCCATCTTTTAATACCATTCTATATATTTTAGGATATTGTAGTTAGATACCATACCCTGTAACTTCTCATTAAAGTCAGGGCCATATGCTGGCATTTTATGTTTTCAGCTTCCCTCATATGAGGAAAGATGCTAGACAGATGTATTAAATGATAAACATTTCCTATTGGAGAATGAAACCTTTTCTCTTTGAATTTAAGATAATATATAACTGATGCCGGGTGGGGTACAGCTCAAAACTCGTGGATTCTTTGGTTCAACCCTAAAATGAATTTTAGAGTGGCCAGCAAAGTTTTAAACAAAATTTATTAGCAAGAGGAAGGGGGAGAGATACAGAGACATGCCAGAACTGGCATGGATGAGAGAAGCCTCCACTTTTTGCTTTTTACAATAAGCTTGATATACTTTCACAATGATTGATATGCTCAAGAGGGTGGAGCCCAGCTAACTGTCGCTCTGGAGAGATTGACATCCCTCTGCCTCTGATAGGAGAGAGGAGAAATGGGAGGTCTTTCAGGGGAGATTTGCCAGGCTATTTTTTTTTTTTTAGTTGGAGTCTCACTCTATCGCCCAGGCTGGAGTGCAGTGGCACACTCGAGGCCACCCTAGCATTGACCTGCTGGGCTCAGGTGACCCTTCTGCCTCAGCCTTCCAAGTAGCCAGAACTACATGAGTGCGCTACCAAACCTGGCTAATTTTTAAATTTTTTTTAATTGTAGAGATGAGGTCTTGCCAAGTTGCCCAGGTTGTTCTCGAACCCGTGGGCTCAGGCAATCCTCTCGCCTTGGCCTCTCAAAGTAATAGGATTACAGGCTTGAGCCACTGCAACTGGCCACTTGCCAGACTTTATAAATTCACAAGTTCATAAGCTAAAGGGAGTCTTATAATTTCTATGGCTTTTTGATTCCAGGTCTGGGAACCACCTTGATAGAGTTTTCCTTTGGCAAGCCGAGAGGTTGGGGTGAACTGGGAGTTCACACTGAACTCACATTCCAGCCGCCAGGGCTTTTCAGCCTACCTGCAGGATGTCTGGATGCTTTCTAAAACCTGCCTACAAGAAATTTACCTATCTATGCCTAACTTGTACTAGTTACACTGTTTCATTACAGTATAAATTTAATTGAACATTTTCCTCTTCCCTATCATATGGGAACTTTGGCCTCAGCTCTCTCCTCCCAAAAAATAAGTTGTAGAATGCCTAAAGGAAAAATCCTTGTTTGCATTTCAGGTCATTTCAATTATCACTATTATTCTTTAAACATAGATGTTAGGTTTTCTTTTCCTTCAAGATCAGAGTTCCTTAGAGTGCCTTTTTTCTTTCTCAATATTAAACACACTTAACTAAACTAATGATAAGTCTCAATTACTGAAGTTTTTTCTTCTGCATACAATCATGTAGATGTTGAGAGTGCAGCCTCCAGAATTAGACAATCTTAGTTCAAATTCTGGCTCCATCCTTAGCCAGCTCTGTGATAATAGCACTAATTCATAGGATCTTGTGAGTTAAATGAGATTACACACAGGTTGGTTTCCTAAGGAAGCAGACTCTGAGGTGGAGATTGACATTTAGGAAGTTAATTAAGGGGTGCTCCCAATACATATGGAAGAGGAGCTGTTAGTTCATTCCCAACAAAGACCTCAGCCAACCCACAGGCAGGTTTTTTTTCCACTGGGAAATAACAACTAAGGGCTGTCCTCTTTTAGCACTAATTAGCTGTAGTTTTCCTGAAAGGGGAGCAATGTATACCAAAAGTGTTCAGTAAGTGCTCAATACATATTAGCTGTATAGTAATGCTAATGTGTATTTACATGTGAGACCATTCACAGTTTTCAGTATCCTGTACAATTGTTCCTTATATATTTTAATTACAAGAGGAAGTATAATGTTTTGGTAAGAGCATGACCCTGGAACTGGACTTCTTAGGTCTGAGTGCCAGTTCCCTAATTACCAGACACTAAGTATATATTTGTTTCTGTGTCTTAGTGTTCTCATCTATGAAACAGAAATAATAATAGTACCCATTCTCGGGGTTGTTATGAAAATTAAATATGTTAATACTTAAACTTTGAACAGTGCCTGGCATGTAATAAGCACTCTGTAAATGCTAGTGCTCATCATTATTATTATTTTCTTAAGTTAAGCATGTACATTAAGTCCTCACTTAACACGTTTGATAGGTTCTTGAAAACTGCCACTTTAAGCGAAACAACGTATGACAAAATCAATTTTTTCTCATCAAAGTTATAATGAAACTATGTTATTCAAAGACATACTGTACATTGTTTTATTTAAAGTCACAGTTTCCAATAACCAATTGATGATGTTAAGCAAGAACTTACTGTAAATCAGGTGTGCTGTCTCAAACCTGTAATCCCAGTACTTTGGGAAGCTAGAGAATTGCCTGAGCCCAAGGGTTCGAGACCTGCCTGGGCAACTTGGTGAGGCCTCGTCTCTACAGTAAATCAAAAAATTAACCAGGCATGGTAGTGTGCATCTGTAGTTCTGGCTACTTGGAAGTCTGAGGTAGAAGGATTGCCTGAGACTAGCAGGTCAAAGTTGCAGTGGCAGAGAGTATGCCACTGCACTCCAGCCTGGGCAACAGAGTAAAACTCCAACTCAAAAAAAAAAAAAAAAAAAAGAACTCAACTGTAGTCAAAACGTACTTTGGAATCATATAATTCTGGGTTTAAATCTCAGTTCTGTCACCTACCAATTATTGTGATCATGGACATCTATTTAATCTATGATCTTCAATACAGTAAGTCCCCTACATACAAACAAGTTTCATTCTGAAAGTATATTCATAAGTCCAATTTGTTTATTAAGTCCAATTTGTTCATTAAGTCCAACAAAGTTAGCCTAGGTACCCAACTAATGCAATCAGCTTTATAGTACTGTACTGTAATAGGCTTATAATAATTTTCACACAAAAAACAAACAAAAAAACATTTTTAATCTTACAGTAGAGTACCTTGAAAAGTACAGTAGTATAGTACAGTGCAACATCTGGAATACAGGGGCTGGCAGCAAGTGAACAGGCAAGAAGAGTTACTGACTGGAGGAAGGAGAGGAGATGGGACATGGTAGAGCTGAAGGATTGTCAGCAAGAGGAGACGAAGGGCAAGCTACAGTTTCACTCACACTGATGTTGATGGCACAGGATCTGGTTCCTTGCTGGATTCAATTCTATCGACCCTCTTGAAAAAAACTGTCAGTGATGTCTGAGTAGTAGCTCTTTTATTTTTGTCTTAGATGATACAGTAGCACTGAATTACATTCTGAACAGCTGCTGCAATCTTTGTGTACCATTCTACATGTACTGTTCCTGTATCTCAAAAACTGACAGTGCCTCCTCAACTAAAGAATCCCCTTGCCATTTCCTCCATCATGAATCTCTATGTTTCTTTAGTTGCTTCTTCCTCTTATCTCTCTTGGTCTTTTCTCTGGGCCTCCAATTCCATGAGGTCTTCATTAGTAAGCTCCTCAGGCTGCACAGCAAGAAGTTCAGTGACATGGTCCTCTTGCATATCTAGCTCCAGTTTCTCACTGAGGGTCACTAAGCTGCAGAAGACCTCTTTGGACTCCTCATCTACCTTCTCAAATCCAAAAAAAACAAGAACAAACTACAGGCAAAGGTCTTCCATGTGACAGTGTTCACCAGATACATAAACTAACTTATGTAATTGGACATGTGAACACACATTCATATCTTTGAAAGTTTGCAATCTGAATGTTTGTATGTAGGGAACTTACTGTTCCTCATCTGTCAAATAGAAATATTGATATCTAACCTTATAAGAAAACCTAAATATATGAAGGTATTATGAACTTATGTTTCAGTTTCTTTTCTTTTTTTTAAAAGATAGGGTCTCTGTTGCCCAGGCTGGAGTACAGTGGTATGATCCCAGCTCACTGAAGCCTCAACTCCTGGATTCAAGTGATCCTCCCACCTCAGCCTTTTGAGTATCTAGGACTACAGCCATAAGCCACCTAGCCTGGCTATTTTATTTTTTTGTAGAGATAAGGTCTCACTATGTTGCCTAGGTTGGTCTCCAACTCCTGGGCTCATGCAGTCCTCCCTGCTCAACCTCCCTAAGCACTGGGATTTTAGGCATGAGTCACTGCACCCAGCCTCTTTTCTGAAATACGGTAATAATCCTGCCTTTAGGAGGTTCTGAAGATTATATGAGTTCATACATGGAAAGTACTTAGAATGATACCTGACACAAAATACATGCATTAAGTGAATGTTAGCTAATATGATGGTGATGATGATGTCTATATAAAGGACTCTACACAGTGCCTTGCATATAGTAAGCACTCAAATCTTATTTTTGGAGTCCTCCATGAATCTGGTTTGTTTGTTTTTTTTTAAGAGTTTTTTCCAGCCAGGCTCGGTGGCTCAGCCTGTAATCCCATGCTTTGGGAGGCTGAGGTGGGTGGATTGCCTGAGCCCGTGGGTTCAAGACCTGCCTGGGCAACTTGGCGAGACCTCATCTCTACAATAAATCAAAAAAGCAGCCAGGCGTGGTAGCGCGTGCCTGTAATTCCGGCTCCTTGGAAGACTGGGGCAGAAGGATCGCCAGAGCCCAGGAGGTCGAGGCTGCGGTGACAGGGAGCGGGCACTGCACTCCAGTTTGGGTGACAGAGTGAGACTCCAATACAAAAATAAATAAATAAATGAATAAAGAATTTTTTCCTTTTAGCCTTTATTTTCTAATCCATCTGGCCTGTTCTACCTTTTTATTTTATTTATGAGTCAGAATCTCACTTAGTTGCCCAGGCTGGAGTGCAGGGGCACACTCATGGCTACTGGACTCAGCCCATACTTCTTCTTCAGTCTTCCAAGTAGCTGGAACTACAGGTGTGCTCTGGCTAATTTTTTTAATTTCTTGTAGAGATAAGGTCTCACCAAGTTGCCCAGACTAGACTCAAACCCCTGGACTCAGGCAATCCTCTGGCCTCCTCCTCCTAAAGTACTGGCATTACAGGTGTGAGCCACCATGCCTGGCTGTTCTACCTTTATTCTTGGGTATTCCTTTCCTTTTCCCTCACTTTTTGTAAGGATCCTGAATGTTATATGTGGGTGGACATTAAATCACATCCTCTAACATCCTTAAAAAACAGAACAAAAAACTCTCCTAGTTTGTTTTTACTCTGGAGATAATAAGACTGATGAATGATAAAACATATCTTCAAGTACAGGAAGGCTCTTGCTACAGAGAGGGTACTTGCCGATTCTTCATCTTCAGAACAGAAGATGAGGAATATACTTAAATGGACATAAACACAACATAGATGACAAAAGAGGATAATAGACTCTCCAATTCTGAGAGGAGAAAAACAAAGAATATTCTTAATTTATCTATACTGGGTGTGTACATGTGTTTCCAGTCAATAGAAAGATAAATTCGAATAAAGTCACATCTAGCCCCATAATTTTCTGATTGTTACCCCAAATATTTTAACTATAAATACTTTTTTTTTTCTTTTTTGAGTTGGAGTCTCTCTCTGTTGCCCAGGTTGGAGTGTGGTGGCACGCTCACGGCCAGCACAGCCTTGAACTTCTGGGCTCAGATGATCCTTCCACCTTAGCCTTCCAAGTAGTTGGAACTACAGGCATATACCACCACGCCTGGCAAATTTATTTTTTATTTTTATTGTGGAGACAAGGTCTCATCAAGTTGCCCAGGTTAGTCTTGAACCTCTGGGTTCAGGCAATCCTCTCGCCTCAGCCTCCCAAAGTGCTGGTATTACAGCCTTGAGCCACTGCTCCCAACCTTAACTATACATACTATCTGCTAGTGTATACTTTGCTTGTGCTATGTTCTTCTGCTGTCATACTGTCTTTTCTGGTTTTGTAATAGTTTGTGCCCTTTATAAACGCATCAGAAAAAGATCTCAGTTTGGCATAGTTGTCTACTATTTATAAAGGCTTTTAAAATGTTTCTGTTTGCAGTAGTATATAATAATAAATAATTAGGTAGCCAAAACTTTCTTTTACACTCCAGAGGAAATAGTCTGAATAAATTCACCTTGTTTATACACACAGGTTTTTGATAATTGTTTTAGATTTAAACATTGCTAAGTATTAACGTTTTACATTAAGTTGTTACTTTGACAGGGATTTGATAATATAATTATGGACTTTATAATCAATCATGTAGAAAATCATTTTAATTAAATAAACAAAAACTGAAGGAAAATAACATTTTGATTGGATCTATTTCACTGGAAGAAGAAAAAGAGTGGCTCAAAATAGAAACAAATATCTGTGGAAAAGAAGAAAAATCTGAAACTCTTAAAAACCTGCACTCTCTTTTAAGGATATTATCATATAGAGATCTAGGAATAGCACAGTTTCAAATATATCCCTTAATAGGTATATTAAAACTGTACTTCTCCCCGCTTTCTGTTTTTAAGCTTTAAATTTTGTTTTTAAATACTTGATTTTTAAAGCTCATTTTTGGAGGCAGAAAAAGATAGCTAGCTTCATCTTTGTTCATACTTTGAACTACTATGGCATTTTTTCCCCAGGAATCTCAGATTCCCACAAATTACATACATTGTAGTTACTACATATTAGATATATAAAATGAAACTTTTCTTCCTGCAGAGCCCTGGCGATGTATGCATTATATCTCATTGTTTTTAGGACTTTTTCTTTGGGTTTCTTCTGATAACCCCCACTGAAGGGAGACTTATGCCCAGTTTGTATGTTTTAGGCAGGATTTTATACCACAGAAGAATTTCCAATGATACTTTCTCATTTAGACTTCTTCTCTTAAAAATATGAGGGGCTAGACTGCTTTCTTGTTATTGATGTTGTTAACCACTCTAGAACTTTTATTTTTGTATTTTCTTATCTTTTATGCTTGGCACGGTGGGTACTCAATACATAATAGTTGAATCCATAAATATCTGTTGTCATTTTCAAAGTAGTTCTTTTGGAATGCTATGATTTGCATTTCTCTGATGATTAGTGATGCTGAATATTTTTCATATGTCTTTTGGCTACTTGTATGTCTTCCTTTAAGAAGTATCTTTTCATGCACTTTGCCCAATTTTTTTTTTTTTTTGAGTTGGAGTCTCACTGTCACCCAGACCGGAGTGCAGTGGCCGCTCCCAGCCACCGCAGCCTCGCCCTGCTGGGCGCCTGCGATCCTTCCGCCTCAGTCTTCCGAGTAGCTGGAACTACAGGCGCGAGCTACCACGCCCAGCTAATTTTTTGATTTATTGTAGAGATGAGGTCTCGCCAAGTTGCCCAGGCGGGTCTCGAACCCGCGGGCTCAGGCAATCCACTCACCTCAGCCTCCCAGGGCGCGGGATTACAGGCTGAGCCACCGAGCCCGACTTTTGCCCAATTTTTAATTGGGGTTATTTGGGGTTTTTTTCCAGTTCATTCATTTGAGTTCTTTATAGATTCTTGATATTAGTACTTGTGGGATGCATATTTTGCAAATATATTTTCCCAATTTATAGGTTGTCTATTTACTCTGTTAATGATTTTTTTTGACTGTGCATAAGCTCTTTAGTTTGATGAGGTCCCACTTGTCAATTTTGGGTTTTACTGTGTTTGCTTTTGAGGTCTGGTCATGAATTCAATGCTTAGGCTGATGAGTGTTTCCTAGACTTTCTTTTATGATTTTTATAGTTCGAGGTCATAGAATTAAGTCATTATATCCATCTTGAGTTAATTTTTGTATATGGTAAGAAGACAAGGTCCAGCTTTCTTCTGCATATATTTAGCCAATTTTCCCAGCACTATTTGTTAAATAGGGTGTCCTTTTACCTAGTGTTTGTTTTTTTCAACTTTGTCAAAGATGAGATGGTTGTAAGATATTGGTTTTATTTCTGGGTTCTCAATTTTGTTCCATTGGTCTGTGTGTCTATTTTTGAACTGGCACCATGCTGTTTTCATTACTATAGCCATGTAATAAAGTTTGAAGTCTGGTAATGTGATGCCTCTGACTTCGTTCTTTTTGCTTATGAATGGTTTGGATATTTGGACTCTTTTTTGCTTCCATATGATTTTAAGTATTATTTTTCCTGCAACTGTGACAAATTATGCTGATAATTTTATAGAGATTGTGTTAAATCTGTAGATTGTATTATGTATTATGGACATTTTAAAGTGTTGATTCTTCCAATCCATGAACATGGAATGTTTTTCCATTTGTTTGTTTCATCTTTGATTTCTTTAAGTAATGTTTTATAGTTCTCATTGTGGAAATCTTTCACCTCTTTGGTTAGATGTATTCTGAAGGGTTTTATTTTTTGTGTGGCTACTATAAATGGGGTTGTATTCTTGAATTGGTTCTCAGCTTGATTATTGTTGGTGTATAGAAATGCAACTGATTTTTGAATGTTGTATCCTGAGACTTTACTGGAGTCTTGATGATTACTAAGAGACTTTACTGAAGTTGTTGATGAATACTAAGAGTCTTTTGGTGGAATCTTTAGGGTTTTTAGATAAATAATCATCAACTGTGAAGGGAGATGATTTAATTTCTTTTCTATTTAGATACCTTTTATTTCTTTCTTTTGCCTGATAGCTCTGGCTAGGACTTTCAGCACTATATTCAGGAGTGGTGAGAGTGGGCATCCTTGTCTTGTTCCAGTTCTTAAGGGGGATGCTTCCAACTTCTGTCCACTAAGTATGATGTTGACTTTGGGTTTGTCATAGATGGCTCTTATTATTTTGAGGAATGTTCCTCTGATAACTAGATGGTTGAGGGCTTTTATCATGAAGGAATGTTGGATTGTGTCAAATGCTTTTCTGTGTTTGTTAAGATAATTATGTGGTCCTTGTTTTTACTTCTATTTAGGTGGTAGATTATGTTTATTGATCTGTTAATGTTGAATCAGCCTTGCATCACAGGAATAAAGCCTACCTGGTAATGATGAATATATATATATATATATATATATATATATATATATATTTTTTTTTTTTTTTTTTTTTTTTTCAGTTGGAGTCTCACTCTGTTGCCCAAACTGGAGTGCAGTGGCCGCTCCCGGCTACCGCAACCTCGACCTGCTGGGCTCCAGCAATCATTCTGCCTCAGCCTTCCAAGTAGCCGGAATTACAGGCACACGCTACCACACCCGGCTGACTTTTTTGATTTATTGTAGAGATGAGGTCTCACTGCCCAGGCGGGTCTCGAACCCACGGGCTCAGGCAATCCACTCACCTCAGCCTCCCAAAAGCACAGGATTACAGGCAGAGCCACCGAGCCCGGCCATGAATAATTTTTTGATGTGTTACCAAATGTGGTTTGCTATTATTTTGTTGCGGATTTTTGCATCTATGTTAATCAGAGATATCAGCTTGTAGTTTTATTTATTTGTTGTCTCCTTGCCCTTTTTTGGTATCAGGATGATGTTGGCTTTGTAGAATGAGTTAGGGAGGAGTCCCTCCTTCTCAACTGTTTGGAATAATCTTAGTAGTTTTGGTACTAACTAACTCTTCCTTGAACATCTGATATAATTCAGCTGTGGATCCATTGGGTCCAGGACTTCATTTGGTAGGTAGTTTGTTATATTTTGTTTTAAATTACTGATTCAATTTCATGGCTCATTATTAGTCTGTTTGAGTTTCAATTTATTCCTCTTTCAATATTGGTTCTGTGTTTCCAGGAACTTACCTATTTCCTCTAGATTTTCTAACATCCACATGTACAGATGTTAATAATCTCTGATAATCTTTTGTTTCTTCTGGATTGGTTGTAATGTCACCTTTTAGATTTCTGATTGTATTTCTTTGGATTCTCTCTCTCTCTCTCTCTCTCTCTCTTTTGGTTAATCTGGCCAGGGATCTGTCAATCTTGTTTATCCTTTCAAAGAACCAGCTTTTCAACTCATTGATCATTTATTTTTTTTTATACAATTTTGTTTATTATCTGATCTGATTTTTGTTATTTCTTTTCTGTTGCTGACTTTGGTTTTAGTTTATTCCTGTCTTTCTAGTTCCTTGAGGGGAGATTAGATTGTTTACTTGAGATCTTTCTGTTTTCATGATGTGAGGGTGCAGTACAATAAATTTTCCTCTCACACACTTTAGCAGCATCTCAGAGGTTTTACTATGTTGTATTTTTATTTTCATTTGTTTTAAATAATTTTTAAATTTTTGTCTTGATTTCATTGTTTACCCCAAAATCATACAGGAGCAAGTCATTTAATTTCCATATATGTGTATGTTTTTGAGGATTCCTTCTAGTGTTGATTTTCTCATTTTATTACACTGTGGTCAGAAAAAATGCTTGGTAAGATTTCTTTTTTTTTTTTTTGAGTTGGAGTCTCATTCTGTCACTTAGGCTAGAATGCAGTGGCACGCTCACAGCCACCCCAGTGTCAATATGCTAGGTTCAGGCAATCCTACTGCCTCAGCCTTCCAAGTAGCTAGAACTACAGGTGTGAGCTACCATGCCCAGCTAACTTTTTGATTTATTGTAGAGATGAGGTCTCGCTAAGTTACCCAGGCATCCTCTCACCTCAGCCTCCCAAAGTGTAGGATTACAGGCTTGAGCCACTGCACCTGGCCACCACTCTGTTTTTTAAGTGGGGCATTAACACCAGTGACATTCAGGGTTACTATAGATATGTGAGGGTTTGTTCCTGTCATATTGTTGTTGAGGTGTTGCTTAGTGGTCTTAGTTTTGTGGGTGACTTATATGGTGCTTACTTTATTTGGTGCTTACTGTGTGCTTACTTGTGTTTTTGTGTTGGGTAGCACTGTTCTTTTGTTTCCACATTTAGAAATCCTTTAAGTATCTCCTGTAGGGCTAGTCTAGAAGTGACAGATTCCCCTAGCACTTACTTGTCTGGGAAGGACTTTAGTTAACTGACATATATGAAGCTTAGTTTGGTGGGATAATAAATTCCTGACTGACATTACTTTTCTTTAAGAATATGGTAAATGGGCCCCCAATCTCTTCTGGCTTGTAGAATTTCTGCAGAGAAGTCTGCTATTATTCTGATGGGTCTCCCTTCTAGCTGCCTTTAAAATTTTTTTCTCTCTTATGCCAGTATTGGGTAATCTAATGACTATGTGCCTCGGAGATGGTCATATAGTATCTTGTAGGAGTTCTCTGGATTTCTTATATCTGCATGGCAACCTCTCTAGCAAGATGGGAGAAATTTTCATGGATTATATCTGCAAATACTTTCTCCAGAGTGCTCCTACTTTTCCTTCTCGGGAATGTAGATTTAGTCTCTCTACATAATCCCATACCTCTCGAAGGCTTTGTTCATTTTGTTGTTGTTGTCCCCACCCCCTCCCCCCTCCCAAATCTCATGTTCGGCTTTTCATTTTAAAAAAATTCTTTATTTGGAGGGAGGTGGGAGTGTGTGGGCGTGTGCGTTTCGCCAGCCTGGAAGGGGAACTGCATGGTGGAGGTGACTGGGTACTGAGCATTTCAGATCTGCTTGATAAACCTGGCGTACCACCATGCTGGCTGCAAGGCTTGTATGTCTCTGGACGCTACCTTCTAGGGTTTTCCATCCAACTTTCACCAAGGCCTCCCCCGTTGTGAAGAATTCCGTTGTGAAGAATTCCATCACGAAGAATCAATGGCTCTTAACACCCAGCAGGGAATATGCCACCAAGACAAGAATTAGGATCCAGTGTGGGAAAACTGGCCAAGAACTCAAAGAGGCAGCATTGGAACCATCGATGGAAAAAATATTTAAAATTGATCAGATGGGAAGATGGTTTGTTGCTGGAGGGGCTGCTGTTGGTCTTGGAGCATTGTGCTACTATGGCTTGGGAATGTCTAATGAGATTGGAACTATTGAAAAGGCTGTAATTTGGCCTCAGTATGTGGAGGACAGAATTCATGCTACCTATATATACTTAGGAGGAAGTATTGGTTTAACAGCTTTGCCTGCCTTGGCAATAAGCAGAACTCCTGTTCTTATGAACTTCATGATGAGAGGCTCTTGGGTGACAATCGGTGCAACCTTTGCAGCCATGATTGGAGCTGGAATGCTTGTACAATCAGTATCATATGACCGGAGCCCAGGCCCAAAGCATCTTGCTTGATTGCTACATTCTGGTGTGATGGGTGCAGTGGTGGCTCCTCTGACGATAATAGGGGGACCTCTTCTCATCAGAGCTGCATGTTACACAGCCAGCATTGTGGGAGGTCTCTCCACTGTGGCCATGTACGCACCCAGTGAAAAGTTTCTGAACATGGGTGCACTCCTGGGAGTGGGCCTGGTCTCGTCTTTGTGTCCTCGCTGGGATCTATGTTTCTTCCACCTACCACTGTGGCTGGTGCCACTCTGTACTCAGTGGCAATGTATGGTGGATTAGTTCTTTTCAGCATGTTCCTTCTGTATGATACCCAGAAAGTAATCAAGCGTGCAGAAATAGCACCAATGTATGGAGTTCAAAAACATGATCCCATCAACTCAATGCTGAGCATCTATATGGATACATTAAATATATTTATGCGAGTTGCGACTATGCTAGCAACTGGAAGCAACAGAAAGAAATGAAGTGACTCAACTTCTGGCATCTCTGCTAGATCAGATATCTTGCTTGTTTAATAGGGCAGATATTCATTAAATAGTTTGTATAAGTAGCTCTCATTGAAGTTTAGAAGATAAGAACAAGTCACAATGTTTAAAACGTTCCAGTAATGTGATGCTTCAGGTCTGCTTTTTCTTCTGGAGAATAAATTCAGTAGCTGTCTCCCACATAAGCACCTACATTTCCAATTCTCATGTTTGAGTAATTTTTGAATGTTTTAATGAACATGAAAACTAAGGTTTGTGTTATGAGAATGTTAAGTATTTTATCTATTTTTAAATTTATTAGGTTAAGTAAAAATTAGCAAACCTGAAAAAAAAATTCTGTATTTGTATCTGACTTGGGTGTATCTAGGGATTGGTCTTCAAACTCTGAAATTATTTCTTCTGCTTATCAAGTCTTTTGTTAAAGCTTGTAGTTGTGTTTTGAAATTCCTGTAGTGAGTTCTTAATTTCCATGAGTTCAGTAGGTCAACTTTCAATTCTTGAATTGTTTTCATGACCTTTCTAACTTGGGACTCCACTTCCTCTTGGATCTTGATGAGTTCCTTTGCCATCCATATTCTGAATTCTGTGTCTGTCATTATGAACAGTTTGTTCTGTATTTGATCCATTGCTTGGAGCTGGTGTGATTGTGTGGGGCCATGAAACACTCTGGTTTTTTGTTGCCAGAGTTCTTGGACTGATTTCTTCACATCTGAGGGTGCTGATGCTTCTTTCTTTCTCCCTCCTTTTTCTAAAAGTGAGTTTGCTATTTTGGGGATGTCGCTTTTTTTTCCCCTACTTTTTTGTCCTTTATGGGTGTGGCTGTGGTATATGTTGTGATTGGCTTCATTCCTTAGTATTTTCAGAGGGCCAATGTGCTGAACAGGTACCCTGGTTACAGCTAGAGTTGTACTGTGGTCGTTTCCAGAACTATTAGAGATGCTTTTTCGTTAGGTGTTGTAGTTAGGCCATAGGCTTATAAATGGCATTTAAATACAAGGTCCGGTAACAGCAGCTGCACCTAGTCAGACTTTCCAAGGACTTCCAGGCCTCAGCCACAGTGATCAAGTGGGAATGACATCCCCAACATCCTCTGGGAGCTAGAGCAGGTGATTCCCCCTCTTAGGAGAAGCTGCCAAGATGGGAAAGGGTGAAGGGTGGCCAACACTTGCTGCCCCCGCTTACTTATTACAGGCAGGTGTTGGGGTCCTGTGGGCTCTGCGGGCAGGTAGCCCGCAATCCATGCAGCCAACATGAGGGTGGGTAATGGGCATCTTGACTCCTTGCTGCTTCTGTTTATTTCAGCTGCAGGGACTGTGCTGGGAACACACATGCTATTGCTCTGTTTGGCCGCTCCCTTCCAATCCTGAGGGTGACAACAGCAGAGGCTGCAGCAGTCACAAAGCATCTGCCCTTCACAGAGGAACTCTGGTGGCAGCATCTGGCACTGAGGCTGCATGGGGTTGATGACCTGAGGGATTCCACATGTGCTTAGGCAGTGCCCCTGCACGGTTGCCACTCAGGACTCTATGCTTGTCTGGGGGCTTTGGGGAGGGGTGGGTCACAGAGGCTCTCCTCTTACTTGGATCACCTTCATCTGTGGCAGTGGTGTGGGCTCTTGGGTTTTGTTTTGTCTTGTTGTGTTGTGTTTTGACTCACTCACCTCTTCATCATGTTGAGGGACTTCCACATTTCCTCACCAAGTCCAGGTTGGCAGGCTGTCTAATTTCACTCCTCTGCCTCTTATGGGTCTCCTCACTTCTCTGTTGAGTTCAGGGTGTGTGTTCCTCCTCAGCTTGCTTTGAGTGTGGAGATTCACTTTCTATTTTGGTTCTCTCTGTGAGAGAGGTACACACTGGCTGCTTCTAGTTGGCCATCTTGAACCCCTTCTCCTCATTTAAGTCAATTGTAGTGATTGCCCACCAATCTACCTTGTATCAGTAACAGTTACTAAATGATGAAGGAGGACAGTGAGAAGTAAATGGTTCCACTCTTCCAAGAGTTATAATTTAGAAATGTACATACAAATTAATATAGTGCAAAATAGAGCTGGGCATGTTGGCCCACACCTGTAATCCCAGGATGTTGGGATGCTGAGGTGAGAGAATTGCTTGAGGCCAGGAGTTCAAGACCAACCTGGGTAACGCAGCAAGACTCCATCTCTTAAAAAATAAGTACAAAATAGAAAGTTATAATAGTTATAAGAGAAGTATACAGTGGAATAGACACGGTATCTGGGTAAGCATCATGGAAGAAGTAGCACTTCAGATAGATCTTGATGGATATGGATAGAAAAATTTGGGAATAGGGTATAGCAGGCAAAGAGAAAATTGTAAGCAAAGGCACAAAAGTAGAAAAACCCTTGGTTCCATCAGAGAATGGTGAATACCAAGAGAACAGTAGGAAAAGAAACACGGAGATATAACTTTGGAGTCAGAAATCCCTGGCTACTAATTTCAGTACTCAAACGTACTGTGTACTTTGACAAGTGACTTAAAATGTCTGTGTTGGTTTTCTCCTCCGTAAAATGGGGATAATATCTGTACCTATCTCACAGGGCTGATATGAGGAGATAGATATATTTTTAAATATATATATTTATGTTTTATACATATATATAAAACAGTGCCTGGCACATAACAAGTGTCATATGTGTGTTTGAAAAAGAGAGAGTGAGAAGCTTTTCTGTTGTACTAGAAACCACAGAAGATTTTTGAGGAAGACAGTGAAAAGACAAGAGCTATGCACTAAGAGGGTGATCCTGGAAGTTCAGCACACAATTGATCAGTAGAGAGAGCTCCTAGAAAGGAGAAGTGCCAGCTTGGACTAGGGCATTGGCTATGGGAATGAAAAGGAGAGAGTGGATGTGAGACAGACTGCAAGGTCCCTGTGGCATGCACATATTTTTCAAGTGTTTGAACTAAGGGTATCTCTGTTTTTGAAAAATAAAAGGTCACTTAGAAATAAGTCGAGTGGCCAAAGTGGGAGATTTGGGTTAAAAGCAAAAAAAGAGATGGATTTTTAAAAATGAGACAAATTTTGTTCTGTGGCTTCTTAAACTAATACTAAAGGCAATCCAAAAGATATTTGCTAAAAAAAAAAAAAAAAAAAATTAAAATGTATGGTACTTTTATCAGTGGAATAGATTATAATTTTTTCGTGTTATTATGGTACAGAAAAACATTCAATTGTATAAATGTTAGCATACTTACTTAATCATCAGTAATATTGTGTATACTACCTTTTTATTGAAATAATTTAAAGTTGAAAAATAAATCATTAATTTATTATGATAATTCCTTGAATATATATTTATAGAAGGAGAATGGAAATACAAATATATTGAAGGTTAAGGACTAGAATTTGGTCTTTTATTCATTTTACTTACCATTTTCTGCTGATATATGTACCTCTTGGATGCTGCTAAATCTTGTTGATTTTATTTTTTCTGTTAATATTGTTTGTATATTCTCTCTATATATTTAAAAGCTATCTTGTTAAAATGAAAATAAGGAAGGGAGGGGGCATAAGCCAAGATTTGTTAATTTTAGGTACTACTAAAGCAAGGGAGGGGACTTCTTTTACATTTGGGTAATCTCAAAGGCTTTGCATTGCTTTTCAAAGATGCATTCTTGCACTACCATTTTCTATATTCTATTGCAATTTCCTGATACCATTGTTGAGTTTATTAAGGGTCTCCTCACCATATTGTTTACCCATGTGCAGTTCACTAAGTACTGCCCTATGTGCTAATCCGATCAGCTTTTTCTTATCACCTTGCACCTGCTCTGGCATGGTGATAAAAAGCCAAAAGCCTTTCCTAAAATAATTTAATATGATGCATTGAACATTGTGTTTTATTTAAAATATCCTTTCTCTAGGCACTTATAAACCATACTGCAAGTTTTTAAAGTGAAATTACTAGAGATATTTCCAAGATAAACATGCTGTTTATAGACATAAATATTTTAAATTATCAATTGATGAATACATAATGGAATATATATTTACATAATAATAACATCACCAAAAGAGAATGATTAGTAATTTGTAGTCAGGAAGGACTCTTGTGACTGAAGACTGCATCAGGAATGAGACTGTCTTTTTCACAAATAGGTCTAAAGAACTAGATATCTGTTTTCACTTCTTATTGTGGAAGGAGGTCTGAAACAAAGTGTAATGTTCTAGAAATGAGAAAGAACACCTTGATGAATTAAGAGCAGATATATGAATGGATGGAGGTCAGTAAGAACTGGTAGTCTCTGCCTCTTATTGGAGAGGACTGAATAGGGAAAACCTTCCAGTCATCAGTTCAGCAAAAAAGTCAAGACTCCCATTGGAGTCTTGGAAGGACCTGTGATTTCTTCAAGTCCAACACAGGATTGTCTTAATAATATTTGTTACCTAAGCTTCATTCTGAAATTGGAAACAAGCAAAAAATCATTTGATGGTGAGAATGCCAATAATTCAGTGTTTTTGAAATGTAATTACTTCTCAGCATAGAGTTAACAGTTTGCTATGTGTATCTTCTCCCAATTCCAAAAATGTTGATTCTTGCCAAGCTCTATAGTGGGAGACAGAGGGGCTAATTCTTGAGTATAACATCAAGCCAGTGAAACTGGAATGAGATAAAATATATAAAGAATGTATTCTAATTCCAGGATAAATCAGCATCCTCAACCTTAGATATCATTTTCTCCACACATACCCAGAAAATTCCAAACTAACTGGATTATAAACAAAAAAGTTACCTGCTTTGGCCAGCTGTTTTTTGTTTGTTAACCATGATATTCTCTTCTAGCTATTTGGAGAAGTATAACTTGTACTAGTCAGAAAAGCAGAAGTAAAACCCTCAGTGTTTACAGGAACATTTCTAGGAAATGAAAGCAAGAACTTTATTGTCTGTTGGAAATGGCAATACAAACTTCAGAACTCATTGATATAACTTATATTTTGCTGCTCCTCTGAATTCTTCCAAAAATCCTTACCAGTGCTTTGAAAGGAGTTCAAACAGTAACTGGGCACACAACTATTACAAGAATTTTTTTCATTTTCTTTTTTTGTTCATCAGAAACAAGTTTCTATGATATGCTAAGAATTTTAAATGAGCTGAAGACCTTCTTGCAAATAAGATTCTTAATAGCAAATATAATTATCTGATTTATAGATGTTTTGATATAACCAGCTGATATGTAAATATAAGTACTTTCTAAATTATGAAGCATTACCTAATTTATCTGTTGTAGGTTCACACTATTCCTATTGGCAGATATGGTGGTCATTCATTCATTCAACAAGTATTTGTGTAAGTGCTTACTATATGCCAACTGTTCTTCTAAGTACTAGAGATAAAATAATAAATAAAACTTTCTATTCATGTGAATAATATTTTATGCATACGTTAAATACATAAATAAAACTGCATAAACATAAAAAAGAAAAAGAGCTTCAGACAGTGATAAGTATTATGAAGAGAAGAAAAGCAGGCTACTTAGATAGGGTGTGAGGGGTTGCAGGCAGGGAAGAAGGAGGAACATTTTATATAGGTTGTTCAACAAAAGTAAGTCTGAGGAACTGACATTTAAATTGAGACTTGGATATTGAGAAGTCAGTCATAAATTCTAGTTGTAGGGAACAAGCAGCGTGAAAATCCTGTGATAGAAACAAGCTTGGTATATTAAAAGAATAGCAACAAGACCAGGTCATCAAGTGAGCAAAGTTCGTTTGAATTTGTAATCCTATAACCATAGAATGGCAAGTGAATTAAGAAAGATAAAAATACTAAACTTTTTTATTCATAAATTTTTATTTCTGTTTTTGCATGAGTCCCTTCATAGCTGAAAACAAGATGAGCCATTTTAAAGAAGAGAATTACCTTGACTGTTTTACTACTTTTCTTTAGTGTCCTAAGAAGTCTTTCCCTATGAACGCCATGCCTCCATTTCTCCTCCTTAATCAGAAACATATTCTTCAATTTTTATTTCCCTTCTTGACAAAATTTGCAAAGGAAACACATATTATTTCTTTTATGGCTTCTCTTCATAACCTTATCAAAGGAAAAAGAAGAGAAGAAATGCTGAAAAATAGATAGTATAGTAATTACATGTTGTGGGCAGGCTACTTAATCTCTGTTGGGCTTCAGTTTCCTCTTCTATAATATATAGGAGTGACTAGCATTTATCTTGTAGGATTACATGGGATCAGGCACACGAAGTACTTAGCACAGTGCTTGGCGCATAGAATAAATAATGTGTATACAGGACTTACTGTTATGCTACATGAAATTCTCCATTCTTTTCAATTACCTCCTCATAAACCTTTTCTGTAAACTTTTTTGAATCATCCCCATAAACTTTTATGCTGGCTTTTCCCCCAGCTCATGCCATTGACCAAATATCTTTCTTTCCATTGTCCAGCTCAAAGACACTATATTTACGAAATCATCTTTTGGTTAAAAAAAAATGCCAGGAATCCATGGAATCTATTAAAACCTTCGTATTAATTCAGATTCCTGTCAAGCTCCTGACAAAGTCTATATATACTGTGTAGCTATACTAAGGATTCCATAGCACAGATGAAAACATGTGAGTGTATAGCACTTGATCTCCTAAGTTGCATGTGGCTAGTATCTGGTCATTCATTTCCATCTAACTAATGACATTTCCGGCATATGAGGATCCTACAGCACAAAGTGTGTTATACTCTGCCTGTGAAAACTCACTTTATTCTCCACCAGCAAAAAGGCAACTTCTGCTTTTTATTTCTTTATGGTGTCATTTTTATTGTTCTCCCTACCTCCTTCTCTCTTCCTTCCCTCTCTCTTTCCCCTTATTTCTTTTAATCTTTCCTTCGTTTCTTCCCTTCCTCTCCTTTCTTCCCTTCCTTTTTCCTTCCCTTCCTCTCTAATAAAGGGAAGAGTGATACATCTTGGGGATTGGTCTGAAAGGAGGAAACTAATCTCATCTCCTGAACTGATTCTAAAAGTTTTCTGGAAGCTCAAGAATAATTTGCATCTCCTTGATGACTAATGAGATTGAACATTTCTTCATGTATCTGTTGGCCGCTCATATGTCTTCTTTTGAGAGGTGTCTGTTCATATCTTTTGCCCACTTTGTAATAATGGGGTTGTTTGTCCAGTCAGAATGGTCATTATCAATAACTTGAAAAATAACAGATGTTGGAGAGGGTGCGGCAAAATGGAACACTTCTGCACTGTTGGTTGGAGTGTAAACTAGTACAGCCTCTGTGGAAATCAGTATGGCAATTCCCAAAAACTCTATATATTGACCTTCCATATGACTCCGTGATCCCCCTACTGGGAATATACCCTGAAGAACTCAAATCACTCTATCAAAAAGATACCTGCACATGTATGTTTATCGCAGCATTATTCACAATAGCAAGAAACTGGAATCAACCATGCTGTCTATCAAAAGAGGACTGAATTAAAAAAATGTGGTACATATACATGATATAATACTACACAGCCATAAAAAAGAACAAAATCATGAATTTCGCAGCAACCTGGATGGAACTAAAGTCTACAATACTGAGTGACCTCTCACAGAAACAAAGATCCAAATATTACATGTTCTCACTCATATAGTGGACCTTTGACATCTATTGTAATACTATAAGAAAAGGATTGACAGTGGTGGGAAACTCTGGGGAGGAGGGAGGGGAAGGGAGGTGGGATTAATGGTAGTCAATATCTGGGGACGGGGAGACACCCCTTGTCAACAAGGGTGCCTGAACAAAGCATATTTGTATACCTAACCCTTAACTGTACCCCACAATATCAAAATAAAAAATATAGATTGATTAAAAAAAAAGAAAAGGATTGACAGTGGTGGGAAACTATGGAGGGGGGAGGGAGGGGAAGGGAGGTGGGATTAACAGTAGTCAATATCTGTCGGGGGATGGGGAGAAACCCCTTATCAACAAGGGTGCCTGAAAGAAGCATATTTGTATACCTAACCCTTAACTGTACCCCACAATATCAAAATAAAAAATATTGGTTAAAAAAAATGTACATATACACAATGGAATATTATGCAGCCATAAAAAAGAACAAAATCATGAATTTTGCAGCAACCTGGATGGAATTAGAGTTTATAATACTGAGTGATATCTCACAGAAACAAAGATCTGAGCATCACATGTTCTCACTCATAAGTGGACCTTGAACAACTACCATAATACTGTAAGAAAAGGATTGACAGTGGTAGGAAACTATGGGGGTGGAGGACAGGGAGGGGCAGGGAGGTGGGATTAACAGTAGTCAATACCTGTCTGGGGAAAGGGGGGCACACCTTATCAACAAGGGTACCTGCACAATGAATATTTGGATACCTAACCCTTAACCCCACGATTTTAAAATAAAAATATATATATATTTTTTAAATATATATATATTTTGAATATATATATATATTTTAAATATATATATATATATGATTATTATTTTTGAGTTAGAGTCTCACTCTGTCACCCAGACTGGAGTGCAGTGGCCGCTCCTGGCCACTGCAGCCTCAACCTGCTGGGTTCAGGTGATCCTTCTGCTTCAGCCTTCCAAGTAGCTGGAACTACAGGCGCGCGTTACCACACCTGGCTAATTTTTTTTTTATTATTGTAGAGATGAAGTCTCACCAAGTTGCCCAGGCAGGTCTCGAACCCATGGGCTCAGGCAATTCACTCACCTCAGCCTTCCAAAGCGCGGGATTACAGGCTGAGCCACCGAGCCCGGCTAAAAAATATATATTAAAAAAAAGAATTATTTACTTCAGTAATGCTAACATTATCATGGTCCTCTGAGAAGACCATGACCATTCTTTTTATTGCATTTTAGCTTCTGCTATTGTCCTTGCTTAGAATGCTTTTTCATCTTCTTTCTTTCTTTCTTCAAATCTAATCTCAGATCTCACCTCTTTCACTAAATCTTACTGACTCTGAACTTTCCTCCCAATCCCCATCAACACTTATGCTGTTGTATAATTTTTGGTGTTTAATTTTTATTACTGAGCCTGGTACATAAGTGTAAAGACATATTTCCCCAATGAGATTTTAAATTTACTCATAGCAGTTATTGCATCACATACATTTTTAATATCTCACTGCTTCCATCACTCCCCACCCCAACTATAGTCATGCTTTTTAAATACCTGAACATTCCTTCTTCCTTAGGGATAAGGGGATGTTAGCGAATTTCTATAATTTTTGTTTTCCTGACAGTCAAATTCTCAGGTGAGAGTTCTATAACTTTTGAGCTAAATCAAAGACAACTGTATATTTTGTCGCATTATAGACACTATATAGGGCAAAACTAAGAGATCTATGTACAATCGTAGATTCAGTCTAATTTGAGTGTCTCAGTCCATAACTTATTTCACTCAAAATTTCCAAGTGTGTTTAGAATATATAAGTCTGAGCATCCAAGACAAATCTGGGGAACATTCAAGCTAACCCCTAAACAAAATAAAAATCCTTATAAAAAAATTAGCCTTTTTGTTTCTCTTATTATATATACTCAACTCATTTACCTTCTCAGTTATATCACCACGAAAAGACAAAGAATAAATGCTGGTCATTCAGGTTTTTTTTTGTTGTTGTTGATAGCTTTAGCAATTTAGTTAGATAAATTAGAGAAAACTCAGAACTAAGAGGAAATTTGGAAGGAAACTATGGTTTTCATTTATCTACTTCACTTCATTAGTTAATGACATCATAATAACAGATTAATGGATAAAAGGAAGATCACTGTGTATCCTCAGAAGAAAATAATAATTGCTTTAAAAGGGGGAGGGGTTAAAAATAAAGGCATGATAGCTAGTAAGCCATGTTATATAACCCAAAGAATATCATTGAAATCCTAAATAAACAAGCCATCCACCAGAGGAAGATATCTGTAATTGATAACTGCATCCTGTTATGTATAAGTTTAAAAAGGAAGAAGAGAAGACAGTACTGAGCAAGGAGCCATGTATACCTGGATGTGCTCTATTAAAAGAGGCGCTTGATTGCTCAGTAATTGCAGAGCTAGGCTCTTGGGGAGGCCTTTGTCATCCCTCCTTGGCTGACACCAGGCGATAGTGTGGCTCTGTGATAAGAAACAGAGGACCAGTGTCTCCATGGTAACTAACTGAGCTCTATATATTACACCTCATTACAAATGAGGATAGATAGTAAATATATATATAATATATATATATATAAACACAGAGAGCGAATGTGTGTATGTGTATATATCTATCTTGCCTCCCATTTCGAAAGCAAGTAGAATAAATTTTTTTAAAATGTGATTGCATTGAAAGGATAAGGTTGATAGGCCTTTTTCCCCATTGGTGCAGGTAAATATTTCATTTTTCAGTTCCTCTGATGGTTTTGTTCTGAACCCACCCAACTGTAGCTTGAAAGATTAATGATGGGCAGCAAAAGAATCTGAGAGGAGACAGTGAATGAATAGGAACCAGCACCAGAGACGAAAGAGTACTGCCTGGCCTTTGGGACAAATAAATAAGGATTTTCTAAGTCTGCTAGTTTCATCCCTATAGCAGGACAACCTGGAACCCATTAGAAAAGAAACCTGGAGACTTTTAAAACGTAGTGATTCCTAGAGTTTCAAACTTACACAGACTGGTGACAAGGAAAAAGAAAGAGAGAAGGAAAATCAGGGGTCCCCTTTCTAATTTTCTGTTCTGTAGGTATTGATTTTACTTTAACACAGCTAACTTTACTATGCCTCTCCTCACAGAAGACCGTTACACCTATGTGTAGATCTTTATAAGGTTAAATACACTTTCTGAAATCTTAGCCTGCCTGTGTCATAGATTTTAAGGGAAAAGACTGAATTAAATAAGTCATCAGTGAATAAACTATTAACGCTAGAAATTAAAACTTTTTATTCAAAACACAAAATGAAAGTATTTAGTCAGAGAACAAAGACCCAGGAACTTTTTGCAACTGTTATATTAGCTTTGATATATTAGTTCACTGTTCTTAGGTAAATGCCTTTAAGCTCTGAGACAAGGACCTTAGTAGCCCGGATTCCTGTTGATCCTTAAGGTTGGTTCCTTTTCTCCTTGTGTCTCTTTCTCAGCCACTCTAATTTCTGAACAAGTATTTGAATTATTGCTAGAAAGGGCATAAATGTATTTTAAAAAGAAAAATAGCTGTTTAACCTAAGTACAATTTTTTACCTTTCAGGTCCTTCTTTCTAATTTCTTGCTCTTTGACATGACTTGTAAAACAATCAGAGTCTTCCTAGGTAAGTGCATTGCATAGGGAGACAAAAAAGGGGAGGGGGAAGAACCTAGGTATATACCCAGGAAAATGAAAGCATATATCCATGCATAACTTGTACATAAATGTTCATAACAGCATTGTTCAGAATAGCCAGGAAGTGGGTAGAACCCAAATGTCCAACAACTGATGAATAGATAAATATATGTGGTATATCCTTATAATGGAATATTATTTGACAGTAAAAAGGAATGAAGTCCTGATATATGATACAACATGGATGGACCTTGAAAGCATTATATAAGTGGAAGACAGTCATAAAAGACCAATTATTATAAAATTCCACTTATAGAAAATTTCAAGAATAGGAAAATCTAAAGAGTCAAAAAATAAGAGTGATTACCTTGAAAGGGACATGGAGATATGGGGTGACTGGTGAAGGATACAGGATTTATTGTGGTGATGGTTGCGAAATTCTGTTTCTATAATTTAAAAAAATTGAACTGGACATGTTAAATGGATGAATTGCACAGTATGATAAATTTGAGAATTTTGTCTCAAAGCTGATATACAAATAAAGGATGTAGGTAGAGAAGAAAATGGTGATCTATATATAGCAAGAATTATCATATGTCTGGATTACCCAGAATTATCCCAATTTTTGTCAGGTAAGCCAATGAATTGTTAATAGCCCTAGTTTGGCTTTTGAAAGTGTTCTGTCTAAAGGATAAACTATAAGCTTACCATATGTATAACCAGAAGTACTATGACCTTCTGCAATGTGTCTTAAAATTCCCTAATCAAACTGTAAGAATCTTAGAAGAAAACTTAGGGAACACTCTCCTGGACATTGGAATAGGCAATGGATTCATGGCCAGGTTCTCAAGCAAATGCAGCAAAAGCTAAAATTGAAAGGTAAGACCTTATCAAACTAAAAAGTTTTTGCATAGCAAAAGAAACCATCAAGAGGGTAAAGAGATAATCAACCCTCAGAATAGGAAAAATATATTTGCAAGCAATGCATCCAAAAAGTCCTAAAATCCAGAATCTATAACAGGAATAATTGGTGGGGGGAAAAAACACATTAAAAAGTGGACAAAGGGCCAGACTTGGTTGCTCAGGCTGTAATCTCAGCACTTTGGGAGGTTGAGGCAGGTGGATTGCCTGAGCCTGCGGGTTTGAGACCAGCCTGGGCAACTTAGAGAGACCTCATCTCTACAATAAATCAAAAATTAGCCAGGCACACCCGTAGTTCTGGCTACTTGGAAGGCTGAGGTGGAAGGATCACCAGAGCCCAGCAGGTTGATGCTGAGGTGGCTGTGAGCGTGCCACTGCACTCCAACCTGGGACAGAGTGAGACTCCAACTAAAAAAAAAAAAAAATAGGTGGGCAAAGGAGACACCCAAGTAGCCAACAAACAAGGAAAAAATACTCAACTTCACTAATCATCCGAGAAATGCAAATCAAAACAAGATACTACCTCACACTGGTCAGGATGGATATTATTAAAAATTCAAAAAACAACAGGTCTTGGCGAGTCTGTGGAGGAAGGGTAACACTTCTACACTGTTGGGGAGACTATAAGCTAGTTCAACCTTTGTAGAAAGCAGTGTGGGATTTTCTCAAAGAACTAAAAGTTGAGCTACTATACAATCCAGCAATCCCACTTCTGTGAATATACCCAGTGGAACATAAATTGCTCTACCAGAAAGACACCTGCATACATATGTTCATTGCAGCACAATAGCAAAAACATCTGGGAACCAACCCAGATGCCCATCAAAAGTGGACTGGATAAAGAAAATGTGGTACATATACACAGTGGAATACTACACAGTCATAAAGAAGAACAAAATCATGTCCTTTGCAGCAACATGGATGCAGCTGGAAACCATCACTCTAAGTAAACTTAGAAACAACAAAAAAATGTGAATACTGCATATTCTCACCCATAAGTGGGCCCTAAATGTCAGGCATGTGAGCACAAAAGTAGGAACAACTGATGCTTGGCACTGCCAATGGGGGGAAGGAGGAAGGGAAGGGATATAAGGGGCACACAACCACCCATTGGGCACCATGTCCACTACTGGAGGAGAAGAGGCTCGATAGAAGCATGCAACTTACTTACGTAGCAAATCCTCACATGAACCCTATAACTCTAAGATTAAAAAAAATTAATCAAAATGTCACTTGGGGTTCTTTTAAAGGTAAATACTCTTGTGTTCCTTCCATGGATTTTAATTCAGTAGATCAGAAGTGTAAAATGGTGTTTTATATTTTTAACAATTATCCTGGTGATTCTTAGGAGGTTTTGGTATTCTTGTTCTACTTGTTAATAAAAAGAGATAAACAAATTACCTTTTGGGGTAAATAGAATTCCTGGGAGGTATGAGAAGTCTATTGCAGGAAATGTGCAAGTTATGGAAGGCTAAAAATGAATTCTGACTGTGATAAGAATCAGGAGAACAATGGGAATAACATAAGCACAGTGATAATTCTCAGAAATATCCTTCTCTCTTCTAAGATCAAAAAACAGATTTAATGTCTATTATTCTGTAAGAATGAGTAAGGACTAACATCAATAATGGTCTACCTGGAAGTTTCTTCTCTAAAGTGGAGATGGGGGTTCTGGGGTATCCCTGGCCATTTCCACTCTACCTTATGACCTAACAGTCGCTGCCTTCACTCAAACCCCTCTGGCCACTTCAGTCCTACAGCCCCTGACTCAGAACTTTATTGTTGTGAACCCTTTTGGAGACAAAAAGCAGGACACTCAAGTGAGGCTGAGAAGTTTCAGAAACACAGGAATATGCAAGAAATAAGAGCCTTGGGACAATTTATTATTATAATTATTAGAAGAGGAAGAAAGGAAATTGAGTCGTAGTTTTTTTCTTAGTAAGTATGAGCATTAAGACATATACCACAATCAAGCAGATAAAAAAGTAATGTCACATTAGATATATAATGTGCATATTATTAAATATTTGAAATTATTTGTGACGTAGCTGAATTCAACATTAACTTCAGTTTAAGGATGCGTTGTCTTCATTGTTTGTTTATATGGAAGAACTCTTTACAGTTTCAAAGTCTAAAATGAAAATTGTGTTGAAGAAGCCTACACATTCCCACATGTATAGAAATTATAAGATATCTTAAGGAGGAAAAAAACATTGGTAACATGTTCTCTCATTTTGACCAGATTTCTTTAATTCATACCCTTTTTTGCTGCTTTAATCAATCAAAAAAAGCTCTCCTGTGGATTCAGAGCTCAGAAGTACACTCCTCCTTGCTCCTGTCCATGCCCAAGCCTCTTGATCTCTGGGGAAAAGACTGACATCTGGGGAGATTTGTTTCACTTTGTTCCAGCAAACTGTTTGAAATACTCAGTCTTTTACTGAAATTTGAGTCTTCTTTCTCTCTCTTAGTTATTGTCTAAAATTTGTCAATGTTTTTAAAAGGCTTTCTAACTAATTGAGGAAACTTTAGGGTGAATATTACCATTATTAAATAACGCAAATTAACTTTCTTTGGTTTCTAAGCTACTTTTTTTCCTTTTTTTAAATTTGAGATGGGATCTGACTATGTTGCCTAGACTAGTCTTGAACTTCTGGGCTCAGGCAATCCTCTTCCCTAAGCCTCTTGGGTAGCTGGGATTACAGCCATGTGCCACTGTACCCTACCTGCTACCTTTTTTTTGTTGTTGTTGTTAGCGTTTTTTACTTTGGAGTCTCACTCTGTCACCCAGGCCAGAGTGCAGTGGTACACTCACAGCTACCATAGCCACGACCTGCTGGGCTTAGGAGATTCTTCTGCCTCAGCTTTCTCAGTAGCTGGAACTACAGGCATGCACCATCATACCTGGCTAACTTTTTAATTTTATTGTAGAGCTAAGGTCTCACCAAATTATCCAGGCTGGTCTTGGAACCCTGGGCTCAGGCAACTCTTGCCTCCACCGCCCAAAGTGCTAGGATTACAGGTATGAGCCACCGCCCCCAGCCCCTGATGCTTTTTAATAGAACATTCCATGCATGCTTTTTGAAAATTCTGTGGTGAATTCCAAGTAACCCATTTCAGATGAGACCCTTAAGTAATAAAACATCGGCAGGTATAGTATGCTCACAGACCAGAGGCTAGGCAGGGCTCTGAGATGACAGACAAATGATAGAATATGATGATAATAAATACTAGGCAAAATCGTGGCCTGAATTTTGATTACACTCAGAAATTGAGGATATTCTGAACACTGAGTATTTCAATCAAGAAATCCTCAAAAGAAACAGTAGTAAGGCAAACTAGATTAAAAAATAAATCTGATGTATATGGGGAAGGATTTTATTGAACTTAAAATCAGAAAATATTACTATTAGTTTATTTGATGCTTCTGCTAATCCTGATCCAAATTTTAGTTCTAGGCTTCTGTTAAGGTTTAGTAAGCTCTGACAGCCAACCAAGGGCTTGGCTTTGATAAGGTCTTCTATTTTAAATAAATGTAAATAACAGCAAACCAGAAAAAGACATAAAGTTCATTTAAAGCATTGCTGTGTTTGCAGAAGACCTGGGTTATGTAGGAAGAACAGAATAGCAGTAAGGAACAAAGGCTATGACATCAAGAGAGACATTGTTTCTTCTACTTCCTTTTTATGTGACTTGAGATAGAAATATCACTTAATCTATATGATCTTTGATAAGCCTAACATTCTCATTCGTAAATATTGCTAGTTTTCTAAGTGATTTTATAATTTTATACTCCCACCAACAACTTTTTTAATTTCAGTGTCTTCATATCCTCACCAACATTCTGGTGGCCTTGTTCTAGGACCCCAGGATCTACGTTGTGATTCTTCCTCTAGAGTTTGCCAAAAACACACAGTGCCTTTTAACACAACTGATACATACAGCATCATAGGGTCTGCTGGATTGTATGACTCAGATATCTGGGCCACTTACACCATAGCCTGTACCTTCTAAAGAGCTCTTTCCTGTTCCCATCTTTGCTTGAAACTGTCAGCCTCCTATGTTACCTGATATGCAGGCCAGATTCGTATACCTAGTTGTGGAATGTGTTGCCTCCAGAAGCTAAAGAAGGCCAATAGGCATGTGTCGCCTACAAATAATGAAAAAAATTGCCTCTTCCTTTCTAGGTTAAGACACCATCCCCCACTTTTTTTCTCTTCCCTGACTATATCTGCTATTCCCTCTACAACACTGCTAAACAATAGTGGTGAAAAGTGAACTGCTTGGTGCATTTTGAGAGAAAAGCATAGTTCTTTGATAATTAAAAATGTTTTTCTCTCATAATTTGTTCATTTAGATTTGCTTTCTCCTCTATGTGTATATTTTTATGATTATGTTTTCCTAAAAGTACATTCATTTTAATAGTGTTTTCAAATACATAGATATTTGAGAGAAGTAGTTTGTTATAATTTATTTTATGTTTTCTCTGAATCTGTTCTTTCCTTTATTTTGATTTTTTTTTTTTTTAGTTTATGTTTTCTGTCCTTTTTCTTGTTTAGACTACTCATTAACTAAATGGTTTGTTGGTGCCCTTCAGTTTCTTGAATTGGAAACTTAAACTTTTATTCCTGTGTGCATAACAAATTAACATAAATATTTAATTAAGGTTACATATTTTCTTCTGGCACTGTGAGTATCTATAGGGTCTGATAAATGCTTTTCTGCTGTGTTTTTTAAAAATTGTTTTATTTTTCTATTTTTATTTTTATATTGCATAATGGTGAGGTTTGGGCTTCACCCATTATCTTTTTTTTTTTCTTTTAAGAAAATTTGTAATTTGGGTTTTGATTTATTTTTGTCCCAAGATTTGTAAAGAAAGTTGTAAGAGTATTTCCAGTGTGTTTTCCCCATTTGATCAGAAAGTTTTGTCTGTACTAGTTTTACTTCTTGGAATTTGATTTTTTTAAGGCTAATATAAAGTTAACATTTAAGAATATCCTATGTTCTTAAAAAGACAATAAGATGTGTATATGTATATAAAATATGAATATATGTATACTAGCTATGTATTAAAAATAAATATTACAGATTGCTAACTCTGCATTGTGGGTATATAACAAATTATCCTCTACCTGTACATGTATGTTTATCGCAACATTGTTCACAGTAGCAAGAACATGGAACCAACTGTGCTGCCCATCAAAAGAACACTGAATTTAAAAAAATGTGGCATATTACACAGCCATAAAGAAGAACAAAATCATTAATTTCACAGCAACCTGGATGGACTTAGAGTCTTTAATACTGAATGATCTTTCACAGAAACAAAGAACTGAGTATCACATGTTTTCACTCATAAGTGGACCTTGAAAAATTATTGTAATACTATAAAAAAAGGATCGGCAGTAGTGGGAATCTGCCTGGGGAAGGGGGCACATCTCATCAACAAGGGTACCTGCATAATGAACATTTGTATACCTAACCCTGAATTGTATCCCACATCATTAAAATAAAAAAATTAAAAGTTTAAAAAAATCCCAAAAAACAAATTATCCTCAAACCTAACATCATCAAACAATAAACATGTATTATTTCAGTTTCTTTGGATGAGGTGTCCTCTGGGTCATAGTCTTTTACAAGGCTGCAGTTAAGGTGCCAGCCAGGTCCAACTTGGGGAGGATTTACTTCCAAGCTTACTCACCTGCCTGTTGGCAAAAGGCGCAGGTTCGTAGGCTATTCAGCATAGACATAGGTTCCTTGACATGTGGGCCTCTCCACAAGGCAGCTTACAGTGTGACAATTTGTGTCTGTAAGAGTAAATGAGAGAAAAACAAGAGAGTGAGTGAGCAAGATGGAAACCAGAGTTTTTTGTAACTATTGTAACTATTTTGGAAAACAAGAGATTGAGTGAGCAAGATGGAAACCAGAGTTTTTTGTAACTTAATCTTGAAGTTGACGTCACATAATTTTTGCCATTTTCTGGTTAGGAGAAAGCCACTAAGTCCAGCCCGCAACCAAAAAGAAGTTTGCTTGGATATAAATACAAAAAAACAGGGATTATTGGGGACTATTTCAAAGATTGTCTACTATAGTCTCTCTTTTGCTTCCAATAATTCATGTCCCTCACACACACAAAATACACTCATCCTTTGGTACACAAAAGTTTTAATTTTCATGACACTCAATTTGTCTATTTTTTCTTTTGTTTATGTTTAGGTTTTTTATCCATTTCTAGTTAATTTTTGTGTATGATGTTAGACAATGGTCTACCTTTATTCTTTTGAATGTGAATATCCAGTTTTTCAACCATTTGTTGAAAAAAAAATCTTCTCCACTGAATGATCTTGACACCCTTGTGGAAAACCAGTTGGCCATTGTATCAGTCAGTTTTGGATGCCATAACAAAATAACATAGCCTGGGAGACTGAAACAGCAGAAATGTGTTTTTGAAAATCTGAGGTCACGGTGCCAACAACAGTTGGGTTCTAATGGGGCTGTCTTCCTGACTTCCATGTAGCTGTCATTTTGTTGAATCTTCACATGACAAAGATAGACCTCTGTTATCTCTCCCTCTCTTTATAAGGGCACTAGTTTTTTTGGGATCAAAAAAACCTACCTTTATGACCTTATTTAACTTTAGTCACCTCCAGAATGCCCTTATCTCTAGTATAGTCATATAAGTGGTTAGGTCTTCAACATGTGGATTTTGGGGGAACACAGTTCAGTGCATAGCAATCATATATGCAAGGGTTTATTTCTGTGCTCTCTATTCTGTTCCACTTAGTCTATATAATCTATCTTTATGCCTGTTCCACACTATTTTTATTATTGTAGCTTTGTAGTAAGTTTTGAAATCAGGAAGCCTGAATCCTCCAATTTTCTTCTTTGTTAAAATTATTTTTGGCTATTTGGGGTCTCTTAAGATTCCATATGAATATATGGATGGATTTTTCTATTTCTGCAGAAAATGTCACTGGGATTTTAATAGGGATTACATTGAATCTGCATATCACTTTGTGTAGAATTGATATTTTAAGCAATATTAGGTCTTCCAACCCATGAACATGGAATATCTTTCCATTTATTTATATCTTCTCTCAGCAATGTTTTGTAGTTTTTATTGTACTAGTCTTTCATCTAGGTCATCTAATTTGTTGGCATGCAATTATTTTTAGTCCTCTCTTATTATCTGTCATTTTTTTACTTTAGAGATAGAGTCTTGCTGTGTTGCCTAAGCTAGACTCAAACTCCTGGACTCAAATAATTGTCCTGCCCCAGACTCCTAAGTAGCTGGGACTACCAGCACATACTACTGTGCCTGGCTCTTACAGTCCTTTCTAGTGGTAGTAATGTACCCAGTTTCAGTTCTAAGTTTTGTAACTTGAGTCTTCTTTTTTTCTTAGTAATTCTAGCTCAAAGTTTGTCATTTTATTAATGTTTTTTATAATTTTTTATAAAATAATTGCTTCCTGTATTTTGATGTTCTGTGATTAGGTGTATAAACATTTATAATTATTATTTCATCTTTTATTAATGTGTAATGTCCTTTGTCCTCTGTAATCTTAAAGAAAGTTTTTTTTGAGTCAGAGTCTCATTCTGTCACCCAGGCTGGAATGCAGTGGCACGATCACAGCTCACGGCAGCCTTTACCTTCTGGGGTCTGGTGATCCTTTCTCCTCAGTCTCCTGAGTTGCTGGAATTACAGGGGTACGCCACCACATCCAGCTTAGTTTTTTATTTTTGTAGGGATGAGCTCTTGCTATGTTGCTCAGGCTGGTCTTGAACTCCTGGGCTCAAGTAATCTTCTTGTCTTGACCTACCAAAGTGCTGGGATTACAGGTGTGAGTCACTGTACCCAGCCGAGGCTAATAACTTTAAAAAATGTATTTGTCTCATAGCTGGGTATAGTGGCTCACTTCTGTAATCCCAGCACTTTGGGAGGTGGAGGTGAGAGGATTGCCCAAGCCCAGGAGTTTGAGACCTCATCTCTACAATAAATTTTTAAAAATTAGCTGGGTGTGGTGGTATGCGCCTGTAGTTCCAGCTAATTGGAAGGCTGAGGCGGAAGGAACACCTGAGCCCAGCAGGCTGAGGCTGTGGTGGCCGTGAGCATGACACTGCACTCTACCCTGGGTGACAGAGTGAGACTCCAACTCAAAAAAAAATTATTTGTCTCATATCACATAGAAAACAAAAAATGGAGTTTCAAACCAAAGTTAAAATAATACTAGTTTTTATAATTACTCATATTTGTCTTAACCACGATCTTTATTCTTCACATGGCTTCATGTTACTCTTTGGTTTTCTTTCATTTCATCCTGAAGGACGCCCTTTATCATTTCCTGAAAGGTAGGTTTAATGAACTTCCTCAGCTTTTGTTTATCTGGAAATGTCTTACTTTCTAACTCATATTTGAAAGACAGGTTTGCTGGATATAGGATTCTTGTTGATAGCTTTTTTCTTTCAGTAGTTTTAATGTATCAGCCCACTGCCTTCTGGCCTCCAAAGTTTCTTAGGAGAAATGTGCTATTGAGGAACTCTTATATGTGACGAGTTACTTCTCCCTTGCTGCTTTGAAGATTCTCACTTTGGCTTTGGTCATTTGTAGTGTATCTTGGCATGGGGCTCTTTGATTTCAGCCTATTAGAATCAGTTGAACTTGTTGGATGTCTATACTCATGTCTTTCATTCAATTTCAGAAGTCTTTAGCTGTTATTTTTTCAAGTAATCTCTTCCCCTCCCTTCCTTCCTTCTCCTTTTGAGATTTTCATAATGCATATGTTGGTCTGCTTAATGGTGTCCTACAGGTCCCTTAGGCCATGTTCATTTTTCTTCTATTTCTGTTTCTCAGACTCAATAATTTCAGTTGTCCTATCTTCACATTTGCCAATGCTTTCTGTTACCTTCTCAAATCTGCTTTTAAATTCCTACAGTGAATTTTTCAATTCAGTTATTGTACTTCTTAGCCCAGAATTTTAAGTCTTATATCCCTTTATTGTTGTTTCTACTTTGTTCATATACTTTTTTTTTTAAACTTTCTCCATGTTTTCCTTTAATTTTTTTTTAGCATCTTTAAAATAGTTATTTTAGCCAGGTTCGGTGGCTCAGCCTGTAATCCCAGCACTTTGGGAGGCCAAGGTGAGTGGATTGCCTGAGCCCGCAGGTTCAAGACCCGCCCGGGCAACTTGGCGAGACCTCATTTCTGCAATAAATAAAAAAAGTTGACAGGGCGTGATAGCACGCACCTGCAGTTCCAGCTACTTGGAAGGCTGAGGAGGAAGGATCGCTGGAGCCCAGCAGGTCAAGGCTGCAGTGGCTGTGAGTGTGCCACTGCACTCCAGTCTGGGAGACGGAGTGAGACTCCAACTCAAAAACAAAAACAAAAACAAACAAAAAAAAGATAGTTATTTTAAAGTCTTTGGCACATTCACTATCTGGTCTTTCTCAGAAAAAGTTTCTGTTGATTCATTTTTTTCCTTTGAATGGGGGCATACTTTCCTGTATCTTTTATGCCTTGGTATTTTTTTGTTGTTTAAACTGGAGATTTGAATCTTATAATGTGGTAAGTCTGGAAATCAGATTATCCCTCTTACTTTGTGTTTACTTTTTTTTCTTTATTTCTTTTTTTTAATTGGTGTAGGCTGTCCCTGTGCCTGGGTAGCCTAACCTGAACTATAAATTTAAGATCTTATCAGTCTTTTTCTGAGCCTGCACCTGTTTCTAAATATATGTGGTTAGTTTCTAAATTCTCTTTTATATGTAGTTGCTTTGGAATGTCTTTGTTCTTTTGTTGTTGTTGTTGTTATTGTTGCTGGGGTTCCTCTGTCACCCAATTTGGAGTGCAATAGCACAATCATGGCTCACCACAGCCTTGACCCCCTGGGCTCAGGTGATCCTTCCACCTCAGTCTCCCAGGTAGCTGGGACTACAGTGTGCGCCACTATGCTTGGCTAATTTTTAAAATTTTTTGTAGAGAGGTCTCACTATGTTGCCTAGACTGGTCTTAAACTCCTGGGCTCAAGCAGTCCTCCTGCTTCACTCTCCTAAAGTGCTGGGATTACAGGTATGAGCCACTGCATCCAGCCTGGAATATTCTTATTCTTAAATGCTTGGCTCGAAAAAGATCAAATTGAAGAGGGGAAATGTGTTGGACTTATTTTTTTTTTTTTGAGTCAGATTTTCACTGTGTCACCCAGGCTGGAGTGCGTAGCACGCTCACGGCCACCCCAACGTCAACCTGGGCTCCAGCTATCCATCCACCTCAGCCTTCCAAATAGCAGGAACTACAGGTGCGTGCTACAGTGACTGGCTAATTTTTTGATTTATTGTAGAGATGAAGTCTCGCCAAGTTGCCCAGGCTGTTCTCGAACCCATGGGCTCAGGCAATCCCCTCACCTCAGCCTCCCAAAGTGCTGGGATTATAGGCTTGAGCCGCCGCGCCAGGCTGTGTTGGACTTTTAAATCTCCTAGAAGTTGTTTCAGCCACAGGGGAAGGTGCTTGCAGCAATGATGATGATGAGGGTGCTTCTCAGGTCTGTGTCTGCACCTCTGCAATCAGAAGCAGCAATCAGCCATCAGAGCACAGATCTCCTACATTTGGAAGACAGGGTCTTTATTGCCTACCATTGCTCCTGAAAACTGCATGTAAGCTGCTGCTGAAACACATGTACAATGTCTGCCTGCCATGGACCTAGCAGGTGGGCAAGCTAGCAAGTTAAGGCGGAAATTGACCAAAATTAAGGTCTGAGCCTTTCCCTGGATGTTGCAAGCCTTTGAATAGACTCCAGCGTTCCAAAATAGTTTCTGCCAGGACAAATGTTTTCTAGGTAAGGAGACTAATTTCTGGTGTTTTCGATTTCTACTTTACCATCTTCCCAGAATTCTCCAATTGATTCTTTTTTATTAAACTACTCTTCCTAAGATTTATCTCTCTGTTCTCATATTTTACCATAAACAGCAAGAACAAGTTGGGCAGTAACTTAAGCACTTTCTTTGAGGATTTCAGCTAAGTTGCCTAGTTCATTCAACACATATCTTGCTTTCCGTGTTACAGAAAGCAATAGTGTTGTTAAGTTTTCTGCCACTACATAAAGTGGATCCTTCTTCCATTACTTTCTAATAGCATGTTCCTCACTTTCTTTTATGCCCTTACTGACAGCATCCTCAAAGTCAAGATTTCTACCAATAGTCTTCCAAGACCATTTAAGCTTTCTCTAACATGATCCTCAAAATCCTTCTAGCCTCTGCTTATGTCTGGTTCCAAAGCCAAGGCAGCATCCCACTTCCCGGTACCAAAATCTATATTAGTTACTTATTGCTGTGTAACATTGTCCCAAAACTTAGTAGCTTCAAACAAGAAACGTTTATTGTCTCTCAGTTTCTATGGGTCAAGGATCAGGCATGACTGAGCTGGGCTCTCAGTCTCAGTGTCTCTTATAAGATTGTAATGAAATTATTGGGTAGGGCTACAGTCACCTTAAACCTTAACTAGGGGAGGTCTACTTTTTAGTTTACTCATGGACCATTGACAGGTCTCAGGTCCTCATTGACTATTGGCTAGAGACATCAGTTTTTTGTTTTATTTTGTTTTAACATAGGCCTCATGATGGGCAGTTGGTTTCCTCAGAGTGAGGGAGAAAGCAAGAGAGGAGTGAGCAAGATGGAAGCCAAAATCCTTTTGTAACTTAATCTCAGAAATGACATCTCATTCCATTTGCTGTATTCTTTTGGTTAGAAGAGAGTCACTAAATCCTGCCCACATTCAAGGGGAAGGGATTATATAAGGACATGAATACCAGGAAGTAGGGATTATTAGGCACTATTTTAGAGGCTATTTACCACAGTGGATTATAAAAATTATTATTCTTAAAAAGCATTCCTTTTACTTTTACTTTGAAGTAAATTGTTTTGCCCTGAATGCTTGTTTTTCACAATATTTAGCAAAGATATATGAGCAAACTTTGAATATAATATAGCAAATGTTTATTTTAATGTTTTAAGTGAAGTTGACCTTATTTTTTGTATTTGAAAGTCATTAGTGCCGGGCTCAGTGGCTCAGCCTGTAATCCCGCGCTTTGGGAGGCTGAGGTGAGTGGATTGCCTGAGCCCGTGGGTTCGAGACCCATCTTGGCAACTTGGCGAGACCTCATCTCTACAATAAATAAAAAATTAGTCAGGAGTGTTACTGCGCGCCTGTAGTTCCAGCTGCTTGGAAGGCTGAGGTGGAAGGATCGCCGGAGCCCAGCAGGTTGAGGCTGTGGTGGCCGGGAGTGGCCACTGCACTCCAGTCTGGGCAACAGAGAGAGATTCCTACTAAAAAAAAAAAAAAAAAAAAGAAAGTCATTAGTAAATTTTTTTTCTGTGAAGGGTCTGTTCATATCTTTTGTGTACTTTTGTATTACTAGTCTTCAGATTTTGTGTGTGTTATATGAGGAAATTAGCCCCCTTGTATTTCATATGTATGGATAATATTTTTCTCACTTTGTCATTCATTTTTAATTTTTTTCATGATGCTTGTGCCAGCAGAATGTTTTTAAATTTATTTTTATTTTAAAAATGTGGGGTACAACTCAGGACTAGGTAGATAAGTGGTCATTGAGAATTTTTTTTTAATTTTGATGTAGTCAAATTGATCAAGCATCTCTTTTTATGGAGGAATCATACCCTTAAAAAAACAAATCTATTTGCATAGCTCCTGCTAATTTATGTTTGTTATCAACAAATTGCCTTTTATAGGATAAATTTGAACCTCATTATCCTGATATTATCTCATTCCTACTTAGCTCTTTTCCTTCCACTTGCTGTACAAACTTTTTTGCTGGAGTTCCACTGAAGTCTCACTCTTCATCATGCATATCCGTGGTCTTGTCTGATTCCTTCACATGCCTGTGGAAAGATACATAAAGACAAATCTGTGCTGGAGGAGCTTTTGTAGGCCCAGAACCTGGTACAATACCTGGCATGCACAATTTGTGGAATGAATAAATGAATGAGATGATCAGGGAACAGTAGTTTATAATAAAAAAGAAAACATGGCCATTACACTGTTACCTGTTCTGTTCTTCTAATTCTCACTTTTTCCAAGAAGACAACATAACTGTGATAGTTCCATTTTATAACTATCTCACAATTTCACAACCCCCATAATTGTAGGAGACAAAATGCTAAGTAGGTTTCCGTGGCAAAGAAAACCAGTAGCTAAAGAATTAATCTCCCAGTCTCCCTGGCTGCTGCTAAGTGTGCCCAAGTGATTAGGCTCTGGGTAGTGGAATATGAGAAGTAATAAGTACAACTCAACAGCTTTAAAATGGAAGGAGTATGTCCTCCTCTCACTTTTTTCCCCACATGGGAGTGTGGGTATGGGAGTGGGAGAGACAATCCTTGACTATAAAATGAAAGCTGTGTGTTGAAAGTCAGAAAGCAAAAGGATAAAGGAGTCAGGCTACCTGTAATGATGATGTCATTTTTTCAGACCCATGCTGCAAATGCTTAGACATTACATGAGACAAAAGTCAACTGCTGTCTTGTTGAAACCATTATCATTTTGGCCTTTGTTACAGAAATCAAATTTGTATCCTAACTTTTACAATGCCCTTAGGCATCACATCCCGCCTCTGTGATCATTCCCTGCTAGTCCTTTGTGACAAGTCAGTATTAGGCAGTTAGGGAATTGGAAAAATGGAAGGTTTGGATCAGGAAAAATGATGAGAACACTGTAAAATTTAAAATTAAAATTAAACAACAAGAAAGAGGAGGGAGACAGAATGAGAGCTGAATGTCAGCTGGAGTCATCATCCGCCACAGTGATGAGTATGATGTCGAGTAACTCAGGAACCTTTTCAGAATCAGACAGGGGTGCATGGAAAATGGACATTCCCAGAAGAAGAAAATAAGAATGGTATAAAGCCACATGAAGAAACACACACCAAAAGAGCAGGCTAGGATCTAGTTTGCAGTAGTAATGTAATGCAGCTTAAAGCCCATGATTGTTAAAATAAAACAGTCAAAAAATACCAATGCAGGGAGGAAAGGGCAAAAGATACAGTCCTGGCAAAATGGACCCTGGGCTCCTATTTCAGGGACCTGGTTTTCATTAATCTCTCATCCCTGTAGATTCTTACAGTGCCTCGCCTCTCGCTAGCCTTGTCTTGAGCTGGTATGTAAATTAAACCAGCAACTTTAATCTTTATGATATTACAAAAGAAGAAACGAAGATAGTAAAAGTTGAAGATGGAGCCAGAGTCCATAGGATCCAAACATGTAGTAGCAGAATGCCCCAAATAGGGAACAGGGACAAGAGAAAGAACTACCATAAAACCAGATTTTATTTCCTTCTTTGAACCTCTGCCTTCCTTTACCCCTTTCCAAAATATGCATATACAGGTCGTGTTAAAAAAACCCTTTCCAGTTGGCCTTTTTCCAAGACAAGGGTACAGCTGGGCCAAAGGGCCACATGTTGAAGTTATTAATATGCCTATGCCCTTCTCCCCCACTGAGTTCACTGATCAAAGGCCCTGCCAGAGCAGCAATGGATAGCCTCACATAATGGGAACTGAAATTTTACTTAAGAAACCAGCTTTGCCAAAACACACTACCTTTTTAAGTGAAACATTCCATGCACATATTAACCTGATTACAGAAAGGAAGGGGGATCTTTTTTCCTTCTGTACCCTGCTAATAATTTTCTGTCAGGTCTGATTTGGCTTTAGCTGCACTCCAAGTTCTTGTGATGTGCCCTGTTCACCAGTAAACTAAAAACAGAAGGTGCTGCATAAACTCTGAGACAGGATACTCAGTCCGTGAATATAGACACTGCAGATTTCAGTTCCCTGCCAGCAAGGAAGGCCAGTGCCTTTTCCAGTCTCTGACAACCAGCAGCCTGCCTCTGATTCACACAGTCAGTGAAGGAAACACGTGGAGAAAATGGTGGAAATAATTAAGGCTTCTTGGAGTTAGCAGAAGCATTGACTCGTTACATGGAGCCCCTGCCTCAAAAGGGAGTAAACCATTGTGCTTATTAGAGAAAAGAATAAATGGTAACAAAGCATTTTAAAGTTCCAATCATTTCCAGCCCTAGGTTGAAAAGCTGGTTAAGTAAGAAAAAAGAGAAACAATCCAGATTTAAAGGAAGCAATACCATTTTGCTCTACCTTATAAACAGGAAAAAGTGTTTTATGGTTTATTTCACTACATTCCAGGAAAACCTGGTTTCTGCACAGTTGACACAATTTTGTCCTGAGACAGGATATCAAAAAGCTAGATATTACACAGTTGCCCAAATAGAGGACCAGTCCATGAAGAGTCTGAATAAGATCGTCACTTTTCTTGCAGACACATCAGAGGGCAGTGGAGGCTAGTCAGATGTACTAAATGGTTTCTTTGGCAGCCTCAAGGTTTTTCAAGTTTTATAGTCTCTCAAGTTCAGATCTCCGTTACCTGAAATACAAACATAGATACAGACTTCTCTGAAAAATAATACGCCTCATAAGGATCTCCTCCTCTTCTCCAGGCCTTGTCTCTGCACAGACTTTAAGGAGCTGAGCAGTTGCTATATCCTAGAAAAAGTCTAGAAATGCCTCAGGCAAACAAAAGGTAAATAAAGGGCAGCAATAGACTATGCCAGTCATTTCCTGTTTGTATTTGGCAACTGTTAAAATAATTTGTTAATAAAGCAAAGGGAGATCTTTTTCAGTGATGTACTGCAGGACTTCAAGTGTCCTGTCAAAACACATTAGAAACTTGAAGTTTTTATCTGAAGAAGAAAGCCTGTCAGGGAGATAGTGCTAGCAAAACTCACAAAATTAGACATGAGATTTCATTCTTCTTGTACATCTATTGGCCTGGTTTCTTTTCTTTTTTTAAAAAATATTTGATTATAAGAACTGTCACATTAACCAGAGTGGATGTCTGGATGTCCCAGACAGTGTGTCTTTCCTGTATTTGGTATTTCTATTGGCATCCCTTTGGCTGTCTTTCTACAGTCTTAAAAAACTTGTTGCTTTTCAGATTGCAATATCTCATATTAATGCCAAGGTTAACATTCAGTTCTTCTTGGGCAGTCACAGGAGGCTATATTCTAGATTGACACTGTTTATTGTTGTTCAAAGTTATGGTAGAGAAGACAAGGACAAGGCGGTTACTTACCAAAAGAATCTTGGTTGTCTCTAAAGTGGGAATAATCATGATAGAATTCACAACCACATCAGCCAAGAATCTGCAATGATTCACTCCATGCCATTCAGCAAAAAAGAGCATGGCTTTCAAGTGCTGAGTCCAAACCTAAAATTGGATAAACTAGGATGCTTAGACCTTGAGTACTTACCTTTATAATTTTTAGCTGTACTAGTTATATTTAGATATCAAAATATAGGAAATAATTTTGTAAATTCTTATTAGGAAATCACAGTTTCGTTAATACAACCAACCTTTACACCTAATGGAACTTAACATAAATCATTCTTTAAAAATAAATTTAAGAAGTGATGTTTCAGAAAATTTTTCATTTCCTTCTTGCCTTGTCTTTATCATGCTATGTTATGGTGTGTTTTACCAAAAGATCATTTCAGCAAGGTAAAATAAATAAATACATAAAAATCAAAATAAGAGAGAGACTTGAGCATGAGCAGCATGACTATCTTACTCGAGCTTTTGACTATGAAAATTCATAGAAGAGGAAAAGATATCCTGTGGTTCCCACAGTGTATTGTAAGGATGGGCATTTATAATCAGTCATTGGACGTGGGATCTCACCCCCCACCCCTCCACACACACAAGGGAGAAAGAAAAGAAAGCAAGCAAGCAAGCTGAGGAGTGTGCACATGTAGTCCTCATTCAAAAAAGGATTTGAGACAGCAAGCTGAGGATGAAGCAAGAGAATAGAACAGGATGACCTAGTGATGGAAACAAAGGCTATACATAATGGGCCTTTAGGAAAGAGGATTAAGTGAAGTATTCTCAGCTGAATCACTTTTAACTATTGCATAGAATTTTCTTACTTTCATATTCCTAGAGCTAAAACACTACTAAAATTGCAAAGATTTTACTAAATTACTAAACATATTACTAAATAGGAGCTTCTTTCTGATAGTCTCAATTTTTCCTCATGTAATCATTGCCATCTAGAAAAAAACGTGTTTAAAAAGCTCATAGTAATTCACTTACAGCATTCCAAAATAAGGGAATTTTTTTAAGAAAAACCTTAGGACTGTTTAAGCTCTATAAGTGTGCCAGCAAATACTCGTGATTTTGGATATTTGTTTTAGTAGATTTGCTTTGCCATTATATTTGTGATATGGGTGGGGGTAAATCTCCAGGTTTATGAGAGAGAAATGCTTTTATCTCCAATAAGCATCAAGTTCAAAACCAAAGGCAGTCAGTGACATGCTTTTATGCCTTATCAAGTCACCCATTGGGTTCTGTTGTTCACAGGACCAAAGTAACTTTTCATCACTAGTATGTAAAACGTTACTATGGCATCACTGTACCAAAACAGTTAAAATCAGGGATGTCACCTGGTATGAAACAGCCTATGGAGGTAAGTTGTAGTGTCAGGAAGCAGCATTTATATTTAAATCTCTTTTTTATTGAACTAATCCTGAGAGAGATTGATTTTCTTGGCTCACTGTAATATTAGGCACATCTGGTATAACATGTAGTTTTTGTTTTGTTATGTTTTTACTTGGTATAAAGTTCAAACCGTAAAAAAGAGAATAAAATGAAAATTAAGTCTTTCTCCCATCCCTGATCCTCAGTTCCTCAAAAGCAACCATTGTTACTTGTGCCTTCATCACATAACATATACACTCACACATATGCATTATTTATGTACATAAAATAAATGTTATTTAGGCCGGACACAGTGGCTCAAGCCTGCAATCCCAGCACTTTGGGAGGTCAAGGTGAGAGCATTGCCTGAGCCAACGGGTTCAAGACCAACCTGGGCAACTTGGCGAGACTTCATCTCTACAATAAATCAAAAAATTAGTCGGGCGTGGTAACGCACACCTGTAGTTCTGGCTACTTGGAAGATTGAGGTAGAAGGATTGTCTGAGTCTAGCAGGTTGATGCCGGGGTAGCTGTGAGTGTATACTGCATTCCAGCCTGGGCAACGGAGTGAGACTCCAACTCAACAAAACAAAAAAAAAGAAGAAGAAGCACTTTTCTTTCTCTTCATACTCCTTTTTTAGAGTAGAGGAAGCCACCATCCTGGCTATTATGGAAATTATATTCTTGCTTTTCTTTAGAGTTTTATTATATAAATATTGATCTATAAACAAAAGTTTCTTGTTTGATCTTCAAGGGCTACTAAAAAGTATGTTTCTGGGCCAGGCCCAGTGATTCATGCCAGTAATCCCAGCACTTTGGGAGACTGAGGCAGGTGGACTGCCTCAGCCAACAGGGTTCAAGACCAGTCTAGGCAACAGAGCAAGGCCCCATCTCTACAAGAAAAAATACTAAATAAGGGAAAAAAAAGTTTTGTATTGCATGAATATGCCTGTTTGGTGAATTTTTCTGGGGTGTATTTATAGGAGAATTGCTGGATCATATGGAATGCATATCTTCAATTTTATTGCATAATGCCAAAGTGTTGTCTAATTTACAACTAATGATGGGAGCCATCATTAGTTTTTGAAAGTGCTTACTGCTCTGAATCTATAGCAACACTTGGTATTGTCAGATTTTTAGCTAATCTAGTGGATATGTAGTAGCATCCCGTTGTGCTTTTAATATGTATTTCCTTGATTACTGATGAGATTGAGCATCTTTTCATATGTTAATTGACCTTTTGAATCTCTTCTTTTGTGAAGTGCCTGTTCACACTTTTTGCCCATTTATTTTTCTGTTTTTTCTTACTGACTTGTAGGAATTCTTTGTGTATCCTGAATGCTGGTGCTTTGCTAGTATACTTGTTGCAAACACTTTTTCCTACTCTGTGACTTGCATTTCATATTCTTTGTAGTGTCTTTTGATATGCTGAAGAAGTTTTTAACATAGTCAAATGTATCAGCATTTCCCGTTCTCATAAATGTTTTTGTTTTGTTTTATTTTGTGTGTATGGGAGGGGAGTTTGGAATCTTACTCTGTTGGCTAGGCTGGAGTGCAGTGGCACGATCATGGCTCACTGTAGCCTCAATCTCCTGGGCTCAGACAATCCTTCCACCTCAGCCTCCTGAGTAACTGGTGCTACAGGTGCATGCCACCACACCTGGCTAATTTGTAAAATTTTTTATTGTGGAGACAAGATCTTGCTATGTTGGTCTCAAACTCCTGGGCTCAAGTAAATCTCTCACCTTGACCTCCCAGCGTGCAGGGATTACAGGTGTGAGCCACCACACCTGGCTAATGATTTTTTTAAAATAAGTTTCCTCCTGCCCCAAGATAATGAAAATGTTCTTCAATATTCTAAAAACTTTATTATTTTACTAAAAGAGATTTTAAATCAATAGTCCACCCCAAATTCATGCTGTATAGGGGTCGAGTTGCATATATTTTTTATACATGGATACCTAGTTTTTCCATTGCTTTTTATTGATTGGAGTATTATGTTCCTATTCCTCTGAATGTCAACGTTTGTCATAAATTAAGTATCCCCTATATGTGTGAGTCTGATTAGGGGTTCTCTGTTCTCTTTGTTCTGCCTTTTTTTTTCCTTTTGTTCTTAAGCAAGAGACATGGTTTCTCTATGTTGCCCAGGCTGAAGCTGGCTATTCACAGGCATAGTAGTAGCACTCTGTAATCTTGAAATCCTGGCCTCAAGTGATTCTTCCATCTCAGCCTCCTGAGTAGCTGGAACTACAGGTATATACCACTATACCTGGTACTCTTTGTTTTGCTTGTTCATGTATGTACCTATTCACACTCTTCTAATTACGGTACCTCTAAAACTAGTCTTAATATCTGGTAGAGCTGGGTGTGGTGGCTCAAGCCTGTAATTCCAGCACTTTGGAAGTCCAAGGCAAGAGGATTGCCTAAGTCCAGGGGTTCAAGACTAGCCTGGGCAACTTGGTGAGACTTCATCTCTACAATAAATCAAAAAATTAGCTGGACAGTGTTGTGCATGCCTGTAGTTCCAGCTACTTGGAAGGCTGAGATGGAAGGATCACGTGAGCCCAGCAGGTCGAGGCTGTAGTGGCCATAAGCATGCCACTGCACTCCAACCTCAGCGACAGAGTGAGACTCTGACTCAAAAAAAAAAAAAAAAAAATCCGGTAGTATTCCACCTTGTTTCTTCATCAAAATTAGTTATGTTTCTTCTTTAAAAGTATTATGGTAAGCCGGGCTCGGCGGCTCAGCCTGTAATCCCGCATCTTTGGGAGGATGAGGTGAGTGGATTGCCTGAGTCCGCGGGTTCGAGACCCGCCTGGGTGGCGAGACCTCATCTCTACAGTAAATCAAAAAATCAGCCGGGTGTGGTAGCGCATGCCTGTAATTCCGGCTACTCGGAAGGCTGAGGCGGAAGGATCGCTGGAGCCCAGCAGGTCGAGGCTGTGGTGGCTGGGAGTGGCCACTGCACTCCAGTCTGGGCGACAGAGTGAGACTCCAACTCAAAAAAAAAAAAAAGTATTATGGCTCAGCATACTGCTAAACAGACAGAAATTTAGAACCATTTCCCCTGAAAACTGGAACAAGACAAGGATGCTCACTCTCACCCCTCCTTTTCAATATAGTTTTAGAAGTCCTAGCTAAAGCAATCAAACAAGAGAAAGAGATCAAGTGTGTCCAAATAGGAAAAGAGGAAGTTAAGTTATCCCTCTTTGTATATGACATGGTGCTATACTTTGAAAACCCAAGAGAATCTGTCAAAAATCTCCTTGCACTTATAAAGGACTTTGGAAAAGTCTCAGGGTATAAAATAAATGTGCTGAAGACAGTCGCATTTCTATACCAAAAATTACAAACAGAAACCCAAATAAAAAGCACAATCCCATTCACAATAGCCACAAAAAAAATCAAATACCTTGGCATCTTCCTAACCAGAGAGGTGAAAGAACTTTACAATGAAAACTACAAAACACTGCTGAAAGAAATCAAAGATGACACAAAAAAATGGAAAAATATTCCATGCTCATGGATTGGAAGAATCAACATTGTTAAGATGTCCATCCTACCCAAGGCAATCTAAAGATTTAACACAATACCCATTAAATTATCAGCAACATTCTTCTCAGACCTGGAAATGACAATACAGGAATTCACATAGAAATATAAATGACCATGAATAGCCAAAATGATCCTCAGCAAAAATAAAAAATAAAACCGGGCTCGGTGGCTCAGCCTGTAATCCCGCATCTTTGGGAGGATGAGGTGAGTGGATTGCCTGGGCCTGCGGGTTCGAGACCCGCCTGGGCAGTGAGACCTCATCTCTACAATAAATCAAAAAATCAGCCGGGCGTGATAGCGCGCACCTGTAATTCCGGCTACTTGGAAGGCTGAGGCAGAAGGATCGCCAGAGCCCAGCAGGTCGAGGCTGCGGTGGCCGGGAGCGGCCACTGCACTCCAGTCTGGGCAACAGAGTGAGACTCCAACTCAAAAAAAAAAAGAAAAGAAAAAAGAAAAAAAATAAGAAATATAGCGGGAGGTATCACACTCCTAGACTTTAAACTTTATTATAAAGCTACAATAATCAAAACAGCCTGGTATTGGTACAAGAACAGACATATACACCAATGGAACAGGATAGAGATTCCAGAAGCAAACCCTCAATTTCTCAACCAACTCCTCTTTGACAAAACTCCACCAACAACCACTGGAGAGAAGAGAGCCTATTCAGTAAATGGTGCTGGGAAAACTGGCTGACCACATGCAGAAGATTAAAACAAGACCCCTACCCATAACCATACACAAAAATCAACTCTAAATGGATCAAAGACCTAAATGTAAAACCTCAAACTATAAGAACCTTAGAAAATGCAGGAAACCAAGGGTGCCTGAACGATGCATATTTGTATACCTAATCCTTAACTGTACCCCACAATTTTAAAATAAAAAATATTGATTAAAAAAAAATACAGGAAACACCTTTATGGAAATTGGAACTGGCAACCAATTCCTTGTCAAAACCCCAAGCGTCCATGCCGTAAGAGATAAAATAGACAAGTGGAACCTCATCAAACTGACAAGGTTTTGCAAGGCCAAAGAAACCATCAAGAGAGCAGGGAGACAGCCCACAGACTGGGAAAAAAAAATTTGCTGTCTGTATGTCTGACAAAGGCCTAACATCTAAGATCTACAAGGAAATCAAACATGCTGAAAAGAAAAAAACAAACAGTCCCATTGACATTTATATGCCAAAAAAATTCATGCTTCACATTATATACAACAAACAAACAAAACAACAACAAAACCACCTCAAAATGAATCTTAGACCTAAATGTAGAACCTAAAGCTATAAGACTTCTAGGAGTCAAAGTGGGCAAAAGATATGAATAGACACTTCTCAAAAGAAGACATACAAGCAAACAACAGATACATGAAAAAATGCTCAGCAACACTAGTCATCAAAGAAATGCAAATTAAAACTACACTGAGATACCACTAACTCTAGTCAGGATGGCCATCGTCAATAACTCAAAAAACAACAGATGCTGGAGAGGATGAGGTGAAAAGGGAACACTTCTACACTGTTGGTGGGAGTGTAAACTAGTACACCCTCTGTGGAAAACAGTGTGGCAATTCCTAAAAGATTTAAAAATCGACCTCTCATATGACCCCACAATCTCCCTACTGGGAATATACCTGGAAGAACTCAACTCACTCTATGAAAAAGATACCCACACACTATGTTTATTGCAACATTGTTCACAATAGCAAGAACATGGAACCAACTGTGCCTCTCATCAAAAGAGGACTGGATTAAAAAAATGTGGTATATATACACAATGGAATATTATGCAGCCATAAAGAAGAACAAAAATCATGAACTTTACAGCAACTTGGATGGACTTAGAGTCTATAATACTGAGTGATGTATCACAGAAACAAGGAACTGAGAATCACATGTTCTCACTCATAAGCAGACCTTGAACAATTATCATAATACTGTAAGAAAAGGATTGGCAGTAGCAGCAAACTGCCAGTGGCATGGGAGGCCAGATTGGCAGTAGTGGGAATCTGCTGGGAGGGTGGGGCAGACTTCATCAACAAGGATACCTGTATAATGAACATTTGTATACCCCACATCTTTAAAATAAAAAAATTGAAAGCTAAAAAAAGAGAATATTATGGCTCTTCTTGATCTTTTTATATTTCCATGCATATTTTAGAATTATCTTGGTGAGCTTTTGATTGGTTTGATATTGAATCTTATACATCAAATTAGAGGAAATTGACAATTTTGAAAGAGAAAAACAAAGTTAGAGGATTTATGGTACTGACCTCAGGACTTACTAGAAATGGATTACTATGGTAATCAGGACAATGTAGTATTAGTTTGGATAGATACAGATATTAATAGTTCAGGATAGAGTCCAGACATATTACCACACATGTAAAAGATGCCAAGGTAATTCAATGGAGAAATTATAATCTTTTCCATAAATAGTGCTGAATAATTGGACATTTATATGCCAAAAAAATTCATGCTTCACATTACGTACAACAAACAAACAAAACAACAACAAAACCACCTCAAAATGAATCTTAGACCTAAATGTAGAACCTAAAACTATAAGACTTCTAGGAGAAAAGGTAGAAGACAATATCTGTGACCTTAGGTTACCACAAACTTTTTGGCTAAGTCATAGAAAATAAATATCACAGAAGAAAAATAGATAAACTGGTCTTGAAATAAAAAATTTCTTCTTTTCAAAAGACATTGTTGATAAAAATAAAAAGATAGCACATTAATAAGCACATGAATAAATACTCATGTTCTAGGTAAAGGAAACATTAGAATCCCAATGAGATACCAGAACAACTCCTTTGGCTTTATTATAATTTACAAAAACTGACAATACCAAACTCTACTGGTGTGCAAAGAAACTGGAACTTTTGTGCATTGCTAGTGATAGTGTAAAATGGTATAATCATTTTAGAAAACAATCAGGCAGTGTATTAGTTATTAACTGCTGTGTAATAAATTATGAGGGGGGACCCCAAACAACCCAGAATTTATTTATTAAAAACTGTGTATATATTCTTACATGTTTAAACTTTAGTCACCTTCAAAGTACTTTCCATTTGATGCAATACACCTATTGAGATGCTTTGCCGACTGCTCAAAAGTTTTTTAACTCATCAGTTTTGATGCCTTTTAGTGCTTCTGCCGTTTTTTTGTTTCACCTCTTCCACATTGGCAAAACGTTTCCCTTTGAGGACTTTTTTCATCTAAGGAAAAAAAAAAGTTGTTCAGGGTAAGATCAGGTGAATGGGGGGGTGAGGCACAGGACTCATGCCATTTTTGGCCAAAAACTGATGAACACTCAGCACAGTGTGGGCAGGTGTGTTGTCATAGAGGGAGAACCAGTTACCTGTTTGCCACACTTGGGACATTTCTTGCAAATTGTGATGCAATCTTCTCAAAACTTCCAGATAAAAACTTTGGTTGACTGTTTGATCCAGAGGAACCAATTCTGAGTGTACCCACTCTCCAAAAGATAATTCTGGTTTTGTTTTTTTTTTTTTGGTCCCCCCCCATATATATATTTAGCAGCTTGAAACAACATACATTTATTATCTCACATTTCCATGAGGCAGGAATCTAGATGGAACTCCACTGGGTCCTCTGCTTCAGGGTCTCTAACAAAGCTGCAAAGTGTCATTCGCAGTTAGGGTCTCATCTAAAGCTCAAATGAGGAAGGATCCTCTTTCAAGGTTACATGGTTGTTGATAGGATTCAGTTCCTCACAATCGTCAGATTAAAAGCTTCAGTTTATTTCTGCCTGTTGGCTGCCCTCAGTTTCTTGTCAATGGACAATGCCACACGGCAACTTACTTCATCAGAGCCAAGAAGGAAGAGAATAGTGTCTGCTGTCAAGAGAGAAATTACAAGCTTACGTGATGTAACCATGGAAGTGATATCCCATAAATTTGCTGTATTTTATTGGTTAGAAGGAAATTACAGGTTCCCCCCCATACTCAAGAGGAAGGTGTTGTAATATAAGGGCATAAATACAAGAGGGATAGGATAATTTGGGGCTATTTTAAAGTCTATCCACCATAGGTAGCCTTTTGTAAAGGTATGTGTTACATTTACCATATGAACTAGAGCAGGGGTCCCCAGATCCCGGTCATGGACCAGTACTGGTCCATAGCCTGTTAGGATGGGTCACACAGCAAGAGGTGAGCAACAGGTGAGTGGGCAAAGCTTCATCTGTGTTTACAGCTGCTTCCCATCACTCATTTTACTGCCTGAGCTCTGCATCCTGTCATATCAGCTGCAATGGAGCCGAAGCTGTGATGCTAGCACTGGGGAGCAGCTGCAAATACAGATTAACATTAGTAGTGAGGTTTGACTGCACACCCCCCCAAATCCCCCACCCTCAATCCATGGAAAAATTGTTTTCCATGAAGCCAATCCCAGATGCCAAAAAAGTTGAGGATTGCTGACCTAGAGATCCCACACTTAGGTATATAATCAAGAAAAATGAAGATATATATTCACACAAAGGTCTATATATGAGTGTTTATAACAACTTTATTAAAAATTGCCCTGAACTGGAAACAACCCAAAAATCTATCATCTGGCGAATGGATAGTTAAATCACGGTATAGCCACACAGTGAAATACTAGTTTGCAATAAAAAAGCAACTGCTGATATATATAGCAGCATGGATGAATCTCCATAGTCTTATGCTTAGTGAAAAAGTCAGATACAAAAGGTCACATACTGCATCATTCTGTTTATCTTATATTCTACAAAAGGTACAACTTTAGGGAAAGAAAACAGATCAGTGTTTGCCTGGGCTGGGGGTCAAAAGGCGATTAACAACAACGGAGGGAGCTTTCAGATGGTAATGAAAATAATTTATATATTGATTTTAGTGGTGATTGTACAATATATACATTTGTCAAAACTCATAGAACTGTATACCTCAAAAGGATGATTTATTTTTTTTGAGTTGGAGTCTCACTCCGTCACCCAGGATGGAGTGCAGTGGCACACTCATGGTCACCCCAGTGTCGACCTGCTTAGGCTCCGGCGATCCTTCCACCTCAGTCTTCCAAGTAGCAAGAACTACAGGCGTGCACTACCACGCCTGGCTAATTTTTTGATTTATTGAAGAGACGAGGTCTTGCCAAGTTGTCCAGACTGGTCTCGACCCCATGGCCTCTGGCAATCCTCCCACCTCGGCCTCCCAAAGTGCTGGGATTACAGTCTTGAGTCACTGCGTCTGGACTCAAAAGGATGATTTTTACTAGATGTTAATTATATCTCAATAACTCTGACTTAAGAAGAGCAAGTAAAAACATTAGTACTCAGCCGGGCTTGGTGGCTCAGCCTGTAATCCCGCGCCTTTGGGAGGCTGAGGTGAGTGGATTGCCTGAGTCTGCGGGTTCGAGACCCGCCTTGGCAACTTAGCGAGACCTCATCTCTGTAATAAGTCAAAAATTAGCTGGGCATAACCGCCTGGGCAACTTGGCGAGACCTCATCTCTATAATAAATCAAAGGCTAGTCGGGCGTGGTAGCGCGCACCTGTGGTTCCAGCTACTTGGAAGACTGAGGTGGAAGGATCGCTAGAGCCCAGCAGGTCGAGGATGCGGTGGCCAGAAGCGGCCACTGCACTCCAGTCTGGGCGATGGAGTGAGACTCCAACTCAAAAAAAATAAAATAAAACAAAACAAAACAAAATTAGTACTCAAGGATTTTTGTTGTTTTTGTTAAAGGCAATAGAGGTTGAGGTTGGACTAGTGGATATACTCTACTTTGCTAATTAATTTTTGAAAATTAAAAATGTTTGTGTTTATTTTTCCTGAATGCTGATTTCTCCTCCATGGCAAGAATGCCTCCTCAATTTGATCATTTATTTAACTGATTGAATATTAAGCTCTTCTTTGCCTTGCAATTTTGAGTACTAAATACAAATTTGTAAATATATGACTTAAAGAAATTAAAACCATCATTATTAACATATAAAAGCCTAGTGATAATTGATACTTCTACTTGCTTCCTGGACAGTACAAGAGCTGGAAACAATTTTACCATCATTTACCCTCTCCTAACCCAATGTGTATTTTTTTCTTTTGAATCAGGGTCTCACTTTCTTGCCCAGACTGGAGTACAGCGGCATGATCACAGATCACTGCAGCCTTGACCTTCTGGGCTCAGGCGATCCTTTCATCTCAGCCTCCTGAGTAGCTAGGACTACAATTGCACATCACCACACTCGACTGTGTTGCCTAGGCTGGTCTTGAACTCCTGGGCTCAAGCTCAAGCAGTCCCCCTACTCCCCCTCCACCACCTTGGCCTCCCAAAGTGCTGGGATTAAAGATGTGAACCCCTGCACCTGGCCATGTATTTTAATTGTATATAGTTGTTTAAGCTATGCAATTCTTCTTTTTTTTTTTTTTTTGAGTTGGTGTTTCACTCCATCACCCAGGCTGGAGTGCAGTGGCATGCTCACAGCCACTCCAACGTCCACCTAGTGGGCTCAGGCAATCCTTCTGCCTTAGTCTTCCAAGTAGCCGGAACTACAGGCACATGCTACCATGCCTGGCTAATTTGTTATTTACTGTAGAGATGGGGTCTCACCATGTTGCCTGGCTCAGGCAATCCACTTGCCTTGGCATCCCAAAGTGCTTGGATTACTGGCTGAGCCACAGAGCCCAGCCTACAATTATTCTTGTTCAATATTATTAGTGTTCATTTATATTGGCCTACATACGCTTTTTTTTTTTTTTTTTTAGTTGGAGTTGCACTTTATTGCCTAGGCTGGAGGGTAGTGGCATGCTCACGACCACCATAGCCTCCACCTGCTGGGCTCTGGTGATCCTTCTGCCTCAGCCTTCCAAGTAGCTGGAACTACAGGCATAAGCCACCACGCCTGGCTAAATTTTTGATTTATTGTAGATGTGAGGTCTTGCCAAGTTGTCCAGGCTGGTCTCGAACCCGTGAGCTCAGGCAATCCTCTCACCTCAGCCTCTCAAAGTGCTGGGATTATAGGCGTGAGCCAACATGCCAGCTCATACAGTTTTAATGTTTAAAAATTTTTCGTGTCTTTTTGTATCAGATCCTCCCTCTAGGATCATTTTCTTTCTAGCTGAAGTACATTATTTAATTAGTCTACAGGTAGCAAACTCTTTGTTTATTTGAAAGTGTCTTTATTTTGCTTTTATTCTAAAATTACTTTTGGGTATAGGATTCTGTATTGGTAGTTATTTTCTTTCAGTAGGTTAAGGATATCATTTCATTTTCTTCTGACTTCCATTGTTTCTGTTGTATAATCAGTTGACTATCTGAAGGCTACTCCTCTGAAGGTAACAAGTCTGCTTTCTGTGACTGCTTTGGTCACAGTTTTGCACATCTTCACTATGATGTGTATACTTCATTTTTCTTTTCTTTCCCTTTACTTTCTATTGCACTTCAAATCTCTGGATTTGTGACTCATTATTTCTAGAAAATGTTCAACTGTTATCTTTTCAAATATTGGCTCTTCACCATTTTCTTTCTCCTTTCCTTCTGGTACACTGACTACATATACATCAGATCTTCCTTCTACATAATTCATATTTCTTACCATTTCATCTGTATTTTCCTCTCCCCAGTCTGCATTTTGAGTAAATTCTTCTAATCCATCTTCTAATTCACAAATGATTCACCTAGTGTCCAGTCTGCTGTTAAATTCATCATTTGAGTTTTTTACTTTCAGTTACCGTATTTTTATCATTTTTAATTTTACTTTCTTGTTCATGAAGATATCAAGCTCCTCTTTTATTTCTTCAAACATATTTAGCATAGTTTTGTTTTGTGTGTGTGTGGCTTTTTGTTGTTTTTGTTGTTGTTGACAAGGTCTCACTCTGTTGCCCAGGCTGGAGTGCAGTGGTGCGATTTTGGCTCATTACAGCTCACCCTCCTGGGCTCAAGCGATCTTTCTGCCTCAGCCTCCCAAGTAGCTGGGACTACAGGTGCACGCTACCACACCCAGCTCATTTTCTATTTTTTCTGTAGAGACAAGGTTTCACTATGTTGCCCAAGCTGGTCTTGAACTCCAGGGCTCAAGCGATTCTCTCACCTCAGCCAAAGTGCTAGGATTACAGGCGTGAGTCACTGCACTCAACCCGTTGTTAATTTAGTCTCTGCATTTGATCATTTCAGCATCTAAATCATCGAGTCTCTATTTCTACAGTCTGCTGTTTCTCACTCATGGAGTTGGATTTCCTTGTGTTCTGGGGTTATCTTTGTGAGCTGGATACTGTGTTTAAAAATCATATTTAGAGATAATTTTAGGTATATGATGAATATATCTTCTCCCAGGGAAGCTTTACATTGGCTATGTCAGGCAACTGTGGCTACTATCAGTTCAGAAAACCAAGTTTAAAGCTTGAGATTCCATGGACTTCTAGTGAATCTGAACTCAGACTGTTAGTCTAGGTGAAGCCAGTTCCACCTACGGATTACCCTAACCTTGAGGGTGTGGTCCTAGCTTATTATGTATCGTGTCTCATATCAGAATCCTCTTTTGTAATGGACCCTGAACTTTAATTTCCATACCCCCTTTTCCTTAATAATGATGTCTTAATATTATGAAATTCCTATGTCATGTTCAAATTTCTAATTATCTTAAATGTTATTACTTTCAAAAAGGCACCTATATTATAGTTTCCATCAGGATTCAAATACATTTACTTTTTTTAAAAAATATGGTTTTTAGGTAACTTTTTATTCATGGGTTTTTTTTTCCTTTCAACTTCTTATTCTTGCAATTTAGTTGATAAAGAAGTGTATTTGCTTAACCTAGAGAGTTTCTGTCTCTGTACCCAAACTCTGTCTGGGTACTTGGTGTTGAGCAAGAGTGTTCCGGTCTTCCTCTAGTGGTAGCAGACAACTGCTAAGTACTGGTGTGAGATCTTGTGCCAAACACCTTTTTTTGACCCTGCCCCAGGGTTTTTTCCTTCTACCCTCAAAGTGTCTTTTGCCTACATCCTTGGGGTAATATGGTTAGCTGTCCCTCCCTCTGATGCTTCTACTTTGCCTAGGAAGCAGGCATTGCTTTATGCCTGTTTCCCAAAAGCAGCTGATCACTTCTATCAGGCCTGCACTAATCTTCTAGAACACATGGTAGAGGCCTATGGAAAACAAATAGCATGTGAATGTCACACTCACCTATGTCTCTCTCTACCACCACCCCAGATATTTTAAACTGATGCACTAGCTTGATGACCTCAGTTCACCATTCACATTTTGTTAAATTTGTACATTTTCTTTTTATAGACTTTTATAGTGACTATATCTCTTTTTCCTGTGCTCTTCTAAATGTGAGACAGTCGTGTGTTCCCTTTCTTTTTGGAAAGGCTTGTTCCTTTTTGGAATTCAGTCTATTTCATTGTTATCTAACCTCAGCTCTCTAATGGATTGAAGAAAAATGATAATTTTTTAGGTTCTTCTAATTTGAATGCTGTTCTTTTGCATCTTCTATCTTTAAACAAAATTTCCTTTGACTCATTTTGAAATATCAGGCTGTGTAACTTTTATCTATTTCATGGGCATGTCTTTTCTTTCATTAACTGTAGGGATGTTATTCTGAGCTTTACCATTTTTTTCTTATAATAACTTTCTATGGAATTCAACCACAATCTTTTACTGTTGATTTTGTGTGTGTGTGTGAAATTAGTTTTTCTGAATTTTTAGGAGGAACAGATAAGTTGGGATAACTTTTTAACTTCATGGTTCCCAGTGATCCCTTTAGCTTCACGTTGTTTTCATGAAGTATTCAAGAATATGGCCTCATACTCTGAAAATTCTTGGTCTGTTCCCCTTCCTTAGTTTTATCTTTCGTCCCTATCCTGCTCAATTTGAATTATCTTGGTTGTAGTTTTCACTCATTGTGGGGTTTTGTCCTAAAAGGGAACTTCAAATTCCAACCCTTTCAAAATTTACCACACTTTGCCTGGTCCCCGGCTCTCTAGCTCCACCTTTGGAGTCAGAAAACTCCCGGTTTTAGCTGTTTCAATGAGAGCTGAGAACTCATTAAGTACCTGTTTGCTATTTTAGTATTTCATTGTTTTCAAGTTCAAGTTTATTCTTCCCAGATACTTATTGCTACCAAGCAGTCACATAGCATTGGTGTTTTGTACCTTTCTACTTTAATATTTTGGCGTTTATCACCTGTTTTGTTTTTGATTGTGTAGCTTTGTAGATGTAGATCCATTAAATGAAGCTCTAGAAGTCTGTATCTCTATTTTCTCTACTCAACTTCTATTGCATTTATAAATGGCATATTGAAATTTTATTGGCATGAGATTTTATAGACAAAAAAATCATAAAGATTCATGTATATATTTTTATTCCAATGCTCTACTAGCTAGTAAAAATGGAAGGCAAATTTCAGACTTTATAATTTTTTTCTCTATTAGTGCTATATTCTGGTATTCTTCCTAGGTTTGGGGTAAGGTCTAACTTCCAAATATTCTACAAACATTTCCATTTTAATTAGAAAAATACAACCATGTAACTTTTTTCAAATAGGTATTTAACACCATTCTTCAGTTTGGGGACAGTTACAAAGGATTTCATCTGGTAATTTGAAAAACCTAGATTGTTTTCTATTGCAATTATTTTCTCCCATAATGGGAAAATATTTGCCTAGTATACTTTTTAATCTATCCAATTTAATTTTTAAATTGATTTTTATTTTCCATTATTTTTCTGTTTACTGAAAAATGTCCCTTCTTTTATTTATTTATTTAGATGGAGTCTCACTCCATCGCCCAGGCTGGAGTGCAGTGGCACACTCACAGCCAGCCCAGCGTTGACCTGCTAGGCTCAGGTGATCCTTCTGCCTCAGGCTTCTAAATAACTGGAACTACAGGTGCGCTACCACACCCGGCTAATTTTTTTGATATATTGTATAGACGAGGTCTCACCAAGTTGCCCAGGCTGGTCTCGAACCCCTGGGCCCAGGCAATCCTCTCACCTCAGCCTCCCAAAGTGCTGAGATTATAGCCTTGATACACTGCTCCTGGCCTGTTCCTTCTTTATTTTACAGACGGTTTGAGTACTAGCAATATTTTTTTAATGTTCCATCCTAATTTTATATAATTCCATATATACCTACTCATCCACTTAAGACCTCTCCTCCCATAAAAAGCATAAAGATGAGTGTGAATATTGTTTATTTCTTTCATTCTTTAATTCATTTACTCAATCATTTGGACAGTAAATGTAAATTCTGGTTATCAGGCGATTTAAAGTCAAGACCCATACGTGAATCACTGCCAAACAAGATATTTCATGTGCTACCATAAGGCGTCACAAAAGGAATCAGGCAGATATGATGAGATGTCATGGAGTAAATGACATTAGATAAGCATTTAGGGTAGAGGGGAAAGTACAGAGTGTGTTTGGAAAGCAGGCTGGCTTTAGTGGAACAGATTATCCACAGATGGTACCCTGGAACAAATATTGAGAGTTATGAAAGCAGGTAATGAGTTAACACTTGAGAACTACACCTATCATTGGATGTATTATATGCCCAAGTTAAGTGTGAACTAAGTTTTGGCAAAATAAATAAACAAAAGACATGATTTAGGTTTAGCAAAAATGACCAGTGTCTTCTGGGGCCTGATTTTCTCATTTCCTTGTATTACTCAGTGTAAAGAATTCATCTCAGAGTGAGTGCCACACTTTCAAATCAGTGGATTTCCTTGAGCCACAGTGAGTTAGACTGTAAAATTTTCAGTGTGAAGGAAGACATTGAATTTTAAAAGAACAAAAAAACGCTTGAATAACTTTATGAATAGGATAATCCTTGTAGTTAAGGAAGAAGAGCTAAAATAGTGTTTTAGGATCAGTCACACCTCTACTTCCTCACACCTTTGGACTGGCTTACATCTTCAAAACCTAAAAAATGGTTTTCCTATGCTATGTGGCATTATGGAAAAGTAAAAAAGTGGCTAGAAGAATTCATGCATTTACCTACCTGTCTTCCACCTCTGATCCCTGTAAATAAAAGGATGAATTCACGGTAGTACTTAATCTTAAGAGGCTAGGCTAGACCATATCATGTCCAGAGAAGTCTGTTGGGGAAGTCAGGCCCTTGTGCTAAATTATACCTTTTGGGGAATTTCATAAGTGTTGGCAGCACTTTGGAAAGGCATGTAGGACTCTTACCACATATATCTAAAAAATAAATTTGACTTTGGCTTCTAGCTGAGATGGAGTGATAGAGACCAGATGTACCTTCCCAGCTGAAACAACTAAAAATACAGAACAAAGTATGTGAAAGAGTGGTTTTCAAGGCACTAGACATCATACAGTGAAGGACAGTTATCCTTGAGAGATGAGAAACAAACAAGGTGAGCTCTATGATTATCCCACCTTACTGCCTTAAGGGAGTTTCCAGACCACAACACAGGGTGAGGAACCTAAGTGAAGTCCAACAGGCTCCCTGAGTTGAAGAGATAAAGATGATTCTAGGGAGACCAAAGCAGCAAGAATTTTTAGGACAGAGTACCAGAGAAGAGAGAGAACTCTGGAGATCTTCACAGGGTCCCTCACAAGTATTCAGAAAAGTACTGATCACAATATATGCATGTGAGGAAACTACTCTAGGCCCAGAAAAGAACCAGTCAAAAAGATAAGAGGGACAGTTTCTGATGCTCACATAGGATGGGGTGTTGCTCATCTGAGGTTTGTACAGAGTTCTCAGAGAATTATTCTTCAGTAGTGGAAATAATTAGCACTAGACTATATAATGCTCTAGTCTTAACCTAAAGAAAACCTTAATAACAAAACCTAAAAGGATCAAACTATTTCCAAGTAACTCAAGTGCACTCCAGAAAAAAAGCTTAAGGAAATTTACAGAATACAAAGATATCCAGCAGTAAAATTTACAATGTATAAGTATCCAGTCAAAGAGTACCAGGCATGGAAAAAGGCAGGGAAACACAAACCCATAATGAGAATAAAAAAACTGAAACTGACTCAGAACTTACACATGTTAGAATCAGCAAAAGATGACAGTAAATGTTATAACTGTTTTTTCAAATGTCCAAAAGTTGAGTAGAGACATGGAAGACACTTAAGACCCAAATTAAACTTCTAGAGATGAAAACTTTAATGTCTGAGATGAAAATTACATTGGATGGGATTAATGGCATATAATAAAAAAATAGTAGTGGACTTGAAAACATAGTACTGGAAACTATCCAAAAGGAAACAGAGAAAATAATAATAATAAAACCAACCAACAAATGAAAAACCCAGAATAACAATAAGCTATGGGTTAACTTCAAGTGACCTAATACCTATATAAACGGAATCCCTGGTGAGAAAAGTGGATAGAGGAGGGACAGCAAAAAATGTTTGAAGAAATAATGACAGAAAAATTTCTAATTTTTATGAAAAGTAATTCCCTACAAATTCAAGAACTCAGCAAACTATAAGCACAAGAAACATGAATACAACTATATCATAATAATAGTGCGATGGGATAAAACTCTAGTGCTAAAGAGAAATCTTAAAAGCAACTAGAGAAAAAATACATTAAAAATACAGCAGATTTACTATTGGAAACAATGCAAATGAGGTAGCAGTGGAACACTTTTTCTTTTCCTTTTTTTTTTTGTTAGCATCTCACTCCATCTCCCCAGCTGGAGTGCAGTAGCACAATCATGACTCACTGTAGCTTCAACCTTCTGGGCTCAAGTAATCCTTCCACCTCAGCCTCCTGACCAGCTGTGACTACAGACCAGAGCACGGTGTGAGGAGTCTAAGTGAAGTCCAACAGGCTTCTGAATCTAGGGCCGGGCTCGGTGGCTCCGCCTGTAATCCCAGCAGGTTGAGGCTGCGGTGGCCGTGAGCGTGCCACTGCACTCCAGCCTGGGCAACAGAGTGAGAATCTGACCCCCAAAAATAAACAAGCAAATTGAAATGGGAATATACACACAAAAAATGCAGCAAGGGGATCTCTCCACACACAAAGGGGCTTTTAAGATCCTATTATTCTCTCTAGAAAAAAATTAAATGGCTGTGCAGGCTCACACCTGTAATTTCAGCACTTAGGGAGGCTGAAGTGGGAGGATCATTTGAGGCCAGGCGTTTGAGACGAGCCTGGGCAACATAGTGAGACACCCCCATCTCTAAAATATAACAAAAAATTAGCCAGACATGCCTGTAGTTCAAGCAACTCAGGGGGCTGAGGTAGTAGGATTTCTTAAAGTCAGGAGTTTGCAACGGCAGTGAGCTGCAATGGTACCACTACATTCCAGTCTGGGCAAAAGAGTGAGACCCCCAACTCAAAAAATAATTAAGTAAATCAATAAAATCCTATTACTCAAGTAAACTGCAAAATAAACATTTTTTATTTAAGCACGGGGAAAGCGGGTAAAAGCTAAATTCACACAGAGAAGACTTGAGTAGTGTTTCTACGATAGTCTTTGCATACAGGAATTTATCAATGATATAGGATTTAGGAGACCATGGCCCTATCTATGAACTTTGTCTATTTTTAATCAGAAACAATGATGGCCTCAGAAAACGTTGCTGATATTTGTATGAGAAGGCTAGTAAAAGCTTTGGAGAATGCCTGGTGGGTAACAACCCATACATATAGACAGGATATCATTAAACAGTGTCCTCATTTGATGTCTTAGTTATATGGTTCTAAGTTTGACATTATTTGAATAGTTATCAAAGTGTGATTTGTATTCAGCTGAATTTATTTTTTGTCTGTAAATACTTTAAAGATAGTGCTCCACTGGCCAGGCATGGTGGCTCACACCAGTAATCCTAGCCCAGAAATTCAAGTCCAGCCTGGGTAACATAGCAAGACCTTGTCTCTACAAAAAAATCCAAAAATTAGCTGGGCATGGTGACACTAGTGAGGGACCTGTGAAGATCTCCTGTGAAGTTCTCTCTTTTCTGGCACTCTGTCCTGAAAATTCTTGCTGCTTTGGTCTCCCTAGATTCAGGGTTTTTTTTGTTTGTTTTTTGTTTTGTTTTGTTTTGAGTTGGAGTCCCACTCTGTCGCCCAGGCTGGAGTATAGTGGCACACTCACAGCCACCCCAGCGTAGACCTGCTGGGCTCCGGCGATCCTTCCGCCTCAGCCTTCCAAGTAGCCGGAACTACAGGCAGGCGCTACCACACCCGGCTAATTTTTGATTTATTGTAGAGACAAGGTCTCGCCAAGTTGCCCGGGCTGGTCTCGAACCTGTGGGCCCAGACAATCCACTCGCCTCGGCCTCTCAAAATGATGGGATTACAGGTTGAGCCACCACACCTGGCCTCAATTTGTTTCAACTCTCATAATCTCATTTCAGATGCTGCAAATCTGTTTGTGCATCTGAACCACCTCAAATCAGGTAGTGGGCACATTGTCACAACTTATTCCATTTCCTGTATTCTGAAACCCCATATATTTCAGCTGCTCACCCTTCAAGGAATAGTGAAGCAGAAATATGCCTACTCTTGTAAACAAAATCAAACTACAAGCCATTGCTTCTTCATGACCAAATTAATCACAAGGTTGAGAATTACTGAAATTCAAACTTCTGTACTGTATTCTTGTACAGCTCATGAGCAGAAACCTTCTAAAGGATTCTGTACCCTCTGAAATAAGCACAGACAGAAAAGCATTAGAAATAAACATATGGCAGAGGCGTGATGGGACTTAATTATACAGCTGCTGTTCCTAAACCCTTTGTGAAGTAAAGCAAGCATTAGAAAGCTGCAGTCCCTACACACGATGGAATATTACACAGCCATAAAAGACAATATGAACTTTACAGCAACCTGGATAGACTTAGAGTCTATAATACTGAGTGATCTATCACAGAAACAAAGAACTGAGTATCACATGCTTTCAATCATAAGTGGACCTTGAACAATTATCTTAATACTATAAGGATTGGCAGTAGTGGGAATCTGCAGTGGGGTGGGGGGGCACACCTCATCAACAAGGGTACCTGCATAATGAACATTTGTATACCTAACCCTGAACTTTACCCCACATCTTTAAAATAAAAAAATCAAAAGAGAAAAAAAAATTTTTTTGGCATATATGTTTACGAGTAATATCCATCGACAGCATTCTTGCTGTCTCTGTCTGGTGTGGTCTTACGGAAAAACTGACCTCATAAAATCAATTCGCTGTTTTCTGGGAAAAAAAAAAAAGAAAGCTGCAGTCCCTTGGTCAGGCATGGTGGTTCAAGCCCATAATCCCAGCACTCTGGGAGGCCAAGGCAAGAAGATTGCCTGAACCCAGGGGTTTGAGACCAGCCTGGACAACTTGGTGAGACCTCATCTCTACGGTAAATCAAAAAACTAGCCAGGCATGGTTGTGCTCGCCTGTAGTTCCAGCTACTTGGAAGGCTGAGGCAGAGGGATCAGCTGAGCCCAGCTGCAGTGGCAATAGACTCCGACTCAAAAAAGAAAAGAAAAGAAAGCTGCAGTCCCAAAGGTCCTACAGAAAGAACTGGAGAGTTTATACGATTAATAATAATAGTAACAGATACTTTGCACTTAGTAATGGACCAGGCAGGGTTCTAAACATTTTACATATATTATTTAGTTGTTGCAACAACCCTATAAGCAGGTAGTATTATCATTTTAATGTGGGAATAAGTAACTCAATTAAGGTCACAATGGTAGAAACAGAATTTGAACCCTTTATCAGTCTGATTCTTGAGCCCACACTCAACCATTCTTCTCTAATGTCTCTCAAGAAATAGGGTTATGGGGAGGAGCACTGGACAAAGGCCAAACACATGGTTGTTACCTCACCATCTTGAACACTGAGGATAAATGTCACCCAGTTTGCGTACCTTACAGATCATTTGAGGAACAAGCAAGAAGTAATTTTACAAAATTTTTTACAGGTGTTATGCAAATATAGGGCATTAGAGAGGAGTTAAAAGACAACAGCACTGTGTAAGGGTACCTAGGGAAGGACAGTGTATTGAGAATAGGAAAGCAAGAAAGAATGAGTATTAAGAAGCTTTGAGCATTACAAAGAGGCAGAGAATAGCCACTGATCTGTCTTGCTTGTTACTCCTAGTTGCTTCTCAGCACTCATTTCTCAGGCCCAAGGATCTTGGCCCAAGACAGTTCATCTGAAAGTTTTCATTCCCATATTAATAAGGGATTAAAAAGTTTATTTAAATAGTCTTTGTCCATCTCTCCTACATAGGAAAAGAAGTGAAGCAGTCATAAATGGATCAAAAGCAAATTTATGTTGCCTGTAATTTAAAAATTCAAGAAGACAGATCCAGAGAAGCCTAAGCTAACTGATTAGGACTTCTTAAAAATATATGCCTTGTTTAAGAAAATGAAAGTAAAAGGAAAGAGGGAAGGAAGAAGGAAAATACCCACCTTCGTCATGAAGTAAAGAATAATGGCCGGGCTCGGTGGCTCAGCCTGTAATCCCGCACCTTTGGGAGGCTGAGGTGAGTGGATTGCTTGAGCCCGCGGGTTCGAGACCTGCCTGGGCAGCGAGACCTCATCTCTACAATAAATCAAAAAATCAGCCGGGCATGGTAGCGCATGCGGGTAATTCCGGCCACTTGGAAGGCTGAGGCGGAAGGATCGCCGGAGCCCAGCAGGTCGAGCCCAGCAGGCCGGAAGCGGCCGCTGCACTCCAGTCTGGGCGACAGAGTGAGACTCCAACTCAAAAAAAAAAAAAAAAAAAAAGAATAATGGAAAACTGCTTAGTCCCGAGAGCACTAATTTCTTCGCAAGTTTTGCCAGAGCCTTGGCTAGTTAATCCCCAGCAATAATGTACAGAGGCTGAGCGAGGATATCTGTTCTGCTATAATTAAGGCTGCAGAGCACAGCAGAAGGTGCAAACTTCTCATCCTTCAACTTGACTCTTAAACTGGGCTCTTGTAACATATAGTCTAAACTTGTTAAAAGCGAGATTTGGAAGGTCATTAGTCTCTAACAGGGGCTAGGCACTACAGACATTACTTTAAAGCCAAATTAGAAACAGCTACCTGCCGTTCCATTTTCCAGGAGGGAAAAACCATTAATTCATCCACATGAGCATGGTATTTAAGCTAGATTGGAAGACTTTTTTTCCATTTGGATTAAAAAAAAGAGAAAAAAAAACTGTCCAGTAACAGAAAGGACTTCAGGTCTCTTACCCAACCCTCTCAATGTAATTTAGGTACTTAGAAATTCTTTGATACAACCATCACTAAAGTTTTGTCCTATTATCTTGTTAAAAATGTATCTGTGGAAGAATTTGAATTGTAGTCACCTTCCTCCAAAGAGCTGAAGCAGCAAAACCTCTCTGCAAAACTAGTTCCATTTAAAATGTTTCACTGCGATCCTGCCAGATCCTAAAATAATTATAGCTTAGAAAGGCAGACGTGGCTTTGGGTCTGAAAAATTTTTATCATACTAAACCTTTTCATGAGATCAGTGACATAACTGTGTGCCAAGAAAACATACTCAGATAGAAGTCATCTGCTTCTGCAGGAACACCCAAAGAAAGGTACAATGCCTGGGGGGGAAGATCCAAACTTCATTAGAGACAGTGACACTACTTGTTTGGTACTGAGGTTCAAGCACCAGTCAGGGAACCATCGTTCCTTTCTGAGCACTAGTAATGCCTATGTTAGTTGTAGAATTAGTTGAAATTTTGAGGTAATAGGGTCACTGATGCTTCTCGAATGCCTGCTTTAGGAACTAAGAAAAAGACTTGGTTGACGATGGCTGTGTGAGCCAATCAAAGAGGATTTTGTAACTTAACTCCTATAAAAGATCCCTGTTGACCAGGACAGGTGCTGTAGGCCTTGCAAGGACATGGCCAGTATGCAATGACATCCAAGCTCAGCTGCTAGAGTTGTGTAAATTATTTATTAGCTGTGGCTATAAATTAGAGACGAATGGAAGGCCTTTGGGCTCAATCTTGGATGTACTCCTTATTAATGAATTCCAGACATTTTCTGCTGTACGGGAGGGCTTTTGATAAGAGGATTTAGTCTCTTATATGCAGAAATTACTAATGCTACTGCTGTTGTGCAGACTGTTTCTCTCTCGAATTCTGCTCTAGCAGGTTTAGAAAAGTCCTTTGCTAGGACAGGTGGATGTAGCTAGTCATCTACATAGTTCAAAGTCCCATTCATAGCCTTCTGTCATAAACACTAGATCCAATTCCTATTTCAGAAAAGTTGAACCTACCTCTTTCCTGGCCATCAGCAAAACTTCTTTGCTCAGATTGTGCCACGTATCTAAAACTTTTCATATAAACATACGAATTAAACATCTAGTTGTTAAGAAGTACCCACCACTGTTAGGAAATAAGAAACAAAAAATCTAGTTGTTTTTAGGGCGTTCTGGGGCCAAGTATTTTCTAAGATGTCAGGCTTATACCTCCCAATGAAATAAGGTAGCCAGCACTATGGCCCAAACTTCCAGTACTTTCATGAGCACCAGAAGATGGGAAATACAAAGGTACTGAGATACGCCAAAGGAGCCTATGTACATGGAATTTCAAGATATTTATACTTCATCAGCCATCAATCTCTCATGCACACACACATGCATATACACAAAATCTAGTAACAGAAACAAGACCTTTTGCTCATATTTTTTTAATGTATCACAATGAGCAGGAAACATACTTGATGAAATATTTTCAAAGGAGTATATTCAATTACCATCTACAATCAACTTAACTATGACAACAAAGTTTTTGTGACAAATTTTTTTTTTCAGTTTGAAAGTTCCATGTGGTTCTGTTTGTTAGTCTCCATGTATTTTGGTACAGTTCGAGATCAGCATTGTTACAGTAACAAAAAAGCTAACAAGACTACATTATAGAAAAACACCAAGAACATCATTTTTGGTTTCACTTGCTCTATTTTTTTTTGTTTGTTTTTTTGTTTTTTGTTTTTTTTGTACATTGCAAAGGCTGTTCATATACCTCTTCACCTCAGGGTCACGTTCATTTATGCTTTCTTTCCTACCCAAACTGGCCCCCCCCCAAGAAAGTAAACAAACAAACTAGTCAAAGCTTTGTTTCACAGTGGGCAGTATCTCAGCGCCAACAAACAACCAACTCAATTTATGCTTCTATTTAAAATGTTTTAATTTAATATTTAAAAAAAATATATGTCCATGAACATCAAGTGCACTGGCTTGGGTCTCTGCCTGCAATTTCCTGCCATGCCTGATAAACTCAGGTTTAAACACATGCCGTCTGTTTTACTTTATTTTCAATCGTGTAAAACTTGGGCCACATTCATCTTTTTAAATAGTTCTTAATTAAAAAAAAAAAAACAAACTTCCTAGATGTATTAAGCTTTTCCGTGTGTGTGTGTGTGTGTGTGTGTGTGTGTGTGGTGTGTGTGTGTGTGTGTTTTGTTTTTTCCTTCTGGAAGGAAAGATGAAATAACTTGTATTCTGAGGGTCAGTGTAGTACTATGACAGCCTGGTGTCTAGCACCAACCCACTCTGTGGAGTATTTGGGGGGGAAATAGTGTCAATAGGGGTGAGGAACTAATTTAAAAAGTGAGTCGAGCTATATCCTACCCAGCTACCTACTATGCAGCAGACAGAAATAAATTCAAGTGAGATCAGTCTAAATAGTTGAGCATTGTAATGAATTCATGCTTTGTAAGTGGTACCTACCAGTCATAGCTGCAAAGGATGGCAGCCCATAAACATCTAACTAGCTCAGGTTTGACCTCTAATTTTCACCGTCACTGACTATTTTGCTACTTCTGGGTTAGTGCTGAGAATTCTCTTTTCTTTTTTGAATGAACATTTATGTGGGTGGTATAGTTGTAGAGGAAAGCATTAAGTGTGCAACCCACTTCAGGTTGAAACAATCACATAACCCTCTGAGGAACACCGGTGGGTGAAAGCATGCGCAGCCAATCTACCAAACCAACGTATTGTTGCCAAACACACCCACAGGTCAAGGCATGGCATAACAAAACACTGACAGTCACTTTGCCTCACCGACGGAGGATGGCGTAGTAGCTCAAAAACAAAACAAAACAAAAACAAAAACAAAAACAAACAAACAAAAAAACCCCCACACACAAAAACAAAACCAAAAGCATTGGGGAGGAGGCGGCAAAATGATAAAGAAATGAACTTAAAGTTGAGGGGGGAGGGAAAGGGATAGAAATTGCACTATTACCAAGCAGTATCATTTTCAAAAACAAATTTTCAGAGAAGACCTAGCAGAATTTGACAGGTAAAGCTAGTGTTACATTGTTAATTGATATCACATAGAGAACCAAAAACAAAAACAATTTTTTCTATATGATACAGACACAGAGTAACATACAACAGTTAAATGGCAAAAAATATATATATATTTCATAGAGTTACAAACAAGATAAAATAATGGAAAACAAAAAACTGTACAACTTTAAATTTTAAAAATGTTCATCTCAAACACAGGGAGAAATACAAGACTTCTTGTTAAAAGGAAATAGCTTGTTAAAACAGTAAGTGTTTTGCGTACTTGCTTTTGATACCTTATGCTACAACTGGATACTGGTATGAATAGTTAGATGGTATTCTTTAGTATTTCTACTTAAAAAAAAAAACAATTAAAAAAGGAATTTGCACTGTGCATCAGCCTAGTTAGAAATATGTACAACACTTCAGGATCTACTATATCATTAAACTAAAAACAAATTCATAAAAATAAAATAGTCCCGGCTAAAAAAAGAAAAGAAGAAAAAAGAAATCCATTTTCAGATCTTGGAATGCTCCAGTCTTTTGCAAAGTCGATGAGTGGCTTCAGCACTGGGGAAAGAAGCCCGAAAGGTGACCAATGGAACCTGCATTCACAGTCTTCAAAGTTCCCTTTTGAAACATAAGGAAGAAAATGAAGAGGAGAGAAGGATTTCACACTTTCGGGGCAAGGGGAGATTGTTTCTGTTGATGTTTGGCTATGAAAGTGAAATAGCAAAGCATCTATTTGTCTCCAAAAATCTATGTTTTAGCAGCACAAAGTTTTCCTTTCAAAGTTCAGAACATTTTTTTAAGGTGAGAAAGGGTATATGGTGTGTTATGTGTTACAGGAATACGGATATTAACATAAACACAAGTGCCTCACATACGGTTCCTTTTTTGCTTTCTGTACGTTGCTATCTGCTTCTTTGTTGGCTGCGCTCTGGATCACTTGCCGCTCAGACTGCCTAACACAAGGACAAAACTTTGAAGTAAAAAATGTGTCTTTTGGTATATGGAATTGTCATTAACAGTTGCCTCTCTGCTTGCAGAAGAAGCATGTAACAACCTGGGAATCTTTTGTTTTACTCTTTCTTTTATTAAACTAAGTCTTGTTTGTTAAAATCAGAAACAAATTCTCAAGTAACAAGAACCCTTTCCCTTTTTTCTGCATCAGCAGTGAAAGGGTGTGTCTTTGGATTTTATTTAAAGCATGAAATTTCTTTTTCTGAGAGAGGAAAGAAAACACACAAACACAAAAACAAAAACCAAACCCCTAACCAAAAACTTTTTTAGAAAAGAAAAGCACACAGCCAATTACACAAACTGAAACAAATGCTTTAGTATAGGAAAATAATATTTGAAGCATCTACCAAACAAGGAGGAGAAGGAGTACAAAGAAAAAAGAAGGATAAATAAAATATAAATGCACAAGGCTAACAGACACAGGTAACTAGAATTATATGCCTTTAAAAAGTTTCAACTCCCCAACCAAAAATAATCTGTGAGGATCCTAATGATCCCTAGAATCCCTTGAAATTCTTTCTTTAGTTTTATAAAATAATTCTGCAGCTCCCTCTAAGAAATGAAGGCAGCTACCTTAAGTGGGAGATTATAGGATGGGAGGTGGGAGGAGGAAAGAGAAAGTGGAATTAAGGGACAAAGGGGAGAAAAGCTTAGGCGAATCAACGGATTGCAATCTATCTGCTAGGAATGAACAAGACAACATCAAATGAGGAGCTGTCAGCTGGACCATACAAAAAGCTAAATGTACACAAAAGGGTTTTTTTTTTTCCTTTCAAATCTACCATACTGCTTCAGTTCATTTCCAATGCAACAATCTACTCAACACCAAAAATGGTCATATCTATCATAAATACAGAAAGTCAGTTTTTAAAACTTATTTTAGCTACAAGTCCTCAACACTCTTTGTGTGTGTGGGTTATTTTTTTTTCTGAAAGTGGGAGTGCTTAACTTTTCCCCTTGAAATTGGCTTCAGCAGAAAAGCTATCCTTAAAAATCCCCAGAAAGCTAAAGCAGTTCACATTGTTTTTCTTGAACACTTTCTGCCCATTTTTAAATTAACAAAACAAAATTTTGTTTCTGGAACGAAGAAAAAAAAAAAACCTGAAAAAAAAATATATATAAAGCAATGATTCTGAAAACAGAACAAAGTGTGAGCGATTGACCTGAGAATAAAAAGACATTACATTTCTTTTTTTCTTTTAGCAAGCCATTGGTATCTGAATGCTAAGATAGCAAGAAATTTAAAACTGTAACAAGGTGGACTGCTTTCCCATACAGTGCATGCCGGGCTCCTCTGTGCTATCAACATGGGGCGTTTATTGAAAAGGGGCAAATATACAAGGGGCTTAAGCTCCAAAGACATTAGGGAGGCCCTGCGGACTTCTGTTTCCCAGACCAATAGTACCTTCAAAAGGACACAATATAACAGGGTTAGGGTTTTTTTTTTTTAAATATTAAAAGAAAAAAGAAAATACAAGAATGTAAAATCACCGGCATAGATAGGTATATGGGAAAACAACCCACGCTTTTTCTTTTTTTCCTTTTTTTTTTTTTTTTTTTTTTTTTTGGTTAGAAGCTTTGGAATTGCAGTTAGTCTATTTTTGAAATTGGTTTGTTATTAATTTTTGTATTTAAATTCATTTGTTTGTATTGTTCATCTTCAAAGCTTACAATCTGAAGGTGTCCGTTCCTACACTGGTCAGACCACTGTCCTTGGGGCAGCTGGGGTCTTTGGGACCCTCCACCGGGCTCGCCGGTCCGTCGGACTTTTGGCTGAGATCCGTGTCAGACTCCTCCGAATAGTCGTCTGTTGGCATCGAGGGCTGAACCCCTGAGGTGCTGCATGAACTTGAGGTAACCGTTGAAGATGAGGAGAGAGAAGGAAAAGAAGGGGGCTTCGCGGCCGAAGCCCGGGAGACCACTTGCGGCCAAGACTTCCTGGAGGCGTGGGGGGAAGCGGAGGAGGACGAGGACGACGAGGAGGGGGCGGCGGCCGACGGGGGAGGGGGGCTGTCGTTTGAGTGAGCGGCAGACTGCGAGGTAGATGCGGTGCTAGGATCGGGGAAGCAGGCAGAGTGAGGTAATAAACTAGGGTGCTCTTTGGCGTTTCTTGCTGCTCTCGTGATTGTTCTGTGTTTGTGCAAGGCCGACTCGAGATGTTGACTCAGAGCTTCCTCCCCACAGAGCGCGCTCTCGCACGCCAGGCAGTGGTACGAGCCGCCGCCGCCGCCGCCACCGCCGCCGCCGCCGCCGCCGCCGCCACTGCCGCCGCCGGTGGGGACGTGAAGCACCATCTCTTGCAGGTTCACCACAGACTGGCCGAAGAAGCAGAGGGACTTCAGGTGGCTCCTCGCCGCCTCCTCGTCGCCGAAGCCCGCCTGGCACTTGCGGCAGACCAACTTGTACTGCACCTTTGGAACAATGAAGGGGTCGTAGAGGGAGTCCACACTTTTGCTTTCTGCTTCTGGCTCTTCAGGGGGTTTCGGCAGGAGGGGGGACACCTCACGGGGGGCGTTTTTCTGCTCTTCTGGTTTGGGGGGTTCTTTGGCAGGGTCTTTGTCTGGGGAAGCAGCCCCCTGGGGGACTGGGGTTTGGCTTGCTTTGGGCTGCTGCTGCTGCTGCACTTTTTGCTGCTGCTGCTGCTGCTGCTGCTGCTGCTGCTGTAGTTGCCGCTGCTGCTGCTGCTGGATCGCCTCCTGCAGACTCTGCTGGTATTGCTGGTACTGCTGGAGCAGGGAGCCCGGAGACAGCCCCATCAGGGCCTGCGACAGGGCAGGGCTGTAGGGGAACAGGCCTTCCATGCCATACATAGGCTGCAGGTACCCACTCTGCAGGGCGCCAGGGATCTGGGGGGCGTAATAAGGAGAAAAGCCTGGTACAAAGTAAGGAAGGAACTGGCTCGTGAGCAACGCTGTGGGGTCCGAAGTCAAGGCTGCCTGCAGGGCCTGCAGCTGGGCAGGGTCCACCGCATACTCCATAGCAGGCAGTGGGGCTGAGATGGTGGCTGCAGCCGCCGTGGGGGCCTCTCCCTTCTCCTTCTTGGGGACGGGCAGGGGTTCCCCTTTCCCTTTGTGTGCCTTTTCCTTCTCCTTTACTTTCTCACTGTCCTTGTCCTTGCGCTGCTGCTGCTGCGGCGGCTGCTGCTGCAGCGGAAGCTGCGGTGTCAGTGGTGGCTGGGCCGCTGGCGGCGGGGGAGGCTGCTGCACCTGGGGCTGCTGCTGGGGCTGGGGGGGCTGCTGAGGGGCCATCGCCATGGTGGCTTGTGCTGGGGTCGGGGAGCTCAGCGAGGCTGAGGACGGTTTATTTGGTAATCCAGAGGTGGGGAGGCCGGGGGAGGGAACTGTGGTGCTGGGCAGACCCATCAAATTCGGCTTAGGAGACGTTAAAGCTGAAAGGAATGGAGACAGAAAGAGAAATCAACGGTCAGTCTGGAGTGGCAAGGCTGGAAGCTCAAGATGTTTCACCAGTGTCACTGGCACAGAGTCTGAGCCGTCAAGGTTTACACTTGAAGGATCCTCTCAAAACCAACATTTTCCACAAAAGTATCCCACCAGGCTCAGGGTTGGATAGTCTCGTAATCTAATCTGGACCCAGTCCTGGGTCAGTTCCCAGACTTCCCCTTTCAGCTAAACAACTTCCAACACCTTCCTGCTCAATGTGCCACACCCACTAGTTTACATTTTCTTTGCCAAGCTCTCTCAGCTACCATTGCACTCCTCTCAATTTCAATTAGTCTGGAGGCTCCAAAACTAGCTGTTTCCAGCTGGGACCCATTTGAACCAGAGGTCTTCATGGAAGCTTCACAGAATTAGTTAGAGCCACAAAGCACCCCACCCCTCAAAAAAGTTGCCTGGAGGAGAGAGGTGACAGAAGAAGAAGGGCAGGGCGAAAGCCAGAAACCTGGGAAGGCCCAAGGCCACATGAACAAACAAAACAGGTTCTACACTTGTTTCTCCTCTCTGACTTCTGTTGCTACAGCTGAATGGATGCTTTAGGAAGGCAAAAAGAGAAAAGGATGAATGGGAAAGTGTGGAGGAAGGGCCTGGGAAGAAATCACAACAGTTCATTCAGGGAAAATTATTCCAGTGTCTTGGTCCAGCTGATCTGCTTCAACAAGTCTGTTGAATAACCATCTGGGAATAGGATTCTGGAATCTGCTAGAGAAATGACTACCTTTCCCTCCTGTCCCTGTTAGAATGATATATAGCAGGGCCAGAGGGGCCATAGATGCTTAAGAAGCCAGCCACAGGAATGGAGAAAAGGACTACCAGGTTTCTGAGACTCACAACCTACCCTAAAGCACCATTCCTTATGGATAGCAAAAGTCTCTGTCCATGTCACCAGGCTCACATGGATACGGCTTCGTCCTCAATCACACTCAGCCCTAATCCACCACTCCCTGCAAAGCCTTTACAAACCCCAGAGCCTAATATTCTTCCTGACCCATAGCTATCTCCTGAGTCTTCCGTTCCTTGGTAATTGAAAAGAGTATTGCAGCCGATAGCACACCAAACTTTAGGCGTGTTAAGACTAGCAAGGCAGTAGAGAAGGACATCATGATGGGGGGGCATAGAGTGTGCTGGATGATGAAATGCTAAGAAAGGACTGGAGTTGGGAGGGGCTTACAGGCAATAGCTCGCAGAACACCTCTACCTTCACCACATCTAAGAAATTAGATGTTAAATACCCCTTCACTTCAGAGAACACCAAAATATAAAATAAAAAATTGCACAGCCCTTCAACATTTCATCTGGATCACCTTCTGCCAGAAAGCTGGGGTAGGGATTCCATAACACAACACCATCTACCATCCTCATGGAAAAAAAAAAGTGAGAAAAAACTCTGAATCCTAGACCTGGGTGAAGACTATGTTGATTTCCTACTATAGTGGTACAGTGTTCACACTAATATCAAAATCCTCATATTTCAGATGAAACATGCAAGTGACCAATCCCAGACAAGCATCCATTAACACTGGATAACCAAGGAGAAGGTTCCTTCAGCATCACAGCATCCAATCTCCTCAGTGCACATAAGAAACCAGAAGGGATGGGAGTGACTCTACTCCAGAAAACTTAGTAAAGGCTTACTGGTTAAATTGGCAAAAGTAAGGCATAGAATAGATTATGAATTCTCAACTTGGGACATGGCTTTTTCTGTCTACACTAGGCAATGAACCTGCTCTAAGCTTTAAGTTCGGGACCACAGCCAAGAGACCAGTGGAGCAAGGAAGGAATGTCTAGAGATTTTCCCATTCCCTTGGTTTCAGGCTTTTAGGAGAAAGATTCAGGTCAGAAGGCCTTACGCTGACGGTGTGTCTTCAAACTGATGGTCTACAGAAGGATTCAAATTTTAAGAAACATTTACTGAATCCCTGCTATTTATCCAACTCTGCACTAGCCATGCTAGTTAGATACAGTAGCTCAAAGCATGCTCACAGTAATTCTGTGACCTCAGTTTTCTGATCTGTAAGGTACTTCATTCCCTTGAGATTTAGTCACGCACCTCTGGAGTCAGACTGACCCTGTGTGAATTATGGCTAACACACATCAGATGTGTGCCTTGGGCCCAGCAGTCAACCTCTTGGAACTTCAGCTTTCCACAACAGATGGTTGTAAGGATTAAATGAAAGACCACAGCATTGGGCCTGACATAATAGATGCTTCATACATACAAGTTTCTTCCCTCCCATTCCAGATCCAGCGCTCTTGAGAGCTGTGGTACCGTCAGGTGATGACAACTGAGCATGTCTGGCTGCCCTGAATAATTAAGAGCATATCTTTCTGTCTCTAGCCCACTCTAAGTGGTCAGAACCTGAGTAGCACTAAACATATACCTGTTGACTGACTGGCTCATATTGGGTGTTGTGGAAGGAGCACATAGCACTGGGAGCCCGGAGGCCTGGGTGGGAGCTCTGGCTCCTACCCTAGCTTGTTGAATGGTCTTGACCTCTCTGGGCCTCAGTTTTCTCATCTGTAAAACAAGGGGAATAGATCAGACATTCTGATTCTAGTTTTTTGCACATTATTACGATATGTTGGGCCTTCCCAAGCCCCTCTGCCAAGGTCCTGGGCTGCAAGGATAATTCAGGGCTTGGCCACTTTTCATAGCTTGTTTCCTGGCTTATGTCTAGCTAGCGTTGGCACCATTCTGTGACATGACTTGTCAACACATGTAAGCAACCACTTCTGTCTTAATGCTTTCTTTTTTTGTTCTCTTTGAATAAAATGCAGTAGCCTCGTGTTCTTAATATCACCAAAATTGCAAAATGTGGGATTAATTCAACCAGAAACTAGGACTGTTCTGGGAAACAAAGGGCCACAGGGACACATTTGGAAGGCAAGAAGGCACTCCTTTGGTGAATGTTACAGGGGGAACTTGCTGACTTGTGCCTAAGACTTACAGGGCCCTGGAGGTGAAGGTCCAGTTTAGGAAAGATGGCTGGATCTAGAGAAGATGGGTGAGGCCAGAGAAGGAAAAACAAGAGACATACATAGGAAGAATCGCAAAACTCCCTAATAAGTGAAAATTTGAGTACCAAGTATACATGATTCCAAATGGGCAGGGGGAAAGAAAGGCAGATGGGCAAAAGAAAATGAAGGGGTGACTGAGGACCCCTAAAATGTACCTTAGCATTTTTGCCTGGAGTACTAACAGAACCACAAGGCTGGTACAAGATTCCTGGTCATTGCATTCAAACAGAAAGGCAGTCTTGTTAGAAACTAAAAGAGTCTATTGTTCTGGCTAGCAGAGAACCTCCAGTAGTAAGAATCTACCACATAAGAGTTTGTTCCAGATAGCAGTTCTCCTGCCACGGTAGCTCTCAAAAAGAAGACAGGGACCCCAGGTGAGGGCAAAGAATTAAATTCTCTTAGACCCGTTTCCATGGGGCACCAACCAGAATTTGCTAGGACATTAAGTTGTCTTACATTTGCAACAAATATCTAGATGGGAATGGCATTTCCAAAAGGACTGACTGGAAGGGTCTATAATGGAAACTTCTGTTTTGAAAATCCGCAGGAACTAGCCTACCAAGACCCTCAAGTTCTTCCCTATATACACAACCTGATTTTGCTACTGAACACAAGGCATATGAGTGATTTTAGAGGAGACTGTTCCAATTAGGAGGTCCTGTCTCTGAACTAGAATGGCAAAGAACCATGTCCACATCAGCACTGGGGAGATTAAACAGAAGGAAACTGAAGTCTTGTTGCTTTTAGAGAACTAGAAAGGGAAGTTTCCTATCTGCCCAGCACTCGGAGGGTTGGGGTGGGGGTGGGGGTTGGCAAAAACCAAAATGCTAATCGGCTAGCTATTTAGTGCTGAAAATAATCATGTAGAGCAGAACCCACCTGTGTTGGATGGAGTAAAGCCTGGCAAGGAGGGGCTGTTGAGGCCAGGGAGCAAAACAGGAGGAATGCCCTGGAGCGCTGGATATGCTGTAGGAATATTAAGGGCCTGAAGAGGGGCGTTGTCAAACATCCCTTGCTGCTGAGCTGCCAGTCCAAGGACCTCATTGGCCTTTTTAATCCGGTCCAACTCTTGTTGAGCCATCAACTGACGTACAGTGGCTGGGTCAAAGTATTCTTTCTCCTTGTCTAACTGGCTTCCAATGGTGTCTTTAACTTTGGAGATATGCTGTTGGGAAAAAATATGGTCACGTACAGACAGCCGAGCGCTGTACTTGATGCCACACAAAGTGCACTCTGTTTTGGGTCCCTCATAACTTGTTTGGTTTATACCAAAATGCTTGGCCATGCTTAACTTGGACTTCTTTTCTTTTGCCCGGGCATTCTGGAACCAGACCTGAACGACTCTCTTTGGCAGTCCAATGTCATTGCCCAGGACCTCACACTCTAGCATAGTGGGCGTCCTGTAGTCATTAAAGCATGACTTGAGGACCTTCAGCTGCAGGTTGGTCATTTGAGTGCGAAAACGTTTCTGCCCAGGACGATCCCCACTGTCACCAGATTTGCCCGCAGATCCACTTGCACCAGGACTCGGGGAGCAGGGGTCTGCAAGGCTTGAGGTTTCACTGTAGTCCACTGTACCTTCATTGTCATATTCCTTGCTATAAAAGCTCGGGGCTGGGCTGACCAGACCAGATGACAACCGATCTTCATACTCGGACATTGCCATCATGGCTGCTTTGGTCAACCCTTCATTGGGTGCAGAAGAGGATTTGGTTTCAGTTGCTATTCCTGTTGCACTGTCGTTATCTGCATTGCCCTCGTCTCCAGTTGTGGTATCTGTGATTGCTGTGTTGACAGAGGAACAGTCATCGTTGTCCAGCTTAGTTTGGTCAAAGTTTAGGTTAACTGAGGACATCGAGGGGCTTTCAAAGTCTTCAATCCCTTCCACCTTGATGGAGGAAGGGCTAAGAAGAGTTCTGGGAGACAACTCCATGGTTTTACTCACAGGTGAGAGGGGGACACCCTGGCCATCACTACTGCTTGGGGGTAGGTGGGAAAAGCTAGTTCCATCAAAAATATCTCCTTTCATCTGGAGACCCCCATCACAGTCTAAGAGCATCGCAGACAGAGTTAGGTTGTAGCCAGCTCTCTTGGCTTCATGCCAGTGACGGGAGCGGATATGAGCCTCGAGGGCAGTCTTGGCTTTGAAGAGTGCTCTGCAAAAAGGGCATCTCCTATGGGCCTGAGCTGGGCCCACAGCCCGGAACTGTCCTTTCCTTTCCCGAGCTCGGGTGTTCTGAAACCAAACCTGCACCACACGTTTCTTCAAGCCCACCTCATGTGCAATGTGATCCAGCATCTTTCGAGTTGGATTGGAGTCCAGCAGATACTTCTGGTAGAGAATTTCTAGCTGTTCCGGTGTGATGGTTGTCCGCAAACGCTTGTCTCTCTGAGGCTCCTCTCCCCCTGTCACGCTGTCATTTTCGCCAGGGCTTGCACTGGCCTTTTCCTCCAGCTTCCTCTTCAGAGTGTTCATCGTGGAGGTTGGAGTTGAAGGAGAAGTGGCTGAGCTCGCTGGAATCTGAGGTATGGCCCCAGAGAGCAGCTGGCTGGCCAGGAGTGGGTTACTGGGATCAAACAGCATGAAAGGCATATCCAGTGACCTGTCCAGAAACTGGGGGTGGATGAACTGGTTCTGTGCACTCAGGAAGTGAAGCTGCTGATGCTCTTGCCAATGCTCAAACGATGGAAATGCTAACTTGCACTGGTCACACTGGTAGGGGATTAGCTGAGGAGGTAGGTTTGCCAATTGCTGAGGAGTTGATGTGTGGAGGGGTTTGAGGGGCAGATGGGAGAGCTGGGAAGGACTGGGGCTCGACTGGGGTAAGGGGCACTGAGGAGGGGGTGCCTGTGGAGGAGGCTGTGGTAGTGAAGGCAGGGAAGCCAGCTGAGGGAGCTTTTGCTGGGGTGCACTAGTCTTCTGCTCGGGCTGGTCTTGCTGCTGCAGCTCTGGCTTTGGTTGGCCTTGCTTTTCTTGGGTTTGGTTTGGCTGTGCGCTGGGAGGGTCAGCCAGCTTTGGTTTCTCATCATTTGCCTCTGTTTTTGAACTGAAGCTGGCTAGTTCGTCAGCCTCGGCTGTAAGCTGCAAGAAAGCAGAGGAAGCCGTATTATTGGCTGATGGTGCTGGGGCACTGTAAGCCTGTGAGGGCATCGGGGTGCTGCAGGAAGAGCTGGTGGGTGTCAGGATTTCCATGGCATCCATGGAATCCTCATTTTGGCTGTCGTCCTGCCCCTCCTCATCTTCGTCCTTGTAACACAGTTTCTTCTGGTGCTTGATGAGATCAAAGATGCGCTGAAACACCAGGCTACATTTTTTGCACTGGTAGTTCAAGTTGCTTGTTCGAATGTATCTGTCATTCGTAAGCTCACGCCGCTCCCCATCTTTGCCCTCTCCCTGATTCTCATAGTTTTTCCTGGCCTTCTGTCGAGCATTCTGAAACCACACCACTATGACTCGAGTTGGAAGGTTCAGTAAATTAGAGAGTTGCTCAAATTCATCATCCTTTGGGTAAGCATTGGCATCAAAGAAGTCCTGTAAGACCCTCAGCTGGTAGTCTGTAAACCTTGTTCTTGAAGACCTCTTGCTTCCCCAGTACTCCTGCTTCTGAGGTTCCGGCGAAGGGGGCCGGGAGTCAATCTTGAGCTCCTCCAGGCTGGTGATAGGAGGATTACTGAAGTTGTAAGGCGAGTCCTTGTTACGCTGCCGCTCTTTGAAGAGAGTGTTTCTGAACCAGTGCTTGATCACTTTCTGGGGCAACCCGGACTTGTCTGCCATCTCTTTGATTTGCTCTTCGCTGGGGGAGTTGTTAATGTCAAAATATTGCCGCAGGACCCGGAGCTGGTCATCTGTGATCCTTGTGCGAGGCCTCTTGTTCTGCTGCTGGAGCAGGGTTGGATTGAGCTGATGCTGGTACAGCTGGGCCAGGTCCGCAGGCAGAGGCTCCACCGGTCCAAGCTGAGGGGGCAGCTGAGCTGGCAAGGTCTGCAGCGGCATTGTCTGCATCATCAGCGGTGAGAAGATGGGCAGCTCCATTGGCATGGAGAGCTGCGTGAGTGGCACGGAGGGCTGGGCTGGAGCAATCGTAGGCGACGTGATGGGTGGGGCAGATGCGGGAATGGCTGGCGTGGAAGCTGGCTGAGGCGGTGCTGCTGGAAGGGGTGGTGGAGGGGGCGGAGGGGGAGGCGGCGGTGGCTCTGGGGTCTGGGGCCTCAGGGGGTACAGTTTATCATAGTGCTCTCTGTACTGCTTGGCAAACCTCTCAAGCTGTTTAAAGGGAAAATAATTCTGATGAACGTGCTCCTGATGACTCTTTAAAATCAAGATGTTGGAGAACAACTTGCCACAGGAGTCGCACTCGAGCTTTTCCAGGCTCTCTCCCTGTTCAGTCTTCTCATTCTTTTTCTGCACCTTCTGCTTGTTCTCATTATACTGAATGACCAGCTCAAAGCCAAAGTTCTCCAGCAAGGCCTTGGTGGCGTTCCCTCTGGCATCCGAGGCGATGCGTGGAGGAAGCATGGAAGGCTCAGAACTAACCCCCGGTGCCAACTCTTTCTTCTCTTTGGCCTTCAAGGCATCTGGCAGCGATTCTTTCAGGCCCATGTTGCCCTCTCCCCCCTCAGCACCATCCCTCTCTCTCTGGCTTTCTTTTTCCTTTTCTTTGACAACCAATTTGTTTTTCTTTTCAGGGTGCTGGCTTGGCTGAAGGAGGGCAGAGTGACTCTGGGATAGAGAGAGTTGGCTTTGCTGCGGCTGCTGTTGTAGGATCTGCTGGTGGCTCTGCTGTGGGATCTGAACCTGAGCCTTCAGATCCTCCAGCAGGCCTGGGCCCGTCCCGGTCAGCGTCAGTGCCCCACTGGTCACTGGCAAGCTTACCTCGGGGTTGAGCTGGAACTCAGCACTGGGGATGTAGAAAGGAAAGAGGAGATGCTGCTGCTGCTGCAGCTGCAGCAGGGTCTCAGTGGTCATGGGGAAGTGAGGAAGGAGGGTGGGGTTGAACAGCTGAGACTGGATCAGGGCAGCCTGCTGCTGCAGCTCCTGCTGCAAGTGAGCTTGAACTTGAGCCTGGGCCTGGGCCAGTGTCTGTGCTTGCTGCTGTTGTTGCTGTTGCTGCTGTTGTTGCTGCTGCTGCTGCTGCTGTTGCTGCTGCCTGGATGCGATCATATCTGCCAGTTTCTTCCGATTAGCCTCCTTGGGCTCTGAAGGCGAAGCGATGGTGGCACCGATGGGATTCCCCAAGGGTGGCATCCCGACACTTTCAGTGGGCACTTGGCTCAGTAAGTTGGAGCTTGGAGCGATGCCAGTACTGCTTGGATTGGTGGTGGTAAAGGTGTTACTACTACTGGTGCTCACAGGACTTGGTGTGGAAGAGCTCAGGGAGATACTGCTGCTGTTCCCAGTCCCATTGCTACTGCCACTTGCAGCTTCCAGCTTCGCTGCCCGGGCCTTGGTTTGATGCAACACAGACCTCATGTGGATCTCCAGAGTGGAACTCTGGCTGTAGGCCACATTACAAGTGTTACACTTAAAAGGTTTGTTGTCTGGGCTGCTGGTGGGTTCTGGCTGACCGGTTGCTGATTCTTGAAGGGCTCTCTTTAACTTATGCAGGTGGGAGACAGAATTGTAGTGTACCAGCAGAATATTCTTTTGAGTGAAAGATTCCTTGCAGACGGTACACTTGTAAGGGCGAGAAGGGTCTAGAAATTTTTCCATGGTAAAATTGGGGCCTTTTCTGAAAGGTAGAGCTCTCTTTGGCTCTGAGCCTGAGTCTTCTTGTACTGACCCAGAGTCACTGCCCGTTGGGCTCTGTTTATCTTCCAAGTCACTCTCTTCCTCCTTATCTTCCTCAACGATTATGGTATGGTCCTCAGCCAGGGTGGGGTCTCCCATTGCCAGGAGGTCCCCATTGGCCAGAAGGCCACCATAAAGCTGCTGGATGTCAGCCTCGCTCAACTCTAGGTGGCTTGTCTCGAGGTGTTTTTTCAGAGCCTGGAATGTTCGGAAACTGCGCTGACAGAGACAGCACATGGTGGCAGCTCTGATCACGTGGTACTGAGAATGGAGCTGCAACTTTTCAATGGTCTTGAAAGCCAGGCTGCACTGATTACAGCGGTACTTGTACACATGGCGATCTGACACAGGCAGCTGAGGCCTTTTGGCATGCACCTCGTTGAAATGTGTCTGAAGGGCTGCAGAAGTTTTGAAAACCTGATTGCACCCCTTCTTCCAACAGAGGAAGCCTGAATCTTCTCTCACAGAGCCTGGATCAGCAGAAGACGGTTTCAAATCTCCACTTTGCTCTGTGCTTACAGATGGCAAGATGTTCTTTCCCAGATCTTCTGAAGCTTCTGTTAAAAAAAAAAAATCAGACCCAAAGATAAAGAAGACTTTGTTTCAAGGACAGCACCTAGAGCAGTTAGGTTTCCTAACCTAGCCAGGCCTCATGAACGCAGAATCTGATGACAAGGGAAGTGCCCGACCTGAACGACAGAGTCTCTGTAGAGAGCCTCCTGCTTTCTTTTGTTCCCCCCACAGCGTACATATTATAAACAGGGTACACATGAACAGAGATGAGTAAAAGGAAATACAAAAAGTATCAATTCATAATAGACGTATGTCATCACAGATCCAACGGGCTTTTAAACTGTATTTAATTGCTTGACTCAGATTCCTCAAGAACTGGTTTGAAGGTTACTGGGGTCTTAGCCTGCATTTTCCTTTTATGTTCATCTTTTATGAAGTCAGAAGGAGCACAGTGGGGCTGAAGTGTAGAATACAGGAATTACTGTTGTCCTAAGTTGTAGGAGTTTACAATAACCACTGTTTATTGCACTATAAGAAATTTTAGGACATAAAACTTTAAGCATTTAATTTCCTCTTATAATGTGACTCTGTTCAATAAACAATGGACATTCAAGTGGCCAATTACTAAAATACATTAAAAAATTTTTCTACAATGAGACCATCACACCCATAAATATCCTGACCCTTTATCAGGTCATTTGTCCACTGCCTAATAGGGAAACATCACAAAGGAGGAGGCCGGGCAGTAGTGTGGCTGAACTTTTCCCTTAAATCTTAGGTGTGATAAGAGGCAAAAGATGTAGGACATCCTCACAGAGGTCTAACAAGCCATCTGGCTAGGTGCCACTATATGGCACCCATAATTGCAGAACATTTGTCTATAGCAGTGTTCTTTCCAAATGCATCTCTAGGCTTTATCCTAAGGTCATCCTGGAAGACTCAGAGAACTCTGTGCAGAGACAGCTCCCAGAAGGATAACTCATCCGGTATCCATAAACATCAACGCACATGTTCCACAAGTTCCTAATAATTCAGTCTTCAGAGATGTAGTACTTAATGGCTTAGGATGCTGGGTCATGAGCCTACTGACTGAGTTTTCAGTTATCCACTCCCTAATGGTATAGTCCAAGGGGATGTGTGTACATGCCAAAATTCCACTTGTTCTTATACTGATTTTTTTCTCACTTCAAACCATATGAATAATATACAAATACACGCCAAGACCCAGAGTGGAAACGAGCCCATGACAGTGTCCCTCATCTCCTGATCAGCTACATTCAGCTGGGGAGTATTGTAAAAAATTTCTGGAACACTTGCTCCATGAAAATTTCGGCCCAAGATTTCACTTTATTTCAACTGCTAGGGGACAAGAATAATGATACTCACCAGGTTGCTTTCCTGCCTCTTCCAAATTGGAATTCCCATCTCTATCTGGAACAGCTGCCGGGAGGAACATGCTGCTGGGCATCACCATCTCTGGGGTGGTCACCTAGGAGCAAGAGGCAGAGAAATAGGGAGAGTCAAATGGAGACGAAAGAGACACTAAATAGGAAATATTTTTAAATGATTTAATAAGCAAAACTAGCCTTCCCCAGTGTAAAACTAGAGGTGTCACTTTTCATAGCTCACTGAAGATTCATGTTTATTAGACAAAGCTCACATCAGTCAAAAGTGTTTCTGCGGTTACATTCTGGACATAATTAGCAGTGCACACTTGAAGAATAATCTTATTATTAATATTTTTCCTTTATGCAGAATTTTGACTTTGATCACTGACAATGTTTTGTCATGGGCTGTGAAACTTCTTGTGCAACCAATTAGGTAGATAAGTTGAAAGGCCCACCTTAAGCTGCTGAAAACATAATAAGGGCCCTAATTAAATCATACCTAGTAAAGTACACTGTAATCTTGAAGCAGGGAGCATTGTAGTACTGTTTTCAAAATGTATTCAGGCAAGAAGAGGAGGGAAGTAAGAGTGAAGGAAAGGGTAAGAAGAAGAGAAGAGAACAAAGGGAAGGCTAAGGACACGCAGACACACTGGCAGATTTTCCAGGAAACAACATTTTGTAACCCTTTACAAGCTGACATCAAGCACAAACAAGCATTTCTTGTGACTCACTAAGCCAGGATTTCTTCTGGAGTCTTTGCCCAACATATACAACACAGGGAACCTCTGGCCAGTGTCCCAGCTGTGGAGAGTGGCCTGCACGGCATTCTACAACAGGGCAGCTCCACCTTGATCATGGCCATCGTTCCCTAATATAGCAACTCCAGAATTAGCCTGGATCCAAATGGCTACAATTTTACGTCAGATCCTTAGACATATCTTTAGGCCTCCCTGCCATATGGCCAGAAGCTTGTTCAAACAAATTTGCCCTATGTTAATGTGACAAGCAGCCCTCAATATCCAATAGAAAGATAAAAGATTTTTCATTTAGAAAGAAGCAGTATGCATCCCTCTGCCTGATATGGACTGGGGAGGTTAGGTGGTGATATTTCCAAATGAATTAGAAATCGCCTACCATTTGATGACAGCCTGAGAAATGGAACTGACCTAGAGGTTATAGGAACAGAAACTACAGTCACCATTAACCTTCCTACAGGGCACCCAGCCCCACTTGGACACATTTTCCCATCAAACATGACTTTACTACATTATCTTTATTTTCTTTTGCAAAGATTGGACCACCTAAGTTTTGGTTCAAAATGAAATATTTTAAATAAATTACTATTAATTTTTAATGGTTTGAGGATGACAACTTTGTTCACAATAGCTGCTGACAAGTCCATTAAAATCATCAGTGATCGGCTAAATAACTAGCGGAAGCCCAGACAATGGCTCCTATCCATACCAAAAAGATAACTCTTCATCACATTTAGGGGTATTAGAAAAATGCCAGCAACCCAGATGCCAGTGGGCGGAAAAATTAAGCAACAGGCATGATGGAGAAGGGCTCTGAGAAACCCTGTGTTTACAAAGAGCAGGTGCATGGCAGGTGAATGTGTATGATACAGCATTCTTGTTCCCGCAGACATCTGCACCCTCACATAAAACTCATTGGCAGCTGGTTAAGGCTAGCTGTTGATGAATCGTTAAGAATGGAGTGGAGATTGCCAAACTCATTCCATCTATTTTCTTTTTAATAGAAAGCATTTCTGACCAGTGTGGTTGGGGAGTCCAGCGGGAATCCAAGAAGTGAAAGGTCACCGATTAATTTATAGTCCTCAGCCGAGGGGAGCACGAGGTTGGGGGTAAGAAGGGGAGAAAAGGAAAGGAAAAAAGACTCCCCCCCCCACCTCCTTTCTCGGTTGTAGCTGCAGGATCAGTCCTTTCCTGGGATCTTTAGGAATTATGAAAAATGAATCACGAGAAATAAAAAAAAAGCCCTACAGAGTAAAAAAGAATAAAATTATCTAACACCTCAGCTGCACATCATTATAGAAAACTGTGGGCTTTTTATACACATTACAGTAAGGCAGACATCCCCTCTAACAGACTCAGTACGACGGATCAGTAATTGTTTTCATACACTTTAATTAGAAAAACTCAGATGGCTATGAATAATAATGGAAAAGAGAGACTTTTGCACTTGAAAGGTTGAAGTCAATCAAGTGTGAATGACGGCAAAAAAGAAAAAAAAAAGACACCAATTCATCAGCCCTCTGTTGTCTCGCTGCGACTTTAATCATAATTCCTGATTGGGATTCAAGAAGGCAGTAAGCAGCGGTTCTTTGTCTGCCTTCACCTTCCATCAATTAAGTCTCCCCGAAATATAATCATCAACCTCACATGCTCCTCTGCATCTTAATCTAGGCCTCCAAACCTGTAAGTCTTGCCCCATATGTGTTTAAGTAACTACTTTTATCCACCTACATCTTCTCATCTATATAGTATACCCAACCTCTCCCTGAAAAAAAAATGGTTTGGTATATGTGATTTTTTTTTTTTTTTTGAGTTGGAGTCTCACTCTGTCACCCAGGCTGGAGGGCAGTGGCCGCTTCCGGCCACCGCAGCCTCGACCTGCTGGGCTCCGGTGATCCTTCTGCCTCAGCCTTCCAAGCAGCCGGAATTACAGGCATGCGCTACCACGCCTGGCTGGTTTTTGATTTATTGTAGAGATGAGGTCTTGCTGCCCAGGGGGGTCTCGAACCCGCGGGCTCAGGCAATCCACTCACCTCAGCCTCCCAAAGGCGCGGGATTACAGGCTGAGCCACCGAGCCCGGCTGGTATATGTGATTTTAACGGGAAAGAAATTCCCAGAGACAAAGAGGAAGATCCCTAAAGAGAATCCTAAGGATCTAGAAATTTTGGTAGAGTCTATCTGTGCATGTGTCTGAACACAGGTGAAGATGGAAGCTGTCTGGCTGCACAGGCTACTGGAAGGCCCCAAGGCAGTTCTCTGAGAGTAGTGTGCCTGCGCCCATTCCTTCATTTCCTACCAGCTTCCAAAAGTTTGCACTCAAGGCTTGCATGCTTTACCTTAAAGAGCCATAAACTTAATCCTGACAACAGAACTCACCGAGGAGTCCATTCTGCTCACTGGGTAGATGTATCCAAAGGCAGATTTTCTCAACACTTGCCTTGGCACCCTCTTTGTTTTCCAGTCTAGTTACCAAACTGCCTGGAATTCAGACTGAGCCATACTCTGATGGACAATTGAAAGTGGGAAAGTCAGTAACTCAACTGAACTGAGCATAGGTCTGTAAGGGTCTTCATTTTCACTAAGAGCATTGAAGTACATAAGTTTATGGGATGACAAAACCTAGTTACAGTGTAACCAAGGCCATCCCAAGGATGCCCAGACTTCAGAGGCTCTCAGATAACTGGCTTTACCACCAGACTTCCCTGCACAGCCAACACAGGTACTTTCTCTCTCTCCCTCTGCCCCTCACCTCTGTCTGCTCACCCTTCTCCCCCATCCAAACCCCCAGCCATGGACTCAAAGCCAGACAAAAAAAGTACTGAGATTTGGCCAGATAGTAGTACACAATCAGTCTAAGCACTTACACTTTATACAATGACTGTACTAACTATGCTGATTGATTCTTCTAATAATCCATATATCAGTAAACATTTAATACATTAAATTATGTCCCCCAGGAATAGCCTTGAGTGACTCTGTTCATCCATTCATTTGGCCATCATTTACTAAACACTGTAGAGGGTCCATCTGGTGCATGCTTATGTGATAAAGAGAGCAAGACAAGGTCCCTGTCCCCAAGAAGCTCATGATCCAGAATAATTAACCTTTTAGAGGTCACAAATGCCTTGGAAACCTCTCATAGAGGTTTTAGACTCTAAGAAAAATACTTTCACAGACAGAATATAGCACATAATTGCAGGAAATCACAGGCTCCCCAGAGGAAAATCCATGGACTCAAATGAATTGCCCTTTATCTACTAAAAGAGTGACATAGGTCCATAAATACCTAGTTCCAACCTCCTCCTAGTCTGGTTCTTTGTTATTTTGTATTATGAGTTAATACCATCAAGATTCTATGAGACGAATGGACCTTAAAGTCCCAAGCACACCTTATAGAGCCCAGAGTCTGAGATGTGGGTCTGGTTCCCACTATGTCATTTGGAAGGGTCTGCTGATATCTATTCTTTCTTGGTAGAAGGTGGAGTAATTAGGAACACCATCCCACCACCCATCCCCACGCCAGCAAGGTCATAGATGTGGGATGGCCAAATACAACCTGTACCACCAAGGTTACACTTTGTCAAGTTCTTATGGGACTGGTTCATGCAAATTCACCTCTTAAGGCTACCCTCAGATCTAGGCATGATCAGTGCAACCAACACATTCCATGAAATGCAAAAAAAAAAAGAAAGAAAGAAAAAGAAAAAGTGCTGAACCTGGTTTCTCTGAGAACTTTATATTTACAGAGTTGGCAATGCTCAATCAAATAGGGTTTCTTTCTGAAAAGCCAATGATTCCAAGTGAAAGTGTAGATATTCCAACACCTAAACTTCTGAAGAAGCCTCAAATCCTTCACTTTTTAGTGAAAATCAATAGAACGAAGAACCTTAGACACAGAGGAAAAGAGTACAGGCCTCAAGCACAGACCCAGCTAATCTTGACATCCTTGTAGATAACGGACTGGTTCTGCTCAAAACATTAAAGCATGACATTAAAAACCAACTGGTATATCTAAAGCTGACTGCTCCAGTGAGAATCCAGTTGTTCACTTCCTCCCCTGTGGCTAGACAGCCACTGGAGCCCACTAGCTGGTTTCTGCATGTCTGTAGTCAACAAACTGTTGAGCTTCGCAGTTTTGCTTGTTTTTTCTTGTACGGCCTTCTAAATATGCCAGGGAGGGCACTGGACTATGGGGTCTGGAGACTAGCTTCTTACTTTTTCTTGTTTCTTTTCTAAAACTACTCCAGTGTGTTGCTTCATGCAATTTTTAAAAATACGTAAAACTCATAAGAAAAAAAAAAACTGTAGGGCCATATTAACATTCATGTGGACCAAACACAAATGCAGCCCAGAGTCAGATTTTTTAAACTGAGAATAAGATCGAAAAAGAATTGGGTAGGAGCACAGGAAACGCATGAACATACTCATGCATGCAGGCAGAGAGAATAGAGAGCTGAGAAGGAGAATGAACTGGAGAGAAAAGCTTCATTAGACTCAGAGAGGCTAGCAGTGGCAGTATACCAAGGTCACTTCTAATTTAGACCATCTAATTGGCAAACAGGCTCCAAATGGCTATCATCTCACAGGGCTTGGAATTAATGAAGCCCGATTATTTTCATTACCTTCCTCTGAGAAGGGGACAAAAGTAAGCGAGCTGGTACCCAGGTGGGTGTGACAGCCCCAAGGCCAGTGGCCACCAGAGAGCCCCAGCGTGGGTGGGGCCAGATGATCAGCCTGTCCCAGAGAAACACAGGCACACATGGAGCACAAAGAATCACAGACACTGACTGAAAGATCACAGGTGACAAACTATTGCTCCCAAAAGAGAGATACAGAGAAAACTGTAGGCAGTGCAGGGCCAGGAGCATGGAAGTGAAGTCTGTGCATGTACAAAAAAATACGGAACAATTAACTATCAAAGGGAGAAAAGATGTGGGGCTAGAGAAAGATGCATTCCTGGGCTGCTTGGGGGCCAATCCCCATCTCCACTGTGAGGTCATATTTTGTTAAGTGATTAAGGAACAAAGACAATTTCCCCATATTAGTGCTCTAGGGTCCCAGTGGTGTGTCCTGTCACTTAGAAAGACAGCGATCAATTAGAATAATTTAAGAGTATTGAAATGCATGGTAGGTGGTCTTTCCCATTCTCATTCTGGGGCCAGAAGCAGGGTCCCCCTGCCTTCAGCCCTCCTTTCTTGAAAGATTAGGAAAATAAGGGCACAGAGCAGCAGCTCTTGCATTCCTTCCACCAGTTTGAAACCTAGAGCTTCTCTAAATAAGTAGACGTGAGACTTTGAGATGTGAAACTGACACTGGGGCAGGCTGCCCAGCCAGATGTGGAGGGGCACTTGTCTCAGCTTCCTTAAGCTTTATAGATTTCTTTCTTTCATATGATGTGTGCAAAGATACCCTCTGGAGCTCTGTTTCCAAAGGCCAAGTCGAATGAAGTGCTGTGGGTGCAGTTTCCATAGTGGAGGTCCAGCACTGCAATTGTTCTTAGTGGAGAATATTTCTCAAGCCCCCTCTTCAGTCAAAAGAAGGGGGCCCATGGAAGACATAGATATGAGATGCAGAGCATAAGCAAGCAGCTGTTTCCATAGCAACAGACATATTAGACACTGCAGGTTCCTGAAAGCTGTCTGATAAGGTATTATTAAATGAAGCCTCCTCAAAACGCTCTCCATTTACAACTGAACGGAAAGACATTGTGTAGAAAGTAATCTATTCCCATTTATCAGGGTGGAATTTACTTTTAGTGGGACTGAACCAAATTCAAGCTAGATCCTGAGTGCGGGTTTGGACCCAGAGAGCAAGAACTATTTAGAAAATGGAGTTCTTCTGATTTGAGGGGCATTTCTCATCGTACTATTTTCACAGTTTCCTCCTCTGGTTAGCTATGAACAAATAGATATATCATCAGAAGCCTAACCAATACTCTTCAAGAGCCAATTTTCTAATAAAATTACAGTAAAATACCCTCCAGGGGCATGATTTTAACCGCAAGTTCGTTATACTCAGTTGTAAAACAACTGCAAATTGTTTTAACACCAAACTTTTCAGAGGAAAGACACTGGCATCTGTTTTGATTCATCAGGGCAGAGACCAAGATCAGTATTCCAGCCTTCAAACAGGATTCTGGGTTCACCCTGTGGTATGGCTACAAATTCCCGCTCTAACCCTGATTGCCCATCTTTTTCTGCTGAACTAAAGGGTAAAGGTGGAAATGCATCATTTATGGCTCAATGCAGACCATTCTCATGACTGGACAAATCAATTTAATACAATAGCCATGCCATTACTCCATCTTCCCATGCAAAAAGAGTGCAAAGTCATCTTTATATATTCCCCTTTTAAGTAAAAAGTAAAACACTTTGATTATATTTCCCACAACTTTCAACTTTATTTCTAGAGCCATTAACTTTTTCTTGTTGATAACAAATCAACTTCCTAAAACCACAACATTCCCCACAATTTGCACACTTCTCAGAAATGTCCAGAAAACATCTTCATTGTCAGCTATGGAAAGATGAGGCACATAGGAGTTTCTATATAAGGTACCAAGCATAACCCCCTTAGGGAACAATTTCTCCTTCAAAATTGTGTTGACAGGAGTTCTAGAACAGGGTTTACTAACCAGCTCTGTGTATCCTTATGCTCCCTGACATTGTATACACAGTTTTGTATTTGCAGAATATTTGATGGACAATCTATAAAGTGGTTATCAAATGTTAGCGTGCAAAGAATAACCCAATATGAATGTCATATAGCTTTCATCAGAGTCTTCAAAAGTTACTGGATAACTTTCAGATATATCCTAGGGATTGGTACTCAAGCAAACACAGCAATAATATTCTGCCCTTGAAGTCTCTGTTGGTAAAAGAAGGTTCACAGTGATTATTGGACTCACCACTTGAAATGTACCTTGCTATTGCTGTTACAAAAATATGACAAACAATGGATATTTGAAATATAATTTACACTCTAGTCTTTAGGGATGTATAAATGAAATTTTTACTCTTTGATGTAAACCAGTCATGCAGGGAGGGGCACACCTCATCAACAAGGGTACCTGCATATAAATGAATGTTCATTATGAACATTTGTATACCTAACCCTGAATTGTACCCCCCCCAAAAAAAACAATCATCCAAAAAAACCAGTCATGTAGGTCCACAGTTCCTAGATTTAGATTAAATAGCAAAAATAATCACCTGAGCAAAAGAACTATGTAGGCCAATATTGAAAATGCTTCCCTCTTCACACTTCTTTCTGTTCCTTCAGAATCCCACGATTCCAAGGCCATCAGCTAGGAAATAAGATGGGGGCTGGGAAAACCCCCTTGTTATTTCCAAGGCTGGTAAGAATGCCAAGGAAACCTGTAACATGGAAACCCACCCATCCACAGGAGGAGGACTTCATTGACAGAGAAGCCTTACACAGTGTTCAGCAGCCTATTTGAAAATAACCATGGAAAGTAAATTTATACTTGAAAGATTTCTGAAAGGCAACTCATGCTAGGTCACCTTTGAGTTTCTCATTGGCTGTTAAAGTTCTCTTGATGTATCAATTATATGTTCCTCATGACTAAACATCATTTATGACATTATTCATTAATTTTGCATAACCAAATGGAATAGGAAATGCCTAGAGGTGATATGTCTGTGACCTGCACATAACATGGAATTCTGAACAGACTACCTCTCTGGGAATCTTCACATGAAAAGGCAACCCAAATTAACTTCATATTACTCCACTGCTGAAATAATGCTAAGCTAGAGGTCTAGTTCTTTGGTGGTTTTTTCCTCTAGTAATCAGGAAAGGGGTTTCAAAGCCGCCTCAACAAAGTCAAAAATAGGACACGTGCAGTACTTTGAGAAGCTTTTACATTATGATTAGATTTAAATGCTTATACTCATCTTTTGGGCCATGCTTACAATGATCACCTAGAGTCATGCTATCAAAACCTGCAGTTGTAGCAACAACATGTTCAAATACAAAACCTGCACTCATTAATCAACATATTATATCCAACGGAGCATTTTCCTGCTTTGAGAAACTCCCATATTATAGAGTTACACCCAGAGTTGAAAAATGTGGGTTCAAATCTCAACTCTGCTCTTTACAAATGTCATTAAGTCAATCAACATCGTTGAGCCTCCATTTCCTCATCTGTTCAAGGGAACATTTTTTAAAAAATAGTTGTTGCAAGGATGAAATGAGAAAGAATGAAGTTAAGAGCAGCCAAGACCATGATCTACTCAATAAAGACTTGAAGAATCTGAATAATTAGCTCTTCATATAAATGACTAGCTAATTCATGCTTCTGCCTCCTGAGGCAAGAGAAGATGACAAGGGAAGTTGAGAAACATGTATTTAGCACTTTGGGCCATGGTCATGCCACATCTAAGTACAGGTACAGTAGAACAAAGGTCACAGAATGAAAACAACTTTCTGAAACATCCACTCTACACTGGCTTTCCTGTCCAACAACATAGTATCTTACCCATGTTACTGTGTCACCTTTGACTCCTGGAGAAAGAAAACCACAGTATCCTGCTCCTGGCTGCCTTACCGTCATAATGAGCTTCTCCACGCAGTCGGGTGCCACGCTGTGGAGGTGCGTGAGGTGCAGCTGGAGGTGGATCTTGTTGTTGAGCATGTCCTGGCACAGGGGGCAGCGAAGCATGGGCTGCACCGAGTGCTGTGTCATGGCATGCACCCGAAGCCGGTTGACATCAGCGTTGCTGTACTTGCAGTAGGGACACTGGTACATCTGTGGGGAACACACCCACCACTCTGGCTGAAGCTTCAGTTCCCACCAGCACGAGAGTCCGCCCCAAGCTTGCCCACCAAAAGTGCATTCCCCACCAGTGTCCAAAACACTCCCCCACATGAGCAGAGCCCCTTCCAGCCTCACCTGCTCTGATTTGATCTCCTCAGATGTTTTTGGTCGCTTTGAAGAGAGGGGAGAGTCTGAACTACCTGGGAAGGAGATGCGTTTGGATGTTGCAGGAGAATCTGTCAGCTCCTTCTCTGCTTGGCTGGACGGTGCTAGAAGAAAAAGTGGAAGATGCAATACAGCAGCCAGACCAGGCCAGCTCCCAGAGGGTTTGTGTTGGGTGAAAATCAACATTCATTTATAGCACAGGATTTTCTTAAAACACCAAAATTCAAGAAGGATGAACATCCGGACTGACTTATCAAGCATGTTGGAAAAGAAGCAAGTGTTTCTTCCCCCCCCCCGTGAATTTCTGTCACTACTTTAACAACTGAACATTAAGAAAAGAAGGCAAAGAAATGGAATAAAAGGCTTTGGAGTTGAATTAAGCTAAATTCGGTCTGTCCTAACCTCCCCTATCTAGACAAAATCTGCTGGCTTGTAGGGGCAGTAGGGTTGAGGGTGGGTGGAAAGTCTCACCAATTGCTTTGCCAACCCGAGCGCGAGAAAGGCTCTGCTTCAGAAACTATGGGCTTATGACTTTATTGTCCCACGTCTTGGAATCACAACATGCTATATCATAACAGGTAGCATGATAAATATGATCTGAGAAAGGTTCACATGGATAGCTGCACACCAGTATATGGCGGGGAAATCACACTGGGGCGGTTTGCTTTTCAGGAAGAAATAATTGCGAAGTGGAACTAGGCAGGGCACGAATCCAAGTTATAATCTAGCCAGTGCTCCAGACACAAGAATTTGTTCAGAGTGGGTGGTTAGAGAGAAGGTTTCCTGTCTGCTTGTCCAAACCATGCCTCTGCACCCCTCTTGCCCACGCCACCCCCCCCAAAAGAAACCCATTAACTAATGAGACTCGAGTAGCAAATAGTGGGTATGGAAGCACTGATGGAAGGAGTTCTCCAAAGCATGGAAAGGGAACTGAGAGATTTTGATAAGAAAACAGCTAAGGGTTAAGCGTTTAACCAGGATAAGGAAGGCTCCTCCCATATAAACACAAATTCCAACATGGCTGGATTTGGTTGTTCCAAAACCTGGTCAGTATCTGAGGGCTGAGTCTTTCACTTGTTTTAGACATGGTATTCCATTTTTCATAATTTTGCTTAAAGCAATAAGAAAAAAATGGTAGGAAAAAATATATACTCACTGCCCTCATCAAAAATTATATAGCTCAGCATTGAGGTCACTGGTTTAGAAAGTCTAATTTTTATTCTTTGGTAGAAACTGTTTTCTGTCTCACCTTGTTTAGTTACCTAGCATGTATTTTCACTTTATGTTCAGCTTTGAAATTTGTTCTGATACGGGCACCAACATGCTGTCATTACAGACATATACTTTAATAAACAATTTTAGAAAATCAATTTTATTCATTAAAATTATAAGGCCACAATGTAATTTTGAAAAAAAAAAAGCCAAATGCAGGAAATACTATATTCCAGGAAGTTGGTGCTCTTCCCAGAATGCACATCTTGTGACCTTTAACACCAGTATCTTGGTAACCTGGTCTACATAAGTTTGTAGGACATCTATTATTTAAAAAGTACAAGGACAAGCATATTACACATAGACCCCTCCTCCTCTCAACACACACATTCATAACAGTACTTTAATCTGTCTCGAATCGACTTCAAACCCATTTTGCTCTTAATGGGAGTTATTCATTTTCACTTGAAAGGTAATACATGACGGCTGGATATTTAATGTGATGGACTGGCTGCCGATTAACTAGGTGCTGTAACATTCTAGACCAGTTCTCCCATGGCCCACTTCCCATCTCCCGGCCCCCCTCAGACCTGATCCTACAGAACCCTGCGTTGCAGATTTTAGACCTTGCAGTGTGATGGGCTGCTGCCTGAACATTTCCACAATCGGAGTCTTTAATTCATGCTTCAGGGACTTAAGTACCCTTTGCCCCCAGAAGGTTCCTTATTCTCCATCATTCTGATTTTTGCTTAGTGGTTATCATCCCTATGTATTAACTCTTTAAATGCATTCTAAAGATGGGGTGGGTGGAGGCATCAAATAATATTTTAGATGCTCATTTGTCACAGCCATCTTTGCACCTTCTCTATTTTCACCCCCAACTGGTAAGCATTAGATTAGGCTCAGGGTTTATAGTTGGGGGAAAAAACGTTGTCTGCTTCTCCTTCCAGTAAAGGCAAACCAAGATCCACATTCTATTTCAAACACCTATCCCCTTCTTTCTGTTAGTCTGCCTGACCTAGAACAACACTGCCTTGTAAATGCCCTCAATCTGACTGCCACCCCACTATGGAATGAGTCAATTGTGCAGTTGCTCAGGAGTGTGGATGAATGGGCACCGAGGCTGAGACCACCCAGCTCATCTCACTCTCTCGGAGCTGAAAAGCAAACACAGTAACCCAGTGCGGCATTAGTTTCCTCATAGGACCAAAGAGTCCATCCTCTTCCTTGAATGCTGAACACATGATGAATTGTGGCAAGGTTGCAGAGGTGAGAATTCTGGTTTCAGAAGCCACTATTCTTTCCCCCTGCATGGAGAGGGGAACTTTTATTATCCCTTTTTTTTTTTCAAACTCAAACTGCTCTGGAATTCTAAAGCTTCTTTTGTGAGCTTGAGCTAAGGAGCCATTATAAAGTGTTTAAAAAAATAAAATCAGTGCTCACTCACTCATTTCTCTTTCTTCCTAGTAATATAACAGCTCTACTATAACATGAAATACTGCATCCATTGGTGCACAAACTTCAGGTTCATCTCCTTTCTATCCAGGACAATCTGCATCTTTATTAGATCAAATATGTCTAGAAGTGGACATTAGTTACCTGCAGCTCACTAGTTCCTTCTCTAAAGATAAAGCAATGCCATTTTTTTAAAAAAAGAGATAGGGTCTTGCTCCGTCTGTCACACAGGCTGGAGTGCAGTGGCACAATCATAGCTCACTGTAACCTTGAATTCTTGAGCTCAAGCAATCCTCCCGTCTCAGGCTCCTGGAGTAGGTAGGACTATAGGTATGTGCCACCACATTTGACTAATTTAAAAAAAAATTTTGTAGAGACAGGGTCTCGTTATATTGCCCAGGCTGGTCTGGAACTTCTGGCCTCAAGCTATCCTCCTGCCTCAGCTTCCCAAAGTGCTAGGATTACAAGCATGAGCTACCAGACCCAGCCAATGCCATTCTTATAACAGATTCTATAAATACGGAGTTGAAATTTCACTGTGTTGCCCTGAATGATGTGGGGATTGCTCCTACAAGTCAAGGTAACTACAACTGACACAGGCCTCTCCCTTGCTTGACCTCATCCATTAAAATGCTAATTCCTCTCAAGATATAGTACCAGAGTCAGCATACAATTTCTGTAGATGGGCAAAGAGTTGTGTGAGTTCTCCACTAACACACTAGAAGTGGGTTTATCACAAGTCACAGACAATCAGAGGTTCTCTCAAGCTTCTCTGAACAACCTCAAAAGGGCCAGAATTTCAAAATCAATTTCTGCTTCAGTTCTGTCACTAGCATACATTGTAGGCATAAGTAAATGAGGCTGTACAAATACCAAGAGAAAAAGTACTGTGGTTTTCTGCTTTGAAGACTTTTCCAAACTTTTACTTGAACTCTAGGGGAGATGTCACATTATAGAAAACACTCTTTAGAAAATCAATTACTGGTCACTCTAAGCCTGCTATGATGTCACATTAGTGAAATGGAAATAGACATGTTGCGAAGACAAGACGTAGTTTAGATAACTGATGCCTAAAACCTTTGGTTTATACTGGCAATGAAAAACCAAACAACTTAAAGGGTTAGTGCCTGTAGAGGGTTTTACAACAATGACAACGTGAATTAGAAATAATCTAGATATCTTACAACAGGCCACAGTATAAGTAGATGATGGTACAGGCATTCTACTGAGTATTAAAAGGTATTAAAAATGGTTGCTGTGAAGCAATATGGAAAAATATTTAGAAATGCATATCAGAAAAGAAGTAAGTTGTATAAGCCGGTCTTGGTGGCTCAGCCCGTAATCCCAGCACTTTGGGAGGCCGAGGTGAGTGGATTGCCTGAGCCCGCAGGTTTGAGACCCACCCGGGCAACTTGGCGAGAACTCATCTCTACAATAAAAAAAAAGACAAAATCAGTTGGGCGTGGTAGCATGTGCCTGTAATTCTGGCTATTTGGAAGGCTGAGGCAGAAGGATTGCCGGAGCCCAGTGGGTAGAGGCTGCGGTGGCCGGGAGCATGCCACTGCATTCCAGTCTGGGCGATGGAGTAAGACTCAAACTCAAACTCAAAAAAAAAAAAAAAAAAAAAAGAATATGTATATTATTCTATGTTATAGCTATGTAGAAAGAAGGTATTAGAAAAGGACTAGAAGAAGCCAATCATTGTATTTAGGTGATGTCATCATGGACCATTTTCTAACTTTGTCATGTAGGTAAAATATTGTTTAATATAATTAAATGGATTAGCATTTAGATTCAACTGTCCATGAAAAAGTTGATATTTGGATATTTCCATATTGTGCAAAACATCAGGTGGTATTTTTTACTGTGCCGGTTAAAACAATTTTTCTTATTTTGGCAGTTATGTCATATAAAAATATGTGTTAAATTTCAATGAATCTTCCACAGGCAACATGTTGGGCTCCTGACATTTCAAAGGGGATAAAAACGTGGCAAGGAATCATGTGAGTGAATGCGCTGAAGACGACATACTCTGTAAAGCTAGGTAAATGGGATATTGTGACAAGGAAATGCTGGGTCAAATGCCTACTGTAGCTGAGCAAGATGTTAGCTGTGGATTCCGTGCCACATAAACTTTTCTAAGGAGTGAAAAAGCACTTGTTCAATCTGTTAGGAGTTATGGTTGCCCTACCCAATTTGCTGATGAGAAAAGAGTGGCATATCCCTCTTATAGAAATCAGAAATTCAAAAGTTGGCTTTCTGGGCCGAGAGCCACCATTTCCCCTTATACTGTGATGAGCTGCCCAGCTAAAACCGACACAGGTAAATACTGAGAGAGGCAGACCTGATAAGAGATTTGTGATTCTCTGTTTTGTTCTGTCAGGTTCTTCTACATGCTAGGGAAAAGCATGGTTGTCAGTGCATGTCTTCCTTAGGGGGGAAAAACATTTATGCATGGAAACATCAACTTTCAGATATCCTTTCATTTCATCATATTTGGGAAGTATTTGTATTTAATCTTTAAAAATAATTATTTAAAGTTATCTACCTTCCTATGCTAATGAGAGGAAGTAGGGAAGAGAACTGATTCTGAATTCATGCAAAAGTTTTGTTTGCAACTTTCAAGAAATGGTTTTATTATATTCTAAGCAAATAGAATAATTAAGCATGGCTAGTAAAACTTCACATAGGAAGTGACTTGCTTTAAAGAATAGGTAAAGACAGTATCATTTAGAGGGCTTATGAAGTGGCCAAATATGGTAGAAACACAATCTTTCAACATTCACAGTCCTCTGTAACTTTAATTGATAACACTACACTTTCTAGAACACATTTTTACACAATTCCAATCTTTACTAACAAATTTCACATCTGAGTCACTAAAATTCTGGCCACAGAAAACTGAAGAGTAGTTCATACAGTACCAGCAGACTTAATGCCAATACAGGCTTCATTTCTCATCGAGTGACAGGGCTGTTTGACTCTGAAGCCAGGTAATGCCTGCCTCATAAAAAGAATCTGGAAGCAAAACTGGATCTGAAGTAAAAACAGAACCTTCAGTTCTCCCATTTTCAAGACATCCACTTGCCCTTCAAGAAAACCAAAGTACTGGTAGAATTAGTTTCTGTGTTTCCTGGAGCAAAATTCATCACTCAAGACATCAGTGAGCTGTTGGCCTGGTGGACATTCCATGCTGCCCATGCTGCCGGCCAGCTTCCTTCGGGCCAGGGACTGCCCCACCTTGGGGAGATCCTGGGAAGTCACTGAGCTAGCCACATTGCTGGGAAGCGTATTCTTCCTTTCTTCGTGGTGGAGTGGCACCTGGAGGTGGTATTCACCAAAGTGCTGATCCTCTTCCTTTTGTGGGTCTGGAGGTGAGCCCACTGAGGGCCTGGGATGCTGCCTGACATTTGATCTTTGTGGAGAGTCCAAAGGCAGCTACCGCCCCCACAGACTCTTAGCTAAAGTACCACTGACAGCCCCTCCATCTAAACTTCCATCTCCCAAACCAGCAACATAATGGAGGAGCCAATTAAATGATTATTAATTCATGCTACTTTCCGTAAGCTAGAGGTTCTCATCGCCTTGTGTTCCGTAAACCAGCTTGCCACCTGCCCCAGAAATTTACAGCAATCTTTTATCTATCTCCACTGACTAAGGAAAAAAAAAATCATACAACTCCATAATCACTGTCCGAGTTGGGATAACTACTTCAGCACAGAAGACATAGACATTTCACCAGATCTGAAAACAGTCATTCAGTTCTTAATTATAGTTAAAAGAAAGGTGCAGTGTGCTCTTTCCACAGGCCTTCTTCCTCAGCTTCTCGAAGACCTCATACTCCCTGTAGACAGCAGAAACTCAATGTTTCCAAAAGGTCATCTGCACTTCTGGACTTCGTGATCTTCTTACTGTTGTCGAAAGTAGAGCTGCTTTTGGCATTTGCTTGCAATTCCTTCCCCGGAGGACAGTCTGGGCTTCCTTACTCACATTTCCTATGGAGCTACAGGATTTGATCAGTGGCCAGAGATCTAGCTAAATTTTCTGCCTCCCCTAATACAGAAAACAACAGTTCCTTTAAAGAGTCTGCCTTGCTGTCAACTTGGTCTTTAAACATGCATGGTCTCATTCTGCCTCTAACCAAGCGCTTCAAGATGTTTCAAAGAAGAATGGCGGAGAAGAGGACTTGCGTAAAGCAGAGGCGCTCATATGTATACCCAGCAGGGGTGGTCCTCATGCCATGGCTAAAGAGAAGTTGGGGCTGCTTTCTCCCCTGCGCAAAGGCGCAGAATCTGGCTCAACGTCAGCCTGCTGAGGTTAAGAGCCTTCTATTCAAAACACAGTCCTATTCTCAGGAATTGTAAGCTGTGTTGCTCCCATATGTCCCCAGAAAGCATTCTAGAGAAGTACAACCACCTACACAAAAAAGTAGACTCTGCCTACCTGTGTATAGCAAGACATATAGGTCTCATCAACTTAACAGACCTTTTGTTTCTCAAAAGGATTTCAAAGAAAATTCGAGTTATATTACAGATGGGCGTAACAGTTAGAGGGAAAGGCTAATTATTTTTCTCTCCCAACTCAAATGTGACCTAGCTAGGTCAGCCCTTTGAAAATCTAGCAGCTCTTAGTTGTTATTATTTTACTTTTTATTTGGAAATAATTACAGCTTTACAGGAAGTTGCAAGACTAGTATAGAAAGCACCTGTGTACTGTCACCTCGGCATTACTTATTAAGCAGCTTAGATAAAGATTTCCAGGTCTTCAGTTCTTCTTCATTGTGACCCTGCCCCCTCCCTCTTCCTCCCACCTCCGATCTTACTTACATCTACCAAGATTCAGGCCCTGTGTCTCTTTCTTGTACCTTCTCCCTGCCTTTTAGGAAAGCTCAGTACCTTTCCCATCCAGCAAGGGCTCAGGACTTACTGTCTAGTTAAAGAAGAAATGGATTGCAAAACCTCATGCTTGTCACTGAGATCACAGCCTTCAAGTTCTCAAACTCCAGAATGTGTCAGAATGGAGGTGGGGGGCGAGGGGTGCGGGGTGGGGAGGGAGGGTCATTAAAACACACATCACAGCTCCCCCCCGTTTCTGAATCCGTAGGTCTGAGACAGAGATTTTGCATTTCATGTAAGTGCCCAGGTAATGCTGATGGTCCAGGGACCACACTTTGAGAACAGCTGACAGAGGCAAAGCTTTCAGTAATTGGTAGGAGTCTTTTTGCTTTGTGGTCTAACTAGAATTAAATGACAGGGGGGCCCAGCGGCAAGGATACACAGATTTGTTGGTCCACTTTCAAATGACTCTGACGACGTGATAGTCTCATCTAAACTCTGACAAAAAGACGACGTGATAGTCTCATCTAAACTCTGACAAAAGCCAGCCCTCAATTCAAAATCTAGATGTTTTCCCCCTCAGGCCAAAATTGAAGGATTAAATATGGCTGTCTCTCAGGGAAACTGCTCACTCTAAAACAAATGCAGACACCTTTTCAAAGCCAGAAATTCAGAAGAAAAAAGTTCCACGTGTTCTGTTAGCAGCAAAATCCAGAAAAATGACAGGCTGCCTTGCTTATGGAAATTTCTTTCTTTCCACGTGTGCTGGAGAAACTGTGAAAAAAGAGCATATGCCTGTGGCTCTTTCTACCTTGCAGAGAGAGGACATATCTTTTTAGTGCTGGCTCCCTGGACTAGATACCTGCAGGCCACACCAGTCTAAGGTCCCCTTTGCTTCAGCCCTGAACGGATATACAGATCCATGCTAGCCCCTGGTTGTACAAGTCAGCAATCTGGAAATGAGGGTTCAAGCACCATGCCATGAGGTCTATGCTTCTGTAGTAAGCAACTTCTCTGGTGGGCTCTGGAAGCCTCACAGTGGAATGCTGGGCACATGCTGATTGGTGGGTGCTGCTGCCTGCTCTATGTCTTTGGGGAGAAAAATGTAGGGCTAAGCCCTGCATCAGAGACATCAATCTGTTGCGCTAATTCCTTGGTGAAATATGCATAAGGCTGCTAAACTACACTGATTTGATCTCCCGAAAGGCCATTCCACACATTGGGGTCTGCTCTTGCCATGCTTCCCTCTGGCTTTATTACAGGGCTATGAAGACTATGGACTTGGGGGTATCCAGAGTGGGAAGGAGTCCCAGAGACTCTTGGACCAACAGAGGAAAAAGTCCAGAAGTATGAGACACAGGTCAAAACCAGTGGCAACATGAGTCATTCCAGGACGAGGCCAAAGTTAATTAACAGAGGCTCATTCAATCTCCATCGAATCAAACGCTAATTAGGCTAGTTAGAGTCTCTGAGCCCCAACACACTATAGACCCTGAGAGACTGAAAAATAACAATACTCTTCTAGTTTTGTCTTCACTCCAAATCTATCTTCCTAAGATAGTTATTGAATTTTAAGAGCGAAGCTGAACTTGTGAAAATAAATAGATAAGATTTGGATGTGTGTCCAGCATGGTGACAGACAAAAAGGACTGCTGAACATAACTTCTCAGTACTTTACAAATAAACGTTTCCCATAATCTGCCAAGGGGATTTTTAAAATTTTTTTATTTTTTTGCTGGTCCAGTTTTCACAGGGAAGTGGAGAATTTGTACTTAGGAAAGAAAGACATCATTCAGGCCTCTGCAAAGCTGGAAAAATGGGAACGCTTCTCTACTTTCCCTTGAAGATCTAAAACATGAAAAAGATTAGAAGCATCTTCTCTTTGTATTTTGTATAGGACAGAGAGATGAAAGCCCCACACTGAGCAGTATTTACATCAGTGCTGGTCTCAGTCTCCATTGAGTTCCCACACTCACTGCACTCACAGAGATCCAAAAGCCTAGGGTAACTGATCTGTGTGAAGGGATGGGGAGGTGGTTTCCGCACACCTGTAGGGACTCCTCAGGAGCTCATGTTTTTTTCATGTTTTCCTGAGGCCAAGTTCTCTTTGCCCAAAGGTGTCAGTCCCCTTTACTAAGTCATAAAGTGCACTGGTTTGTAGTGTTGGTCACACCATGGTTTAGATCTTGGCTGTGTGACCTCAAGCATTTTATTTGACCACACCAAGCTTTCAGTTTCCTCATCTGTCGATGGGATAACAGAATCTACTCATAGCTTTTCTGTGAGGCTAACGAGAGATCAAGCATATGAAGTCTACCAAAGAGCCTAACACATGGCGAAAGTTCAAATGTTTGTTGCCATGATTTCATTTTTTAGAGGGATGTGGGAAATAATACAGGACAAGCACAGATACCCTAAATTTGTCTTTTCTGAATATCAGGATAAAACAATCCTCCAACCCATGGTTTTGATTATCTACAAAACAGAAAGTAGAATAACTTGGACTTAAAAATACTTTTATCATGCTTTTTCTTTTTTTTAATCCATTGATTATGAAATATCAAAACCGTATTAAGCACTTGCTAGGTGCTGGGTATTACAAAAATCAGTGAATGTCACATAGCCTCTGACCATAAACAACTGACAATTCTGTTTGACAACTAGAAAAGCACAGAAGTTTCAAGTTATCCTCCTCCAGTCTTCATATAATAAAAGAAAGTGACCATATGTTCTTTTGTTTCATATGTCTCTGACCCAAAAGGCCAATTGGGGTTTGTTCACAGCTCTGACTTTCAGGAGTTCTCATCTATGGGTCTTAGTTCTCTAATCTGCAAGGTAAAGATAATATTGAACCCAAGAAGAATATGAGAGCTTAACAAAAGTGCTTTGATATCTCCATGGAAAGGCACTACGGTATTTTTTTAAAATAATGATTATGGCTGGGCATAATGGTTCAAGCCTGTCATCCCAGTGCTTTGGGAGGCCAAGGCAGGAGTTGAGGCCCAGGAACTCAATACCAGTTTGAGCAACATACTGAAGAGTCTGACTCTACAAAACTTAAAAAAAAAAAAGAATTAGGCCGGGGTCGGTGGCTCCGCCTGTAATCCCAGCACTTTGGGAGGCCAAGGTGAGTGGATTGCCTGAGCCTGTGGGTTCGAGACCCACCTGGGCAACTTGGCGAGACCTCATCTCTACAATAAGTAAAAAATTAGCTGGGAGTGGTAGCGCATGCCTATAGTTCCAGCTCCTTGGAAGGCTGAGGCGGAAGGATTGCTGGAGCCCAGCAGGTTGAGGCTGCGGTGGCCGGGAGCATGCCACTGCACTTCAGTCTGGGTGACAGAGTGAGACCCCAACTCAAAAAAAAAAAAAAAAAAAAAAAATTAGCTGGACATGGAGGCATGAGCCTGTCACCCCAGCTTCCCGGGAGGTTGAGGTGGGAGGATCACTTGGACCCAGGAATTACAGGCTGCAGTGAGCCATGATCATACCACTGCATTCCAGCCTGGGTAACAGAGTAAGGCCCTGTTTCTAAAAAAAAAATTGTGATTATAATAACAGAGGTACTTTCCCATTAGCACAACAGCTAAAACTGGAACAAAGTAGGGAAGATTAACATGGCCACTTTATAAAAATAATATGCAAATCTATAAGGTATTCTCTATAGTGATGAACGATGATTTGCTTCTTAATCTACATTTTCACTGCCCTTTATCTATACCCTGATGATAATTCTCATTACACTACACCATAATTATGTGATTACATATGACACCTCTCTAGAAAGTGAGTTCTTTTTTTTTTCATGTCCTGTTTGTGCCTTAGATATCTGTGCAAAAAGTATTTACTCAGTTGATGCGATCCCTATCTCTTAAGACTTACAATATAAATTCTCACAGTCAAGACCTTCAAATTGCTGGAATTCAGAATTCAGGCAAGTCCAGATATACACCACACCCTATATCTATTTTTGCTTCCCAACGTAAATATAGTTCATGGCTTGTTTTCAGTTGTGAGACAGAATTCTGTCTGCAGTGACTTTACACAGCCAAGTTGTACTGAAAGTGGCCTGGAGGAAAAAGAGAGTAGGGAGAAAGGAGAACAAGTCGACTTTGGAAAAGTTGACACAGCCACACAATTCCCATGTGTGTGTGAAAACATAAAGCCAAAACGGTTCCATTGGCAGGAATGTGAACCATGAAGGGGCCGTGCAAGTTAGGCTCCCAGTGTTCCCTCACACGCACCCCACTGCAAAGACAGATTTATTTCTGGATGAGGTGGAGAAATGGAAGTAAGTGCTGGAAGAACATAGAGTTAGGCTAGAATGGCTTTTGTAGAGGTGTAGTGGTGATGAATGGCCTGGTTTGCAGACAACAGCAGGACTGGTATATAGGTGGCCCCCCAGAGGCACCCATGTGAGTTGCCAAGGGCTCCTCCACTGATGTCCTCGTCACACCAGCTCTGAAAACACAGTGTGACCCATCCCCATAACACAGAACTTGGTAACGGCATGTGGTGCTCTGACATCTCACCAAAAAAAGTGAGCTTCATGCTGCCCAACCTCCATGGAGAAAGCCTATTTGCACCTTTTATCCAGGCTCCTGATCCATGCTGTATTAACTAGCCACAGACTAGGGAAATCTTTGAAAGTTACCAGTGTGCCAACTTTCGGAATTAATATTCTCCAAGATTCTACACTATTCTACAAATGTTCCTCCTCCAGTTACTATTATATGAAGTTACAAAACTGTTAAGAAACCATTTAGTACAATCTGCCATTTTACAGATTGGAAAACAGAGGTCCAGAGACCTAAGGTCAAGCAGGTAATCTCAGCGGTAGAAGCAGACCCTGAACCCAGGGCTCCTGACTCCTACTAGTCCAAGTGTTTTTCCTAACACATAATGTTTCCTCTCAGCACATACCTTCTTCACAGACTCCATTAAAAAAAAAAAAAGGGACAAGAAGTATTTTTTTTTTCAGCTCTTTTCCATTCTCTGTCACAGATTACATTTCAGGCACTAAGTTCCCCATACAAAGGCATCTCTATTTATAAAAAGCTGTAAACAACAGGGAGAATAGGGGGAGGACTGGTAATAGATTTGCACCAGGATGTGCCTGACCTGTTTTTTTTTCAACCTCAGTAATTAGAAAGGCAGTGGGTCTGTAGGAATTATTCATATGCAGCAAGAGCCATACACTATACATTTATGTTAAACATGTCAAATCTGATTGAAATCATGCCTGCCAGCACCATATTCCATAAACAGACTTTTCCCTAACAGTCGCCCAGACCTTGCCAGCCCATTAATACCTCCTTTAATAGCAATCTTCCATAGATTCAAATCAGGGACGCTCCACTGCACTAATTGCTCTGTGTTAGGTGAGCATCATGGATTTAAAAAAAAAAATTAATAAAGTAAAATCCCTTCAGGCCAATCCTCTAGAAAAAAGAGAACACTCAAACTACAATTCTAACTCAAAATTTTACGAAAATATAAACATGAACATCAGTTAGGGATTTTTTGAAGTATTACTGTGGTGTCATTTTAAGTTGAGCTACTTCCCATCTCCCTTCCAAGCCCCATTTGTTAAAAGCACCAATACCCCCTGGTCATCTTGTCCACAAATTACCTTAACTAGACTCTGCCTGGTGCTCTGTGGCTGGAAACCATGATGGCTACAGGATTTAAATAACCATCTTGCTATGATTCTTTGCCAGGAGTTCAATTTTTCCCCTAATTATTGGTGATAAAGCATCACATTAATTGTATATCACTTAATTTATTGCAATTAACGATTAATTGGATAATTATTGCTCAGTTGATGACACTGGGGGCTCTTCCATCAAGAACACACACATTCAAATCTATTCTGGTAAAAGAGAACAAGGGGTCATTTTCATGTTTCAAAAGATAAAACCGCAGAGTGGGACACTGGCAATGGCTGTACATTAGGGGAGAGGGTTGTCTTCAAAGAACCTTCCTATACCCTTCGTTGGCTCCAAGAGCAGATCACACTTGCCTTGACCAGGGCCTGTACATGTGCCACCACTTGCCATCTTGGAACCCTCAGGTGGCTGGGGCTGGTAGGTATTACTTGTCCAGATTTCACAGATGAGGTGCCCAAGGCTTTAAGATGCCAAGTCTGTCAACCAAAGTCATTTGCTAGCTGGTGGGCTTCCTGACTCCAAATCTAGAGAGTTTTTGCCATGTCATCAACCTGCTTTGAGCACAATGCTGGCTCGCTACAAGGTATATTCATGGTGGATAATCCAGTTCATTTCTAACATGCAGGTGACTCTTGTGTTTCTGTTATGACTGTACAATGTTACAAGGGTGCTATTCCTCATACTTACAGCAGAGATGAAAACGAAATCAAATGATCAGACTGACACAGTTCATTCTCTCAGAGGTTGTGTAGCCTACTGGTAAGAACCTTAGGCATTGCCCTAAGTTAAAGTGGCAAAGCCGGTATGCAAATTTGAACCCGTTTGGGTGTACACCTCTTGGCATCTTGCTTGAGCTCTCCGGGGCTCAGTTTCCTAATCTGAAAACGGTGGGTGTGGGAGGGTGGTTACTGACAATACCTGTTTCATAGAGTGGGGCCGAGACTCAAGTGAAATAATATATATAAAGCAGGGCTTCCCAACTTTTTCTTCACATCTTGGCGCACACAGAAAATGATGGCAAATTGGGATACACTTCCGATGAAGCTGAAGTGACCCTGGCATCAGTGGCCCCCTACCCCACCTGACTAATCCAAGGGCTGCAAGGAGCAGGACCTGTGCATCTGTGAGCCATCCATGGCATGCCTGCTGGGAAGGACAGGTGTGAAACTTTAGAATGGTACCTGGCACAGTATTGGAGCTTAATGTGACCTTTATAATAACTGGAAGGCTATTGGACCTGTAATGCATTCTTTCAGGTTTAGTTGTGTTCCTTTTGAGTATCTATAGCTGCTGCACATGTGGTGACTTAAGTTTAAATTAGTTAAAATTAAATAAAATTTAAAGTCCAGCCGGGCTCGGTGGCTCAGCCTGTAATCCCGCGCCTTTGGGAGGCTGAGGTGAGTGGATTGCCTGAGCCCGCAGGTTCGAGACCCGCCTGGGCAGCGAGACCTCATCTCTACAATAAATCAAAAAATCAACTGGGTGTGGTAGCGCATGCCTGTAATTCCGGCTACTGGAAAGGCTGACATGGAAGGATCGCCGGAGCCCAGCAGGTCAAGGCTGCGGTGGCCGGGAGCGGCCACTGCACTCCAGTCTGGGCGACAGAGTGAGACTCCAACTCAAAAAAAAAAAAAAAATTTAAAGTTCAGTTTCTCAGTGGTTCTCATTACATTTTAAGCACTCTACAGCCATATGTGGCTAGTGGCTGCTGTACTGTATAGTATACGCGCAGAACATTTTTGTCAGCACAGAAGGTTCCATTGGACAGCACTGGTCTATAGTAATGTTCTTTTTTTTTTGAGTTGGAGTTTCACTCCGCTCCCGGCCACCACAGCCCCGACCTGCTGGGTACCAGCGATCCTGCCGCCTCAGCCTTCTGAGTAGCTAGAACTACAGGTGCACGCTACCACAACTGGCTAATTTTGTTTTTAATTTATTGGAGAGATGAGGTCTCGCCAAGTTGTCCAGGCGGGTCTCGAACCCACGGGCTCAGACAATCCACTCACCTCAGCCTCCCAAGGCGCGGGATTACAGGCTGAGCCACCGAGTCCGGCTGTAATGTTGTTCTTATGACCATGGGTGTTTCTGAAATCCCCAGTAGAGTGCTATATTCCTGGAAGGCAAGCCCCATAATCTCACTGGACTTGTGATTGGCAGAACTCTGCCCAATGCCCTGCATAGGAACACAGTCACCGACTATGGAATTGGCCCTGCCATGATTCACATCACTATCCTGCTTGTCTTGCTGCCATCCAAGGTAACATCAACTAAAAGAATCCCAAAGATGCACACCCCAAAGGGAATTCAGGAGTCCCACTCCAATGTAAAAATAAATAGCAAAAAATTTTTAGTAAAGATTATCCATTCCTACACAAACCCCAAACTACATAATCAATAGGTGAGAAAATGCCAATTATCCAGGCCCATTTGAATTATTATTAATCTGCATCATGAACAGCCACTAATCAACATATCAAATTGTGAAATCACTATTTATTTATTTGCCAGGAGGAAGCACTCCCCATCACATTTAATCAGATAGGAACAGCTCAATTTAGGGAGTAAATGGAACCAATGCAGGTATTTTTAAAAATAAAATACTAAGAATCCAAAAGAAAACGCAGAAGAGGTTGGTGGCACCTATATTGATTCCAAGATCCAACTGGCCCAAGTACTTTCATAAAGCCTGTCATTATGCACTCAGATGCTATAGACAAGATTAAGCTTCAGGTCAAAAGAGGATCATTTGTAGAAGTCAGGAAAGACTCTTCCCTTCTCTTTTTACTACTGTGCAACTGGAAAGGTGCACCTCTGAGTTATTCATTCATTCATTCATTCATACACATACATTGTCTTTTTCTCTCATCTTTTGGAGGTCAAGATTAAGTGAGCCTGATGCTTGAATGAATGCATGAGAAAATGCAACCTTATTAAGGACATTCATTTTTTAGGGTGCTCAATGGACATCTTTTAGTAGTCTCCCGATGGCCTAGCATGTCCACTAGCACTATGAAGATGCTCTCTCACTGAAACTTTTTGAATAAGATTGAATTGAACTGCCCTCAACAAAGCCTGCTCTAAACTGGCTGTAAGGATTAGAGAGGCATAGAGAGTGCCTATCATAGGCAGCACACACAGTAGGAGCTTTGCAAACGGGGGCTACTACTTTTTATTGTTTCCGTGGTGCCCTTGGCACACAGAATGCAGGAAACATGCACCAAACATCATTTGCATAATCCCACTGAGTCCTTGTATGTTGGTCCCCTCAGCTTTTCAAAATTCCCAGAAGTTATATGCTGCCTGGCAGTTGTTTTACAATCAAATGGAGGACCCAAAGGGAACTGCTACTAGCTGTCCTCATCTTATATAATGAAACTATTAAACTTCCTACACAGAGCTTACTATATGCCAGTCCCTGTTCTGAGCTCCCCATATTCAAATAATCCTCACAGCATTCCCATGGAAGTAGGTACTATTTTTAATCCCTATCTCAGGTGAGGACACTGAGGTACAGAAAGGCTATGGTGCCTTGAGCAAGGTCACACAGCTAGTAAGTGGCAGAGCCAGTATTAGAAACCAAACACCCTAATCATAACAACAAAGGACAGATGGCCCAGAAGGTCACCTGGTCTTCAAACTGTGTGTGTGAAATCCTTTTCCCAGCTCACTTGGCAATATGTTTCATTGCCATTTGAACCATTTGTTTCGCTCTCGCCCTAATGTTACTGCAAAAACTGGGATCTTGGTCCAGGCAAGGCATCCCAGGTGGTACTTCTCCCCCTACATTCAGGGCCTTTGAGCACAGATGTCCATTCTCTGTGACCTGGTCCTACTTAACAAATCCTCCTACAGTGCTCAACCTGAGCCCTCATCCTTATTTGTAGGTCAGGCTTCTGGACACTACAGAGGGCAGTTCGAAAGGCGACCCTAAGCAGCATGGGTGGTAAAGTCCACTGGTGTGTAGCCCGTCTCTGTCTCCCAGGAAACACTGAATAGTGCCACGTGGCCTCCTCTGCCGTAGCCCTTCTGATATTTGGGAACTATTATGCTGCCTCTCTAATTTCTGTTTTCTAAGCTGAATAACCCGTTTCTTCAGCCTTTTCTCTGAGGCAATATTTCTCAGCCTTCAGTCATTTTCATTGCTCTCCTCTGGCCTCTCTCCAACATTCTGTATCTTGTTTAAATAGCGAAGGCCAACATTGAACATGATTTAAGAACAGTCGTGCCTGGAAAAGTAACAAAGACCCAACCAATACAGACTCCAGAAAGTAAATATTTTCTCAGAAAAAAATCAAAGTATTATACTATTAAAAATGGTAATAAGAATTAGGTTGGCTAAACAAAATATTTTTGTTGCTGGTCCTATGATTTCCTCTTATAATTGTGGTGATTTCTGGGAGACTTATCTGTCCCCATTTAGTCTTCTCAGAAGTTAATGCTCCTCCTCAAGAAACTTAAGCTTTTCTTGTTAGTATCAGCTCTTTCTCTCAATACAGAAATCTCATCATCCTGAGAAATGGCTGCTCCCTTTCTTTCAACACCAACTTTTCCTGAAATAGCACTTCCTGTCTTGGCTTCTTCCATTATTTTGCTTTTGGTAAGATGTCCTCCTGCCTGAATGCACTGCTTGCCTCCCCTTTAGCATGTGGTTGCTCACCCTGGGGAAAGGGTCAGGACATGAAGAATATGCAGGGCTAGTGTCACCTGTACAGGGTTCTGCCCAGGTCCCCAACTGCAGGACAAAGGCCACCCTTCATTGCTGACTCCCCTTCAGGCTGAGAATCAAGAGTGACCTGTATGGAGGTTCACCTGACAAACCCCTCTGCTGGCCTTGGAAGTAGGTGGGGTAGAAGGCTGGACCTTCGACAGGGGAAGAATGACATAAATGGCAAAACAACCACACTAGGGAACCACTGAAGACAGGTGACCTCAAAAACCCAGATGCCTCTAGCATAGAGCCTGACACCTGGGTGCCCAATAAAAAAGTTGGCTTTTGGGGCCACTTAAAAACTTAAACATCTAAATATACAATACAATAACGGAAAATGCTGATGACCACTCACAGAAGCAAAAGAAAATTCCTCTCCCATTCGCCCAAAGCCAATCTCATTTTTCCAGGTAGGCAAAGGATGTATCTGCTCCCTGGCTTGTGAGCCTCATTCTTCCAGGGGAGGAAATACTGGAAAGCTCAAGGGCAGCCACACACATTACCTGTCCACTTGCTCTGGTCTTTCTCGCCTCCGCTCTCTTGGTCCTTGGCGAGCTCCTCTGGATCAGCAGCTGTTTCACTGGGTCCTTCAACATCTTCAATGGCTTCTTCTGAAATAGAAGAACAACAAAAACGTCAAGGATTAAAAATAGAAAGAAGATGAAGGAAGCCTGGTACTTTTCAAAGAATTGCCAGCTGGGCTCAGTGGCTCAGCCTGTAATCCCACGCCTTTGGGAGGCTGAGGTGAGTGGATTGCCTGAGCCTGCAGGTTTGAGACCCACCTGGGCAGGCGAGACCTCATCTCTAAGAATAAATCAAAAAATTAGCTGGGCGTGGTAGCGCGTGCCTGTAATTCTGGCTACTCGGAAGGCTGAGGCGGAAGGATCGCCGGGGCCCAGCCGGTCGAGGCTGTGGTGGCTGGGAGCGGCCACTGCACTCTAGCCTGGGCGACAGAGTGAGACTCCAACAAAAAAACAAAAACAAAAACAAAGAATTGCCAACCGCAAAACACAGACACTGATGATTCTGTCCCTCCTCTCTTCCCAGAGGTCCCTAAGAGACTGACTTCCCGAAGGATACACCAAGTCCGGCCAAGAAGTTGGGACCTCTGGGTAAACTGAGGTTAGTATGGGCTTGTGACTCACTCCAGACCTGTGGCCATTAGATATTTCCAGATGGATTCTGAATGTTTCACTTCGGCGTCTGTAACTAAAAAACCAATCCTGTTGAAGCAATAACTCCATTTGAATCCCTAGAGTTGCATGCAAGTCTTTTACATTTGAAAATACAAAAAACTGACCACAGCTTTTTCCTAGCTCCAACCCACGCCTCCTGCATGAGCCCACACCAGTGCTAATCACTGACCCCTCCTAGGGCTCACCATGCCAGACTGTGGTAGAAGTGTTTTTCAGTCATTCATGTTCTGAAGCATCACAGAATATCAGTGATATGATTTCATCAAGGTAAAGAGTTCTTGAAACCAAACAACATCTTGTGGGCATGCCAGGAGGCAGTGGTGGGAAGTAAGATTTGTAGGAAAGGAATAAAAATTTGTAAGAGTCATACACTTTCCTTTTGAAGTCATTCCAATCTTTACACACTACTGGTTTAAAACTAACCAAGGAAATGTCTCCAGCTCAGCACACAGTGCTATAGTGAAAGTAGAATGGCCATTGCCAGCACTAGGTTAATCATGAAGTGAAATGCCATCTGTCCAAGTGGGAAGAAGAGGGTAAATATCCTAGATGCTGAAGAAAATAAAGAGAGACACTTCTCTCTTGCTGTCCTGGCCTTCTGGATCATTACCCAAACATGTATTCAGTAAAAATGGGTTGAATGAATGAATAAAGTAGGCAAAACAGGGTGAATATCACTTTCACCATTATTAGGAGACTTTGAAGAGCACATTTTCCTGGGAGCAGAGGCATGAGCATGGGGATGCCCATGTCTATCACTATACCAGGCCCCAGCAAGGATCAGGTATTGGGATCCAATCTAGAACCCTGGATTGGGGTTCTGTCCAACACCACCAGAGGTCTCTCCAGATCCAATTCTACTTTTCAACATTTCAAAGTGTCATGCTCTCCAATAATACTCTAGAAAATAGCCTCAAAATTTTAACTCACAAAAGAAGTAAAAGGAATGCAAAAGTAAACTGATCTCAGAGAGTTTCCAAAACTTGAGGGAGAAATTATCTATTTAGAATCAGATTATCCTAACTCTTCCAGAAGAAACTGTGGCAGCCCAATGACTGGAAAACTGAACTAGGGGTCAGAGAATGTTCTTTCTTCCTTAGCACCAATAGAGGGTTTATGAAGCAGTCACTGGAGACATGGATGAAATTAGGTACTGTTTATCTTCTTTTCCAACTAAGAACTGCACATTTAAACTCTGTGTCTCCTTTTTGTCTCACTGCACTGTCAAATTAACATCAAGTCTCCCCAACCTAGCCTTGGTTCAGAGAAAAATCAGGCAATCATAGCTTGAAGTCAGTCAGATATAGAGCCCCATACTAAAACCATGCATTATGTAGCAGAGAAAACATATATGTAAGTAGAGTAGTAACAAGCAAATAACACAATGTCAAATATGTACTATCTTAATTATGTCCAGGCAGGATGTTTCATGCATATTTTTAGGCTTTTGATAAAACTGTTCCATGCTATCACTATAAAATTCATCTTTGAATGGTGATGCCAGCATTCAGTCAATTAATATTACTAAAATGGGTCTACCCAAATTAGCACGGTCTCTTAAAATATACTCATTTGTCCCCAAAACATGCGGTAATACAAAATATCTGCAGAATTAATACATTAATCAAATCTGATTAGATGCAGAGATAGCTCAAAGGCCCTGCCTCTCTAGCACACACACATTATCACCTTAGACGGAGACAGTCTGACACCTACAAACAACAGAACACCCTGGTGTAGTGATGGACAGTGTCTGAAGGAGCCACTCAGCAGAGAAGGGAAGGAGTTTACCCACTGGGAGGCCGTCTCCAAGGCTAGTGCCTTATGTGGTCTGCAACTATCAGAGCAGAAAGTTAAAAACTCCTGGTCACCTGCCCCCAGTTCTTTGAGCTCTTCCAAACAAATCTGTTCAGAAGACAGAGACTGTAAAGAATATGTAGATCACTGACGCAACGAGCAAGGAAACTGCACGGGGCTTTGGGAATATTCTTGGAGCCCTCAGTCTATAAGCCCATTTGGGCCTTTGCTTTCTTCTCTCCTTGCCCTACTGCAAGCAGAAAATGAAAGCAGCTGCGTTCCAATGAGAGGATAAAAGAAAGAGGTTATTTCAGGAACTTATTTTGCTTATCTCTTTTTTCAAGATTTACAAGTCCTCTTGAGTTTAATATTATCATTTGTGACTCATTCACTAAAAGGCAGTTTTATGCATGGGGGAAGAAGAAATTATTAAGAAAATCCTGGATAAGCCAGCTCCCTTTACAAGGGGATCAGTGTCCTCACCCCCCACCTAAAAACTAAGTCCCATTCAACCAAGTCGGCGTGTCTCTGCAGTTTCACTTGTGACCTACAGGTGTCGCCCTCCGCATGGTGAGGCCTGGAAGGGCAGCTGGCTGCAGGAGGGAGGCAAAGGCGTAAGGACTGCCTAACCTGAGCATGTGGAAATAATATATGTCTTCAAGTGAACTGTCTGGTCCTGGAGAAATAAACTAGGACATTCATAAGCAGTCACGCCATCTGTCTTTATACCATCATCATCAACAGCAAGAGGAAAAATAGCTCTTTAAAATGGATGAAAGCCCAGCCTGACAGTAACCGGAAAACTGTGAGCTCTGAATACCAATAAAGGTAGAGAAATGATTAAAAAACAGAGATACAAACGGCACATCCGATCGGACAGCTCAGGCTCGCGACGCTTTGCAGGCAGGGTGTGTTTTATTGGTTCCAAATGTGTAAAGCAAGCCCCCCTCACCGAGAGACAGGCCCCGGGGACCCAGAGGAAGGGCTTGGTCTCTGCACTGGAAACACGTGGGAACGAGGGGCGGAATGGCATCCAGCTCTGAAACGGAGAACTGCGTCCACACGCTAAGCTCCGAGGGCTGTTATCTAGCCCTTATTCCCTTTAGGAATGTATATATGATACACATGTGCTGATAGAACCCAGGATGGAGGGGAACTTTTTCCCACAGATCACAGTTTAAATTCCCTCCCCACTTCTCCCATGAAGTCAGTGGCAACTGGCCGGGTCATTATTACAGAAGACATAGATTTTTTTTCCCCTGTATAATATCAGCTACTGCCAGATGGTGGGAACAAGTGAAGACTTGATGGACTGACGATCAGTTTTATCTGGAAAATCCTGTCTTTCACGCAGAGGAAGAGGTTGCCTTCCTTCATAGAGACACACAACAGCCAGCATGCCATTTTTAATGCCGAAATAGACAAATCAAAACAACCTTTTCCTTAAAGCATTTAATATTATTTCTGATCCTGACCAGAGCACCACAGGAATGCTTTTCCTAGGGCATAGCCAGGCTCTGGAAGAGGAGTTCATCACCACGCCCCCCAACCCCTCCCTAGGTCTTGGCAGGAGGTCACAGGCACACTGTATCCCAGACAGATCTGTGTTTTAGAAGACACCAGAGAAGACGCCTCTAAGACCCCGCAGAAGCCCACTTTGATAATTACCCCCACAACAGCCCTCAAACTAGAGCACCCCCCTCTTGTTTGTATGTGTACTCATAAAGGGATAGGGAAATCTTGGAAAACTGAGATGACGTCTGCCTTTCACTTCCATGTGAAACAGTGTGTGAGGCTCTTAAAAAACCTCTTTCCATCACCACCTCCTTTTTACAACTGCTTCTCCCAGGCAGCATTTACTATCGCTAAGCCAAACCCAGCCTGTTCCTATCACTCATGCTTCCTGGTTAAGGGCAGAGTCTTCGGTGGAAGAATTCTAGCAGATGAATATATTCTAAAAGAGAAAGATTCCTAGGGCAGCTTAGGTTTTTAAGGGGATGATACCACAGCACCAGAAATTTTTCCTTCTATCAAGGTGGTTTTGCTTACCACACGTGCAAATCACTCTCTTAACATACCTTAGCCTTATCATCTGGGAAAAGGTGACTGCATGATTGCCCCATCTGTAGTGAAGTCTGCTCCGGAAGGAGACTCATGTGCCAACTGGCAACCCTATGGGGATCTGTGACAATTTTATGAACAATCTGGAAATTGGTTTGTGGAAGAAGCACCAGGCAGAAGCCAAAAATAGACATGGCGTCATCACGAGGCCAGTGTTCAACCCCACTGTACACACTCCCTGAATGAGTCACCCACAGACACGTTCCAGGAGTTAAAACATGGTACTACTCCCCCAAACAGTGAGGGCCGAGCCCTGCGCCCACTGGGGGTATTCTACAACTTGCTTCAGGCTTGGAGGAAAGGGGAGTCAATCAACGATTAAGACTAGTCCCTCTGTTCCTAACTCTTAACAGGATAATGCAGATTAATTCAAACCTTCCCCAAACCTGACAAAGCCCCCATAGTGCCTCGATATGATCGAAATTTGGAAATTCTCCTAAGAATCACGATATCTGTACCCAAGGCTCTCACATGATCATGTTACTTAAATAATACACCAATCTGTGATCCCCGAAGAATGAAATTGTTCTTTCCTTTTCCTTTGGAGGCAGCGATGTTTGAGGGTGGGGGTGAAATAAAGTGCGTTTGCCTGTCGGCAGGCTCAAGAGCTGAGAAACATTAGCTGTCATGAACCACAATCAAATCAGGTTTGAAATATTTAGCAGTGGCTTGGAAAATGCGGCAGTGTAGCTCTGACAGGCGAGATGTGCACAGACACCCACTTTCCATTATAATGGAAATATCAGGCCTGTTCTGAATATGTATAACCCAGAAAAATGTATTGATTTTTCATTCGGCATTAAAAAAAATGAAATAGCCTGCAGCTGTCAAAAGCCTTTTGTTAAAAGCTCATCTTTCCTGGAATGAGGTTTACCAGAAACAAGTTTTAATTGTATATAGGACCTCTTCTTTGAAAAACAAAATAACCAATCTGCTTACTTTGAAGATAGGGTTAAACCTTTTCCCTCTCTCCATTTTTAACCTGATTAACCCAAGGATGACCACTGAAGCAGGCAGGAAAGGCCAGGGCACACTCTGACCAGCAGGAGTGACACAGGGTGGCGGCTACAAGTGGCATTTGCTGCTGTCTCTGGGTTGAGTGGAAGGGGAGACTCGGGCATTGTGTCTTGTCCTCTTGTTCCTCTAGCTCTTGTGTAGGTGACACACCCTGAGACTAGCTGTACGTCCTGCCCATGAGCTGTCTCTTTAAGCCTTGGCTGGCACAAATGGGAAACGAGGGCGGAACACTCTAGCGTGTCCAATCCTCTTGGCATTTTGTTATCAATGGGAAACCTCTACTGGCTGCAAATATTCTACAGAATATGCCTGCTTTATTTTGCAAATGCAGGTCAAACCAAATCCCACAATAGAAAAGATGACTACTAAGGCCTAGACCATTTATTGCAAATAAAATCCAGTGTATTAAAATTCTGCTACAATAGAAAATTGTAACAGGATGCAATCTGCAATGCTGATGGACAACCATGTTGTTTCCAGCTTGGTATTTCTAGTCCTGTCTTCTCTCTCTAAGCCAGAGAGGAAAAGGCCAGTGGTGGTGGTATTTGTGGCTGCACCCTCAGAGGTGAGCCATTAACTATACCAGTCTCCCTCCATGACATTCTAGCAAGCAGAATCTCACCAAATAGTGACCAGATGTCCTACCGGGTGACTTAATGCACCCTAGGCTATATCCTAACTGCACACTGACACCCAGATCCAGAACATAATAAGCTACTCTGCAACATTCCCCAACACACCTTCTCAAATGTTTACACCCTGGTTTTATTCCATCGTGTTTTTCCAGCCCTGGCAACCTAGCCGGAAGTTTTCAGAGAAGTAGCTTCCAGTGCTTAGGTTTTCTAGGTAACAGTACCCTAGCCCTAGATATTTTCCCTTGAATCAAAGTGGTTGTGCTTACCACAAACACAGCTGTTCTCTTAACACACCTTATACTCAGCATCTTAGTTAAGGTGACTACATGTTCTCATGTGTGTACTTGGAATAGGGAATGTAAAAGTCTACTTGGAAGTCCCTTGTGAATAATCATCCAAATATTTTTTTAAATTGCTGACCAACTTTGCTCATTTCATTTTCTACCTTTCAGCAAGGTGTAGATTTATCAAGGAAAATGCCAGGTCACAAGGCAAGGCCTGGGATCCAAATCAACACTGATGAGTGGGGCACCCTGAGCTATCCCATTGTAGTCCAGGCAGGAAACCATAAAGGGGTACAAGCTGAGTGCTGGTGTGTGTGTGGGGGGGGGCAGGCAGGGCTCCACAGATGCAGTATCTGTTTACTCATCAGAAGTGTAATATTCTCCCACCTTGTCAGAATAAGATGTCGCTTCTCTTCCAATGGACAATAGGACTCCAGGGCATTAACAAAGCCTAAGGCATTCGGTGAAAAGTGCATTCTCATGGATGACAAGCAGACTGGTCACTTGCATCCCTTCTAGCTTGGGCCCCTCTAAAACTGGCCTCTTCAGCAGGACCCTTTGCACTAATCTAAGGAACAGAGCATGGGATAGGTAGACTCTCCCTCCAGGGGCACTGTTACCCTCACCATTTTCCATTTTCTCACCCATTTAATCTCTCTGTCATGCTAAAGACCCTTTTCTACCATCCAGAGTGAACTATCAGGGGTCAGCCTAGGGCTCCTACAGGTCATTTTCCCACCCTGGTAGCTTACGAAAAAAATGGTCAAAATACTAGTTTGTTTTAAACAAAACTCTTTCTGGAGATAACAATTAAACAGATTTCAGCCCTCTAAAAGATAAGAGAACTGGGGGACATGAAGAAGATTAGATGCACACCCTTGCTCCAGTGACAAACTCTCTCACGTGGATCCTTGAAGTCATCATTTTACCACAAGAATTCTTTTTACCGCTAGGTGCTCATTTACCAAATACACCTGGGGTCACAGCGCCTGGAGTTTCTGGACAGAGCTTGAAAGGTGATGGAGGGCTGCCAGCCTCCACGGGGGATTCAGAGGAAGGCCCAGCAGGAAAACCCCACGCTGAAGGAATTCGGCCACCCCCACGCGGGCCCTCCTTCCTGTCTCTCACCCCGCCAACCCTGTTTTTTTGGCATCAGGCTGTGAGAATCAACACTCTGAAGGCAACTCTGGGTATTATTAAAAATGACTAATTGGCGAATAGAGACCATTTATGCTTTTGTATATTTGAAGATCTTACCACTGTTTACAGAGACAAGAAAAATGGGGATTGTGTGGCAAGAGGCAGCCCTGGAGAGGCAGGCCGAGCCGCAGCCTGTATGTTCGGCTCCTGCTGGTGACGCATGGTCCAGTTCAACAAGAATGCAAGCCTGGGGAAGCCTCTCCATCTGCCTTTTTCCTTAACTTCACCTCTAGCTTGAGCACTGACAGGAGAGAGCATGTTATGGGTTCAAAGTGGCCACGGACTGTTAAGGCCTCCCAGAGAAAATTTCCCCTCTGAGCTGTCCCTCCTCCGGGAACAGCACAGAATGCCAGAGCACGAAGTGAAAAATGCTGCCGTTGTGTGGTGAGGGACGGGTGCTGCCATTTTTCCTCTTTCAGGCAAGGCCACTTGGTCATTTGAACAGTTTGTCAAAACTGCAGGAGAATTACGGGGGTGGGTGGGGGTCACGAGAGGGAAAAAAGGGAGGAAACGCCTAGAGCCAGTTTTGCAACAAGTTCCATTTATCTGTGTTCTTAGGAAAAGCACCTGGGTTGCCCCCTGCAGAAATCCAGAAAGGATAAAAGTAAATGTGCGACGACAAAGCACAACGGAACTAAATATGTCGCTGACTCGCCTGGTGGCTATTCACAGGAAGATTTTTTTTTTTTAAATAACTGAAAGATGTGAGTTCCAGTTTGTAAAATACAAACCCAACCCTGAAACGGTCTCAGAATACACGCTCAATAAGAAAGCCAGCTATATCCCAGAACTCTGAAGTAAACTGAATTCAGCAGGGATTAGTTCCCTTGGATTTCTACAGAGCCATGATTGTTGCTGTTACTTTCACACATGAAATGTAAAAAAGGCAAATTCCCCGAGCATGTTTGTAGCGGAGCGTGATGTGATTGTGTTGTCATTTATGGGAAATAATCGCAGGCCTATCTCTCCCTTTCCCCCCCATTTTCCAGTCCAAATAACCATGAAAAATTACACTTCAATGTCAGCGCGATGACAAAGAAGGCGCGCTCTCTGGGAGCTCAGCGGATTTGCAGGGGTTTTTCCTTTCTTTGGACAAAAACTACCTTCAATTGTACTTCATTTAAAAGTGATCTAACAAATGCATTTTGACAAGTTCTTTTCTCTTCTTTCCCCTTCTTTCAAACACTGTTTTGCACAGTTTAACCTCACACCAAACTGGAATGTTCTGGAAAGAAGAGGCATGCAAAATAGAAGATCCTTGATACCAAGATGATGTCCCACCATCTCTGTTAAAAAACAAAGTAGTCAGTATGCTGCTGAAGAAGAGAAGAGGACGGGTGTGTGGAAAAGGTAGTTTCTTAAAGATAGGATGTTTAATAAGTAAAGGCAAAAAAAGCGCGAGTTAATAGGAGGAGGAATGGCACGATGGAGGAAGCAGTAGCTTCATGTGCTTGCTCGTCAGAATAAACCGTTTCATGGATTCAGAGGCATTATCTAAAGTGTATGGATTTTTGGTCAGAATTAGGGGTTCATGACTACATGGGGGGGATGAAGAAGGGGAGCTCCTCTGATGGGGTACCAGTTTCCTCCTGTCCCCTTCCTCTATAGAAAGGGACGTTTTTCAACAGAAAAGATCTGCCTGAAAGCTTTTTAACATTCCAGGTGTGAGGCCTGAGCAGTCCCTACAAGCATCTGTCTTTCAATAAGTCCTTGCTTGAAATAAACACTGCCAGGTTTCCACGGTTGGAGGGGAGAAAAGACAAGACAGATAAACACACATGAGTGATAGGAAGAGAGTAAATTAAAAAAATTTTTATCCATTTCCATTAAAGAAGACTGGTATCTCCTTCTGAGCCAAAAGTGACTTGCCTTGCCAGAGAATAATCTTATGCTTAATGCAAAAAGAAAAGAAAAGAAAAGAAAAAAAGAAAGAAAAATTCATGTTTCCTTGTTTTTTAAATTGGAAAATGTTAGAAATACATGAATGAAAAAGAGTCAAGGAAGGGCTGTAAGTGTACTTAAGCATCTATATACAAATGAAGGTATGTGGAAAATGAACAGGATGTACCAGAAGTGATATTAAATGATGATGATTAGAACCTAATGGGTATGAGCGAAACCTTGCGGGATGGCTCTCAGAACGAGAACATCAGCAGTGATGGATGCATCTGTACAGGAACGACAGCAAGGGAAGGAGAGGCGGGGGTAGCCGTGCAGATGCAAGGCATTCACAATGCTGGGGAGACACAATTTGACAATGTCAAAGGGAAGGATGGAATATTGGCATGAAGATAACCAAAAAAGCAAGTTGCAAGAGAAAGAGGTAAACGTGTTGTTTCTGACCATCAAAACGAATAGCACACAATCAGGAAAATAAAGCCATGACTCCAGAGGTCTGAGTCACATGAGGATACCGATGAGGGCCTAGACTTCCCAGCCTGTCTGTTGCTTTACTCTTAAGCCCACAGTGCCTGTAGAATCTCCAGCCTATTCAGAAAACAACTTTACCCTTGTGAAGCCCAGAATTCAGGCAGAAATACTAGTCTACTCCCACCAGCAGACAGCAGAATGAGGGACTGACTGTCAATGAGCTTCGTTTTGCATGATCATAAGCCACTTATATACACAGCTGGTAAAACAAGCTGATTCATAAAAACAAAGCACAAACAAAGGCTTACATTTTCCAAACCAAATTTGAGGAACAGAAATGAGTCCAACTTCAGGCGATGTTGCACCAGAAGACCACCAGCTAAACCTGCTGTCCCTTGTCTAGACCCAAGTGTACACAAAGGTTGCTGCATATTTAGACTGCACATTCGAGAACGCAATACTAGAAATGCATATAAACCCTGGAGGAGGCCGAGAACAGATTCTTCCATCTCCACACTTCCTGGGGAGTCTTCAGGTGCCTACTACGAATTGTCTGGTGTCAGTGGAAAAGAGCATGACTCCATCAGAAGCATTTATGGTCAGACCCGAGACATCTCAGGATGTGACTACACGTGGAAAATCAAAAACTGGGCCACTCTCCAAAACCATTAAGCCCCCAAACACACTTCAGTCTGAAATAAACAGGCAGCAGAAGCAACTTGTTTCAGTTGACATTTCCTAGGAATCTGCAAAGAAAGTTAAGCAGGAAGCTGAGGTACAGAGACAATCCAAAGGTTCAAGAGCGTTCCTGCATTAATTGGGGGTGGTGGAGAAGCGGATGGAATTGCTAAACTGTTGTCATTTTTTTTTTTTTTTGAGTTGGAGTCTTACTCTGTCGCCCAGGCTGAAGTACAGTGGCATGCTCATGGCCACCTCAGCCTCCACCTGCTGGGCTCAGGTGATCCTTCCGCCTCAGCCTTCCAAGTAGCTAGAACTACAGGCATACGCCACCATGCCCAACTAAAAACTGTTGTCATTTTTAACAGGCACCATGTACAGCCCTTCTGTGCCCAAAGGGAGAAAACAAATTCTTGGATCTTCCTCCCTCTTTTTAGAAACTTAGAAAGTAATGCCAGTAGTTGAATCCAAAGCCTTTTTTTTTTTTTAAAGTTTGGATCCTGTACAATGAAATGGTCTTTTTCTAGGGTTTAACAAAATGCCACATCCCTTTCACAATGATTTCAGCTAAGCAGCCGCTCCTCAGATCTCCCAGAGCCTCTAAGTGCCTGTAGACTCAGCCTCATGACTCTGTGTGCATCCATTCAGCTTATCCTCCTGTAAGGTGTTTTTCAGACCTAACAAGGGCCAAGGCTAGTGACCCTTGAAAAGCAACATATTCCATTACATATCCCCACATTTATACATTAATACATCTCAAGGTCCAAAACCATACAGTAATGATCATTGAGGCAAATAATTCAAAAAAATTAATTTAGATGCTAGACTCACACCCATTCTCTTTAATAGTGGGAACATTTGAAAACAACAAATGTGTGAAACTCAAGAGAGAGAAAACATTGCAATTAGATGATAAAGTCATCATGCATCTAGGCAGAAAGTGCAGTTCAGTGACAAAGAGTTGTTACTTGAGACAGAAATAAGGGGTCTGTAGAAATCTGTAGCACTCAATGATATTTTAAAGGAAAAAATTGGGAAACTGAAGTTCTCTGTGCACACTGCAAGTGGAGAAGTCCTAGAAATCTGTTAACAAGGGAGATTCTTAAGTCAGAATTCCTCCCTCAACTTTCATAAGTGGGCAACTTTTCAAGTGAAATATGGCTCCTGAGAGGAGGGAGAATAAGGAAAGGAAACCTGAAACAAGTAAAGGGCTTTGCTTCACCTTGTAAGGCCAATATTTATAGCAAGGAAAGGAAGGAAACAAGCCAAAGGTGTGAGGGTGAGTGAACTCACCAAAGAGCAATGCAGTGCTGAAGATGAGATCACAGATGATTAGAAAGAGTGGAGTACATGACTTACCAAAAGCAACATCTTCAAGTAGGAGGAAGAGGAAGAAGAGGAGGAGGAGGAGGAGGAGGGAGGGAGGGGATTTAGACAGGAACCAATGACCAGTTTTCAAAAGAAAAAAAAAACCTAGGTAAGATTATACCTTAAACATAAATATGTATGATGATAGGAGGAAACAGATCAATTTCTGTCTGAAAGGAGTTAGCCTATGAATTGACTCAGTTACTAAAGAACTTTGGTGAATGGCTGGAAAAAGTAGGAAATGTTCCAGGAGAATGGAAATGAAGACAGAAAACTGAGCCATAAAGAGAAATAATTTGAAGAACGGAGATATAAACAAGAAAAGATTAGAAGGACCATTGGACTTAAAAATCTATCTGTGTGAAATTTAGCTAGATACAATTAAGAAGATGGAATCAAACATTTCTTAGGTGTTTTAGAAAATATAAAAAGGATAAATAGGGAAGGCATAAAAGCATAAACAGATTTAGGAAAGAGAAATGATGTTTGTTTGCAGAAAGCTGGTTATAGGAGAATTCTGCCCTTGGTTTGAGGGGTTTAGGGGCGCTGACCACAAGCACCTCAGTTTTATAGACTAGCAGACCAGGGATCAGAAAAGGACAGGGCTCTAGGGTCACAAGGTAAGGTAGCCCAAACAAGGGTATCTGAAGGAGGTGGGAAATCAGTTGTGGAGGGATCAGAGCTCAAGGTGATGCTCACAGTCAAATAAGCAAAGAAAGAAGCGATGGGCAGTCTGGACTGTGAAGCCAGGCACCCCACTCCCCGGATGCTGGTTCTCCAGGAATCTTCCCCAGTTAGAGCTGTGATATTGAGGCAAATGGAGTCTAATAGTGGTACCACAGTTGTTCAAGCAACGTCTAATTTTTCTTTACATTTTACAACAAAAGGCATAGCAAAGATAAAAAAATGGGCTCACCTAAAACAAAACCAAACAAAAGCCCACACACAAAACCAACCCCTAAGCCCCCAGATATTCATGTTCCCTGACAAACAATGCTGTTAACTTTCTGCCCAGTGGCAACATGAAATCCAAAATAAAAGCATCATGTGTAAAGGCAAGACAAGTCACCATTCTCTCTCTCCCCCTCTCTTACACAGATACACACTCACTGACTCCTCCCCTTCAGGCGCTTTTCTGGAAGGGGAGAATCCAGAAGCACTGCTGGGGGCAGTGCCCATCTTAGATGTTCTGGATCCAGGCGAGGTCCGAGGAGCTGGTGACAGGGTTGCTGTCACAGCCCCGAATTCCAACCGCAGAGAACTAGCAAAAGCCAAGTAATTGCTTTTTCCCCTTCCACTAATAAGCTTTTCAGCAGAGGAAGAATTCAGCTTCCTATAGTCAACAGACCCTTTTTTCCTGCCTCTCCTCGCTCCAAATAATCTAAAGTGACTGCAATTTCAGTCCTGGCTCTCCAGCATTCAGCTCCACGGCTGAGGTCAGAGGGTGTCAAGTGAGGGCTCTCCATTTCTTTTCCACTCTGCCTTCATGCCACCCATGCTTCTTTGTGACAGAGGCAACTTGCCTCCCCAGCCCAGCCATTATGTATGTGTATCACCAGCCCACAGCACACACTGACTTCACGTTCCAGGAGATGTTTTTTAAAGCCCAAAAAACACTGGGGGTGGGGCAGGGGGTTACCTCTTGCTGTAAACAATGGATTAGGGATGACCAACTTCAGATGCTCTGGTGACCCAAGCTGCTAATTTCCCAGGATTTAGAAAATGTATTGCAGTAGGACATTTGTTTTGTGGTGGTTAAACTGTATGACTGGTTGTGTGGTTTTGGGTTTAGTCTTATACAAATGACTTTGGTTCCTAAATTCTTAAGATGCTGCTACCCACTCATGGGTCTTCAGGCCTGGCTCCCTGTAGAATTAGCTGCAAGGGGACTGCCCTGGACAACTCTGCCCCACTCCCCTGCCCTCATTTCCCAGATGAATGAAACGCGATTTCAATTAAGAATGGCAGCAACAGTGCTTCCTTCTCAGTCTTCACGGAGATCTAAGCAGAGAGCGCAGACAGAACTGGAGGTGAACACACAAAGGGAAACAGAATGAATGAGAGAAAGAACAGGTATGTGAGGGGACGGAGGGAGGGCCAGACTGGTTCCTGTTCTTCAAAAAAAAAAAGAGGGGAACAAGGAAGCACAGAGGCCTGCTTCTGGAAAAGCAGCTCCAAGCAGGAAAAACAGAGGCGGGGCTGGAAAGATGCTGCCCACGCCTTCTGACTCCTGCATCCAGTGTCTGTGAAGGTCTGGAAGGGAAGGAGAGAAGGGGCGATGCACCTGGGAGAAAGACAGGAACCCCTTCCCCGCAACCCAGCCACACACGCCTAGAGGTGTGTGCTTCCTCCCGGCTGCAGCCAGGCCTGTGATGGGAATTTATTTCCCTCAATTATGTGCTCTTGTCCCCAGTCTCAGTTCATCAGCACAGTGCAGCCAAGTCAATGAAAGGCTCCATAATGAAGTAATCACATGCACAGGGACGTCCCAGCACCTGCCCGCTGGGCTGGCAGGGCTGCAGCCACGCCTGGCCCTGAACCAAGCTGACATGGGCTCTCCCTTCCACCCCCCACACTATGTGCTCCCGTGCTCCATGTCAGGTCACCCTATCCCGCCCCAGGAGCCTGTGGTCTGGTTGCCATTTTAGTTGAACCAATCACAAATGCTCTGAATGTGAAGAGAAACAGGAAGGCACTAACAAAGTGGGGCTCATCAGTACAAAATACTGGCTACTTTCCTTTTCTCCCGCCTGGGTAGTCTTCCACTATAAATAGCCTGGTCACAAAAACCAATACCACATGCTTAGAAAGTCTCCACTTCCTCGAGTCATCAGTAAGCAACCCACAATAATAATAATAATAGGAATACAATCATCCCTCAACTGAGATAGATACTGTTTTTACTCCTATTTCATAGGTGAGGATCACAGAGGTTAAATTCCTGGTGGAGGCCACATAGCTAGGAGGTAACAGACCTCACGCCAAGGCCCATACCTTAATGGCTACCTTTAGAACCGCCATCTTGGCCTTCCCAAGAGAACATACACTTCTGTTTGTGCTATCTGTCCATCTATCCACCCACCCACCCACCCATCACATATTCACGGAGCACCTATTCTAGGTACTGCTAAGACAGCTGTGAACACAACAGGAAAATCCCCTGCTTCCAGGGGTAGAGACAGGAAGGAGGTTGGGAGGACAGTAATTCAGACAACAAGAAGCTAAACAAGTGAATGCTTCCGAATTCAAAGTCAGATGCTGATGAGGGAGAATAATGAAGATGAGAAGGGACAAAAGGAATCCAAGGAGTTACGTAACATGGGAAGCCCAGGGAGGGTGATGTTGGAACACGACCTGAAGGAAGTCAGGGTGTGAGCCACAAGAGGCTGGACCGGGAGGCCTTCCTGGTGGAGAAACAGCAAGTGCAGCAGCCCTGAGTGGAAGGAGGCACAGTGAGTGGGGAGAGAAGGGACAAGGTAGGAGACACGCTCAGACAGGTCTTGGGAAGAGTTCCTGCAGGATTTGTTGGCCACCGCAGGGCCAGAGGCGCTGTAAACAGATGAGGTACTTTTGTGAAAGTTAGAACAAGATGCTCCTCTTCAGCACCTTCTCCTCTGGGTAGATATGTTCCTGAGACCCAACACTCTTTGCTGGGTAAGTAGCGTCTGGGATGAATTACAGTCCTCTCCTGTCCCCTTAGCAGAGAGCTCTTTGTGTGGGGGACAGTCTGCACAGGTTATGACACGGCGGCTCAGGGTTCTAGTAGAAAGGCTCCTGTATTTCTCTAAGTATGTGCGTGTGCAGTTTATAACTACAGGTAGAGACAGAGGTACAGAAAGAGAGAAACTCTCCTTGAGCCTTCTCCTTTACTGGGGGATGGATGGGGGAAAGGGGGACAGTGTTGACCTTGAGGTGTAGAAAGGCAAAGAGGAGAAGGAGACCACTGACCATCCTTTGCCACAGGCCATGCTGTAGCACGTAGACAGTCTGGACACCCATAGTCTCAAAGTACCCACCTCACCATCATGCTCCAAAGTATCTCCCTGAAAAGCAGACAGGGCAGCACCAGGACTGGGGCAAGGAACCCAAGGCTCAGAATGGCTCGAGTGCAAATGCAGAACTTAGCTGCTGACCGTTCTGCACGTCCCATCTGTGGAACCGTATTACCCCTTCACATAAATGAATTCCAATGAGCTTTGAAAATTTAACAACCACATAAAACGACATGACCTTGGCAGGGTTATTTTAACGCCGGTTCTTCCTAGTGAAAGATGAATCTGGAGTTGGGGGCAGGGGAGGCTTTATTTTTCTCAAACTGGCTATTGTGGAAAACAGTCTGTTCAACTCACCAGTACATGAGAGGTGTCTCCCTCTAGTGACACACATACCTCTGTGCTGCTGAGGCCACTACCCTCCACTGTCTGAGCTGGAGTGAGGTGGCTGGGTTCAGGTCGACAGGCATCACTATCTCTTCAGGCTGCATTTGGCTCTGATCCGAGGACCAGCCATCTCAGCGTACCCATGGAGCTCCAAGACAGAGTAAGTGGTCAAGCCCTGAAGCATTCTGGACTTCACTGTTGAAGGTCAAAAGGGTGAACTCGGGGTACCCACAGGGCAGCTGAGTCACACATTTTCTCTAGCCAAGAGAGAAGAGAAGCTGGATCTAACCCAGAAAAAAGAAGGGGAGAGCCCAGAGGAAAATAAAAGTAGTGAAGAGATGGCTGGTAAAGGGGACCCCTGGAGTAGTCCCTTCTAGGCCAGCTGGGGATCCAGCAGACACCCAGAAAGGCAAGGCCTAAGGCCAGAGCAGGAACAAGAAGGCACGTAGCGGGGGAGTGCAAGTGATGAGCGAGGAGGTAGAAGCCAGAAAACGGGAGCTGAATAGAACAGGAAGCAATACGGGGCCAAACCCATCACAGCTTAAACGTTAATGTAGGTTTCCACATTGATCAGAGCCTGAGGAGGAGGCCGGGTACAGCGAGACTCCGCCCCCGTCCATTTCATTCCATTCAAATCATCAGGAGAATTGTGTTTTGGGGAAGGGGCCAGAACAACTATTGGAGCCTTAACTTGGCTGCTGCCTTTTACAGTACGCTTCCCAGAATAAACTGCCCCAAGACTTCATCCATCACCAAAAAAGGCAACTGTAAAAACACTCGTTGCCAGCCCCCTTCCTCGCACCAGCCCAATCGCCCTCCCCTCCGCTCCCTGGGCGGGGGTCCAGAGGGGGAACAGAGGGCAGGCAGCTCAGGCCTGGTACTAATTGCTCTTGGGGACGCGATGCAGGGTGGGGGCTGTTCCCTGCGCTGAGCAGTTAGGAACTTCCCAAATCATTAACCTTTCTGGGAGTGCATTGTACTGGGAGGTGCTCCCTCAGCAGCCTATTCAGGAGCCCTATTGATCTGCCGCACACTCGTACACTCGGTGCCTTCAAAGTTGTTTATGATCAATATGCAAATTGCCCATGGCATTGATCTAGTATTAATTTTCAATTAGGGAATCCACAAGGGGTCTCTGAAGGTCAATACCTAACAATGCAAAGGAAACTCCACTGTGGAGTATTAGGTCTGATGCTGATAAAAGCTTCCTAAGCCTCCTTCTCCACAGTTCCAGGCCCTCTGGGCTGTCACCTTCGCGCCGGCTCGTTTGGCTCCCTCCTAAGTCAGACCCCTTCAGCCAGTCTCCCACGCTGGATCTGCGGCTGTGCCCTGTGCCCCTCCCCGCCCCCCTCCACACCCCAGTGCCACAGGAATACTTCCTGCCCTGCCAGCACATTCCCCTGACACCCGTCCTCTTGATCAGATGCCCCCACACAAGCCTCCTCGTCTCCCCACGCCACGCCCAGACCCAGGACCACTCTCTCCCCCGGCTCCCCATCCACACATACCTTTTTCCTCCCTCTTTCCCTTTCCCTCGTTTCTGCTTAGTCACGGAACGTCACCTTGGCACGCTGCCACGGCTGGAGCTGGCGAGCTACATGGTCCCCAGAAATCTCAGGCAGTCAGGCAGAGCCGCTGGGCTGCCAGGTTATGCTTGGCAAACAACCCACTGATGTCATTTCAAAAACCAGGGGGGAAGGAAAAAGGCACAGCTTCAAATCATCTGTTTCTTTTTCTTTCTTCTAGCAAAATTTTTCTTCCTAATGAAACTGGGGGTTTGGGGGATGTTAATTACTTTACCACTCAGTCATGGTTCCCAGAAGAGGCTGAGGCCTGCCCTCCAAGAGCACAGGGCAGTGCGTGTGAGTTGCTGATGGGGAGTGTCCCTGGGGAGAGTGTGCCCAGCTGGGACTGGAGTGACCTGGGAACTCAGTCATTCCAGTTAGGCCCCTAACAGCCCCCGAGAGATTTGCGTGGGAAAGCTGTGCAGCCAGAGGAGTTGGACGAGAAAAGTGTGTCCTATTCTCCTCTCAGCAGGTACAGGGGACAAGGGTAGGACTCAGCTGCACTCCAGTCTGGGGTCCAGCAAACTCACTCTGCCTTCTTTCTGCCAGGGGCTCTGAATGTTCTATGACTTCTTTGCTGTCCACATGTGGAATAAACCTTCCTGCCCGAAGACCCAACTCCATGCCAGATGGAGCCCATAATCCTGCCTGCAGGCCCAACTTCACGCCCTGCCCACTTTCGGCATTGCCACTCTTGCACTAACCAGTGCCTGAGCCAGCCAGGCTAATCGGTTTATGGATAACATTAATTACCATGTTGCTCATTAATGGATGAAATCTTTATTGGTGCCATTGATCAGCAGACTTGTTAGCTGGCCTCCTAACCAATGGCGGATATAACAAGCTCTCTTATTGGCATATCAATTAATGTAATCAATTCCTGGCCAGCGGCTGCCATTCGCTTCCCTGGTCATTCAGGAGGAGTGGGAGACAGAGTCATGTCAAGCATGCCTTTACTTAGAGTGTCCAGCTCTCTGCTGACTTCCAGGTGGTCTCTCTTGGCCACTTGGGTATTGGGGAAAAAAATCATACTTATCCTTCTATTTAAAAGTCACTTTTCTGTGTTCCAGTGATGACAAAGTGCCATGCTATGTCAGGGGACATAAGCTAGGAGGAAAAGTGGGAGGAGTCTGGGGACTGCTACAGCAACCAGGAGGACTACAGAGATCAGGCGTTTCTAGGTTGGGCACTGATGATAACAATGCAGTCTCCAGTCTGGACTCTGGACAATACTCCAGGCAATGAGGGGATGAAAACATAAGCCACAGTCATCCACCTTTTGCCTGCCCTTCCGGGCCCCTGGCTCACTGGAGCCATAGTCACACCTGCTGATCACACTGACCAGCATCCACCTCAACAGATGCCTCTGGCCCCAGATCCCATATAGAAACATCATCTGCCCATCTTCAGTCCCAAGCTCCAGTGTGGAAAAGGACTTACCACATTTGGCACAACCACCCCACTGACACCACCAAGTGCCCAGTAAATCTGTGCACACAACGCCATTCTAATGTGTTGAAATGCATACAATAAATCATCTCAACAACACATATAATTGTGAAGTCACAGGTGGGGAATAATGTCTCTGGGCAGCCATGAGTCTTTAGATGGGTGGTGGGAATGGGGATGTGGATCCCACAGAACCATGGATTTAGAGCTGGACTTCCCACGGCCAGTGGTTACCAGCACATCAACACCAGAGGACAGAGGCCACACTCCCTGATGCCCACAGCAGCGGGAGGGAGAGTGAAGAATGCCTACCCCCAGGACATGCTTTAAAAGGACTGACTGGAGTTTGCCCAGATGGGAGCAGCTTGAAATATTCCAGATTTGTTTCTAAAAAGCCCCAAATTAAAAATTTTTTAAGTAAAAAAGGAAGAAAATCACTACTCTGCTCAGCGGTGCCAGTGCTATTAAAAAACTCTGCAAGCAGGAACATTTCACTGAAGGAAACACGGTACAAGCAACAAAAACGGGCAAAACAGATGGTGGGGGGCAGCTTTGGGCCAAGCAGTGACAGAGCACAGGAGCCCGACTGAGGCTGTGATGCGGGGACATAATTCTCAGTGTCTGAAAGCATGGCTCGGGGCTTCGAGGATAAACAGTAGAAATATTTCCTTTCATTTATAAATAGAAAGTGACATTTTTTCCATGTGGAACATCATCAGCACGTCCATATTCACAAGACAGAGAAGAGAGAGTCCTGAACAGACCAAGGCAGGGAGCAGAGAGAGAGAGAGAGAGAGAGACCCCAACCAGGTGTCATCCTCTCAGGAGAGAGACTGACAGATACCAGAAAGAAGAGGGGCAAGAGGCCTCAAGCGGGGCCAAGAGTGACTCTTTACATGAAACAGAAGTTTACACATTCTGGGCTGGAGTCACCCAATGCTGGCGACGGGAGATACTCCGACAAGGGGCCCTTCATCAGACACTCAACACCACAGTGATTCTTCCAGCAAGGGCGGTCTTGGGTTCTAATGGCAAGAGTTGCGGTGCACTTCTGAATAGTGTTCCTATAGGACAAGTGTGTTTGAACTGCTCTCCAGGGAACCTCAAAATGCTGCAGAGGTTCTACAAATTTTGATGCCAAATTTGTTGCAAATGCTATAACAATAAAGCACACTGAAATGTGGTATAAGCCAAAATTTAACACACTGGCGGCCAGGTGAACTAGTATGGCCAAGTTAAACAGTTTCTGTGTAGACCTTAGCATAAAACTTCTGCCATTTTCACTTAATTGAAGACTCTTCTGGGATTGCAAAGCATGCTACTAAAAACCGGCACTATTTGGAACTACTTCTGTGTGAATTAGGACTTACCAAAAAAAAAAAAGGACTAAAACAAAATATAAAAACAAAACAGAAGCTTAGTTGATACTATTTAACTACCTTCCATAACTCTTAATTTTGGTCAAAATGTTGATTAACTCTGCTTCATTCTCATTCTTTGACTTAATAAGTAAATGTTACAAATCTGAACTCCTAGAATAACTATAGTTATCAAGTCCTTAAAAAAAATCTTGCTTATATATTGAGTTCAAATTAGATTTTTTTTTCATAAGACTCCACTAATATGAGTTTACAAACCACTGTTCCATCTGATGTATTTTAGATTAAAAGTGGAGTGCACTCTTTGGAAAGCCTCCCTTGAGAAACAACATGGATAACTTAAAGTTTCTAGTAGGAATTTAAAAACTTCATAGTTCTACATCAACAAAACACTCTCACATACATTTAACTAGCTATTAATACCACACAGGCACGTGACAGATAATGTACCAAAATGGAGACAGCTGTGCAACGGTGGCTGACTTAGTACTGCTTTATGTTGTATCTTTTCTTTTCAATAAAAAATGAGGGAAGAGAATGCTTCTTGATGATTCCCCATGGAAGCACAACCGAGTCCCATTTATTTATTTATCTATTGAGTCAGAGTCTCACTCTGTTGCCCAGGCTGGAGTACAGTGGCACGATCATGGCTCACTGTAGCCTCAGCCTCCTGGGCTAAGGTGATCCTGTGTCAGTCTCCCAAGGAGCTGGGACTACAAGAGCATGCCACCAGGTCTGGCTAATTGTTTTATTTTTGCTACAGATGAGGTCTCGCTATGCTGTTTTGGTTGGTCTTGAACTCCTGGGTTCAAGCAATCCTGCTGCCTAGGCCTCCCAAAGTGCTGGGATTATAGGCGTGAGTCACTGTACCAGGTCCCTAGTCCCTTTTTAAAAAGTGCTTCTTTTAAAAAGGGGTGGGGGGAACCTGCTTGCATTCTCAGCGATGCTGAATGCTCAGAGTACTAGTTGTCCTTGCCTTGATAATCTAACCAGACAGAAAGCTCCCATGGTAGTTTTCTCCCCAAAGACAAGAGCTTAGAAACACTCTCTAGAACAGAAAAGAGGAATTGTCTACTCATTTATTCACTAAGACATTAGTTACAGTTCATGCCTCCTAGATTCTCATTAGTTACAGTTCAGCCACTGTGGATCTCATCGGACAAGGTCATATCCCTGCCTTCATGGAACTTACCATCTAGTAGATTCACCTTGAATAACATAAGATGGTTGTGTTATAACCACCACTTTGTCACTGAATCATCCTGACTACATATACTTAGACAAGAAAATCACCTCTTTTTACTATGTGTGCTTACCTGAGGGATGATAAGGTTGGCCTTGTGTGGTCTACCAGGGCCGCCATACTAGGGTTCTAAATTGGCCACATTCAATACTGTTAACAGTAGGAATCATTAAAGAACTAAACCCGCCGGGCTCGGTGGCTCAGCCTATAATCCCGCGCCTTGGGAGCCCGAGGTGAGTGAACTGCCTGAGCCCGCAGGTTCGAGGCCCGCTTGGGCAACTTGGCAAGACGTCATCTCTACAATAAATCAAAAAAATTAGCCGGGTGTGGTAGTGCACGCCTGTAGTTCCAGCTACTTGGAAGGCTGAGGCGGAAGGATTGCCGGAGCCCAGCAGGTCGAGGCTGCAGTGGCCGGAAGTGGCCACTGCGACAGAGTGAGAATCCAACTCAGAAAAAAAAAAAAAAGAATTAAACCCCACCCACCCTAAAAAGACTTCATTCCCAAGACTCTGATCCATGCTTTCTCAAATCTTCACCTGGGTGATTATGTATCAAGGTTCTTCCTCACCAAACACAATAATAAATCAAATCTTATCAGAATTGAGCTATAAATCTGTGAAGACTCCAATAATTTCCAGCTAAGGGAATAACACCACAAAAGTACTTTTTAAACTAATTACTCAGATTCCGAAGTGCTGCCCTAATGAGCCTTCTTTCTGCCCAGAACTTACTAAGAGGAAAAACTACCTTCTGGTGCAGTAATTACTGCTTTCCCCTTCAAACTTCTAACTGGAGATCGATGCTGCATTTTAAGACCCATTGATTTACAATTAGCCTGGCTTTCCTGCTAAAGTGTTTTTTAAGCAGAGTTTACTTTTATTTTATTTTGAAATCTCTGAGATCTGGTTCTTGGATTTTACATTCTCATGAGAGGAGACTGGAAATCTCAAAGAGGAAGATATACATCAGAAGACAGGGAAGTAGAGGGATGCAAATCAGATTTAAGAGGGTGGGTAAGGAGGAGAGAGAAGTTGGTTTGTTCATGGGATAAATTCAGAGATTAAAAAAACAAAAAACAAAAAACCCAAAAAGTCCAATTCATGCTGAAGGGGAGGGAGTAAAATCCAAAGAGAGGAAGCAGAAGGCTGGGGGAGAGAGCTAGGTACACAGCCTAATAAAGTGTAGCTGCTGTCAAGGTGGCTGGAGCAGCTCTTTATTGCCTCTGCTGTTTATTAGCATCCTTGGGAAGGGGGGAAAAAAAGGAAAAAGCTTTGTGCATCTTTGCAAAACAAAGCACTAGTTAAAAATAGTGTGTGCAGCAGGGACAGTGTGCTAACATGAGGGTCCTGGCAGCTCCAGCATTTGCACAATCTGTCCCATGAGAAGAGCAGAAGTAAGTGAAGCAATTAAGAATTTCATGCTGATTGCTCCAAGCATGTTTTCTATGCCATAAAGATAATAGCATAAAGGATATGGCCTTGCTTCGCTCCCTCCCCTGCCTGACAACTTCTGCCTTCTGGCTTTTGGACTCTTTCTTTTCTTTGTCTCCCATGTTTGAGGATTCAAGATGTTGGTTAGCAGGCCTGGCACCACTTGGTGGAATCCGTCACTTTCATGGCTAAAGAAAAGATGGTCATGCTCAAGTCTCTCCCTGTCCTTCATCAAGAGCAAACCGGTAAGAGAAGACACTGGCCAAGCTGCATTATGAAAGCCCTAAAAATGGAAGGCTTGAAGAACGGGGAAACTGCCTTGGAGGCCCACAGACCAGGTTCTCCAAGGCTCCTCCTGCCCCTCCCATTCTGGGCTCTGAATTCACTACTGCTGAGTCCCAAGACTGACTGGCAGAAGATGGTCTTGAAGAAACGAAGGCAAAACGTAAAAATTCTCAAAGAATAAGAGGGTGGAGGAAACAAAAACTACTAACTTTTTGCTTTTTTTAAAAAATATATATTTTATAGCAAGACTGTATAGGCCAATTTCAAAGACTAATACAAAAAAAGTGCAATTAAATCCTTGAAAAACTGACAGATCAGCAAAACAAAACCACCCGGAGGAGCGCCCGATTGAGCCTCATTAAGAAAGAGTTCAGCCTGTTTTTAAAACCCTTCTTAACACTTAGCTGGGTACCTCCCAGCAGTGAGCACTCCCAATGCGGCTGGCATAATTAGTGTCAAAATGGAAAGAAAAAAAAAATCAACCTAGGAAATAGAAATTAAAACACAAATTTGGGAAGGGGGGGTCAAATGGAAAAACCATTCCAAATTCAAATAACAAACTCACAGTCCATCTGAGGGTAATGGGGAGATAGCAAAACACTCCATTGTATGCAGAGATAAACATGTTCCAATTAAAGAGAGAAGGGCTGGGGTAGATTGAGAAGATTTATGCTGCAATTCCCCATCTCCAGCCTCTCCTCCTTCCCCTAAAATATATTCTACACTGTGATCATATCAACTGCAGGAGACTGGGCTAATGGCAGACGAATGGCAAATTGCACCAACCTCTACATCAATTATAACCATCATGCCTGAAAATGAGGAAAATGAGATCTGGTGACAAATTTCCACACCTTCAGACATCGGGATCCCCCAGCACTGGAGTGAGTGCACGCGTGTGAAACAGTGTGCGTGACAGCGCAAGTGAGCCCATTACGTGTGAAACCACCAGCCTGTAATGAGGAGATATGGAGCCGAGATCCATTATGGAAGAGCAGGCCACAAAGGAAGAAATACTCTGGAGATGGAAAAGATGGCAGGGAGATGAGACCATTTTATTAAATCAGGCAAATTCTAATTTATTCTGCAGAGACAGAGGAAAGAAAATGGATTCATTCTCAGTATACCCTCTGAGCCAGCTCCTATCACCTTAGTGGAGGGAGGAGGGAAACAACGGTTCCAAGACTCAACTGGAAATCAGGGGAAGGCTTCCCCTTTAAAAACAAACATTAAAATATATCTATTTCAATTCCTGTACCAGGAATATGGAAAATAATGCTTACACCAGAGAAAACCAGAGTTTTTCTCTGGCTGTCTGATTATTCCAGCAGGTGAAGGGACTTACAAATTTGATTCATTGCAATATGAAGTCAGAAAGGCAACTGTAGCCTAGATAAGTTGCTGACAAGGACTGACAAAAGAAATTGTGGAACCTCTCCCCCAATGGCAAGAAACGCCACCTGACACCTTCCCCGTGGTGGGAACTTAAATGTCGATTTTCATTTTTTCCAAAAATGGAAAAGAACTGCTATGTACAAGAAACCAAGCACAGAGGTTGTCTTTCATTAACAAAAGGTGCTTGTGTTTAGACTGCAATTAGAAAACCAAGTTTTTAATTAAACAATTACATAAAGTTAGTTTGGCTCCCTGTCTAGTCCAACATTTCCCCAGTGCCTTGGGGTTAGCTTAGAAACCAGTATTTAGAGCTCTGGATGTTACAAAGTGAAAGAAACTGATGACACAGTGTACATGTAACTATAAAAGCTAGACGCTGTACCTGTCTGTCTGTAGCTCCCCTGCCATGTTCTAGAACAAAGCAGAAGCCAATGAGACTGACATAAGCACATACGCGGTCAGACCACACGCCATCAGTAACACTGTACTACTCGTGGTTGAACAGAAGAGATTATTCAAAGTGTCATGCAAAACCTGGGGGGCTGTAGGGGGGGCTTCCGATGCTCCCAAGTGAGAACTGCTTCTCTATCAAAGCACAGGCCAGGTGCAGCTAGCTTACACTGCGCCTCTTTTAACTAAGAGGAATTCGCAGGAGCTTGCATACCTTCAAGCTCCCAAATCACCTTTGGGAGGGGGAAAAAAGCAATCTGCTTTTTCACCTGCTGCTTTTACACCACCTGTGTGGTGGCTGCCCAGGGCAGACAGAAGGTACGTGTGGGTCCCAGGGCTTAGACTCCTAGGGGAGACTTAGATGTCTAATCTTCCTAAGCACAAAGAAAACTCCTCTGTGGCTCCCAGCCATCCCCACTTTCAGTGTTCAAGGGCTGCAAACTGATGTGAAATTGGTTCTTTCCTATCCACCTCAGCCTTGTAGACAGAAGGTGGCCCACCTGTTAAACTGTGTTGCATGAATAGATTGGGCCGTCTTTACCCTCTGTAAAATAGACTCCGTCAAGTGAGTGGGGCGTGGCCTACAAAAACGCAGGAAGACTGACCAGCTTTCATTTCAGAGCTCCCACCAAGAGTACACAGAACCCAAAAGGCAAGGCCATTTCTGCCCCACGGGCAGTCAGTAAGGAGAACTCCACACTGACACCTGCAGGCGATGCTTCAGATCGCACTTCCCCATGAGCTAAATGCAGCCTTTGTGTTACACGATTCCACATACCCCTCACTTCCCAGTCTACTTGAAATCCTTCGAGCTCTAAAGGGTCATGTCAAATGATGAAGAATCCAAGATGGCTAGCCAGCTAATATTGACTGATGGCCTCATACCTACCTAGCACTGGTTTATCTTTCTAGTTATTTCTGATCAAGCCACTAAAAGAAAAGCTTAGAGATCACTAGTTGGCAAGATGCTCTATTCTGTATAACACCCAAAGCTAATCAAACCACAGTGTAATTAATCAATATGCTCTAGGTTTCATAGAGCACCAACCCCATATTGGTTTTATTTTTATTCTTTGAGTTGGAGTCTCACTCTGTCCCCTATGCCGGAGTACACTGGCAAGGTCACGGCTCACAATTGCCCTGACCTCCAGGGCTCAGGCAGTCCTTTCACCTCAGCCTCCCTAGTAGCTGGGACTACAGGTGTGTGTCACTACACCTGGATAATTTTTTTAAAACTTTTTTGTAGAGATGGGGAGGTATCACTGTGTTGTCTAGGTTGGTTTCAAGCTCCTGGTCTCAAGCAATCGTCTCGCCTCAGTCTCCCAAAATGCTGGGATTACAGCCTACATGGGTTTTTTAAGAACAGACATTTCCTCAGACTACCTGGATAACAGAAAAATTAAATGATGACAACTAAAAAAAAAAAAAAAAACAAAGAACCTTAATTTGAAGTAAACAAAAGCAGAGGAATTCTTTTCCCCAGCTTCAGGCTACTGCCCTGCAAGGTTTGCAAAGAACTGGGAAATTTAAGGATGACATTGATGATCGCATAACTAATTCATTCCACTGGTGCCGAGAAGCAAAGTCGCCCTCCACACCAAAATCCTTCATCTTCTAGACAAAAGGAAGGGCTTCTTGCTGTTTCCACTGCCCAACTGTGTGAACTGCCTGAGTACGAGAGCGAGGAAAGGGGATCGTAGCTCCTCAGCCTGAAAGGCGGGGCAGCCAATCAGAACTAATCTCTGCGCTGGAAGTAAATTCAGCATTCAGTTCCCTGATCTGGTGCCCAGGGGGGCTCGGGCAGCAGGGGGTGGACTTGCTTCCTTTGGTGACCCCCACCCCATATCCTCAAAACGAACCAGGGCCTTTCTGGTCAACGCCTTTCACCACAATCAGTCATGAAAGAAATTATCTTAGATCAAGTCCAAAACTAAATCCAAAGCAACGAAGCTGACTTTATGACTTATTTATTTATTTCTTCCTTCACGAACAGAAGGTTAATATAAGAGCAACTCCTTGGCAAACCTTTAAGGGTAATTCAAGCGACACTGATGTGAATCAATGTTCCCTTTGTGAACACATTACTTGGCAGAAACTGGCTTTTTGTAACCCCCTTAAACATAGCCGGCAAAACAAAAAGAGGGGGAAAAATGTCCTTCAAACAAAAGGATGAGGTGAAAATAGAGAGCGAGCCGACTGCACTTTATTCTCTTTCATAGAGGCAAATGGATCTGGTGCTTTTATACATTAATCAATCAATATCACTGACTGTACATCAGCAGGGTAGCCAAGTTATGAATGACCTTTCTGGCAAAGAGGACACTTTTAATGCTCATAAGACTGCTCATAGCTTAGCAACTTTCCGAATTTATGCCTGCATGATTACCCCTTGGAGGCGAGCAGCCGTTAGTGCTGCACTAAATATGGCAAGGTTAGTCGTTTCCAATTTGTGCAGAGGGAAGAAGAGATGTGGACCTGGCTGCCCCATTTACGCACGAGCTGCCGCAACCTGGGCGACATAGAGGGCAAAGCCCTGGGCCCTGTGGCCTGGCGGGGTTGGCCTCCCTTCCGGAAAGCTGGTCAGTCTCCTGCTCAGCTTCAGGCCAATCCAAACACAGCAGTTTCAGACGGCTAATCTAGAAAGTTGCGTCCAGCTCAACTTCAGCTTCCGTCCACTTCGCACACTCAGATCCTGAGCCTGGTGAGCTGGCAGACGGGCTGGACTGGCCTCCAGGGGGTATTCCAAGGCTCCCTCCACACCCTCTCCCCTCTGGTTTCTGTCTACACCTCTGAAAGCTCTCCCCACATTGACTGACTCCTCCAATCAGAAAACGTAACTTTGTAACTTCGTGCTTCCTGAAAGGAATCACAACTTTCATCTTTAAGTTGTTTTTCTTTTTCAAAGCAATCCACAGCAGGGATTTTCTACCCAAAAGATGATGCTGACTTACTCTCTCCAGAAATATCCAGCCCAGATAAACAAACAGTTGGGCAAATCCTCTTTATTTTCTTCTGTCATCAACTCAGCCATTCTCTTCATGTCCAAAAGGCAGGAAAGTTCTCTGGATTCCATTCTTTGTGGGTAGAAATGGGGCAAAGGGTTGTCTGTGGGTGTGGATTTCTATGACAACCATTATCGTGTCTCAGGGAGGCCACACAGGGGCAAGAGACTAAATCCCACCTCAGCTTTCTTCTCTCAACTTCTCTCTGTGGTAAAAATCTCGGGGAGTCTTGAAGGGATTCCAGACTTGAAAATGTCCATTTAAAAGGCCCCACTTTCTTGTCTCCCACAGAGAGAAATAAAGACATTTGGGAATTTGAAATATAGCTCTAACTTCATACAAATTACAGCAGAAGAAACGATACGCGAAAGCTTATTGTCCTCACTAGTATGCTGGGAAAACACAGGGCAGGAATGAGTTGTGCTGAGACCATTCTCTAGTCTACAAAGAGTTGCAGAGCCAGGGTAGGACAAGACAGGACAGGGGTGAGACGACAGAACAGTTTGGTTGTGGCCACTTCTGGTGATGGTCATAAGGACATGGTCTGGCCACTTCTGGTTCACATTTCCAAAGTCAGGAAAGTTTATGTAGGGAGGACTCAACACTAATGGTGCCACAAGAGACCTGGAGGCTGGTTTACAGAAATGGATGGAGAAATAACAAGAACAAAAAGAAAAAAAGAAGCTTATTTTGAAGGACATAACTTAGGCATTTCGGGAGGGGCATGAGATCTTATTTACGTGCCTCTGGACATGGTGGATGTCCGTGACTCCTCGCATGGCTGGGAAGAACAACATTCTCAGCAGCTGAAGCATTTCATTCCCTTCTCTACAGCCCAAGTCTTCCCCCTAAGCATCCCATACTTAAATAAATAACACTGGTGTTGTCACCCATTTTTTGTTGTTGTTGTTAACAGATTCAGATTCCCATCTAGAAAATCTGCTTTCTGTTTAGAGCAGGGAGGAAAGCACAGAGTCCCCCCCCAGCTGGTCCCCCTGAAAAAGTGAATCTGGTATGGTGCCATCGACATCCCTTTCCTGTGTCATCAGGCCGTGTTCTGAATGGCTCCGTTTTCCAGCAGGAAGTTGCAAACCCACATATTTAACAACTATTACAAACTTGCCCACTTCCCCCTTCCTTTCATTGTTTAACAAATATCAAAAACATGTCCCTCTGAACCTCCTTCAAGAGTTACAGACTTTAGCCAGGCGTGGTGGCTCACACCTGTAATCCCGGCGCTTTGGGAGGCAGAGGCAAGGGGACTGCCTGAGTCCAGGGGTTTGAGACCAGCCTGGGTAACTTGGCAAGACCTCGTCTCTACAATAAATCAAAAAAATTAGCCAGGCGTGGTGGTGTATTGCCTGTGGTTCCAGTTACTTGGAAAGTTGAGGTGGAAGGATCATTTGAGCCTAGCAGGTAGAAGATGCGGTGGCCATGAGCGTGCTACTGCTCTCTAGCCTGGATGACAGAGTGAAACTCCTATTCAAAAAAAAAAAAAGATGTACAGACTTTTAGGCCGCCTCTGGGTCTGCCCCCTGTGGACCTCCCTCACACCGAGCACAGCACATTCAGGGCAGGATATGGCTAAACTCTCACTTGCCCTTCCTTTCTGGATCTCTGTGAAAGCCTGGCTGTTCCTCTGACATCTCTTGAAAATACATCCCTTGTCTAACAACTAAAAATTATTATTTTGTGTGTGTGTGTGCACCAAGCTGACTTTCCAGCCTCTCAGAGTTTTCCCAAGTTACAAACACCACTTGCTGCCATTTTTCTTCATCTTCTCTGGTCAACAGCAACTGGTCAGTTGATGCATTTCTCTGGAGCCTTCCCTTTCTCATCCAAATGACCTGCTAACGCACAGTCTTCCCAGCTGACAACTATGTCTTCTGTGCTGTGTATATCTATACTGACTTTCTGGGAGTGCCTGACGCCTGTCCCCTAAAGCCACAGGGCTTGTTGCAGACTGTCATATGGCATGTCCTCCTTCTGCGTATTTAAATCTCCATACCAAGAATAACATTAGCAAAGAAAAGGGCATTAGATCTTTTCTCTAAGCATCTGGTGGAAACTCTCACATCAGTGACAGTGCCCAGTGAACCTAACTCCCAGCATGACACACAGCACCTCGGAAGCAGATAGGACCCCCTGTTTTGGGGCACAGACCTGGACACAAGGACAAGCCCTACCTCAGAGCCCTACCTCAAAGTCTGGAAAAATAAAGAAAATTTCCCCACTCACATGCACATTTCATTTCACCAATGAATCCTTATACCTTGGTACAGTCAGTCTCACAGGAGCAAGGGAAGAACCGAATACCCTCAAGCAAGCTCCAAATGCTACCCTGAAAACCCGAGTCCAGAACTGGGTAAAGACATCAGGGGAAAATTCTGTCTCAAAAAGTGAAACCATCAAGGTGCAAAAGATGCAAGAACCAGAAAGTCCAACATGAAAGTCCACATATTTTTAAAACTTTGCACAAGAATAGAGAGAACTGTAATTTTTCTTGTCCTCTACTCCCTGAGACTGTCAGCTCTGTGAGAAGAGGACCTGTGTGACACTTTGTATACCGTGTACCTAAAGGAAAGTCTGGTCATGTCAGGCCACTTCTGAGCCCTTCCAGGGGTTTCCTATAGCACGCAACCCCAAATTCCAAGCCCTACTTACAAAGGTGGTACTTACTGCCTCGTGGCCAGTGCCACCTGCCTCGCCCTTTCCCAGGACATGCCAAAAGCACTGGCCTTCCTTCTGCTGCAGGGCCTTTGCACCAGCTGAGCCCTCAGCCTGCAGTATTCTTCCCTTTGTTCACATGGTTAAATCAGGTCACATCCTAAATATCTCTACCTTAAAGAGGCAAAGGATCATGCATTTAGCCTACCTTTGCAATATTCAGGGTAACCAAACAATTAATGGGGAAAATGTTCCCCTTGATAAGAATAGCCCAGTTAGTAAACAAAGGAAGGACAGAATGAGAATATTGCCATCTTGCCAACTCCAAATAAAATACAAGATGTGGGCAAGATCATCAGTGGCTGCTAGCATCAAAAAAGAGTCACTGAGACATGATGCGTCTCCTGATAAGACACACTACCACACATGAGGAAGGCTTGGACAAAAAAGTAAACTGACCCTGTGACTATCCATTCACAGGAAACACAGGGGACAGAAGAGCATTAAATAACATTGTGGGGATGCCATCATCAAAACACCAAAATTCAGATCGCAGGAAGTTCTATAGGATACCTGATTCCGTTACTTAAAAAAAAAATTACAGGAAAGAAAAAAGTCAGAAGAGGAACATACAGATAAAAAGAGACTTTAGAAACATATCAATCCATGACAATGCAAAGACCATGCTTGTATCTGCATTTTGACAAATCAACTATTAAAAAAAAAGTATAGTTTGAGACTGCAGTGAACTATGATTGTACCACTGTACCTGGGCAACAGAGTGAGACCCTGCCTTTTTGAAAAAACAAAAAATCAGGTCAGATGCAGTGGCTCACATCTGTAATCCCAGCACTTTGGGAGGCTGAAGTGAGAGGACTGCTTGAGCCCAGGAGTTCTAGACCAGCTTGGGCAACATAGTGAGACCTCATTTCTGCAAAAAACAAACAAACAAACAAAAGCCCTACCATGTACTAGGGAATTCTGAATACTGACTTAGTAGTTGATGATTTCATGGTTTATAATTTTTAGGGGTCTGAATAATGATAGAGCAGTCATGTTAAAAAAAAGAGGGAGACAAACATTTACGGATAGAATGATATACCTGGGATGTGTTTCAAGATGATTTAGCCAAGGGAAAGAGGGGCACGGGAGGGGAGTACACAGATACAACAGGATCAGCTGCAGGCTGAGATCTGCCGAGGATGTGTGGTGGTTCACAGGTCTGTTGTGTCATTCTTTCTTTTGTTCGAGTTGGAGTCTCACTTTGTCACGCAGGCTGGAGTGCAGTGGCACATGCACAGCTACCACAGCCTCAACCTGCTTGGCTCAGATGGTCCTCCGCCTCAGCCTTCCAAGTAACTGGAACTACAGGTGCGCTACCACGCCTGGCTAATTTTTTGATTTATTGTAGAGACGAGGTCTCGCCATGTTGCCCGGGCTGGTCTCAAACTCGCGGGCTCACACAATCCTCTTGCCTTGGCCTCCCAAAGTGCTGGGATTACAGGCTTGAGCCACTGCGCCCGGCCATGTCATTCTTTCTCCCTCTACATGTATTTCCAATTGCCCAACACAAAAGTTTTTTTTATCAGCTTTCTTCCTTCACTATCCTCTACAACAGGCACCCAGTCAACCACCAGCCATCCCATCTTATATTCGATTTTTTTTTTCTAAGTCAGGGTTTTGCCGGGCTCAGTGGCTCAGCCTGTCATCCCGCGCCTTTGGGAGGCTGAGGTGAGTGGATTGCCTGAGCCCGCGGGTTCGAGACCCGCCTGGGCAGCGAGACCTCATCTCTACAATAAATCAAAAAATCAGCCGGGCGTGGTGGCGCATGCCTGTAATTCTGGCTACTCGGAAGGCTGAGGCGGAAGGATCGCTGGAGCCCAGCAGGTCGAGGCTGCGGTGGCCGGGAGCGGCCACTGCACTCCAGTCTAGGCGACAGAGTGAGACTCCAACTCATAAATAAAATAAAATAAAAATAAAACTAAGTCAGGGTTTTACTCTGTCCCCCATGCAGTGGCAAGATTATGGCTCACCAGAGCCTTGAACTTCTGGTCTCAGGTGATCCATCTGCCTCCGTCTCCTAAGTAGCTGGAACTATAGGTATGTGCCACCACACCCATCTAATTTTTTTGATTTTTTAAAAAATTTATTTTTAAATTATGTAAAGACAGGGGTCTTACTATGTTGACCAGGCTGGTCTCAAATGCCTGGCCTCAAGTGATCCTCCCACCTCGGCCTCCCAGAGTGCTGGGATTATAGGTGTAAGCCACTACACCTAGCCCAATTTACTTTTCTTTTTATTTGCTATCCATAAGCACTTTTAGAATGTAAGCTCCATGAGACCTGGGGTCTGGCCACTTGCATCTACCACCCTGTCCCTGGAGTTTTGAAGATACCTGACACACAGGAAGCTTCATTCAATAAACATTAGAAAACAATACACGCATATGTACAAACAGGACCACATCAACTATTCAGTAGCAGCTTAAGGTAGCATGCTTTCTTGTCTTTGAGTATAGTCTTGAGGGGTGCTTATCCCCTGTCTAAGGAGCATGTGAAGGTATTCCCAGGCCATTCAAACAGTTTGAGCACTGTATCCTGGCAACAGAGTGTCATGTATCAAGACACACACATAAAGCTTTGAGTCCTTTCTAGAAACTTGTGAATGAAGCACCGAACCATGTTGACAGAGAGAAAGCTGACCTCTCAGGCAGCCCATGTCCCTAGGTCTTGCCACACGACCACCAGTGTTACCAAGACACATTGGTGATACATCAGGGCCACCAATTCCACTCCCGATGGCTATGGCCGAAGTCAGAATCCAGCCAAGAATGAAGCATCAATCATCCACGTGGCAGGCTGTTTGGAACTCATTTTGCGTATGAAGCCTAGGGCAGTCCAGTGGGCCTGGTATTGATTTAGGAGATGTGATGATGCCACCTGAAAAAAGACAGCCTCCTTGGAATTCTGCAGTACACAAAAGCTTTGGGCTAGCGCACTTCCCACTAGAAGAACCCAAGCAGGCATCAGGTGAGGCAAACATTTGTCTACCCACGAGACTGCTTTGAAAAGAAATTCACATCCCTTCCTACTTTCAGGCTCAAGGCAGCCAGTTGACCCACCTCAATGAATTATTTTAAAAGAAGATGAAACATTAGCATAAAAACCTAAAAGAGAAATGACCCAGTGACCTGAAGGAGTTCTGCCAACAAGCATTCATGAGTGACAGCCATGTGCCCAGGCAAAGCTGCAATCAAAAGTCAAGACTGAGGACCCAGCTGAGAATCAGGCAGGCAGAAAGAGGTCAATGGGAAAATGGTGCTTGTGGCTAGGATCCCTCCGAGGTCTCATCCCAGTAACCCAGGTGAACCCGCACTGGACACACAAGCCCACTCGATCCCGTGAGTGCTACAGATCAGGCCTTACCCTTCATGGCTCTGGGCTGGGCCATATCAGGCACCTGGGCTATGGCAGCCTTTTGTGAACACCCGTGTTTAACTCACTCTCTAGAATGAACTAGGACATCATTCCCCACCCAATGTGCCAACCCAATGTGCCTACACAATCTATGGGGTAGGTATAGGAACTAGGAAGAGAAGTAGATTTTTGCTACTAAGATGGATGGGGGCTCCCATTACCCATGACCAGCCAAGGAGGCAGGTTGTGGGGCAGAGGTTGTCAGGGTCACCTCCAATCCATAACAAGCAAGGGCTTCCCTATTCCAACCAAGGATCTGGTATCTGCGGAAAAGCTGTCCGTGAGGCTGTGTGCCCTGCAGGCCAAGGACATGGTGAAGCCATTCACGCCTCTTTGATGCCTAACTCTGGAGTAGGGCTTCCCTTGCCCTCAACAGTAGAGAAAATACCACCAGGACAGCCGTCAGTGGGAAGGGGAGACCCAGGGCTTCTGTGAGCTCACTGTACCCCAGGTTCCTCCCCCAGGAAGGAAATGAGTGTACTGAGGCTGCAAACCAGAAAGATAAAGTGGTGTGTCCATAAGAAGCCCAAAGTGGAAGGAGGGGAGAAAAAAGGAACAAAGAAATCATTGTGGACAGATGAAATGAAAATCTGGCAGGGCTCTGTCCTAACAAATGATCCAAAAATGAAACAGGACTAAGTTTTCTCCCTTGGCAGATGTTCAGAGAGGGAGCAAGAGAACAGGAGCAAGAGGGGAGAGTCAGGAAGAAAGAACGTGCCTCACTGTGTGCCAGCCTCCATGCTGAGATTCATGAAGCAGGACCCAGAGCTGCACTGCACCCCCTCTCTCCTGTAAAAGGACTGAAGCCTTAGAGATGCGCAACTGGGAGCCCCCAAACAAGCAGGCAGACGTTGTGTGTGTGCATTTTTCTGGGGTGAGGGATCATTTCTTTCATCAGATTACCTGAAGAGGTCAGAAATCCTCGGTTTATGTCACTTGACTGAGGTCACTGAGCTCAGAAAAGCTGGGATCCAAACTCCTATGTGACCCTTAAAGGCTCCTTCAACCAGGCCGGATGCAAAAGCTCCCAGTGTTCACTTCGTGAGGAGAAAGAACCGCAGAGGAGTTTCCTCAGAGGTGAGAAGGTGGAGAGGACCTGGGCCAGCAGACAGTCTGAGGACACTCATGGGCCCTTTCACGCCATGCCACAGGTTCTACAAAGCCATTTCACCTCTTTGAGCACATTCAATATACAGGAGTGACATCTTTTCATGGAACCAACCCTGCCGCCACCCTCACCCCCATTCTCTTCCACACAGGCACAAGCCCACTGGCCTGCATTCCCAGCCCCACTGGCCTGCAGTCCCAGCTTAACTGGAGCCAGAAGATGACCTGGCAGCTACAGGATAAGCAGTAAATATCTAGAGTCCCTAAAATGTAGTCTTTCTAGAAGGAAGTTTTGTAAAACAGGAACAGCGATTATCTTTGAGGAGGGTAGAGTCTCATCCTTATGGGCTACCCCTCCATATATACATTGCAACTCTGAAAATAAGAAGCACATATTGCTTTTCTTGTGGAGGTGGGGGGCACTGCATGTAAAGTCCTTAAGAATGCACCTCAGCTGGGCTCGGTGGCTCAGCCTGTAATCCTGCGCCTTTGGGAGGCTGAGGTGAGTGGATTGCCTGAGCCCATGGGTTCGAGACCCGCTTGGACAACTTGGCGAGACCTCATCTCTACAATAAATCAAAAATTAGCCGGGTGTGGTAGCGCGCGCCTGTAGTTCCAGCTACTTGGAAGGCTGAGGCAGAAGGATCGCCGGAGCCCAGCAGATCGAGGCTGCGGTGGCAGGGAGTGGTCACTGGACTCCAGTCTGGGTGACAGAGTGAGACTCCAACTCAAAAAAAAAAAAAAGAATGCACCTCATTGGCATGAATGCTTCCCACTACAGACAGAACAAAAATGGTCCGGTGGGTTCAGCGTCAAGTCTCACTAACCCAGTAAGAGACTGTCCAGGCGATATGCTCAGCCCCAGCCGCCAGTGCCTCAGAAACCTGTCATCTGTGACCCTGCCAGGAAAAGCTCACCATTAATTCTACTCCACGGAGAGTCAATAATGGCAGTGTGGAATATTATGTGATTACTCTTAGTTGCACGAAATTTAGAAAAACCAGCACTTTTGAATGGCATCAGTCAGATAACAGAACTCTGAAAATGTTTGCTTTTATGAAATGGAGGAGTGTGCTCTGTTTAATCCTGAGTAGGAGGATGAGAACTATTTCTTAAGTGTGTCCTCCTTCTATCTAGAGGATGGAGAGACACATGGAACACCTTCAGAGGACAAAACATGCTGAAATCTAAAGACTGTAAGCAACAGGGAAACCCTATGAGTTAGTGCCCTCTGAAGCCAGTGAGTAGATGAACTCTTCTACTTATTGTAGACACCAGTTGAGACATGTAATCCACGTTTATTTTGGTTGGATCATCTATTTTTGCTCATGTAGTCATTCCCTATCAAATTTCTGACCGTGGCAAAAAGTAGCAAACCCAGAGAGAGTCGTTTTTTAAAGAAACAAAAAAAGAGCGATGCCACAAATGCCCAAGCACTATTTTCTTAAGGTGGCAGATTTCCTCTCCTGATGATACCTCTGGTCACTGCATAAAACTGTTTACTTGGCTTTTCTGGTAGCTCTCACCCTTTAATGAAAAGGAGCGAGTGTTTGTGAAGGCAGAAAAAGGATGACAGTAGCAATGATGACACAGCAGAGTCAATGTGTGGGACAGGACACATGCAGGACCTACCAAGGAACCCACAGGAATCCAGTAAGATGGCAGCATCCAAGGAGGTATGGGACTGGCTGAGCTGCTGATCAGGAGGGTAGATTCTGGACCAGGTGCCACGGAAGTAGCAAAAGACAGGATCCCTGCCCCACAGACACTGACAATTTTAGGGGTGAATAGTAAGCAGATATTAATCAGCCAAACAAGGTTGTCAAATCTTTTTGGAATAATATGAGATAAATAAACAGCATATAATTATAATTACGTGCAAGGCTTTGTGGTGCAGATTAAATGCTATATTCATTTAGAAAAGTGGAGAATGAGGGAAATACTTGTGCTTCCAAAAATGACATCCTTTCCATAATCCTTTCTTATTCATACATGCCCGCTGACGTGTTCTCCCCCGCTTAGAGCATCAGCACCCATCTAGGGCCCGAGCCACACCCCACAGTCACCCTCAGGGGCTCTCTCCCCATTTCTCCCAGATGGAACTACCTAGACAGCACTAAGTATCTCATTTTAACACAGACCCTACCTTATCTCTCACCTTATATGCACATCCCCTTCAAATCCTTGCCACCAGGGAGCCAGTATTGCCTCTCTAAAACTAGGCGAGATCATGTGACATTGCTAGGTCCCAGTATCTCGGGGCTCCGGCTCCCTGGAGAGGAAAGGCCTCAGTGTCGGTCAGATCTTATTTCCGCCCCCTTCACCTGCTCTTGCTCTATCTTTTGATCATGGACTACATGCCCAAGACCTTTACACACTAGCATGTCAGCAGTTTTTCAGAGTCCACGTCAATGGTCTTTTTAGGAATCTTCTTCTGTTAGACACTGAGATTCCTCAGGCACAGAGCTCATCCGGTTCACCTTCCACTCCTCTACCTTGATCGCATCTCCAGGCTCCAGGGCTCAATAGGCCTCTGTTCACCTACGGAGTCAGGAGAAGCGGCCCCATTGTACACACAGCCTTGAAAATGAAAGGAGGAATAATTATCTCCAGAAAGGAGGAAGGGTAAGAATGGGGCTTGGCAGGAATCATAAGAATGGACAGGAGAAAAAGCTGACAATGATTTGTTACGAGAAGAAATATCAGAAGCTGTATTTCCAAAAAACCAAGAGAAAAGGGTGGAAGGTGAAGATGAGACTAGACTTTCTGAGCCATCCCAGGACAAAGATTTGCCTTCTCATTTGCTGCCTTCAGAGAAAGGAGAGAAAATGGAAAGTAAGGGAATAAGAACTTCAGCTTTTTATGAGATTTAGTAGAGAAAATGGAAGATTAATCAAGTGCTATTACTACGTCTCACATGAAAAATTACTGGGGAGACTGAAGGGAACTAAAAACACTCAACAGCAAGCCTGGCCCCAGAATCCTCCCTTTGTACAAAAAGTTACCAACGCATCCGTGTCCACAGAGGGCCGGCCAGCCAGCACCTTTGCCAACAGAGGATCCCTTACAGCAGAACACACTGAAGAACTAGAGGTGCTTTCTTTTTTTCTTAAAGGAGCTAGAAGTAAATTTCAATTTATTATGCTACCAACTGTCACAATCCTAAGAGCTTGCTACGCAGGCTTTGGCCAAGCTAACACTTGATTTTCCTTTTTATACTATAATAGTTTCTTTGGCCATTTCCCAATTTCACCATTCCTCATTTACACCATCAGTGATCACAGTGACATTTTGGAAAATTCTGTCCAGTCTCTAGAAGTTCTGACCTGCTGACTTCCCTAATCATCTAGAAAACTTGTAAACAGTGTACATGCTAAAAATAAATCTTAATGACCACCACTTTCATTTGCCAAGCATTTTTCTCTATTGATTTTTATTAGCTTCTATTTTTCTAAAATAATCTCATTTTAAAAATTCAATTCCTTATTAAAATGTCTCAAAGTATCTCTTCACTAGATTCTCATTAATTATAAAGGGGAAAATAGTAACTTTCAAATGGATAACCCTAGAAGGAACCACCATAACTAAGTAACCAAAGTTGATACCATCAATAAAGACACAAGTTGATATTGTACACCACCTGATGTAATGCACTAGAAAAAACACACATTACTTTTTTAGAATTTCTACCAAAATACATAGCCTGATTCCAATCAGAAGGAAACATCAGACAAATGCAAATTGAAGGATACTCTTGCAAAATCACTGACTTATATTCTTCAAAAATGTCAAGGTCATAAAAGACAAGAGAAAGACTGAGGAACAACGGTAGATTAAAGAATATTAAAGAGATATGACAACTGAACACAATTTGTGATCTGGAATATTTTTTTCATAAAAATGATTATTAGGAAAATCTGAATGAGGTCTATGATTACTTAATAGCTTTGTATCAATATTAATATTCCGAGTTTGAGAATTATTCTGTGGTTATGTAAAATATTATATTTGTTTTGAGGAAACAGACACTAACATATTTAGTTATCAAGGGGCATCCGGAAATGGTTCAGAAAAAAAATAACAATGTGCGTATTTGTGTATATGTATCCTGCATACATATAGAAAGAGTAAGAATGTACGTGCTGGAAAGAGCTAGATAGAGAAAATGTGATAAAATGCTAATATTTGGGGAACATGGATAAGGGTATATGAGAATTATTTTTACTATGCAGAGTACACTAATTTTCTGTAAGTCTAAAATTATATAAAAATCTTTAAAATTTTAAAATAAATACATATTGAAATTAAAATGAGATTCTTAACACCTCCAGTCCAATTATGTAATTTTTCTATTCGTAAGTATTTGTAATTATACATATTATGCATAGATATTTTAGATTATATGCAAATTTCATTTACTATTTATTGTTTCCATGTTATTAATGAAAATGTTAAATAAAAACGGAGCTCTTATCAGCACTTTCAGTTCTTCTAAACACAAATAGTCCCCAAATCAATATATTATTCCAGTTTTTTAGATTTTCTTTTAGTCAGAGTTCAGTACATGTGAAAAGTTTCTCTCTAGATCCTCAATTTATTTAGGAGACTACAAGAAAAATAGGGGTTTTCATGTATTTGTTTTTAATAAATCTATGATATTCACACTTGCAATTCTATTTGTCTTCAAAAAGTAAAGGAGATATGGAGGAAACTAGACCCAAAAGATGGAAGAAAATGGGACTGCAGCTTTTGGTGCTTGCCCAAGATCCTCTCTCTAGTAAGAATAGCCTGTTCACTGGCCTGACCAAATTCCTGAACTCCCTCCACAGCCCGAGTCCTCTTTCTCTATCTGCCTCTACCCATCTGTCCCTCCAGGTACAGGCTGACCCTCTCCTTAGAGCCTCCTCATCATGCAACCCAAGAATCCTCACACTTGGGAAGGTCCAGAATACTTAATGTCCTACTCCACTATCTGGTACTGACCATGAATCATCTTGAACCCTATTAAACAGAGAAGGAAAGGGAGAAGGGGAGGAGACAGGGAGTGAGAGAGAGGGGGGGGAGCAGGAGGGGAAAGAGAGGTAGGAGGGGAAAGAGAGGTGGGAGGGGGAGAGAGGCGGGAGGGGGAGAGAAATGGGAGGGGGAGAGAGGTGGGGGGAGAGAGAGGGGCGGGGGGAGAGGGGCAGGGGAAGGGGCGGGGGGAGAGGGGCAGGGGAGAGAGGGGTGAGGGAGAGACAGGTGGGGGAGAGACAGGTGGGGGAAGAGAGTGGGGAGAGGGGGGGGGGGGAGAGAGAGGGGGGGGAGAGAGAGAGCGGGGGAGAGAGAGATGGGGGAGAGAGAGAGGCGGGAGAGAGAGAGGTGGGGAGAGAGAGAGGTGGGAGGGAGAGGTGGGGGGAGAGAGGTGGGGGAGGGGGGAGAGAGTGAAGGAGGAAGGGAATATGAATGTGTGTATGTCTCACATTCTCTAAAAAGATGTTAGGCTGGGGTCATTTCTTCTATTCTTTTATAGTCCCTTACAGCAACTAGTGTTTACAACTAACAGATGTTGAATAAACAACTACAACACTCAACATGCCCCAGTATTTCCATGAAAAATGAGAGGGGGGGAATGCTTCTGAATAACCTCAAAAGGATGCTTGGGGGAAATGGTAAAAGGTTCTGATGTGCACATAGAGCCCAGGAACATAAATTTGCATTTGTACAACTCCCCCTTTCAGTGAGAATTCACATACATTATTTCATTTTATCTTATTAGTATGATGGGATTTGTTCTTGATGAATCCATAGCACTGCAGCTGCTCGTCATCATTCCATTATTGCTACATGTTGACAGATTTTCCCCTTTATCACTCATTTTATTTTTCCATCAAGTATATTTCATACATGAAGTAGTAATTACCAGGTTCTACTTTTTTTCTTGAAGTTTGCCATTTTTTTTATAATAAAGGCAGTAAGTGCTTATTGTCAAAAATCTTGAAAACAGAAAAAGTAGGAAGAAAATAAAAATTATCTATAATCAGTGATAACACCTTAGTATATTTCTATATATTTTAAAGGAAACTGCTGATTATATGTGGTTTTGTGTCTTGCTCCTCTCCTCCCTGTCTATGGAGCCTTCTTCCATATCCTTAAATATTAATCAAGAACATTATTCTTAATGGCTACCCAGATTGCCACTACATAATTGTAACACAGTTTACTTAATCCCCTCCTTATCTTTTAAAGGAAGCATGCCTAAGATTTCTAATTGCCTTCCTAATAACCATTCTTCCTTAGGAATACATTTTTCACAGCATCAGCCTCAACAAAAACTGTATCTGTTATGCCCAAGGATAGTCATATGACTGGTTCCAGCCAATGAAATGAAGAGGCAACAAGTGGGTGAGGCTTTAAAAGTAGGTGCGGGTGGCACCTGTGCTCTCACTATCCTATTCACTCCTGGAGCGGCCATCTTGATACTGTGAGGAGGCAACAAGCCCCAGGTAAGAATGGCTGGTGGAAAGATAGAAGGAAGCTGGGTGGTGCTGACCCAGTGGAACCTTTGCTTCTGTGTCCGACTGCTCTCCTCTCAAGCCTGCTTATAGGAGGGAAAAACGAAATCCTCAACTTATTTAAGTCACTCTTGGGGTTCTCTGTAATCCACTGCCGAATGCTATGAAACGGAATACCTTTTTGTTTCTCCATCTTCTACTATCTTCATAACCAATATAGCTTCAAAACTACAGGACCAAGACCTCACACTACATACCAGAATTTCTGTAGTCATCCAGTCTAACCAGAGGCAGAAGTGCTGGACAGGAGAGGTGTCGGGTTTCTTCCTCTCACCCAGAACTGCCTAACCTGCTGGTGATAGGCTCCCACCAAGAAGCCCCCAGAGAATGAGACGGGTCTGTGTTTGGTGTTTGTTCCTTTTCAGTGTTCATACAACTCCGGACGAGGGAACACTACCCTTGGCTGGTTTAGTAACTCCCATAAAAAAATTCCAAAATTACAGGCCACTGGGGCTGCTTGGCACACAGCCTCCTGGAATATAGCCAGCTGAGCACAGCAGATGCCTGTACACTTGGGGCAGCCACTGGGCTCTGGGTCCCTTTCCCAGTGGGGAGACCTGGTTTGGTTCAGAGTCCAGCCCTGCAAGGTCTTAGATCCAACATCTCATTCAGCATCTCCTCAACACTAGCAGGCAAAGCCCACAGGCCCAGAGCATCCCTAAGGGAACCTTGAGAGAAAACAAGTAACTGTCCACAGAGCTTGCTAGGGGTCAGGTCAATCGCTTACACAGTTGCTTGGTTAAAGCCTCAGTGTAGTTTCTACTTGGCTGAAGGAACTGGAGTTGCAGTTGTCACTAGAAAAGCTGCTTGTCCTTGATGAACAAACCGTTCCACCCATGAAGGTGGGGTAGAAAGCACTATAAAGCTATAGCACGGCCAAAAACTTAAAGACTGGTATATATTAGGGTTCACGAAACTGCCAGTTTAAGTCAGGTTTAACAAGATGACAGTGCCTACTGTTTAGAACAACGTCTAAAATGTGCAAGTCAAATCTCCAGCCCTTGTAAGAACATAATGGTGAAGACAATTTCATCATTCTCAGGTGATGCAACATCCTGCTTGGTCCCGGGGCTGGAATTCCAAGCAGCCATGCCCTGGCAGGGCTGTACAGCTGTGGAAGGGAGCGGAGACTGTGCTGAACATCTGTGATGACAACTCCAGTCCACACTCAGGTGATTTTTGACAACTGAACTGACTTTGAAATAAGCTTATTTTTCTGTCCTAAAGGGAAATTGAGCCAAAAACCCTATTAATCTAGAGTCCTAGTTATTTAGTTTTACCATAATTTATAGCACGGTTTTCCTATCCCAAAATAAAGACCATCTTTCTCCCAACTTCGCTGCTTCATAAAGAAAAAACACGTGCATACACGCAACTTCAGAGGTTGTGGCCTAAAGCATGTCTTCAAGATACCCAGATTCAAATAGTTCATTGCGATGATAGGAGTGGAAGATTCTAACAGAAGCAATTTTATTGTTCTCTGTCAATGTTGACTTCTTTAGCTCTACATGGGTCAGGGAGACAGTCTTGCTTGACAGTCATGTTGGAATACCGACAGTTGTAGCTGCTTCTCTTTCAGTTTAACGAAAGCTCTGAGCTCCCACGACAAGTGTCTGCTAGAGGCAGACAGGAAGCCCATGAGATGCTGGCCACGATTCAGTACAGTCACAGCCTGCCCTGGTCAGGCCGCCAGACCCAGCCGTTCAACCACTTCCTCCCCACGAGGCGTCGCCCATTGGAAAGTTTTATTAACCAAATGCTTGGGGGTTTGTGTATATTTATATTACCTCCTCTTCTCTCCTTCTGTTCTACCAGGGCATGTTGGAAAAAAAAGTTATGATAAACTTTAATAAAAACAAAATTAAAATGATTAAACCTTTCATATCCTTTAGAGATAATCTCTCTTCTGCTGGCTGGTCCAATCTGGAGGAAAACAAATGCGAACCATGGCTTGCTGCGGCTTTTCAATTTTTTTCCCCCCTAAAGAAACAAACAGAAAAGGCTGCCTGTGGCCAGATTTTTAAAATAAATTAAATTTGTCCTCACACACGGCAGCCAGGTGTGGTTGAAACATCCTTTCCAAATATCTATGATATATGCCATCCTTCCCTCTGGGGGTCTTTCCATGGAAGCCTGACAATCTCAAGGGGACAGGGACCCGGAGGAGCGAGGAGTGACTCCAAACAGCTTTCGAAAAAGAATTGCTATTTCCCAATTAGTTTTGCAATAATGCCTTACAGAAGTGACTGGAAGCTCTGCTCCTGCACACTATCTACAAAACAAAACAACAACAACAACATAAAAAAACCAGTCCACATTCTTGATTAAAGAAAAGCCCAGAGAAAACAGTACATTATGGCACAAATCTCCCCGGTCTTATGTGTTCTAAGGAAGTCTTCAGATCCGCCTGGGGTCTGGGCCCACGTCCGCAGAGAATAACATGGCTATGGAATTAGATCAGGCCTGTCTGTCAGAGGCCAGCTAGACATGGAAATCAGAAGTAGGTCATGAGCCCTCAAGAATGGAATAATGACCTCTGGACATACAGGACTGGGGAAACTAAGAGAACAAAGGTGTCGAGGCACTGTAGGTTTTGTTTATATATATAAATTACAGTATCTAATAGTGGGGTAAAATTCTTGTTCTGCACATCACTGTCTTACGTATGAAGAGGGTCTGTGGAAGGTGACCACCCATCAAAGGGTCAAGGGTAGGAGGAGACTCTTAACTCAGTCATCACAGCACAGGCCCTGACCAGAGCTGGTTTCTCATTCTTGGTGTCTGGTGTACACACCATAGTAGAGACAACTCATTCTCAAGTCAAAAGGACGAAAGTCTTTCTTGTGCTTCATACTCAGGCAGTGAGTCACCAGGAAAAGAATTTGCTTTTCGAAAAAAACTGCTGACCCCTGGGCTAAAAGAGAGAACCTCAAAGAGCTATGCTGATCCTAGACAAACATGTGCGTGGATTCCTCACAGTTCAGGGCAACCTGAGCCCCCAACTACTCGCAGTGGTCCCCGTGTCCAAGGCTGTTGGAGAGATGGCACACTGTGGCACCATCTCTCCTCTCTGCCTGAAGGAGTTCCTTTGCCTGGGGGTGACGGGCTGGAGGGTGAAGGAAACCACACACACCTCAACTACAGTGGACATGAGAACCTTAACAGGAAGAGTCACACTGCTACCTTCCCCTGCTCAGACCTTTCCAGTGACTTCCAATCCTAATGGGAGAAAAATCCAAATTCCTGATGGCCGTCCACGGTCCTTAGGACCAGGCGGCTTAGGCTACACCTTCTAGTACACTCCCTCCTCTCTCGCCCCCTGCCTGCCTTCCTGTTCTTCCAATCAGCCAGGGTTATTTGTGCTTGTTGGGCCCTCACTGGGACCATTCTCTCCCGTTGTCCTCCCACTCAGTGCCAATGTGGCCTCCCCAAGAGAAACCTTTGCTGGGTTCCTTATATAAAACAGGCCAGGCACAGTAGCTCATGCCTATAATCCTAGTTTGGGAGGTTAAGGCAGGAAGATCACTTGAGACCAGGAGTTCGAGACTAGCCTGGGCAAAATAGCAAGACCTTGTCTCTACAAAAAAAATTTTTTTAAACTAGCCAGGTGTGGTGGAGTATGCCTATAACTCAGGAGGTTGAGGCAGAAAGATCGCTTGAGCCCAGGAGTTCAAGGTTACAGTCAGGCGAGAAGACACCACTGTACCCCAGCCTGGGCAACAAAGCGAGATCTTGATAATAATGATGATAATAATAATAATAAGAAGAAGAACAAGAAGAAGAACAAGAAGAAGAAGAAGAAGAACAAGAAGAAGAAGAAATTCTTTTCCTGGAAATATTATTATTATTATTAGCTCCCTGTCTGCCTGTCCCACCCAGCTCTATCTTTACAGCACTTTGCGCATCTGATGTGTCATATTTATTTATTTGGTGTCCACCTCCCCCATCTAGGAGGGAAAATCCTGGCTGTGTTTTCTCCCTGCTGGCAGATTCCCCTGAGCCTAGAGCGGCGTCTGGCCATCCTAGGGACATGGTCAATGTTGGCAAGATACAAGAACTCTACTTCTGGACTCTCATCAGCCAGATCTTCCCCAGCCGTGACCCTTTTCTAAAAGAAGCAAGGAAAGTCCAATGCGGACCTCTTTCCTCCTCTGCCTTATCCCCATGCGTTTTCAGTCTCTTCCTACTTCCCTGTCCTCCTCCTGTCTTCTCTCTCCCTCCCTTTTTCAGATGCCTGGCCCCTGATTTTTATTTTCTTCCTAGTTTTACTGCCTATACAGCCTCTATTGTTATTTTCCCAATAATTCAAGACCCACCAACCCAATGTCCAGCTAACTCTGCTACAAAAATCCCAGTTACTACCATAAAAATGCCCTGGGCTGGGCTCAAGTTTGCATGGTGGATTGCCCGACCGGATTCTCATCACATGATCACCTCACGAGGTTGCAGTGCAAGTGACAGATTAGAAACTACTTAAGTAAAGACCTCTACCCAAGCTAACCAGATCAGGGCTGCCCTCTCCATTCTGTGGAGTTTCTCAAAGCTGTTGGAATAGACTCACACAAGAAAATCACTGAAAGGCTTTGGATGATGGAAACCATACAAACCATTTTCCAGTTCTCAGAGAAGTCCAGGGCTTGCACTCTGATGTCCACAGAGCCATAAAACTGCGGCCCCTTTTCTCGTTTCAGTCTTAGAAGAGAGTACAGCAATGAATCATTTTGTTTTCCATATATGAAGAATCCTGTCCCTGGGGCAAAGTGCTACTTGTCCCTTGGAAGAGTTCTTGGGCCCACAGCAAGGAGGAAAGGCAGCAGGAAGAGCACTGCCCTAAGCTCTGGGCCTCTGCTCTGAGTCCCCACAGTGAGGAAATGGCCTCTATCTGTACTGGCCAGTACAGCAGCCACTAGCCACACGTGGCACCGGGACAAAATGGTCGAGAGCAGTGGGAACCCAGAGACTTAAAGGACGAATGTGCCTTGGCTTCATGCTCTTGCAGTAAAGCAGGCCCTGAGAAGGATGGTCTTGCTGGCACCCCCGGCTCGATATAGACCAGTGCTGGGAACGAGGATGTGCCTGGCCTACAGACATCCATGGGGGATGGGCCCGAAAGGAAAATTACTCAGGGTAAACACTTACACACTAGGACCTTTATATAATGTCCAGTCTGGAGTATATGACACAGAGTAAGGTAAAACCAAGGAATAATTAAGTCCTTCGGGCACTTCCAGCAAATGAAATCTTTTGGATGGAAGCCCAACCAATTTACACCATATAGAATTCTATACTACAGAACATGGCAAGGCTCTGGGGAGCATTTACCCCAACCAGAGCAAAAACATTAGGGCTACCAAAAACCATGCACGAATCCAATGAGATGTGCTTAGTCCTTAAAAGTACAAGTAGGCAGCGGAGAGGAGTTTCTATTTCTATAAATCCCTCCAACACAAGCCTAATACTGGAAAGCCTGTTGGAGCACCCTTGACAAAAGACAATTTTATCAATGCTAAGGCTGCCAAATTTCACAGACACAAGAATCTTCCTACATGTAGCTGGCTGGCAGTCCCCCTGGGGCTTACCAGCCTGGAGGTTTGACTGAGGGCTGTGTTAGGACAGGCAAGGAAAGACTCATGGTAAAATGAGCTCAGAGGATATGGGGCTCTGACCCCTGTCTTGTCCCGTCAAGTTTGACTACTTCCGGGTTGTCTGGCGGCCCCTTCCAATGGCATCACTCTGTTTATTCACAGTCCTCGCCTGGCATTAAGCAGAAAGCCAGAGAAGGGGGCAGGGGGGAGGAGACGACTGACAGCTCTGCCCAAGGCTAGTTCCAGGGTCTCCACCACCTCCCTTCTCCTCTATGTCTACCTTTATGTTCTACCCCCCACCCCACCCACAGCGATCACAGTAAAGAAAGCAATAAACTGGCCTCAGACATCATAAAGTCCATGTTATAGACTGAACTATGTTCCTCCCAATTCCTGTGTTGAAGTCCTAACCCCTAGTAGCTCAGAATGTGAGCATATTTGGAGATGAGACCTTTAAAGAGGTAATGAGGTAAAAATGGGGCCTCGGGTAAGGGGCAGCAGTTCAAGCTTATAATCCTAGCACTTTGGGAGGCTGAGGAGGGAGGATCACTTGAAGCCAGGAATTCAAAACCAGCCTGGGCAACATAGTGAGACCTTGTCTCCTAAAAAAAAAAACCAAAATGAGACCTCGAGGGTGGGCCCTAATCAAATCTGTCTAGTGCTCATATAGGAAGATGCAATTGGGACACACAGAGAGACATCTGAGATGCCTCAGGAGAAACCAACCCTGCTGACACCTTGATCTTGAACTCCTAGCCTCCAGAACTGTGAGAAAATGAGTTTCTGTTGTTTAAGACACCCAGTCAATCTGTGGTACTTTGTTATGTAGCCCTAGCAAATTAATTCAGTCCACAAGAAAATACTCTGTCATAAGCATAGAATTTAAAACCAATGGGGCCGGGCATGGTGGCTCAAACCTGTAATCTCAGCACTTTGGGAGGCTGAGGTGAGGGGACTGCCTGAGTCCACGGGTTTCGAGAACAGCCTGGGCAACTTGGAGAGACCTCATCTCTACAATAAATCAAAAAATTAGCCGGGCATGGTAGCACACACCTGTAGTTCCAGCTACTTGGAAAGCTGAGGTGGCAGAATTGCCTGAACCAAGCAGGCTGACACTGGGGTGGCTGTGAGCGTGCCACTGCACTCCAGCCTGGTGATAGAGTGAGAAAGACTCCAACTCAAGTAAATAAGTAAATATAAAACCAATGGAAATAGTTAGTGAAAAATGCACACATTCTTTTTTAACTATAACATGACAATTTTGGATAAAATTTTGAGTTGAGACAACAGATGGGCCCATTCCAAGAAAATCACACACTGCCTGATTTTTAATATTCTAATTAAAGCAGAGGTCAAGGATCTTTTAAACGCAATAAATAGCTCCTTTTATTAACATATACACAAAAGGTCTCAAGATAGTCTTGAGGTATAAAACTACAAAGAGCCCTTTAACATCACATTGAAAAACACATCTTTACAAAGTCATTTCAAAGTCCCTCAAAACTGCTAACGGAATAAGATGTCAGTGGCAAAAACCAAAATTAAATGCCTATTTGCAGACATTTCTCCCATACTGAGAAAGACTGAGAAAAGGAAGCAGAAAGAGAGACTGGGAGGTAAGAAAGGACATTCCCCACCTAGGCTGGCAGAAAGGGAACCAGCCTTCTTTAGAACGCAAGCTTCAGAATGTCCTGGAAAGAGTGGTCCACACCGGGCCTGCCCAACAGAACATTCTCAACTGTTCTCTAAATTTGTACTGTCCCCGAGGTAGCCATGAGCCGCATGTCACTACTCAGCAGTTGAAATCTGGCTAAATGATGGGGAAATCAAACTTGTACATTTCATTTAACTAGCCGGGCTTGGTGGCTCAGCCTGTAATCCCGCGCTTTGGGAGGCTGAGGTGAGTGGACTGCCTGAGCCCGCAGGTTTGAGACCCGCCTGGGCAACTTTGCGAGACCTCATCTCTACAATAAATGAAAAAAATTAATTGGGCGTGGTAGTACACGCCTGTAATTCCAGCTACTTGGAAGGCTGAGGTGGAAGGATCGCCGGAGCCCAGCGGGTCGAGGCTGCGGTGGCTGGGAGCGTGCCACTGCGCTCCAGTCTGGGCAATGGAGTGAGACTCCAACTCAAAAAAAAAAAAAATTTCATTTAACTTCCCTGGAGAATCTGGAGATGCTTCCCTGTGGCTCTCAAGGGGCCTGGAAGCCCAGGAACCAGGGACACACGGGCAGCGCTTACACTGATTTGCAAGGCCACAGACCTTTCCACTGCAAGCCCATGTTAGAAAAAATAATTTGGAACCATAATTCCTATAATTGGGTCATGGTTTGAAGGGGGTTCCTTAACATCTGTAACTTCGAGAGAGCCTTTGAGCTATTTCTGTACGCAGAGAGATAGATGCATGTTCTATTTCCTCCCGGCCCCCTACTAAGGTTGGGAACTAGTTTTATATTGGATGTAAGTAGCCCCAGAAACGGATTCTTTGGACATTCCTGAAGGCAATACAAGTACAAATCATTGTTTCTCCTGAAAAATAAATGCAGGCAAGAAGAAGAAGAGAAGTACAGAGACTGGGAGAGGGGATCTGCACAGGAGGGGTCTGTACACATGACAGGGGACAACAGAGGACAACGGCCACTTCCTGCTACAGTTGTCAGCATTACAAGGACCCTCCCCTCCAGTGAAATCCAGGGGCGGAATCCCCGAATCCCAACTGCCAACCCAGCAACAACAGCTACTCACTGAGTAGCTCCCCAGGTTCCTGTTAGGGTCAGGTTGCACGCTTTTAAGTTCCTCGAATACATGTTTCAAAGTTGACTTGGGATATTTTGGGATAAAGGTTTCACTAAAATAACACGTGGTATGACATGACGTTCTAGGGCTCCCTTGGGGGTTCCTGTGTCTCTGCGCTCTGATTAGCCAACTGAGGCCTCTGGCATGGTTACATTCTTAAAAAGGGGGTCCCCAGTGCTCACCCTTCAACACACAGACACACACAAAGTCTACCCTAATTCCAGAAGCCACCAACAGGTATCCCTTTTTTTTTCTTTTTCCTAGGCCAAAAAGAAAAAAAGAAACCCTCCCTAGGAGGCCGCTGGTCCATGGTGTTGCTGCTTCTCCGGGTGGGCAGTGCTGGGTGGTCATGAGGGTACCTACCACTACCCACTCCTGGAGATGGCAAGGAAGACAGCCTGGAGCCCCTGACCAATGCTAATCAGAAGGGCACTGTACTGCTGGTGTATCCAGTGTCATATACAGAAACAACACAAAAGTCCCCTGGTAGCTGTATCACTCCATAAGAATAATGCAACCAGTCAATGGTGGATCCAGTATAGCAAAGGATGGATGAATAAGAATGGCTGGAACTCAGGCTACTGCAGTCAGCTCTTGGATAACTTCCAAAGAGGTGTGAGTCCTGGGGCAGGTGCTCCTCTCTCCTGCTTCAGACAGAGAGGGCTGGGAGGCTAGCTGGGAGGCTGCAGACTCTGGACCCACTGACCGAGTGACCATTCTGGTGATGCCACATCCTCTCCAGAGGGACCCTTCCAGGCCAGTAGCCCCTGACAGCAGTGAAACAGCACTCTGCATATGTCCACCTTCCAACACACCAGATCATTAGCATATTTTGTAGAGAGCAAGCAGAAAAGTTTAATTGCCCTTAATTACCCAGTTCAAGAAGGAACCTAGATAATGGCGCTCAGATTTCTTGCCTGGTATCAACGTCATTTCCCTGATAGTGGCTTCATTATGTCCTAACGTAGAAGCAATAGCCTCTCCAAGATGGCTTTCTATAACAGATGCTGAAGTCCCAGAGAAGGCCAGGCAGTCACTACAAAGATTTCTTGTGTAAGAAGTGAGATCTGCAGCTTTCACACCACTCTGGTGTGGGTGTGAGAGTGTGTAATATGGGGTGGGGGCATACTAGCATGTACTTAGGAAGGACTATGACAAGGAATATGTAATCAGAAGCCATCACAATTACAAATGTAAATGAACAGGCAATTGGCACTGACCTTTGTAGATTGTTAGAGGACTAATTAAGGCAAATCAAGAACTCTGTTTCAACAGAAAAACAAGACAGTGCACACCCTGAGAACTACTCTTGTCCTCTCTATGTAAATGCAAAATGCAAGAGAATCAGACAGTAACCAAACTATGTATGCTTTATATTGGCAAAGAGAAAACTATCTCCACGAACAAAAGACAACTAAGATTTACTTAGTAGCTTGTTAGCGATTTTGCTAAAATCTCTGTCAACAAATACTACTGATATTTGAGCTCTTGCCATGTCTGACATTCTATCAGAGTCCATATAAATAATTCGACCCATGAAACAGCCAGAGATACCAGTTACAAACTCCTTGCTTCAATGGTTATTTTAAAAGTTATAAGAAAAACACTTAAGAGAAAAAAAAAAAAGAATAAAGCTGTGTTATTCTGTAAACTCCATTATTCACTTAACAACATTATCTTCTCTTTTCACGTTGATACGTAATGACTTCTCTTTATTCCTGCATTGTAAAGCATATTTCTAAAAGGAACACTGAAATTTATAATCCCTGTCTTCATCAGGAAATGTCCTTTAAACAGATAAAGTCATATTTGCTCCACTTCTCCATAAATACTTAACATCTCAGTTAACTCAATTTGTTTTGACGCACTTTTACACTTCTCTTGTTAGAGACACTTGATCCCTACACCTTCCCCAAGTCCTGTCAATAAGACATACCAAAAAAAAAAAAAGAGGAAGAGGAAAGAAAATGAAATAGTTATGATGGTTTTATGAAAACAATACTTCAGCATTTTAGAAATGGCCATGACATATTTTAGTGCTATGAGGAAAAATTACACTGAAATTGCATATAATTTAGCTATCTACAAAAAAAGATGTACTTTATATTTAGAAGGCAGCCTTATGCCAATTTTGAAAAATAAAAACAAAACCAAATGAGAAAGCTGAGAGTAATATATGTCCTTGTTCTCTTAAGCAGTACCCTCTGAAATTTGATTTTTAAAAATGGCCCATCAAATGAAGCCAATGAGTGTTTCAGTAAAGGCTGTCACCAGTAAAGGCTGTCACCGAAACCACATCATCACTCAGTAAGCTGCATCCACTTCTCTTATCCAGGAATTTACTGCCATGAACACCAAAGATGTGTCACTAAAGCGGCACATCATCTTTGCTCCAAGCAAAACAGTCTCTTCAACTCCAAATGATTGTGTCTTCTGGAAACTGAGTCAGTGTCCAATTACCTCAAATGGCTGAACTGGTGTATTAACCAGAATATCCATACCAAGAGCTAAGAAAGACATCAGCTGTGTCCCCCAGCAAATAAAAAGTCTTACACACAGTAGGTCCTCAATAAAGAAATGTTAAATTTAATTATGCAAAGTTAAATATTAAATTTAATTGTGCAAAGTTTGGAGATGTGTCTATATGAAAGATAAAGTAGTTAAGGCAAGAGAGAAGGGGGGAAGGGGAAGGAAAAGAAGGTAGTGGAGGAGGAGGAGGAGGAGGAGGAGGAGGAGGAGGATGGTAGAGGCAGCCAACAGCAAAAACACAAAGGGCCTCTGTATTCTCAAACCTCAGGGCACTGATGGAGTGAAATTAACTACAGTTTCATCCAGGACCCAGAAGTGCCATTTTAATAAGCAAACAGGGAAGCTGATCCTACATATGACCCACGCCCCTGCGAGCTCTCCATCTTTCAAGAGCTTCTGGTCAACTAAGGGGAAGCAAACAGCAGATGCCAACACCTGAAAGCATGCCCATGGCACCAGCCCATGATGGTGAGCTGCCTCCACCTGTGTGCAGGTGGGAATGAAAGTGAAAAGACCAAAGCCCAACAAAGCCAAGAGACCACTTGGTCTTGCAGGAAAAAAAAAATACTTAAGCCATAATCAAACATCCAGGTTAAAATAAAAAATTGCTGGAACAAAGGAAGACTTCACCTGGACAGGTTACTTTCTATTCTCTGTGATGTGGACTTCCAAGGCATCTGTAAAACAGGAAAGCCGTGTGTGTGTGTGTGTGTGTGTGTGTGTGTGTGTGTGGACTTCCAAGGCATCTGTAAAACAGGAAAGCCGTGTGTGTGTGTGTGTGTGTGTGTGTGTGTGTGTGTGTGTGTGTGGACTTCCAAGGCATCTGTAAAACAGGAAAGCCGTGTGTGTGTGTGTGTGTGTGTGTGTGTGTGTGTGTGTGCGCGCATGAGCACACACACGTGCACACACGTTTTTCTATTGCAGGGTGAAGGTAAAAGTGTAACCACAAAGACCATCATATTAAACCAAGACAATACAAAACAGGACTCAGTCTGCCTACTGACCTAAGGGGAAGACTCCACCATGGCAGGGCCACACAAGGACAGTGGACTGACTATTAGCACATAGCCAGCAGCCAAGGTTCTGCCCTCTGGTGCAGGGCAGGACCCAGACATTATATGTCTGGTTATAAGGCCTCTCAAGGGGTTACACAGCCAATGGCAGCAGATCCTAATCACTACCAGAAAGTTCTGAAGGAAGGAAGAGGCCTTTGCAATTTCTTCTACCTTCATTCCTTCCCGCCAGAACTTGAACAGGCTATGTGATAAAATTGACTGACTGGCAAATACATGACTTGGAAAGAGATGATATTTTTGTCATCCACAGGAAAGAAGCTTCATAAAGTTCACTCCTTCAGTCTTCACAAGGGTGATCTTAAAAAAAAAAAAGAGTCTCACTCTGTCCCCCAGGCTGGAGTGCAGTGGCACAATCATGGGTACTACAGCCTCGACCTGCTGGGCTCAGACGGTCCTTCTGCCTCAGCCTTCCCAGTAGCTGGAACTATAGATATGTGCCACTATGCCCAGCTAATTGTTAATTTACTGTAGAGACGAGGCCTCACCAAGTTGCCCAGGCTGATCTCGTACCCCTGGGCTCTGGCAATCCTCTCGCCTCTGCTTCTCAGAGTGCTGGGATCACAGGTGTGAGCCACTGTGCCCGGCTGCAAGGGGGATCTTGATGTCTGTAGGAGGTGATGTGAGACTGGGCTGTGAGGTCCACATCTCAGAAAGGAAAGGGAGTTATTTTTGATGGCTTTCCTAGAAGACTTTGTGTTCTGTGGATAACAGAGGAGACAGGGAAAGGAGAAAGAACACCATCATTTAAAAGAATGACAAAAGAAAGTCAGAGTTGCCAACTCTAGACAGCACAATCACTGACATGCGGCTTCCAGTCAGAGTGGGCGGGGCTCCAAGTGCTTCCTTACGCCACATGTTGATGTTTCTAGCTAAGGAACAATGTCCTGATTCTCATGTTAAAGAAGACAGAACTGGGAATATTAGATGAAGTCTACATGTACAAAACTTGATGATCTTAAATGTCTCCATTCTACCAGATTTATAATGTTCCTTCTCTCAGAGATATTCTTTCAAGTTTTTAAGAGACAATTCCTGAGGGGAGGGAGGATATACTTTAAGATGAGTTTTCTTAAAGGGGTTTCAAAAACAGAGCCAAGTTCCTGTTGATTTCAGTGTGAGTATTACCCAATAATTTTCTCTCTGTCATCAGTCCAGAGTGCAGACATAATTGGAGCCTGTGGGTGGGGGTGGCGTGGGGAGGGAAGAGGGTGGAGGGCAAAGACAGGACTCCAGGCCAAAGACAACACAAAAGGATTTTCAAATATGGAAGGGAAGTCTATCATCTCGGCTGAAGTTGCTCATACACTTCAGGGGGAAAAAAAAACCCTTAATACGCATTAAATGAGAGCAACCCAGAAGGCAATGGTGTAAGAAAGCAATCCCAGAGCGCAATGCATAAACAGAAGTATTACATTATAAAACAGGGAACTGTTTGTTCCAGTCCATAGACCCCGGGTAAAATGGCAGCTGTACACTATTTAGTTTGGGGCACCTCATTAATAAAAAGGGAATTCTGAGCAGAGTGAAAGAAAGAATTGAGCGGTGAAAGGGACCAGCTTTTAACAGACGATTAAGACAATGACGTATGCATAGCTAACCAACATACCCCAAACAAACCACAAACCCAGAAAGAAACAGGTCTACATATACAGACAGGAGAAAAGGGAATCTGTGACCCAACAGCGGAATAACGGAGGGCAGCAGGATCAAACAGAGGTCCCCCACAGCCAGATGGCACAGTGGTCTCAGCCTCTAGACACAGAGTGCATCTGCAGGTGTCTGTCCCACTCCCTTCTCCTGACAGCCACACTCCTACACAGAGGGACGAGATCAGAGACAAGGCAGGCGCTCCACAGATTAAGGCATTTAAACCTCAACCAGAAGGGGCATCTGAAAGACACACAGGAAGGGACAGTGTTGCAGTGACCTAACATGATAGAAATTATCCTGGTACCCAACAGCACTTTCCTGAACAAACGATTCACACTGACTGCTGGGAGAACTTGCCTTTCCACTGTGACACAAAACCTCAACTACTTGAGCAGGGAGAAAAGTTCGTAAATTGTGGTATATCCCATCATCTGGGACTTGCGATTTCATTTATATGGAGAAGGCAGAGAAGGAGCGGTCGGATGATCCGGCTAGGAGCAGGTGGGCAGAGGGCTTTGGAAGGGCTTAGAAGGGACGCCTCCAGGAGGAAATGAAGCTGACAGAAAAACTGATAGAGCAAGGCGTTCAGAGATTAGGAAATGTCTGCTCCTGGCAGCGTAAGGTTAGCTATGAATTAATCATAGATACCTAGAAAACCAGGGAAAACAAAAAGTTGTACAAGAAGGTAAATGAAATTATAAAACTCTACATGGCTCAGCTGTGATTAATATTTATAGAGTTATAATAATGAAAACACTGAATATTAATATAACCCCAAATTATTATTTAATCATAATGGAAGGAGGGAGGGAAGAAGGAGTGTATAGGGGAGCTGGAGAGCGGGGGGAGTGCGGGGAAGGCATAGGAGTGTGTGGGGTGTCGGGTCTGTGTGTTTGTGAGTAGAATGAGTTACGTATGCAGTGTATGTCGGTATGCTTGTGGGGTATAAGTGCATATGGGGTGTGGAGGGGTCCAGTGTCCATGTGTTTGTGTATGGAACATGTGGCGGTGCCGTGTTTGCGGGGGAGGTGCATGCGTATGGGTTGTGTGGGTACGATGTATTTGTGGGGTGTGTGAGTATTTAGGGTATGGGAGGTAAGTGGATATGTTGTCTTGTGTTTGTGTGTACGGGGTATGGGGGTGCAGTGTCTATGTTTGCAGAAAGGTGTGAATGTACAGGTCTGGGGGGTGTGGGTATGGTGCCTTGAGTGTTTGTGGGAGGTGTATGTGAGTGTATATGGGGTGTGGGCACAGTGTTTGTGGGCACAGTGTTTGTAAGGGTATATGGGGAGTGGGGCGTTGGTGTGTGTGATGTCCGTGTGAGTGTGTCGACAGGGTATGGTTTGTAGAATTGTGACATCCTCATCTGACAGAGTAGGAAGCAAAGAGATATTGTCTAAAACTAAAAACAAAAAACAATATGCGTGTTATAAAACATGGAAATAAGTAACCAAAGAAACAGCTAAGAATCAAAAGCCATTCCCTCTGGGGAATGGAACAGGAAAGGGTCATGCTACTTTTCATAAGGTTTATGTGACTTTTTGACTTATAAGACTATAAAAATGTGTAACTTGATTTCATGATAAGTACAAGCCCATGCAACCAAGATGGATCTATGGCCGAGATGGTGCTGCAGGAGATGGAGAGCTGAGAAGTGGCCCCAAGTCTCTGGCTTGGCCAGGCCATTAGACAAAGGGCCATCAGCAGGAAAAAGATACCTGGTGGGGAGAGTCATGAGCCCAGCATCCATGAGATGGACCAACAAAATGACCTGGAAGCTGTTTGAGGTCACCTGGCAACACCAGGAGATCAGGGCTTCCAGAGGTTGAAAGCCGAGGACCAGGGCCTTCTGCCCAGTGACCAGGCGCATGGGGCAGGTTGAGAACCATGAGCCAGGGATAGGCATGAAGAATGGTCAAGAGAAGCAGGACGAGAAAGAAGCATGCCCTGGGAACCAAGGAAAAGTGATTCCAGAAGAAACAGGACAACAACTTCAAACACGATGGAAAGAAAAGCGCAAGGGCCAGGAGGTCCTGAGTTGGGCAAATCAAAGGTTGGTGATGCCCTCACAGGGACGGTTTGGTGACAGGAGGAAACAGGCTGGGGGTGGGGCAAGAGCCAAGCAATACAGAGCGCTCTTTCAACTACCTTGAATATTCTGTTGTAGAGAGAGTGTGAGGACCAAGGATTAGGGGAGGGCTTTTGTGTTACTGTTTTTTCAAGAAGCAAGCAACTGTCCTGTGCTTCCAAGTTGAGAGAAAGGGACCGGAAGGTTGAAAGTATAGAAGAGAGGAGGTCGCTCTACCAAGTGAGGTCCCAATGGGAACAGAGTCACAAAGGGGAAGAAGGGATGGGGAGGAAAAGGTGCCTGCGGTTGAGATGATAGGATGGGGCAGAAGCTGGTGAGCTCCCACTAGGTCTCATCATGAGGAGCAGTAAGTAGCACAGAGCATGGAATTGCCAGAATCTCTCTCAAATACAACGGAAATGTTTAGACAGGCTGTTGTTTTGAGCCTCTCTGAAGTTTGCTTTTACAGACCAGACGTTGAGGCCATAAACTGTCTACTCTTAAGACTGAGAAAGACACACAATTTAGCATTTGCTATGTCAATGTGAACCCATAAATCAAATCTAGAGTATATACCAGAGGAATTTTAGGGTAGGGGACAGAATATCTTCTGTTGGCCTACTCCCTGGGCAGTGGCTTGTGACTTCCCTAAGGCTGAGAATATACCTCAAGAAAAGTGGTGCCAAGTTCAGAAGGATGAGAGGGGGGTGGGGAAGGAAAGAAGAAAGGGAATAGAGAGAAGGTGGGAGGAGGAGGGAGGGGGAAAGGGTGAAGGGAGGGAGGAAAGGGAGAAGAGGGTAGGAAGGGCAGGGAAGGTGGGGGGAGGGAGGGAGGAGGGAAAGAGTGAAGGGAGGGAGGAAGAGAGAAAGGAAGAAATGGAGAAAGAGACAGAGGGATGGAGGGAGGAGGGGAGAGAGAGAGAGAGGGAGGAAAGTGGGGAGAGGGAAGGAGGGAAGGGGGAAAAAAGAAAAAGCAACCATCCGGCATGCTCCTTCCAGAACACAACAGTCACCTGTGAGGTCAGTAATAGACACGAGGACCGGCTATACCAGTAACATCTTCCTCAGACAGAAGACCCCAGGAGGCCTCAGAGAGGTCAGTGCCCAGGCCCACCCTGGGCCTCCGGCGCCTGCGGGACGGCTCACCTGGGTCCGTGGAAGGGCACCTGCGGATGGTGAAGATCTGCCCCAAGTCCTCGTCCTCCTCTGGAAGGCCCTTCTGCAGGCGCTGCAGCTTGCGCAGGCTCTCGCTCCGCTGGTGCTTCATGGAGCGCACGTGCTGGATGAGGTTCAGCTTGGCCTTGGTGGAGTAGTTGCACAGGACGCAGTGGTAGTAGCAGCTCTCGCCCTCCACGCCGCTCTCGTGCTGCTGCAGGTGCTGCAGGGACAAAGGTGACGACATGCCTTGAGTGAGCTACTTGTAGCTCACCACGGCCATCGGCCCACCCCGTCCTGGTCGCAGTCAGAGATGTTCCAACCAGGGGACATAACTTCACAGTCAAACCAGACAGCTTAAGTTTGGCATGAGATTCCTTAGAGGGGTTCCCCTCATTGTCCCTTTCTCGAGCAGTTCTCTGAGACAAGCAGCAAGTTCATTCCTGTCTCCCCCAAACGTCCCTTCCCGTGTGGCTTTTTCGAGTGCTGTTAATGCTGCTGGGCAAATGGGCCCTCCCTGTGTAATATTGGTGGTCCTGGCACAATTGTTAAAGGTCTCCCCTTTCACTCTTCAGAGTATCCTGCTTTAGTTAAATCAGAGGTTGGCAACCAATGGCCCACAGGCCAAATGTGACCCACTGCCTATCTGTATAAATAAAGTTTTATTGGAGCACAGCCATGTCCATTGACTTACACAACGTCAGTGGCCACTTTTGAAATATTGGAGTTGAACAGTCATGACAGAGACATTAGAGTTCACAAAGCCTAACTTTTTACTGCCTCACCCTTTTCAGAAAAAGTCAGTCAACCCCTGCTTTAGGTGACAGCCTGTGGTCATCCTACCTGTATAGCACCTTTGATTGGGAACACAGAGCCAAAGCTGCTTCTGGCTTATGCACAAGAAAGACAGCTCAAGTTTTTAAAGTTATTTGGTCTATCAGGAGACTCCAAAATTCGGTTTTCCCCAGATTAAAAACTGACAGAAAAATAAATTTCCCCAGACTAATTCCCTGTTAATACCTTAAGATCATCTGACTTATCACTGGTCAATATCATTGGTCATTTGGTATATCAGATGGTCAAAATTACGTTCTCTGCTGTGTTTAGTAGACACAGTATTCATCCCTGAGCATGAAAGCAGGCACACATAGGATTCAAGTTTGGGGTGAAAGACAGAAGTTATACAAATGGTTAGCAGACCCCGAACTTTTATGTCTGGGAGAAGACATATAGGTTATCCAAGAACAAAACCTACAATTTAGGGGGGTCTCTTGAGAAGAAGCCATAGACCCTTCTGCACTAAAAGTTAGGGAATAGACCTGCTCCTGGTATGGGAAGGTCATCACCTTCATTTCAAATGACTGATTTTAGAAGAAGAGGGACTTTTTCTACTGGGTGCACATGAAGCAAGAGAAACAATCTCAAAAAGCTTAAGTGACTGACCCAAGGGACCCAGCCAGTTAGTGGGAAAGGATCAGAACCAGAGGCTTGTCTCCTCACACCATGTACCCAGCATCCTTTTCAAGGAGGAAACTCATTATAAAGTGTTTTACATGCTTGTGGAATTACTTGTCCTTCTCTCTTTCCCCTCACTAACCACCTCAACCTCCACCCATGACTGGCCCAAGAGGCCACACCAAACACTCAACACATGTCATGGAACTGCTCGTGTTTCTCACTCCTTTCTGACCACATTGGTTCTGTCTGATTTCCATGCCTTGATAATGTTTTCTGACCCTGCTTGACCTTTCTTGTATAGCTTAGAATGCAAGACACTGAGAAGCTAGAGTCATTAGAATGTCCTGCACTCCATGCAATACTGAAAATACCAGAGTGGCCCTATGAACGCTTCCCATTTGAGGACACTGCCCTGGGGCTCACATGCTGACATGACATGCGCTTTGTCCACTGAACAAGTGTGAAAGATCCAGAAGCAAAGCTGTACTTTGTTGGAAGATGAAATATAAATACATCAACTAAGTGTCATGAAAAACTCACTGGAGGGGGGTTTGTGGCCCTCAATCAAGTAAATTGGCTAAAGTGTTCCACAGAAAATCTTGCCAACTTGCAGGTAAGAATGTGAAGGGCTTCACAGACACCAAGAAAGAATAATCCCTTCTGTCTTCCAAAATTGGTGAGCAAACTCAAATGCAGAGCCATGGAACAAAATAAAATCCATACAAGGAATAACCGCCTACAACAAATTTACAACCAGAAAGTGGTGGAAAAGCCAGCAATCTCAATGTTAACTGTTAAGGAAATTACAACTGCTGACAAAAAGCTACTATCCTCAAAATAAATATGAGCTTATTTTTTTCTTTTTTCTTTTTTTTTTTTTTTGGTAGGGACGAGGTCTTGTCATATTGACCAGGCTGGTCTTGAACTCCTGGACTCAAGGAATCCTCTCGCCTCAGTCTCCCAAAGTGCTGAAATTACAGGCATGAGCCACATGCCCGGCTGAGTTGCTATTTTTTAATGATTTATCTTCAGTCTGCCTTCTCCATGATAAGGCTCCTTCCATAGGACTTCCAGGGATAGGATACACAAAGGCAACGCTTTCTGAAGGAGAAGGAGAGCAGATGTGAAGGGACTGGATGAACTAACTCGCCCATGTTCATTCTCCCCAGTGTCTCCTCAGAAACCAAATGCTGGACTGGGATATTCCTGAGAGCAGGGGTTTGGCCTGGGACTGAGGAGCAGGAGACCTGTACAAAAGCCAGGAATGGCTGTCCTGGGTCAATAAGACCAAAAGAATTACACTTATTAAAGCTTCAACTAAAACTGAGTGAATAAAAGATAACAGAAAGTAACCATGAAATCCAAAGCAGTAAGTCCCATCAGGGGATTCTGGAGGTAGAATTAACTATGAAATCAGAGCAAGAATCACTAAAGCCTTACTTCCAAAACCCCGTTACCCTGTCATGAAACAGGATTTCCTTGCAATACGGCACTGAATTTTAAACATACAATTTTAATATGGATGTGAGGTTTCTCTTCCAAATGGCTGGTGCTTTCAATCTCTGAGCCAAAAGAGATAGATAACATGGCCAAAAAGAGTTGGAAGAAAACTGGGATGCCAAGTGTCTTCTGTCCTCAAATCCATGGGCTCTTGGGTGACAGGTAGGTTTGTGTAAATTGAGAACTGAAATAACCATCATACTAGGAATCCTCACTTAAAAAATAACTTGATATGATGAAGATATCCCCAAATCACTCTGCACTCTAGCTGATGTTGGTTAGTTGCACTCTCTTATGTTGTCACAAATTCTTCTGTCTGCCATTCTGACAGCCATTTTGGAAAGGAAATGGGCATACACTACAAATCATGGAGAACAGAATAAAAGGAAACAAGAAAAATATAAAGCCATGACCCCTTCCAATTCTTCCCTTGATATTGTTCTCCATGACACTTACTATGTAGTAGCACATTTTCATTATGTCCTATCAATAGGAGCAGTATTCGCAATTATAGGAGGTTTCGTCCATTGATTCTCCCTATTCTTAGGATATCCCCTCCACCCAACCTGAGCCAAAACTTGTTTTGCAATTATATTTGTAGGAATAAATCTAACTTTTTTCCCTCAACATTTCCTTGGGTTATCAGGCATACCCCGATGATACTCCGATTATCCTGACGTATACACTATACGAAATATCATCTCCTCCATAGGCTCATTTATCTCCCTCCCTGTCCTGGTATAGGGAATGTTTAGGGTCCTCTCTTATAGATTTCCACGAAAGTTTAATTCATACCTCCAAGCTTGCTTTGTAACTCCAAGCTAAATCTCCAAAACAGGAAAAACAAAAAACAAAAAACCCAGAATCAACGATTTCAGTTGCTAAGAAACACATGCTTATAAAGATAATATCCCAATCAAAACTTCTACTAATAACCTGGGTCTACTGATGTTTACCTGCCTGTGACAAATCCCGTTCTTTCAAATTTTCTAAGTTCCTTGTTACTTCTCAAGCTGTCCAACCAAGAGTAAACAGGAACCACTATGCCTTTTTCCACACTATCCAGTTATTTTCCAGGAATTGAATGGGTCGACCCACTGACCCTGTTGACCAGACCCTCTCTCCTTCCCAAGTGGCACTGGCCTCATCCCCAGAATTCCACCCTTGGAACCTGCCTGACGAGGAGCAGTGGGAGGGGGTGGGGTTAAGAAGGCACTCAAGGAGCCATGCTCGGTGGCTCAGCCTGTAATCCCACGCCTTTGGGAGGCTGAGGTGAGTGGACTGTCTGAGCCTGCGGGTTCGAGACGTGCCTGGGCAGCGAGACCTCATCTCTATAATAAATCAAAAAATCAGCCGGGCGTGGTAGCGCACTCCTGTAATTCCGGCTACTCGGAAGGCTGAGGCGGAAGATCGCCGGAGCCCAGCAGGTCGAGGCTGTGGTGGCCGGGAGTGGCTACTGCACTCCAGTCTGGGCGACAGAGTGAGATTCCAACTCAAAAAAAAAAAAAAAAAAAAAAAAGGCACTCAAGGACTCCACAGGGGCAAGTCAGTCAGCCCAGAACATGCTTTCCCTGCAGAGAAGAGTGGATGTTTTCATTTGGAGAAGGAGGGAGAATAATTTGTTCCTGACCCAGCTAATTAGAATACCCTCAATTGGGATCACAATGTATTTAATTAAATTCACTGTAATATATGAAGAATCCACCAAGGCACAAATCCCAGTGGTACACTCAATAAAGGAGCTGCCGCCTTTCAGAGTTCTCACTTTCCTCGCCAGGCAGGAAATCTTTCTCCCACACAAATCCTGAATTCCCCAACCTTCTCTGCCTCTACCATGGAGCACTCCCATGGGGAGGAGGGAGACCCTGGTTTTGTTTCACTTTTTCCACTTTACTCCGTGTTCACAATCCCTAACTGCTCTCCTTTGGCAGGTCCGAGTGCAGTTTAAAAAAGAAAACAAAACCACGACTTCAACTGTGGTTAGTGTACTGTGAGGCATGCCACTCCGGGACCCAAAGAAAACTGGCTGCTGAGCTTGTTTGGCAGGGTTTTGTCAATTTGCTTCTAAATGTCTACAACGCATAAGACATCTACACACACACACACACACACACACACACACACACACGCACAGAATATGCCCAACCCTAGAGGCTTCACCCTGCCACTGATGCGGGCAGTGACAGCAGCAACTCAGAAGACACACAGAGGGGATACGAGTCAGGTGTTCCTTAGGCTTGAACACCATTTTGAGAATATTACCACCTGGACCACTGAAAATCACAGGGGCGTCCCAGCACACTAAAGAAAAAGCAGTATCTTCCCACAAACTGTGAATGAGAAAGCAAGACTAACCAGTCAATCAAGAAAGAAAGATCAACCTTGCTAAATACAGAAGCATGGCAACTCGCGTGACCCAGTCACCTCTCCCTGTAACCTTGAATCCAACTATCCTTCCTTGATCACCCTCCCCCAACCTCACTGGCTAGTTTAAAAACCACTTGCAAAAGACGGGGCTATAGAACTGCAGAAGTAGGGTGGTCTTCATGGAAAGAAATGTCTATGCTTGGCAAGAGCATTTACTTTCTAAAATCTCAGAGAAGTAGAATGACCTACAAGAAGGATGTAAGTATCTGGTTTGGCTCATAAATGGGAGCAGAAATAGAGCCCAACACTCCGATTCCCTCCAATCACCACTGTGTAGCAGGTAACAGACTATAAGGAATTAGGAATCTGACAGGCACTTGTCAGAGGGCCAGCACCTATCGCTGGAAAGGAAGATAGGGTGGGCTCACTCACACTGGCCAAGGAGACCTTTTTCTGTGCCTCTTTCTGATCTTGTTATGGCTATTCATGTTTTTAAATGCTCATTTCATCTCGGTTTAGCTGGAAGATGACACTCCGGTACCCTAGACATGGAAATGTCTCTATGGCTTCTCTTCTAGGTCTGATTCAGGGAGAAGATCTCAGAAAAGAAAAATCCTCACTGCAGTAAGAGGCACCTCCGATCAAGAGCCTGGCATGTACGACCAAGTGCAAAAAGCAAATTAATAATTTAAAAAGAAAGGGAAGAACAGAGGCCAGGCTGCGCTACTTTGTGGGATTCTACCCCATTAATATGTTGTACTCGTTCACCCTGGCCAAACACTGAAAGTCAGAGAGACGAAAAGAAGTCTCTTGTTAGAAAATAATTCATTGTGAAAATCAAAAAAATGTGTTCCTGTTACTTGTTTCCCAGGAAAACCAACCAACTTCTGTCAGAGAACATTGATTCCTATAAATCTGGAGGGGCCCCCTCCTCTCCGACAATAGGCAACTTCTAACATCTGGTTCTTCATGCATGGGATGCAAAATATCGATCAGGTTTTGTCAACGTCTCCCCTTTAAAGCAGAAAAGGACAAAGTACATTCTGACACACACATACACAAACACATGCAATTCACAAGCGAAGCTTCCTGGGGAACCCACTACTATAAACACACCCACCTCACCATACTTTGTCATGTACACAGTGTAGCTCTATTCCGAAAGCAGTCCCTCTAAGCAAAGAGGCTGCCCCAGGGGATACCAGACACCCCACCCAGCAGAGGAGAAAGCTGATGGAAAGATACACCGGAAGGCCCCTGAGATACTTGTCAGGGCTCTGAAGGGCACCTAGGCAAAGGCAGGCAGGAGGGCCTGTCTGCAACCCAGTTCATAAAATTGAAGGTCCCATGATGGGACCTTCAATTCCCTCCAGAGGAATGACTGCTAATCACTGCATGCCAAGGGCCTTAGCCCTTGGGGAGAGGACTAGAACATCTCACTTACAAATCCCTTGAGAAGGACTGGGAAGAAGATGAGGACTCTGAATCAGTTTGCTAATTCCCCAACATCATAAGAAGATGTGTGCGCGATCATTCGCCGCTGTATGCATGTCTAACATTTACTACTGACAAAGCACCTACATAAACGTTTTAATTTTCTCATCACAGTCCCGGAGGTGGGTTGCACTTGGCTCCTATCCCTGGAGAAACACAAAGCTTAGAGAAGTTGTGTGCCGCCCCCCAGGTCTCATAGAGCACGGAAGAAACAGGACTGGAACCTGGGACTTGATTCCAAGTCCAAAGTTGTCAAACTACACTGGACTGACCGCAGGGTCATTCTGGACCATGAGTCTCCTCAGACCCGGGTATTCACCTTGAATGCCTTAAAAAAAAAAAAAAAAATCCTGTCAGGTGTAAGACAACCAGGAGCGGGGGCGGTTAATTTTTTAATCAGTGAGATTGTGTTACAGTTCCAAATGTAATGTCACATCTTTAAGAAGCCTCCTGGAAGGTCAACCTAAATATATATGTATATTCTGTTTAATGTTGGCTTTTCATCCGCGCTTGCCCTCGTCCTTGACACATGCTAATTTGGTCCTATTTCACTGCAGGATCCCCGCAGACACCATAAGATATAAGTCCCAACCATGATTTATAAGAAAAAAGTGAAAGGAAGTATAAATGTTCCCTTAGATCAATCCATTTGGGTTGCTCTGACCTATTTTCTGGTTTCTAGGCCAGATTTCTTATGCCCTGGAACAAGCCATGATTCCTTGCTCGCAGCATCCTAGCTCCAAGGCCGGAGTGGAGACTTCCCATTCCTGTATCTTTTCCCTTACATGAATGACATTTCCTGATTCAAAAGTCTTAATGTGGCCCTGAGAAGTACAGTAAATTCTAGAAGGAAAGTGACAGTCTAAATCTATAACCATCTATAGGTTGCATCTGCCTTGGCTTTGGATATTTTCTGGAAAAATACAAATATAGACCCTTGTGGCATGCCAATGTCTTCACGTAACAGAGTTCACTTCTCTCTGTTAGGAAAACTCCAGAAAGAAGTGGGGAGTCACTATTTAAATGTGGTAAGGAAATTTATCAGACATGTAGGGGTCCTCCCTGAGGAAGAGGTCTATCAGAGCATGATGTCACAAGCAAAATGAAGGCTCGTTTCCACACAGTCATATAGGTGTGTACAGAGTTCAGGAGCCAAGGCAAGTATGTGGCAGATAAAACAACAAATTAGGTCCCACAAGGCTATCCTTAAATTGACTATCCTCCAGAAACCAGCTAGAGCTCTCAGGATCCAGAAATCACCCCTTCAGTGGGAGAGTATAGTAGGAACAGTAATTTTCTTCATTCATAAGATGCACTTCCTCCTCAGCATCCCCTCACATGACTTTCAAGCTCTCTCAAATGTAAGTCCCCATAAAAAATAAAAGACACCATATACCGGCTACTCTAACTTGTGCTCATTCGACTCCATGTCAAACGGCTGTCAATAATGGTGGCTTAAGGGGCACTCTGGGTTAAGACTGCCAGATGGAAAACCCTTGCTCTGAATCTCACTAGCTGTGCTACTCTGGGCAAATCACACACACTGTGGGTCTCAGTTTCCTTATGTGCAACACTGGGGCAATAACAGAACCTCCTCCTAGCACAGCCTGGAGGGTTCAACGAGGTAAGTCATATAAAATGCCTAACACCATATGCCTGATGCAGTTAGGCTTCATAAAACAAGATTATTATTATTCATATTATCCTTATGTTTCAAGAGTTAACCTTCAGGATTAGAGATGGAAATGAACATTTCCCTCCCTACAACCCAACCCTCTCCAGACCCCAAAAAGGAATCAATGGTTGATAGAAAAGAAACTGGTATGTAGGAATTACAACACAGACAGGGGTTATCCAGTTCACCCAGAGCTGACTTCTTCCTTCTAAGAGGTGTTTAATTTTTATTTTAAGTAAACTGCCCAAGTCATAGGCAGTGCCAGGATCCAACCCCAAGCACATGGCCTTACCACAAAATCAAATCTGTTTACTGGATCTCTTTGAACATCAGGGCGCCAACATAAAAATCAAGGACCATGTCCTTTCTCATGCCTGCCAACGTCCCAGGAGAGGCCCAGGGAAGGGAGGAGAACTCCGCTGAAATAGCTGGTAGATACTTCCCTAATTCCCCAAATACACTCCAAAGAATTAGGTTATTTGTATCTCCAACCCCATGACAGTAACATGACAGAAAAAATACCTGCTGGTGGTCAAAAGAGGGACATTACCTCATCTGTAAAATGGAGATATTTATTTATACTTGCTCTGTCTTCCTTGCGGGCAACTTTTAAAACCAGGTGAGAAAACATATAAAAATCCTATGGAAGATGTGAAGGACTACCCAAATATTTGACACAGTCATGGCCTTTCCACCACAAGTGTAAATCTTGCTTCGTCACTTCTGATGGGCAGGTACGCCTGAGGGGCCTTAGTGGTTAACGATGCAACTGGTGTTCTAGCTCAGTGGTTCTCTAACTTAAGTGTGCATCAGAAAGCACCTGGGGGCATGTTATGCCATGGACTGCTGAGTCCATCCCAGGGATTTCTTATTCTTCAGGTCAGAGTGGGGTCCAGGAATTTGCATGTCTAACAATCTCCCAAGTGATGCTGTCACCGCCAGCCTGGGACCACACCCTGAGAACCGCTGCTCTGGACCAGACGGCACAGTGAAGAGACCCAAGTCAGAATATATGGAGACTGTTCCATTGCAGGGAGAAAAACTTTCAAGATCTAAGATCTCTGCCCTTGCCTTTTCCCAAAGAGTATTTCAGATTCTAGCAAACCCTACTAGATAAATCACACAATGCCTGCATGCAGGAATTTACCTCCTTAATGCAAAAGTCACCCGGAAGCAGCTGCCTGCTACTGGCCTGCTCCAGATACTTCATAAAAGTCAGAATTGGCTCTATTCATCTTCTTCTCCCCTTTCACACCTGCACTCTAACATTTCCCGGGGCTGTCAATGGCAGTGTGACTCTTGATGGCAAAGCATGAGGCATCATTTTTTCCTCCCTTGCTCTGCATCCTGCTGAGTGCACCTGTCCAGATGTCTTGCTGGAATCCAGCCCATGAAAGAAATTCAACCAAATACGAGACAAATAAAATGGTCTTTAAAAATTCCTCCCACGCTCTTGAACTTGCTGGTTGCTGCTGCTGAGAGCCTGCATTTGGTGCTCAAACCCAGAGGCTTCTCTCGAGCTCCTACAATTTGCTGACAAATACCCTCGTCACTTTCATTATGAGAGACTCCAGGGCGGCCGACGTGACACAGGCAGGGGATACAGATACAGCACACCTGAACGCTGACTCCTTCCTCATGAGAGATGCTTGGTTTTTAAAATTTTATTTTAGTTTTCCCTTAAATGGGAAAGTGACGGGGCAGGGCAGAAAAACATTTCCTCTAAATAAATGCCTTTGGCATCAATCGCTCTGACTGTTGGGCATTTCACCTGTTCTCCTTACATTCCATGGGTTTTGCTGATGGTTGAAAGAAATAGTGACACTTGGGGGAGGAGAACAAGGTGCTGACACAGTGATGAGAGAAAGGTGCTTCTTTGAGGAAGCAAGTTGAGTCTGCGTCGAGGCCGGGAATGGCCGTCTGCACAGTGGACTGCCACGTGGCAAGAGGAACGCGGTTTTGCAAATGATGACAAGGCGAGTTTCTCTGCTCTGCTTTTGGGCTCCCCCATAAATAACCCAGACAAACACCCTGTGTACTGGATTTTGCTCTCTTCCCCCCTCCCCTTTTTAAGTCTCATTAAAAGCCGATACTGTTCGGTCTCAAGATGGAGAGCTCAGCATGGATTTTACTGAACGTTAAATCAACCAGCAAGCGCAGCCAGCAAACTCTGTGGCACTTTAACTTTAAATAATGCAATAATTATTGAATTTCCTTTTTATAACTGAAGTGCTGGAATGTAAACAATGGGGCTGTAATTGCAGGAAGGGGGGATCAATAGAGGCAATCGTTTTCAACCATGTTAATTGTAAATACAATTGCTCCAAGATGTCAGCCCTGTTCTTCTTGCTCCCAGAATCATCCTAACGGATGACAGAGTCCAACTTTCCCATTACAGCTGTTCGTTCCTTTAAGAGGTTCTCAATCAGGTCTGATCAATCTGTCAAGATAATGCATGGAGTAAGTAAGACTCTTCCAAACACAGGCTCCCAATCAATAGCCCGGACCAGCTTAATGAGGTGGGGCTAAGGCCCAGAGGGAGGCACCAGCCCCCAGCTTGCGCCTAGGTTTGGCAGGCTGGCTTCCTCGCATGGCCCTGATAAACAGATCAGCCCCTAATGAGGACATTAGTTATGCATGCTTCAGCAAGCAGCAAGGAACCCATCCCGTGGGACGGACAGACAGAAAACAAAATAGATTAACAGAAAACAATATGGTGCCAAATTAGGTCTAACTGAAGACTTTTCCCTCCTTCTCCTGCTTTCCTTAATTGTCCGGCAGAGTGGAGGACATCAATTAATCATTCCAATGGGCATGAGCTCAAGGACCATGAGCATCCCCTGGGCTGGAGGGTCTCTGGATGTCTGCTCGTTTCCCTTAAGCTGTTCCTTGATATGAGCACCCTCATTTCCTCAACACCATTTCTAGATCACTAAGGCGTTGGGAAGCTTTTCACGGAAGGGCCCCAGCACCAGGCAGCAGGAGAGGAGGAGGACAAGGCTGAACCACGAAGTCTGACAGACACACAGGCTGGCCGGGGACTGAAGATGGACAAGAACAAACAGCCACTTCTTGAGGGTGATGTCCCAGTTTCTGAGACCAAGTCTTGATCTTGAAAACTGTTACTCCTCCAGACAAAGGAGGTAGGAAGTCAAGAGTCTTGTGATTTGCTTTGTTTTGTCTTGAGTTGAGGTCTTCCTCTGTTGCCCAGGCTGGAGAGCACTGGCCTGATCATGGCTCACCGCAGCCTCAACCTCCTGGGCTCAGGTGATCCTTCCACCTCAGTCTTCCCAGTAGCTGGAACTACAAGCACACGCCACCATGCCCTGATGATTTTTTTTTTATTTTTTATAGAGACAAGGTCTCACTATCTTGCCCAGGCTGGTCTCAAACTCATGGGCTCAAGCAATCCTCCAGCCTTGGCCTCCCAAAATGCTAGGAGTCCAGGCACAAGCCACCATGCCCAGCCAGAAGTCAAGACTCTTGAATACTCACTGCATACAGCTCAGTGCTGTGCAGGTAGCCCAGGCACTGCAGGAGTGTGAATTCTCACAAAAGAGAACCATCTTCCCTCCCTTGGAGGTCAACATGTGCTCCACGTTTGCTCCTGCTGTGATAGGTCGAGAGTGGTAGCCCCTGTGGAAGTCCCTAAGAAAGGGTCATGTGAAAGGAAGGTCCCTTGGAGAATCCCGCAGTTTCTTCTCCTAGTGGGTGCTTAGCTTAGTGCTGGGGTTCTCAAAATGTGGTCCTTGGACCAACAGCATCAGCATTCTCCAGAAGTGTTAACCAAGCAAATTCCCAGGCCCTGTTCAGATCTACAGAAACTCTAGGGGTGGGGCCAGAAATCTGAAATCTGGGTTTTTACAAGTCCTCCAAGTGATTCTGATGTCAGCCTGTTTGGTGACCACTGTTTTAGAGGATGGGTTAGACAAGGTAGGCTTCTAGTCGGAATGACCCTCTAGAATGTTAGAGTTGGCCAACTGGTCCTTTCTGGACCAGAAATCGTTTAGTGCTCAGATTTGACTCAGAGGAGGGGCTATTTATTAGAGTCCACCACCCCTCTGCTCCAGAATGCAAGACCTCTGGGAATAATGAAACCAAAAGAACATAGGGGCCTGTGTGAAAACTCCATTTTACTGGTTAGAAAAGATCATGGAGTGGGTCACACTACTGAATTTCAAAAGTTAACAGTCCCATATTGTGACTGAAGTAAAATGAGAAAAACTGGGTCTTTTTAAAGGCCTGAGGGATTCACAAACTAAAAGAAAATAAACATCCAGCTAGAAAGATCAGATCCCTGCAATAAGCAAAGGCCCAGCTCGCAAGCCACTCTGTCCCCAAGCCTTCTCCAACTCCCAGGCTCAGCCTCGTCCTCCACAGGACCCTGCGGTCCACTGGAAGCAGCTTTGATGTTGTACTCCTCACACATGTTGCAAACCACCCTTGTGACACCACAATCAGCACCTCACAGGCCGGGACCAAGTCATATCTTCCCATCCTCAGTTCTCAAGTTCTCAGCACAGCTGTGGATATAGCAGGTACTTAAAAATGATTGACTAAAAGCCTGAACCAATGAGAAAAATCCTCCCATGCTCCATTATTACTGCTGGGTCTTTAGCTTGCTGTTCAAGACCTATCTAATCTAGTCCAAATTCACTTCCCCCATCTCAGATTCCAGTACTCTGCTCCATTCCACACTCCACATGCAATTACACTGTTCCCACCTTATCCTTCAACTCTGATCTTTCTGAGCTCGGTGCCTTTTCCTGCTGGGAAGCCCTCCCAAACTCTGACCCGCACCAAAATGTCACCTCTGCCTGGACGCCTCTCCCTGTCACACCTGAGCTAAAACTTGGCCCCTCACCTACGAGGATCCCACGGCACTGGTGACCCCTACCAACACCCACCGCAAATCATTCTCTTGTGCATATGCATCACCTGACTTCTGCACAGGGCTCCCCATCCCTCCATGACTTTGATGGGAGGTTGGGGACTAAAGAGAATAAATGTTTGCTAATATTTACTGCTTGTGAAAATAAAGATTTAATGACAAGAGATACTTACCACAAATGGATGTACTTAGTGCCTTAATTCTGCTATTATGTGGATCACAAAGGAGCTTCCCCCTCCCTCCCCTAGGACAGCCAAAACGTCCCCCAGCCAGAGGACGCCTTAGCTGGTCCTTGTCATTCTGTCCCACCATTTCTTCTATATACACAGGTTATGTTATTAAATAGGTTTAATATCACTATTAAACTGAAAAATCAACACAAGGCTTGGATATACTGATAAACATCTAGAAAATCAGGACAATCACAGAAGACAGGGAGAGAACAGGTTCTACACATGCCGCTAAGGCAGGTACTCAAGCTGTCAGAACTCCGAACATCGTTGGCATTGTCCACCACACACACCATCACAGATAAAAATAACTGAATACATATTTTGGTTCTAAACATATAATATCTACCCAAGCCAACAATGGTGTGCAAGTGCTCAGATAACTAGAAGAGGTAGCCATGCAGGCATTCCTGGACATAAGGATACACCATGTGTCTGTCTCCAGCGCTGATGAGTTCGAATGAGGAGGATATTGTACAAGCTTTTTTACATACACACATCACATGTGCACAAATTTATTTTCTTCCCGAACTTCCTGTCCTCCTTTCTGACTAACCATTGCTGAGAACTGCTGTTGTCCGGATTATTGATGCTTACAACTCCCTAGAGAATGACTGTCTGGTTAAGTCTCTCACCTTCATCTGTTTTCAAATTCCAGGATCTCTGAGGAAGAGACCATTCTCCACATGGGTTCAGAAGCTGAAGGTTTAGATGGCCCCTTTTCCCCATACAGCTTATGCCCAAACCTCAGGCTCCCAGCCTTCTGATGGGCTGACCCGCTCCCTTGATAACAGATCCCTCCCCAGGGATTGTCCTAGCAACCTGGTCCAAAGAGGCCACCTTAAGGTTCAGCTCTCAAGCTTCCAATGCAGTGAGATTGCAAGGCCAGGGTGTGAAAACTTTAACTTTCAAAATTTATTTTATTTTATTTTATTTTTTACATATTTTATTTTATTTATTTATTTATTTATTTAGGTGGAATCTTACTTTGTCGCCCAGGCTAGAGTGCAGTGGCATGCTCACGACCACCTCAGCCTTGACCTGCTGGGCTCCAGCGATCCTGCCACCTCAGCCCTCCAAGTAGCCAGAACTATAAGCGCATGCTACCATGCCCGGCTAATTTTTTATTTATTGTAGAGACGAGGCCTTGCCAAGTTGTCTGGGCTGGTCTTGAACCCGTGGACTCAGGCAATCCATTCACCTCAGTCCCTCAAAATGCTGGGATTACAGGCTTGAGCCACTGTGTCCAGCCTTAACTTATTTTTAAATGGTGAAACACCCGGAGGTTTTCCATCGGCCAGTCTACACTGACCAAAACATCCTTTCCTTCTATTCAGTAAGTTCACTGTCCCAGCAGGCCCAAGAAATAATGATGGGAGAGGAAGAAGTCATGAGAGAAGATATGGGGGAGGGGGTGCCATCAATTTCATTCTGGACAGATAACAGTTTACAAAATTTGCTGGAGAAGTGCGAGGAACTTTCTTCAGTAAAAATCAAGTTTCAGAAAACTGCATCTGAAAAATTGACAACTGGGAACTTTTTCCTTTGAACAAAACCACGGGGCTATGGGAGGAGTAGAGGAGGCTGGCAGAAGGTAAGACTAGAGAGAGGACTGTCCAGGTCCTGGTAGCTGCAAAGCAGCAGGATGCTACCGCACACGTCACTCACGGCAGTAGTTCCTAAGTGATGAGTGCTCGCTGACATGTGGACCCACACCCGGTTGTGCTTCTTCCTGGGGCCACGGTATTAAAATGCAGCCAATCGCTTACCCATCAGCAGGTGACAACTTTTTGCAACCTCAAATCTGTATTAAAATAGTCTATGGGTACTTCGTATTAGTAGATATTTTAAAGGCTTAAATCTTAAAACACAAATCTTTCAAAGACCTTTCCAGATCACTCTACAACATGACGCTAGAGGAAACAACAGCTAGTCCCCGCTTCTGGAAGCACCCGTGCTGTTATAGTGGTCTTTCTTTCATCTTTGACTCACTTATTACCCATGTGTCTATCTACAGAGGTTCCTGCTTCTTGTTTCCTCATGCATGTATCTCTCACAAAAATGAAAGTGTTCATTAATCTCTAAGAATTATTGTCATCATTCTCTGTTCATGATAAAGGTCCTCCAGCATAGGGTTTTATCACCCACTCTCTCCCACACCATTGTGGACTCCAAGCAGCTCTACTGATTCCGTGTCCCTCAGAGAGTGTGTGCATGTGTGTGCGTGTGTGTGTGTGCGTGCGCGTGCGCGTGGTGTCATGCCACGCCCTTCGGTGCATACTTCCATTCCAGCTCCTCCAAATTCTACCCAGCATCCTGCCTCACATGTATTTCTGTCTACAGTGATACCGCGATCCTTTCTCTTCTAACCTCCCAAGTCTTGATTCTCAGCACATCTCTCTGCTGCCCTGAGTGCTGGTTCCTGGCTTCATGCAGTGGCGCATCCTCCAACGAGACAGGAAGGGTCCTGCTGGCAGGGACTGTGCGCCCTCCCCTGTGGGACATGGCACCTGGGAGCCAGGTCATCCTGCAGCAAGAACGTGGGAATGGGAGTTAGCCATGCAGAGGGTGGACACTGACACTAAGCCGTCTCCTCAGCTGTAAAAGAAGGAATAAGGTCACACACGACAAGGGGCCTGAGGCTCAAGGGAAGAAATGAATGTGAAAGTACTTCATAAATGATAAAGCAAAAGGAGAAGAAAATAGCTGCTCAGGTGATGTGAGAATGGCTTGAAAAGGGAACCGAGGACTCAGAAAGCCTCCCCCGCCATTTGATTTCATCCGGGCCCTAGGAATAACTCCACAAAGACGAATTAATTACTTGATCGCCCGTTCCCTTACCTCACTAATGAAATCATCGGGTTTTTCCAAGGAAGAACCTGTTAGAAGGACTGCCTTGCCTCTGGGTGTCAGTTCCGCTGGTGCCAGCTGCACTCCCGGCGCCAACATGACTCATGAGATGACACACATTGCCATCGGGCTTTGTTATTATGTGACCTTCAGCAAGTTACCCTTCTGTCCCCGCTTCAGTACTAAAATCTGGATGGCAACACTGAAAACCTACTTCATGGCATTAGCATGAGGGATGAGGACAGAGCCCAGCTAGTCATGACGGAGAAGCACTCTGTCTTCGTAGCAAGCTATATTACTTAACATTTAGAATAATACCCACTGTTTCGGGTTGAGAAAGCATTCAGATTTTAGCTAAACTGAAGGCTGAACACAGCCACTAATGAGCAGTGTCCTTCCCATAGAAACGTTGAAAGCTACTCAGTCTACTGAATAAAATGACTAGCAGTACATTAGCGAGAAGCTGATGTGAGTTTAGTTACCATGAAACCAGGGTCATTGCATTCAACATCTAATAAGCAAATTCTTAAGCTCACAGAAATAAACCAGAGCCAACTGAGCTGACAACAACTGCATTTTTAAGAATGGTTTGGGTAGAATACTGTCTTAGTCCACATTTTTCCTGGATTTCTTAAAAGTATGGCACACTGCTATCATTCAGATAAGGGATGGGCAACTTCTTCTGTAAGGATTCAGATGGTAAGTATCTTAGGTTTTGAGGGCCATGCCATCTCTGTCACAACTGTTCAACTCTGCTGCCACAGCACAAAGGCAGTAATGGATAATATAGAAAAGAATAGGCATGAATATGTTCCAATAAAACTTTATGTATAAAAATAAGTGGCTGGTTAGATTCCCTCCTCCAGCAATGATGTGCTGCTGAACCCCAATCTAAAACTCCATGAAAAATGTATACAATCATTCAGAATATCATGTGCCTGCTGTCAACGAAGAGGGGAGAAAACACATACACACATACACTCTCTCTGTGACACACACACACACACACACACACACACACACACACACACTCTTTATTAAGCAACATAAGTTTCTTACAACTTTCAAAACTCAGTAAGAACTAGGCTTGCAAACTTCATATAAAAATAAGCTGTTTCAACCTGAAAGTCAACACCTACTCAAGAATCATTTAACTCTAAATTATGAACTGACTTCAGAACAATTAAACTTCACCTCTTGTTTTCATGCTTTCAAACGTAAGAACTTTCTCGTAAGTGTGTTCTCAGTCACAGGGCACTGGTTCCTGAGTTCTGTATCTCATTCTATAACTGAAGTAAACAGCGCCACATGAATAAGGGCTAAGGTTATACATTTATTCACAGCTAAACAATACCTGTAATTGACTCCACGTTTAACTAACCCAATGATGAAAATTACTAACAACAACAAAAACGCAGTAGTCTAGTCTATGCCCTCCACTAGCTGAAAACAATCCAGTTTTAAATAGCTAGGGAACACAAATGAGAAGGTGAAAAATTAGGTCACTATCATGCCTGCGTATCTTCCTTCACACCAAGCTCTTAACTTCCTAAGTTTCTCTTAAAAGCAGAGTACTAGAAATGATCTTGCTAGGAATGACATACAAGAGAAAGTGGTCAGGAAATCTGGATTGAGAAAAATAAAATACTTAACGTGCATTCTTCATAGCATCATCTTACATGTACAATATAGTCCTGTATCAATTTCAAAAGGTTTGGCCATTACATTGTTCAACTAATTGTCACAACCACCTTGTGACAGGGGTGAGTGGGAGGGGGGCGTGGCAGATGGTTTCCTTTGCTGTTTCATGCACAGAGGAAAGAGTTAATCTAGAGATGGCAAATTGGCAGAGGCTGGGAAGCCTGCGTGTGTGCACTGTACGGTCCTCAGAAGTTTTAAAAAATTCTTTGATTAAAGGTGAACATTTAAAAAATTCAGCAGATTTCCGGATAAGCACGGTGGCTCACACCTGTAATCCCAGCACGTTGGGAGGCTGAGGTGAAAGGACTGCTTGAGCTCAGGAGTTCGAGACCAGTGTAGGCGCTATAGTGAGACTTCATCTATATTAAAAAAAATAAAAACTTAGCCGGGCATGGTGGAGCATACCTGTAGTTCCAGCCGCTCGGAGGCCGAGGTGAAAGGATTGCCTGAGTCCAGGAGGTCGAGGCTGCAGTGAGTTGTGATCGCGCCACTGCACTCCAGCCTGAGCAACAGAGTGAGACTCCAACTCAAAAAAAAAAAAAAAAAAAAGGAAATCTGGCTATACTGCTCCACATTCCCTCATGTCAACAATTATCTAGGCAAGACGGGGCAGGCGCCCTCCAGACCTGTCCCCGTTTATGATACCTGCATGGCCCCTGTAGGCATTTGGGTTTGCAAGCCCTGGGTCTATATGTAAGAGAGGGTGGCTTGCAAGTGGAGGTCATGGAAGTCCGGCCCAAGTCTTCTAGTCCTCGTTCAGCGTTTGTCACACCATGCGGTGCTGCTCTGTGACAGCCCAGTACAAAATCCCCCAAAGACCCTTGTGCTTCTGCTGGAGTTGCACACTGCGAAACGGGAGGCCAAAAGCTAAGCTTCACCAGACTCCGGCAACCAAGAACACACTCAGCTTCATAGGGGAAGCCAACTTAATTCTGCCGCAGGAGTTAGTATTTGTTAATTGGTAGAAAAAGGTAAAATTAATGAGGACATTAACATAGCTATTTAAAAACAGCTCCATGTTTCCCCCATTGTAACACATGGAACTATCAGGAAGTAATTGAGGGAAAAGGACACTGTCAATTCTCAATTATCTGCATGAATGAAGCGCTCAGTGACACGGATAATCCAAGTCATTTACATTTGGATTTAGAAAGTAACATCTTTTTCCTTCGGAAAACTTACCTTCCTAATTACTGCTTGCTGAATGCAACGGCGACATCAGTTTACCATCTCTGTCAGAGGAGACCGTGCTGGGGAAGGTATGGAAACTGCCAGGGGGGTTCAGACCCGCCACAGATAACCCAAGACAGATAAAAGATCGCGCCGGTGGTTGGCCAGTGTAGCTCACAGTAGCCACACGTGACTATTTAAATTTAAATGAAGTTAAATAAAATGAAAAGTTCGGTCCCTCAGTCCCACTAACCCCATTTCCAGAGCTCCACAGCCACGTGTGGCGGGCGGCAACCATGCTGGACAGCACGGACACAGAACATTCCCATCATCACAGAAAGTTCTGGTGGACAGCAATGAATTCTAGATCGATGATAACGTCTAGTTACCTGGATTAAGTAGAAAGCAGAGGGCGGGGGGAGGAATGGGGAGACGCCACGCTGCCACTTCAGAAACAAAAGGGAATTGTAACCCTGGACTCTCTCAGCTAGTTTAATTTCAAGCCTGGTAATGTAGACCCCGTCTAGGGAATAACATAAAAAATAAGTATTCCGTTCTAAGTAAAATGAGGCTTTTTAATTAACAAAGCAGAAAACGAGTGGATAAAAGGCGAGGCAGGAAGGCCTGATTTTCAGCAGACACTTGCCTCCGGTGCCTGCGTGCAGCGAGGCCGTGCAGCCCCAACACCAGCTGAATGAAGGGTGAGGACAAAGGGAGCCGCTGGACGCCGCCGGGCTGCAATCGGGTAGGTGCCTGCTCAGGTGCCGCTGGGAGCAATGTCAGGCCCAGTGTCATTTAACATCCTCATTAATTATCTTGAAAGGAGAGGGGTTAGTAAACAGCAAGTTAATTAAATTCTCAGATGATGCTAATTTGGGAGGCTTTGGAAAGACTGGCGAGGGCAGTGGCAATATAATGGGCCCTGGATGGGCTAGAGGTATGAGTGGAAAATGAAATTAAGCACTGGCTGAACAAACACCACCCAGAAGAAGTCTTATGGAAGAGCCAAAATATGTCCAAAAGGAAACTTATTTGGAAAATTATTGTAGTAAAGCTAAAAGATGGAACACGTCTAAGGGATATATTAAGAATGGGAAGGGGGAAAAAGGCTTTTTAAGACGTTTAATAAAAATGGTTATGTGTACTTAGAAAGCGGTCTGGGAGAAGTACCAACTCTTTTTTTTTTTTCTTTTGAGTAAAAGTCTCACTGTCACCCAGGCTGAAGGGCAGTGGCATGTTCACAGCCTCAACTTCCTGGGCTCAGGCGATCCTTCCGCCTCAGCCTCCTGAGTAATTGGGCGTGTGCCACTATACTTGGCTAATTTTTTTTTATTTTTAATAGAGACGAGATCTCGCTATGTTGCCAGGCTGGTCTTGATCTCCTGGGCTCAAGCAATCCTCCACTTTGGCTTTCCAAAGTGCTGAGATTACAGGCGTGAGCTACTGCACTTGACCAAGGAAAACCAGCTCTTAAAGGTCACTGGTCTTGGGAGGTGAGATGGGGAACATGAGGGGAAGGGATGAGGGTGCCACTTTTTACTTCCTGTTCTTCTAAACTGATTAAACATTTTTAAAACAAGCTTATCTTTTGGCTTGTTTGTTTGTAACTTTTTAGCTTCAAATGGTTTTAGAGTTGCACAAGAGTTGTAAAGGTTACACAGAATTCCCATAAGCCCTTCATACAGCCACCTGTAATGCTAAGCTCTTCTGGGACTCTGTCAAAATAAAGAACTTAGCACTGGTACAATACTACTACTAAACCAGACTCTATTCAGATGTCACCAGTTTTTCCACGTGTCCTTTTTCCGGTCCAGGAGATAAACCAGGACCCCACAGTGCACTGAGTTTTCCTTCTCCTTCATCTCTTCCCATCGATGGCCGTCCTCAGTCTTTCTTTGTCTTTCATGACCTGGGTGCTTTGGAAGATGCATGGTCAGGGGGAATTTGTAGAGCACCCTCCAGTGTGGGCTTGTCTGAGGATTTCTCACCATGGCTTGATGATATGGATTTTCGCAGGCTACCACTGAGGGGAACGATCCCTCCCATGGTGTTACATCAGGGGCAACATGTCATCAACACAACTTATCCCTAGTGATGTTAACCTTGATCACTTATTTAGGTCGCCGCTACCAGGTTTCTCCACTGGCAAGTTCCTTTTTCTCCCTTTCCATACTTGATCCATTGGAAAGTGAGGCTCTAGAAGTAAACGTAAGTTCACCAAATACAGAGTCAGAGACTCACTTATTTTTCTCCTCTTTACCTCCCCTTTTCTCCCCCGAATAAGGAAACTATGCTATTAGTTACTAATACTAAATTGGCAGATCAGAGAACTACTAAAAACTAATGGCATTTGATTTATATCTCATGATACCCTTGTGAACAATCCAGAAAGAGAGGAATCTGAGGACGCTATGGAAAGGTGGTTTTGTGTTTAGGAAGGTTGGCCCAAAGAATGCTATTCACGAATCAAAGCCCACATGGAGAAAAACACCTCCAGTGAAATGTCATCATCTAGTTGGACCTCTCTTGTCCAGTCTGCTAGCAAGATATGAATAGAGACAGAAGTCATGCCCGTGAACCCAACAAAGCTAGTCTAAAAATCATACAGAAGAATAAGCAGGTGAAATGAAAACCATTTTTAAAAGATGACTGACAGGAATCATTACACTTTAATACCAGGTGATGCAAAACCAAAATAACCTAGATAGTTCTGTAGGGTCCAACCAAGGCTGATTAATGAAAGAAGAGAAAGTCTAGGAATGGACCTGAATGAGAATTTTGTGTGTGACATAGTGGCAGCTCTGGGTACTGCAGGAAGGGATGGGTAGACTGCTTAGTAAACAGGGCTGATCAGATAATTACTTGAGGAAAAATAAACATAGAAGAATCCTTGACTCACAATATATACCAAAATAAACTCCAGATGGATCACAGAGTTAAGTGTCAAAACATGAAATCACGAAATAACTAAAAGGGAATACAGTGAGCATGACCCTGGCAGGGGAAAGGCATTTTTAAGCTTAACAAAAAGAAAGGAAATGAAAACGGAAAGGTTTTACCAAACAAAATGTTAAACTTTGAAATCTCAAAACATACCATAAATAGTAAAAGACAGTGATGAACTGTGTTGCTCTGCAACACAGAGCAAATGCACATTGAACATCTTTGATAGAAGGAACCCTTCTGCTTATTTACATCACGTATGTATTAAAGTTTTATTTATAAAAGGGAAAACTGGAAACCAGCTGACTGTCAAATGGAGGAAAAACAAAACAAATCTTCACACTCGGAAGTGTGTGGCATACTCTGCGGTTATCAAAAATACGTTGTAGAAAACATGTAGTGACAACCAAAAAAGGTCGCACACTGCAAAGTCTTCAAAAGGCAAGCTAAAAAATACACACAGCATCATTTCGATTCTGCAAAATAATAATATCACATCTGTACAGAAAAGGCTACAATGACATATACCAAAATGTTTACAATTAAAGCCATCTTTGGGTGGTGAGATTATGAATGATTTTCTTTGTGTTTTCCCGCATTTCCCAAAATTAGTTTGGTTTTTGTTTTTTTGTTTTTGAGTTGGAGTCTCACTCTGTTGCCCAGACTGGAGTGCAGTGACCACTCCCGGCCACCGCAGCCTCAACCTGCTGGGCTCCAGCAATCCTTCTGCCTCAACCTTCCAAGTAGCCGGAATTACAGGCATGCGCTACCACGCCCGGCTGATTTTGTAGAGATGAGGTCTTGCTGCCCAGGCGGGTCTCGAACCCACGGGCTCAAGCAATCCACTCACCTCAGTCTCCCAAAGGCGCAGGGTTACAGGATGATCCACCGAGCCTGGCTCCAAAATTAGTTTTTAACAATAAACATGAAGAGCTTTTGAACTCAAAAAATAATAAATAAAAATAAATAAATGCAGATATATATTTATTAGATAGGTAGGTAGGTAGATAATCACTTTACTGCCACGTTTCCAGGTTTTATAAATTCAGGAGGGTGACCAGCTAACACACTGAATTAATAGAAAAAACAGAATGAAGGAAAACAGCAATACGTCAAGTTCCATGAAAACCCTGATCATTCCAGGGGCCTCCAAGTTCCAGAGGAGCCAAGAGTTTGATAAAATAGCTGCTTAATAAAAGACCAGAAAATTAATGCTTCGGTATCTGCCATGGAAGACTCCCTGGGATCGTCACCGTGAAGACCACGTCCCGTAAGGAGCATCATCATTCAATAAGTCACATCAATAAGTCAGAGGCAGGTAACAGGGACTGTGAGGGGCTTGGAAGTCATCTGAAGAATGGTTACAAATGGTCACATGTGTATCAAGTAGGATGGAGATGGTACACACATGGGAGGGGGGCAGCTAGCTAGATAGTTTATGGCGCCTTCACACGACAGTGCACTATGCAGCTATTAAAGTTATATTGGAGAAAAATATTTAGTGATATCAAAAAAAATCACACTGCAAAGTTTTAAAAAGTGACAAAATATAATCTTGTTGAAGCACAACAAAATAATTGTATCTCAGGGACAATGTCTCTTATGAGAGAGGAGCAGGATAAATCACCTCTTTCCTTGCAGGTAACAAAGCAGACAGTACCTCAACATGAAAGAAGGGCTTTCTGTCAACTAAAGGTTTCCCTGGACTCATCTGCATAAAAAAGTGGCAACTTTCAGAGAAACGCTACGACTACCCTTTAGAGAGATTTCTATAGGACATTCCTTCCCTGGGCTGAGTACTTCCTACATGCCCTTCCAGGGCTAGGTGCTTCAGGAGGTTGCTACAACACAGATTCCGTGTATTTCCCCAATCCTGGCTCACAGGATCAATCTCTCAGGTGGGACCCAGAACTGGTACTTTAAAAGGGATCACCCGCCAGGCTCAGTGGCTCAGCCTGTAATCCTGTGCCTTTGGGAGGCTGAGGTGAGTGGATTGCTGAGCCCACGGGTTCGAGACCCGCCTGGGCAGCGAGACCTCATTTCTACAATAAATAAAAAAATCAGCCGGGCGTGGTAGCACATGCCTGTAATTCCGGCTACTTGGAAGGCTGAGGCGGAAGGATCGCCGGAGCCCAGCAGGTCAAGGCTGCGGTGGCCGGGAGCAGCCACTGCACTCCAGTCTGGGCGACAGAGTGAGACTCCAACTCAAAAAAAAAAAGAGATCACCCACTGATTCTGATGCACAGACATGTTCAGGAATTCTTGGGCCAGCTGATAGCTTTAATTTAAGAAACACTATCTGGGTTTTTTTCTAAGGCAATAAAGAAAGGAACAAAAATGTATAAATCACCACATTCTATCACTAATGAGAACATTTGGACCAACAACAATCTTGGTGTCTCTAATCTACATATATCTCCAGGCGTGGTAGCTCCTGCCTGTAATCCTAGCACTCTGGGAGGCCAGGGTGGAAAGATTATTTGAGCCCAGGAGTCTGAGACCAGTCTGGACAGCCTAGCGAGACCTAGTCTCTATAGAAAATTAAAAAATTAGCCAGGTATGGTAGCATATGCCTGTAGTTCCAGTTACTTTGGAGGCTAAGGCGGAAAGAGCACTTGAGCCCAGGAGTTCAAGGTTGTGTTAAGCTGTGACTGTGCCACTGTACTCCAGCCTGGGTGATAGACTGAGACACTGACTCAAAAAAAAAAAAATGTATATGTATAACACACACACACACACACACCATAATTTTACATAAATGAAATAATATATATAACATTTTATACTATGGTGAGGCCACCTTTACAACTTAAAAGATATCTGTACCATCATTTTTAACAGCTGCATACTAAGCCATAGCAACACTGTAATTATTTAACTAGTCCAATTGAACAGTTTACCAAGTTAAAAAAAATTAACCAAAATAAACAATGCTGTGATGAAGCACATCTCACATATATTATGCCCAGAAGGCAGAGGGCCTCACCAGACAATCAGCCCCCCTTGTATTGAAGGATATCAACAGAAAAATTAAACTAATCCACACAGTCACCAACAGAGTACATGAGCCTCTGGATTCCATTATGATTATGAATACAATCAACTTAAGAAAAATAGCTGGGTAAGGTGGCTCATGCCTGAAATCCCAGCACTTTGGGAGGCCAAGGTAGGAAGACTGCTTGAGCCTGGGAGTTGGAGACCCGGGCAACATAGAGACTTTTCTCTATAAAATGAAACAAAAAAAATTAGCCAGGCATGGTGCCACATGCCTGTAGTCCCAGCTACTTGGGAGGCTGAGGCAGAAGGATCACCTGAGCCCAGGAGGTTGAGGTTGCTGTGAGCCATGATCATACCACTGCACTCTGGTTTAGGAGAGAGAGTGAAACTCTAATGGAGAGGAGAGGAGAGGAGAGGAGGGGAGGAGAGGGGAGGGAGAGAGGGAGGGAGGGGAGGGGGAGGGGAGGGGAGGGGAGGGGAGGGGAAGAGAGGAGAACAAAACCTTAAGGAAAACATCTGGAGGAAAAACTACCAGTCTGTGTGTAACCTGCAGAGCATTTTCCTCAAGCAGAAGAAGAAACTTTCTTAGTTTTTTAAAGCAGATCCAACCACACCCAGAGGAACTTCGAGGCATTCTTCTGCCTCTGAACCGCAGTGCTCCCTTCTGAACTACAGACCCTTTTGAATTCTTTTCCTCCCACCACACCCTCACCAGGCTCAGAGAGCCGGAAGGTAACGGTGATGTCACCAACAAAGCCTCTGGGAGGTGCAGCTTCTAGGAACGTGGACAAGTGCTTCACAGAAATGTGATGGTGGTACTTCTTGCCTGGATCCCATGATCGTGGTACTTCTTGCCCGGACCCCACCACCAAAAACCCACCTGGCTTTCCTTTTCTTCATAAGGCATAGGGCATTGCTCAGAGCAGGAGACACATGGGGCTGTACGAGGAGTTGGCATGGGTATAAGAGGGACCGAGAACTGAATGGGGATTTGGTCTGGTTCAAGGAAGACCCTGGAAAAACTTGGAGGGAATCTCATTTTCCTTTGGATTCTGGGCTTCCCTTATTCTGTGATAAAGGCATCTTAATAGTAATGTAAGAGGCACGGCAGAGACAGCTGACATGGCCCCCGAGTCCTTCTATGCAGCAAACAGCCACCAAATGTGCAGAGAGGAATTGGGGGGTCTTGAGGGAAAGGATGGGGGGTGGTGCATTTGGCTCGGCTCTCTGGCATGATACATGCTGGTTTCAAGCCCCGAGAAGCTGGCTGGGGCCTTGTCCTGAGCAGGGAGGAGACAGGCCTCTGCCGGTTTCCTAGCAACCCTCCCAGGCAGCAGGCAGCATCCCAAGCAAGGCCATCCAGGGAAAAATTTAAATGGCCACACGCACAGATGCAAGCGAAAGCAGGATTGCCTCCCACCCGGGCATGGAGGCATGCAGGGGCCCTGACAGCTAGCTCCAAAATCAAGTTCCATGAGAGGTATTTGGGGGCACAGGCACAGAGGTGGTCTCACTTCCTCCTCCTCAGCCCTGCGGCACCAGCAGCCACACCTCAAAATCCACACTCTATCACTGAGTAATAGAAACAGCAGACAGACTACAGTCTACATTTCAGGGCACCGTAATCAGAAAGTTGCACTATGAATTGTCTTTCAGAGAATGTTAATTACAGGCGGTGACACCCAAAACACTGAATCCTGATTACCCCCTTGGCACTCAAATCCTCCTCTTCAGTTACTTCGACTCATCCACTCTGGCTGGATACCACCCTCTGCTAAACGGGCCCCCTCCTCTCCCAGCCACCCCATTAGGACTGCGAGGTCCACCCGGCCCAGCCACCTGTCCCTTTGGCTGCTGTGACTTGTTCTTTCTTGATCAGCCTAAGTTCCTCCCATCCTATTCCACTCCTTATGCCAATGAATGCCAAGTGGGAGGCATGGCGACGGAAAGGAGGACTCAGTCTTCCCTCTAGCACAGACAGGAAAGGGCCACCGCTGAGGCTGGCCTTGGAGTCACAGAAGGGAATCCCCCTGGCAACAACCCTCAACCCAGAGACTAAAGTAAAAATGAGCACCAGGTAAACTGCGTGTAGCCAAACCCACCTACAGTCTTGTATCATGACTGGCATACTCAGCGCTCTCCCGGTGTCTGGCTTTCTTCCATGAAATTGTCTTGTATGGTCAAATATGAAGTGCAGGACATCTGTTCAAATTTCTATATGCTGTGTGGTTTTTAGAACTCCAACCCATCTTTTGGGATACCCAGCCCTCAAAACTCTGGGAGGCAAGCACCTTCATTTTACAGATGACATGAAGGCACCTGTCCAGGGTCTGGAGCTGACAGCTGTCAGGGCGGGGACAGAGCAGACTCCCTCAGGCTCCTTAGTACCCGGCTCCTTAGATAGAGTGCTAAGTCCATATATGGTAAAGCTGCTATAAGAACTGAAGAAATGAGTCACATCTAAGGCACTACACCACACATACAAATGACAGCAAATAGATACACACTCATCTATACACATATGTATGTATGTTTATAGGTAGATGAGTATCTATGTACACAACGCATCACACGCATGAGCCGGTATCTGTCCCCAACAAGGGAAGAAGATATCCTATCCTTGATGAATTCAAACTTTTCGCATGACTTATAAAACTGAAATTTGGGGTAAATGATTTCCCAGTGTCCCAATTTCTGTGGCCCTGCTTTCAGGTCAGGCGATGCATCTCCTTGACAGTTTCATCCACGTCATGTAAAGAAAGCACCAGGAGTACCCGAGAATAAGACTATTCCACAGCCGACAATGTTGCTTCCCACATCTCTGTTGTGACCTCATCAATCTCAAGTCTCTCTCCCTGGTAGTGGATGAAGTGGGAGCTAATGAAAAAGCTAAGGAAATCAGCACCACTAAGAAAATGCCAATACTCATTCGCGATCAACATAAACCGTTGACTGTTTTCATGCTACTTTGAGCTGCCTCGTCCTACCACGTCTGAGATGCGGCTCCCGGGCAGGACCACATCCTTACGTTCCGTATAATGCCTGCTTCACAATGCTATTACTCATTGCGTGTCAAAATAATAATTATCACAGATGGCGAATTCACAAGTGGGTTAGTTGTCGGCTGTAACGGGCTAGCCCGCGCTTGCCCTGGGCGCTCAAGTTCAGCAGTCAAAATGCTATGAAACATGCTGTTCTTTCTTCTTGTTACTTATTTATGTATTAACATCAAGGAGAGGCTCATGCTTTCTCTTTTAGAGTCAGTTTCAGTAGGTTAAACCTCTTTGAAGCCACATAAAACAATCCACCTTGTGGCATGTAACCAAAACTTGAAGGACTTTAGATGTGACCGTGCTATCCTGTGACTATTTCTTTTTCCCACCAATCCAGCTCCCTTGGGATTGTCTTTCTGGGGCAACACTTCAGTCACTTCCTAGGAACACTTCAAGAAAATGGCCCCTGTTTTCCTACAAGGACAGTCACTGATGGTAAAACTGTAAGGGTGGTTAAAAAAGTATCCGAGCCAAAAGGGGCCAAGGGCAGGGGCTGACTATTGTAATTCCAGCACCCCAGCACTTTAAGAGGTCAGAACTCTGAAACCAGCCTAGGCAACATAGCAAGCCCTTGTCTCTACCAAAAAATAAAAAATAAATCAGCTAGGCATAGTAATGCATGCTTATAGTCCCAGCTACTCAGGAGGCCGCGGCAGAAAGATCACCTAAGCCTAGCAGGTCGAGGTTGCGGTGTGACATGATCATGTCACCGTACTTCAGACTGGGTAACAGAGTGAGACTCTGAATAAAAATAAAAATAAAAAGTGTTAGAGCCAAAGGGTTCCTAATCCAGTCTTGTGTTATTCTTGCCTCTACTTCCACAATGAAAACAAAATGGCAGAAACTGGTAATGAGTCTGACATAACTTGGGTCAAGCCAGGAGATGAGATAGGACACACTTCAGCTACAAAGCTGCCCCAGATATTCCCAAGCGCGATGAGGGTGGGGTGGGACCATGCCCATTGATGGGCCAGGCCTGGGTGGGTGGAACTACGACACCAGTACTAAGAAGCCAACAGGCTGTTGAATGCCAAGCCTGCACTATTAATTTGCATATGACATTAATTTTGCTGTCAGTGTGTTAATGTGTGATTAATTCTGTCATGGGTTACAGCAAGGAGAATTAGTTAATTGTCAGAAACCCTTCTCATTCACCCTCTCATTCATCCCCCGCCTCCCTGTAACTTCTTTTTTTTTGTCCTCTTCTTATTAAACTAACCTCCTGGGTTTTCTTCCTCGGGGCACTTCTTTCCTATGGGATTTTAATCCCATTGCCTCCTACCCTTTAGATAAATGTGTCTGTAAAGGCGAGAAAGGAGAATGCAGATGAGTCTTAGGCAGTGGCAAGGCTGAACTCTGTCCAGGAAATAACGGGGGTGGTTTGGGAAAGGTCTTACAACGGGGACACACAGGTCCCATTCATATCCACGGTCAATTGCCAATGCCGGCGATACCTGTATACATTGTACAATCTGGGCTTTGTGTGCTATGCAAATAACCTGTGGGGCTGGAACATGCTGGAATGTGGAGTTAACACAAAGCCATTGCTGTGCTATAGAAATAGGTTCTGAGGCTGCCCATTTCCCTGCCGCCCAGAGGATGATTGGCTTCTTCCCTTTCAACAGTCCTCACCCACCATCAACGCAGCGTCACATCCAGTTGGCCATGTTAAGTCAAGTGCATTTTTGCCCTGTCAGCACCTAGCTAGCTAGTTGGACTGTCCCCTCCTCACCAAAAAAAGTCCAATAAAAAGAATCTCAAGGCTCCTAATTCTATAAAGGGCAAGATAATTCTAGAGACCCTCTGAATGCCAGGAAGTGTAGGGGGTACGGGCGTGTCATGATTCAGGTTAAATAGTCTCTGACTGTAGCAGTAATGCCACGTATGCTGGTCAAGAATGGGTGATCCTGATGACATCACTTCCCAGATCTGCTAAAACGCAGCCTACACCTGCCACTTATCCCATTCCTGTGTCTTTCCATTACCTTGAGTTGCCTTTAATTTTGAAGAAATGAATGAGGAAAAGGAAAGGAGTGAAAGCAAATGGGTGGCCCCCACTCCCAACTCTACAACTATCCAGCATTCCTCTCATTTAAAGAGCTGGGAAACCAACAGTTACCGTTGGGGCTACTCCTTCCCTGACCGATGGCCCAGGGGACTGGACTGGACACCAGTCAAGGGCAGGCAGCAACCACAGGTTCTACACCCTCCAGAAGACAGGAAGGAAGAAGCAGCACAGACCACAACTCCCTATCCCCAACAAGTTACATGACACGTTATCAGTTTCTTGAAAAGGGCCCTACCTTTGTGTCTGAAAGCGTTCTTCCAAGGTTAGTTTAAGAAGAAGAGGAAAAAAAGGAAGTTAGGCACAGGCAGAAGATGAACGAGAGTGAATGAGAAGAGTTTCTGACAAGTGTGCACCAAGAGGGTAACTGAGACCTATTTACATGTTACAAACAATGTATGATCTTTTTAAGAAGCATGGGGCTCACTTTGTACCTTGGAAGCCAGTTTTAATATGGAAACACGTCGATCAACTGAAACTTTTTTTAAAAATTTAGCAAGGAGTAAGCCCTTATGGGCCACGATTAAACTAATGTCTTGTCACTTTACTTTACATCTGCCCCAATGACTCAACTCGAACTAGATGCTGAAATACACTTTCCAATAGTAACCAGCTAGACGGTGCTCCTAAGCTGTATGTGTTTTTCTGTCTCTCTCTCTCTCTCTCTCTCTCTCTCTCTCACACACACACTCTCACTCACTCTATCCCACTCACTTCCCTCCCCAAGTAATAAAAGCCTGACCAATCCACAGAAGACACAAAAGAAGCTATTTGCAGCAACTCCACCTTTCAAACACTTGTTTGCATTTCAACTCTTTAGAAATGAATTAAATTAGAAAATCCACTGAACACCTTTTTCGAACCCTCAAGGAAGTTACCAGTCCTTTGTCAAATGAGCTGGCAGTGTCTCTGTTCAACAGGAACTTGGGTCCCTTCTTCCTTTTCAGATCATGTTCAGTTCTAATTGTTTTAATATGGGCATTATTCACACATGAAAGTGGAATTACTCAGCACGTGGGAAAGAGGGCCCGACCACCCATGGGCATCAAAGATCCCATGACATTTCTGTAAATCAGCCAAATTCCAACACGGACAGCAGGCCCAGCAGTTGCTGTGTTCAGACGAGGGAAGATTACACGCTCCTGCCCCTCTTGTCCAACGCAGAGACTGACTTTCCTACTTCGGGCCCATTCTCAGGGTCTAGTCTGGCCAGTCTCCTTTGGGCACCACATATCAAACCTCAAAATACTGAGTTCCCACCTTCTTGGGTTCGGACATTCTACACACAAAGGATGACAAGGAAGCTAGCTCCTCCAAGGTTATAAAGTATAAAGGAAAGCCTCTAAGAAGAAGATCCAGAAATAGAAAACGGGGTGTTAAGAGTGAGCTGGAAGAGAGTCCGAGCACTGGGGTTTCTCCACTAGAAAACTGCCCCTTAAAAACTCTTGCCAAGCCAGGCTTGGTGGCTCAGCCTGTAATTCCGCGCTTTGGGAGGCTGAGGTGAGTGGATTGCCTGAGCCCGCGGGTTCGAGGCCCGCCTGGGCAACTTGGCGAGATCTCATCTCTACAATAAATCAAAAAATTAGCTGGGCGTGGTAGCGCGCACCTGTAGTTCCAGCTAGTTGGAAGGCTGAGGCAGAAGGATTGCCGGAGCCCAGCAGGTAGAGGCTGCGGTGGCCAGGAGCGTGCCACCGTACTCTAGTCTGGGTGACAGAGTGAGACTCCAACTCAAACAAAAAACAACAACAACAAAATAAAAACTCTTGCCATGTGTCTTCCCTTGATTTTCACTTTTAAAATCTGAACGTTCACAATCTTCAGTTTCCACTCTTTCTTCTCCCACACAAATAACATGTCTCTCTCCCTGTGTCATGACAATCCTGACTCCTCACCTTTCTTCCTTCCCAACTCCCCAATCCCCACTGCTCCCTTCTCTAAGAATCCTTCCTGATCATTCTCCCACTGGGATGCCCAGGTTCTTTCAAGGGAAACATGTGCTCTGGGTAATGCGCCTTGGTCTCCTGGTTTGCACTGGAAGCTAGAGTAAGTTCTCCAGGTGCAGATGATGGGGAAAGTGACATCATACATCACAAAAGGAGGAAGACTGCAGCACAGTGACTCTGGGGCAAGGCTCAGCCATCAAGGCACCCAATGAAAATCTCACGTGACTTGGGCTCTAAGGCAGTGGCTGGGAGGTGCCCAGCTCGGCACTGGAGCTGGCAGCAGGCCCTCTGTACAGCCCCCCCTCGCCCCTCTGGAGTCATCTAGGGACTGCAGAAGGCTTTCTGTACCAGGCACACTCCCAGCATTGTGCTCTCTCCAGCGCACTCTCCCCCACCAAAAACCCCCGAGGCCTCCGGAGTGTACACTAACCACAAGCCTTTGAGTGGCTCATGTATTTACAAACTGAGGCATGTCGAAATCAAAGGGGATACCACATGACATAATTCGCATTAAAATGTCAACAGGCTGACAATTTATAGAGTCAATCCACGGAAGGTGGGGAGGACTAAGACTTAGTAATTGTTTAATTCCTGCTGAAACCCACGGCCGCTGAGCCTTCGGGAAGCTGGGATGCGCTGGGGGCCTCCAGCCTGCACAGCAGCGCCCTGGGGCTGGCACTGTGCCAGGGCCAGGCAACAGGTTTAACCATTTAGGGCACTCTGTGTCGAGAGAGTGAGGAAGGGGAAAAGGAGAAGGGCTTAAGGGAAAGCTGGAAAGAGAGGGTGGGAGCTCTGAGGGCGTGTCCCTCTACAGTGTGTAAGCAGCTGACAAAATGGCCTGGTTAGTCCCAAGGAGGGAAAGGTCCCCATTGCTGGACCCCTGACATTCCTGTATTTTCCACGCATCCAGAAGCTGGAGATTTGAATACACGCAGAAGGCCTGCCCCGTTTTAGCTTCCTGGCTGCTCTGAGACTGCCGCTTGCTCACCAAGGAACTCTAAGAAGAGGGGGCAGCGGACTTTGTACCTAAATTATGACAGGCCCCCCCATAACCTCCGGGCCCAAGCCCCACAAATGAGCAAGAACAAAGTCATGACCCGAGCCAGACCCCTGATGTAGTATAAAATTACCCCCTGGAAGTCTCTTCAACCTCCTTTACCCCTCTCGCCAGTTCTGACCCATGAAACATAATTTACAAATTCTTAGGTCAGGTACCGTGGCTCATTCCTGCAATCCAAGCACTTTAGGAGGCCAAGGCAGGAGGACAGTTTGAGAACAGGAGTTTTAGAGCAGCCTGGGCAACAGACCAAGACCTTGTCTTTACAAAAATTTTTTAAAACAGCCAGGTGTGGTGGTGCATGCCTGTAATCCCAGCTACTCAGGAAGTTGAGGCAGGAAGATCCTTGAGCCCAGGAGATTAAGGCTACAGTGAACCATGTACTCCAGCCTGGGCAACAGAGCAAGACCCAGACTCTTTACAAAATAAATAAATAAATAAATAAATAAATAAAAACAATTATCATTGCCTAGTTCCGATTTTCAATATTCCACAGGTATGACTCCTCTTGGATTCTTGATATTGTTTTACCTATATGTTACTTCAAATTAACTGACCCTTACTTGGGGGGGCAGGTCCATCTGGGAATGAGGGGCGGGTGAAAGAGATGAAAAGTTTAAAAGAGCTTCAGCAGGGGTAGGGGGATATGTGATCAACTCTCTTGACTGCACCCCAAGCTCTGAGCCAAGTTACTATCTTATCGTTACATAGGAAAGACACATCTAGAAAGCAGAAATAGTATCAACACTACTAATTGGCAAAGCTTATAGGTAACAATCACGATCCATATTAGCCACAAAAAAGCGTGTTCTGAAAAGGTAGCTTTGCTCTGTGGAACTTGCCTGGGGCCACACGGGCTGAGGCAGGGCCCTCCGCACAAGCTGGCTGTGTATAAACAGTAACACCTCATTCTCTCTTCTACCTCATTAACCGAAACACATTAAAACAAGTGTGCGCTGGGAGCAGAAAATGAGACCGTTAAACCAAGCTGATATAATCCTCATCAGCTGTGGGAAAGGAGGCCGCATCAATTATGCTGAATCAACTGCAGTGGCAGGGACGCGCTGGGCTCTTGGACCCCCAACATGAACGGGGGCAAGAGGAAAAGAAACCTTTACTTTTTCCAAAAGAGAAAAAGAGAAAAAGAAAAGAATAACATACTTCACACACATCCCCTCACAACAGAGCTTCCCATGTACTCTGTCACTCCGAGGGGAGTGGCACCATAAATACACTCATTTACAATTCTTCTGCATGTAAACATCTTCACCAAATTATTTTGAATCAGGGGGAAAAGAGAAAAACTAAAGTAAGCTTGTAAAAAAAAGAGAGAGAGAGAGTGGAAAGAAGGAGGTGATGGAACTGTGGGATCTACTCTTGCAGACAAGTTGTGTAAGTGCAAATTATCTACAGGCTGGAGGTCCTAAGACCCAAAATGATCAGGACACAAATTGCATATGGAATCAGAGCAAGAATGCCTCAAAAGCAAGTAGCTAGGGAAAAAACAATAGTCATCCAAAGCCATCCAGCCCCAAAACAAAGCTGGCACTTGTCACCTTCAGCCATTGCCAATAGTGAATGACAGACCAGAACAATACATTTAGCAGTACAAACTACTAAGGAAGAAAGAAAAAATGGTATCTGTACATTTCCAAAATAAAAAACAACATGGCTATACCAAGAAATGACAGAATCATGACCTACACATAAGAAATGCAAAAGACTTGCCTCTGAGAACTATAAAATGTAAATGGGGCACCAGGAGCAATCACCGAGCTATCCCTTACATCCTGGACATTACAATACCATATTTGATAGTAATAATTACCACATGTGAAATGAGTGCTGTGATGCAAAATTTTCTTTTGCATTACTTCATTTGTGTTCAAATTTGCAACCTCAGCATGTTATGCCATTGATTTGCGTTTCACTTCATGGGTGTTTCCAAAGGTAAGCCACAGACATGTCCCTTTACACATCTCTTGACACCAGTGTGAAACTTATGTTGCCAAAACTCAATCCTCCCAGTATCCATCAGGTTCACCATTCATGTTACAAAAAGCAGCTCTGGGTTTTAGGGTCCATTTTCCAGAGTAGCTCAAGTATCCACCCATAGAGCCAGCAATGAGCTTGAGATTTTTCTGTCGCACATATTTGGCACATTCTTTCAGATGTTAAAGATTGTTTCGCATGAAGTTGCTTCTTTCAAATCAAGAAGGGAGGCATCTCCTCCCACTTGTTGACTCAGAGTTGTAATCAGAGATCCTAGGGTTAGCCATTACTTCATTACAAGAAAAAAAAAAATCAGCTTTCGAAAGAGGTGGGGGTCAAGGGGAACATCCCATAACTTGAGCAGCCAAGAAGATCAGCATCCATCGTACAAATAGAGGAGAGATGCAAAGTTAAAAAACATACAAAGTTTCAGCTGGAGAAAGATTTTGGAATATTTAAAATTAATGGCTAACAAAGGGTTGCCATGGAAACTGTTTTGCATACTTGACTGCAGGTGCTTGCTCCAGGGGAAGGAGGTTGGGGCGGGACAAGCAAGGACACAAGTGTAAACATTAAAGGGAGACTCCTGAGGCAGTGGTAAGTCATCCAAGCCACCACACTGTGGTTTCCAATATAAATGAGCTTACTTAGGCAAGGTGGGCCCCGTGGCTTGCAGCAATGGCTAACCCTCACTTGGGTCCAGAACTGTTCCCCCTTTATGATAGGCTGTGGTATTGCCAAGGTTACCAAGTGTAAACAGACACAAACATGAAACATACAAAGACACCGGCATCACATATGCTCTAGTTTGATTAGCATTTAACATCCATTTTCCAATCTTTGCCCTCTGTCCCATGCATTTCTAGACTACAGATCTATTTTTCAAGTGAATCATGCACTAGTTTTAATCAGGAAAAAAAAAAAATATATATATATGAATAAAAAAACACGGAGTATAGACCTGAGTGTACTGTGTAGTCTTAACAGTCTCCAAGCCTAAATTCTTACTTGCATCTAATTTTGGTCACAAAGTATGGGTGTGTGAATGCTTGTGGGGAAGTTCTAGCTTAAAAAAAAAATCAAGGGTAGGTGCAGTAGCTCACGTCTTTAATTCCATCACTTTAGGAGGCTGAGGTGGGAAGACTTGCTTGAGCCCAAGAGTTTGAGACCAGCCTGGGCAAAACAGCAAGACCTCATCACTACAAAAAAATTTTTATTAAAAACTAGCTGGGTGGGCAGTGAGACCTCATCTCTACAATAAATCAAAAAATCAGCCGGGTGTGGTAGCACATGCCTGTAATTCCGGCTACTTGGAAGGCTGAGGTGGAAGGATTGCCAGAGCCCAGCAGGTGGAGGCTGCGGTGGCCGGAAGTGGCCACTGCACTCCAGTTGGGCGACAGAGTGAGACTCCAACTCAAAAAAAAAAAAAAAAACTAGCTGGGCACGGTGGCGCTCATTTGTAGTTCTAGCTTCTTGGAAGGCTGAGATAGAAGGATTGCCCGAATTAAGGAGCTTGAGGCTACAATAAACCATGACTGTGTCACTGCACTCCAGCCTGGGTGGCAGAGTGAGATCATGACTCAAAAAAAAAAAAAAAAAATCAAATACTGAAGTTTCCTAGGTTATGCAGGACAATATTATAAAATTGTGTCAGTGAAAGTAACCTCACTGCTTACTTCTCACAATTGAAGATGTCTTAGGGCTTCTCAGAGAAGTGGTCAAACAACAAGTAGCAAAAATAAAGCTGGACTTGGGTTATTTTCTAATTTTCATAAGTACTTCACTTCTCCATTACTTAGGAGAAGGGACAGCAGCATCCCTTAAAAAAAAATCCTGGTCAGGCTCGATGGCTCAGCCTGTAATCCCAGCACTTTGGGAGGCCAAGGCGAGTGGATTGCCTGAGCCTGCAGGTTCAAGATCAGCCCGGGCAACTTGGCCAGACCTCATCTCTACAATAAATCAAAAATTAGTCGGGCATGGTAGCATGCACTTGTAGTTCTGGCTACTTGTAAGGCTGAGGCGGCAGGATCGCTGGAGCCCAGCAGATCAATGCTAGGGTGGCCGTGCGCATGTCACTGCACGCCAGCCTGGGCAACGGAGTGAGACTCCAACTCAAAAAAATAAAAGTGTGTGTGTGTGTGTGTGTGTGTGTGTGTGTGTGTGTGTGTGTGTGTGTGTGTGTGTGTGTCTCCTGCTCACACCAATTCTAAGTGCTGAAGGAAACTTGGTGATATAGCCAAGTTTCTTCATCCTTCAGATGAGGCTACTACAAACTGGCCATGATTAAATGACTAGCTCAAAGTCATTTCACTGAATATTGGTCACATTTCTCTTCAGGGAAGTTGCTTCCCCTTCCTCCACACATTTAAAAAAAGTCACTGGGCTTTCTGTACTCCATACCAAAACAGCATGCCAAGTTTAAAGCAAATGAAAAAAAAAAAAATAGCTTCAGGTAAGCGGTCTACATAAGACAATAGAAAATCTAATGCAGAAAACTGGTGGTTCTAAAGAATAACATCTTATTGTGTGCTATACACTATGCTGCAGGCACATTTCATGTACCATGTCACTTAACTTGTTCAACAGTCTTATCATGTAGGTCATTGTATTAGCCCATTTTATAGGGTATGAACAGAGAGGGATTAAGTGGCCTAAGTCCCAGGGATTCAAACCCAGGCAGCCAGACACCTGGGAATTTCCCCTTCTTTAGAACCCCAAGAGCCACCTGGGTTTCTCTTAAGACGCCTGGAGACACTATCTTAAAATTTTCTTGTCGGCTCCACCCCTAACAAGTGCCTGGCATCTGGTGGGCATCCAAATACCTCCTGAATGTATAGAGCTGTCAGATTCCCACTGCCTCTCCTGCAGTGGTTTGCTCTTTATTGGGCATGTTTCTGGCTCCAGCGAGATGTACGCCCTTGTCTGCAGAAACAGAAATAGCTCATCTGAGCCCTGCTTTCAGAGACACAACAGATTGTCTACATGACTCTCCCCACAGAGTAGGGAGGTGAAGAAGAGACTTCGCATTCAACAAGCAGCTTCTCTACAGCATGGAGTTAAGAGGAAAAAGAACACCCAACCACTAGGTTTGGGGATTTTACCCCCACATTGGGTTATGAAAATTTTCAATCATAAAGATGAGTTTTTAAAAACCACAAACACTTAAATATTCATCACCCAGATGCTGACCTTAATACTTCACTGTATATCTACCCATCTCTTTATCTGGCCACCAACCTCTATCGTTTTGTTTTTTTGTTTTGTTTTGGAGTTGGAGTCTCACTGTCACCCAAGCTGGAGTACAGTGGCACTCTCAAAACCACTGTAGCCCCGACCTGCTGGGCTCAGGTGATCCTTCCACCTCAGCCTTCCCAGTAGTTGGAACCACAGGCATACAGCACACTGTCTGGCTGATTTTTTGATTTACTGTAGAGATGAGGTCTTGCCATGCTTCTCAGGCTGGTCTTGAACCCCTGAGCTCAGGCAATCCTCTTGCCTCTGCCTCCCAAAGTACTGGTATTACAGGAGTGAGCCACTGCGTCTGGCCCCCTGTCATTTTTTATGTACCCCAAAGTAAACTGCAGAGAGCAGTACACGTCCCCCTACCCAAATGCTTCAGCAAGCACAGCATTAACTATAGGTGAATCTTTGTTCGTGGAGTATTATTTTTAACTATAGCTGAATCTTTGTGGTTTTTTTAGTATTTTTATTATTTTAACAGATCTCCTTACTAGCACAACATTAAAAAGGCCCAAACTCCAGTATGTTATGATTATAAAATGTTTGGCTCTCACCTGGTTTTCTTTTAAAAGTGACAGTAACCACGAGTACAAGAGACAACCTCTGGTTACTACAATTGGTTTAGTCTTGAACAGGCTCAGTAAGTAGAAGAACAAATCTAGCTTTATCCTCTGCCCAGTTCGCCCATCTCTGTGATCATGATTACTCCCTTTTCTTTCCTTTTCTGTTGATAATTTATTAGTTCTGTTTCAATCACATACCCAGTGCCTTTTTGTTTTAAAGATGTGGGGTTCAATTCAGGATCAGGTATACAAGTGGTAATTGTACAGGTAAAGTTTGGGCCTCCCTTTGGTCCCCACTTCTCCTGGTTTGAGATCAGGTACCTTTATTGATGTTATGTGGCCTCCCCACCACCTCCCCGCCCTGCCCCACAGTTTCTGGTTACTGTCAATCCCTTTCCTTTTCCAATCTTGCTCAAACTCCAGCCTGCCCCTCCTCTTTCCAGAGGTATTTTCTGATCTAAACAGTTGGTTGTGGCTTCTGCCTCTCTCCACCTGTGTGGAGACTTGGACACCTCTTGTGTCCATCCCTGATGGCGTTTCCTGAATGACCAATACCTCTCTGTAGTCTGTAGAGCACTGTTTTCAAACTGTGGATTGTGACCCACCAGTGCAGTGGTTCCCAATCTGCAGCACAGATTTGAATCCCACAGAAAATGAGGCCAGGTGTGGTGGGTCACACCTGTAATCCAAGCACTTTGGGAGGCAGAGGCAGAGGACTGCCTGAGCCCAGGGGTTCAAGATCAGACTGGGCAACTTAGTAAGACTTCATCTCTACAATAATAATTTTTAAAAAATTAGCCAGACATGGTAGTATGCACCTATAGTTCCAGCTACTTGAAAGGCTGAGGCAGAAGGATCCTCTGAGCCCAGAAGGTGGAGGTTGTGGTGGCCGTGAGTGTGCTGCCACCACTCCAGCCTGGGCGACAGAGTGAGACTCCAACTCAAAAAAAAAAAGAATCCCACAGAAAATGAAACCAGAGTCTCAGACAGTTCAGTGTGCCTGGGTTGAGAGTCACTGGATCATGAAATCAATGCCATGGGTATGACCAGCATTTGTAACACACAATAGAATAGGAGGGAACAGAAAGTAGCTGAATGTAGTTTATGCACTAGGTATAAAATTATCTTGTACAACTTTTGTTTCAGTCATATATACAAACTATCTAGCCATATGTATGTGTTGTGTCACCAATGTAAAATGTATTTCTTTTTTAGATCACAGTCAACAAAATGTAAAAGCTGCTGCCCTAAAGAAGCTAGTACATCATCCTGCTCATGGAAAGTGCTCAAAGATGTGGTTTGTACATGGGGCAGGAAGAGAGAGGCAGGTCAGAGCGGCTCTCTTGCACTCCTGGCCTCAAGCAATCCTCCTGCCTCAGCATCCCAAGGTGCTGGGATTATCAGCACGAGCCACCGTGGCTAGTCGGGCTAGAGATGCTCTTGTACTGAGAATATGTTCTGCCACCAAGAACATGGTTGATGTGTAGGGGAGGGGGTAAGACAACAAGATCTAGGACTAAGTAAATATCATTTAGACATGGACAGTTGCCCAGGGAGGAAGAACAAACAGAGTAGAGAAGAATGTAAGGAAACAAGAGGAAGGAGCCTTCTCAGGGCAGACCTAAGCTTTATATTTCAATGTTTAAGATTCCACCTCTCGTATCAACTTACCAGGTGGCACTTGCTGACAGCCTACATAATATCCACAAGACACTGGGGAGGATACGGAGTTGGATGAGTGGAGAAGAAAGTCCACCAAAAATATGGACAATAATAGGAATAATGGGGAAAAGCATCGCCATGAGACTGTTGAGGAGAAAGAGCTGTGATTCTGGTCAGCAGAAGTTTGGGAGACAGAGCCAAGGTCAGCTGCACATGGGAATTTTCAAAGTACTTGGACACAAGCTGTATCATCTTGCCAGGGCTGCTTCTCACAGGTGACATGGGAATGCACAGTGCATAAAGCTGGCGGTGACTGGCATGGCTGTAGACAGCTCTGGGAGGACCTGGGCCAAACAAGATATCCAGCTATTCTATCAGTGAAATTATAATGTGTTCACACAGGGCTGCTATATCAGATTCTAGGGTAGAAGAGACACCATGGGCACATGCTGCTGATACCTTGTCTTTCAGTATGTATTCATTGGGCTGGTGTCAGACACTGTTCTAAGCGCTAGGGACACAGCAATTAACAGGGCCACTGAGGCCCATGCTGCCTTGTGAGACCTATCTAAATGAACAAACAAGAAAAGTAAATGATCGCTGTCAAAGCAGAGACATAAACCTGGGTGAGGTGATGGCATAGCTACTTGGGAGTGGGTGGTCAGAAAAAGTCTCTTTGAGGACCAGATGCTTAATGGGAGCTGAAAGTCAAGGTCAGGGAGCACAATCTAGACAGCAGAACAGCAAGTGCAAAGGCCCGGTGGTAGGCACAAGCTTGACATGTTGAATGAACAGTAACAGTAAGAAGGCCAGTGTAGCTGCGGTATAGCCAGTGAAGGGGAGAGTGTTGTAAGAAGAGGATAGCATGGTGGGAGGAACTCGGATCACAAAGGGGTTTGTTAGCCTCAGTAGAAAGGTCAGCTTTTATTTCAAGTGGGATGGAAAGCCTTTGATGGGTCTTTGCAGTAGAGCGATATGACCTGGTTTTCCTCTTCATAAAACCACTGTATGAGAGGGACAAGAGAGGCAGGGAGGGAGGTGAGCCAGGAAGACACCGCGGGGACTGGCAGGGGCGGGTGGTGGACATGTATTCTGAAGGTAGCACCAACACAACTTGCTGGTGGTCGGGCTGCAGGGGAGTAAAAGAAAGGGAAGCCCACAGAGAGTGCCCAGCTTTTTGGTTTCAGCAAATGAGATTGGAGGTGGGGAAGCCCAGAGAGAAAGGAATGTGGGGGTTATGATCACTGTGCTCTCTCTAGACCACACTTAGTCTGCAGAGCCAATTATCAGACATTCACAAGCAAATACCCAGTGGGGAGAGGTCAGGGCTGGAGACAGCTTCCAAGTCATCAGAAGGGAGATGGTGTTTAAAACCACTGGATTGAATGAGACACTTAGGGAGAGTTAGATTCAGAAGAAGGGGGGCCTCTGGACCAAGCCCTGGGGATGATGACATTTACCTGGAAGTAATGGCAGAGAAGCCAGCAGAGAGAGATGAAGAAAGGATCGAGGGAGGCCAAGGCTGCTGAAAGGTCCCGTGGGATCAGGACACAGCCGATGGATCTGGCAACCCAGACACCGCAAGAGACCTGTCCCAACAGCGGTGAAATGTGTCACTTCTAGGTCCTGCAATGGGAAGGGACATGATGAGCCCACTCTCAGGATGAGCGTGACTGAGGACAAGGGGCCATTAGCCAATGAGAACTTGGGCAACGTGTGGGCAGGTGCCATCCCCCCACCAAGGCCCTGGCAACCTCTGTGCGCATAGCTACGCCCACCTCCATGGCCGTGCCCAGGCGCCTGCAGAAGACAATGCCTGCCCATCCTCTCGGCTCCATTCCTGCTGCGAAGAGGGAGGGAGGGAAAACCCCATCTCCTTCCCGCTTCCTGATCCGCCTCCTCAGTCTCCAAGATCCCTATTTTTGTCCCACATGTGAGACACGTGGCGTGTCAGTTCCACTAGCAATCACTGGTGTCCTCCGTGTCTTAATCATCTGCTCGCGAAAGAACATTTTTCAGGCCGTCCTCCGCTACTTCTCTTGAAAACAAACTTGCTTTCAGTAAAGACAGGAGAGCAAAGAGAGAGAAACGGGTGACTCTTTTCTGCTGGCTACCTATGCTGTATCTTGAGAGACATCTGCAATGGTGAAGGCAATCCAGACTCTCAAGAGGTTTACACACCACTTGGTCACACAGCCCAGTATATCACGCAGAGACCAGCTCAGTGCCACATGGTGTGGCACGCAAACAGAGCAGAGATGCTGTCTGCAGGTGTAGCAGCTGGAGAGAGGATTCCGGAAAGTCAGGGATGTGTCAGTGGGGCATTCAGGAGGGACAAGAGACACGTTCCTCCGATGAGTCTGATAAAAAAGACATTTTCCAACAGGACGCGGCGCCTTTCTCAGCAATGTGGGGCACGTGCAACCAAATCACACAGAAATGAGCACTTAAAAATGACATCTGCTGGATTAATTAGCTGTGTAATCTGTCTCCCCTCAGTGGAGCTGGGCTTTGCTGCTCCTGTCTCAAACCTCCCCAGGTGAGACTTTATTCCAAATGCCACACTCCAAGAGGGATAAAGAACAGGCTGGGGAAAGAAGAGGAGCATTCGAATGTGTTTGTGAGAGGCAGCAAGGAGGGAGAGGGAGCTTCCAGAGAACTTCCAGGGTCCTTTGTGCCAGCTAGCACATCAGAGAGAAAAAGTCATCCACAGAGATGTTGATGAACCGCCGCCTCAGAGCAAACCTGCAGACGTCTGACTAGGAATTTTGGACAAACTCAAAGCGTCAAAGCCTCAAAGACATGGAGATGAAGCCAGCAGGGTATGGACTCAAAGCTGGATGCAGAGATGAGACAAAGGTCAGAATGCTTGTCCCTGGAGAAGCCATTTGGTCTTCCTACACTGACAGCTGCAGCCATCGCTAAGGGGAACCCAATCTGGGCAAAACAATAATAATAAAAATGGTCAGAGCCTAATCCGAGAAGCAGAAAGTGAACAAACACATGCAAACAGTTGCACCCAGCCAAATCCCTCCCCATAGTGCTTCCTAAACCACAGCTGGCCTTGGAGTCACACTCGCTGACTAATGTCTAGGACCGTGAAGAAATCAGTCCCGGGACCGGCGCCACTTGGCTCAGCTGCCTAGAGGGGCCAAGGAATGCTCCCCACGTTCCTCTTCCTTTAATAATTTTAGAAAACAAGGGAGATGGCTGTAGAGGGGAAACACAGAAATTCACGTGGGAGGACAACAGGGGGAACCGTCCTGGAGCAGGGACTCCACAACTGGAGGTGATCCTTTAGGGTGACCTATTATTCCCCCTATCCTCAAAGCACACAGTGCCCTTGACAGAGGAAAAACATCTGATGCTGCTCGGAGAAACGTCCTGAGCCCATGACAATCAACAGTTCATAAAGAGTCTGGAACACGAAACATTCCATTCAAGTGAGCCGTCTTAGAAATCAGCAAGACATGTTCTAAAGCTAGATGGGGTCATCCCGCGAGAACACTCTCCGCCGTAAACAAAACAGAGCTGCTCCCAGAACTTCAGGCGTGCTGACTGCCTCTGTAGGACCACCACAATGACACACCTCCTTCACAAGGACAAGAGGGGCCTGGGGAACAAATATCAAACCCCGACATCATCTTTACTGTTGGGCCAAAGGGCCCGAGATGCATTCATTGAGGGAGAAGCAAACAGTGAGTTGAGTAAAACCCACACATGTGCACCAAGATCACGCAGCTAACCAGAGCCTAGTGACACGTGTGCTGCTCTAACAACAAAAGGGACAGATTCCTGATTGAAAAACCTTGAGGTCATGCAGGACTCCATCCCTCTTACTTGTCAGAAGACCACAGATGTCAGAATGCTGTGGCTGGTTGTACAATCTTTCTAGTTTTTTGGCTGGAAGAAGGCACAAGGGAAGTAAGGATATACCACAAAGGAAGTTCTAGTCCCGTACGGGTATGATCTGTTTGCCCCAACTTTTTAGAAAAAAATCTCCATCTCCAACTTCAGAACCAAACGTGATATCTGCTCCTCTCCCTCTTCTTGGCCAAAGGGCCCTCTTCCGTTAGAAGCAAGGTTCTAGAGGAAGAGAAAGGAGGAGGGGAAGCAGAATGCAGGACCTGGGGGATTCTCATCAAAGAGCGTGGACACTGGAGGAGAAACACATGTCCAGTACATGCCACCAACAAAGAGTTCCCTAAACCAGACAGGTTTTTAAATAACATGCTACAAATTCATAAGCCTGAGTCTGCTCAGCACATCGGCACTCAAATCAATTGACCCAGGGGAGGAAGCCCCCTTCACATTTATTTATCTCCCAGAGGCTGCACAGGGGAATGGTCTGGAAAAATCCCACGATCTGGCCCTCTTGCATCCTCAGGGATGGGGTCTGCACCTCTGGGAGGACAGCAAATCACGGTGGCAGGTTCAAGGGCACCTTCCAACTTAGGACCACTGGTCCCTCTGTCCAACCTTCTGCCTCATTCAAAGAGGCAGGAAGATGGGTGTCACCCAGGAAGTTCACAGAGGTCTGCTCAAAAGGAATGAGAAAGGCCCAACAATACTCCAGGAGGAGCCTTGCACCAGGGACAGCAGAAAGAGAGGAGACAGACACATCCTGCAGACAGTGCGCAGATGAGAAATCCCTCCGGCAATTCCAATGCACAGGCCATCCCGGCGAAGGCAATGTTGGTAGAACTGTTGACCTAAGAGACAGACTGTGCTTTGGAGGCCCTGGTCCCGAGTCTGGGAACCTGCCCTGCTAATTAACAGGCTGCAAATCAAACACTATCACTGGATAAACATTTCTAACCTTCTAACTAGTTTGCCTTTTATGGGACGAGGATGTAGGCCCCAGAGAAGGTTCCCTAATCATTTGTGATGATTAGTCCCAATGCAAACCTCCTCTTCTGTCTTCCCTGTTAGCAACGTGCATATCGTAGGTACTCTGGGTCTTCTGTGGACCATAATCGATGCTCACGTGCTGTGAATTTTTATAGCCTCCCTATAAACAACCACTGCAGGAGGAACCCAAGGAGGCCAAGTGTGAGCCAGGGCAGTGGAAGCGTTTGACAAAGCTGTCGTCAACTGAGCTGGACGTCCTGACGTTTCCGTCCACTCCGCTGTGTGATGTAGAAGTGTTTTCATAAAAGGGAATAATGAAAAAAATTACTGAAAAGCAAATTTTAAACAAATACCTCTGGAGGAAACTTCAGGTTTCATTATAGGAAAAGCATTTTCTTCCACATAGAAAATGTGAAAATCTGACAGGACAGTTTTTCTATAAATCACAAAAATTGAAAATCATCATTAAAGGTATTTGTAATTTTCTTCTTTTGTTGGGAACCGCTGGAAAAAGAGAGGTTTTGCAAACAAGGAAGCCTCTTATGTCTTTTCATGCTCCTGTGAAGCCCACTGATAAGTCACTATGAAAGAATTTCTTCACCACCTAGAGGTAGGGCTGCCAAATATAATACTGGATGCCCAGCTAAATGTGAATGTCAGATAGGTAAGTATATTTTATGGAACATACACTAAAATATTATTTGCTGCTTATCAGAAATTTACATTTAACTGAGTAGTCCACATTTTTCTTTGCTGTTTTTGGCAATTGTACCCCAAGACCTCAGCTGTAGCAGCTTTACTGCAGGTCACTACCCTGATGTAGGCTTCAACAATCTCCACCATTTCTATGAACGACAGATGTTCTGTCATTAAAATTTTTTTAACTTATATCCTGGCTGCTTATTATTATTATTATTATTTTGAGATGAAGTCTCACTCTGTCGCTCAGGCTGGAGTGCAGTGACACGCTCACGGCCAACACAGCCTTGATCTGCTGGGCTCAGGCGATCCTTCCACCTTAGCCTCCCAAGTAGCTGGAACATGCCACCACACCCAGCTAATTTTTTGATTTATTGTAGAGATGAGGTCTCACCAAGTTGCCCAGGCTGGTCTTGAACCCATGGGCGCAGGTAATCCTCTCACCTCAGCCTCCCAAAGTGCTGGGATTATAGGTGTGAGCCCACTGTGCCCAACCAGTCCTTGTTGCTTTAAAAAAAAAAAAAAAAATCCTGGAAATAAATTTTATGAAAGCATAAATTCACTTACTTGGTACTACCACCAAAATGGTTTTCATAGTCAAAGTCTTGCCCACCCTACACTTAAATAGTATTTATAGTTTCCAGTTATGCTTAAAAAAATATAGTTCAGGTGTGTTAGTAATTGTTTAAAACTGCTTACCTTTTCCTGACAATGTTCCTGACAATGTCTAATTGTTCCCTGACAATTTCCCTTTCAAAACAAAAAACCAGAAACACCTGTTGGGACTCTATATATTCAAATTTGCCCTTTTAGCCCAAGTCCTCAGCAAGTTGAAAGGAATCAAAATTGAGTTCACGCTTTTACCCCATCATGTGGCACCTGCCATACTGGCTTTTCTGCCGGTCTGGGTTCACCTAAACCAACTGTAACCCAAGGGAGTTATTCTGGAATGCAGGAGCAACGGAATATTAGCAGCAAAATTCTCCTAAGGGTTGGAGACCACCCCTAAGATGGCAGATGTCATTCATGCAAAGAACTCCAGTGTTCCTTGCTCCTTTAGATGGGTGTGGGCAAGGGGACGGAATGCTTGAGATTTTTCTCTCACAGGAAGGTCTAGGGCTTTTTAATTGGAGGATGTGGCGGACTTTCAAATATTTTGACAAAGTGGTAGTTATTCGATTTTCTGAAATCAGAACTCCTTGCTCTTTAGCCTGAGTCAGCAGCTGTGATATACCCTTGGAAACTAATGGAAACTAACAACCAGTACCCCAAAACTACTGAAAACATGTAGACACTACCATGATACCTACACACTATCTACCTAAGAACTTCAGAAAAGGGAACATTTAGGACCTTCAGAATTTGTTTCTGGCCCCTTTCTAAGATATTAATAACTGGTGAGAGCCACAGTGTCCACTGAGGCACCCTAAAACACTCAGTCCCTCTTCCAAGACCATGCTTTTCTGGAACTTCCTCAGCTCAGAGTCTGAAGGCGATGAATCCAAGAAATTGCCTTTTGGAGAATATACCAGAGAGAAACAGGAAAGGGTAAAAGGAAGACGTCTGCTCCGCAGGCTTCAAATGCCTCAGAAAGAGAATAGGGCACTCCGTCTCTTCCTGCTCCCCAATGTCTCCGACAACACCCCATAAATATGAATGATCTAAATCTGCGGAGCATTCACATGAGGCTCTGTAAGGTTTAGAGAATAGGGAACGAGAAACACAGCTTTTCACGTCAGCTAGGAAAGGGTGGTTATTTAAGAAACTGTTGCACCATTAATTGTCCAATTTGAAAGAAAACAAAAAGTCCTAAATCATACCAGACACGAAAATAATCTTACGATGCACTATACACAAATCTATTCCTCATGGATTAAAGACAGAAATGAGGGGGAAAGTATTAAAATGTCCATGAAGTATGCCAACACACTTGAGTTTGAATACTGAGTTGAACAAACTCACTAGTTTGTGAACTGAGACCTCTCTGTGCTTTGGTTTTCCAACTGGAAAACAAGCAAAACAATGGAAGATTAAATCAGTTTACACAGGTAAAGCAGGTAGAACAGCACCTGACTTGTAATGAACGCCGTATAGGTGTTAGCTGTCGTTTTTACTATTTTATAATCTTGGCAAAGAGAAAGCCTCCCTGGGAAAAGAGAAAAGTCAAAAGTATAAAGAAGAGGATCACCACATTGGACGTCATGCAAATAAAAAGTTTCTAAACATCAAAATGCACCATAGGCAAAGTTAACATCAATGAAAGACTAGGAAGAACTATTACAACAACCACAGCAAGCACACAAAGGACTGGTGGCCTGGAGACACCAAGAGCTGTTGCAAATCAACCAGTAAAAGGAACAAACCAAGAAAAATAAAAGGCAAAGGCTATGAACAGGGAAGCCCCCAAAGAAACACAAATGACCAACAAACACATGAAAAGACATTTCCCTACCTACTAAGGAAAAACTCCACGTCAGAAAAATGTTGTCAATCTGACAATGAAAATGGAAAAATATTACAGCATCGTGTTGATCGCTGTATGGAAGTACGGGCATCACCTATGGGGAGGGAATGAGATGGCCACCTTCTTTCTGAAGGGTCATTGGAAAGGACCATGTCTATTGGCATTGCATCCCCAGACCCAACAATTCCATTTCAGGAATAGTACAAGTATGTGGAAATTTGTGTTTCTACCTCATCGTGTATAATACTGCAAATAACCTCAAGGTGCATCAATTAATGTAGCCATTAAAAACAGCAATGCACATCTATATGTCCATAAGAACTTCGGGAAAGGGAATGTTTATGACCTTCAGAATTTGTTCCTGGCTCCTTTTTAAAAAGACTGGTGAGACCCATAGCCTGTCATGGTCCCCATCATGTCGATTTTTATGAGAAAAAAATAAGTTATTCATATAAAAATAAAGCAAACTGAAAGCAAAGCATGTGTGCATACACACACACACACACACACACACACACACACACACACACACACACCCTATCTAGAGAAGCACAGAAAAGAACCCAGACAAACGACATATAACAGTGGTTTGCTTCTGGAGCGTAAAGTTGCAGATTAGAAAACAAAAAAACAATTTTAAAAACTATAGAAAAATATCTAAAGGTATAAAAAAGGCCTCCAGTATCATACTATATATATGAGGGGGGACCCCAAAAAAGAGAATTTTTTTTGGTGGCAGGTACCTTGTAGTGCAGGCTTCCCCCACTTAAGTATATGTTCTAGGAACCCATCGGCATCAGTGTACTAGCTAGTGTTGTTGTGAGAGGCTTCAGCTTTTTTTTTTTTTTTTTGAGATTCTTTCAAGGTATTTGCCCATTTCATGATAGGTGATTTATGAGTGCACCTGCCCACACTGCGCTGAGTGTTCAGGGGTTTTTGACCAAAACCAGCATGAACCCCATGCCCCACCCTCCCTATTTACCTAGTCACACCCCAAGTGACTTTTTTTTTTGTTCCTCCAGATGAAAAACATCCTCAAAGGGAAATGTTTTGCCGGTGTGAAAGAGATGAAACCCAAAACAGCAGAAGCACAAAAAGGTATCAAAATTGATGAGTTCAAAAACTGTTCTGAGTTGTAGAAAAAGCATCTCGACAAGTGTATCACATCTAATGGAGAGTACTTTGGAAGTGACTGAAGTTTAAACATGTAAAAATAAAATCACAATATTTAATAAATAAATTCCCTTTTGGGGGGGTCCCCCTCATATAACAGTTCTTTCTTTCTGGAGAATAAAGTTGAAGAGTAGAAAAAGAATTTCAATTTTTTTAAATTATTGAAAAATACTTAAAGATATAAAAAATGCCTCCAATATCATATTGTATATATGCACTATCATTCCAATTTTGTTAGATATCTATGTTATATGCAAAAAGAAGAAAAATATGTTATGTGGTAGGATTAGGCTGGTATTTATTTTCTCTTACACTCCTGGATTTTTCAAGTGTTTTCCGGTGATATGCGTTTACCATAAAAAGTAGGGAATCCACAGTTTATCACTAACTTATACTTGAGGTAAACAAAGAATGCTAACTTTGAAATTTTAATATTATTCTAAAGGGTCTCATCAGTTCTTTACTATCCACAAAAAGGACTTGGGGGGGGGATGATGAGGGAAAGGGAGAACAAAAATACTAAAAGTATTTAGACAAAAGAGAGAATAAGCTGGGCATGGTGGTTCATGCCTATAATTCCAGCACTTTGGGAGGTGGAGGCAAGAGGACTGCCTGAGCCCAGGGATTCAAGACCAGCCTGGGCAACTTGGTGAGACCTCGTCTCTACAATAAATCAAAAAAATTAGCTGGGCATGGTGGCACATGCCTGTGGTTCCAGCTACTTGAAAGGCTGAGGTAGAAGATCACCTGAGCCCAAAAGGTCGAGGCTGTGATTGCTGTGAGCATGCCACTGCACTCCAGCCTGGGAGACAGAGTGAAACTCCAACTCAAAAAAAAAAGAGAGAGTATAAAAGTGCTATGGTAAGCTGGGCTCGGGGGCTCAGCCTGTAATCCCGCACTTTGGGAGGCCAAGGTGAGTGGATTGCCTGAGCCCGCGGGTTCGAGACCCGCCTGGGCAGGCGAGACCTCATCTCTAGAATAAATCAAAAAAAATTAGCCAGACGTGGTAGCGCGAGCCTGTAATTCCGGCTACTCAGAAGGCTGAGGCAGAAGGATCGCCGGAGCCCAGCAGGTCGAGGCTGCGGTGGCCGGGAGCGGCCACTGCACTCCAGTCTGGGCAACAGAGTGAGACTCCAACTCAAAAAAAAAAAAAAAAAAAAAAGTGCTATGGTAAATGCTTGTTAAACTGGTTTTCCAACAGGTAACATATTAAGTATTAATATTTTTTTTCTACACAGGTACATCTAATAAGATTTCAATTCCATTACACGGTGTCTAAAGCGTGGAGCCAAAAGCTGTCTTCATGGCATGAGGTGTGTACAAAGCCACAACCAGAGTTACCTTGACAAAGCTCGTGCCTGAAGTCATCAGCTGAATGTATGAAATGATACGAACTGGGGGGAATCAGGTAAAAGGGAAGTGGGAGATTTCTGGAGGGAAGGAAAGGCAAGGAACCACCCTGGAGAGGTACCAACCTTTGATGCCACACACCACGGGTGACGCATCAGCCATCTGTTCCTACAGCACATATGGATTAACTTGGTCCTGGCACAAGCCCTTTTCCCAAAGAAGATCTGGTCTTTCGATCTTCTCAGAAACCCCTTGAAGTTAACTGGAGGCAGAAGAACTGCCACAGCCTGCCCAGGCTCTCCAGAGAGGACCCATCAGGCCCATGTGCAGTCCCCCAGGGCCACAGAGGAGACCACATCCCGCCAGCCCCCACCATCAGGCGAGGGAAATGAACTTCAGGCCTCCAGCTGCTCCAGGAGGAGGAGGGCATGAAGGCTAAATGTGTTAAAATTTACCAAAACATCTGGCCTTTCACACCTTCTAAATCACTTGCAGGAAAACATTTCCCTCCTTTCATTTTTTGGGGGGCTGAAGGCACCAAGGTGGGGGAGAAGGTAGCAGAAGTATGCACTTAAAAAAAATCAGCTACCTAATGAGAAAACAAGGTTTGAGGAAACTGGTTTCAGAATCACGATGCAAACCAGATGACATTTGCACCAGAGCTTCAAACATGCAGCCATACCGGGCGGACGGGACGGGTGGGAAGGGAGGCTCCCCAAAGGAGGTATGCCTTCTGCTCTCACAGTGAGACAACGACCTCGCAGAAGTCACCACCTACAGGCATGAAGAGCAGCTGCTGTCTTCCTGAGACCCCTACTTTCCCCACCGTGCACCTATAGAGGAGCACGGAGAATGCAGATTTCAAACCAAATCATTGACTTTTTCTACATCTTCTGATATGTCCACCCACCATCTGATGCATTTATGGCCCTGGTGGGGACAGTGAGCCCCAACAAGTTTCTTATGCACCAAGGAAAGGACCAAGAAGATGAATTCTAAAGTAACGCAACATCTGATGGAGGGTTTCTAATATCCTTCCACACTGCATAATCTTCATAGGATGGCACGAGTAGACGTCTACTACGTGGAGAACCTGGCCAGCCGTGGTGTGTGTGTGTGTGTGTGTTGTGTGTGTGTGTGTGTGTGTGTGTGTGTGTGTGTGTGTGTGTGTGTGTGTGTGTGTGTGTGTGTCTTTACGTACATGTAAGTGTGAATAAGTTGGTGCCACATCCCACCTCCTACTTTAGGCCAAGGAAAGCTGGCCTGGACACTGACTTCTCATCTCCCGTCTGCCTAGCTAGCCCAAGGTGGTTCACATGTGGCCCAGACCCAATATCATGGTAGACAACTCTCCTTGTATATAACTCAAGATTAATATGAAACCGTCAGACTTGGCCCAATCAAAGGAGCCTCAGCTGGAAACTCTTTGAGTAATAGATTCTGGTGGGGTCTTAATCTATCTGCTAAAGTTGACAGATTTCCATGCCAATGACTCTCAGGTGAAGAAAAACATCAAAGTGAAAAGCAGTCGCTGAGAGTTGGCAGGTGTGCCCTGATTTCCAACTGCCTTTCTGCAGTCCTCCTCCCCCAAGCAGGAAGCACCACACATTTGAGAGCGATCACCACAGAAGGTAAGAGAAACAGAACTCGCACCAGCTCTGAGCCCACACACCTGGAACTCAGGCTCCACACTAGCTATGGGAGAGAGCAGGGCAGGCATGTGTCAGGACCAGTTGCTCACCTGATTAAGACATGCAAGGGAACCCACATTTCTAGGGGTAGAGAGAGTACGAGAGTGGGACCAGGGTGCATGCCCTTTCAAAGGGTGATAGATACATTTACATGCTCAGCCCTGGGGAGAGACAAACACCTTTCCCACAGCACACTTCCATTCTGGCTCTGATGAGTAACTCAGGACAGAACCAACAGCCTAGCATCAAAGCTTCATTGGAGCCTCCAGCCTCCCTGCTGTGTCAACCAATCACAGTGACCCCATGACGATGGTGTTAGGATGTGGACATGTGACCACTAGGGACTGGACCAGAGCCAGACTCTGTTTAAGACCAAAAATAAAACCACCCAAAGGAATTCCATCATGAGCACTTTGCAGAAGTAACACAGCAGCCCAGGGAAAAGGGATGAGCACTTTCCTCGGATACCTAGGGACCTCCACCTTCTCCTGTTCCACTCTTACTTCCAGAAGGTGTAGAGGAAGAGTATGCTGAACATTAATCCTGATTTAAAAACTGGTATCGCGCGAGGCTCGATGGCTCAGCCTGTAATGGCTCCCCTTGGGAGGCTGAGGTGAGTGGATCACCTGAGCCCACGAGTCCGAGACCCGCCTAAGGAACTTGGCGAGACCTCATCTCTACAAAAAATAAAAAATTAGCCGGGCATGGTAGCGCGTGCCTGTAGTTCCAGCTGCTTGAAAGGCTGAGGCAGAAGGATCGCCAGAGCCCAGCAGGTGGAGGCTGCAGTGACCGGGAGCAGCCACTGCACTCCAGTCTGGGTGACAGAGTGAGACTCCAACTCAAAAAAAACAAAAAACTGGTGTCGCACAACAACCAACATTGCACAATTCCAGGCAATGAAGATAGGATCACCAGGTTTTTGCAAATGAGCCCAATCGTCTTCTGTGACCAGATTAGAAATTATCTCACGCCTTCAGAAAGTTCAGTCCTAATATAGCAACCTACATACTAGCACTTATGACAGCAAGGGCGGTGACGTGGGACCAGCATGAGGTCAGACGACAAACTGAAAGTCATGCCACTGCCTGCATCTCCTGAGACCATGGCTCTGTCTCTTCCAACATGAAAAAGAAGGGCAGGGAAATAAAAGCCTTAGTGGGGGGTGGGGGGGTGTAGAGCTGCCAGGAAGCCAGCTACATCATGACCACCTCAGTAGGTGCTGTGGAAGGCAACTTTGGGGAGCTGCCCCAACAATTCATGAATAATGTACAGAGAAATGAGGGTGAGGCAGGGTGGGCGCAGGAGGAGGGGAGAGGGTGACTAAGGTGGGCAGTGGGTGAGGAGCCCCGTGCTCTCCCCAGGTCAGCTGCATCTGGAGCGTTTTCTCTAGCAGACAGTAAAGAACTCGATTACATCCAGTTAACTGTGCTCTAAACTGATTATGCATGTGCCGGGCTAATGGATTACATTAGCAAGAGGAAAAATAACATGCAATCAATCTCCATTTACTACAGGCCACACCAGGTCCTAGAGAAAAAGTGACTCTCAAACCACCTCCAGTCCCCACCCCAAATTTTTGGGCTGACAAACCCTGCAGGAAGGAGCCTCCCTTGGTGGCAAGAGAAGTTCATCTTTAATGGTCCTGAGAGACACAGGGGCTCTGGGCGAGTGCTGGAATGATAATCCTGTCTGTGCCATCCGGGATTGAGTGGGGGAGCGCCCCACCCCCTGTGACAGAGCCTCGGCAAGCAGAGGGACATTCATTACCCAAGGACTAATGAGACCAGACTAACGACCTTTGGCTCCTGGTACAGGGAATTCTACCCTGCATCTCAGCAGCTGGTCATCCCCAGGGATGTGCCAGCTGAACGCATTATTTCAGCACCTCTCCTAGAGGTGCTGGTTCCCACGTTCAGCCCCACATTCCAACACTTGGAATCCTTTTACCTGCACTGCCTTTTTTGAGCAGGAGTTTCCTCCATCTTTTTTTTTTTTTTTTTAAGGAGAAAATGAAGGCCCAGGAGGAGGATAAACTACTGGAGCTAGTAGTGCAGAAACACACAAACTGCTTCTCTCATGTGCCTCCTGGAAAAACCTCACCCTGACTCTCTGTGTGTGTGCTATGGATGTAGTTTTGGGACCAAAAAGGGGTATTCTCCGTAAATCTTCCAAATTCCAGTACTTTTAAAAGCAAAGCCTAGTGTCTGATAGACTCTGATTCAAGATTGGCCCACAAGGAGGATGGATGCAGCATGGAGTGTGAATCACCACTAATTTTCTAATCTGAGGGGCAATTTTTTTCCTGGAATGGAAAAGGCCTGCTCCATGCCACCTCTAAATGACCTTCATCAAAGTTGCACACAACCTTCAATGTCCACACCGAGTCCTTTGTACAAATTTTACTCAGTTGGGTTCTTTGGAAATCCTTTTTTCTACTGGTTTTTCCATCAGGTTTTCTTGACCACATTGGCACCATCCTGTGGCCAGTTCAGACCTCCAATTTAAACTGACAGCTAAGAGTCTTTTCTTTCAATGGTGGCACAAAACTAAGCCAGTCCAGGGAAGTTCTTGCTCATTTGAGATAACGGGACTGGCTGCATGGTCTCCAGACCATGCACCACAGCTCAAGTCCCCAGTCAGTTCGAGAACATTCCATTCCCACTACCTTGTTCCTGCTTTTTCCTCCTGTCCCTAATGTGGTTTCTCATCCATGTTACACAGGCCTTCCGTCACCCTGAGAACAAGCATTTGTAAAATGAAGTACAGTTAACTGTCCCAGCAGAGACCAACATGGGGAAAGGGCCACGAATCTTCCCTACTTGGGGAATCCACTTAAAAATCACACTGACGAGAAAGGGTATCAAAACCAGCGAGGAGTCAGCAGAAACCACACACTCGTGGGCCCAAAGATGTGAGGAAAAGAGGAGAGGTTGATGATAAAAGTGAAGAAAATGGAAAGAAGAGAGTGAGGGAGTGGGAGGTACGTGGAATGAGGCTGGGAAGATTTATGGCGATTTGTACCTGATTGTTCATACTAAAGCCATTATGGGATGATTAGAGAAAAAGGTGAGGCTTTAAGTCCAGTGAAAATCAATAGAAACGTCTGGAGCAATTCTGCCGTGCAAGTGAAAGGACTATTTACAGTATCCGGAGTACCTCCTTCTCCGTTACCATCCATGGAGTTGAGAGGAGGTCTGGGGGGTAAAGGGCTAGAAAGAAGAAATGGGAAGGAAGGGAGGGAGGGAGGGAGGGAAGGATGCATCAGGCCCAGAAAAAGAAAGAAAGAGATCAATATAAAAAGAAAAAGGGGACACAGAACATAGGAAACAAAGGGAGGAAAAAACAAAGGAGTCTCCCTGCTGGACTCCGTTTTTCCCCAAAACATTGACCATCTTCCAGTCTACTTTATAGTTCATTCACTATGTTTTTTGCTCCTCTCCCCCCTAAAAGAACAGAAGCTCCATGAGGGCAGGGACTGTTGGTCTATTTTATGTACAGATGTAGGCACATGCCCAGAACAGTGCCTGGTATTCAGAAGATGCCCAGTGTTTGCCTGTTGGCTGGCTGGCTGGATGGATGAATGAATGAATGAATGATGAATGAACCACCCCAGGGGCATCCAGGGAGAAGAAGTAGGGAAAAAAAGGAATAAAGAGATGGAAACATGAAACAGAAAGCCTGAAGGAAAACACAGAGTGCCAGGTTCACAAAAGCCCCCGGTGAGTAAGGAAGACAGATTGAAGGGTGAGGGGAGTGACAGGACAACATTGGGCTGCTATCAACAAAACATGTCCCTGAAACGGGGCACCCCAGAAAGAACCTTCACTACAACTGAACCTGTCATGCTTCTGCCATGAGAGAAAGTGGATGCCGACTTCCCTCCCAACTCCAGGTTCCCTTCCAGCAGCCACCGGGACTGTGCCAGGGACTGTCCATCTCCTCCTGAGTCCTCTCCATCTCCCAGGTACCCAGCCCTTTCAGACAGAGAGAGTGGCCGGGCCCCACGGCGCCAGCCCTTACCTTGTACAACTTCAGGCTGGCTTCGTGCCTAGAGTTGACCGTGTGCAGCCGCAGCTTCTCCAGGCTGTTGGTGTAGTAGTCGCAGGCATTGCATTTGAGGTGCACGGGGTTGCCGATGGCCACGCACTTGAGCCTCCACTCGTTGGCCTTGCCACCCTCCTTGATGTGGGCCACCAGCTGGTACTTCTGCACGTGCTTGTCTGTCTTGCAGTGCAGCTGGAAGTTGGCCTTGAGCTGCGTGTTGTAGCGGCAGAGCTTGCACTGGTACGAGTCCCCCATCACCGCCTTCCACTCGTCCTCCGAAAGGCTGCGTTCCACGTTCATGTGCAGCCCCAGCATGTCCAGGTTGTCCGTCGTGAACTTGTTGCACACGGCACACTGGAAGAGCTTCAGCGACGGGTCGTTGGTCTGGATGAAGCTCTCGCCCAGGTTCATCAGCTCCTCCGACACCAGCTGCCCGCCCCCGAGCCGCATGTCTAGGGGGATCTCACCGCCCACTGCAGGGAAGGAGAGAGGGAGAGAGTCAGAGGCCAGGCTCCCCCAGGGGCATGGCTCAGGCACCACCCACCCAGCCCTCCACCACCCTCACTCAGGTTTCGAGGAGAAAAGAGCGCATGTCCTGTGTTGTAAGATGCTACTAGCTGAAAACCAAACGAACGAAACAAGTCAATTTGACATGTTGGGATCTTTCCTATGGACATTGAGATGTGTGGCAGGCTTTATGTTTTCCTTCCTTAAGAAAAGAACACCTAGAAAAAAAAGTTAGGAACCATAAACTCGTGGATTATTTCAATTCATCCCTTCCCTCATGTCCAAGAAAAGATTTAAACAAGTATCATTTGCTGGATATAATAGAAACTGAACTCCAGACCCCTCCAAAGTTGGAAATGAGTTAAAATTACAATTTTAAGACCAAACCATAGGCCGGGCATGGTGGCTCATGCCTGTAATCCTAGCACATTGGGAGGCTGAGGCAAGAGGATTGCTTGAGCCCAGGGTTCGAGACCAGTCTGGGCAACTTGGTGAAACCTCATCTCTAAAATACATCAAGAAAAATTAGTCGGGCATGGTGGCACACGCCTGTGGTTCCAGCTACCTGGAAGGCTGAGGCAGGAGGACTGTCTGAACCCAGAAGGTGGAGGCTACGGTAGCGGTGAACGTGCCACTACATTCCAGCCTGGGTGACAGGGTGAGACTACGACTCAAAAAAAAACAAAAGAGAGAGATACCAAGCCTTCATGGCGAATCAGAATCAGGCACAGAATTTATCTAAAGCAGCACTGACCAACATGATTATCTGTGATATTTTTAAACATTAATTAATTAATTTAGATCTGGGTGCAGTAGCTCATGCCTGTAATCCCAATGCTTTGAGGCTGAGGCAGGAGGGTCGCTTGTGGCAAGGAGTTCAAGACCAGCCTGGATAGCAGAGCAGGACCTCATCTCTATAAATTTTAAAAATTAGCCAGGCATAGTGAGGCACATCTGTGGTCCCAACTGCTTGGGAGGCTGAGGCAGGAGGATCACTTGAGCCCAGGAGTTCAGGGTTATAGTGAACTATGATCACACCACTGCACTCCAGCCTGGGCGACAGAATGAGACCCCGTCTCTAAAATTAAAAGTATATTTAGGGAGCCATGTACGGTGAGTGGCGACTGGGCTGAACAGACAGCTCTACATCAAAGGTCTGGGGAATAATCTCTCTGCTCCTCTCCATACCCCTCCTATTGATATCCTGCCTCTAGGTCAATGCTGCCAGCCCCTGCCAAGTGTCCCTAATAGGAGTTCTTCCCTTTTCTGGGCTTCCGCACCGTGTGAAGTACAGGGCTACTCTAGGACTTATCACATTCCCTGTCACTTAGTCAGTCACACACAGAGACACACCAAAGCAAGTATCCCCATCAGGGTGCTGCTTCTCTGGGGTAGGGATCCAGTCTCACCCTCATTGACCCTCTACTGAGTGCCCAGCCCACTGCACAGATGCTAAATGTTTGCTGTGCCAGACAAGGGTAAAAAGAGCCAAAATGTTGCATATTCAGGAAGTGGACCGAGATGGACACTGCCACATGTGGGTCAGCTCCAGGTCCTGACAAAAGGGCCCAAGAAAGATCTCCTCCTCCCTCCCTACCCTGTTTCCTTTCAGTCCATCACTACCCTGCATAAACCAGGGACAGGCTCACATTCGACGGAGTAAATTAAATCAGCAAGGTCTTATTTGCACCATGAGTCTTGGAAAGTGTCGCCTCCCTTCCATTACCTAAAAGCACACAGTCAAGAAGAAAGCTGACTTCTGTTTTCGGCCTCCTCCCAAACACACTTACATTTGAGCTGTTAGGTCTGTCTCTACACCAACTGATATTTAAACTTGACCTTTTATGTGTAGTTGGGCTGAGTTTTTTTTTTTTAAGTGACTGATTAGAATCCAACTTAGTGGCTCATCAAAGAAAATATATATATTTTTAATGATTTTTCTTACTTACGCTACCCGAGGCACAAGTGAAAAGATCAGTACAGGCTCCATTAAGCAGACTAGCTGCATCTGAAGCTCATGGACTTCCCAGCAAGCCACAGAAATCTTCAGAACATGCATTCCAGAAGGCTTAGGAAGCTTTCTACTTGTTGTCTCTCTTACCGTCTCCCCTGGAGAGAGGAGCCATAACTAAGACATTCTTTTTAGGACAAGAGAGAAAAATAAGGGGGGAAAAAAAGCCTAAACACTCTATCCCTTAATTGGGACAAAGGCCAGGCAACATCCACGAAACATACTCAGTGTTCAGTCAAAGCAGAGATTGCCGGGAGGGTAAGACAAGGAGCAAACATATATTTGTTTCTGACGTCAACCACCTGAAGCATGGAATCGTCTCCACTTTTTAAATTTAACCTCAGCACATCAATATTGCTCTAAAGAAAAATTCAGCTGTCACTCGCTGGATGCCTGAGTGAAATTAGAAGTCCTTGGAACAAGCAGAGGAAGTGAGTCCCTCTTCCCATCCTGAACTCTTAAAATGAAATGCAAATCAAGGACAGAAGCAGAAGAGCAATGAAATGAGTTAGGACAACGGGCAAGCTCCCTTGAAGAACTGGACCTCAGAGAAACAGACCCGGGGCAAGGAATCGCAAACCACAAGGCTAAAGGAAGTCCCTCAGTTCCCAGGAAATGGAGGCATCTCACCCCACTCACAGGCAGTTCGGAGAAGAGGCCTCATAAATAAGAACGTAGCAGGCCTTTAGTCTTGAGCCACACCAGATATGAGTCTTCGTGAGGAGCAGGGCGCCATCTCCCCAGATGCACCTAGCTTTAATTAACTCTGGGAATTTGCACCCTGGCACTTGAGACCACCCAAGGAAAGGCAGGCACATGGATTCAGAGGCACATTCTAGAGTCAAAGGTAGAAGCAGGGAAGCTATTAAATATCATGAAGATGGCTGGCAGGCTACTTGGAAAACAGGTGGAGGACCCATGAGCAGCCTCTTTCTTGGTGCTGTGCTGAACTTCCACAAAACGTTGTCCCTCTGCAGCACCCAGTCACGTCTAGTAACACCCACAGCCATCTTCAAAATGGTTTCTGGAAAAACGGGTAGTGCAGGAGAGTTATGGCTCTTTTCATTTGCCTAAATTGCTTTCTCCTTACCGAGGTCATACCACTTATGTTTCAAGTGCTTTGGACACTTCCTGTCAGCCCCACTCCCACTCGAGTTTCTGGCATAAAGCATTTGGGGCTCTCTCACACCATCTCAACAGCTCTCGTGGCCCAGAGAAGGGGCAGGTTTCTCGAGACTCACCTCTGCTGACAAGTGGTGACACTGCAAATTCAAGAGCCCTTTTTAACTGAGCTGGATAAAGTCCTTGGAAGGAAGAGCTCTTCTCTTTAAGAAAAAAGGGTAGGTCTTCTATGTGTGGAACAAAGGGATTCATTCTTCTGTCCCTTTTGCATCTGCCACATGCCCAGGACAGTGCATGATGCCCCGAAATCTCATAGACACTTGGAGTGAAAGCAAAATACTTTTATACTTCTCCATTCAAGTCTTAGCTATCTGTTTTCAAAGTGATTAAAGATCTCACTTTGACCCAATATGAACCCATCCATGTTCTGTTTTTATCCCATCTCCACATATTCAACTTACTCCAAGGTCTCCTTCCCAAGATTTTGACTTTGCAGACTAGAAAACCCCAATTTCTACTTTTTTCTAAGTGTCTTAGAGTACCGATGCCCATCCCCTGGTGAGCATGGTATACCCTGAGGACAAATAAGACAACTGACTGGTCCCTATGCATCCCTGATCAGCCAGTTGGTCAAGTATTTTCAAATCATTTGGTAACAAAAGATCAATGAGTAAATGTTTCAAAATGGAAGACAAGATTAAAGTATCAAGGATTCAAACTTAAATACACAGCAACAAAAATAAATGGAATGCTTTGAAATAAGACTCATCAGCAACAGCTAGCATTAAAACGCCACACAAAGAAAAACTTGCCAACTGGTGAGGTCTGGCCCCTGGCAGTCACCTAAACCACCCCAGAAGAAAGGTACTTGCTCATACTTTGTCATCCAGAACAGCTTGTTCCCATGTCAGTCATGGGACACCGCTTAATTCAGGGCATCGCCACTCGTCCCACAAGGTTAGCCGGCAGAGTCAGGGAATGGGGAGCAGGTAGGATCCCATCTGCAGCACAAGGGTTGAAGGTAGGAGTGGACCCAACTACCACACTGGTCCCCACGAAACTAATGTGTAGATTTTCTTGCTAGGGTAGCTATCCCCAAATGTGGTCGAGATTCTTTCTATGTAAAGACTCATAGTCTTCAGCATCCAAATCCTACACTCTTGGTCCTCCTCCAGATTTAGTAAGCCAGTTGGTAAGACCTGGTGTCTGGATAGAGCTAACCCAACTTCTCTAAAGTGTGGGTGATTTTCCATGGCAAAAGCGCTCCAGGATCTCGACCCCCAGCAGTTAACCAGGACCTAACTGATACTAAAACTTATACTTTCCTTGGTGGAAAATGTTTACAACTTATTCATTTATCACCTATCAGAGTGCCACATTAGAGTGCCACGGCGGCAACTTAATTCCCAATTTATTCCCAACTATACTAATCACCAACAATTCATCCAAAGTAAGAAATAAAAAGAACACATCTCTTTCAGCGAGGTCCTCATAGACACATGGAGAATGTTGAAGAATCTGTTTGGGTGGTTCCCTGCTCATCACAGAATCAGACTTTGGTTATTTGAAGAAGGTATGCTGTGGTTCTGATTCCTCTCAATGAAATTACTGTCCCTATTTAAATGATTGAAGTAATTGTCCCTATTCCTCTTACTGAGATGACTGTGCCCCCTACAGTTTCCTGTACATTTCAAAGAATAAGCAATGGAACCCCGAAGTTTTGGGTGATTATCTTCAAAATTGAGAAAGAAACAAGAGAAAGGAAGAATGGGAAGAGAAAGGAAGGTTGACCATACGCCAAGAACTAGAGGAAACACTTAAATTTTAATCCCAGCCCTGTGAAGCCAGAGTACAACCGTATCTCTCTGGAATGCATAAACTCTTCCATATGCACGCACAGAGTTCAAGAGGATTCTTGCGAAAAAAACCATTTGACTGTGAGACACTCCAGTGGACACAAAACTGCTCAAGAAGACAAAAGTCAACCGCATCCATGGGACTACCTTGGCCCATCCTCCATTCTCCCCAGTTACACTCCTGTCTTTAAAACACACAAACACGCAGTCATCCTCACCTAGAGCAGGCGTCATGGCGGCCATGGGCCCAGCAGGATCCAGCTGGAATCCGCTCATCATGAACTGGGCGTCCGAGGCAGCGTTGTCCATCTTCAGGTTGGGCAGGTTCATGTTCTGGGCCAGGTAGTACTGGTAGAGCTCGGCCTCAGCGGGCGAGGGCAGGCTGCCGAGGCCCAGGTGGCGGTTGTGCTGGATCTGGGTCATGTTCTGCTGCAGCAACATCATGTTATGCATGTGCTTCTCACTGGTCATGTGAATGCGGAGGTTCCTCGCCACGTTGGTCTCATAATCGCACACCTCGCACCGCCAGGTGGGTTTGGTTTTTGGTTTGGTAGGCGAGGGGGCCCCACAGGAACTGCTGATGTTGGCCGCTGCGGCCGCTGCCGCCGCTGCAGCCGCCGCTGCCCCGGCCGTGTGGCTGAAGACCTGCTCCCCCCCTCCATTCTGCAGGTTCTGCATGTTGTTGAGATGCTTGTCAGACTGCATATGAATACTGAGGTTGCCTTTGGTCGTTGTGGAGTAGTTACACACCTCGCAGCGGAAAGGTTTGTAACCACACGTGTAGCTCTCGCCTCGTGCCAGCCGGGGGTGCGGCTGCCCACTTTTGCAGTAGACGCAGGAGCCCCCCGGCTCTGGGTGCTTCTCCTTCATGTGTGCCTCTAGCGTCTGCTGGTACTTATAGTGCCAGTTGCACTTGGGGCACTTGAGTGTCTTACACGAGTTACGAGAATGCATCATGGTCATGTGGCCGCCCAGCGAGCGGGAGGAGCCCAGGACCGTGTCGCATTTGGGGCACTCCACGCCACTCCCCGAGGAGCACTCCCCAACCCCAAGCTCGCAGAGGGAGCCAGCGTGCTGGTGATGGGGGACGAAGCCCCCATCGTCGCCCTCTGTGCTTTCATTTGGTTCTGGTGCTGTGGCATTGTCTTTATTGGCACTTTCGTCAGCGAAGTCCAGCCTCCTGCCGCCCTCTGCCACACTGGCCCTGACGCCCTCACTGTTAAAGCTTAAACGATTCCTCCTGTTCGCACCATCAAAGACAACAAAGGAAGAAGCAGAATTAGAACTAGTAGAAGCTGTGCCCCTTGACAGGGTCTGGAGCACATTAGGCATTAAGGGGGAGTTAGAAATGCTTTGGTTTGAGAGAGCAAGGTCCTTTTTGCTGCTACTACCTGCCGCAGCCCCAGACTCCTCGTGGGGCCTGTCCTCCAGTTCCTCGTCCAACTCGCTTGGAAAGAGTCCTTTGCAACCCTCGTCTTCCTCCTCCTCTTCTTCCTCCTCCTCTTCTTCCTCCTCCTCCTCCGCCTCTTCTTCCTCCTCTTCCTCTTCCGCCTCCTCCTCGGCTGGCTCTGCTTTCTCAGAGAAGCAATCCGCGTCACCCACTTCTTGCTTTTCTCCTTCTGCTGCCCCAGAGTCCTTGCCCTCTGAGGATTTGGTAGGACTGGAAGCCAGAGGCCCCAGGGGGACTGAGGTAATGGGGGTCTTCAGGACCGAGCTGGTGAGCCCGCCAAGGTTCAAGAGGGTGCTGGGGGTCAAGATACCAGCCTGGGGCTGCTCGGGGCCAGCGGCAGAGCCGGCTGGGAGAGCTTCCTCCCCTTCCATTCGAATGCCACTGAATTTACCATAAAAACTGTGTCCGGGGCCTATGAGGTTAGCTGTGGAAACTAAAGGGTGTTGAAAGTTTTTGTTTTTTGGTTCCAGAAAACTTACAAGGGGTTCCTTGTCTTTGCCAATCCCTTGGATGATAGCGGAGATGTTCTTATTGCTAAGAATTTTCCGCTCGTCTTCGCTCAGGGTCATTCGATGGTCGTGCACCGCGTGGGTCACAAACGAACGGACGAACCCGAAGGAGAGCTTGCACAAGAAACACATCAGGATGGGCTTCCTCTTGCCGTAGAGCACAAAGCCATCGAATTTGGACAGGTCCACATTGTTGGGAACATCTTTGGATACACAGGAGCTTTTGGCAGAACCGTCGCTGTTCAGGTAATCCTTGTTGCTTTTGTGCCGCACGTCAAAAACGCGGAAGCTGTGCAGGACGGGGCTGAGCCCCGCCAGGGCTGAGGTATTCGGGAAAGCCTGGTCTGGGCCCTCAAACCATTTCCCGAAGGATGAGGCTATGTGGAAAGTGTTGATGATCTGCGGGTAGACGGGTGCAGCACAAGAAGGGTCCCCTTGCTTGCCCCCCACACCGGGGAGAGAGTTCAGGAAGAGCGAGGGCAGAGGCCCGCTGCCGCCGGCACAGGCGCCCCCGCCCTGGGTCAGCTGGCTCAGGCTCTCCACGATGTACGCGGAGCCGTCCGGCTGGTAGACGATCTCGCCGGCCAGGTTCTCCACGTCACTCTCCTCGTCCCCCTCCTCACTGGTGTCGCTGGCGCTCTCCTCCCTCAGGGGCGGCGGGGGGCGCGCGCTGGGGCAGTGGTGCTCCATGTAGGTCTGGAGGCTGGCGAAGGAGGCCGAGCACTCGTTGCAGCTGACCTCCTCGCTGGCGGGCTCAGCGGGGGGCCCGGCCGACGCAGCGCTCTCTGCCAGGCGCTCATTGAAGGGGGCCCTCAGGCTGTCCAGGGGCCCGTGGCTCTCGCCTGTGGACTGTTCCATGCTACTGGGTTTGTCGGGGAGGTGGGTGCTGTTGAGTTCAGTCCATTGCTGGTGCTGAGGGATACCGCACCCATTGTCCTTCCCCGAGACGACGGGCGAGTCACAGCCTTCCATGGTAAGGCCTGCGTGGAGCTTTCATTGCACCCAGTACGGAGGATCGGACCTGAAGGGTGGAGGCAAGGGGGGAGGAGGAGAGAGGGGAAAGAGAGAGAGAAAGGAAAGAGGTTAGGAGGGCCGAGGCTAAGGTCCCGCACGCACGGAGCGCTCTAAGAGGCTTCTGTCCACACCCACAACATGGAGACGCAGGGCGGAGGGCAGGCCTGGGGACAACGCCCCGCACCCGCGGGTGTCGTGGCTGGGTCACCTGTAGCGTGGACACGGGGAGAGGGGATCAGGAGCAGGCATCTTTGGCTTAGGACTGTCACCACTCTACCCCTGGAGACCAGTTCGAATTTCCATTCTCAGCCAGCACGACTTTGACGCGCCACAGTGGAGAAGGGCTGCGTCAGTTCTCCAGCTGCCCTCGACGAGGTCACGGTCACAGCCCTACCACATACCGACGGTTAGCATGAAGTCACCCCGGCTGCCCACACTGTCTGTGGGCACAGGGAGCACATGGGAGGATCGAGAGGCTTAGCACTCCCAGAAAAAGGACGGCAAGCCGGGATATGCTCACGGACTTCGAGAAGTTGCTGCTGCGGCTTTTACTGATTGTGTTCTAGTTTGAGAAGTTCAAAGAAGGCATGTGAGGACCGTGAGGTCCAGAGGGCGAGTGTGCAGCCTGGACACGCTCTGCAAAGTCCTCTCCAGGTCTGGAAGCATCTGTCCCATTTTACAAAGCAGTAAAACTGAGGGGCTGTATCTAAAAACGGGCCCAATGCCAGCCTGACTACCGTGAAACAGAACACAGGGTCCCCACGTCCCCATCTCCTCTGCCCAACTAGTCGGGCTCCCTTGCCTGTGACTCGGCTGGCTTCAGACTAAAACTATGCAGGAGCCAAACATGAACTCGGCAAATTCACAAAGAACCAACCAGACTCTGGATCCGCCAACTCCCTCACCAGCAGCAGCTCTCTCGCCCTGTCTGGAGGGAGCCCGTCACCACGTGCTTGGTGGTTTTTGCTATCAAGGATCTTAGCGGCCAGCCGAGACAGCAGCTGGGCTCGGCGCACCCCGGTTCCACACCTGCCTCTTAGTTATTAGTCGCTACCCAACCAGCTGTCCTTCAGCCCTGGGGCTTTTCCGTTTCCGACTCTAAAGTGCCACGGAGCTGAATCTGCCCTCTGAGACCTCGAGTCCCCCGGGAGGGAGGCTTCAGATCGCTGGCGGCTCTGCTGCTGCAGCAGCAACCTCACTGCAGGGGCATTTGTTCCGCCCAGCCCCACTCCCACGGGCAGCTCGGCACCTCACACAACCCCCACTGCTGGCCAGCCGATCCCCAGCCACTCTTCCCTGCTGCTTCTCCTAGAGAGCACGTGGCTGCTTCTCCTCCCGCCATCTCATCCATACACAGCGGTCGAAGGCTTCGTCTGGGTTTGGCCTCCTTCCTTCCACTCAACCCTCATCTTCTCAGTCTTTTTTTCATTTCTTGATTCTTGACTGCACAATAAGCCAACAGCTCCCCCTCGGGAAAAGTCAGGGAAGGCAGGTTTACTAGAAGTCTCAGGAGAAATAACTTTCTGAAGGATTGTGCCACAATGGGTCTAACACTAACACTAACACACACACACACACACACACACACACACACACACACACACACACATCCATCTCTCAGTTTATAACCACAGACTCAGAGACAGCAAAATCCCGTGTGCCTTAGAAAAGTTCATCAATTTGAAACAGACGACTACACTAAACCAAACCAAACAGCAAATACAGCGGGACTTGCTCACAAGGCTTAGCGGGGATACAGGTGAGACTCCAGAGTGGCTCTTCTTAAGGATGCTTCTGATTGGCCAGACGACATCTGATTGACAGTTCGGGCCAAAAAGGTTGTCAGGCCTGAAGGGGCGGGAGGGTTAACAGCCCGATTGTAAAATCAATGTCATAAATGCTTGGTAAGTTACAGGAACATGCGGGAAGGGGAGGCCACGATTGATAAAGGAGAGCAGCTTTGATGCTGCACCAGGGACTTGTTTATCGACAGCAAAGCCAATCTCCTCTTCAGCCTGGGCTGGGCCAGAGAAACCTGCAAGCGTTTACCAATTAATTGGTGGGCTTTTCTTGCTCTGCTCTCTTCTCCTTCCTCCTCCTCTTCCACAAACTATCCGGCGAAGGAGTTGGGACTTTTAAAAACTCCTTTACTTTGCTTTCTACTCCAAAGCAGAAGGTGTCAAGAAATAATGACACCATGACAACCACTGAAAGGCAGATGACCCCCATGGTGGTGACGCTAGAGCCTGCTCATTCAGAGGGAGCAACGGCCCATTCAGACGGGGGGTGGGAAAGACAGGCCCTCTTCAGGGCCCAAGCGGCCCGCTCTGGGTTTCCCTTCAGTGCAGGCTGGCCACCACAAGCAGGATCGTTTGCGACCTTGCTAAGCGAAGTGTGTGGTTCATAGACCTGTTGTATTGTTCTGGTCCTCACTGGGGAACTTGTGAGAAATGCACACTCTCAGCCTCCATCCTCCGCCCTCCTGTCCCATCAGAACCTGCATTTTCACACCATCCCCAGGGAACCTGCATTAAGGCCTGAGACACTCTCTGTGTCACATCTTCACCAGACTGCCAACCAGACTGCCAATTCTTCTGTCCTTGGCACCTGCATTGCTAAGTAACCAGGGTAAGTCAGTCTTAGACTCCCCCACGGGTCTCTGGGAGGTGCCTGGATGAACACAAGGGGACCAGAGCAGAGATGCCCCAAGGCCCTGTAGCTGCCCAGTCCTGCATCTACCACTCTCCCCACTCTCCCACCCAGCTGACCGTCTCTCTCTCTCTCTCTCTCTCTCTTTATCAGCCAGTCAATAAGAAAAAGGTAGTTCTTACTTAAGGAGGCAGAAGTCAACTCGGCAGGTCGATCAGCACTCTGTCTGTAAACATGGTTTCCCGTAAAATCAATGATCTTCAGTTACAGAGGGCAGCCCGGGAACCCAGTGAGTCCCCGCGCTTTCCCAGGCAGCCCCGCCAGTCCCACGCGCACGCCTCTCTTCAGGCCCTCCAGTCCTTCGCTGGCTACAGGGCCAGTACACAGACTCACAACCCTCAGCTATTCTGGCAACCTGCTTCTCTTCTTCTGCTAACATCCCTAATTCCCTTTACATGCCCAGGAGTTCTACTCACAACCCACAATGTTGTACTCAGCATGGCTTTTGTTTGTTATAAAAATTCAAAGAAAATGGGTTGGGCGTGGTGGCTCATGCCTGTAATCCCGCACTTAGGAAAGCTGAGGCAAGAGGATTATTGAGTCCAGGAGTTTGAGACTAGCCTAAGCAACATAGCAAGACCCTGTTTCTACCAAAAAAAAAAATCAGAAAAAATTAGCCAGGCATGATGGCATGCGCCTATAGTCTCAGTTACTAGGAAGCAGAGGCAGAAGGATCGCCTGAGCCCAGTTACTAGGAGGCAGAGGCAGAAGGATCGCCTGAGGTAGAGGCTGAGATGACCCATGATCCATGACACGCACTCCAGCCTGCAAGAGAGACCTCGATTTAAAAAACAAAAAATCAGATTTTAATAGAGCACATCTCTCCAATAACAAAAAAGTTAAAGAGAAGATATAAACGTGATCCGGTACTCTCTTTTATTCTCTTTTTCTCTGCTTAGCACTTAAATCTGTCACTTGAGGGGCCTCCCCCCACCCCTCTTCTCTCTCAGGCTATGTAGGTCCCTTGGAACCACCTGCAAAGCCCATGGCATCTTAGCAAATATCAACCTTTACTTTCCAGGGATTGTTTAAAAGGACAAAAGTCCACGTGTTATCCTGTATCTCCCCCCAATCAAGGCGTCCATCTCTCTCTTGGAACTGAAAGCGCGTGTTTATGACAGTTTTATCCTATTCCTTTAAGGAGGCAGGACTGGGTGAAATGCAACAGTTACAGGAAAGCTGTGGGGGGGGGGTGTGGTTACAACCAAGGGGAGGGGGGCCCCTGCTGTTGCTCCAGCTCCAGGAGAATTAAACATGAACAGTCGCACTGTGTAATTTTAAATTGTTAATTAGCACAGGGTTAATTAGGCAGTCCTTTCACAAGAGGCTGTTTGGCAGAAAACCAAGAAGGGAAACAAAGGGGAAGGAAAGAAAAACAAAGAGAGAGAATAGAGACAGCGAGAAACTGTTGCCTCTGCGAATAACCCATGGGGGATCACCGGAGAGACGTCAGGCAGCAGGCAAGGACGCTGCTTTCTCTGGGTGCTCCTGCTCTGCGGGAGAGAGAGGTAATAATACCACCGTCCTGCAGGCACCCAAGCAGCACAGGTCAAAAGCCTCAGAAATGCACATGCCCTTTGACTCAGTTATTCCCCCATTCCAGGAGTTTATCCTAAGGACCTGAGAGATGCATGAATATATAAGATTATTCATCACAACATTTGTAACAGAAACACAAAATTGGAAATAATCAGGCAAAAACAGGGGACCCCATATAAATTGCAGTGCACAGAGCCCCATATGTTGTTAAACAAATGATTTTTTAAAAGAAACTATTTACAAGCATGGGAAAATGATCACAGAGATGCTAAATGAACAAAGCGCATATAGATATGTACAGGAAAATAGGTGAGACTTATACCAACATGTTTACAATGGTTATTTCTAGGGGATGAGGTGATGGGTGACTTCATTTCCTCCTTTGTGCCTTTATTTCCCAAAGCCTTTTAAAGTTAAAACCATCATAATGGAAGCCATCACTTATTGAGTAAGGCATTGTGTTAAGGCCCAAGGGTACAGCATCACTCTGATCTTCAAAACCACTCTGCGAGATGGATGCTATTTTTATCCCCATTTTAAAGACAGGAAGACTGAGGTCACCCAAAGTTATCAGCCTAAATGACAAAACTAGATGGTCTGGCTGTGGAATGTGTGCTCTTAGCCATTCTTTTCTCTAACGTCTATTTCTCAAAGAGACCACCAGCATGTCCCTGCATTTAACATTCATAGTCAATCTTTAAGTACTCAGGAACTGTCCTAAGATCAAGGGATACCAGGACTGCTAACATAAAAAGACACTGTCAGTGCACCCAAACACCCTTTGCTGGCTTTGGATTGATGGGGGAGGGCAGCTCAAAGTGAATTTCTTTACTTGGATCTCTTCAGGCAGGCAAGAGGGGGATAACAGGGGATGGGGAAGCTGTTGAAAAAGTAGAAAGTAGCCCCCAAATCCTGATTTTTTTAAAAAGAAAGAAGCTAGGCATTATGGCTCATGCCTGTAATCCCAGCACTTTGGGAGGCTGAGGCAGGAGGACTGCTTGAGCTCATGAGTTTGAGAACAGCCTGGGCAACATAGTGAGAACCTGTCTCTACAAAAAATAAAAAATTTGGTCAGGTGCAGTGGCATGCGCCTATACATAGTCACAGCTATTCAGAAGGCTGAGGCAGAAGGATCACCTGAGCCCAGGAGGTAGAGGCTGTGGTGAGTTGTGACAGTGCCACTACACTCCAGCCTGGGTGACAGAGTGAGGCAAGTAGGAAGGAGGGAAGGAAAAAGGGAGGGAAGAAGGAGGGAGGAGGAGGGAGAGAGGGAGGAGGAGGGAGGGAGGGAGGAGGAGGGAGGGAGGGAGGAGGAGGGAGGGAGGGAGGGAGGCCAGGCAGGCAGGCATATTTGAGAAACTATAGCTCAGGCAATGTAGCCATGCATTCATTCAATATTTACTGAGAACCTACTATGTGTCAGATGCTAGGGAATCCATGATAAACAGGTCTCAGTTTACATTCCCATGGGAGAGACTACAACCAAATAAACTCAAATAAAAAACATTCAAAAGTAATATAAAGAAAGAGAAGGGGAAAGAATGATGTGTGTACGTCATTTGGATAAAGTAATGATATCAGAATTAAAAGGATCTGTTGCAGATTATATATCAAAAATTCTTCATGGTCTTCAAACAGATTCAATGGTTGCTGGAAAAACACTAGGGGAGGGAGTTATCCTGAGGAACCAGCCATTAGCTATAGATCCAGGAGGAAAACTCACATAAAATAAACTGAAAAATAGTCTCATTTAGACTCAGTGATCTGAGAAATGCAGTAAAGAGTACTTTTTGATTATAATGAGGGGTCCCAAAATTTATCATCTCTTTACATCTAGGCTAGCAAAATGTCTTCCAGATAATCCAATCTGGCCAGTTTTATAACTGGTTGGTATCATTACCTCCAGTGTCAACTCAGAGGTCCCTGTGTCTAGGACATACCACAGGGCTCTCCCTGTTCTGTTCATTGACATTAACAACTTGAGAGACAAGACCAAGCAGATACATTCATTTTCAGGGTACACACGGCTAAGAGGAGTAATCAACAGGCTAAATGGTAGACTCCAGACTGAAAAATGATCTCAACAAGTTGGAACAACAGGCCCAAACAAACCAGAAAAAACATTAGAAGAATAAGTGTAAAGCCCCGTATCCAAGTCCAGGCAATCAGTAAACCAACAGAGGACGGAAGAGACTTGGATTGATGGAAGTTCATGCAAAAAAGGTGTTTAACTTGACTACAAATTCAGCACATGCCCAAAGCTGACATGGTGGACAAAGACATAATATGGCCTTTGGTGACATGAGTACCCTACACCTGTGGGAATTCAGCAGGTCCAAGTCCCAGCACTTTCTCTGTCTGCAGGAAGAATGTTATGAACCACTGCGGGAAATCTCAGAAGAAGGCCACTAACAGACTGGAGCACTGTCAGAGCGGCTCGACAGAAACAGCTCAAGAGTGCAGGAAAGAGAAGTCCTGTTGCAGGGCAAGACAACTGTCCTCAACTGCATGAAACTCTGCCTGCCACAGACAAGCAGAATTAGTTACATGCTTTCCATCTAGTTTCAGAGATAAACTGGGGGGTGAGGGGGGTGGTGATGGGCAATTTATAAAGAATTAGAGCTGGAGGTCAATATAAATGAAAATGTTCCTCAAGATTATCAAAGTTCCCAAATGGAACATTTATGCTATGAAATGCTGCACTCGATGGCTTTGAAAATGGAGAAGGGGATTTTGCTGTGGCCGGGAGGTTCCACCAGGCAGTCTTTGAAAGGTGAAGATTATTCTCATTTGTGGGCAATCAATCGGATTACTAGGCCAGCTTGAACATTTTCCTCTGGGTTTGGCACTGGCAACACATGGCAACTCCGGGGGTCAAACACTGCTGTGGCTATTGACCTGCCTGTCCCTGTCACTAGGCTGTGAGCAGCATGCCAACAGGTGCCATGTGCCAGTCATCTCTGTGTCCCCAACATCTGAGATGTAATAGGTGCTGAATAAGACAACTGGGGAAACTGAGGCAATGGGAGAAATGGTAACACTCCAAGAGGAGAAAGGATGATCCCTGAACACAATGCTTTTCTCTTTCTCTTAGTTTAAGAAACGTCCAGCATAAACATTCTCCACTCAATGGAACTAGGGCTCCTTGGAGAAATTACCACTTCTTGGGCTGGGGCAGGGAGAGTGCAAGATGAGTTTGGAGTATCTTCTTGTGCTCAAAGCATGCGAAAGATGTAATGAAACGACCCAGGATCAGGTTGGAGGGGCTCCTACCAACTAGGCCTGGGACAATATGAGCAAGAAAATTAAATGACAGCAAACGACTGCAACCCAATGTATAAAATAAGAGTCTGTATAAGTCCATATTTTTTGTTTTTTCCTTATCCACTAGACCACCAGGGATTAAGTTCATACTTTTATAAAGACAAAAGTAAATGTGGGAGCAAGGAAAGTTATTCCTTAGGGAGAAAACCCAACTAATAAAGGCAGAAGGAATTATGGAGTTAGAAAAATCACCATTTGATAGCTATCATTGTCATAATAATCCATTCAGGAGATAATCAATGGATACACAAACTAGTGGATGGAAATTTGAAAAGTAACAGGATATTTCCAGTCTCAAAGTGTCTTCCCGCAGATACTTCTTAATTACAGAAGACAAAACAATAACTTTACAGTGGAGAAACCTGGCAGACACAGCACCTTAATCAAGTGATCAAAGTTCACATCACCAGCAGCGAAGCAAACAGACATCCTGTGCCTCCTGATAGGATACACCGAGAAGAACACAACATCCTTTCCCTGGTACTGCTGCCAAAAATGCAAAACCTGAATCTAATCATGAGAGAACATCAGACAAATCCAAACTGAGGACAGTCCACAAAATATCCTATGATCTTCAGAAATGTCAGTGCCATGAAACAGAAAGACAGACTGAAGTACTGTTTCCGATTAAAGGAGACTAAAGGAGACACGGCAAATGAACGTACCAGAGAATCTGGAATTTTCTTTTCCTATACAGGACATAATTGGGACAACTGGGTAAAATCTGAATAAGGCCTGTAGATAAGCTAATAGTAGTATATGAATGTTAATTTTCTAATTTTGATAACTGCAGTATTGTTATGCAAGAGAATGTCTTTGTTTTAGGAAATATACATGTATATTTGCAGGTGAAGGGACATGAAGCCTCAATTTTCAAATGGCTTAGGAAAAAATGCAAGGGGGTACCCAGAAAAACTAGGAATTATCTTTTGGAAGGTAGGCCCCTCATAGTCAACTCAGGATTTGTTCGTCCAAATCAAACAGTCGACCAAAGTTTTTATCTGAAAGTTTTGAGAAGGTTAGACCACGTTTTGCAGAAGAAATGTCCTGAGTTGTGGCAAACAGGTAACTGGTTCTTCCCCCTGGCAATGTACCTGCCCACACCACACTGAGTGTTCAGCAGTTTTTGACCAAAAACGTCATGACCCCTGTGCCTACCCTCCTTATTCACCCGATCTTGCCTCGAACCACATTTTTTGTTTGTTTGTTTCCCTGAATGAAAAAAGTCCTCAAAGGGAAACGTTTTGCCAATGAGGAGGAGGTGAAACAAAAAAATGGCAGAAGCACTAAAAGATATCAAAATTGATGAGTTCAAAAACTGGAGCAGGAGAAAAAGCATCTTGATAGGTTTACTGCATCAAATGGAGACTGCTTTCAAGGTGACTGAAGTTTAAACATGTAAGAATAAATACACACACACACAAAAGAATAAACACACAATTTTTTTATTTAAAAATTTTATTTGTGTATTTTGGAGGGTCCCCCCCTTATATGTACAAGGGGGTATGTGTGTGTGTATGTGATCTTTCCACATACATATATACACATAGACATAAACATATATATATACATATGGCAGAAATAAATATGAAATAATGTTAACATAGGGGAGTCTGAATGAAGGGTATGAGAATTATTTGCTCGGTTTTATTCTACTCTATTTATTTAAATTTTTGGAGTCATGTCTCACTCTGTCACCCAGGCTGGAGTACAGTGACACAATCATGGCTCACTGCAGGCTTGACCTCCTGGGCTCAAGTGATCTTCCACCTCAGTCTCCCGAGTGGCTGGGACTACAGGCGCATGCCACCACACCTGACTAATTTTTTGATATTTTGGAGAGATAAGGTCTCGCTGTATTGCCCAGGTTGGTCTCAAATTCCTGGGCTCAAGTGATCCTCCCACTTCAGCCTCCCAAAGTGCTGGAATTACAGGCGTGAGCCATTGCCCCTAGCTATTCTACTCAAGACTTTCCTGTACACTGAAATTATGTCAAAAGAAAAAGGAACTGTCCAGAGTAAAAAATGCTACATAAGCAAACCCCCAAAACTATGTATGACTAGCCAACCCACCCTGACATGCACATCCTTATCTTTATGTGAAGTTAATTCCTCGCACAGTTCGTGAACAGAAGGGAGCTGCGAGGCCAGGCAGGGAGGTATAGACAGACAACAACAGAAACTGGCCTTTCCTTTCTCCAGACGAGAGGCTTCTAGGTAGAGCCATCTAGTTGGAGAAGACAAATAAATGGCCATTCCAACTTGGACAGAATTTCAAGGAATATAATACTGAGTCATTTACCCAAGACGCCCATGATCCTGACTTTGGGCCCAGAACTTAGTTAAAAGCAGTTCTAAGTAAAAGGACAAGGGCAGCCACCAGAGAAAAGAACTTCAACAGCCCAGAGTGTGAGCATTGCTAAATGCAGACAAAAACATATCAGAGAGAAAAATACACAACAATGAAGACCCTATCAGTAATCACACCTCCTCAACAACAACAACAGCAACAAAGGTAACCTAGCTCCTAAATAAGTTGAAACCTTCTTCAAAGGCCTAAGAAGGTTGAGTGCAGTGGCTCATGCCTGTAATCCCAGCACTTTGGGAGGCCAAGGTGGAAGGATCACTTGAGCCCAGGAGTTCCAGACCAGCCTGGGCAACACAGCAAAACCTTATCTCTATAAAAACTAAAAAAAAAAAAAAAATCAGCCAGGTGTGGTGGCGTGCACCAGTAGTCCCAGCTACTTATGAGTCTGAGACAGAAGGATTGCCTATCCCTAGAAGGTTGAGGTTCAGTGAGCCATGATTGTGCGGTCACACTCCAGCCTGGGCAATGGAATGAGATGCTGACTCAAAAAGAAGAAAGAAAGGAAGAAAGGAAGAAAGGAAGAAAGGAAGAAAGGAAGAAAGGAAGAAAGGAAGAAAGGAAGAAAGGAAGAAAGAAAGAAAGAAAGAAAGAAAGAAAGAAAGAAAGAAAGAAAGAAAGAAAGAAAGAAAGAAAGAAAGAAACCAAAGAAATAATACCCACATCTGGTTAGCTTGGAATCCACTGAAGAATCATGCCTAGTTCCATCCTGTGCTTTACACAATAACAGTCTACTGTGGCTGCACATAAGTCAGTAAATGTTAAGCCATGAATAGGTAAGATTCCATCCGCCTGGCAGTGATTTCTGGGCAACCTTAAGAATTATTCTCTAACCATGGGTAGGTCAGAGAATACACACGTGCTTGAGCAGGTCCCTCATGTTGCAGGAGGTCCACTGCCCGGAAGGCCCCGAGAATCATCCGGGCCTTGGGCTTCATGTTTGCTAATAAGTGCATCTGTGCTATTTCCAGCGTGAACATAAATCAGCCTGCAAGTGAAAACTGCTAGCTCAGCCCAATCTGCAGGGAATCCACAACCACCGCCAGATTCTGGTTACAACGGAGTCATGGAGGGGAAGAGGAGGGAGTCACAACATCAGAAGCAGAACCAGGTCTAGGAACCCGGCTGTGTGTGCTGGGAGAGATGACCGGTAGTTAGAGAAATTTTTTTTTTAAATCTACTATATATGTAGATAGACTCAGAGTTCAATACCCATGAATCAAAACCAAAGCCATGAATATAATAATAAAAATCAAGACAAGCCAGCCATTCCTTATACTCTGCCTTGTTCTAAAAAAGGATTTGGGGCAATTTAAACAGCTATTCAGTAATTATACTTTGATACGTAGGTACTTAAGAAACCACACTGAGTCACATGGTAGTCCTTCCATCACATCCCAAAGATAGAAGATGAGCATCCTGCACCTATCGTTGGTCTGACTGGTGCTTCTGACCTGGATTTAATCGCCATAAAGCACTGACACCTCCTAGATTTACAGCAGCACTTCCTTTCACCACAGAAGCTTGACCCGACTGCGCCAACAGCCCCTACTACCTGGCAAGCACACAGCTCCCAACCCAACTTTCACCCGTTTTTCCTGGTACCTTCCTGACTAACCTGGACACCTTCCCACACTTACTGTAGCCAGCACTTAAATGCTTCCTCTGCCAGCATCTGTAACATTTTCAACTCCCCCCAATTTCCTCAAAGTCCCTCTCAAAACATCCCATCTCTGATCTCTCCATTCTTGCTACTGAGTAAAGCTAGAAGACAACATACAAACACACCATCTAGCCAGGTGCAGTGGCTCACACCTGTAATCCCAGCACTCTGGAAGGCGGAGGTGAGAGGACTGCCTGAGTCCACAGGTTCAAGACCAGCCTGGGCAACCTGGTGTAGCCCTCATCTCAAATCAAAAAATTAGCTGGTCATGGTGATGCACACCTGTAGTTCCAGCTACTTGGAAGGCTGAAGCAGAAGGATCGCCTGAACCCAGCAGGTCAATGCTGTGGTGGTGGTGAGCGGGCCGCTGCACTCCAGCTTGGGCAACAGAGTGAGACTCCAACTTAAAACAAACAAACAAAAAAATGCACCATCTGGCCTGTTTCAATTTCAATCTGGCATCTTGTGATGCTACATTTATTTTAAATAACTCCTAATTAAAGTTGTGGGAGTTCATTATAAAAAATCTGGGTACCTACAAAAAGACTCAATAGCTGGAGTAAAAACCACCTACAATTCCAAAGAGCCAGAGAACTGCCGGCTAGGAAGACAATAGTTTCTCCGGCCTTTTCCTCCACACGTCAATAGTCACAGATTTTCTTTCCCAACCTCAAATAGCACTGCTCCTTATGTGGGCTGCCCTTTAAACTTAATTTAGCATGAAATTTTTCCTATGACATTAAATATTCTTCATAAATTAGAACTAATGGCTGCATAGATACTGCATCCTATGAACACAGCATAATTTCTACCAAATTCTATTACTAGACATTTAAGTAATTCCCAATATTTTGTTGCTAATCTTGCAATAAATGCCCTTAAATCTCTGTACACATATAACAACAAAGCAATAAAAACAAGTAGCAGCTCCATCGCTGTCTACCTGGTAAGACCAGGCATGGTTCTAAGCACAATTTTTTGGAACACACTATTTCATTTGGTACTCGCAACAGCCCATGTTACAGATGAGGAAACTGAGGCTTAGTGGGTTAAGTACCTTGCACACATCGCACTCTTGTTTAGTCAGCCTTTAAAGTCAGTTAAACCTTACTACTCTAAAACTCAGGCTTTTCCCCATGACATTCCATCTCTATTTCCTTAGGATGCATATCTGGCAGAATTGCTGACTCCAAAGCTAGGAACATTTAAGACTCTTTAGAATGTGCCAAACTGTCCCCCAGGAAAGTCCTTCCCACTCCTGCTTGCACTGGTACATGAACATCAGTTTTCCTTCCTGCACCCTCATCACGTGGGTATTACTTTGTTTTTGTTGTTTTTTTTAAGTCCATTTGGCAGGCAAGAAATGGCTTCTCATTTTAACTTGCATTTTTTTACTAGTAAGACAAAACTCATCCACAGATATTTACTGCCAGTCTAAAACTTCATTTGTCAATTCCCTGTTCTTTCTACAGCAGGGGTATGTTGTCCTTTCCTTAGTGATGAAGGCTTGACAGGATTTTACTGGTGGTGCCTCCCTCCTGCCTCCCTATCAGAGTCCACTACCCCATGAGCTCCTGGACGAGAAAGTCCAACCTACTCACATCGCCAATTCAGACAATGTTCTCTGTCCTTCCTTTAGATCTCAACTCCTTCAAACAAATGGATTCTGTCCACTCCTTCACTTTCTCAACATCCACCTTTTTACACTCAGGTGAGCGCCCCCTCCTTTATGTGATTATCAACGGCTAGACTGCCTCAGTAATTCTGGAGCTTTGTTGTACAGCAGAATCAACTGGGGGGCTTAGTGAAAATACACACAGATGTCAGGCCCCAGCCCAGAACACAGCTCTCTGGAGGTGAGGCTGGGCATGCGTTCCTGGTGAGTCAAACAACTCTTCAGGTGGATTAGAAGACCCTATGTCCCCAAGAATCTGTTGTTTGTCCAAGGTCACCAGGGCCCTATTGGTCTGGGTCAATGGTGTCTCCTCTTCTATTTTCTTTTTAAAAATAAAAAGAACCTATGCATTTTATTTTTTTGAGTTGGGGTTTCATCTGTCACCGAGGCTGGAGTACAGTGGCACAATCATGGCTCACGGCAGCCTCAACCTCCTGGTCTCAAGTAATCCTTCAGCCTTAGTCTCCCAAGTAGCTGGGACTATAGACACGCACCACCATGCCTGGCTAATTTTTTTACTTTTTGTAGCAACAAGGTCTCGCTATGTTGCTCAGGCTGGCCTCGAACTCCTGGGCTCAAGCAATTCTCCCACCTCGGCCTCCCAAAGTACTGGGATTACAAGCATGAGCCACTGTACTCAGCCTCCTAATCTTCCATCTTCAATAACCCCTGCATTCAAAACTGCTGGCCCGGGCCATCGCCTTGCTAAGCTGTAGTGTGGCCGTGTGCTTTGGCCCCCTCCTCTACCTTGGGGAGGTGAATCTCCTCTTTCTCTCTCTCTCTCTCTCTTATGTACTTTCTAAATAAACTATATTTTCTAACCTAAAAAACCTCCCAAAACTTCTGATCCTCGCTCCTTGAAATCATTTCCTCCCTTTGAGTCTCGGACGTATTCTGGTTCTCCTCCTACCTCTCAGATCACTACACTTCCGGCCCTCTTCTTCCTACAGCTCTCCATGGATATGTTCTCCACTTATTCAATAGTATTCTCTATCATTTCAACCCCAGAAGTCTCTCCTTTCTGTTCTATAGTATTTAAACATCATCATACTTTTCCCCCTTGGCCTTCTGCTCTTATTTCTGTACATCAACTACCTTAACTACTTCTGTGATTTCAATTACTGAAATGATGAGCTGACTCCCAAAACAAAAATTTCCATTCCTGACTTATCACTTGAATATGTGTCTCATACTTTCAGCAGACCACAGGATATCTGTAGTGGCTAGCTTTCCATCACACAAACTCAGCATGGCTCAACACGTACAAAGGGAACTGCCCCTCACTTACTGCCCTGCTGTCTCTGGAAGGAACGTTCGGTGTCATCTTTGCAGAAAGTTGAAAGAAAAGATCGGTCTGGCCTTTCCAACGTCATGTTCATCCCCATCCTTCCCCATTCAAGAACCAACTGCCAAAATAGTCAAGCTTAAATTCTCCAGACTGTTTTCAAAACACGCCGCGATCCACCCACAACACTACTTACTCAACCATCTGTCTAGTTTTCCTCTAATTAGGAAGGTCTCCTCTCCATCATCTTCTAATTCTAATGCATTCTTGCCTCTGTTCCTGCAACCCCAGGCCCTTTGAATGCCCTTCTCTTCCTCTACATTCACCCAAACCCTAAGAAGCACAAGTTCAAGTTTTACTTAGATGACAAGGCTCTCTCCTATCATTCAAGTCCACAAAAATCTCTTTCTCTGTACTCCTGTAGTCATCAACATCATACTATTTTGTCACTAAAACAATTTTTTTGTTTCATCTTGGTTGCTCTTATCTCTTCTACTTGACTATCAGCTACCAGAAGGCAAACAAAACCACTTGATGAATAGTACATTTTTTCTTTCTAGAAGACATCTTAAATAACATTTATGTGGGAGTGTATTGCTCTCAACATTATATATCAAATTTAAAAACCCCAATAATCCTAATTCTGAGGTTCAAGGGCGTTACCTATTTCAGTATTTTGTGCTTTACAGCATTAGATTATTTCCTATACCAAAATTACTGAAGGCTGAAATCTATAGAGGTGGTCCTCATTGCAACCATCTAAAACAGTTGATCAAAGAAAGAGAAATCCAGGAAGCCATGCAAATCTCTGAATACAAATCTGTTTGGGGAGTGGGAGATGGGGAACACATGGTAAGAAAATACATGCAAGAGAACTCCTGGGTTACTTGGAAAGAATGATCAAAGCCATGTTCACTAATACAACAGACAGATGAGATGAGTCTACTATGAACCCCTAATTCTTGTTAGGTAGTTCTTCAACAGCAGGCCCTTAATTTGAATAGAAGTCACTGCTGTCATTTACGGCTGCACAAACCCAAGAGAAACTGAATTGAGCGGCTAATTTGTTTGCACCTGCAGTTTCAGGAATGCAGGTAAGGGACAGCCATGGGCAATAAGCTTCCTTTTATGAGGATCTCATCTACAAGTAACATGTTACAGCTGTTCTTCTCGGGTCCTGGGGCAGCTACTTCCAGCACTTGAGAAACCTCACCCGACATTCCTGGATAGAGGAAATATGTCCTTTCCAATAACTCCGCCCACTGGTATTCACAGGACATTGGGGAAGCCCAGGTAAGGGTGAGGCAAGGGGTGGCCCTGGGTGAAGAAAAACCCCTCCAGCAGGCAACTCCCGACTCTCTGGGAAAAGGAGTGTGTTTTCCTCTTGGTAGGAAAAAAGCCACCCAGTGGGCTCACCATTGGTAGCTCGCTCTGGCACACGGCTCCGGAATTGGCACCATGACAAAACAAATAAGGTTGCCCTTCGAAGACTCATTAATAGGGAAACACACACACATAGCTGCTCACCAGCACAAGCACAGCGAGTTCTTCAAATGTCCCTGGCTCTTAGCATTCATAGCTCTTCAAGCAGTGGGGCGCCAAAGGGATACTAAATAAAGCAGGAATGGACGCTGGAAGGTGGAGCCATTGGCAAGGGCATGAAGCAGAGACGCCTGCTGCAGAGGCAAAAGCACACACACAAGGTCCTCCCATGCCCCGGGAAGGGTGTGGCTTGGCTGGGCACCCTCAAGAAACCCCTTCCGGTCATGTGTACTGAGCTTGCCCCCAACCTGTATTTGGAGGGTGTGCTGTGGGCAGCATTCCTGTCACAGAATTCCCTCTTACATAACTCATTGCACTAGACTGAGGATTGGAGAAGCATATTTCATCATCGAGAGACCTCAGATCCTTAGAGGTCTAGGGAGCTGTTTCCAATTTCAGTTATCTTTCCAACAGCAGCAGGAACCACCACCAGGACCTATGGGCTTCAAGACAGACTGAAGGAGACAGATTCTGTTCGAAAGACTTCCAAATCTCAGCACTTAAAACCCAACTGGGAGGGAGACAGGGCCATGGGGGTGGGGCCGGGGGTGGAGAGTGTAATGAAACTTAATCACGTGTCCCGTTCTTCACTGCCCCTTCTCCATCCCACATGGTAATTACAAAGCCCATTATTTGCACTGTTACTTTTAATCAAGAAAAACATATTGAGACACATTTACCATTGGCCACTTCAAAGAGTGGCCTTGGTAATTAGGCAAAACAACAAAGGAAAATTTCTTCTTAAAGTGTAAGGATCCAAGAGTTCACACTTCCTTAACCTTCCGGAAGCCACCCAAAGAACCAAGTGACCGTGGGTATTAATTACACCCTCAAACACCCAGCAAAAAAATGGCACAGAGTGTCTTTCTTCTCTTGTTGTACCAAATGCTGCTTTGGGGCCAACAGCTGCTATGAAGAATCACCAAGGCCACGTTAAATAGTACTTGGATTAATTATGCTTGAAAGTCTCTTATCCAAGCACTGCTAAGACCGAACAATTGAGTTTGGGAATGAGTGTGGTTACATATTTTTTTCCTTAATGGTTTCCTGAACACCCTGGTTAGGCCTGGTCCCGGGGGGGAGATTGCCAGTTCAAGTCATAAAATGTGATCAATGTGGATCAAGACCCTGTGCTAAGTGTCTAGGCTGGGAGAGGAGAGCAGTACTGGTGCAAACACACAAACATATGAAAAATGCATGTTAACATGAAGAGCTTCAGCTTCCTTTCTGAAGCCGCACTCTCTCTCTCTCCTTTTACCCCTAGGCCTCTGTTCAGCCCACCTCAACTCCCAGCCACCAGTTCTAATCCTAGATGGTGCTGGGACAAGAGAACATTTCGGAAAGTGTTCCTGCAGCTCCAAAAGACTTCCTCATCAAGCCATGGCAAGACTGGGGAGTCAAACCTGACTGGTGAATGGGTCCAATTTATTTGGCCTCAATAACACTGGGCCACTGGGGTTCTGGCCCTAATGGTCTTAATTTTAAGCTCCTCTGCATAAGGCTTATCCAAAACTCATTGGCTGCTCTGATTTTCATTCATTCGCACAGTATTTATGGAAAGTCGACGACATCCACAGCATCCCTTGCATCACTCCAGACTCCTGCTGGCTTGTTCTCAGTAGAGTCCAGGCATGCAAAGAAAGAATCTGGAAGCCACTGATTAGGACACTGGTGGGAACAGACTCACCTTCACATGGGCACTGAGATTCACTATATCAACACAAATATCTGGGTCACTGCTCCCTCCACTCCAGTCTTGCTGCTCTGATGCCAGAACCTGTGCTTCTGTTGACCAGGTGTGGCCCATCACGTTCAAAACATGGTTTGACTCTTGCAACACATGGCTTGGCAAGCTGCCTCGAGACTTTAGGGTACTGGGGAACACTGAGGCCCTGAGACTTCAAGAGTCCCCCTCTACCAGTCCCCTAAGAAGTTCTAATCCCTCTTGGTGGTCTTACCCTCAGTTCACACAGGAGCCACCAATTAAAGGAATTTTAGGAATGCTTGGGATTTCTTGATGGTCCAACATCCCCCTAACCTCATGAAGGTCATGCTGTCTTGCAAATATCTCTAAGAAACTGCTAGAACCACTGAACTGGCCTCCCCACAAGCATTTCCCCTTCTTTGATGTTGTTGAGTTGACAAGAAAGGATGTGATTTCATTTCTACTGGCTCCTCTTGGGTAACCCAACAGGTTTCCCACTTCCTCACCTGCCCTTTGTGTTCCCATCCTGGTTTCTTTGGCCTTGGTTCCTCTTTAGGCTGGGCCTTGTGACTGTACAGGCTCCAAACACATAAGCAGCAGAATGTTCTGGAGGCAGCATCCAGCCTCCCCAAGAATTATCAAGAAGGGCCAGGCTTGGTGTGTCGACCCATCCACCGCACCCCGCAAGGAAGAAGCCTGGTCCAGCTGTCACGTGACCAAACAATGTCCTTTTATAGAGTCTCATGCTTGTGACTCGTATTGAGAGTTACGGGGGATGATGCAGAGGGGGGAGTCTTGTTCTTAATGGGCTTATAATTGAAGCATAAAGTCTGGGAATTAAAATGAACTACCTCTGAGAAGTCTATTCAGCAACCTTTGCTTGGCTTCGAGCTGTCTCCCCAACCACCAGTTCCCTGTCACAGGTCTGTAGAGGGAAAAATTCACTCTCCACACAGGTCAATGGGAGGAGCTAGAATTTCTATAATTCACTCGGTGTCTATCTGCAGGGAATTTGGGAGAAAGAAAAGCAAAAGCATAAACTTATCACACAGATATTTTACTAACCCCAGAGGTGGAGCAGCAAAAACCAGTGCACAATTATGGAATTGGGGGGGAAAAATAAAGAAGAAAAAAAGGATGGGGATTTTCTTTTCTTTTTCTTAAGGGACTCTTTCCTAGGCATTTGCTACCCAGCCCTTTCCGCCTCTGGAATGGAAAGTGTTACTCACTGCAAGGCCTCTTGCTAATTGTGGGTTTTTATTTTTATTTCCTATTACCCTCTCGCACGCCTGATGAGATTATTTTACCGGAACTGACACAGCTGGAAGCAGCAGGCATACGTGGAGCCTCTGAGGAGGTGATGCAATTTCATTTTCATTGATCAGAAATCAGCAGGGCAGTAAGTGATGGGAAATTCCATTAGAAGAAAACTTGCAAGCCATGAGCCTCAACTTCCTAGCCACACCCAGGACCCCCCAGAGGTCTCACCTTCCTCTGGATGAAGTCTACACCGTGAAGAGGATCGAAAGCACCCTCCCTGAAGAGGAATGAAAGGACAAAGGCCATGCTGCTGGCCTGGGAGAGCCTCTGCCTTTAGGAGAACAACAAACAGCAGGACTCCCTGAACCAAGAGGCACCTCGACAATTCTCTGTGGATTACAGGGAAGTTTCCCAGGGAGGCAGAAGGAGCTCCCTTACAACTAATCCCCAAAGTCCCTTAAAACCAGTGCTTAGAAGTTCCCTTTCCAAGTATCAACAAGCAAGAGAAGAGGAGGTCACTAAGCACGTTGTAAATACAGCCCCCAACCACTCACAGAAATGATCCCAAAGGCACTTACCATTTAATGAGTGCCTACTGCATGTCAGGCACTGTGCTATGTGCTCAACACACACAGACTCCAGTCCTCACCTAACCCTCTAGGACAAATGTTCTTTTCTCTCTCTCCCAGACAGGGTAAGGGGGAGAGCCAGTAAGAACCAACGCCTTCCTGAGGGTCAGCCCAAATTCTCACAAATTGCAAAGGATGGCTGAGTGTCAACAGAAGAGCTCACTCTTGAGTCTTAAGAGAGGATGCAGCACATCTGATGGATTAGTCTGCTCCCTTCTGAGGTGGCAGAAGATAGATACTGATTCATCCACCTCCACCATCCTCAACACCGCAACAACAGCACTCTTGTTGGTCCAAGGCTGAAATCACAGGTGAACTTCTCTTCGGAATGTGTAGAATGGCTACCGTTTTAGCAGTTGAGATCCCTCCAACTGTTTGCCTGGAAATATCACTTCACTTACCAAAGGACTATGGAAAAAACAGCAAGGAACTCCTCAGGGAAACAACTTCTACAAGCAGCACCACCAGCCAGGTGGCTTCCCAGACCTCCATGGATCGTTTTGCCATAGGAAACATGGCCACAAAATTAACTGTGCTCCAAGCTCCTTACTAGTGAAATGAAAATTTTTATTTTTAATTTAATTTTATTTTTTTCAGTCAGAGTCTCACTCTGTCGCCCAGGCTGGAGTGCAGTGGCACACTCACAGCCACTAAAGCCTCGACCTGCTGGGTTCAGGTTGTCCTTCTGCTTCAGTCTTTCAAGTAGCTGGAACTGCAGGTGTGCACCACCATGACCGGCTAATTTCTTTATTTTTTTGTAGAGACGCCAAGTTGCCCAGGCTAGTCTCAAAGCCCTGGTCTCAGGCAATCCTCTTGTCTCCACCTCCCAAAATTCCGGGATTACAGGCATGAGTCACCACGCCTGGCCTGAAATGAAAATTTTTTTAATGCGTAAGTGATGACAACATGTCAAACCAAACTCTGTCACGAAGCTTTTACTGAGCACCTAACCTGTGCCTCAACAGAACAGGGAATATACAAGGGGGGACTGCAAAAATATCAGAATGATTTTTTGGAGGGTGGGCCCCGTGTAGTACAGGCTTCCCCCACTAGGTACGTGTTCTAGGAACTCATTGGCATCAGTGTACCAGATAGCATTGTTGTGAGAGGTTGCATTCAACTTCTTTGTTTTTTTCTTTTGGAGATTCTTTCAACATATTTGCCCATTTTATCATGGGCGATTTACGAGCACATCTGCCCACAATGTGCTGAGTATTCTGCAGTTTTTGAGCAGAAATGGCATGACTCCTGTGCCTCACCCTCACCACTGACCTGATCTTACCCTAATGATTTTGTTTGTTTGTTTTCCCAGATGAAAAAGTTCTCAAAGGGACCTCTTTTGCCCATGTGAAAGAGGTGGAACAAAAAATGGTAGAAGCACTAAAAGGCATCAAAATTGATGAGTTCAAAAACTGTTCTGAGCAATGGAAAAAGCATCTTAATAGGTGTATCGCATCAAACAGAGAGTACTTTGAAGGTGACTGAAGTTTAAATAGTGTAAGAATAAATACACAATTTTTTATAAATAAATTCCGTTTTCTGGGAGTCCCCCCTTGTATACGATATGGCCACTGGCCTCCATGCGTTTACAGACTAGAAAGAAGGTCACACAAGAATACCCAGTACACAGTTACACACAGTTACTGCTGACAGGAGTACACACCACAATATCATGGCAGAAATCAAGGCCAGGGCAAAAGAAGAAGAAAAAAAAAACAAAAGTAGAAGAAAATCTGAGACAAAAATGAAGCTTAAAATGCATAGTAATAAGCTATACTTTGGAGCCATACATTTGGTGCTAAATGTTTTCAAAGTCAAGAAGAGAAAAGCATTATCAACCCAGTTTTAGGTGCATTGCTCACAATATACAAGAGAAAATGATCAAGATTGTTTAGCTCCAATAATTTCTCAACTGCCAAAATGGGGTAAGACTGGCAGCAAGCCGGGTCTTCAAGCCTGTCTTCCTGATCTCTTTCGGGACATAATAATGAGACTGCTTGGGTTTGAGGCTGTCTAGTCTCACTGCTTCCTTTGACTGACAAGAATAATGACCCCAGAGAGTGCTGATGGTTTGCCGAAGGTCAGGCAGCTGGTCAGTGGCAGAGCTGAGATGAGAACCTGAGTATCTTCACACCACACCAACGGTGCTCTCTACCACATGTAGCTGCTTTCCATTATCCTTTAAAATCCACAGGCTGGTTGGATGGGCAGGGGCACATGGAGGCTGGGGAAGAGGAGAGACTGTTGCAGATTTAAAGAGACATAAAACAACTAAATGCACTACGTAGGCTTCATTTGGACACTGATTCTAACCAACTATCAAAAGCCATTTTGGGGACAATCAGGTAAGTCTGAGTCACAGTTTGGGATTAGAAGATGTTGAGAATTCATCAGTTTTGTTAGGCAGTAATATTATGTTTACATAAGAAAATGGCAAAGTATCACGATAGCTTTTATTGGCTTTAAAATATTCAGCAATGAATAAAAATTTTTCAATAAATCTAGCAAAAAGTTTATTGTTAAATCCAGGTGACGGGAGTTATGGGAGGATTCGTTACATTATTCTATTTTAACACAGTAATTTTTTTTCCTTAATGGTTACCACATTAACATTACATGGTGGCTCATTACATGGTAATCCCAGCACTTTGGGAGGCTGAGGTAGCAGATTCGCTTGAGCCCAGGAGTTCGAGACCAGCCTGGGCAACATAGCAAGACCTCGTGTAGAAGAATGTGTAGAACACAGGAAAAGACACTAGGCATTATTCCCTGGGCATGGCACCTGGCCTGTTTATTTATTTTATTTTTAATTTTTTTTGCTTCCACTGTATTCAGGAAAAAGTCTCCATGGGGTGCTCTGGCCCATTTATAAGTGGTAACTACCAACATCATTACCTGTTTACAACATTAGCCTGTTTACAAAAGTTTGCCTAAGATTGCAGAAGAGCTTGAATAAGAGCTTTGAGCCAAAGTCTGATTAGGAAAACAAAAATGTGTCCATTGAAAGCCTCCACTTGTTGATTTAATGGGTTAAAATTTCGGTAAGTTTACAAAATAAGGAGATATTTACCACCAACCCTTGTTTTTGAGCACACTGTCTTTTATCTCAGCCTGAATGTTTAATAAGTTACCTTAATTGCTTTGTAAAGCCTGAATTGGGCTGCTTCTCATTTGGGCAGTTTCTCTAGTGTTGCTCGGTAGATTAAATGGCCCACACCCTCCATCATTCAGCACGCCCTGCCTTGGACCACATATGCCATCACCATGCTTCGGGCTGCTGGGGAATACTCTATGTCAGGAGTCCTCAACTCCCGGGACCATGGACTGGTTCACAGGCTGTTGGGAACCCAGCCATACATAAGCAGGCGAGCAAGCAAAGCTTCATCTGTATTTGCAGCCACTCCCCATCACTCATATTACCACCTGAGCTCCGTCTTCTGTCAGATCAATGGTGGCATTAGATGCTCATAAAAGCACGAACCCTCTTGTGAACTGTGCATATGAGGGATCTAGGTTGTGCGCTCCTTATGAGAATCAAATGCCTGATGATCTGAAGTGAAGCTGAGGCAGTGATGCTAGTGCTGGGGAGCAGCTGCAAATACAGATTAACATTAACAGTGAGGTTTGACTGCACATCCCCAACCCTCACCCCCAGCCTGCGGAAAAACTGTCTTCCACGAAACCAGTTCCTGATGCCAAAAGGCTTGGGGACCACTGCTCTAAGCGATGGACTTCTTCACAGGGGCAACAATGCTTGCCCGAGAACACAGTCACACCCACCACCCACCTCCCAAGGAACACATAACAATGCTCCTCACATTTGGACAATGCTTTTATACATTTTCAAACACTCTCACCTGACCTCCAAAAAAATCTTTTTTAAATACACAGACTAGGAATCATATTTCAGAGGTTTAAAAAAAAGTCACTCAAACATAGTGTCGTTCTTCCTCAAGGTCCCACAGCCACTAGTCACACAGCAAGGATGGGGACCCAGTCTCCAGGTTTCTACTCCAGCGTTCTTTACTTGAAGACATCACTTCCTCAAAGAGTCACCAACCCGCAGAAAACAGGAAGGATAAAGACAGAGATCTACTTGCTGCACACCCAAGTGTCCAAATCCTTCACAAACACGTTTCAATTAAGAGCAAAAAATATGAGTGCACCAAAGACCCAAAAAAGGTTATTTCACTGGTAACACCTTAGAAAAGCAGAGTGGAGTTACAAATAATGCCAAATACTGAGTTGCTCTGCACAGACAAGGGCTTTGATGGGAAGACATTAAGTCGTAAACTTTTACATAGATCAGAATGTCGGAGGTCTGGAAAACAAGTTCAGTACAGCACCAAATTGCTGAAGTGAGGATCTTTGGCTGTAAGAAGGTGTAAGATAAGACTAGGATGAGTAGTAGGCAGCCCCTAAAAGACCCTCTACTGTGCAGACAACACTACCGCCCCAAACAGCCTGGCCACTGGGTTCAGAAAGCTATTTGTAAAAAGACATAATAAGCTGCTGACATCCAGGAGGTCCTCAGGAATGAGGCTGAACCTGAAAGAGCTGGTGTCAGCACAGAGTTCAAGCTAAGACCAGTGGGACAACGTAATGGGAGACTCTGGCCAGAGCATCACTGTATCATGACCCAAAGCTAGTGCACATAGCTATATAAAACCAAGATGCAGGAAAGGGGCTTGCTCCACCTCGCAAATGTCACTTATCCTAAGAATGTGAGCAGTTTCTTCAGTCTACCCTCTGACATTGGCAGGGAGGCCCCATTCCTACCATGATGAAAAACAACGTGGTGTATTAGGCAACTTAATAACCACTGACCACCCTCTGAGACTAACTGATGGAACTGAGTGACATTTTTAGGAAGAGCATTCATGCTGAAAATGTCAACCAAGATAGTCTGGGTAGACGAAGGGTGGGGGGCAGAAGTGAGTGAATCCAGAACACAAAGAAGAGTCCAGGATCCCTCGTCATCCAAGTTGGAGGGAGGATGACCTCAGAAGGTAGGGTCAAGAGAGAAGACCTAAGCCCGGTACAGTGGGCTCATGCCTATAATCTCAGCATTTTGGGGGGCTGATGCAAGAGGACTGCTTAAGTCCAGGAGTTCAAAATCAGCCTGAGCAATATAATAGCAAGAACCTATCTCTACAAAAAATTAGTCAGACACGGTGGCATGTGGTCCCAGCTATTTGGGAGGCTGAGGAGGAAGGACTGTTTAAGCCCAGGAGGTCAAGGCTGCTATGAGTCATGATTGTGCCACTACACCCTGGTCTGGGTGACAGAGTGAGACTCAAAAAACATAAAAATAAAAAAAGAGAAGAGGACTCGGTCCTGTGCAAACCCTTCAACCACATTAGACCATCCCCAACAGTCATCCTAGCGACGGAGGGGATCCACCGCTCCTCCCTGGGGCCCTCCCCTCACTGGCATAGGTCCATCTACTGCTCACTGCCATGTGCTGGCTTGGCCTCTGCTGGAGTGGAGGGGAAGGCCCAGCACAGCAAGCCTGTGGTCTGGTACTAAAGTCACATCTTGTCATCACTCTCCTGACCGCACCATTTATAGCCTAGAGCCTGCCATCTTGCTGCCAGACTCTAAATGGTCTGGCTTCCTGACCCACTCTTGCATGGACCCTTGGCCAGTTGGGGCTTAAATTCCATGGGCAGAACCACATACACCTGTGACCCCCTTGCCTGTACCTGCCCACACTCACTCAAACGCAGTCCTTGACCCTCACCCTAATCGCCTACCTGCTCAGGTTTCCTCCACATCTGATAGTTTCACTCCTGGCTCCTTTTTGGGGGCAGCCACAAGGCAGGCTGCAGCCTGGCAAAACAGGCAGGAAAGTGGCAGCTAACCCAGAATCAGCTACCTCCTGGTCCAACTGTCATCTCCTCTACCTCCCTTCCCCAATGACTCCATGGTACTGTGCTTGCAAACTTTAAAAATTTCACTTGTGAGACATAGTAGATGGCTTTCTGCTAGAGGTCAATGTCACTCAGGTTAAGCAGCACCTGTGTTGCTGGGTCTGCAACACTGAGGACCCAAGTGATGGTCTTCAGTAAGGCTGGGCCAAAGAGGCTAAGCCTCACTAGAGTGTGCAAGGTAACCCTGAGGCCTCAACAAAATGCATGTATACAAAACTTATACACACACACACACACACACACACACACACACAGTATATATGTATATGTCTATATACATGAATGTGTGTATACATAAATATGTGTATATATTTATATATACACATACACACATATCTCTAACTTAAAATAAAATAGAATAATTAAAAGAGGGAAAAAAAGCATGCTTTGGGAGATCAAGGCAGGAGGATTGCTTGAGCCCAGGAATTCGAGGTGGCAGTCAGCTATGATTGTGCCACTACACTCCAGGATAGGCAACAGAGCAAGATCCTGCCTCAAAAAAATAAATAAATAAATAAATAGAAAAAACACCAAAGAAGTCAACACACACCACCACCACCATCATAACTTCACTGGCAAGATCTTATCCCAAAAGTTTCTGATTGACCTAATGCTGCCTAAATGACAGAGTCTGCCTGTTGGCATGGTCTGGGGACTGGACTTCAGCTGCTCTCCTAGAGCAAACTGTCCCTGTCACCTTCATTTCTTCAGGGAAAAGAGGAATGTAAACATTAACCAGAGCAGAGATGGACATACAGTGAGAATGATATCATCTCAGGCAGCACCAAAATCTATGCCCAGAATTCTGTCATCTTATGATTAACTGTGTCGCTCCAGACAGTCACTGGTCCAGGGGAACTTGAATCCTAGAACCAGATGTCCTCAAGTAAGTGGTTTCTCTCTAAAAGTAAAATGTGGATCACAAAACAAATTCAAGAAGAGTCCCAGGAATGCCTGTTGCATAAGGGTATAAGAGCTGCAGTCCTCAATTAAATTACACACACACCAATTTTCCCCAGGGGAGAGTAGCAGTAGAGTTGAAAGGAAGAATGGAATAGACCAATCCAAGGCAAAAAAAAAAAATGAAATTTTTGCTCTTGAGATTCAAATTCCTGAGTCACAGTTGAAACTCTATGGCTATAATTGTTTCATACACTGTCTCCACACCAAAAAAAAAAAAAAAGACGCCTTTAAAAAGTTTCATTGGCTTCAAGATTCCTTGTTTAAAACCCTCCCTTCTCCTGGGTGCTTAGAGATAAAAGCTGTGTTGGACTCGCTGGCGGGCTGTCAAATTCCAGCACTTGCTTGGGCTGAGACCAGAGCTGTCTTCCACCCAACGATGGAAAGCAAAGGCCCTGCCGGCAGAGCAGGGGTTAATGGAAGCTGACCGCAGCACAGTTGTTAAGGTAATCAATACCACTGAGATACTAAAGCAGCATAAGCCACAATATTGATTGCCAAGCAGATGATAAAACTGTTTATTATGATAATTGCAGGGTCCCTGCAAGATGCTCCCAGCGCTTCCTAAAGCTGTTTACAAAACTAATAAAGATTTGCCATTTCAAGGTCTTCCATTTTAACCCTCCCCCAAACTTTCACAACCCCCTTGCCCACCACCAAAAGGCAAGCCTCATCCCCCCAGCCCACCCCACCCCACCCCATCCCCTGGGCTTTCAACACGTTCCTCCCAGGGACAGGCGCTGCTGGCCTGTCCTAGGTGGAGCCTCACTCTCAGAGCCTCTAAGGAACAGACTGTCCTCCACCCTCGCCCTGCCCCCAGCTTCAGGAAAGGGAGGACGGAAGCACAGCCGACAGCCACTCAGGGCGTTCAGATTTCCTCCCTAGAACCCGCCATGTGATAATTATGGGGTTTGATCGATGGAGGGGGGCTGCTCAGGCTCCTTGGGCTGACATCCATTTGTTATAACACATTTAAGAAACCACACCACCTTGGTTTGTAATTAAAACTTCTCTAGAGAACTTGGTGGCCATAGAACAAACGGCACATGGTCAAATGCTGATTCTAGAATGTTTTTCCGCCAACAGTACCCAACAGTGACTTTGGCTGCTGAACTGGGCTCAGGCCTCAAGTTCTATCATGTCGAATGCACCATCTAGTTTTTTATTAGCAAAGGAAATTAACCCCCACTTGGCTGCAAACACCACCGTCTGCCTCAAGACTCAAGTCCTTGGAGTACCAGCAATGTCCTCCAGCCTTGATACCATCCATGTTCAAGATCAACTAGAACGTGGAGAGCTTTCTCAGTTCAAGTGGACATCTCACAGGTAGCATAATGATGTCCTTCAAACTGCTCAAGGGAAAAACCCTTTGGGTCCTGAGATGAAGTATGGTAGACTCAGGACTGCAAAGCTCTGCAAATATACTGAAAGTGTGTTTTTAGTGTGAAAGAGGGGGGAGATCCCAAGTTTTAAGAAGAACCTAGCAGCCATGACACTGACAGCTGACGGCAAGCTCTCATCCCTTGCTCAACCCTCAACAGCTTTGGCTCAATCCACAGCAGCCAATAGGATTTTATTCGCAATAGAATCTGACTGAACTTGACCTTCAAAAGCACATATGCAACCCAGGGGACACTACTCTGAGATTTGATGGGCCAAGGTAGGATGATCTGGAGGCAGTTTTTATTTTTGTTCCAACCAACGCATAGAGAAATCGATCCCCAGTGCTCTACCACCAACTCAGTCTAGGTAGGGAAACCTCTACCCACCCAATACCCTCCCTTTTCAGAAGCCCTGGGATGTCACTGCTGACAGAGCAAACCTGCATGCACATGCACAGTGTAATTTTGAGGACCAGTAGAGACACGCAGCCCCTTTGTAGACACCTGGCTCTGCCCCACCTACTCCCAATCACACAGAAATCAGAAAACTGGAGCCAGTTTTATGTAGCATAGAATCCCTTTGCCAAAGACCTTGTCATGAACTCGCAGATACCACAGCATGGCTGGAAGGTACACCAGGGATCCGTTTAACCCCGTTACCTGCTCTTAGAGGAATTATTTGGCAACCAGGATTGGCCGGAGGAAATCAGAAGCTTCCCTATCGCTGCATTTCATAAACAATATGATCCCAGGCAGGCAGAGGATGGACAAATACCATCTACTAAACTCTGAGCTGGATGCCCTGTCCATTCACATATGCCCATGGGGTCCATGTTAACAAACGCCTCCCTGGATTTGATAACCCAAAAAAGTTTAATATTAAGTGTGACTAATTCTACTGTTCTTTTTTAGCCTCACTTGCACATATAAGTTGTCCTCTCAACAATAACTTCAACAAAAAATATGCCCTAAGAACGATATGGTCCACCCTTGGAAACTCGCCCACAAGGCCGGCCGAGCCTGCCTAAGTGCTAAGAACCATTTAGAAGCACTGTAAACCATTAGGGCCATTAGCTCTAATTTGACCTCCACAAAATAAATCAACCCACTAGGAACAAATTTAGAAGCTTTCCAAAGTCAAGTTCTCAAAATGCTGAAAGGCTCACATGCTCAAGCTAGCGCTGGGTACAGTCAGCCTGCCCCGGGGCTGTTCCTCCTGCTCCCACCTTCCCTGAAGTCTGCTGAAGGGAGCATGCTCAGCTGGGACACAGGGACTCAGGATGCTTCTCAAGCCACCAGATCAGGAAGCTGTGGCCATCAAGAGTCAGTAGGCAAATTGGAACCCATTTGACACCACAGTTTAAGGGACTCGGTTTGGTCCTTCCTCTGAGGTCACATCATATGCAGTCTTCCATCTGCACTGCTCTAAATGTCTTCTTTCAAAAATTGTGGATATTTGGATTCATTTCCAAAATATTCTAATGGGCATCCAGTTGTACTGATGCTCAGCAACAGGTCAGGGTTCACGACTTTGTATCATTAAATGGGCAGGTGTCATACACATTCAGAACCATGATTAAGCAGGGCATGGTGGCTCACCTGTTATCCCAGGACTTTGGGAGGTGGAAGTGAGAGGATCACTTGAGTTCAGGAGTTTGAGACCAGCCTGGGCAAATTAGCGAGACTTCATCTCCACACACACACACACACACACACACACACACACACACACAAAAGGCAAAAAAATTAGCCAGGAGAGGTGACACGTGCTTGTAGTCCCAGTTACTTGGGAGCCTGAGGCGGAAGGATTGCCTGAGCCCAGGAAGTTGAAGCTGTAGTGAATTGTGATCATGCCAGTGTACTCCAGCTTGGGCCAAAGGGTAAAACCAGACAGAAAAAAAAAAAAAAGAACTATGATTCCTCGACATGAATATGTGTCAACACAGTAAATAATTTCTCCAACAAACTTATAACCATCAGCACACACTATAAATTTAAATTGCAAAATCGTCATAATTTTTCATCTTTATTCTTCACTGATAATTACTTACTGCATGTTTTAATACTGATGGCACTGCCTTAATGAAGAGGCAGGAAGTGAAATAAACCATGACACCATCTGATTCCTCCAGCGCATGGGAGAAAGCAAGCTAAGAACACGTGTACTAGGTAAGGTGGGCAGTCAACATGGCTGAGTCAACAATCCTTCAGTTGTTTAAATGATAAAAACATATTGTGTAATTATTTCACTCGTCTTTACAGGACAGGAGGAAGAAATAAGTGGCAAGGATATTGGCAAAATAAGTGAGCAGTAACAGGAGAACCAGGATACAGCACATTGAGTTCCATAACCCAAGAGTCTGAAATGCCAAAAGCTGAGTAATCCTTTCCAGCTCCACCCAGTACAAATTTCCAGGTATCAAATTATATGTTAATTACATGAACGTGAAGTTATATGAGGGGAAGTGGTGTTAGTCAGCACCCGGGGGGTGGAAGTTCAGTAAAAATGTTGCATGCTTCATGCACAGGCCTGGGGCTCCTCTGGCTCGGGAGAAGAAGAGGAATTAGTACTCAGAAGGGCCAAGTGATCACTCCCAACCTTCCCCTAAAAGGGCGTCCATAGCCAATTCACTGGTCCTCTCCAGCTGAACTGTTCCAACTTATAAAACGACAAGACTCTTTTTCTTTCTGTTCATGTGTTATACAAATCAAAAAGCTCTGGATCTTGGCCCGTTCCTGACTCAGCTGGTTCAAAGAGGGGCTCCCTCCCTAGCAACAGCAGGACGGGGAAGGATGGTTCCACTTAATGTGGCGGAGGGGGAAAAGCTAAATCCCCTCACACTGTCCCTTGGCTGTTACTGAGGTTTAGAATGGCATGATGCTCTCCTGGGCCCTGGTCTCTCATGCTGGGAAAACACGCTGTACCTGTGAATAGATCGAACGCACAGTTCTGAAACCACTCTGCAGCCCATGTCTCAGGCTGCAAGAACGTTATCAATATAACACATCGTACCCCTGCCTCCGAGGCCCCCATCAGCCGCATACTGATCTTGCCCTGATTGGAAGGGGGAGAGCGATGGTGAAGTCCAAGCCTGTCCCAGCCAGGGAGGGGCTGGACAGACTGGAATGGAGCACTTAGGACCTTGCCACAGTGGCTGGGGGATCTTAGAAGAGATTTACCCGAGAGGAGTTGAACACTCTTTCCTTGACTATCCTTCTCACTTTAAACGATTTTTAAAAAATAATGCACCCAACAGGCAGATATTGGAGAGGCGCTAAACTAACACCTTGAAGTAGACCAATAACAAAAAGTCCAAGAAAGCCGGATATGGTGGCTCCCAACACTTTGGGAAGCCAAGGTAGGAGGACTGCTTGAGTCTAGGAGTTCTAGACCAGCCTAGGCAACATAGCAAGACCTCATCTCTACTAAATTTTTTAAAAAGAGAAAAAAAGAAAATGAAATTAAAAATAAAAAGTCCCAAACATAGCATAATATAGTGTCAGTACAGTACACTAGTCTCCCTTACCTGTGGCTTTGTTTTCCATGGCTTCAGTTACCTACTGTACAGTATACTAAGATATTCTGTGTGTGTGTGTGTGTGTGTGTGTGTGTGTGTGTGTGTGTGTGTGAGACAGAGAGAGAGAGAGAGACAGAGACCTCATTCACACAACTATTATTACAAAATATTGTTATAATTGTTCCATTTTATTACTAGTTATTGGTAACATCTTACTGTGCCTAGTTTATAAATTAAACTTTATCATAGGTATGTAGGTATAGGAAAAAAACATAGTGTATACACATAGATTGGGGATGCCAAAAAATATATACATATTTTGAGTGATGTTATCTATGTATTACTTTTGTTTCGCCATAATCAGAAGTGTCTGGATGCTGATGGTAAACACTTTGAGCACCTCTCATAATGGCAAAAGTCAAATGTAACTTGTATCCATCTGTTATCAGTATATATTGAGTATTACAATTTTAATACACTTTTTTCCCTTTCTTAAAATGTGTATAGGCCAGGCTCAGTGGCTCAGCCTATAATCCCAGCACTTTGGGAGGCCAAAACAGGTTGACTGTCTGAGCCTGCAAATTCAAGACCAGCTCCAGCAACTTGGTGAGACCTCGTTTCTACAAGAAATCAAAAATTAGCCAGGTGTGGTAGCTCACACCTGTAGTTCTGGCTACTTGGAAGGCTAAGGCAGAAGGATCGCTGGAGCCCAGCAGGTCAACACTGGGGTGGCCGAGTGTGTGTCATTGCACTCCAGCCTGGGTGCCAGAATAAGACTCCAACTCGAAAAAAATATATATTATGCATATATTTTTTGACACCGTGTGTGTGTGTGCATGTTTGTGTGTGTGTGTGTGTGTGTAGGTTTCAATATGATCCACACTTTCAAGCATTCACTGGGGGTCTTAAAACATATCCATCATGGATAAGGAGGGAACCACTACAATGGCTAAGTGTGTATGCTCTAGGCTGGCAACTCAGCATAGAGGCCATTCAAAAGCTGCAAATTCTCAACCTATTTTGGGCCTGTGGGTCATCATACGTATGTTGTGTGTAAGGACCCTATTTGTCCCATTTGATTGTTAGGATTGACGAAGACAGTGAAATATTTAGCACGGTATATGCTTAATAAGAGTTAGCTAGTAATAATTATAACTCAAACACACGCAGAGAGAAAGAGTACATTCTCCTTTGATTTGCATAACAGTCCAATGAAGGTGACATCCTCATTTCTAAGGCTCAAACCAGCAGAGAGACCAGCCCAGGGTCACAGATTTCATGAGACAGCAATGCTGGGCTTGAAAACAAGCACTGTCCCTTTCAGCTGAGTCTGTTTCACCACTCTCTTCCAGAGACACACACACCCCCCCCCACTGGCCATGGGCTAGATGATGCCAGGCGATAGTGGGTGAACATTTTAAATTCCAATCGTCATCTACTGAATGTTTGAGCCTCTACAATGAACACAAATCTGTGATTCCTCAGATATACCTCCCTGGGATAAGGCGAAAGCAGGTATTTATGGTTTTAACAAAGGAGCCCATGGGGGGGGATGTAAAGCAAATAATACGGTACAGGTAGTGCAAAGATGGAACAAAAATGATGCCCTGAGTTGGGGGAGCTCTCTTCCTCTCTTAGAGGCAAGTGGCGGAACTGATCTTCCTAACAGAGTCAACCATTAAAAGTCACCAACCGGCAAGTCCCGGTTTCCTCTAAGTATCCATCTCCCTCCTTGCTAAAGCATAGCCTTCCAATGAAAGGGCTTCTCCGCCTTCCTCCAGGCTTTCTGAGAAAGGTTATGAGAAGGGTTATCAGCCTCCCTGACCTCTTCAGTCATCAATAGCACTTCTGCCTCTCCCATCCCCCCCAGCAAGGATCCTGCAGCCCAGATTCGGCTCCCCAACCTTACCCTATTAATGCCTTTTTCCTTGTACAGCTATCACAAGAGGGCTGTTTAGAGAGAGGACCTCCGGCTGACCTTTGCTGACGGGCTCCAAGCTCCCTCTGTAAACCGATCTAATGCTAGGCGGGGTAATTAGCAACCAAGAAGTAATTGCAGCTCCTGCCTATGCTGGACCATGGTGATTGCAAAAATTCCCTGGGGGGGGGCAGCTGCCGGGGACCCCCAACCCACACAGAGGCATCTGCTCACAGCCAAAAGGAGGGACTCAGCAACATTTCTGAGGGAGACCAGCACTTTTTCAGGTTTTAATTAAAGTGGGACCCGGGTAAGGAGACAGACAGTTACAAAAGGAAATTCATAAATAAAGGAGAGCAGCAGAGAAAGAAATCTATGGCTTAGCCTGGAATAGCCCATTCAGGAAGGTACGAGCTCTCTAGGTGGATGGCCACGCACAAGAAACTTTCATTTCAGCCATGGAAGGAACACAGCAAGCAGTCTTAGAGAGGCATCAAAAAGAACTGGGAAAAGGCAGGACACACAATGACAGGTCCCCTGCCTGGCTGGTCTGCACCCTGCCCCTCAGGTCATCCCCATCACCCACTCAGCCAATGTCACTCCTCTCTCCAAGCAGCTTATATGCCCCACTGTTCATTTCAGAAGATTCTACATGCCAGGCCATGTGGTCTACACTAAGGGATCTGTAATAGCATCTGCTATGATTGGGTAATTCCACCAGACTCATCCCCAGGCCCCCTCCACTAGCTACCTACACATATGTAACATGTTTCAGAATAATGTTCGGAGTCCCCACCAAGAAACAGAGGAGAACACCTCCATATACAGCAGACTGCCTTCCACATGACTCTAAAAATAACTATAACTGCACAAAAGAGAACATGATCAGACAACAGAATTGTCCCTCCTCACTCTAACAGAACAGAAAGTGATGCCCAATTGCACCATCGCATCTGTTTTGTCTTTCCCTAAGCAAGCCCTCTTTTTTTTTTTTTTTAATTTAAAATAGTACAGGGTCTTGCTCTGTCACCCAGGCTAGAGAGTAGTGGCACGATCATGGTTCATTGTAGACTCGACCTCCTAGGGCTCAAGTTATCCTCCCGCCTCAGTCTCTCGCAGCTGGGATTATAGGCGTGTACCACCACGTCCAGTTAATTTTTTTTATTTTTCATTTTTGCAGAGATAGATTCTCGCTATATGTTATAGGCTCGTCTTGAACTCCTGGCCTCAAGTGATCCTCCTGCCTCAGTCTCCCAAAGCACTGGATTACAGGTGTGAGGCACTGTGACTGGCCTCCCTTTATTTTCCAAGTCCACCCCTACTCCAATTTCTTTGATCTGTTTTGTACTAAAAGAACCACTTCACTGAACTGCCATTGCCCATGATAACTCCTGAACCTCTTTCCTCAGGAGAGGCAGCAAGTTCAGGGGGCACAGGAGCTTTCCCATGTGGACTAGACTTTCTGCCACTCTGAATTACACTATAGACTTCTTCAAACTTCATTTCCTCTGCCACTATGCCGCCCAATCCCCCAATGCATTCAAGGCTGCAGAGACTCTCTGGGTTGAATCCAGCTATAAAAACCATGGTAGCAGCAGCCGATTGTACTAATTCGTTCTCCATTTCCTTCTCCAAACAATTAATATACTTAATAACTCCGGCCCCGATGACAGACTCCTCAGACACCCCTCTATTAACCTCTCCCCACTTCAAGCAGTGGGTCTCCACCAGAATTCTTCTGTTCCCTATCACTTAATCATTTTTTAATCCACAACAAGGACTTTGCGCCACACTGTGGTTTTGTTCTCTCTTAATCTTTTATGAGGGACCTTATCAAAAGCTTTTAGAAAATACAAGTGAATTTTGCCTACCAGGTCATCTTTATTATTTTAGAATTCTTTATGAAGAAATTACAGACTTTAACATTGTAAATGAATATTTAAGACTCAGCATTCACTCAGACATGAAAGTCTGACTCGGGTTATATTTAAGTCACTGGATTACTTCCACCTTTAGACAGAGTCTTATCTGCCTACTAGGAAGGAATGACTGCCCCTCCCCAATCTCCAGGTGTGGTAATTGCTGGGATTTCCCCCAAGACTCTCCAGACCAACTGAAACTGGGTTTGTACTGAGGACCACTGGGTCTTATTGAGTACACGAATGGCACCTCAAACCACAGACTCACGGAGCCAAGGAGAGCGTGGGCATGGCAGCCTATCCAATTTCCATCCTCTCTACCTTTTCACAGGTGGACTGCAGGTAGCAGCATGGGCTTCCCTGCCTCACAGCTGGTCCACACATCTGCAGGGAGCTGGTGACAGTTTCTTGATGTTGACACCACTTATGTTCCCTCCTAACACCTGTTTGTTGTAGCTAATATTTCTAATTAGCACGTTGCAACAGACCCAGCACTGAGCAGCTCTGGGCAGGGATCCCCCTGATGGAACAATTAAAGATGTACAAGGGGCGGGGGTGTTTCCTGGTCAAGACAAATTATTTTCTCAGCAGTTTTAAAGGTAAATCATCTAGTCAAATGCACATCTCTTCAAGAGCTGCCTTTGGGCAGGGTTCAAAAGCTGCTGTGCCATTCTAGAATTCTTGTCCCCCCCTCCGGTAAAAGAGAGGGTTAATGTACAGGTACACCAAAGCATTTTCTTGATCATCAGGGGGAATCCTCAGCCTTCATTGCCACATGTCTGTTTCTAACAACCCATCAGTCCAAGGCTGAGCTCCAAACACCAAAAATGGGGACAGAGTTCCCTTGCCTATGGCCAAATGAGATGTGCCTGCCACTTCTGTGTAACAGGACAGTGAAAATGCCAAGTTTCAGAAAACAGTCTACAGAGTCCAGAGTACTAAGGACTCTTTATCCTTGAGGAAAACCCTTAATGTTCATTCATAACAGGCATCTATTAAAAGGGTCATCATAAATGAGCTGCCCAAACTGTCTCCTACATGCTCAGCACAGACCTCTCCAATCTGGGAGCCCTGGAGGACAGAAAGGGAACTGCGGGTCCAGGCACTCCGCTGTGGCAAGGCAGCAAGCAGTTCAGCGTGGACTTAATGAGCTCTTGTAAGGAAACAGGAAGTCTATAAAGTAATTTAAATAACTTCCAGTCCTGAAATAAAGGAAATTAAACCGCTGGCACAAACCCCTCTGATGGACACTTTCTTTGTCCCTCCGATCACAACTACAACTACAGCTGTCATATTCCTCTCCCTAAAGCCAGCCCCCGAATTCCTCTCATGAAACACACAAAGGCTGTCCGTCCCCAGACCTCTCCAAGCTTCTGCAAAGGCTGTAAGCCAGGGTGTAGCACAGCATACAGCAGGAACACGGGAATCAGCCCACAAACTTCACGTAGAGTCCTTCTGCTTCCTAGTGGAGAGACCTTGGGCAAATCACATACTTCACAAGGCCTTGGCATCCGACCATGAACACAGGGAAAGTCCTGGCCTGGCCAAATGACTTTTAAGATTGTTAAGAGGGTCAAATGAGCACATATGAGAACAGTGCAAGCTGAAAACACAAATAAACACTGGTATTTTCTAGCCACCCAGGCCCTTAGGCTCCGGAATTTCTCAATGTTCTGCTCAAGAGGTACTGTCCTATCCTGGCTTTCTTCTTAACTATGAGTATTTATTCATATGTTCTTCTACTTCCTCTAAGCTTCTAAATATAGGTGATTATTTCTATGGATCAGTCCAACTAGACTTGGTTTCCTTAAGGGAGAAAGAGACTCTTTTACCTTCTTTAAACTAGTGGGCAGAGCACCAAATAGCACCAATTAAGTCCTCAACAAAGGGTCAGAATCTACAACCCACATGGTTACCCAGACATCCTCAAGTAGCAATATGTTAACAACTGCCCATTGACTCTCTCTGAAAAGACACAACCTTTTAACATGATGAGATTCATAACTGGCTATGAGTCTGCAAGGCGGGAAGGGATGGGGGTGGGGGGGTAGGGATTTCCTCTCTGTGCAGAAATGGCCCTGACTCCTCACCTTAAGAGGCACTGCCCTCCGTGCAATGCAACCACGAAGTTTTGGCAGTTTTACCTGGTAAACCTAAGCTGCCGGATGCTAGAAACTGTTTCTGGCCACAGTGTTAAGTTTACTTTATTGATAATAATCAGCCAGATATGGACTGGTTTGACCAGTACACTGGATGCAGGATCACAACAAAGACAAACTTAAAAGAAGCTTAAGGTCAAGCTCATTGTGCTAGCCCTCTAGATATTACTACTGACAACTGGAAGGGCGAACCCTTAACCCCTCAGCTGGTAAAAGCCAAGAGCAAGGTTCGACATTCAGTGTGGGCAAGAAAGCTACCTGCCTTTTGTGCAGTGGGTCAAGATATGAAAGAGAACCATTGGGCCCTGCTCAAAAAGAGACCCTCCCCAACCAACCCCAAGAAAGGAATCTCAAACGGAAATCTAACTTTGCTTTACATAAGGTCCACAATCAGGTACTATGAGAAATTGCTCTGTTGTCCCCATCCATACCTGTCGGGATAAGATCTGTCTCACATATCATGGCAGCCTTCATACCACTAAAGAATTCAATGGTGCAGTCTTGCCCGTGGGCTGTGTAACTTGAACGACTGGATTCAGAGGGTCCAGAGATCTGTTTGAGCAACAGCTGTCTTCCCTGAAAGGTCTCACAGTTGAGCAATAGAGTTCTTTACCCGGGAGGGCTCTTCCAACTCTTGAGTAATCACCCTTGCCTTCAAGGGATTCCCATGGTTAGGACCCACTGCCTCTACCTTACCAAGGATGTGGGGCGACTCACTGTCCAGGCCACACATCTGTCTCCTTCATACTTTGACCACAGCTTCATACTTCATACTTAGACCACAGCTAGAGGGATGCAACCTGATGAAGTTCTGCCCAAGGTGGGTTCACCTGAAAAGCCAACACAGGTCATCTACCAACGACTTATTCACATACTCCCAACTGGCACCCCCCATAACTTCCCACAAAGTCCACTGACCAAGAACCCACACATCTTTAGGTCTCCCATCTTTCACCTAAATTCCCTCATCTAAAATGGGAGCCACATGTGTCATTTTAAATTTCCTAGTAGCCATATTAAAAAGATGAAAAAAGAAACAGGTGAAATTCATTGCAATATATCTTACTTAACCCATTATGCCTAACACGTTCTTTCAAATATAACCAATCTAGATTTTATTAAGATGGTTTCCCCCTGTTTTCACACTAAACCTGGGAAATCTGGCATGTGTTTAACACTCACAGCATAGCTCAGTATGGACCAGCCATGTTTTGGGTGCTCGGGGGCTATGTATTGCAGTAATCTAAAACACTGGCTTCCTCTGCTGACGAGCACCTAAAACACTCTAATCTGGTCTCACTGTAATAATTCATGCTTGTTGTTCCCACTCAGGGACGTCACAGAACTCACCCCATCTCAAGACTCTTTCCCACGGCATTAACAATTCTATTTGGGTGACATGTCAAGAAGTTAAGCTGCCTGGGCCTGGAGTTGACAGATTTTCAAGGAATCATGTACAACTTATCTGGTCCATCAGATCTTCTCTCCAGGGTTTGGCCACCATTAAACTAGGCTCCCAGGGTTTCTTAATTTAAAATCCTCATAACCCTGTAACTTGAAAATTCACCATCTTCACAATTAATGGCACACAGTTAACTCTGTGATGGACACAGAATCACCTCTGTGTTGGTGCAATCTTGACTATGAGAGACTCTTATTTTGACCTAATTGAAAATCACACTGAATTATTTCTGCCCCAAACACAATGTAAACTATATACATGAAATTACACAGAATCATCCACTGAGGTTGTGCCTGCAGAATCTTAAGACACATACAGACGCAGAACACATCCACAGGTTTGGGAGTTCCGATAAGCAAAAGAAATATTTCCACAGGAGATAAAATTCTGAGGCATGACCGCAGCAACTGTTAACAAGAAAATTTTGCAGGCTCAGACCAGATTTGGGCGGGACTGGCTCGGGGGTGACCCATGCATCCCAAGCGCTGACAGGACCCCATTCTAGTGGGCACAACACAAGTCAGATAGAGGATAGTCTTCCAACACCAGGGTAGGCAGGGAGCCCCCATGGGCCCCCATGGGCCCCAGAGTTTTAGCAGCAACTCTTGAATCAGTCCATTTTCTTCACAATGTTAAGTACATACTTCACACTCTCTTCTCGGCATTCATCTCCACCCTGTGCAGAGGAGGAGGATTTGATCTAGAAAGCAACACTGGCACGCTAAAGACTTTGCAGGCTCATCAATCCGGACTCAGCTCTAAGAGCAGGGCAACCCAGGGGGAAACGGAAACATACAGAAAACAGTTCATTTCTGGCTCGCTGTTTTGGCTGTAGGCAAGAGAAGGTGTGCACAGAGCTTTGGAGGAGAGGGTTGGAACAGGCTCAAGCTGGGCTTTGTTCCCAGAGCCCCACAGGGGACAGGGCTGGCTTCTGAACCTGGAAACGCAGAGAGCTGGTCTCCAACAGGTGGAGGGCTCACCCAGCTAAGTGTCCTGGGCAGGAGAACAGAGCAAGCACCACCGTCTGTCAACACTGTCCTTGGCATCCTCTCATCCCTTAGGGTCCCTTGACCTGTCCCCAAGGCCCTAGGGAGAGGAGTGAAGCACGAAGAGCACGCAGAGAAAGGAAGGAAGGAGGCGGCTCTTCTTGGCGAGCTGATGGGCATGAGTGGTGAGCATTAATTAAAAAGCCATCCGGGAACAATGGTCTTTTCATATTTGGAGCCTGTTCTGCACAAAGCTTAGCCTGTTCTAGGACGAGGACTCTGCTTTCCATTTTTTTCCTTACTCATTTCCTAAGGTTGTGGCAATGTCTGGCACCCGGCTCGCCCCACTGGAGTATCCCTTAACCGAAGGATGTGCCAGGCAGGCCTCCCCCTTGACTTCACAAGTGGTGGCATTCAGAAACAAAGAAGGGACAACTTCGGGAAGCTTTTCTGTCTCAACTCACAGGCTCCCAAAGAGCTCCTGGGTGTTTCTCTGAAAAGCTGCCTAACCCACAGAAACACACACTGGACGTTTTCAACGGCCAAATACCCATTTCCCTCTCAAATTACGCTAGACATTGCCACACCCAGCAGACACTGGGCGAGGAATTGTGGGTCTGACAGGCCTGCCAACAGACACTCCAAGGCCTAGATGGAAGAGGACGGTAGATGGACGGTGGAGCCTGTAACAAGACCCTCCTCCACATCCTAGCCCACTCCTGGAGTCTCTGCTAAACTCCACTAATTCCTTAAGCAAGGCGGAATTTAAGCTGGGAGCGGGGATGGGAGAAGGCGCAAACAACTGAGCATCTAAGATGTTCCTGACACTTTAACAAATCATCACCCTCACTCAGTCCTTAGGATTCCTGGTGGGCAGCTCCTAAGGCAGGACCCTGATCCCACCTCCTGGTATTTACACTTCTGAGCAATACCCTCCCCTTGGGTGTGAGTGGTACACAAGGACTCACTTCTAACCAACAGTATACAAATGCAATAGGGCAAATGTGATAGGATGTCACTGCTGAGACAGGATTACACAGACACTGTGGTTTCTGCCTTTAGTATCTTCTCTTCCTGCTCTCCCTAATGGGAGCCAAGTGTCATGTTGTGAGCTGCTCTGTGGAGAGGCTCACATAGCAAAGAACTGAGGACCGCCTCTAGCTAATAGCCCTTAAGGAACTGAATCCTGTCAACAGCCATGTGAGTGAGCTTAGAATTAGGTTTGTCCCCAGTCAAGTGTCCAGATGAGGCCACAGTACCAGCCAATACTTAGGTTGCATCCTCATAAGACCTTGAAGTAGGGGACCCAGCTAAGCCACAGCCAATTCCTGACCCACAGAAACTGTAAGATAATAAATGCTTGCAGTTTTAAGTTGCTAAGTATAGGACTGTTTCTGCAGCAATAGATAAGTAATACAGTCCTCCATTTCACAAATGAACAGATATAATGTTGGCCAGAAAGTGGCAGAGCTGGGATTGTCACTTAGGCCAGACTGACCCTTGACAGCCACTTTCCCCTTGCCATGTAACTTCAGCTATCAAGTTCACATTCTGGTCCGTGGATCTATGAAGTAGCAAAATTCACTGGGCCTCTCCATCCTCAAAGATGACACACAGACACCTAACATTCATGCCTCAAAATAAAATGACACTAGAGCTCTCTTCATAACATTAGGAGTGAAAGAAGAGTGAGGAGAGAATCTGATCTAATTTTTATTTACAAATAAAGAAACTCAGATCAGGCAGGGTGCGGGGTAGCTCAAGCCTATAAGCCCAGCATTTTAGGAGGCTGAGGTGAGGATTGCCTGAGCCTGTGGGTTTGAGACCAGCCTGGGGCAACACGGTGAGACCACATCTCTACAATAAATCAAAAAATTAGCTGGGCGTGGGCAACATGGTGAGACCACATCTCTACAATAAATTTAAAAATTAGCTGGGTGTGGTAGCGCATGCCTGTAGTTCCAGCTACTTGGAAGGGTGAGACAGAAGGATCGCCTGAGCCCAGCAGATCAAGGTTTCAGTGGCCAGGAACATGCCACTGCCCTCCAGCCTGGGTGACAGAGTAAGACTCCAACTAAAAAAAAGAAACTCAGATCCACAGTCAGAATGCAGCAGAGATGAGGAACTCGAACCCTGGCCAGTATGACACGTGATTATTTAGAGATCTGGGAAATATCAGCCCAAACGTGCTGAATGTACTTCTGATATGCTGGCCAGAAAAATTCCATCAGTAACTTTGATCTTCTCTTTTGGCACACCAAGATTAACGCTGTGGTGGCCGGTTCTCCACTCTTGACATTTCCCCTATAACTTGGCAGCTTCTCCTACACCTGTCCCCCTAAGTCCTTCTGCAAAGTGACGAGACACAACAAGTAGACACTTTGCCCCTTGGTTAATGTGAGAATTTTTTAAAATTTCATTTTCATTTCATTTTCACAACCACATAACCTGCACCCAGCTTAGGCTGAAGTGTGATCTAAGTTTCTTTGAAATTCAATAACACATCAGAAGGACAGCACAAACACTGCCACCAGAGAGCTAACCTGAGCAACAGTGCTCTCAAGTATCCAGGACAATTCCACAAGCCTGCACATCACTAAGATTTCCATTATTTTTACAAACACATACCATAGAGGCTTACAGTAAATATCATAAATAATTAAGGCTAAGTAGCCTAAGGACATTTGGTGAAGCATCATTGCTGTTGTTGTTTTTAAAACTAGTTTCTTGCTAATTCACAAGATTGAATAATCTCCAAAAAGTTTCCAGACACAATCACAGACCAGCTCTATTCAAGTGATTTTACATTTTGGCTAGCTTTTCAACAAGTATTTTTTTTCGTATTACAAAAGTAATGGATATTCACTACTCAGAGTTCAGAAAGCAAAGTAATAAAACTAGCCTGTGGTTCCACCAGCTGGAAATAACCACTCAGTTAAGCTCTGTCATACATGTTCTTTAGCCTTCTCTTTTATGCATATTTTAAAAATTAAACTGAAGTCCTATAGTCCACAGAGCCTCCTTCCATTTAATTTACATCATCATTTTCCCATATTTATAACCAGGAGGCAGGAGTTTTAAATAACCACGTAAGAATCCAACATATGGACGCACCACAGTTTAAATCAATCCCCTGTGAGATTTTTTAGATAGTTTCCATTTTTCACTATTACAAATATCTGTAACAAAAATCTTTACTTATAACTTTCCTTTGCACAACTCCCATGGTTTCCTTATTACAGATGGAGTTGTTGGGTCACCAGTCCTGTTCCAGATATTAGAAATTACTTAGTTTAAAATTAAAAAAAAAAATTTAAAAGCCAGACACGGTGGCTCACACCTTTAATTCCAGCACTTTGGGAGGCAGAGGTGAGAGGATTCCCTGAGCCCAAGAGTTTGAAACCAGCCTGGGCAAACTGGCGAGACCTTATCTCTACAATAAATCAAAAAATTAGCCAGGCATGGTGGTTCCAGCTACTTGAAAGGCTGAGGTGGAAGGATCGCCTGTGACCAGCAGGTTGAGGCTGTGGTGGCCATGAGCGTGCCAGTGCCCTCCAGTCTGGGTGACAGTAAGATTCCTACTCAAAAAAATAAAACAAATCCCTGCTCTTGTAAAGATAGTATTCTAGCAGAGGAAAAGATCAAGGATAGCAAATTTAAAAATCATTAGTATACAGGCGGCATATGGTATGGTCAAGAAAGGAAAGATAGAACAGAGTAAGAAGAATCTGGAAATCATGGGGGCATAAGCTACAAATTTAAATAAATCTTATTTTAAGGATATTTGACACATGGTGCCAAGCTACCCCCCTCTAGAAAGGGTGTACCCATTTTTCTACCTTACCAGCATAGGTATTGGCTTTATGTATATATATATATATTTTTTTTTAAATCTGAGTTGAAATCCACAAAAATGCTCAACCTTACTAGTAATCAAATGACTTAAAACAACAAAAATGCATCATGAGACTTCAAATGGGCAACCCAAATTTGTTCTTCATGAGTTGCCCATTCATGCTCTTTGACCATTTTTCTATCTTTACCCATCATTGGTTTTAAGCGCTCTTTACATATTATTAAGGATTTAGGACAAACTGTCAATTACATGTGCTATAAACATCTTTTCCCATTTTGACATGTGCCTTTAAAATTTGTTTATTAATGGCCAGCATGCATAGTTTTTTGTTTTGCTTTACTTTTTTGCAATAATTCAGTCTTTTTTGTTAGGATTTCTTCACTAGAAGGGTTAGGCCAGTTACCCCTTCCTGCCCCATATTCAGATAAATATTAACCCATATTCCAGTTCTTTTGTAATTTCAGTTTTACTTTTACCTGTCTAGCTCTTCTGGAATGTATTGTAATTTATGCTATGAGAAATGGCTCTAACTTAATTTTCCCCCAGTTGATCATCTAACTGTCCTACAATAATGTATTGCATAATGACATAATACTAGGAGCAGTAAAAGTACAGGGCTAGAGATCACTGGTTTTGCTGTCAGTGAGATCAGTTCAAGTCTGGGTGGCTTTGAGCAAGTTACTTAAACTCTTGAGTTTCAGTTTCCTCATCTGTAAAATGAACTGTTAGTGGTGTCCACTTCATACAGTTCTCATGAGGAGTAAATGAGATACGTTCATGTAACAGTGTTTAACATAATGCTTGGCGCTTAAAAGTACTGAAATGTTATGTGAGCTATTACTCTAATTCCTCTCACTGACCCGAAATGGTACCTTTAGCAGACACTTTTCTACTTGATTCCATCCCACAGAGTGATCTCTATGTTTTCTAACTGGTCAGTCTCAGCATGTAAGAAAGTTGAGTACTTTTAACATTTTGACTTTGTGACTGGACTCTGTGCTTACTTCCATTTAAATATGTCTTGTGTACTCTAGGATGACAATAACACAAATCATTTTCATTATTTCTTTTTAACCATTATTTGACTTTGGCTTGTACATCTTGGCCAATTCAATAAGGCAGGAAAAATAAATTAGTATACTGGACAGTCTTTGTTTTGCTCTCAATTTCATAATGAAGCCTCTCACGGTTCACTATTAAGTCTGAAGCTGTTGGCTACCAGGTTCCTCATCAAGTCAATGCAATCGATTTCTAGCTTGATTTGTTAAAATTCTAAACAAACTAGGAATAAGGGTAGAAAATTACCAGATGGGTGTGTGGGGTGTGTGGGGTGTGTGTGTGTGTGTGTGTGTGTGTGTGTGTGTACCCACACAGTCATCCCTTCCTATTTGTGGGGAATTGGTCCTAGGACCTCCTGCAGACACCCAAATCCACAGATGTTCAAGTCCCTTACATAAAATTGCATAGCATTACATATGATCTAGGCACATCCTTCTGTATACTTTAAACCATTTCTAGATGACGTGTAACACCTAATACATTTATACATAGCATTTATACTGCTATGTAAATGCTTGTTAAACTGCATTGTTTAGGGAATCATGACAAGAAAAAAGTCTGTGTGTGTTCAGTAGAGACTTTAATTTTGTTTCCCAAATATTTGTGATTTGTGGTTGGTTGAATCTACAAATGTAGAGCCCACAGATACAGAGGGTCCCCCGCATCACATTTTTCTTCTCTGCTCCACTTACATGATTATTTCAAGAGAAGACATTCTAATATTAAGCCCTTCTTACATTTCCAGGATAAACCCTGTGGTTATGATTCTTTATAAATACTGCTAAATTTAATTGGTGACTGTTTTATCTGACATTTTTGCATCATGTATGTGTTCCATCTTAAGCATTCTTTTTGTATATTCTTTGTAATGGTGTGGGTTCCCAGCGTTGTGCTAGTTTTGTACAATCTATTGGGATGTTTTATTTCTTTTTCTCTGCTCTGAAACAGTTTATTTAGCAGGCAATTATTTCATCCCCCAGAGTTTAAAAAAATGCATTCATTAAACTTGCATTCTGAGCCCTTTTGGGAAGTATTATTATTATTTGAATGTTCAGTTTTTCCCCTAGTTCCTGGTTTAAAGTTTCAGACTTGTGAATCATTTTCCTAGAACAGCCATGTCACTGAGGTTTTCAAAGTTGTTGTCATTTAAGTTACTGTAGTTTACATTACAAGATAAATTATTTCAAGTATACTATAATTTGTGACTTTTTCTATTATATCAACTCATTTTTAGTTTTGTATATTTGGGTTTTCTCTTTATTCAATTAGACATGATAGTGGTTTGGTCTAGTTCCTTGATCTTTTTCCCCAAATAAAAAGCTCTCGGATTTATTAATTCAATGTTTTTATATGTTTTTCTCATTCATTAATATCACTTGTAGCTTATAATTACTTTTACCAGCTATCTTTAAGCTTGTTTTATTCTTTTCAAGTTTGAGGTGAGTACTTAATTCATTTTATTTTATTTAATAATAGGATTTAAAGCTACAAACGTGCCCCAGAATATAACTTTGGTAATAACCCACACATTTAGATACACAGAGCTCTCAATTATTTCCTAATGATTGTAATAGTAATTTCATTTCCTCTTTGACCCAACTGTGATTTAGGAGAATATTTCTAAATTTTCAAGTAGCTAGAATTAACATTTTTAATATTAAATATTCAGGCCGGGTGTGGTGGGTCACACCTGTAATCCTAGCACTTTGGGAGGTATCACTTGAGGTCAGGAGTTTGAAACCAGTCTGGACAACTAGTGAGACCTCCATCTCTACAAAAATTTTAAAAATTAGCCCAGCGTGGTGGTACACACCTGTAGTCTCTGCTAATTTAGAAGGCTGAGGCAGGAGAATTGCTTGGGCCCAGGGTTTGGAAGCTGTAGTGAGCTATGATCACACCACTGTACTCCAGTCTGGGTGACAGAACAAGGCCCTGTCTCTAAAAATAAATAAAAATAAAGTAAAATTAAAATTTAGTATTCTGGCTAGGCTCGGTGGCTCAGCCTGTAATCTCAGCACTTTGGGAGGCCAAGGCAAGTGGATTGCCTGAGCCTGCAGGTTTGAGGCCAGCCTGGACAACTTGGCGAGACCTTGTCTCTACAATTTAAAAAAAAAATTTAGCTGGATGTGGTAGCGCATGCCTGTAGTTCTGGCTACTTGGAAGGCTGAGGTGGAAGGATTGCCAGAGCCCAGCAGGTTGACGCTGGGGTGGCTGTGAGTGTGCCACTGGACTCCAGCCTTGGCAACAGAGTGAAACTCCAACTCAAAAAAAAAAAAAATTAAGTATTCTATGGAGGATAAAAGTATCTCTGAAAGAAAATGAAGAAACTTTGGCAGAGGAAAAAAAAACCTTTTAAATAGAAAACACTCCTTAATGTTTGAGTGGTAAAAAACTACTCATGAAATGCTGTGATGGCCACATTCACAGATCTCCCTGATAGAAGGAATAAACCACAGCCGATTCTGTGAACTGAGAGACTGAGGTGTGAGCAGCACAGGGAGAAGACGAAAAAGGAAGTCTCTTCAGTACCTTCTGAAATTTTTATCATGGGCATATACTGCCTGTTTAAAAATTAATTTAAAAAGCAAAGCCATCTCTCAATAAATGGAATAAAACCATCCCAGATATACTGTCTAAGTGTACAACCAAGAAAATTTCCATACTTTCTTTGATGATATTTAGAGATGGTTTCATTGAACAAGACTTGGCCCCAAGACGAATAAATCTGTGGCTAGAGAAGGGAGGAGGGAAAAAAAGATCTCTGATTCTATAATCACCAAGTTCAGAAGAATTAAAAGCTTCAAGGAAAAGAAAGATTGTTTAAAGTTTAATCAAGTTTCAACCAGGCCACCATTTTGAAACCTGAGCTTCACGAAGATACAGCTGAGAAGACAGTATAAAGCCCAGTCTCCTTCACTTCCTTATCCAGTCTTTCCCATTTTGCAAGTGCTACCTATTATGCATGTTGGTTGCACAATATACTTAATAACATACAATAATATTTCAAATGAATTTCAATCCCAAATTAACTGAATTCACTTGTGAGTATAAGCATTATGCCATATGAACTCCCTTCCTTCCCACAAACTTTGTACTGTAAAAAAAAGAAAAAGAAAAAAACGAACCCCATAAATCAGTTTTCCAATTTATGTTGAAGAAATCTGTTTTCTAATTTCTGCAACTGGGAAATTCTGTATATTATGTTACCATATAATGAAGGATGCCAGTAAACAGAAATCCACACGCCTGCACACACAACAGATTACATTGTATGTAATTGCAAACACTACCAAGTTATGTACTCTTGGGAGCATTATTAGTGAGATGTGGTTATTTAATGCTTCATCTATTTTAAAAAAACATTCCATATGGATGAAAAATGAGTATACTAGCTTGAATATGGGAAAAATAGAAAACGTAATCATATATTACTTAAATCTATAGCATTTTATGCAAAGATGAGGTGGTGGTACCAAAGCTTAGGAATTCAGTATCTCAAAATGCAAGGTCATAAGCTCATTGCTGGCTATCAAAATCTCCACCCTCTAGCAGCAGAAGGGAAGGCCATTCTTTTGTAGTCTACTTGACAGTTTAAGAAACTCATAAAGGTGTGGATGCAGTGGCTCATGCCTGTAATCCCAGTACTTTGGGAAGCCAAGGCAGGAAGATTGCTTGATCCCAGGAGTTCATGAACAGTCTGGGCAACACAGCAAGATCTCATCTCTACAAAAAAACCAAAAAAATTGCTGGGTGTGATGGCACGTGCCTGTAGTCCTAGCTACTGTAGAGGCTGAGGCGGAAGGATCACCCTAACCCAGGAGGTCAAGGCTGCAGTGAGCTGTGATCCTGCCACTGCACTCCAGCCTGGGGGACAGAATGAGACCTTGTCTCAAAAAATAAAAGAGAGCCAGGTGTGGAGGCTCACCCCTGTAATCCCAGCATGTTGGGACGTGGAGGCAAGAGGATTGCCTGAACCCAGGAGTTGGAGACCAGCCTAGGCAACTTGGCGAGACCTCGTCTAAACAATAAATCAAAAAAATTAGCTGGGTATGGTGGTGGGCACCTGTGGTTTCAGCTACTTGGAAGGTTGAAGTGGAAGGATCGCCTGAGCCCAGCAGGTTGAGACTGTGGTGGCTGTAAGCATGCCACGGCACTCCAGCCAGGGAGACAGAGTAAGACTCCAACTCAAAAAGAAAAAGAAAAAAGAAATTCACAAAGGTACAGAGAACCCAGGGGGCTCCCATTAGCAGCAGAGCACATCCCCAGAGGCATACCCTATGGGAAGGTGACTGAGCTCCCACCACAAGGCCAGGCCCTTTGATAACTAACAGGCCACAGGGCACAGTGACTCACCCTGCTGGGGAAAAGTCATTCGGCAGCTACTTTCAGAACCCAGTACAGAATGCCCAGCTCTGGAGAAGGAAACTGCCCCCCCATCACCCATGAGCCAACCAAATGGAGTTCAAGCAAGACCCTGCACCGTCCCCCTTCTTCTAGAGTCACTGCTGCTAAAACAAAAGACAGATGACAGGAAACCCTACTGCCCTTTGGCCGTTCCCTAGCAAAGGGGAAGTGTAAAAGTGCAGAGGGGAGAGTGGGCCAGCTGCACTAATCCCTTTTTGTCCAGCAGTAATTAATAGTATAATCCACATTTCAGATGCATTAAAGCGAAAATGCTGCATTATCAGAGGGCTCGGCACACAGCCCCGGGGCAGAACCTCCCTGCTGACCTGAGAGCCAGGTTACCTCATCTCAGCCTCCTCCTCTCAGGGAGCTGACTCTAGACACCTCATAAAAAGACCGAGCTAGCAGCTAGAAGTCTCCACTCTGCCTGATGTGCTGTGTCTGTCTTCAGAAGCCACCCCCTCCAATGCCAGACATCCAGCACACAGGAGCCGTTCACACCAAGTTTCTGCTCTCCGGATAACACCAAACATTTTCCTATCACAAGGTCCTCGATGGATTTTTGAGATTTAAGCTAACTCCTCCCCCACCACCACTCCCGCCCCACACACAGAAACACACACACACACACACGTGCACACACAACGCTAGGAAAATAAATGCAAGTGGAATTAAAATGCCCTTCCTCGAATCAGTTCAATGGGATGCCCTGTTTTGGTGGTCTTTGAGTGTTTTACGCAAATTCTGGGGCACCAGGTAAGTTTTTCTCAGGTTGTAGTAGCTAACTACTACCCCCAGGACCAAAGAGGATGCCCTTTCTACCACCACTGAAATACTACCCTTTAGAGGGTGGCATACTATTAACTTATCAAGTACAAAGCAGATTCAAGCTAAATATTACAGTCAAATGTCATAGCTACTTAAAAATAGAGGAACCTGAAGAGGTAGTCTTCTCCACTGTGCTTTGGAGCCACTGCTGACTGAGAACTTGGTCTGAGTCTTCTAACACCAAAACGCCTCATGAAATAGGTACAACTAACTGGAGGCAGAGAGACTCAAACTTCCATTCAGCTCCATGACTCATCTGCATTTCCATCTCAGCTCAGCCTCTGTTCCATGATAGGGCCCCAAGTCCACAACCAGTGCACATGGTGGCCACACAGCAGCAAGTAGCCTTCATCCCGCAAGTCTTCCTTGGATCTTGATTGAAACTACTCATCTCTTCATCTTGGCAACTATCTATAAAAAAGAAGAGTCTGACAGAAATACTTTCTGTGTCAAGTTCTGAGATTCCAGCATGAATGATGTAAATCTAGACACTCAACTAACCTATACTTTTTTCCAAAATTGTAAGATCCTTACCGGCCAGGTGCAGTGGCTCATGCCTATAATCCCTGCACTTTAGGAGGCAGAGGCAAGCAGACTGCCTGAACTCAGGGATTCAAGACCAACCTGAGCAACATGCGAGACCTTGTCTCTAAAATACAATAAAAAAATTAGTCAGGCATGGTGACACATGCCTGAGGTTCCAGCTACTTGGAAGGCTGAAGCAGAAGGATCGCCTGAGCCCAGCAGGTTGAGGCTGTGGTAGCCATGAGCATGCCACTGCACTCTAATCTGGGCAACGAAGTGACTCTGACTCCAAAAAAAAAGAAAGAAAGAAAGAAAGATCCTTACCTAGAACCAAACACATTCCTCCATGACTTTATTTAAGAACTCTAATTTAATTAAAAAAACAAAAAAGTCAGTTCCATATGGTTCACACTAAAGCTGTCAGAGGCCAGCCAAGGAATCAACTGTCATTTGCAATATCACTTCTAGAAGAAAATGTACCCATAATAGTTCTAGAAATATATCTCTGTTCTATGAACACACCTCCCTTGGGACTCCAGGCCCCCCAAAGGCTGACTACAAAGCATGATCCAGCAATTAGACATATCACCTGGGCACTTGGGAGTAGCATAGACCTGTCACTCCTGGTCTGGAGAGTGCCCAGACCAAGAAGCTCTACAGGGAGGGCAGAGAGGAAGCTGCCACCCTTCTCCCCTGACCTCTGAAGTCATGCAGTGGTCTCCACTGGATCTGTGCTAACTCCCACAACAACTGGACCCTTCCTTTACAGAGACTCACATGAAAACCCTTTATAAACACTCTCCTGTCTTTCTCTCTCACAGACAACTCCTAGGGCTTCACCAAAATAAAATTTAACGGAACGACACGTCGTGTGGGGAGATGGGAGGCTAGTGAACTTCACCTCAAAGTCTCTTCTTCCATTTTCAAGTAAATATCCTTTGTTGGAAAAAGTAGGGCTGTGACAGTTGATTTAGCTTTGCTCTCCCAAGTCATCCAACTCCAGGGACATATGGGGGTTTCCTTCTCTATCAACCACAACAATTCCTCCACCTGACCCTTGTAGGCTGAATAATGCACACGGCCCCCTCCCCCCAGATGGCCACACCCTAGTATCTGTAACCTGTGAATGTGTTGTTACCTTATATGGCAAAAGACACTTTGCAGACAGGATCAAGAGAAGGATCCTTAGATAGGGGAGATGACCCTGGATTCTCCAGGTGGCCCTGATGTCATCACAGGGGTGACAATGGAAAAGGTGGAGTCAGACAGAAGGAGCAAAGGGTAAGCCACAGAGTGATGTGAGGAGAGAGTCATGTGCAGAGAATGCGGGTGGCCCCAGAGCCTGGAAATGCAAGAGAATGGATCCCTCCTCAAAGTTCCAAAAGGACCTAGCCCTGTCAACAACTTGACATCAGCCTAGTGAAACTGACAGCAGACTTCTCCAGCTACGAGACAATCCATGTGTGCTGCTTTAAGCCATCAAGTTGGTGGTAACTGGTTACAGTGCAACCCTCTGAGAAAGAGAGACCGAGACAATGAGCACACAGAAGCAGGGGTGTCTGTGAATCTCAGGATGAGATGCCTCACTAGGGCTTACACAATCTCCCTCTCTGCACCCCAAGGACCAGCTGAATCCCCTCTTTCCCCATCACCAAAAAGTAGAACCAAAGGCCCTAGATGCCATAAGCAAGGGCTATGTCTGAGCAGTGTTTTTTAGCGAAAAAAACCCCTCCCATCCCAACGTCCTGCATTTGAGACTCACAAGTATCCAAAATAAACCAAGGAAACAACAGAAAAACAGTAGTTCAACAAAGAGTATATGTGTGCCAAATTTTTATTTTTTCTAACAGGAGATCCTGGACTAAAAAACCTACAGGGAAGAATCCCCAGATCCACAGTTCTTTTTATCAAGTGGACAGAAGCCATCAAGTGGACAGAAGCCAAGCCAAGTCAGCATCATTCCCCCCTCTCCATGGCCCAAGGTGGCTGGCCTGAAGTCTCACTGTGATGCTAGGCAGCCAGCTTGAAGAACCGGAAAGCCAGGGCCCGTGCACACCGGGCTCCTGGAGACAAAGAGCAGAGGACAGCTTGGAAGGCAGTGGCACCCTGCCCACCTCAGTGGTAGCCTGGGGCCATTGGATCTCGCAATCTCTCCAGCACCTGAGAGGTGTGAGCCAGGCAGCCAACCACATCAGAAGCTGGCTGCCGGCCGGCCCCAATTGCCCAACACCTCAGAGGAGCCAGCTTTCCAGGACTGGGGTTTATACACCACAAAGGTACAGGCCCTGTTGACCAAATCGAGGCAAGGAACCTTTAAGAACGGCCCACACAAAGACTGGCCAGACAGACAGATGTCCTGCTACCGAGCAATGAATAAATTACTTCAGTGGAGATAATATTCTTCTCACTTATCATGCAAAGGACGATCTCACTCCTATACCAGTGTTGCCTAGGTCTCTTTCAATCAAGAATCAGACTCTCCATTCACTTAATCCTCCAGGTGCACAGACTACCTTATTCTCCCAAAATATCAGCCCTACATGCGTATAGACACTTCCCCATTTTCCTTATGTTAATAATTAACATAAAGTATTGTTAACAATTAACACAAAGTTTTATGTTAACAATTAACATGAATTATTATGTTATGGTTTCTTGGGGTTGGGGTAACTAGAATGACTCAATAGGATTTAAACATTCATTTCCATGCACATGTACAAGGTGCTATTCTGTAGACAAGATGAAGAGGTTTTTAAAAAAACATTAGCCACCTTCACAAAGTGTTCACGTTCAGCCTCCTGCTTGTGAAAGCTACATGCTGAATACTGAAAGTCCAAGAGAAGGTTAATTCTAGCAAAACTGACTTCTAGTTTGCCCCAATTCAAAGTCTTCATGCTACTTGACCTGTTTCTCTTTACCTCTTGCTTTTTCTGATGCCCCCTAAAATAAACCAGTCCCAGAAATAGAACCCTATCTTCCTTAGATCTCACCATATGACTAATGTATGGCCTTAGTTTAAAGCCCTTGCACCAGAGTTGACTCCAGTGATTTCCTCCTCTTCTGTGCAAATGTCCATTTACAGCCACTCTGTAACCTCTGCGTGAACTGGGAATGTTCTCTGTGCCTCCCACGGATGTAGGATCACACCCTGCTGAGAGCAGGATGGCTTCAGAACAAATCTCTCCGATACAGTGCAAGCTCACTGGGACCTACCCCAGCTCAGGAGTATGTCCCAAGAGAGTTAGCTGGATATTCCTTATGCCTCAATGCACCTTTTAAAAAGTCAAAGACTGGGCAAGGCGGCAAGTAATCACAGTACTTTGGGAGATGAGGCGGGAGACTCGCTTGAGTGTAGGAGTTCAAGACCAGCCCTGGCAACATAGTGAGACCTTGTCTCTGCCAAAAGTTTTAAAAATTAGCTGGGCGTGGTGGTGCATGCCTATAGTCCCAGCTACTCTGGAGGCTGAGTCAGAAGGATCACCCGAACCCAGGAGATCAAGGCTGGGGTGAGCTGTGAGTGTGCCACTGCACTCCAGCCTGAGCAACAGCAGAGATCCCAACTCAAAATAGAGGATGGATAGATAAATAGACAGACAGATAGATAGATAGACAGATAGATAGATAGATAGATAGACAGACAGACAGACAGACTAAAAAGATACTAAACAGATACAGACAGACAGACAAAAAAGATACTAAAGACTGGACTGGCATTAGCATGTGATCTCAAGGTATGATGAGGGCTTTTCTTATACACTTGGATTAAGGAGGGGTAGGGTCTTGGTTTTGTTTTCACTCAGGGAGGCAGGTATGGGATTATGTCCCAGAAAATATCCTCTCTTGGCCGTAGGAGGAGGAATACTTGAAAGAAATATCTGAAAGGGCTCCAAGTTTTTTCCTGTCCCCCACCCCCACAGCGGTCCCCCTCGCCAAGCCATCAAGGCTCTGCCAACACTACTCTGCACTTGCCCAGGCTTCCCACCAATGTCTTGGCTGCCTTCGTGGCTAAATACGGCCTTCTCTCCAACCCTGGCCCATGCCTCTGTCATCTTTAGTGTGACTGATCAGCTGACTTCTCCAAGTCCATGAAGCTAGACAACACTGTCCCCCACCAAGAGTTCTTCCAGCTTAGCACCCCTAGCTAAAGGCCATCCAGGGAATTAGCCATTCATACATTCAAATATTCCTGTGGCTGCGGTGTACCAGGGACTGTCCTTTGGGCCAGGGGTGAGCAGAAAACCATAGGCTAAGACCCCTGTTGCCTGCTCAGGGCTCACACACCCACTGTGTGCCCCATCCCTAGTACTCAGAGCCTCCTCTATTCCCCACTTTCACTTTCTCTTCTAAGATGGAGTTCCTCATTTTAGCTGAAAAACTCTAATTTTTAGGGAGGGAGACCTATGTTTTTATGGCTTTGATCTTATGAAAAAAAATTAACTCTAGGTCAAGTGCTGTGGCTCACACCTGTGATCCCAGTGCTTTGGGAGGCCAAGGTGGGAGGACTGCTTGAGCCCAAGAGTTCAAGACCAGCATAAGCAACATAGCAAGACCTGGCAAGACAGAAGAGAAGAGAGAAGAGAGAAGAGAAACTAGCCATGTGTGGTGGCACATGCCATAGTCCTAGCTACTGGGAAGGCTGAGGCAGGAGGATCGCTTGAATCTAGGAGCATGAGGTTACAGTGAACAAGCTATGGATTGTACCACTGCATTCCAGACTGGGCAACAGGACAAGACCTTGTCTCCAAAACAAGCAAACAAAAAATTAACTCTAGATAATAAGTGGTAAGAATTTTCTTGAACTGACATTTGGAGGAGATTATGAACTAAAAAGGCCCATGCTTGGTTGTGTGCTATTATATTCTCTTCCGCATGGGAATCTGAACTCTTTCCCTTAAACGCCAAACCCAGACTTCATATATTCTAAATGCTGAAACTCATTTTCAAACAATCTTCCCAGTGCTTGCCGTCGAGATTTTGTCCTGAAAGTTACAATTCCTCTCAGTCGGAGGTTATCCGCCTCCTAGCCGACCCAGAGAGAACTCACTACCCTGCTTTGCTCACGGCCTACTGTTGGTGTTCGAGTTTGTGGCTCCATTAAGCCTCTGGCCTGGCTTCTAGGAACACACACCTCAGAGGTCTGGAGCTCCAACTATCATGAGCTCAGTCAACCTCCCATTTTCTCAGACACACCATTCCAAGAGTCCTTGAGGCCACAGTTGGATGAAAGAATAAAACAGCAAAACATCTGGCACCTTTTCATCCTGCCTCAAGTCAAAGAGTTGGGATTAAAGCCACTTGTAACTTTACAAAGTGATCCCTGCAAGGCAAGGACCAGGAAGCCAGAGCACTTCAGGAGGTTGCCAATGGCCAGTGGAGGGCTGCCTCACTGCCACTTCATACGCTCAGGCAGGTGGCCCTCGGGCACAACACGAAGCCCCAGAGGGGCCTCTGAACTTTCCATCAGCATGTCCGTGTGTGTGTGCATGTGTGTGTATTCCTGTGTGCAAGTGAGCTGCCTGAGTTATGGGCCACTACAACCCTCCCACTGAACACACACCCTTCCTTATCAATGTGCCCACTGGAAGCCCCTGCCTGGATCCCACTCCCTATTCCCAGCCACATTGTGGTATTGAAAGAAAAGAACTTTGCCTGCCCAAACCTGCTCTGATTACTGGTGACCCAACACCACGTGGTTTGCCTTCACACCCTGAGAGGATTCTTCCTTGCATAGACCTCCCTGCACTAAAGGGCATGAACCTGAAGACAGTGAGTCATCAGCACTTGCAGGAAGCAACTTCTCAGACCAAAACTTGAGCCAGTTCCTAGAGAGACTTTTCTGGTCTCTGTCCCCTTGTCTTGTACAAAGCACTCAGGGCTTCTCGCTCCCACTCCTTTCTCTACAGCCGCTTCAAGCTCTCTTCATCCATCCACCCACAACTGGGATTGTTTATTTGTTTAGCCCACTGGTGAGAAAAATTAGAGAGCTGTCTGACATTCCTGGCCGGACATAAACACTTTTTGTAAAAAATGTATGTTCCAACCAATGCCTGGGTCCTGTACTGTGAGCCCTTTAACCTTTTGAAAGGGCCACGCAGACATTCCATGGAAATTGACTATCACCATTCCTTATCATCACTGAAAGACAAAATCCACCTCACCCTGCAACATCTCACAGAGATCCCTCACATTCTTGGTCTGAGAACTGAGTGTGGGGGGTGGGGGGGCATAGAGAGAGAGAGACAGAGAGAGAGAGAGAGAGAACCAACACAAGAACAAACATACCAGGAATGTGGGAAGAGCCAATGTCACCACCACAGGAGGTAACAACCAAAGTGCTATACCAGTTACTCTACAGAGGCACCAGGATACTTGATTTAAAATTTCTGAAGATAAATTTAATGAACCACATATGAAAATTTTATGTTGGCAGAACATTTCTGGGTAATCATGACCAAATTTGAGATCAGATCAAATAGAAAACTGCCCAAGGAAACCACACAGAGGGCCAATGTTGCTATCGTTCTATCGAAGAGTAAAAATATAGTTATTTCTTTCAAGAAATTTCCAAACAAAAGGTCTCTGTCTTAAATCCCAAAAGAAAAACATCCCCCACTCAGAATGGAGGGGCCAAGAATGGCCTCACCATATGGGACAGCTTCTGAAATACACAGAAACGGGAAACACAGGACACAGGGGACGAGCCACTGTGTAGCCAGCTGCCCCAGCCAGGCCCGTTGTGTTGACTTTGGCAGTGCTTGTCGACCATGACTCGGCAATAAAGTCATCGAAATTGAAATCAAGTGGAACTGATCAGTTCAGACCTCCAATGTTGAGTTTGACCCAACGATTCTTAATGCCCCTCGTCTTCCTGACATTCTCCACTCCAGTATTTACTGGTTTAAGAGTAAGGTCAGGGGGGCATCAGCACGGTCATTGGAACTTTTCTGTCTTATCCTATCAAATCTAGCTGAACTGGGGAAAATATTACACAGCAGAATGTCTCCCTACAATCCACCCCAGCTCACACCAACACTCATTCATAGTGGTTCCCTTCCTGCCTATCTGGGTTCCACTTCAGATTTCAACCAATTGCGAGGTGATCCCCCTAGACACTCAGTTTCTGAGTTTTTCTCATCTAGAAAATGAGACGTGCCCCTACCCGGCATACCTTATAGAGCAACTGCAAGGATTTGTTGAAAGGGTATAGGCCCAAGGGCTTTGAAAAATGAAGCCTCTTAAATTACGTTCCCGTTTTCCACAGACAGACTTGGCAACTTTCCCTTCTACTCAGAATTAAACAGTTAAATATTTGAGGGCTAACTCAGAGGCCTAAGTAGTAGTGATGCTGAGCCGAGAGACATGTAGCAGCTCAATAAAAGGAAAGGCTGGAGGGACTTAGAACAGTGAGGAAGGACGAGGCTTGAGGTTCTGGGACTAGAGGCTACTGAGGAGACCAGCCCAGCCAAAGCCATAGGGATCCCACGCAAGCAAACATCTCAGTCACCTTGACTCTGCTTTCCCTCCTGTCCCATGTCCACCTTCAACATATATCCAGAGGATGAGCACTTGTAGCAGGTTCAAGAGTCCCCTCCCCCTTGGAGCTCATGTCCACCAAGAAGCTCAGAATGTGGCCTTATTTGGAAATAGTCTTTGAAATAATTTATAATGAAATTAAGATGAGCTCACATTTGAATTAGAGAGGGCCCTAAATCAATGACGAGTGCCCTTATTAAAGGAGAGAACACACAGAAATGTACAGAGAAGGCCCCATGAAGACAGGAGGCCAAGATTGGAGCGATGCAGCTCTAAGCCAAAGAATGAGGTTTTGCTTAAATGTTACCTTCAAAGCACTGCTGTCGCCCCCCCACCTCCTGCCCCTTCTCCACCATCCCAAGCACTACTAATTACGTGTATTGAGGAATTGAGGAAGATGAGGATCCATGAAGACAAAGATTTCTCTCTCTCTCTCTCTCTTTTTTTTGGTCCCCACTGCAGTACCGCCAGCACCTACAACAATGCCTGGCACACAAGGGGCTCTCAAACAAAAGACCAAGGGCTGCCTGAGGAAGCACCCATCCTGGGAGCATTAGGTAAAGCAGATGGAGAAGAGTCAACCTCCCAGAGGAGGCAGAAGATATCAGGTATAAAGGAGCCATTTCAGGTCCCTGATCAGGAGAACAATGGTAGACACCACTGATACTGAGGCCGAGTCATTCTTTGTGGGGGCTGGGAGTGGCTGCCCTGGGCATCGAGAATGTTTAGTAGCATATCCGGCCCCCACTCACCGGATGCCAGTAGCATCCTCTCCCCAAGCTGTGATACCCACAAATGCCAAGTTCGGAGGTGGGGGAAGTATTCACCCCTCCCCCTCCATTGAGAACCAATGAAATAGAGCTTGAGCCCAAGAATGGTGCACAATGATTACAGACTGCATGTGCCTACGGGGCCAAGCAGGTAGCATTACGTGAGCAAAGCTGGCCAGGTAAGAGGAAGTAGCAAGGTAAGAACCAGTAAGGTACCAGGGATTGATGTGGGCCTTGCTAACCTAAAAGGTGCATGTCCCTTCAACGGGGGCAGTCACTCTCCTTTTCTAGCCAGCTTTGGCTCTAAGATCACAAATTGCCAAATCTTCTCATTTTTTTCAAGAAGTTTCTATCCCAATTTTTACATGAAATATGTCCATTTAAAAAATATAGTATGTGCTGAACAAAACACATCTACAGGCCATGACTTTGCAGGCTCTGCACAGAGACTACCCAGGGGTGAAAAGAGACAATGGAAGGAAGATCCCTTAAGAACTTGGTGGAGCCAGTTGGACACAAGGGATGAGGGTCCTGGGGCCTGGAGTAGGCCTGTGAGGCTGGGGATAGGGAAAAAAATGGCTGAATCCCAGAAACTCTGAGGTGAAATAAGGTAAGCACAGTAAGACAACTCCCCAAATTTTACTAAAACACAAGTCTATAAGCCACAAGAGCCAAAGTGACAGCCACAGGCTTTGCAGTCTCTTTAAGACCAAAATAGTCTGAGTGTGGTAGCTCATAGCTGTAATCCCAGCGCTTGGGAGGCCAAGGCAGGAGGACTGCTTGAACCCAGGAGTTCAAGACCAGCCTAGGCAACACAGTGAGCCCTCATCTCGACAAGACAATAAAATACAAATTAGCCAGGTATGATGGCACATGCCTCTAGTTCCAGCTACTTGGGAGGCTTAGAAGAAAGGTTCACCTAAACCCAGGAGGTCGAGGCGGCAGTGAGCTGTGATCGTGCCACCACACTCCAGCCTGGGCAACAGAGTGAGATTCCAACTCAAAAAAAAAGACCAAAATAAATGCAGGAAGTCCCACAGAAGGCACATGAGCCTGTGACTACATGATCCTAAGCTTGAAGTCAGTCCTCGACAGAGCCAGGCCTCCACATTTCCACACTGTTCAGAAACCAGCCTGCCCACCGGGAGCCCGACCTTCCCACCATTCGACCCACCCAGACCACCAGCCTAGGAACAGCCAGACTATAACGAACCTCCCCTGGAGTACAGGGGCAACATCACCATCCTAAGTGGGATAGCACATCCTGCTACTCCCAGCAAGCAGAGCCAACTGCCCTCTGGACTCTCTCCCATGATGCTCTGGAGGGCAGTGCTCTGTTTACACAAATCAGAGACCTGGGCAACGGAAGGACCCCCCAAAGCATTCTTTAGGTTGATCCCCTTGCTTTATAGAAAGCCAGGGCTTAGAAAAGAGTTCAAGTGAACTTTTTGAAGACTGCTGGAATCAGAGCTCAGGTCCACGACCTCAAATCCTTCGTGTCATCACATCACCACCCACACCAATCCTCAAGCCCAGAGGAACCAAGAGAAAGGACGTGATGACAACATATATCATGACACTGGGCCAAAGGCAATGTGGCCCCCTCTATGTCAGACAACAATGAAAAGCAAGGGAGCCAAGTTATACTTCTGTTTCTTGGACAGGCTTGCCAGGAGGACACCAGCATCTCCTGAACCATCTGTAGATTGTGTAGAACAGCTTCTTTTGAATGCTCTGTCTTCCCAGAGAAAGATGTCCTGGAACCAAGGCACGCATATTACTGTAATTAAATAGCATGCAGGCCAGACGGTGGCTCACGTCTGTAATCCCAGCACTTCAGGAGGCGGAGGTGAGAGGATTACCTGAGTGCAGGGGTTCAAGACCAGCCTGGGCCACTTGGCAAGACCTCATCTCTACAGTAAGTTAAAAAAATTTGCCAGGCATGGTGGCGCACACCCGTAGTTCCAGGTACTTGGAAGGCTGAGGTGGAAGGCTGTGGTGGCCGTGAATGACAACAGAGACTCCAACTCAAAAAATAAAAATAAACAGCATGCAAGTCCTGGCACACACCATCCCGGCATGACACCAGTAGACAGCAGAGACACAGGTTGCCTCGTGCATCTGCTCTATATTCTAGGTTCAACCAAGGTCACTGGAGAAAAGGTAAAACCCGCAGAGCCACGTATCTCACATCCACACGGTTTCACTTCTCTTGATAGGATGAAAGAACTGAAGTCTGTTGGCAAAGGAAAGAGGCAGGTGAGCAGGGAAAGATGGAAGAAGGGTAGGCAAGAAAGGAAGAGGCAGTCCGATCTCCCAGCTGGGGGAAAGAACATTCAGACTGGAGGTGGCAGACTCTGCTGACCTGAGAGCCAGCCTCCACAGAGCCTCAGCACAACCACAAGCAAAGTCTCCTTCACTTCCACAGCCAAGGGCAATAGGCACCATCATGGGTTTGAGATCACCCAGTGTTAACAACGCAAATCTAAATGTGATCTCCAAGTGGTGGCTGCAAACAAGCCCATGTGGGAAACACTCAAAGAATCTGGGGACTGGGCCCCAAAGCCTGGGAATGCAGCGATAAAACTCAATCACATCAGCATTCTGTGAGGCCAGAGAGAACCATGGTAGCCTGAGTTGGTTACCCCCCAAACCACCGTGTGTAAGTTCTGTCTCCCCGAAGCAAGTTACTCTGATTTATGAGCCGAATTTTTTTTTTTCACTCCCTCACCCAGGGTGGAATGCAGGGGCACACTCACAGCCACCCCAGTGTCGACCTGCTGGGCTCTGGGAATCCTTCCACCTCAGCCTTCCAAGCAGCCGGAACTACAGGCACACGCTACCATGCCCAGCTAATTTTTTATTTTTATTTTTTATAATTGTTGAGAGGAGGTCTCACCAAATTGCCCGAGGTGGTCTTGAACCCGCGGGCTCGCGCAATCCATTCATCTTGGCCTCCCAAAGTGCTGGGATTACAGGTTGAGCCACCTAGTCCAGCCGTGAGCTGATTTTTCTAGAAGAATCTGGGGTCTAAAGGCATTTAAATGACTTGGCCAAGAGAAAACACCGGAAATCAAGCAGTCACTTTTCAGACAGACTCTGTTCCGTGAGGAGTTAGAGAGGGCCAGTGGGTCTGGCTGTGCCTGAGCCCAGCAACTCAGGGCCGCCGTGTCCCCCAGAGGGTGGGCACAGGGAGGTCCTGCATCTCGCACCTGCCACGGGAGGCTCTCTACTCCCCAACACAACACTCCCCTGGCCTTGACAGCAGCACCGCCCACCTCCTGGAGACAAGACACTCCTCGGCCCTCTCCCACATATGATTTCCTCATGTGTCCATTTTAAGGAGCTAACTTTTTTGTAGACAGAGGAGGAGAAAGCTCCCACATGGAAAAACTCACACCCCAAGGAGGAACAAAGAATGGGTCATTTGAGTACTTGCTGAAAGAAGACAAGTACAAGAGTGACTGGGAGGAGAAGATGTCTTGTCAGCTATGAAAGTTAACAGGAACACCCCACCCCCCACCCTGCATTCTTCTGGAGCAGGAGGGCAGCCCCTGGCTGGTGCAGGCCTCACACAGGGCGGACCCCCAAGGTAGGAGAGGAGCCCAGGAAGGGGAGGGAGCACCATGGTGGTTTGCAGGAGCTCCACCTCTGGGAATGGATTTGATGTCAAGTGTCAGCAAGTAAATTGCTATTGGCTTCTCAATAAGCAGCAGTAGTGAGTTAAGTGTTTCCCCGTATTGTGCAGGCTCTCACAGACTCAATACGGCAGTATTGACAGCACAATCACACGGTAATCCAGGGTCCTCTAATGCCTACACTTCCTCAATGAAAATACACTTTCCACTTGGACATCAGCCCATTAGCTTTGGGCTGGAATCTCTGGCCTCCCTTCCTCCCTTCCTCCCTTCACCAACCACCCCCGGCCCACGGAACTGGCATCTGCCCCCGGACGCCCCGGCCAACATGAACATCACAGCCAGAGTACCATCAGGGTCCAACCCAAAAGATAAACATTCAGAGACCTACAGGAAAAGGCCTGCTCTCTCCATCTATAAATCACGGGTGGGAAGGAAAGAAAAGTGATCCAACTCTTTAAGGATAAAAATCTCAGCAGTCACTGAGAAAAATTGATGTTCCCTTGCAAGGCAAAAGATGTCTGCTCTGGGAACACGCACGCCTTCAAGTTTTCGGAGAAATTCAAACTTTGCCCAACATGACACAGGACCGAGACAAGTTACACGATGACCTCCACAAAGCTCAACCTACCATGCCAGATGTGATGCTCTCGTAAGGACAATCTCCATGTCCTAGCAGTCTCAGATGGGCTGACGCAGTAGAGGGTCTGCTCATTTAATAGTAAACACTTTGCAAACGCAAGCTACATTTCAAAACCACTTCTCATTCATTGTCATTTGACTTCCAGAATACCCTGGAATAGGCAGGGGCAAGATTTCGTTACAGAGACCAATGAAATAGAAGGTAAAGGAAGGTAAGTGACTAAGCCAAGGTCACACAGTTTGCTAGCAATAAGTTTGAGACTAGAACCTAGATCAGGGTTTGGCACACTCTTTCTGTAAAGAACCAGGGAAATATTTCAGGTTCTTTAAGCCACGTGCCCTCACTGCAACTATTCAACTACATCACATTTTAGCACAAAAAGAAGCCACAGACAAAACACACACGAACAAGCATGGCTGTTTTCCAGTAAATATTTAGAGACACAAAAATGAATTTCACATATTTTCAAATGCCACAAAATATTATTCATCTTTGAATTTTTTCCCCATCTACAAATGTAAAAACCACCGGGTACAATGGTTCATGCCTGAAATCCCAGCAGTTTGGGAGGCTGAGGTGGGAGAACTGCTTGAGCATGGGAGTTCAAGACCAGCCTGGACAACATATCAAGACTTGTTCTCTACAAAAAAAAATTAGCTGGGTGTAGTGGCACACCCCTGCAGTCCCACCTACTCAGGAGGCTGAGGGAGGAGGATCGCTGGAGCCTAGGAGGTGGAGGCTGCAATGAACTATAATTGTGCCACTGCATTCTATCCTGGGTAACAGAGTGAAACCCTGCCTTGAAAAAATAAATAAAAGGCCGGGCATGGTGGTTCACACCTATAATCCCAGCACTTTGGGAGGCTGAGGTAAGAGGATTGCCTGAGCTCACAGGTTCGAGACCAGACTGGGCAACTTGGGGAGACTTCATCTCTACAATAAATCAAAATATTAGCCAGGTCTGGTGGTGCGTGCCTGTAGTTCCAGCTACCTGGAAGGCTGAGGCTGAAGGATCTCCTGAGGCCAGCAGGTCGAGGCTGTGGTGGCATGCTACTGCACTCCAGCCTGGGCAACAAGTGAGACTTCAACTCAAAATAATAATGATGATGATAATAAATAAATAAATAAATAAATACAAATCACTATTGGTTAGCAGCAGACCATACAAAGATCAGCACTGGGTCAGATCTAGAACACTGCAAAGCCAAAAAGACAAACCATAATCTTCCTCAGGCTCATGACAATTTTAACAACTTTGTAGTCCAGTCAAAACAGCTGAACTATCAAACGCCAAGCAGAAAACCAGGGCTCCAGGTATTCAACAGCAATACAGTTGCATACCCATAGTAGGCAGGCTTCAGTGGAAACAATGCCTTTTTATGGGAAATGTGCACAAATTTTAAAGTAACTTTCCATAAACACGTGTGTACCACATGCCCAGGCTACCCTGGCTTCACACTCTAACTGCAGAAACCATTCGCAAAACCAGCACGTGAAGAGTCCTCCTCAAATGTAGTGGTGAGGGGAGTGGCATCCCTCCCTCCTTCCCCCTGTCCCCACCACCAGGATGGAATTTGGGTCTGTGTTCCCTAAGAAGAAATCTGGCCAGAGAGGGGTTAATGCCCTTCCTGGCTGGGATCTGATAAATGGCTGTGCAGAAAGCAGGTTCCCTCACTTTGAGATATGATGTCACTAACCTTTATTGATCCACTATCAGAGAACTTTGCTTATCTCTCTCCTGTGATATACTGCCCCTCCTGTGCTCAACTAGTGTTTAATACACTGCCGGGTGCCTCGCACTCCTCATCGCTCAACACTGCAGAGGAAGGCTGCCACGGGGACAATATTTTACAGCCAGGCCTTGCCAGCACAGACATCTCTCAGAGTCGGGGGATGCCAGCACCCACGTCCCCATCTCCTTCCAACGGCTGCCAAGGCCCTCCCAGACACACCTTGACAGTGGGTCAGGGAAGAACAAGACGGAACGTGGTCCTCTGAGACCCTCTTGCATCTCTTTTTTTTACTTCATTTCATTTTATTTTATTTTTTTAAGCAGAATTCCAGTCCCAAGTTTCCCCCACCAATTTTCCTACCGTGAAAAGACAACCATCAGCCAACCCTGCCCATGTGGGAAAACGTAAGCACCTCCAAGTCAGATCGCCTATTTAGAAAAATGAGCTTCCTGTTTTTCTCTTTCCATGGTCTCAAGACCTCGGGCCACCAGGAGGTGGAAAACACTATCCATCAAGGTGCCACACAGTCATTCAAGAAGAATCATGCCAGGAAGAAAGCCAGAGAACAGACCCAGGTGTGGCCAGGCAGGCTCAGATTCCAAAAGATAACAGAGTTCCACGGCCCGGGGCAGTGTGATGCTGAAGCTGCCACACACGGGGTTTGGGGTTGGTTCCTCCCTCCTGCCAACCCACAGGCAAAGTGTACACCAGGCCCAGCCTGGGCCACACCCAAGGGTGGGGAGAGCCCACAAGTGTCAAAAGACAGGGGGAGATAGTTACAACTCAAGACACACAACTTCATCCTAAACTCAAACACCTTCGAGGGATTCTCAAGCTAGGCCAAGACCCCAGCTGTTGGCCCCTGCGGGGGGGGGGGGGCAGTGACCAGGGCTTTGCTTCTCCCACCCTATCCCTGGGAACCGGAACAGTGGGCTGCCCAGAGAAAGTCAGCAGGCCCTTCCACCGCCCTGGGGCACCCAGAATTTGCCTAATTGAACATTAACAAGTTGCTACAATAAAGTTCCTCTGTTGTGAGCAGAGAAACCTTTTCGGCAACAACAACAGAAGTCTTGTTACAAACTGCTCTCAAAGCCAGGCTTCAGCCTAGACAGGTGTGAACAAGATTTAAACACCTCCTACAATACAATGCAGTCCAAACAAAGGGGAAAGTCAATCCCAACCTCCTGGGGTTTCTCCTTGTCTAACATCTTCTTCACTCACCCAGCCCCGGGGAGCCAAGGGAAGGTGTGGAGAGGCTGCGTGCAGGCCCAGCTGTGGCGGAGACTTCCCCACCGCTGTCCAAGGCCTTCTTTGCTGCTTGAGTCACACGGCATCTTGGCCGCCCTCGGGGTATCCTGCAAGACCTTGGTGAGGAAGCGAGGCCTTTCAACAGCTCACACCTGCTCCTGGCCCCAATGTCCCTTCTGTGGCTTCCCAAACTCAGCCAACCCCACTGGCAAGCTTCCCATATTACATGACCTGGCATCTCCATCACCTTCACCCCCTTGAGAGGTAAGAAGAAGAAGGTAGAGCAAGAAAGGGGACAATTGGAAACACTCTCCAGTCCCTGGGTCCCAGCTGTTCTTTCTGCTAAAGGGGATGGGCACCTCCCAACACCTCCTTCCTTAGAATACAGGAGAGGAGTTAGAACTCCAGGATTGGATTTTTCATTAGGAAAAAAATTTTGAGTGATGCCAGAGATAGAAACACATGAGAAGTGTGTGTTGGACAAGGGACGGAATTATCCTTCCCATTGATTTTCCGCTCTGGAGTATTAGAGAGAACACAGCATTTATCTGGAGATTTCTTCCCAAAGCCAACCACATAAACGGGACTTGAAAGGAGTTTATCGGACCAGCGATTTGCTCACGCCACCATCGGCAAAATGGGAATCCCGGCAGGAGACTCCATCAGCCCCACTGTCCCTGCATGGACATCTTTAAGCAGTGTTGTAATTACTGGACTTCAAACCAGTGGCAAAGAGACCAGAGACAGCAGTGGCAGAGGGAGACCACGGGCAACAGTTACAATGGACCAAGAATTAATTTTCTCCCTCATCCCTCTACTCCTATGAGGAGAATGCAAAATGACAGCAAAACAAACCCAAAACAAGCAGTGGGCACCTATGCAAGCTTCCCATGCCTCCTAATTCTTGGCACTCTTCATTCATCTTTTTATTTTTATATTTTGAGTCGGGGGGTCTCACTCTATTGCTCAGGCTGGAGTGCAGTGGCATAATCACAGCTCACTGCAGCCTTGACCTCCTGGAGTCAGACAATTCTCTCACCTCAGTCTTCTGAGTAGCTGGGACTATAGGTGTGCACCCCACAGCTGGCAAATTTTTTTATTTTTTGTAGAGATGGGGTCTTGTTATGTTGCTTAGGCTGGTCTCAGATTCCTGGGCTCAAGCGATCTTCCTGCCTCAGCCTCCCAAAGTTCTGATGTTACAGGTGTGAGCCACCACACTTGGCCATTTCTGTCCTTTTCCATAAATGCTTGAGCATGATTTATTTTTATAAATGATAAGCACTAATAACTCAACTTTTACTCCAGGCTCCCATTCTCTGCCAGTGCAAGGGAAAGACCGCCCACAATTTGTTTAAGTGGAAGACAGCCATAAAATATACCAGGAGAGCCCCCAAGACCAGCTATTCTCAACTCTCTCCACTTCCAATCTTGGAGCCCACCCAAGGGTAAAAAAGTGCCCCACAGATGTGTACGTGACCACCACAATGGAACTTATTTTCCAGGAATTTTTATGAATGAAACTTGTAGCAGATCCAATGGGAGAGAGGTTAAGTGGGCTCATTCTCTTCCACGCTGTCTCTTCTCCTCCAGATAGACAAGGCAAGTGCCCCCAGTCCCACGGAAGGGGAGCAGCCCACCCACAACAATACAAAGGTTCAAAGGCTCGAGTTTTCTTTCCAGGTAGCTTGGAGGATGTAATTGGTGAGGCAGGAGATTAGAAATATCGGCAGCCTCTAAGTAAGACTTTAATTTACTGGCAGATCAATAGAGCCGGGGTTATATTGGCAAAGTGTCTACAGCTCTATTGACTCACGCAATGCCTCTTATCAATTCATCAGAAATCTGGAAGTCAGAAGATATTGTTTGAAGGGAAAAGAGGAAAAAAGAAAAAAGAAGAAACAGGAAGCACGAGGCAAGAGTCAGAGCAGTTAGAAACTGGAGTCCCCAGTGACGAACTTGGTGCTAAGAGTTTTACACCAACGTGTATTCTGCAAAGGAGGCCAACTCGACATGTTCAGAGTTAACGAACTGCCTTCCACACCCTCCGACCTGCCCACATGATTGCATTTTCCAAAACCCTGTATTGTGGGGAGATGGAGAATCCCTACAAAAGCAGAAGTGACATTCTGGTTTTGTTGTGGGGTTTTTTTGTTTTTTAGCAAGAAGTAATTCCTTCCTTTGGGTTCAGTGCTACTGGTCCAAGTGGCAGGTGGTCCATATATCTGCCCCTTCTTCCCCCCACCCCGCCTTTGTGTGTGTGTGTGTGTTTTCTACTCTCCACTCTACCTCAGCCAGAATTCTGACTCTTAGCATCTTTTCACCATAAAAAATTTTTTTTAATAAAAGGGATATTTATCCCAGCATCCTGACACTCCCAAGAGGTCCCAAGGATCTATCAGACTAGCAATGGCACTTGGTCTAAAGACATGTAAAGACAATATACATAAGCTCTATAAATCATCACACAAGGATATGCTAAAGTTTTCACAAATAATTAATCTTCATCGGAAAAGGTTTTGAAATATCCCAGGTAGCCGATAAGAAAGTCAGGAGGAAAAGTAAACATTAACACTTCACCAGACCACGTCCATGAAGGAGGGACACAGGAAGACACGTGTGCCCAAATGTTTCTGGCCAAAAACTCTACAGGGCAGGTAGGGTGAGAGAGAGAATCCTTGGTGGAGCATTCCAGTCATCAGGAGGCCAAAAGGGAAAAGCGATTTTCCTTGGTCTGGAGGAACCACAACCTGCTCTGGACGATTCATTTTGGTCCCTGCCTCATACAACAAATTTCTGCTTAATTGCTGTTTTGCATTTTGTTGAGACATCGAGTAAACAGTACTTAAATGTTTCCAGACAAAAACAATAACTCACTAATGACTAAGGCACTGCTAATTAAAATGACCCCGTGATGGCGTGACTGGACTCCAAGCCACCACAGCAAACAGAACTACCCAGGCCTTGAATGCATCAACCAGAACGCAAGCGTACAAGGTGGAGGATGTTCCACTCCTTCCTCTGAGGGTCACAATAACCCTCTGGCTGAAAAGAAGGGAGCCCCTTGCTGGAACAGGGGGAGGTGGCCAGGGGTGTGGAGTGAATGGGAGGAGTCGGGGGGGGATGGCTGCGTGGAGGGCACTGAGATTTCAGAGGGAATGCTGTGCCCCAGTTGAATGTACATTCTAGAACTTTGTGGGTAAGCGGTCTGGCGTCACCTCAAGACTTCACAAGCTCGTAAGGGCCCCTCTAAAGGGGGAAAAAAGTGTCTTATTCTAGTGGAGAGAAAACAAGATGTGTTGAACTGGCCAAACAGACCTTTTCCTAGTTATCATACTTCTTACAGAGACGAGGGCCCCAATGCATACGTTCCCAATTATCCTTTAAAAAGAAGAAAGATTCAGAATGAAACAAAGGTGCATGCCACCACCTGACCAGCGCAGTGGTCACACTCCACAAGTGCTTGTGATAAAGTCATGGGAATCTAAGAAACTTTTTCTCCCCAAGCAAAGATCAAAATAAGCAGACTTCCCTAAGGAGAAACTTGTCCTCTTCTGCGCTCTTAAACTTTTAGTCCTACTGATGGGGGCCTCCCAACATCACATTTTAAAGTTCAGGATTTAAAAAGAAAGTAAGCAAGAAAAGAGAAAAAGGAGGCACCCCCAAGTCCTCAGGCTTGTGAAGGACTTTTCTCTTCCTCCTCCGGGCAGGTTAAAGACCTGCTAGTTAGCAACGGGAGGGAGTTGGGGAAAGTCATTGGAACCGCAGGGGCCTAATACCCATTTGTATTCACACTCAGACCCTTTAAGGATATAAAACCAGAGAGGTTGAACTGTTTACATTCACCTAATGCTCAAGTAAACAAATCAGAGCAGGAGTGGAGGGGTTTCCGGGCGGGGCTGTGGCCAGGCCCCCCGGGCGGCTGGAGCAGGATGGGGGAGGAGGAAGGTTGACACTGCCACTTCTCAGTGCAGAAAACAGAGGCACTGCTCTCTTCCCAACCCACCCAAGTTTCTCCCCATGCCTTGACCACACAGCCCATCTAGATTCTGACCCCTGAGGCCATGGAAGCCTCAAACAAAGCTCCAAGAAGCCCCTCACCCAGGCCAGCAGGAGGGCACAGAGAAGGGGATCCAGCAGCGCATTCTAAACCACTAGCCTGAAAAAGGGAGGCCTGAGCGCCGGCATCTCCATAGAAAAGAAACTTTGGCTGACACATGCCACCTTGCCCCACTCCCGGAGTCCCCGGAGTTCTGCCAGCACCCCCATACAATCCACCATGGCCTTGGAAAGAGGACAGAAAAGGAAAAGCCTAGCCAAGCACATGGAGGGGATGGGGTTAAATACCCAGTGTCTGACTGAGGAATAAACTTCCCCCTCCTTCCAGGCGCCTCCAAGGGTCAGTTCTCAACAACTATTGTTATTCAAGAACTACAATCTTGGAAGAACCCCGGGCACCACCGGGTCTTGACAGAAGAGAACTAGGAGCTGCTTGGTATCCCAGCACAAGGCCTGATCATATCCTCTAAAACATGAACAGTTTCAGCTTGACTGGGGGAAGGGGGTGGGGGCTGGCACTCCTTTTAAATGCAGATTTGAACTTTTCACCCGGGGTCAGACAGCTGCGATGCTCTGTCCCCAGCAGAGGCCGGCGCCGGGGCCCCTTCCACCTCACACTTTCACAGTTTTTTTCCTGCCTGCCCAGGAGGCCAGCCTGTTAAAGGAATTCGATACCTTCCCTCCCTCCAGACCCAAATCCACACCCACTTCTCAGCTTACCGGGGGCACAAATCCCACTGGCATCCTGGAGGAGACCCTGGACTCGGCAGAGACTGGCTCGGCGCCCAGGGAACAGGTATGGTTAAGGGAAATTGTTCTCATCTCATGCATTGGCTAAGGACTGCTAAGATCAACAGTGAGAAGACACCAAGACTTCACCTGCTCTGAAAGAAGCATCTTTCTGCAGGATGGGTTTTACGGTGGTTCTTTCTACCAGAAGGGCACCTCTCCTTGTTATATTACTAAGAAGAGCTGTAATGTTAGTAAGGCTTAAGTCATCTGGCTTTGAGAGGAAATCACTTCTTGGGTGAACAAGAGAAAACCAGTAACAGCATTTTATTTATTTATTTATTTATTTTTGAGTTGGAGTCTCACTCTGTCGCCCAGACTGGAGTGCAGTGGCCGCTCCCAGTCACCGCAGCCTCAACCTGCTGGGCTCCGGTGATCCTTCCGCCTCAGCCTTCCTAGTAGCTGGAACTACAGGCACGCACTACCACGCCCGGCTAATTTTTTTTTTTTTTTTTATTGTAGAGATGAGATCTCACCAAGTTGCCCAGGTGGATCTCGAACCCGCGGACTCAGGCAATCCACTCACTTCAGCCTCCCAAGGCACGGGATTACAGGCTGAGCCACCGAGCCTGGCTGTAAGAGCATTTAAAAAGAAAAAAGTCTAGGCTGGGACTTCACCCTCTATTATACCCTTCATCATCATGGGCAAGGCTGTTTCTGATTTTTCCTTATCACCCTATTCCCCTCCATTTTTCCTCCTCCAACCAGAGAGGCCCCGTGGCCTCAGACTAGGGAAAGAGTCTTCCATTCTGTGGCATCAAGGTACTTCAAAGGCCAGATGTGGTGGCTCATGCCTGTAATCCCAGCACTTGGAGAAGCTGAAACAGGAGGACTGTTAAGCCCAGGAGTTCCAGACCAGCCTAGGCAACATAGTAAGAACCCGTCTCTATAATCAATCAATCAACCAATCAATAATTCGAGAAGACAGAAATCCAAATAAACACGGAAAGAAGGAGAGACCTCACTGCTGTTGGGGCTCGTGATCTCGCCAACAGCAGTGCCTGTAACTCTCATCGGGGGGGGGTCCTCAGAACCTCCAAAAGAAAGTCCCCTCCAAGCAAAGCACCACCTGGTCCCTTCCAACCAGCCTGGAAGCCTGTGTGACGTTAGAAAGGACAGCATGAGTAAGAGAAACCACACTGATTACCTACAGGTGGAAGGTTCTAGAGTCACACCTACCCTCCTGCCACAAACTAGTAGAACCCACCATGGAGAAGGTGAAATGGTGATGTCTAAAGGTCCCTTGCAGCACTGTCTGCGATTTCGGGAATACACATACAGCAAGAAGCCTGTTGTAATAAGCACGCCAGCACTCACACAAATGAAAGCTGCCCTGTTCCCTGAGGGTTTGGCCCACACCTTGCTGGTATTCAGCCTCTGGAAAGGCTTTCAGAATCAGGTGAACACCTCCACCTCCCACCTGGGCCCCAGGAAGCAGTATATAAGACACTGGCACACCAGCATCACATGTCTGCCCCCTAACAACCCCATGACCATATTAGGGGAGCCAGGGACTTCTAACCAAGCATGCTATATGCATACTCAGCCTGTACCCCCGAACCACAGTTAATGAGAGCAACTGATCACAGGGGTGATGACTGACTCAGCTCTATCCACTGTCTCAGAAGAGCCCAGGGCTGCATCCTTTTATTCCAGACCGGCCCCATCCATTAAAGCCACAGAGCCTAAGAAATGTGGCTAGTCAGGTTGAAGATGTGTTGCAAGTGTAAAAATACACATAGGATCTTGGAGATTTGACACAAAAAAGAATGATGTAAAACACCCCATTAATAATTTTCTTTATACTGATTGCATGGTAAAATGGTGACATTTTGGATATACTGGGCTAAATAAAATATATTATTAAAATTCATTCTGCCTGTTTCCTTTTGTTTAATGTGACCAACAGAGTAGGTTAAATGACCTATGTGGCTCACATTGCAGATTCAGGCAGGAATAAGTATTCTCAGATATGACTAGGACAGCTTTTTCTTGTCTATCTTAAACATCTCCCTAAAGCTATAGTGTACTGAGTCCTCAGTGATACTTCTAATTGGGCTGAATAGTCTTAGTATTCAAATAACTCACCCCCAAATTGCATGTATAAATTAAGAAAAAAGGTGGGGTCAGCTGTGCATCTAGAAGCTAAGTCAAGCTCAGCAGAGTGGCACAACTCTTCCAAACAAAATGTTATCCGTTGCTTCCGAGGCCTATGGTGTGCTTTAAAAAAAATACTAAGTCTTCATGTATTGTGGTTTAATACAAGGATTACCCACTAGGCTTATCTAGTAGTTGGTTCGTCTCCTACCATCAAGAGTAGAGTTCTCCTTTATAACTGCCCTTCCATAAAATACACCCAGCAGGATGGTGGACACACACACACACACACACACACACACACACCCTGCAAGTGGGAAAGGAAGGGGGGGGAAGGCACAGACAACACAGATGTGGCCCCTTTCCTATTAGAATATCCCTATTCTGCCACCAGGGATCACAAGGCCAGTCTCATTTCTCTATGTAAATGAACTTTTTAGCCACCTCCTCAAAGAAGAAAAGCTGCACAGATGCGGAAGGCCCATCCCGGGGCACACAATTACAGCCATTTGCATTCCTCCAGCAGCCGGATTAGCACTGGAATGTGCGCTGCAGCTTTGTGGGGGGAAAGGAGTTTAGGAAGAAAGGAATGGGGGGGGTGTTTCTCCCTGGTCTGTCCATCCAAAGCTCTATGATACACTTCCACTTCTGAGAGAGTCAGAAAGTGGAAATAACTCCTGCTCAAGCTTTCTAAAGAGGGGGAGGTTGAAAAGTCCTGGGGGAGGGGGCGGAGGCCGAGGGAGGAGGAAAGGGAGGGGTGAGGGTGGCAGGAGGGAGGGGGAGGGGGACCGCGTCTATTAGGGGAACTGCCCCTCCTGGCGCTTTGATCCCCTTGGTCGGTCGCTAGGAGAAACCAACTTTTCTCCTTGGGTTAATCAAAACCAAATTACTCAGGAATGTGGCAGGACAGGTCTGAGCTTCCAGGTCCCTTTGTCTTTGAGGATTGAAAATGAAAAAATAAATTTTTTAGAGCAGATGGCAGTGGTTACGGGATAGGGAGAGTGGAGGGTCTGAAGGAAACTAGACCACACCTCCCGCCCTCCAAAAAAAGGTACCTGCAAACTTCCTACTTCAATCTGTCCACAGAGAAGTCACTTTTGTAGATTAAGTCCAAAACTCAGATAAACCTTCCATTTCATCCTCACTACTGTTCAAGTAAGAGAACCTCCCCCGCCAAACTATTCCTTGTTGAAGTACAAATTAATGATGCGAGGCTGGGCACGGTTGAGACCAGCCAGGGCAACACAGCTAGATCTCGTCTCTACAAAAAAAAAAAAAATTAAATTAGCTGCTGTGGTGGCACACACCTGTAGTCCCAGCTACTTGGGAGGCTGATGTGGGAGGACCACTTGAGCCCAGGTGGTCAAGACTGTAGTGAGGCATGATCGTGCCGCTGCTCCCCAGTCTAGGCAAAAGAGTGAGAGCCCCAACTCAAAAAAAAAGAAATTATGCAAGACTTTAAGACTCACTCAAGTGTCACAATCCCATTATTAAAAGCAAAGTTCACGCTAGCTCAAGAACACTTCTTTTAAACACAAAGCTCGGGAGTATTTCTTTTCCTCCAGTGTAAGGCTCTTCCTTGGGAATACTGGGGTAGTGAAGAAAGCACCCAGTCGCTATTCAAAAGCATCAATGAAATTCCATGGCGACTGTAAAATCTTGGATCTCTTTAAGTTATAAGAAAGGCAGTCTTCAGGGAATGGCTCTGGGAAGGGATGGAAGAGCCCACTAGGTGACACAAGACACCACTGCTCATCTGTTGTCCAGAAAAAGCTAGGAACCTGCCACCCAGAGCTGTTCTGTTTACTAGGAAAGTGTGCTGGGTGTGCTGGCCAGCCCGGCGACAGTTTCAGTAAGAGGCAACAGGAAAAGGCTGACCTCAGAGATGAAAGAAACCTGGGCTCCAGCTATATTAAGGCCTCCCCACCTCCTCCCTGGCTCACAGCTCTGGCAGGCTTGGGGTGCTGTACAAGACACAGGCCTTTACTCCAGGCTTCTAGAAGCTCTAGAACGCAATACCCCAGTATACGTTATCATTAGGGGACCATAAGGAGTGACACAGCCCAAGGCACCCAGTGGCAGAAATATGAACAGCTCTTTGTGTATTACAAAACGCTGCTGTGTTCACTACAAAACCTGGTCAACCCCCATGCACCCCCTCAAAAAAAAAAAAAAAGATAAAATAAACAAACAGAGCACCACCAAGTTAAGCTACAGAGCCTGGATTCGAAAGATAAGTGAAGCCAACACAGCCCTGACTACCAGCTTGCCGTAAATTGTAACTGGCCCCAGGCATCCGGTTATCTGGGAGGTTGCACTAAAGTAACTTTTAAAATACTCTTCACCTTATCTTTAAGCCCAGTCAAACACACACATACATCACCCGTCTTAGATCTCGGCCATTAGTATTCCATTTAGACTTTCCAAAGCAAGGTCATCCCAGTAGGCTCTTCCCCTATTTCCGGCCACAGCTGTGGACTTTCACCCCCTTGTCCAACAAAAGGGACCTTGTACACAAAATTAACCCAAACCATTCGTCTGTGTGGTGTGAGAGAGTACACTGAGCTCTCGGAATATTTACCCTCCTTCCAGGCTCAGCACAGGGTGCTGTCCAGAGATCCTCCTCCATAGAGGCCGGGGGAGTTTCCCCAGAGATTAGAGGCCTAGCCCCTCAGCCTTGGCTGGGTAGCTGCAGCTGTGCAGTGCAGCCAAGGCCCTACCTTTAAGAGAATAAACAAAAAGTCCTTTTTTTTGGAGATAGAGAAGAAAAAACTTTCTCCCTAACTCAGTAACTGTAGAAAATGCCTTGGCTTCATGGCTGGAAAGGATCAGAATCATCCTTGAGCTGAACTGTCCAACATGGCGGCTGCTACCCACACATGGCTCCTGAGGGCTGGAAATGTGGCCAGTCCCAAGTAGTGAAAGAAAAATGTCATGGCAATACCACGGGTTGCCTAAAATGCCTATTTCAAACTCCGTTCCACCTGTTTCTTTTGACGTTTCACGAACTTGACTACTAGAAAATGTACAACTGCAAACAGGACTTGTCTCCTCTTTCTCCTGGACAGCACTCTAAAGAATGAAAATGTTCCCGCTTCAAATGTTTGCCCATTACTGTGCCCTAAAGGAAAGATTCTTAATTTTTCAATGCTAAAAAGATCACCATAAAATTATGCAAATAGCAACAGCTGCTATCAGGTTAAATCACAAACTCAGGCTACTCAACTCCTATGCAAAGACTCCCACATGGCAGCAAGTGTCTGACTTGGAGGAGGGGCCAGGAACCCAGCCACTTTTTTTTTTAATCCAGGAGAAACAAATGCAACCTCTATCCCAGGGAGTGATCTTGACCTCCCCAGGAAACAGTGGGCAGTTCTTGGAGTCAATTTTTGACTGTCACATCGGAGGAGAGGGTGCTACTGGCATCTAGTGGGGAGATACCAGGGACACTAATGCCCTACAGGCCAGGCGTGGTGGCTCACACCTGTAATCCCAGCACTTTGGGAGGTGGAGGCGAGAGGATTACCTGAGCCCAGGGGTCCAAGACCAGCCTGGGAAACTTATGGAGACCTAGTCTCTACAATAAATAAAAAAATTAGGTGGGTGTGGTGGTGCACACCTGTAGTTCCAGCTTCTTGGAAGGCTGAGGAGGAAGAAATTGTCCAAGCCCAGCAGGTGGTTGAGGGAGATGGGCGAGGGCAACAGGAGCCAGGGCAACAGACAGCAGGTGAGGCAGCGGTGGCCATGAGCATGCCACTGCACTCCAGCCCGGGTGACAGAGCGAGACTCTGACTCAAAATACATATAACAAGCAAATAAATGTCCTACAATGAACGAGATGGCCCATCTCCCCCAAAAAAGAATCATCCCCAAATGTCAACAGTCGAGAATCCACTAGGTCCAAGGTACACTCAAGCACACTTTTATTACTCAGATTGCCAGGGACGGGGGCTGGAGGGGACCTTTCTTGGCAAAATGCCTTCTCAGGGTTCAGAACTGGTCCTAAGTTTTAGTGGCATAAACAATGTGGGAAAATGAAAAAAGAATAATGTAAAAACTAGAATCACATTCTCAAGAGACTAATGGCTGAGGGTCCAGGGTCAACATATCTGGTCATCTCTGTTTTTAAAGCTAGTGGGTAAAAGTGAGGCTTAAAACTCAGAGGAACTTCAGTTGCCCCCCCCCCAACAAAAGGATGCCTCTCACGAAGGGTCCGAACAGGGGGATGCCTAACCACACAGCGAGGCCCAGGTTCCAGTGACAGGCAACAGAGCAGGAAAGGAGCTGTGACCAGCCTGCAGGTACAGGAAGGAGCCAGAGCAACAGACAGAGGAGGCAAAGACAGGAAGAGCGCGATGTGGAATGAGAACAGCCCTGCCAGGCTGGGAGGCAATGCACAAGGGTGGGGGGAGGAGGCCCATGATAATTAACTCTGCAAGTTGATAGTATTTGCATATAAATGCCTCCACAAATCACTACAAACAAGCCAGGACAAGTCAGGCCTATTAGCATATACAAGCCAGCCTGGGAAGGCCTCTCTAGGTGGGTCATTGAGTGGGCTGCTCACTTTAGAAGGCCGCCTGCCGGCTGGGGGCGAGGAGGAACAGGACTAGGAGAGGGCTGGGGAGGACGGGGGACACTGTATCTATCTCAGACCCCTTCACTCCTGAGCCCGGTCGCAAGATGTCAAAGGGGTTGGCTTTATTTCCAGCCCATGGGGAAAGAGCTGAGGACCTTCTAGTTTATTTCTTCCAGGATGGTGAGGAGAAAGGCAGCAAAGCCATGAGGAGGAAAGGAAGAACTAGGAAGAACACGAGGCTGGGAACTGATGTTTGCAGCGGGCCTGCTCAGTATACTAAGTACCACGAAGCCTTGTTTTCTATTTCATTCACTTAACACTACAAATGTAGGGTATGTATTACACCCATTTTACAGATGAAAGAAGTGAGGCTCACAGAGGTTAAATGACTGGTCCAAAGTCACATAGCTTGGGCCTCACACCAAGGAGGATAAGGACCTACGACACAGTGAGGGGCAGAGGTCACCCTTCCCAAGAGTGGGCTTTTCTGATTTGACACTGAGTGGGAACAGAGGCCCCCTTTCGGGGGATGATTCACAAGCAGAGCTCCAGTGCTGAACCAGGCCCAACCCTGTTCTATTTTGTAATTATTCCATCCCTTCAACCTATGAGGGAGGCCACACCTCCCGTCCAGTTAAGACATGCGGGAGTCTGTCCCGAGATTTCCTCAGTCGCCCAGTTTCTCCACTGTCTGGACACTTCTTATAGTGTCCCCAGCAAGGGCCACCTACATTGACAGTTCTTTCCCAAAAGGCTTGTAAAAGTTCTCTGCTTTCCCCAAAGATACCTCTGGGTTTCACACCTGCTGAAGGAAAAACCAGCTTCAACGTCCTCTTTGAAAAAGGTGTGCAGGGGTAGGGGGAACTCTACTATTTTCACTTTTTGACCTGGATTATATCTTTGAAGCGAATAAAATACCATCTCATGGAAAAGTAAGCAACATGGGCACAGGTAGCACACGTCCACACAGTCAGGTACACAGACTGAAAATCTTCGATGCACATCTCAGCAATAATTACTCATGGAATAAAATTAAGGGACACTCTTTGAGAATCTGGCAGAAGAGAGATGGCATTTAAAGGCAGCTGCTTTGGTAGTGACATCAACCTCCTGCCACGTACACTGAATCTACGGGCCGCTTCTGAAGCATCCAAAAGTGGACTTGCCACTTTAACCATGATGCAGACACTCCACAGAGAAATAATGGGGCTGTTACAAGGCAAGCAAAAACCACTCCCCCAACCAGCCAAATGCACATTAAGAAGCAAGGCCCTGAGCCAAAGAGCATTTTAGGAAGCAAGGTCTGAAACGGTGGAAGAGACTTGCATTGTTTCTTGAGCAGTTAAGAAAAATTGTTTAAAAAAAGAAAAAAGAAAAGTGACCAAGTGTGTTCTTTAGCATATTTCCACTGGACAAAGATGTCGGGAAGAGAAAAGTTGCCCAAAATAGACTCACAGACTCTAAGTGTGGGAAGCAAATAAGCTCATGGTTACGCGTATGTACCTTTTATAGACTTATAGGAGTTTAAATGCTTTTGAAAAGCACTTCTGAGACACTGAAGGGAGACTTCCATATTTGAACAGGCACCATATGACTTTGGTGGGGGGGGCTGCAAGGCTGAAATAAAGTATCAAATTAAGCCCCTTGGTCTTTTCTGCCCTCAGCTAATCTGCCTCCTGTCTCTCCACTACAGGAGATTCAGATGAATAAACAGACAGAGAGCAGTCTCTGAACTAGAACTGGAATACTGAAAAGCAAAACCAGCCGGGCTCGGTGGCTCAGCCTGTAATCCCGCGCTTTGGGAGGCTGAGATGGATGGATTGCCTGAGCCCGCAGGTTCGAGACCCGCCTGGGCAACTTGGCGAGACCTCATCTCTACAATAGATCAAAAAAATTAGCCAGGCGTGGTAGCGCGTGCCTGTAGTTCCAGCTACTTGGAAGGCTGAGCGGAAGGATCACTGGAGCCCAGCAGGTCGAGGAGGCTGCACTCCATTCTGGGCGACAGAGAGAGACTCCAACTCAAAAAAAGAAAAAGAAAAAGAAAAAAAGAAAACCCTATGACAGGTATGCACATGGGACAGTGTATCCAAAACCCAGCTCCACCCAGACACTCAGGAGAATTCTTCCCCAGTCACATTCCCAGGTGGAGTTAGGAACAACCAAGAAACAAGCAAAACTGGTCTTCTGCCTCCCCCTTTCCTAAAAGAAACCCAAATAGTTCAGTCCTTCTTACCCATTAAGAAGCCTCCATGTGGCCCCCTCCCAGTCTGCAAGCCCCAATCGTGCCTCACCACCCCAAGTTGTCCCCAAGCACATAGCCCTACTCCTTAATGAACACCATCCCCGATATACAGAGTAGGGGATCTGAGCAGTCACTGACTCTTGCCTCCATGGGGCCAGGGGTCTTACTCCCAGATCAAAGGTCTGTGGCCAAAATCACTTTCAGGACAGTGCGTGGAATCGGCAGCAGAAGAAAATCCCACCATCTGTCTTATCACATAGTCCAGTGGAGTCAGTCTCCCCAGACCCAGACCAGATTCCCTACAGAAGTCTGAAGATACTGCATAAATTCCTAACTGTTCCCCAAAAGACCCACTTAAAATCAAATTCAAGATAATCATGTAAGAAAGGCTTGATGGCTGTTCTGTGATGTGTTTCCTCCCAGAAATCAAGCAGAAGAGGAGACAGGCATCCCAGTACTTCCCCGTCTTCTCAAGGAGTGGCCTTGCATGGCAGTGTCAATGGCTTCAGTCCCAAACCAGCTGCAGCCAGAAGGGGTAGGAATGGGAGGGAAGCCCGTGTTTGGCCCACCTCACTCCTCTCTTCCCTGGAAGTCTTAGACCTGACTCCAGGGAGGGAAGAGGGTGGAAAAAAATCAGAGGCAGCACCTGTGTTAATAACCAAAGTTCAAAGAATGGGCAGTTGAACCACCTAAGACCCCTCCAGAACACAGAGGGCCAGCTAAGGGCCCTCTGGGAAGGTGCACATCAAAACCCCTATGCCTTAATCCTCATGTTGACAGAGGGCCATGGTGACCAGCTGGTGGAAAGGGAGAAGGACTCACCCGAAAGGCAGATAAAGCCCAGGCACTTTGCTAAGAGGCCCCATCTGGGGTCAAAACCAACAAACAGAAGTCTTGCTCTGAAATGGAACCGAATCTGTCACCTTGCAAACTTTCTATGTCTCCCTTCCCATTTTTATTTGCTCCCTTATTCTTGCAAAAGCAAGAAACTTCAGGAATAAAGAGTGAAAGAAAGGCAGAAACGTCAAAGAAAAAATCACCTTTAAATATTACAACTAAGAAGCCAAGGCACCTTCCTTGGGCAAAGAACTCTCCGGAAACACACCTGTCACTGCTAGACCACTGCCTTGTTCTCACTCTCCTGTCCCCAGGCCCAAAGAATGAAAACCAGAAAAAAACATTCCAGTGGCTTCCTTACCCCTGAAGCTTTAGCACAATACTGCTGTCAATCGGTGCTAAGCCTTGCTCGACCTCTGTCCCCACTTTCTGTCCATATAGGAGTCGTTTACCATATTACCCACACACAAAAAAAACCCTCTAACATCTGATCGTCACTTCCCACATGTTCAAAGAGATCAATCTGGCAGCCAACTTTAAATCACAGAGAAAAGAAATCTGACAGTTGTTGATTTTGTAGTTTTTCTCCTTAATCTGGATTTTGAAAGTGGTTTGCCAATGAGCCAAGATTTCTGCCTGGGTCTCTCCCTCAGGGCAGTTTGACATAACCTTAGCTTCTGTGTGTTTGTTTCTCAATTCGAGTGGCCTGAGGACACAGGACATTGTGCTTTGGACAGAACAGGCACCCTTTAAGATTTCACTGAGACCAGCTTCTGCAAAGGAATTCCCTTGCCTGGATTCTATTAAAACTGGGTTCCCATTTCCCTGACCGCAGTTTTTAACTCAGGCAGAGGATGGTCGTTCTGAGCTTTGCTATGATTTCTAATAATAACCATTACAACCAAATTCTCATACCAGAGCATTTGAATACCCCTATGAAGTTCACTGTAATGGAATCTGCCTTCCTGTTGTGTTTTTACAGTAACGCCCCCATCCTGGTTAATTACACCAGCCTTGGGAAGCAGGGCAGGCCAACAGGCCCAAACAGTACAGAAATAGGCCAGGCTAACAGTAAGCAACCATTTTAATAACAAATGAGAGTACAAACCACAGCACATACTGTACTTCTTGAGGCTATCAATGTGCATCAGGTGCCTGATCCCTATAAAAGTGGCAAGTGTGAGATGCCATCACACAAGTCTCTTCAAGCTGGAATCACTGTTGCCTCCCTACAAGTCAAGGCTAAATCCTTTGCGTTTAAGAAGCAAGCTAGTTACTCTTCAAAGGTGGGTTTTTTAAAAAGACATCTCACTTTCCTTCCCTTCAAGGAATTTGAGCAATTCCTTTTACTTTTATAAAATGTTGCCTAGTCACGTAAATATTTACTTTTTAAGATGAGACTTTTGCAACTCTGTAATAAAAATAATTTCTTAGGTAAGGGTCTGCTTTGAGCCCAAGTATTTCTAGAGTCTCATACTGATACTTTGGAGGAAAACAAAAAACAAAAAACCAAACTCCAACTCCTAAAAGATATACCAAAAAGGAACAGCACACAAGTGACAATAAGGACATGTTCCCTGGACACTACTCGTGACCAGAACGAAAGCCACGTCCCCATCAGCCCCAGATAACACTTTCCCAGCAGTCTGCAATCCCAGATTTATTCTAATGAACTAACCACCTTTGGGTCACCCAAGGTGAGCCAGGCTGGTCCTGGAAGTGCCCAGTAGTCATCATCTCAAGTCATGATGATGAAAACTGAAATCTCGCTTATTTTAGCTTCTTGCCACTGGGCAGTCCAACTGGCACTGAGTTGACACAGCAGCTAAATCCAGCCCAAAGCAGCAAGAAGGCAGTCACTCCTCTGTCCCGTTGGGACAAGCCAAACAGAGGCCTGTAGGCAACACCATTTCATCTGGACCCTTCCTACCCTTCATCAGTGTTCATTTGTGCAAATAAAGCACGGAAGAAACCTCAAGTTTCAGGCAGCTGAGAAGGCAGCATGGGTTTTTAATTCTGGAATAGTTAGCAAGTGTTTCTAAATAGTTCCCTGTCCATCAAAACTGTTTTCAGGAGAAATGGAAAATAGTCACTCTATCCCAAAGAAAGTGTGGACATTAAAAAAAAAAAGTTGGGAAAGGGAAGTGACCCATGTCATGAAGACAGAAGGTCTCTAAGTCCCTGAGTTGCCTGTGATTCCAAAAGACTGTTTTTAAAATGTAAAAGTGCTTGTTTCCGCATCTGCCCTATGTTGTTAAATAACACTTACGTATTTAAATAAAAGAGCCAGGTGTGACCCCAGCAAATACTGAGAAGCGCTTTACATGCTTTCTGAAAACAATGCTGGAAACTAAATGCAGACAATCTTCTTCATCCTGTAATTTAGGAAAGGGAGAGAGGAAAAGTTTCTCTTGGCCTTCCTAGTTATACACCCCCTGAAAGGCTGCCTTCAGGGTCTCTGCAAAATAGAATGAACACAAATATAGGTGTGCAAACATCCAGGTACGTACCTCTCTCCAAAGACCCCATTCTTGAAACCCTTCAATTATTCAGACCCGCACACCTCACCGTTCCCTAATTGTTTTTCGTGTTTGGGTAACAAGACGACTCAGAATCTCACTCCGCCAGTGGCTGTTCTGATAACAAGGAAAAGACCCACGTTTCTTGCCACAGCCTTTCTCGATTAGGCTACCTTGGAAGGTGTGTTTTCCTGCCCAGTGCAGCCTCCACCACACCACTCAGGCATTCCTCTGTGCCTAGCCTACTGGAACTCATGATTTTTAGGGTTTCCCTTGAAACCTATCCAGAAACCACAGCCATTAAAGAACATGAACGTTTGACATCGCCTGAGTTTAGGAATGAAGGGGCTCGAGGGGCCAACTCTACAAACTCGCACCTGCTGCTTGATGGCAAAGGAACAGGGCTTCCCCAGCTAGGGTGAGCTTTAAATTATACTCTATTTATTTAGAGACTTGTCTCCAAGGATCTCAAAGCATGGAATGAAATAAGATGACGTGTAACTTTTCCACTATCTACCTTCAAGGCTTAACTTTGTTTTCCTTGCTTTGCCTCCACACATTCCACCAAGCAGGCCCCAGCCCGAAGGAGAGGGCTTCCCTCTGTGCCTAGATGGGGCTGTCCTCTCTGAGGTTATCTGTCAGTGACTTTTAGAGGGTCCCAAAGCCCTGTTAAATGACACAAGTAGAGGGCAGGGGGCGGGGATGACCCTCCTGGGTTCACCTACTCATGGGTTTCATTTAAACCAGTTTAATACACTCCACCAGGCAATTCCTCTTAACATACACCATGCATGAGCTGTGGTCTTCACCCTGCAGGCGTTTTTCTATCATTACACAGGTATGACCAAAGCAGAAAGGACCATTTTCCAGAAAGTTCGTTTCACTCCAAGCCTAGAATGATTACTTTTTATTTGTTGTTACTGACCGAAACTTGGGCATTCCTTCTCCCTTAACAGTATAAAAACCTGAGCTCTTCCCTCAACCCCCCCCCCCACACACACACATACACATACCACCAACACCAACACCACCAAAAGAAAGAAATGCTGCTCTGGCTTTTCCAAGAGTTCAAACAAACTAAGATGAGAGAATGGACAAGATGATCTCCAAAGGTACCCTTCAGGTCCAAAGCTCTGATTCTCCCTTTAATTACTCCCCAACAAGTGCATTCTTCACATTGTTTCGAACTGACCAGCAACTACTCTTGGGCTGAAAAGGGTGCATTTTTAGGCGAAAGAGCTCAAGCGTCTAAATGACACCAGTACCACGAGTACTCAGAAGGCAGGAACTAATCCAAAAAGTGGACTAACGAAAGGAGGAGGGAGGGGAGGGAGGTGAGGGAGGGAGGGAAGGAGGGAAGGAGGGAGGGAAGGAAGGAAGGAAGGAAGGAAGGAAGGAAGGAAGGGAAGGAGGAAGGGAAGGAGGAAGGGAGGGAGGGAGGGAGGGAGGGACGACTATGCTGTGTGCTCAGCATAATTTAGACGCTCTCAGCCCAGGTAGGTTCCAATTGGAGTCTAGGAGTTCAAGTGCATCAAGCCCGCCCTTCCCCCACATCCCCCAAGAGAATGGGAAGTTCAGCCAGGACTCGCATCACCTGCCTGCAGCTCTAGGCCGGCGGCGGCACGGCGGGGAGAGGCTGCACTCACCTGGCACACCAAGCCTCCGCGCACCTCCGGAGGGAGGCGACACTCGCAGGTCCGGGGGCCGCGCCACCACCGTGCGCGACAATGGGAAATTCCAGAGGCACTAGAGTCCCGAACTTACCCACCCCAGGCGGCATTCTCCCCACCTCCTGCTGTCCCCGGGTCTCCGAGGAGGTTCTGACTGGGAGCAGGGGGGCCCGAGGCAGGAGAGGGGAGCTCATGGTAGCGGCGGCGGCGGGGCTGGCGCTTGGCCCGTCCCCGGGAGGGAGGTCCCCGGGGCGCGGCGGGGATTCACCCACGGGGCGCGTCCTCGTCCCTGGCCTGCCCGCCGCTGCCGCCGCCGCCGCCGCCGCCTCCTCCTCCTCCTCCTCCTCCTCCTCCTCCACCTCCTCCACCTCCTCCCCAGCCGCCCGCCCGCCCAGAATCGCTTTATGTAAATGAAGCTCAACTCGCAGTTTGCAGCGCGCACCGCCCGGGGAAGGGGGGCAGGCGGGGCGGGGGGCCTTCGGGGATCCACATTACACAGCAACAAAGCGGAAGGTTAATTTGAAACTCACAGCCCCGCCGCCGCTCGGCTCCCCGGGCAAAGCCTGACATCTACAGTCGTGCCGGGCGCAGGCCGGGCTGCTCGGCGGTGGCCGCGCCCGCCCGCGGGGACCCGGGACACACAGGGGCGCGCGAGGCCCGGGCGCTCGCTCGGCCGCGCCGGCTCCGGGCACGGGCCTTGGGGCAGGCCGGGGACGCGCGCCCGCCCGGGGAGAGGGGCCCTCGCGGCTCGGCCTGCACCGCCCCGGGAACCGGCCCGGCGGGAACAAAGCCCAGTCCCTCCCGGAGGCACTGACCCCTCGCTCATCAAAGGTCAGGGGCCGGCCTAGAATCCGGCGAGAAGAAAGGGACGCGCCCTCGGCCACAAAAAGGAGCCTGGGGCCTCCGAACCGGAGCCATCGTTCTCTGGGCCCCGTCCACGTCACAGCCAGGCCACTCTAGCATGGGGACATGAGCCAATGTGGACAGGAATTTATTTGAAACACACACCCATCCTATTAACTGCTTTACAGAGCACTTCTGTTTTTCAGTTGCAGAAACTTATAAAAACATTCCCTGCTCTCCATTGAGAGTTTAAGGACAGTTTTGGAGGTGAGAGAAAAGAATAAGAGATCGCTAGAAAGAGAGGAAGGAGAGAAGAAAAGGCGCCGCAGTTTGCAATTAAGCAGCTCCAGTCTCTTCAACAAGACTCGCCTTATAAAGCCACATCATTTCAGAGATGGCAAAGATCACGTCCTTCACAGGGATATTCTACTGCCAGGGTCAGATTTAAGGCGGCCTCGCCAGCTAGTCAAAGCAACTGCTGGGCACTTTTATATCTCCCCAAGTTCACCTTTTCCATTCTGACACGCAAAGGCAGCGCCACAGAAATCTCACCGGAAGTCCTCTATCCTCCCTGTCAGAATCCCACCCTCAGTCTGAATCTACTCCCTATTCTCTCAGCACAGAAAGACACCTGCTTTTACCCTTTCTGAAAACCACTCACCCAGGCTGGCCTTACAGCGTGGAGAGTCCTTCCCTACTGCACAATAATGAACCATGCAAGTGTTAGAAATATAATAAGCTCACGAGGCAAACAGCAGTATATATGGAATTGTATTAGCATAAAGCACACACTAACTTGCAAGAAAAAGGGATGGATGCTTAGCTGGTGAAAGCCATCACGTCCCCCTGCAGAAGGCATCTTGCTCAGTATAATCTGGGGTCAAATTAATGTAAATATCTAACCTGTTGGGTACAGACAACCCCTTTCTACATTTTAGAACAGGACAGACTTCAAAAAAAAAATTTTTTTTTGTCCAGCCCCGTCTCTGGGAGAAAAGACAGCCTCCAGGGAATCATGTCCGATTAGGGACAAAGGAGGGCACAAGCCCAATTCAGTCACACGTGAGAGAGCAGGGAGCAGGGTGGGGGGAGTGAAGGGCCAGAAAGAAAAGTGGAGGATGATTTTGTAAACCAGACTATGGTCACTGCAGAGCTGTTCCCGGACCACCTGACTTCGGGCCCAAGAACAGGTGGTGTTTTCAAAACACACTGTTATTTATATTAGCCACATAAGCTGAGAACACCTTAAAGAAAACCAATTAATAATTTAATTGAAAAAGTGACTATGAATAATACATGAAGAGGGTGAGGCCAGCAATAACGCTAGCAGCGTGGCCCACAACACAAGAGTTGCCTCTGGAAGGCTCTTCAGGAAAACCAAGATTCCTTACCTGGAACCAACTCCACAGCCCATCAGAGAAATTAAAGGCAACAAGAAAATGTTTATCCTCTCAGAAAATCTAATTTTGCAGCTTTGTCTTAACTTTTATTAATGGGACAAACTTGTAATCTGATGACATCATGAACTTAGAGCCCACAAATACCTTCAATAAAATAAAAGCTAGAAACTCCGAAGAACAAGCTATAAAGTAAACTAGGAGGATGCAGAGGTGCTGGGCAGAAGTCCCCGAGGGGACCCATCCTGATACTGCTAGTGTCCCAAGCAGCAGATATGGGACCTGCCTCCTACACTTCAGAGGCCTGACAAGTAAAACTGAGAGTGACCCTGAGTCCCTTTTCTTTATCTTAATCCAGCACCAGCTACACACATGGTGAGGCCTACTCAAGCCTGCCTTTGTTTAGGCAGAAATTTTACAGGTAATTCACAGGTGAATATTATATAGATTACAATATTTTCATACTATGTATATTCTGTATATTATGAAAATAAGGGGCTGCACAAAAGCTGAGGTGACTTCTCCCAAAACTTATTTTCATCGTTAACAAAAACAGTACCTCTTCAGAGGGAACTTGCAACTTTTGCACTTACATATGGAATCAAGAGTTTTTCTGAAATATTCATTGCAAATTCCATCCTCCAGCTCTGGAAAGCCCGGCTCTTCCGAGTGCAGCTGCCTGATGTTAAACCCACGGCCTACCCAGCAGTGACAGCCTGACACTCTCATAGCTCCATCCTGAACACTGTTGACAAATAAAACCACTCTCACAAAAGACAATTCTTCTCTTGCAGTTGTCCATAGCCAGTCTCGTCTCATCTGGAAAGCGTAATTGGCAACAGCCAAAAGGATAAATATTTAAAAATAAATCAGGGAACGCTAACCCCTTCCCTACTCCTCCCCTTCCCCATCACTCTCCAAGCCAGAGGCCTGCCCCCTAACGCTTAGCTGGCTGGTAAATTACAGTGATCCCACCGAGCCAAACCTGCTTGTCTCTCTCTCTCCCACATACACTCACTCACTGATGTTGTATCCTTTCACTTTGGCAAAGGTAAATATGATCTCTGAGCGAAGATACAGTGGATGTCAGCATTCCGACTTCTCGCTAAACCTGGGCTCTTTTCACAGCACAACTGGGTTTAGGCGGATCTGTGCACTCTTCCAGATCCTTCCATTCTTATTGAATTATACATACACATTGATTTGAAAACTAGTGCTTAAATAAACTGGAGGCTTTAACAAAGAAAAATCCAGAAAAGAGCAAGGAACAAACACAAATGTTCCCTGAAATAAACAAGGAAACACTGGAGCTGAATTTTGCTCCGTGGCCTGAGTTCACCTCATCATCATTTCAAGGCAGTTATATTTAGGGGTCTGGTACCCACTGGGTGGCTGGACCCTCCTGCTATGGTACAGAAGGCAGGCTTTCCTCAGAACAGCCCACACTTGCCTTCATAACCATGAGAGGCTGGTGTGCCAAGGCCTGCACACAGATGTTTTGAGTCACATTTCTCTGCAGAAACCTCAAGGCCTCCAACCATCACTACAGTGCTAATTCCATAGATTAATTTTTACCCCCAAATCATAGGTGGAACGTTATCTAGTCTACTTACCCACCCTCCCTAGCTCAGACACTAAATCTGTCAGATGCAAGACACCAATGAGTAACCATTTTTTTAAAGCTGTGATTCGGAGTCTTTTCCAAATTAATTTTAAGTTCCAAAGCCTAAGTTTTAAGAAAGGCAAAATAAAGAAGTTGCCTTAAAGCAGCTTTACATGTTAGGTAAAGAGCTTGCTCTCTCTCCTTCTCTCGCTTTTTTAAACAAAAATATCATTTCTGAAAGGGCAAAGAGAATTTGCCATGCAAGACTTTTATACCCAGGGGGATTCTTACATTTGTGTTTCTAAACCTTGAAATTGAGAATTTTAATGAAAAGGCAGACAGATGCTTAAGAACAGCATCGCAATCTGGGTCCATGCATTATAGGAGAGAGAGGCGCTTTGTTTGGGGCCAAGAAATAAAAAGAAGTGAACTCCTATTTTGTTCAAGAGCCATCCCCAGCGTCTGACACATCCCTTTACACTCTGTCTGATGCTGACCACTGAATTCTTGGAGGGGAAGCAGGTTGGAAGGCGAAGAAAGGAAAAAGGAACAGGAAAGGAAAAGAAAGGGGGATGGGATACTGCCTGTTTATATAACTCATAAGTAAAAAAAAATTCTCAACACAGTATCCATTCCACAGTACGTACCAAGAGTTCTTTCACACGTGAGTTTAAACAATCAATTAAATACTAGGTCAGAAGCACAGCAACCGAGATCGGATTTTTTTAAATGAAGAATTTCATTTAGGTTTGCAGTTCTCCTCTATCAAGCGACCACATCTAAGTATGGGGCACAACACAAGAAGACAGACAAAAGATGACCCTTTTCACGCTTTCCCCAAAATAATTCTGGGAGCCTGTTTTCTTATCTTTTCATTTTCATGCATTTTTGTTCAAAAATCTGTGCTAATCTGACTTCAGAGCCCCGAGCTGAAATTTCACATATCCTCCAAGTCAGCCAGTGTTTTAGAATTTGGATTTCTATTGAGGCTGTTCCAATCGCCAATGAGGCCTACGGTAAAATGTGCTTCATGCTGTTCCGTTTGTCTCTCTGCAGACAAATAGAAACTGTGAAATTTAAAGAATGGATGAAAAAAAATCTAAAACAAAGAGGTTAAAAAAATAGGACAAATGTTTTTGCTTTTGTGTCTCCCTGGAGCAATTGTTTGGGGGAGTCTGCATTGACAATAACCATGAGAAGGCCATCTAAAGGCGATGCGCTCACAAGGGGACTCCTTGCCTGCTGCCTTTGGTCTGGGAGAAAAAGTACCTTAGCTCCGTTCTCCAGGAACAAAAGGCCAGGGCCACGGAAGGGGGGAGAGGTTACAGGAGCTTTCACATGGAGCCAAGTGTCAATGCTGGTTCATTTTTCACCCGTCTTAGTTGGAAAGCAGCTCAGGGAACTTCCTAATGACTGCTTTTCCCTCTCTCCCTATTATTTCTAAACCTAAAAGAACAAAACAAGAATTTTTTTTTAACCGAAAACCCATCATTCTATTAGAGGAAAGCCTTTGGGGCCTACACAGTCAGATTTTCCTCCTTCCTTTCCTCATCCACCTTTTTTTTTTTTTGAAGGGGAGTTCCAATTGTAGACCACATGGAAATAAGAGGCACTGGACATGATAATCATTTTTAGTCACATCAGAATGCCCTTTATATCTACAAAAAGGCAGGAAATGGGGGAAACATACACACACCCCCAACAGGGATAGAAAGTGGTGGTAGGGAGGCTGCGGGGGCAAGGCCTTGAAACATTTTCTTTTTTTCACAGCATGAAGTCCACTAATGCCAGCTTCAGATTTGCAACTGAATCAAAGTCTCAGAGTCGTCATTACAAGGTTTTTTTTTGGGGGGGGTATGGAGAAGTGGACAGTAAGGATGTATTAAACACATAGACAAGGTGTGGCAGTGGCGAGGGGGGCTGTTACAAAGAGAGGAAGCCAAGATGAATCACCGAGAGCCATGAAAATACCAGGGCAAGTGGATGTCGGAGTGTTTAACCAGATTTGAAGCTGGAAGCATCTTCCCCAGCGGGCAAACCCTAGGATGAGGCAAAGACACGCGACCCTCAGCCTTTGAACCCAGACCTGGTAGCTTAGGAGCACATTCCTCCTTCCCCAGGCAGCCACAGGCTCTGGCTGGAAGGCAAGGTGGGGGTAGGGATGAGAGGGCCCTGTGAAGAAGCACAATAAACAACTCAAATATGAACGGAAATGACATCAGCAAAGTGAAGGACCTGTTTACCGCAGATCAAAACAAAACAAACTTCCAAACCTTTTGTGTACACAAGATAACTCTATAAAAAGCCTTCCTAAAATGTCACCAGGGTTGACACATCAGCATCCCAACAAGAAAATACATGACAGCTACCATGGGGGGGGTGGATATTGGGATGAGGAAGGGGGTTGAAGGGAAGAATATGAGGGGGGAATAAAACCAGAAGGGGCCAAAACCCAGTGGCTATTGCCCCCTCTGCTGATCCTTAATATTTATTGGTGTGTATAATCTAAAAGCCATGCTCTGTGTTTCACTTAATACAAGGCCAGACAGCGTTGTCTAATGAGGCAGCATTACAATCAGCTTGTAATACTGAATTTTTAATGCTGCCAAGGATTCTGTTACATAATAATATGAAAAACAGAAGCTGAAAGTGGGCTCGCAGGGACAGGACATTCGAGGTTCCAGGCAGGCAGGCGAGCACCACAAGACAGGCTCTGCTCCCTGCCCCTCCGCCCACCCCCACCTTCTGATTTGCAACCAACCCTCTATCCATCCTGATACAGGAGATCAGTGTGGAAACCAAGAGGATTTCTCAGGAAGTCTACACATCTCATTATTATTATTATACTCTCTGATCCAAAGTTATAGTTCAAGAGTTTGAATTCTAGCTTATCTGGAGTTAGAGGTCTAAAATGAAAATTAATTTTGCTGGAAGGGAGGTGCAAAGAGACAAAGAATACAGGGGAGGAGAGGGGGTAGCTTATTTTAAGCAAACCAAGAAATTTGAGGGGAAAAAATCACAGAGGGAGAAAAAACTGGGTGGGGGGATTGAAGTCTGCCGACCATATTCACAGCTGCCGCACTCAGTTTACATTGGTGTAATTTAAAAGCATATATATAGCCGCCGTTGCTCCTCTCTGTAATACCCCAAGACTGTAAATCTATAACCACTGCAATGATTTAGTGATTAAAAACATGATAACATATTGTGTAACTGCAAACCACAGAACCCCTGCCAACTCTCCTCTAAGATAAAGGGGAAAAAAAATACAGAAAATGTGTTGCTTGCAGCGATCTTCCTAAACCCAAAAGATTTTAATAAAAGAACCTACACAGTAGACGAATCGGAGAAGGGTGAGTGAATTCTGTGTGAAGCCAGCAAAGGGGGGGGGAGGCAGCTTTATGTGGGATTCTTTCCCTTGTACTAACAAATTATGACCTAAACATGCCTTTTCTTTTCTCTCGCTCTTTTTTTTAATAGTTTGTTGTAACTGGAATAACTGGTCTTGTGCACTGTCTTGCATATTCAAAGCTGCTTTGTAATCGGATCTGGAGACCCAACCTTATTTGTCTGAACTCAATAGGGTTTTTTTTTTCCTCCCCCTCCTCCTCTGTTTTGTTTTGGATTCCGTATTGTGGGTTTTCTGTTGTTGCTGAGAGCACACGTCTATGCAGGCAGAGGCTCTGGTGCCTTTAAGCTACAGAGCAAACACCTGAAAGGAGGAGGCACAATTTGTAACATGGCAGGAGGAGCCTAAAATATACACACACACAAAAATAAAATCAAAGCAGCTGTAGGGGTTTTGGCCTCTGAGCAGCTGACCTGACCCTGTTCTGTATATTCTTTTATTTCCCCATTGCAGGATTCCTGCACCTTGGGTCAGTTTCGAACTCAATGTGACCCTGAGGAAAAGGCAGTCAGTGAGCCCTGGAAAACTGCTTCATATTTAATGGGGGTTGGGGTGAGGGTATAAGTAGTACATATGCAGACTCCCCCCATGAAGACACCCACACAGTGTGTACACACACACACACACACACACACACACACACACACACACACACACACACACACATGCACACGCGCACACACACACAAAATCTGTCTGGACTGCCAGGCCATGGGGCCAGGACCAGGTCAGTCTTCTCAGCCCATACCACTGAGAGCCTGAACTCTCCTTACGGCCCCCCAAAATCTTCAAGCCTCTAACTCTACCCATAAACACACACATGCACAGAAGAACACTCCTCCAGAGACTCTATATGTTTAAAAAGTCCACAGATCTGAATCGCCTCCTCTCTGGACCAGAGCAGGGCAGTTTATTCAGAGAAATCAATAGGAAAGAGCATTTGCAAATATTTATATAAGCCCTGTGTGTTTCAGCATTAAGTAATTAAAAACTAAAACCCAAGGAGGGGGAAGGGAGGAGACACACAGACAGAGGAAGGCTGCTGGCCTAGAGTGGGTTTTCCTGCCCACACCTCATCTCCCCAAACCACAATCCTTTCAAAACTGACTCCGTGTACACTTTTTACGAAATCCGCTTCGTGCACCATTTGCGAGACTATTTCAAAATCATCTCCAAATATGGATTCACCTACCACCAAGCTTACAAGACTGACTATAAGTGTCTGAATTCTCTCTCTCTCTCTCTCTCTTACACACACACAGCAATTCTCACTTTTGACACAGCTTCAATCTCTAGTATATACTCCTCTGATATTCCTATCTCTCATTTACTTGCACCAGTTAAAGAAATCTAAAATTCTAAGATGAGGAGAGGGCCCCCGAACTGGTCATTTAATAAGCAAATTCCCACCCCCAAATCCCCTGAATACTGCCTACTCCCCTCAACCCATAGGATACCTACACGTTTGAGGCTCAGTACCAGAAACCCCCACAAGTAAACACACTGTTTTTTAAAAAACTTCAGTAAAATGAAGGAGTTTTCAAATGTGCCACTATGGAGTGGACTTCGCTGTTGTTCCGGAGGGATGGGCAGTAAATTGTGGTTATTCTGCTTCTAAATCCTCTCTAAGCAGCCGAGCAAGGCAGTGGAGCACCCACACTGCAGATATTGTAGAAATTTACAGTAAATGTAGGTACACGATTGCAGCACACTGCCCTATTGATTATGCAGATAGTGATCAATCTTCTCTCCTCTGCCACTGCCCAAACCTCTTTCCGAGGACCTCCAAATAAGTTGGTCTGTGACCAGCCATTCTCCCAAAGTAGGGAGAAAAAGTAATTTTTTAAAAACATAATAAATCCTCAATTGTCCTCACACAAAGGGCTCAAGTCTTTTTTTTAAATTCCAAAGTGAATTTATGTTCAGTAATTTGCATTACAGCCAAGCGATCACCGTATGTCATATTCTTCAAAGGTACTTAACAAACCCCCTTTTAAAAGTCACTATAACTGGAGGCCAGAAAAAGGCAATCAGTCTCCTCCTTCCATACAGTCCTTAGATCAAGTTTCAATAATCGAGACCAATAAAAATAGTCATATTTACCCTACTTCAAAGCAACAAGGGGGAAAAAGTTAAGACTGGGTGATTTTTGAAAGCACTTGTAATCAAAGAATTTGTCACAGTCGAAGGAATAGCACAACAGTTTACAAAAGTCAGATTCTGAGCAACAGATTAATTCGCAAAGTAAAATACATATATGCATATATTTTCATTTAATAGCATCACAAGAAGCCTACGAGTACTAAGTCACTGCACCATTTTAACATATATATTATATATATATACACACACACACACACACACTACATAAAATACACTTAGATCTACTCTCCAACAGATATGCAAAATGATGTCCATTAAAATGCAGAACGTAAAATTCAGGAACATGGGTTTTGCATGGAGTGAAGCCGGGCGAGGGGTGAGAGTGGGGAACCGAACGTAAACAATCCCGGCTTCGCGTGAGCAAAAAAAAAAAAAAAAGGAGAAGAAGAAGAAGAGGGGGGAAAAAAAAGGAATCCTCCGATGTCTCTCAACTCAGCTGGTGGAGGAAGGCCGGCCAGGCTAGGTCTGGCCCTGGCCGGCGGCGCAGCCCTGAGCCCCCGGGAGCCCCTAGTGTCCAGGGCAGAGCCCCCTCTGGGCGCTCGCGGCGCTGCCAGTGGGGCAGGGCGGAGAGCGCACAGGTAGACGATCGCGCGGCCGCCTCGCCCCCTCCCGGACCCCTGGGCTCGGGTCCGGCTCCGGCGTCCCCGGCAAGTGGAGCCCCGGCGCGGAAGGCGCCCGGCCGGCCGGCCGGTGGCGGTGGCGGCGGCGGCGGCGGCGACTGCTCCGGGCCGGGCGCGCGCCCCGCGCGGCGGCTCAGTCCGGGGCTCCGGCGCCTCTCGGGGTGGGGCAAAGTTGGGGGCCGGGAGCGGCGGGGGCGGGGGCGCTCGGCACCGCGGACCCCCCCGCCGGCCGCCGCCTTTGTCTCGGCGCTGGGACCCCGGCCGCCCTCCCGCCCTCGGCCCCGCGCTCCGGCCAGCCCTGCCCGGCGGCGCCTCCAAACTCGCGGCGCGGGCCTCGCCCCGGGCGCCTCCACCCTCCCGGGGGGCGCGGGCGGCTGGCGGCGGCGGCGCGGGGGCCGGGGAGGAGGGGGCGGCCCGGGCTCGGCGGCGGCGGCGGCGGCGGGAGGAGGAGGAAGAGAAAGAGAAAGTTTGGCGCAGGGGGAAGGCGAGCGGGACGCGGCGAGCGAGCAGGGCGCGGGCGCGGGGAGCGCGGGCGGCGGCAGCCGGGCGCGGGAGCCGGGAGGGGGCAGGACGAGCCCCATGCAAAGCAGCCCGGGCGCCCCGAGGAGCCCCGCGTCCGGGCGGCGGCGGCGGCGGCGGCGGGAGGAGGAGGAGGAGCAGGCGGCGGCGGCGGCGGCGGGAAAAAAAAGAGGGAAAAGTTGCCACTTACGCGGTTGCTTCTCCGGCGGCGGCGGCTGCAGCGGCGCTGCTGGCGACGGCGGCGGCGGCGGGCGCTGGCGGCGCTTTTAATCCCGAAAAGAGGCGCTCGGGCCGCGGAGCCCATCAAGGCAGCAGCGGCGGCTGGCGGGGGTCGGCGGCGGCGGAGGACGCGCTGCTGGCGGCGGCGGCGGCGGCGGCGGCGGAGCTGGAGCGCGCTCGGCGGAGCCCGGGGCGGGAGGCGGCCGCAGCCGGGGAGCCGGAGCCGCCGCCGCCGCTGCCGCCGAGCAGCATGGTTGGCGGGGAGTTTACAGCCCCCGGAGCGGGCAGGGGCCACGGAGGAGAAGCGGCGGCGGCGGCGGCAGCGGCTCTAGGCTGTAATTGGGATGCAAAGCAGGCGGCGGCGGCGGCGGCTGCGGCCGGGAGGAGGAGGAGGAGGAGGCGGCGGCGGCGGCGGCTGCAGCGGTCGGAGGGGACGCGCTGGAAGTGGGAGCTGATGAGTGAAAAGAAAAAAAAGTCTTTGGATCTTTATTCTGCTAATTAGTTTCCTGCAAAAAATGGCTGTGATTAATTCAGTGCGCATGTGCTTCATTACCCAGGCACGACGGGAAGGGCTAATTAGCCACCTTCTGGATCAATAAGATTCAGCAAAAAAGAAAAGGGGGAGGTGGAGGGAGGCAGAGAGGAGGAAGGGAGGAAAAAAAAAAAAAAAGCCAGGGGAAAGTGATGAGCAGGGCAAGGAGAGCAGGAAGAGAGGATGGGAGAAGAGCCTAGGAAGAGGGAGAGAGGCACCAAAAGTTTATGCATGTATTAAAAACACATACACACGACACACACACACACTCACACACACACTCCCTCTCTCTCTCTCTCTCTCTCTCTCTCTCTCTCTCTCTCTCTCTCACACACACACACACACACACACACACAGAAGTGAAATGCAGAGGATCAACAATGGGAACCTGGCTGAGATTTTTTTAAAGATTTTTTTTCTTTCCTTCCTTCTGTTTTTTTCTTTTTCTTTTCTTTCTTGTTCTTCCCCCTCCCCTTCTCTCTCTTTTAATCAAATGCAGCAATGTTTAAATAGGAAAAGAGCATCTTCAAAGAAGGGGGGCAGTAATGGAGTGGGACAACTTAAAGCAAAGGTTTAAGTGAAAGAACAGAGACTTAGAATAGAGGCCACTTTAAATTGCAAATCTGAGATTTTTTTTTTTTTTTACTGAAGGAAAATTACCTCCCCCCAAATCAGAGGACGAATGAAAAGAATATGGAGAAAACTTTAACACGTACCATAGACTAGACCAAAAATATATGTTAATTTTGTCCTCTGAAATGAGACGCAATCAATCTTCTCTGGTTCTTTAGAAGGAGAGAGGAAGAGAGGAGTGATGATTAGAAGAAATAAAAGGGAGAAAGTGAATCAGAACTGAAAGAGGGTAACTTTAGGAAAGACAAGAAGAGGAAAAGTTGCACTTGGAAACAAGTCCAACTTTCTACCTTTCTGGACTTAAGAGAAAAGTAAAATCAATTTTCTCGTGTAAAACCTGGAAAGCAGATGTTTTCAAAACACAGGAAGCTATTTTGCCATCAAAAGCAGGGTTGTAATAAAGGCAGTGAAAAATAATTTCAGACTAAGTTCATAAGAAAGAAAGCCAATGTATTTAAATATTGAGGAAAGGGCTAGAGTGTAGAAAGAGGGGGAAATTACATACCCCTTCCCTAATGCCAAAAAAAAAAAAAAAAGTCTTACAGCTACCTCCAAGAGTTTGGAGCAGAGTCACGAAGCCAAAGGGCTTGAAATGAGAGGATGGATTTCAGATAAAGACTAGGAGCGGTACATCCCACCAGAGCCCAAAGGGGATCCCTGGAATCAAAGACAGCAGCCAGGGACCCTGCTACTGTACCGATTCCCAGTACATCAAAGCCATCACTTAGGATGGTGCACGGTACCTCCAAAAAGCAAGCAAACAAATGCAGGAAGAACAAGAGTCAGTCTCTCTCTCTCTCTCTCTCTCTCTCTCTCTCTCTCTCTCTCTCTCTCTCTCTCTCTCTCTCCCCCCCCTCCTCTCTCTCCTCTCCCCCTTTCAAATCCTAGCCTCAGCGTCATTGCTCCTGCAATAGATTTTTTAAATGACAAATTGTATTTATGTAAGTTCTAAATATGAACTAGTACCATTGAAATTACAGTGTCTGGAATAAAATAAAATGCAATCTGCACTTTAAGTGATCTGCAAACAAATGTAAAAACAACATTTATATTTTTGAAGGCATTCTTAGTAAACCCTGTAACATCACGTAGAGAGCTCGCTAAAACTTATTTTTCTTTGAAAAAAATGTTTTTGCCCTAGCCTACCAAGAGTATTTATTTGAGAAGGAATTTGGGAATTAATCAGGAAATCTGTTTGATTAGAAAGTAATTCTTCATTTTGAGAGATTTTCCAATGCTCTTAAGAGCATGCAGCTTCTTAGTCAAGACTAGAGGAAGAAAACCGGTTTAGGATTTTGCAGGGTTACCTCATCTAATCCTTCTGAATTCACTCTGGGAATAATGCTATTTTATTTGGGGGGGGAGAAAATACATTTAGAAAAATCGGGGGTTTCCTCTCTCTGAGCCAAATCTGGGTTGCCATTCAAACTTTTCCTGGCTGCTTTTCCATGCGGGACAGCTGATCAATACAGCCAAGTCCAGCCTGGCTTGCCACAGGTTTCACCAGTCAGTGCTTGCTAAACCTTTGTCATTTTCTAAAAATAAAAAAGCTAAAAGTTATTGTAGAAGAAGGGGCTTTTTTTTGTTCCCTGCACAATGTGTCTTTTGTGAGGTTAATGCCATTCTGGGCTCTCGATAGCCCTGGACAATGAGAACTCTCCAGGAGCCGGCAAAGACTCTGGCTTTTTTCTTTCTTGCCTTTTTTTTTTTTTTTTTTTAAGGGAAGGATGAAACATTCCTACAGTCCAAACACAACCTCTACTTTGATTAAATAAATATTTATCTGTATTGTAGCCATTGTATATTTTTACCTTCAGTTTGTCCGGTTTCTGATTATTATTTTAAAATTTTCATTGGCAACAGTTAATCTTTTTTTTTTTCCCTTTCAGTCCAAAGTGCAGGTCAGTGTAAAATGTAGCTGACTGAAGGAAGACTGGTAAATTCTGAATTTTTCCATAATACATCAGGTAAGGAAAATTGTTCCAGACCTTCAGGAATATATTCACCTATTTCTCTGTCTTCATGAGTCTTCATAAATCTGTTAGTTTATTTTTTTAAGATGTAGTAGAATTAAATTTCTCCTTGTAGATCTTGAAAAATCACTTAAATACTATGTATTTATTTTCTTTTAAAATGTAAATAGTGCTAGAAGTGAACTTGTAGCTTGTTTCTTACATAAAACTGGTACGGAGGAAGTCAGTATTTCCATTGGTATAAGCTATTTGGAGGAAATTCTGGATATAAATGTATTTCATGTTGCAATATAGGAAAATGTCAGCTTAATCTGGTAAATACTTATGCTAATTTTACTGAGTGAATTCGTTATAAGGAGGAGAGGTACCAAGCTTGTATGATTGAATAATGCTTAGACGATAATCCAGCATCTATATGGATTATTTTGCGTACAAAATGAAAAAAAGGAAACAAGAAATTCAGACTCTAAATCCTTCATTTAGCTGGCAAGAGGGCAGAAAATTTTAGACCAACTTGTTTTTAAGACATTTACATTAGGGTGGGAAAGTGGAACGTAGGGTAAATATTGCATGGATGTGTACATTTCTCTGCCTCTCCCGCAGATGAAGGGATATACATATATATATAAACACCAAAATATATGCATAAAAGAGTGCATAAATATACAATTGAATGGCTTCAGATGTCTTTGCATCTGTATGTGCGCGTGAGACTATATGTGCACGCAAATGTACAAGGTGTACTTAAATGCAGGTGCTGTACAAAAGCTGTGTGAGGGCTCGCTCGCTGGGGGGTTGTGCTTCCAGATCTGTTTGAAGCCACTTCTTTGCAAATATAACATAGAGATGTCGGTTTAATGATGAAGATGTGAATGGTGAATTTAAGGAAGTATCTGCTCCCCTGCAATTCTCGGAATATGGGGTTGCAATGTGAGCATCTGTGATTTGGTCCAAGGGCTAAAGATGCGATGGGCCAGTCTTAAGGGAGAAAGAGGATGAATGGGGACTCAGGAGATCTCACTTCGGAAGAACCCAGCTCTGGGCCCTGGGTTTGCTTCTGCAGGGGACTGGGGACACAGACACACACACAGAGACACACATACACACACACAAAAGGAAGGGGAAGAAAAAAGAAAAGCCGGTGTGGAGGCAGGAGAGGTTGAAAGGACGCCTCTCCGCACAACTCCAGAGCTAAATCTAAGAGGAGGGTTGGAGGCTGAAGAATGTGCGGGTGCCTTTCTGAATGTGTATTGTTATTCTAAGTCTATTGTATGTACGTGTTGCAGTCCTTTCATTTGCCACGACAACATATGGATTCCATAAATGCAGACATGCCGAAGTGCATCTGTCTGGGTAGTTAACACGATCCAAACATCCCTCCTCGTTCCGCTAACTCGGGCTCTTCCCTCGGCTCCCCGGCGGCGCTCGGGGGCGGCCGGCCCGTGCCCCAGGCTCGCAGCGCCCGGCGGTCTCGCCCTTTTGTGGTCTCCGCACGGGATCCGAGGGGCCGCGCGGAGGAGGCGGGCTGCTCGCAGCGTCGGGGTCACGGGCGCCGCCGCCGGCGGCCTCTGCGCGCGCGGGGAGGAAAGGGTTAAGCTGCCCGAGCCCGGGGAAGGGGCCGCGCTCATCCTGGAGCGAGGTGCAGCCACCGGCAGCTGTGATTTAGGGGTCAAGTCCGAGATCACCTTTCTCCTGCCTCTGGAAATGGCAGCAGATGAGGTAGGGCGGGGGAAACCGGAGAGCCGCCGCCAGACGCAGCACGTGGCGCTCCATCCCGGCGACCCCCCAGCGTCCCAGCCCGCCCCTGACCCCCAGACAGATCGGACAGCTCCCTGTTTCTCCTAGGGACGCGGGGTGCGGTCCCTCAGAGCGTCCCTAACTGCCCGATCCATGGCTCTGCCCTACGCTGAAACCCCTGTGCCCCCAGCCTCAACCTCCACACCAGAAAGTTTGCGTCAGGGAGTGAGCCAGGGTCTGTATTTAAAAAACAAACAAAAACAAACTGCTCCCCGTTTGTGAAAAACAGGGGTGCCCCTTGAAGGATGGGGGAGTTTGGATGTTGGCGTCAAGATTGACATCATGCTCCCCGCAGTCTTGAGTGGATGTACACAGTGGTGCCCATTACTTGCAGCTTCTCGCTTTGTGCCTACATTCTCGGTCAAGAGCTTTCTCTTTCTCCCGTCCCTCCTCCCCCCGCAGCCTGGAGAATACTTTGGTCAAAATATTTTTCACACCTGAAAGATAACCCAAAAACCAAATTCAGATTTGTTTCTGAGGCGGTTCACTGGAAAAGAGCAAAGTGTCCAAAGTCCCCCTTTGTCTTGGCTCAGCGTCAGGCCCGGCCAGGTCGTGGGTCTCGGCGCCCAGGTGACGTTCTGGGGGCTGTGGGGACGCGCACCGTGCCCATAGAAGGGGCTTTTTAACTGAGAACGAGCTTCCCAAATCCACCCCCACGAGGCTGGGCGTTTAGGACAGCGATCGCTCTTGGAGAAGTTGCTCCAAGAAAAAGGAGTTTTGGGTGGGGAAAGAACTGGCTCCCAAAGACAGAGAAAAAGAACTAGAGCCCTGGGGGGACAGGAGGCAGGTGGGGGGTGCGGAGTGGAGATGAGCGAGGGGGTCCCGGGACAGGGCATGAGGGGCGTGTGGGGCGCGGCAGGAAAGGCTCCGCGACGCGCTTCCCTGATGCTTCCTTCAGCTACCAGGGTGAGGGTGAGTCACCCCTATTTTAGCTTCTCCTTCCAGGACCAAGAGCAGACCAGCTGGTCCAGAAGGCAGCTGAGGTCTGTCTTCTCAGCCCGGCCGCCCCTAACCCTGCCAGAGCCTCCAAACCGCGGAAATCAAACCAAATTGGCCGCTCGAATATAGAGAGGTTTCATCCCTGGGGCAGGGGGGAGGGAACAAGGCTTTTTTTCCCCTCTCTCTCTCTCCTTTTGAACTCCCGATTCAAAAGAGACCACAACCTACTCTTGAGTGTCATCCCCAGTACAAGGATTGTGGGTATGTTTCATTCTTTCTTTTTTTCCTGTTTCTCAGAAGTAAAACCTTTAAAGAATTAGCCCCAAACTTGGAGCGCCCGGGTCCTTGAAAGAGTTCCCAATGATAAAGCCTGCCCTTCATTTCGAATACATGGCGCATTGTGAAAATGCTGGGCAATTAGTCAGTTCCAGGGTTTGAGTCAGATTCCCAGTTTCCTCAGCTCTTTTGCAATGGAAATCTGAAATCCAACCTTGGGGCAGGGGGCGCGGAGCCAGTGGCTCTCTCCGGGGTTCCACGACGTCTGCGCCACCGGCGAGCGCTGTCTTCCCTTTTGGTGACCTGGTGCTAGAAGTTTGCACTACGTCTACAGCCTGGGGCGGGTGAAGAAGAGAGAGAACTAACCTCAGCACATCGCAACAAAGTGAACAACTCGGGGGCAGGGTACCCTTGGTCGGGTTACGTTCGCTTTGGGGATTTCCGAGGGCAGAACTTGGAGGAATGGTCCGAGGCTTCTTGCTTGCCAGCTGGAGGCAAGAAAAACAGGGAGCCATGCGAAGCGCGGGCAGTGGGCTTGGGAGCAGGGCTGTGAGTGGGCCACTGAGCCCCGGCTCCCAGGCGCACTTCGCCCGCTAGGGCCGGCGCGGGGAACCGGTGCCCACGGTGGCACGTGCATTGTTGACGCGCAGGCACGCAGGCATGCACTGATGAGGGGATGCGGGGCTGAGCTGTCCCCCCATACCTGCTATTTCTTGCAGGCATGGCTTGTTTAATGGCCAGGGAATTGAGCGCCTCTTACCAACCCGACCCCCACCCCCTTTTTTTTGCTGAGAAATGTAAAAAGGAACCTATACCATGTACATATTCTGAAGAACCGTGAATTTTTTTTTTGAGAAATACCTTGCGCCATAATATTTCTGATTTAAGGGGCGAGGGAAATCTTTGAAGTGAAGGGAATCAGTGGGGGACGAACTAGTTTTTCCTGATTTTTTGTGCCTCTCCTTAAAGCCAGTAATGGGATTTGAAACGAGAGATTCCCAGTCCTCGTCCTCCCTCCCATCCTATTTCACTTCTCTTCGCCCCAGAAAGCGTCTGCGGTAACCGACTGCACGTCTAAGGAGACGGTTTAAAGAGAAACAAGATTTAGGGAGCGCATCAACTTGCTCTTTCTCAAATAAAGTTGGGGGAAAAAATTCCAAGGACAATTTAAGCAACAAACGACATCGAACAGATATTTTTCCAAAGCAAAAATTTTCCGATTCGTTTGTTTCCCATTCTCATAAATATAGAAAAAGGAGAATCCGATCTTCCCGCGCGCGGATGGCACGAAATGTGGGGCCAGCGCTTGGTGCAGACGGGTGGGCAGAGGGCAGGGCGCGGCCCCGCGGGCCGGGAGGCGTCCGGTGCGCACATGGCCTGGGGCGCCCCGGCTGAGGTTGCGGCTAGCCGGGCTCCCCGTCGGGTGGCCTGAGGGCCCAGCCTGTGTCTAGGCTGCGGACAGGGCACTGGCCCCCTGTGGACTCGGGGCGCGCCCTAGCAGCCGCCTCCTCGTTTAATTCCAGAACTCAGCGGGACAGCGGGGACATTAGACGCCAGTCTCCTCTGACCCAGGCGTGAGACGCACCCTTCTCGCGTCTGCTCTTCGGTCCCTCTGGGCTGGTGTGGCAGAAACAAGGCGCCGTCCCTCGTCCCCAAGAACCGTATCCAGGCGAATCCCGACAGTTTCCCCGAGATACTGATCCCAGTTCACAGGGCCAGTGCGCGCATCCCTAATGTCTGGCACACCCAGCCCCATTTCGGGACCCTTTTTTCCCTGCTGGCTCGGGGCTCCCTGGAGGAAGCCCGGGCGCTCCGGCCCCTGGAGACACCGGCTGGGGCGCTGAGGCCAGCTCAGGGCCGCCGCACTGGGACCCGGGCGCCACTCGCAGGTGCGCGCGGGGCATGGCCTGGCGGCCCCTCGGCTGGGCGGGGAAACAGGCCCGGGCGGAGCAATTCGATCACCCCACTACGCCCCTGCGGACGCCCAAGAAAAGCCACCAGGCCCGGGGCCCCGCCCCAGCAGCGGCCTGGGAAGCCGTGGGCGAGGCGGCGGGCGCACCACGCGCCCGGCACCCGCGCCGCCCAGGACGCCGCACCCCAACTCCGCACCCGGGGTCGTTCGTCGTCTGATTCCCTTTCCGCCACCCTGGCTGGGCTCCCCAGCCTCTTTCAGGCCATAGATGCCCCACCCCCGCCCCACGGGGCGCCGAGATGGGGGCCTAGGACCCGACTGCTGAGTTACCCCGGACCCGAGCCCCAGGCAGCCCTTTCCGGCCGAGGCCTGGGGAAGGAAGGCGGTTCTGCACCCTCAGTCCCAGGCGCAGAGCTGGGAGCGGAGAACCCCGGGCCCTGCTCGCCACTGAGGCCGGCCAAGAAGGCGGGAGAGGGTGTGTGAGTTCGCGAGGGCCGACTGGAGGGGTGACTGTTGTCTGCGTGTTTTGTGCTGCACGTCGCCCTCCCTCACTGTGTCTGGAAAGAAAAAGGAAGGCGGGTGGACTTGTGCCGACCCCTCTTCCCGCAGTCTGGGAACGCTGCAGCAGGAAGAACTGCTCATAACGACACTTAAGCCCCGACACTTGAATGCTAAAGGTTAAACTTACAGTCTTCAGGGAAGGGCTTCCTGCCAACTGGAACAGCGGTGCGCGCGGCCACCGGCGCTCCTCCGCCCCTTGCCCGGCCCCTCCAGGTGCAGCCAGCGTCGCCGGCTCTGGACGTGTGTGTACTTCAGCGAGAGGAGCCCCTGGGTGCTGGCTCTTCCCCGCCCCCCACCTTCAGGGACCCTCTCCTTCCTGGTCTCCCCCCCGTTATTTTCCCCGTGGCTGTTTGTCCCTCGGTTTGCCCTTGGGGTCCCTATGGGTTCTAACTAGTTCCTGCTGAAGTGTTGGAGTAGACCTTCCTTTGCAGCAAAGATGCAGGATTCACACAGGTGGACACTTTGGGAGAAACCACATTCGACCCTTGTCCCTTTTGTCTGGGCACTCGGTGGCTCCTGCAGATTGGTGCAGATAATACCAAAGCAAATATGTTGAACCTAGTGCCCAGTCTCGGATGAGTCTACAGCAAGGCCCTGGCTGTAAAGGGACACTTGGGGGCCAGGTTTTCAGGTGGAAAGCTTCCTCAAAGGGAATAGCTGTGGGGGTCTCTATCTGAGGACCCTGCACTGAGAGCCTGGGAACAAGAATGCCTCTTCCCTTTCCCTCCTGACCGCCCCCCCCAACACACACACAAACCAAATGATGGTGAGATTAGATGCAGCACCCTTAAAAAGGATATTCCAGTAGAAGATGGGTGGAATAGCAACAGGAATGGAGATTAGCTGCCAGGAGCCAGGCAAGCTGACCATTTTCTCTTCCTCCCTCCCCCATGGTAGGAGCACCTAGCATGTGTTAGCTCCCTCCCAGGTATCTTACATGCATGTCAATTCTCCCAGCCACTCAAGGAGATGGTACTATAAGTCCAATCTTATAGATGAGGAATACTAGACTCAGAGAGGTCAAGTCACTTACTTAAGGTCACACAGCTATTAAGTGACTCAGGTTGAATTTGAGCCCAGGTCTGTCAGGCTTTAAAGCTACTTCTTTTATACCAGCTGCCTCTTGTCAAGGTCAGGAGAACCAGGGGACCCAAGGGAAGATGAAAAATAGGTGTGCCTTTCAGATGGGCTAAGGGGAGAGAAAGAAAACTATTTTGGGGCGGGTTCTCTGACTTTGTGTAGAGGTGGGGGGAGATTCAAGGCTAAGAGACAAGTCACTGATGGGCATAGTTGATGTTCACTAAAGGGAAAAAGACAGAAAGGACAATGAAATATAATGACATAAACAAAACCCTAGGATGACAGCAACATAAAATAACCTGTGAAACAATTGCCCAGTGTAACCCTGGGTTTGGGGCTGGGCATACCAGGGGAAGTTCACACCAGGCCTTTTTGTTTTCCTTTGTAAATTTTCTTACTGTGTCTGAAGCTCAGACGAGTTCCTTACTTCTGTGAGTCAGCAGGGCTAACAGGAAGGGATGATCAGATGACCAACTGCTCATGAAAAAATGTTTAGAAATCCAGTAAACTGGGAATAAGAGAGGGCAGACATATTCAATGGCAGGCCCATCAGGGGTCTCCAGGTCACTATAGTGCTGGTCTTGCAGGCCCTAGGATAGGGGAGGGAGGGTATGTGTGGCAACAGGTCTTCGGGCCCCCTTGGAACAAAGATGCCTGAGGTATGGCCATGTGAGAGGTGTCACCCCACTCCGGCCTCCATGTATGCAGCAGGCACGAACCCACTCCTTGGGGTGGTTCTGTGGCGTGGGCTGACCTCTCCCCACCGTGTGTAGCTGGGTTGCCTCTGATGGATGCCACACAAGCACGAGTGTGTGTAACTGGGCAGGACCGACCAGGCCCACACGGAGGGCTTGCTGAAAGCCTTGTTAAGGAAGTACTTCTGACTAGGCAATCCAATTACATAATGCTGCAAAAATAACTCTGGGCTGGGAGTCTTGTCAGAGTGACGTATTTTGTTAACAGAGAGGGGTATCAAATATCTATCTTTTAACCCAAGGTCTGGAAGTTCACTTGTGTGCACTGATTGGACCCCCACCTCCTCCTCTCTAAAGGACACTCAAGGGGGTGGAGGATGGGGTTGCAGCAGCAATACAGTTTTTTTCCCCTCCTTTTTTCCCCCAGATGTCCTAAAGCCAGTAGATCAATTGAGCTATATTCTGCTAGCTCATATGTCCGTCCATCTACAGAGACACATACACTCAAATTCATCTTGTGATGTTCCCTGCTATAAACTGATCAGGGAAGGTTGAGGGAAAGAAATGAGAGAGAATAAGAAATGAGAAAAAAACGGGTGAAAGTGGGTTTTGTTTTATTTTATGTTTTTGGTGAGGGGAAGCAGAGAGCAGTGACTAGACTAGACTAGGCCTCCTGGCTTCCCGCTAGGGTGACCAACTGGTCCCAGTCTGCCTGGGATTGTCCCCTATTTAAAATGCATCCCAGGAACCTTCTGGATCTTGAGAAACTGAGGCAATTGGTCATTCTACCTCCCACAGGCTTTGGCCAAATTTCCACAAGGACAGAAAATATGACCAAAGTGAGGTATAACCTGTTAATCCAAAATTATTCGAAGAATGACCTCAATGAGATATTTCATCATAGATGCAAAGGGCTTTCCAGGAATTTGAAGGGAAAAAAAAAAAGGCAAACACTTCTCCCTCCCGCCATTTTAGACACTAGAGCTTTCCAGGTGGAAAAATCATCTGCTTCATCCACTTTGCTTTTCAGGTTAAGTTTCTGAGGTGCCTTCCCAATGTTAAATACCCTAAACTCCTGCCATATTTTGCTCGGGGACCCTTTTATATCATTTTTAAAGAACTCTGCTTGAAAGCGTGTGTGTGTGTGTGTGTGTGTGTGTGTGTGTGTGTGTGTGTGACAACCTCGTCTCTTTTGTGGGGTCTCAGTTCCTCCCTGTGGCACCACTGTCACATACTGAACTGTATCAAACTCCTTCGATGTACTCTCGTTGAATCTGTTAGCATTTTCTGTTTCCTAATGTCGATAATTACAGCATCTGATCCTTTCATTCTAAACTGTGGCCTTCCAATCCATCCTTAATCTGGATCCAGCTGAACCCCTTCGGAAGAAGACTGGAGGATAAGCAGTCCCTGGCCCAAGACAAGCATGTCAGCTGTAGACTTCATTTCATCCCCACCTCGATTCTTTCCCAAATCAAAATGCCTTTAAACTCCTTGGGCTAATTATGAAAGCGAATCGCTTTCCTTCCCCGAACCGTATTCCTCGGCTTGTAAAAATGCGATTCTGCTCGGAGACCACCTTGCCGCAGACAGGAAAACCTGCTGGTGGAGGAGGCAGCAGAGAGGAAAGGGTGCCGCGGGATCGCCTCCGCCCTCCCCTAGCAGGCGCTGCCTTTATGGAGTCTATTTCCAGTCTGTTTACCTGGCAGGGGCCACGTGACCAATCCAGAAGGAAATGCTGACATCATTGTCTCTCTCTCCCACATGTGCGCCTTCCTCCCTCCCTTCCTCCCGCTCTGCTTGCATTCCGGTATCCATCCTCTCAGTCTCTCTCCCGCGCCGGCCTCCTCCCCCAACTTACGCCTTCCGCCACTTATTTCTCTGTCTTTCTCAAGTCACACTTTCCTTTGTTTTCTTTCCTCCTTGCGGACTGGCTGCTAGACCTTCTCGCAAGTGCACGCCCGCACCCGTCTGGGTGCCCATTTCCTTTTCCTTCTTCCTTTCTTCCTCTTTCAGATCTGTGGCCATGGAATCCTCACTCTTTTAAAAACACACTTCCTCTTTCTCTCTAGATTTCTACTCCTCCCCTCCCCCACGCGCGCCCCCCCAATAAAAGTCTGGAAGACCTAGAAAACCTTACAGGCCAAGGGTGGGGGCAGGGCAAAGCGAGGCTGCTGGTTCCGGGCACTCAATTTCCTGCTCCAGTGGGCTTCAAGATTTAGGTGCTGGGGGTTTGGGCAAACCTGTCTTATTTATTTCTTTATGTTCAGCCTTTTCTCTTCCAGTCTCCGGTCCACATTTTCATTGCAGCTGCCCACCAGGGTGCCCTCCCTTCCCCAAGGCCAGACCATAGATCCCAGCAGCTCCTGGCCTTGTGCAAGGGAACACGTGCAACCAACGTGCTCCTGGCCTTTCTCTGTTGCTGCTGCTCCTTCTGGGAGGGTCCAAGAAGGCTGCTCAGCATCCTCCCAGCCTGGGACCCGGGAGCTGGGAAAACCAAGAGGCAGAGAGGAGGGGCGGTGGTCAGCCAGGTGTCTCCTGCCTCTTCAAAGGGCTATTTATAGGAAGAACCAGGCAGAAGGGCTCTGGGGTTCAGCTGCTCCCGGAGAGCTTTCTTGGTTCACGTGGGCGCAGAGCCAAAGCATGCAGTTTGGAGGAAATGTTTAATAAAGACATGGGAGCCTCAAACTGTTTATTTATTCTCACAGAAAGGTGGAGATGTGGTGTGCCTGGAAACCGCTTTGAAAGCGGGGCAGCAAGGTAGTGAGGCTTGGGGGGGGTGTGAAATCCCTGGGAATCAAAGGGAACAGATCTCCTGGCGAGGGGGCAGAAGGCACATGCTGACCTGTCCTGTTGTGCCACCTCCCACCCATGCTGTTACTGGTGGGCTTATGCTAACCTTTTAGTTTGGGAGCTGGAGGTGAAGGGAGATGTGGGAAGGTTGCACAAGATTGAGACTATTAAGTAATCGTTACATAGGGGTGAACTCAAGTCCCAGCACCTGTGAAGGTGGGACTCTACGAGGAGGGTATAAATACTTGAACAGGCATGTTTACCACTGGGCTAACAATAAAAGTAGTGTTGGAGAGTGTCATAGAAAATCTGAAATACAGCATCCTGTCAGAAGACTCTATTAATGTCTAGAAATGTGACTTTCAACATTAAAATAGTACTGGTCCTCAGTGTTTGGGTTCATTCCTTTTTTTTTTTTTTTTTTTTTGAGTTGGAGTCTCACTCTGTCACCCAGACTGGAGTGCAGTGGCCGCTCCCAGCCACCGCAGCCTCGCCTGCTGGGCTCCGGTGATCCTTCCGCCTCAGCCTTCTGAGTAGCTGGAATTACAGGCATGCGCTACCACGCCTAGCTGATTTTTTTGATTTATTGTAGAGATGAGGTCTCGCTGCCCAGGCGGGTCTCGAACCCGCGGGCTCAGGGAATCTACTCACCTCAGCCTCCCAAAGGCGCGGGATTACAGGCTGAGCCACGGAGCCTGGCTCATTCCTATTTCTTAAGACACATTCCGGTACTGTGCACGTTGAAAGAGACCTGGCAGGTTGAGCTCGGTGGCTCGACCTGTAATTTCAGCACTTTGGGAGGCTGCGGTGAGTGGATTGCCTGAGTCCGTGGTTGAGACCAGCCCGGGCAACTTGGCGAGACCTCATCTTTACAATAGATAAAAAATTAGCCGGACGTGGTAGCATGCACCTGTAGTTCCGGCTACTTGGAAGGCTGAGGCAGAAGAATTGCTGGAGCCCAACAGGTTGTCGCTGGAGTGGGCAACAGAGTGAGACTCTAATTAAAAAAAAAAAAAAAAGAGACCTGGCAACCAGTCCAGAGGGAATTCAGCTCAGATATTATGAGGTTACCTTCTAGAGACCTTTTCACTTAGCAAAGCACAAAGTTTGAGGGTGGGGGTGGGGGCCTGGTCAAGGAGGCCATTCATAATATGTCTCTACAGGATCCAAGCTCTCCAGACATGCTAGAAACCTAGAACTTTCTATAGGCTTTATATAGTTTGTGCAAGTTCTAATTTTAAACTTCTAAATGTCATGGTCCAACGACTTGCTGTTTTGAGTTATCCGTGAAATGATTTTTGTGGCTTTTAAACCCAAATAAAAGTAGTGTTGGAGAGTGTCAAATAAAACCAGAAGGGTTCTAGGTCTTTTATTGTGGCATCTTTCAACTTTGGAGGAATCTGGAAAATAATATGTAGGAAGTTCTTTTTTCATCCTTAAGTCTAACTCAAGCTTTAAGTTCACCTGCTATGTGGACCCTGTCTTAGGCCTATGTTGGAGGTGACCTTACCCAGCTTCTCATCTTCAGCTCTATGAGCAGGTTTATAACTATACAGGAGCCAAAATAATATCAACAAGATCCATTGTTCACTACTCAATGCCTGTGATGATGTGGAAATGCACATGCATTTATGAGTAGATTTGTATTCATGTTATGGGCAACCCCGCCTGCTTCCTCGGGGACAGGCACCATATGGAGTATACACTGTACACATCTCATAAATGCCCACCGTGCTAATTGGTCCTCAGCGTGCCTATGGTAAAGAGGAGAATAATGAGAATGATAATGACAATGATGACGACAATGATGGCAATGATGACGACACTGAATTACAAATGATGATTCCAGCTTGAAGATAGTTCTGGGCATAGAGATATGCTTAATAAAGACAGAATGAATGAACGAATAAATAAAGTGTAGGACTTCCATTGAGACACTGAGTGTTTGTGAGACCTGGTTCTTTCTTTTTTTTAAGCATAATTACTCTATTATTACTCATTTAAAAGAAACATCTCAACTGCTGAGTCTGTGGGCTGGGCTAGAATAACATAAGAAAAATACAATCGCTTTTCATTGTTGGCATATTTTTTAAAAAAATATGATTTAACTACCTAATACTTCTTTCTCAGGGCAAAAGGCCACATCAGAGGGCTAGATTCACCTTATAGTCAAAGCACTAAAAGAGGACAGGTTTAGTAGCACGTACCTATAGTCCCAGCTATTTAGGAGGCTGAAATAGGAGGATACCTGAGTCCAGGAGTTTGAGACTGCAGTAAGCTACAATCACACCACTGCACTCCAGCCTGGGTGATAGAGCAAGACCTTGTCTTAACAAAAACAAAGCTGGACACGGTGGCTCATACCTGTAATCCCAGCACTTTGGGAGGCCGAAGTGAGAGGATTGCCTGAGCCCAGGGTTTCAAGACCAGCCTGGGCAATTTGGCAAGACCTTGTTTCAGCAAATCAGAAGATTAGCTGGACATGGTGGTGTGTGCCTGTAGTTCCAGCTGCTTGGAAGGCTGAGACGGAAGGATCACCTGAGCCCAGCATGTCAAAGCTGTGGTGGCTGTGACCATGCCACTGCACTGCAGCCTGGGTGACAGAGTGAGACTCTAGACTCCACCTCACAACAACACACACACACACACACACACACACACACACACACACACACACACACACACACAACCGGGCATGGTAGCTCATGCCAGTAATCCTAGCACTTTGGGAGGCAGAAGCAAGAGGGTTGCCTGAGCTTATAGTTCTGAGACCAGCCTGGGCAACATGGCGAGACCTTTTCTCTACAATTAGTAAAACAAATTAGCCAGGCATGGTGGTGCATGCCTGTAGTTCCAGCTCCTTGGAAGGCTGAAGCAGAAGGTTCATCTGAGCCCAGCAGGTTGAGGCTGCAGTGACTGTGAGCATGCGACTGCACTCCAGTCTGGATGACAGAGTGAGACTTTGACTCAAAAAACAAACAAACCGGGGCTAGGCATGGTGGCTCATGCCTGTAATCCCAGCACTTTGGAAGGCCTGTGCTGGAGGCTTGTTTGAGGCCAGGAGTTTGAGACCTGCCTGGGAAACATAGCGAGACCCTGTCTCTACAAAAATAATAATAATAATAAATGATAACAATAATAAATTTTAAAGCCCAAAATCAAGAACTGAAAACCAGAGACTAATGTATCTTGTGATAATATATAAAATATAAGTAAACAAATTAAAAAACATATAGAAAAGTAAATAAATACGAGAAAAAACTGGAAGACTCAAAGTCTTTTCTTAATAAAAATAAAACGAAACTTGGAAAGTGGAAAGATCCCCAAAGGCTTGGGTTCTAGTCCCATGTCCGCCACTAAGAGCTGGATGGCTCCAACACATCACTTAATCCTCACAGTGTGTGTTCTCCTTGCAAAATGGAGATAACAGTATACACCCCATAGGCTTGTTTGAGAATTAAATGAGATAGCAGACATAAAGTGTCTAGCACAATGCATGGCACGTGGCGGGTGTTCAATCCATGGTAGAAATGATCAACAATATCCTCATACTACTTACCTGTCAGCACTGCAGGGTTGGAGTGTGAAGACCAAGTAGTTGTGAAAGTGATACATAAACAAAAGGGACCTAAGCAAATCTAAGATGTGCTTTTAAGGTATTGCTGGGTACTGGGTTAAATCTGTTTTAGTACTGGGAAATGGGGCAATGAGATAAAGATATATGATCAAGGACAAACTTTCTCCATACACAGGTATATGATATACCTAATTCCAGCCATAAAGTTGTTGAAATACGAGGAATGCAAGTGCCTGAAAGACTTCCTCAGGGGGGTGTTGTGAAGATTAATAGTTTAAAATGAGGTAACAGTTATTAAGGTGCTTGGATTCCCTTGAGCAGAGGGGTATGTAAATCCAAGGAATAATCATAAAAGTAATATCATCACCATTTCTCGCAACTGACTTTTTCCTAGGCTGGAATAGAATTTCCAGAAGTAGCTTTCTCTTTTAGAATTACAGAATATGACAGATTTATTTCCACACATCTCACTTGCTTTCAGAGTTATTGTTTCCTCTGATTCCCACCCCCTCCAGCCCCCCACTTTGGTGATAGAGAAGCCTGGGAACCAATCCTGTCAGGAAGTTCTTGGGGAATTTTCAGAAAGATGTGCAAACAGAGTATATGAATGGCTGTGAGCAGTCAGCATTTACTCTATTTTACAAAGAATATATATTCATAATTGATCTTCTGAACACATCTGAATAATCCAAACCATGAATGAAAAACATGTCAGATACATTCGTCAGGACTCAGAGAAGCTTCTGGGGGAATTCACCATCATTTCTTCCTCCTAAAGCAGGTCAGGTAACTTTTTCCCTCTGTCATGATTCTCAAAAAGGAAATGCTATTACCCAGACCCCAGGATGGGAGCTCAATTACCTTCCAGACATCTAATGCCAATCCCCAAATTTTTTGAATGTATCGACCAAGATGTTGGATGGAGCAGGTTCAAGCATCTTGCTAAATAAAATATAGATTATATTGATCATTTCCTTCAATCTACTAAAATCTTGTTACTCTTTCATGGATGGAAATAAATCAGTTTGACAGGACTTGTCCTGTCAAGTGATATAAGTTCCCAACATAGTATTCACCACAGATTATTCTAGAAATGATTTGGCGATCTTTTTTTCCAGGTAGAGTTCCAGCTTGGGGCATTACGCACTTCCTTTTTTCTTTTTAAAAATAGAGGCATTAATCCTGCTCTCTTTCTGTCTTTCCAAGTTCTTAAAATTGAAGTGACTCTCCCATAATTTTAGCCAAGAATAACAGATTCCCTTATAAACAACTTTACCCTGCAAAAAATCTACCTAAAAAAAGCGGGAGGGGGAACAGGCATGGTGGCTCATGCCTGTAATCCCAGCACTTTGGGAGGCAAAGGTGAGGGAACTGCCTAAGTCTACAGGTTTGAGACCAGCCTGGGCAACATGGCAAGACATAATTTCTACAATAAATCAAGAAAATTAGCCTGGCTTGGTGGTGCATGCCTGTTGTTCCAGCTACATGGAAGGCTGAAGCAGAAGGACTGCCTGAGCCCAGCAGGTCAAGGCTGCACTCCAGCCTGGGTGACGGAGTGAGACTCTGACTCAAAAAAAAAAAAAAAAAAAAAGAAAAAAAGAAGGTATTTCTACTAGTGTTTAAGGAATGCTTGAGTTGATCATGCAAAAACAATGGGGAAGCAAATGGTCAAGGCATATGACCTCTACTCCAACAAGCCTATTTCCAGATCTTTCCCATGGATTTAGTTATTATCTGAAGAGACTGCTGAAATAAATGGGTTCAAGGCCAAAGACAGGCATAGTGATTTTCGGATTCTGTCAATCTCGTAAATCTCATGTAGTTCAAAGCCAATATTTTCTACAAACACATTGAAAATCCACTAGGCAGTACATAAGAAAAATGGGGGAAAATGGATGAAAAACCTCATATCTTATACTTAACATAAGTTACTACAGCCATAGGTTCTTCTCACTTCCTAGAATCTCAGGGTTTAATTAAAAAAAAAGAAAAAAAAAAACCATTTCCAGAATACATAGAGACAAGCTCAAAGTCAGGAAAGCCCCAGCTCTGTGAAGTCGAAGATGGGAGAACAAAGGCAACATCCTTGAAATGAAATTCAGGTATCTTGGGTACTTCTGGGTATCTCTAGGGTTTGGGGTTTCCAAGTTTAATTAAGATAGCTGCTTGTTTAAAGGATCTGGAAGCAGAAAACCCATACTGCCCTTGACAGGTCGCAGCTTGGTATTTACCAATCTTGGGAGCCTGAAATTTAAATTCCTTTATTCTTTTTCTTTGGCCCACCATGTCAATTCCCAGCCCAGGTTGCCCTCCAGTCACCTGCCTCTGGATCGCTTAATACTGCTGGGATTCTGAGGAATGTGAGCTGACTGTACCCTAAACCAAGCCCTACAAAGCAGTAGCTGATCATGGATGGTTGCTGGTTCCCCCACAGATTCCCCAAACCTGCTACTCCACACTCTTCCACACTCCTCAAGCCCCCACCAACCTCACCAACATTTTCCTAACTCTAGCCAAAGATTTCAACCCTTTGTTTCTTGAAGCCATGATTGGAATGAACTTCATAACTTGCCCATCTCATTACCTTAAGGTACCTTGTCTGTTTTTCTCTAGGAAATGTCTTTGTAGGGCCGGGCGCAGTGGCTCACACCTATAAACCCAGCACTTTGGGAGGCTGAGGTGAGAGGATTACCTGAGCCTACGGGTTCGAGACCAGCCTGGGCAACTTGGCAAGGCTTCATCTCAACAATAAATAAATTTTTAAAATAGCCAGGCATGGTGGTGCATGCATGTAGTTCCAGCTACTTGTAAGGCTGAGGCAAAAGGATCACCTGAGCTCAGCAGGTCAAGGCTGCGGTGGCTGTGAGCATGTCACTGGACTCCAACCTGGGTGACAAAGTAAGACTCCAACTCAGGAAAAAAAAAAAAAAAGAAATGTCTTTGAATCCTCAACTATTACCTCCTTTCCCCTATTCTGCTTTGGTTCTACTGTAAATCTTTCCTGATCTCCAGAGCTCAACTCTTCCAATAGCTCCAATTCCCTGCTCCTTCATTTTTTCTATTTTTGTGTCGGAGTCTCATTCTGCTGCCCAGGCTGGAGTACAGTGGTGTGATCATGGCTCACTGCAGTCTAAACCTCCTGGGCTCAGGCGATCCTCTCACCTCAGCCCCCCGAGTAGCTGGGACAACAGGCATGCACCACCATGCCTGGCTAGTTTTTTGGTTTCTTGTAGCGATGAGGTCTCACTATGTTGCCCAGGCTGGTCTGAAACTCCTGGGCTCAAGAGATCCTCCCGCCTTGACCTCCTAAAGTACTGGGATTATAGGTGTGAGCCACCATGCCCGGCCTCTTTCACTTTTTTTCCTTTGTTTTAAATCTCGGACCCCTCCTGTCCCACAGCATGCCTGCCTCCAACACTCACACATCTTTCTTTACTCCGTTTCTACATGGAAACCTACACAGGCTCTGTTCTCTTCTATTAAACAACAAGAAGAAAACTTACCTTGATCCTACCACCAATTTGATGCACTGCCCTTCCATTCATTACCTAACTTTCCAAAGAATCATTTAAGCATGTTCTCCAGCCCATGCTTGAACACCTCCGGCGCAGCGGATGGCTCTAACTGTTAGAGAAGATGGTCATTATTTTGAGCTTAAATTGATTCCCCTATGACTCCTGTCCACTGATCCTAGGTGTCACCTTATGAGGCGCACAGAGCAAGTTTAATTTTCTGACACAGACAACCTTTCTCCTGTCCCGTCCTCCTCTCTCTGATCTTTCTGAACTAGGATCTTCCAGTTTTTCCAACTGTTTTTCATGTGACCTGGTTCTGAGTTCCTTTGTCTTCCTGTTTCCAGTTTGACTCTCTTCTTAAAGTGTCATGGCCCAAGATTAAATGTAAATTATCCATATCTGCTCTGTCTACCACAGTAGACCTGGATTCTCACCTCTTTTGTTCTCCTCATTACACCTTGCTCAATACAATTGTTGAATCCTCCTCCTGTTAACTTAAAACTCTGAGACAATGGTTTTTAAAGTGTGGCCCATGGAACTCCTGCTTCAGAACGACTCAGGAAGCTTTGTGTGATACATTGTTTGTTTGTTGTTTTTTTTTTTTTTTGAGTGGGAGTCTCACTCTGTCACCCAGACCGGAGTGCAGTGGCTGCTCCCGGCCACCGCAGCCTCGACCTGCTGTGCTCCGGCGATCCTTCTGCCTCAGCCTTCCAAGTAGCTGGAACTACAGGCGCGTGCTACCACGCCCAGCTAATTTTTGATTTATTGTAGAGATGAGGTCTCACCAAGTTGCCCAGGCAGGTCTCGAACCCGCGGGCTCAGGCAATCCACTCACCTCAGCCTCCCAAAGGCACGGGATTACAGGCTGAGCCACCGAGCCCGGCCTGTATGATACATTGAATGCTTGTATCCCCCCACAAAAAGGACCCTCCCCAGGAACAGAATATGCATGTGCTTTGACCTTGGACTTCCCAGCCTCCAAAACTGGGAAAAATAAGTGTCTGTTGTTTGGGCCACTTAGTCTATAATACTTTGTTACAGCACCCCAGGCTATCCAAGCCACTTCAATAAATGCAGATTCTTAGACCTCACCTCAAACTTGGTAAATTTGATAATCTGAGGTACCACCTGGGAATCTGCATTCTAAACAAGTATGCCAGGTGATTTTTATTTTTTATCTTTTGTAAGAGTATTACTCTGTCACCCACGCTGGAGTGCAGTGGCATGCTTATGGCCACCACAGCCTCAGCCTGCTGGGTTCAGGTTATCTTTCCACCTCAGCCTTCCAAGTACATGGAACCACAGGCATGCGTCACCATGCCCAGCTACTTTTTTGATTTATTGTAGAGACAAGGTCTTGTCATGCTGCTCAGGCTGGTCTTGAGCCCCTGAGCTCAGGCAATCTTCTCGCCTCTGCCTCCAAAGTACTGGGATTACAGGTGTGAGCCACCATGCCAGGCAGTCAGGTGATTTTTAAACGTACCAAAAAAAAAAAAAAAAGTCTGAAAAAAATGCTCCGAGACATTTACAATATCTCTTGCCTGGCCTCCTCTGCCTGCGTTTGTGCAAATGGGTTTCTGGATCCAAGAGTAAGACCTTCCATTTTCTTTAGTTACATCTCATCTTGTTAGATTTAACGCATTGCCTTGGTCTATCAAAAAGTCTTTTGCTTTCTTTATTTTGCAACATATGATTTCTTGATAACCACATATGGATTGGGACCAAAAATCTTCCTCTTACAGCACCAGAAATCCCTTCTACATTCACACCAATTGCTAGCAAATTCATACTTTATCTTCCTTCCCATGAGATAAGTGGACAAATCATCATTTACCATACCATGTCATCAAATGCCTCCCCAAAGTCCAGCTCTTCTTTGTCTTCCATATTTCCCTGATCCACTGGCATACGCCAGTCCTATCAAGAAGGAAACGAAGTATCCTCCTGGCCATTTACACACACATTCTAGAATCTGTGGTCAGGCAATGGACCATACGGTGCAGAACCCACCTTCTTTCCCAGTGACCTTGTTCTGAATGTCTATTGCACTTTGCTAATAGGACCCCTGACTTATCATTATAAATGTTCTTGTCCACGTCTTGATTCTACTACAAGATAAAGAGCTCTTGCACTCTGAGGTTATGTCTTAGGTGTCTCTAAATATCTCACTGTAACTAGCACAATATCCTACTCAGTGCCTTTTCTTTGAATGAATGAATGAATTTTACATTTTATTCCCACTATCTTACTTTTATCTTTTGTATAGGATGAAAACAGATTCTACAGTGAATACTGGAAGAATATGTATCTTAGGCATGAGGGAAGTGGTGCGCCTGGGCAGATCTCTAAAGTCCCAGTTGTTTCTTTTAGTCACTGCTTATAAAAACGTGCTCCTTAGAATGAAGGCAGTCTTTGAAATGTAGTGTGATGAAAACACTGAGAAATGATGACAAAGTTTCTGAAACATCACAACTTTACTACACTGTGTGGTAATAACCAAATGAGACACAGAAAGAGTGTTTCAAAAAAACACAAACAAAAAACCCACCTTGCCTTACTTGAGCTACTAGAGTTAGCATAACATACAAATAAGATTTTTTTATGAGCAATCCTAATGAGACCCCTTGTGATGGCATAGACAAAGTGGTGGACAAGAAAATCTGGCTTCTCTCTATGTTATTGCTTCCCTGTATGTTACAACTGGTTACAGTCTGATATATAAGACAAAGGGTGAGCAACTGTAAATGAAGAGTGGAAAGTCCTGTGGTTTCCATGGTCAAGTGACTTTCTTTGTGGTCATGTCTTTCCTGTTTCTTATAGGTCAGAGAAGATTTCACAAATACTCTAGAACATGCTTCCACTGGAAAAACCCCATAGCTTCAGTTCTACAGGAGGTCCAGGGCTGTGTCTTTGAGACTATGGGTGGTTTTGCTCATCTAAATACCCAGGGATATTTGGGAGTATCTGGAAAAATTTCTAGTGGTCACAGTTTACATGTAGTGGGTAGAGGCCAGGAATGCTGACAAATATCCTACAATGCCAACAAAGAATCATCTGACTCAAAATGCCAATAGCAATTATCTCAATAAAGTTTTTCAATTAATGAAAGTCCTTTCTCTAAGATCTGGAACAAGACAAGAATGCCCACTTTCACCACTCTTACACAACATAGTACTGAAAGTACTAGGCATGAGAAAGAAACAGAGGGCATCCAAATTAGAAAGGAAGAAGTCAACTTATCTTTGTTCACAAATGACATTGTATTTTAGAAAAACTTAAAACCTCCACCAAATAAACCTGTTAGAACTAATCATCGGCTGGGCTCGGTGGCTCAGCCTGTAATCCTGTGCTTTGGGAGGCCGAGGTGAGTGAATTGCCTGAGCCCACAGGTTTGAGACCTGCCTGGGCAACTTGGCGAGACCTCATCTCTACAATAAATCAAAAAAATTAGCCAGGTGTGGTAGCGTGCACCTGTAGTTCCAGCTACTTGGAAGGCTGAGGTGGAAGGATCACCGGAGTCCAGCAGGTCGAGGCTGTGGTGGCTGGGAGCGTGCCACTGCACTCCATTCTGGGTGACAGAGTGAGACTCCAACTCAAAAAAAAAAAAAAAAAAAAAGAGAACTAATCATCAAATTCAGTAAAGTTGCAGGATACAAAATCAACATAAAAATTCGCAACGTTTCTATGTACTAACAGCAAACAATCTGATATAGAAATCAAGAAAGCAATCCCACTTAGAATAGCCACAAAAATATAAAATATCTAGGAATAAATTTAACCAAAGAAGTGAAAGATCTCCACAAGGAAAAATATGAAACAATGGTGAAAGAAATTAAGGAGAACACAAAAACAATGGAACGCTATCCTATGCTCATGGATCAGATGAATTGGTCTTGTTAAAATATCAGTGCTACCCAAAGCAATTTACAGATTCAATGTGATCCCCATCAAAAATACCAATGACATATTCTTCACAGGAATAGAAAATACAGTCCTGAAATGTGTATGGAACCACAAGAGACCCCCAATGAACAAAGCAAACCTTAAGAGAAACAACAGGGCCAGGCTCGGTGGCTCAGCCTATAATCCCAGCGCTTTAGGAAGCCGAGGTGAGTGGATTGCCTGAGTCCGCGGGTTCAAGATCAGCTCGGGCAACTTGGTGAGACCTTGTCTCTACAATTAAAAAAAAAAAATTAGCCAGGTGTGGTAGCATGTGCCTGTAGTTCCAGCTATTTGGAAGGCTGAGGCGGAAGGATCGCCTAAGCCCAGCAGGTTGATGCTGGGGTGGCCATAAGCGTGCTACTGCATTCCAGCCTAGGCAACAGAGTAAGACTCCGACTCAAAAAAAAAGGGAGAGAAAAGAAAAATAACAAAGCTGGAGGTACCACACTATCTGACTTCAAAATATACTACAACACTATAATAACCAGCACTCATGATAGCACGTGAAGGCTTACTCGGAGATTACTGGAGAGGACCTTGGTGAACTCTACTCAGATAGCAGCCTCCTTTTCCACAGGCTGCTGTAAGAAGTATCAGTGAGCATATTCTTAGTCATAGATGGGCCCTGAATGGCGGCTTTTAGAGATTTAACTGGAGACCGCGAGGATCCAAAGGGGAGGTAGACATGAAACAAATATACCAAGCCATACAGCAAAGGCTGCTGCTTTGGATGCTGACTCCAGGAAAATCCTTCTCTTATAGGAGGAAAAGGTAAAAGGGAAACCCATTTTATCTGAAGCCCCTTGACAACAGATACATGTTCCCCAAAATGCTATTATTTTTTATATGGCCCAGTTTTTAAACATCGCCAGTTTTATATATCATAGGGAAGCGGCTAGATTTTTTTTTAGTTGGAGCTTCACTCTGTCGCCCAGGCTGGAGTGCAGTGGCATGCTCACAGCCACTCCAATGTCGACCTGCTGGGATCCAGTGATCCTTCCACCTCAGCCTTCCAAGTAGCTGGAACTACAGGTGCATGCTACCATGCCCAGCTATTTTTTATTTTATTGTAGAGATGAGTTCTTGCCAAGTTGCCGGGGTTGGTCTCGAACCTATGGGCTCAGGCAATCCATTTGCCTTGGCCTCCCAAAGTGCTGGGATTACAGGCTGAGCCATGAAGCCTGGCCAGCTGCTTGATTTAATGAAGATTCTAGATGCCCCCGAGGGATGATTATAATACTAGTTTAAAATGGGGGATAGGCTAGGCGTGGTGGCTCAAGCCTGTAATCCCAGCACTTTGGAAGGCCGAGGTGAGAGGATTGCCTGAGTCCAGGGGCTCAAGACCAGCCTGGGCAACTTGTTGAGACCTCATCTCTAAAATAATTCTAAAAAATAAGCCAGGCGTGGTGGCACACACCTATAGTTCCAGCTACTTGGCAGGCTGAGGCGGAAGGATCACCTGAGCCCAGCAGGTTGAGGCTGCAGTGGCCATGAGTATGCCACTGTACTCCAGCCTGGGTGACAGAGTGAGACTCCAACTCAAAAAAAACAAAAACAAAAACGGGGGCCCAAACTTCTCCTGTAGGATGACCACTTGTATACCTAATTCTGAATTGGACCCCACATCTCTAAAATAAAATAAATTTTTAAAAATGGGGGATGACAGATAAAGTCCCATGGGTGCGGGTTCAAGACCCGCCTGGGCAGCGAGACCTCATCTCTACAATAAATCAAAAAATCAGCCGGGTGTGGTAGCGCGCGCCTGTAATTCCAGCTACTCGGAAGGCTGAGGCGGAAGGATCGCATGAGCCCAGCAGGTCGAGGCTGCGGTGGCCGGGAGCGGCCACTGTGCTCCAGTCTGGGCGACCGAGTGAGACTCCAACTCAAAAAAAAACAAACAAAAAAAACAAACAAGAATCCCATGGGACTCTAAGCAAGTGGCAGGTGTACATCTTTTTTCATGAGAAGATGACTTTGTTCATGTCAGTTTGGGCTCTTTCCAGTAGTCAAGGATCATGTCACCAAGTCTAATACATTAGGATATTTAACATGGTTCAAAGATCAAAAAATATTTTATGTTGTAAGACATAAAAAAGTTTACAAGCCAAGACAGACTTGCATTTATTTTATCTCTTATACCTGTACTTACCATCTCCATGATTACATATAGCCTAGAATACGAGGGAGGAACTCCCCCCAACACTGGAACTGTCTTTTGAAGGGCGGGCTCCTTGTAGTACAGGCTTTGCCCGCTAGGTAAGTGTTCTAGAAACCCTTTGGCATCAGTGTACCAGCTAGTGGTTGTTGTGAGAGGCTGTGTTCCACACCCCCAGTGAATTTTTTGGGGGGAGATCCTTTCAATGCATTTACCATTTTATGATGGATGATTTAGGAGTGTACCGGCCCACACCATACTGCATGTTCAGCAGTTTTTTGCCAAAAACAGCATGACCCCTGTGCCCCACGTTCCATTCACCCAATCTCATCCAGAGTGACTTCTTTGTGTTTCCCCATATGAAAAAAGTCCTCAAAGGAAAACATTTTGCTGTTGAGGAAGAGGCAAACAAAAAATGGTAGAAGCACTAAAAAGTCATCAAAATTGCCAGGCGCGGTGGCTCACGCCTGTAATCCCGGCACTTTGGGAGGCAGAGGCGAGAGGATTACCTGAGCCCAGGGGTTCATACCCAGCCTGGGCAACTTGGCGAAACCTTGTCTTTACAATAAATCAAGAAAAATTAGCCAGGCATGATGGTGCGTGCCTGTAGTTCCAGCTACTTGGAAGGATGAGGCAGAGGGATCGCCTGAGCCCAGCAGGTCAAGGCTGCAGTGGAGCCTAGTGTATGCCACTGTACTTCAGTTTAGGTTACAGAGTGAGACTCCGACTCAAAAAAGAAAAAAGTCATCAAAATTGATGAGTTCAAAAACTATTCTGAGCAGTGGAAAAAGCATCTTGATAGGTGTATTGCATCAAAAGGAGAGTACTTTGAAGGTGACTGAAGTTTAAGCATATAAGAATACATACACTATTTTTAAATTAATAAATTCTGCTTTGGGGGGGTCCTCCCTTGTATAAGCAAAATCACCTAAGTGAATTCTCTCTTAATGTTGAATTCAGGCATGGAGAAGAGCAAGGGATGAATGAGGGGAGGCAGAATGAGGATTAGGGATTTATACTCAGATAAGTCTTTGGGGACCAGGTAGGTATGGCAGGTCAGAGTCAGTAGTGGGGGCATGAATCCAGGTAACCAAATGAGGGGTAAATCACTCATTCTCAGGTAAGTCTAAAAGTTCAAGGCAGGCAATCAGAGAGCCTGAGACTCCAGTATCAGAAGGCAGAACCAGGAGTAGGAGCTCATCTTATCACAAGAAGGCTGGTCTTCTAGTCTCACAGTGCCATCCAAGCTAGCTAGGCATAGAAGAGCCCTGGCCCTACTTAGGTCTTTAAAAGGAATTCATGCTACTTGGTGTCCATGGTAGGAGGGCAGGGGTGGGTATAGCCAGGGAGAGCTGAAGGCAGAAAGGCAAGGCTCTTTGGAAGGCCTTAGGGTTGGATGGGGTCTCTGCATTAGAATGTAACATACACCCGGGCCAATATCTCTATAGCCTGCACAGACATATACTCACTTCCAAAGGCAAAAGTGTTGTTACACCTTTAGATACAATATTTGCATTTCCTTAATCCACGCACATCCTTCACCGGGGAGAAATCAAACAAGAGAGAGCTGGACCAACATGAAGCCAACTATATCGAGGAACAAGGGTCAAATTCAAGCCACACCAGGGACTCCACTGTGATTCAATCACGGCCATGTTGACTGCGTTATCCATCGGCCCTGCACTGACTAGCATGCATCGGAGCAGGTCTCTGACAACAGAAGTCCTTTGATTCAAGAGTCGTTCCTAGATAGGATGAATGTAGCAGGCGGGGCTCTCATCCTTGGAGACATAGAACCCGAGGCACCACATTTCCCTGGGAAACTGACCTGCAGGCTTTCATAATTATCATCAATGCTTTTGTTAGTGACTGGCAAGATTTGGAGATTCCTCCCTAGCCCCACTCCCTGCCAGTGTCCAGGGCTGGGGGATTATCTGCAATTTATAAGGATGAAGAAATATTCCTGAACCCAAGCTATGCTTCCTTTGAGGTCAGTGGTCACCAGCCACATCTCCAGCCTCGATTCTTCCCCAAATCCTGCACACAATGCACAAAATGTCTACCTGTGATTCCCAAATAGGCTGGGTTGTCTCTGCTGGGAAGGCCTTGCCCTGATCAACCTCAAACATTTCCTCTGAGATCGCCTCTAGGTCAAGTTACTTTCTTCCTAATCTGTGCTCTCCAAATTCACTGTAGTGATGGTATTTAAATTATATTTGTGATTATCTATTTGCTTATCTTTTTCATGAGACAGAAAGTACTTTGAGCTTAGGGACTGTTTAGGTCTATGAGTACTGTGTGCCTAGCCCAGTGTTCATCATGTAGTCTGTGTCCAATAAATGCTTGTGGAAGGAAGAAAGGGTGGACTGGATGTTAAAAATACAGTAAAGACCATTAACCAGGCAGGCAGCAGTGCCAGGCTCTCCAAAAAAGGATATGGAAGGTCAGGTGCGGTGGCTCACATATGCAATCCCAGCACTTTGGGAGGCAGAGGCGAGAGGATTGCTTGAGCCCAGGGGTTCAAGACCAGCCTGAGCAACATGGCAAGACCTCATCACTACAATAAATAAATAAATAAAATTTAGCCAGATGTTGTGGGGTAGGTCGAGACGGTGGTAGTTGTGAGCAGCATGGCACTGCACTCCAACCTGGAAAGAGTGAGACCCAACTCCAAAAAAACAAAAAAAAGGGGGCGGTGGCTCACGCCTGCAATCACAGCACTTTGGGAGGCCAAGGAAAGAGAACTGTTTGAGCCCAGGGGTTCAAGATCAGCCTGGGTAATATAGCAAAACCTCATCTCTACAAAAAATTTTAAAAATTAGCTGCACATGGTGACATGTACCTGTAGTCTCAGATACTCAGGAGGCTGATGTGAGAGGACCATCTGAGCCCAGGAGGTCGAGGCTGCAGTGAGCCATGATCATGCCACTGTACTCCAGCCGGGGTGACAGAGTGAGACCCCAACTCAAAGAACCAGGAAACCAAAAACCAAAAACAACAAAGGCTATTGACCCACCAACCTAGAAGATACCACCTCATGGAGAACTTCATGGAGTTGGCAATGGCTTTCAGCAGCTGCAGGACTGTGTTTCCCACTGTATTTACTGGCAGAGCCCCAGGGAGTCCCTCTTTCTTGAACCAGCCAGTGACTTACCTTCCTGGAAGGCCAACACACAGTTCTGTGCAGGCGACTCTTTTGCAGAGCCAGCTGGCGCCAGCCTGAGCTTGGCTATGCCAGAAGGTTCCTAGCATCCCAGAGACTGAGCCTTGGCTAGGCCTGTCACCATCCTACCAGTTTCTTCCAAGGACCCTGGAATGTGATATTATGGTTTTGCTTTGTTTGTTTGTTTGTTTGTTTGTTTGTTTGTTTGAGTTGGAGTCTCACTCTGTCGCCCAGGCTGGAGTGCAGTGGCATGCTCACAGCCACCCCAGCGTCAACCTGCTGGGGTCTTCCAAGTAGCTGGAACTACAGATGCGTGCTATCATGCCCCGCTAATTTTTTATTTTTTGTAGAGTCAAGGTCTTGCCAAGTTGCCTGGGCTGGTCTCGAACCCCTGGACTCAGGCAATCCACTCGTCTCTGCCTCCCAAAGTGCTGGGATTACAGGCTGAGCCACTGAGCCGGCCAATATTATGGTATTTGATTATAATTAACTGACTCAAAATGGTCAACCTGAGTTTTGGTGAGTTACTTTCATCTATTTTATCATCCTCATCAGACCTGAGTCTTCATTCAGAAATTCCCAAAATATTAGCTTTTGCAAGTGCTGCTTAATTTTCAAAATACTACCCAACAGTCACAAAGATTTTTGTAGCTGAAAACCCTGAGAGTGCCAGGCATGGTGGCTCATGCCTGTAATCCCAGCACTTTGGGAGGTGGAGGTGAGAGCATTGCCTGGGCCCACGGATTTGAGACCAGTCTGGGCAACTTGGCAAGACCTCATCTCTACAAATAAATCAAAAAATCAGGTGGAACATGCCTGTGGTTCCAGCTACTTGGAAGGCTGAGGCGGAAGGATCACCTGAGCCCAGCAGGTTGAGGCTGTAGTGGCCATGAGTACACCGCTGGACTCCAGCCTGGGCGACAGAATAAGACTCCAACTAAAAAAAAAAAAAAAAAACCCAAAACAATAAGAAAACCCTGAGAGTTATCTATGAAGATTTTTCAAGATGATAGAATACAACATAGATATCTCCTAGTTTCCACTACTTTCCACTCACCTTAGAAAGCCAATAAATTCAGAATTCAGGATATTCAATAGAACATTCTGCACATGTCCTTAACTGCTCACAGAAATCGGTTCTGTTGATATATAAGCTATTCAAAGAGCATGCTTTTAAGCTCATTGTTGAACATGGTAATACAGTATCTTGTAATCACAGAGGCAAAGAATGTTTGAACCTGAAGGTCTCTTATAGATAGACTAGTCTGAATTAAAGACACTAGTGCCCAGCTGAAAAGAGTAAATAATTTAGTAACTTGCCCAAGAACACACAGCTAGTGAGTGGTCAAACCTGACTTGAAACCAAACATGATGATCAGAAACTACCTTTCTCCTGCTCTATATTGATGGTATGTAGATGCCATATATATACATTTATACACATACACACACATCAAAGGCTAGAGTCTTGCATCACACAGACCCAATTGTCTGAAGAAACTGTCAGCCCTACTAAAACAATAGCCTATTTAAATCTGGGGCAGCCTGGTCAGGACCAGAGCCTCACCAGCCCCCCAGAAAACAGAGCATTGTTTTCACTCAAACCTTGCACTGAAAGGAAGCCTGTCAGCTGGCAATGACCTCGTGAGACAACTTTGGGGAGAGCAAAGGGCCGGGAAGAGAAAGGCCTCATTCTCACTGCAAACAGGAAAAGGAAAGAGAAAAAGCAAGCTCTGTCTCCACACAAGGTTTGCTGGGCCTGCTATGAAGTGTTCCAGTACGTTCCATCAAATAGACGCCTTCACAGAATCAAGCTGAGCGCGAATGCTGTGTCTGGGACTCCCACTCCCGGGACACACACGTGGGCGGGCTCACACATGCTCCTGCTCTCTCGCACCCTGGGAGAGCACTTATATGGGCTTCATGAGGCTAAGTAATAAACACTTTGTCTTCACCCTGCTATTTATGGGTTGCTTGGGGCATCCTGTTCTCTCTGCTGCCCTTACCTGAACAGACGGCTCCTGCAGACCCCGAGTTTAATAGAGACAACAGTAAATCTGAAAGACTCTGTGCACTCCACGTGCTCCTGTTTTCCTGGCCACCCTTGCTAATTGCAGAGGAAGGCCCATTTGCATTCGTTTGGCTGGTCCCTATGCTCCGTTCCTCCAGGTAAAATCCCTTCTCCTTTTTTGTCAGGCCCTAATGTTCTTCCTTCCTTTCAGATGTATCTCTAAAACATCCTTTTCTTTACTCTTAAGAGTATTTATTTTTAATGTATTTTATGTATTACCCAGGCTGGTCTCGAACTCCTGGACTCAAACAATCCTCTCACCTCAACCTCCCTAAGTGCTATGATTATAGGCATGAGGCACCACGCCTGGCCAAGACATCTTTTTCTATTTGATGACTGCCAAGAATCCCTTCATTCTTCAACAATGGATCAAACAACTTTGAAAACAAGAACAACCCCGAAAGCTGCCGCACCAGCCCGGAAGATCCAGGCGACCGCGCACATGCAGAGTAAGGAGACGATCCAGTCCTACCTGGCGCTGGCTTCCAGGGTCACTTAAAGGCCTTGGGCGTCCCCCTGCACATGGTGCTTGGGCCGCAAAGGGGGAAGACGCATATGTAAAAGCCAGAAGCGTGCCCAGGCCAACTGATGTCTGAGAGCCGCAGGGCAGGGCACTGAAAGTGTCCCGAGGGTGCAGAGCCACAGCCGATCGCTTTGGTCAGTTTTGGGGCCCTTTTCACTCAGCTCCTTTGGGGTTTCCAGGGCTCTCAGAGCTTCCAGGTCCTGCAGGAAGAGATGGAGTCACGGCTGCACCCTGTCGACCCTTGGGCCACTGCACGAGTCTAGAGCCCGGCCACCTCTCAGTCTTGTCTTCATCTTGGGCTAACCGTTGGTCTCCTGCGAACAGACAAGACAGAGGAGGATGCGTTAACTCGACCTCTCCCCACAGAATACAGTTCGCCATTGCAGCGCTGATTAAATACAGGACATTATCTCACCATAATGCCCTCCTGGCGGCGTTCCCAGGAAAATTCTAACTAATCATAAAAATAGAAAGAAAAACGCAACCTAAATTCCATTCCTCGTCTTAAATGAGTGATGTGTTCACTTTTATTTATTTTTCTGGAAGCGAGGCGGGAAAAGAAAATGAATTTTAGGGCTTAGGAAAACAAGCTACTAATAGTACTAAGTAGAGTTGGGCGGTGGTGCAGACAGCTCAGCCCTAGGAGGGATGTAGCCAGCATGACAAGGGTGAGTCCTGGCCTGCCATAAACTTTGCATTTAGAACCCAAGCACCTGGGAGGACAAAGCCAGGAGGGGGCAAGGGAGGGAGGAGGTGGACACACACACACACACACACACACACACACACACACACACACACGCTAGATGCTCAATAGCTTTCTTATAGTTTTGGAAGGCAAATACCCCTCTCACACTCCTTTGAAACCATGCCTGATATTTCTCCAGCACCATTCCTTTTTGGAGACGCAGGCGTGGTTTAGGCATTTCCTCCCTGGAAGATTCTTTCCTGGAGATTCAGCTAATTCCTACTCACCCTTCAGAGATCAGAACAAACGGAAGCTCTCTCTGAGTCCCCACCCCGACTTCAGTCTATGGGTAGGCCTTCTTTCTTTCTTTCCTTCCTTCCTTCCTTCCTTCCTTCTTTCCTTCTTTCTTTGTCAGAATCTCACTCCTGCCCAGGCTGGAGTGCTGTGGCACGCCTCACTGCCACCACAGCCTTGACTTGCTGGGCTCAGAGGATCCTCCCGCCTCAGCCTTCCAAGTAGCTGGAACCACAGGCACGCGCCACCACGCCTGGCTGATTTTTTAATTTTTATTGTAGAGACAAGGTCTCACCATGTTGCTCAGGCTGGTCTTAAACCTCTGAACTCAGGCAATCCCTCCTCCTCACCCAAAGTGCTGGGATTACAGGCAGGAGCCACCGTGCCCAGCTCATGAATAGGCCTTCTAATGAGGGTAGGCCTTCTAATAAACCTTCTCTTGAGACATAGCAGTCATGTGACTGCAATCGGTGCAAAAATCCCATAATAGATTGTTTAACTTGGTTGTCCATTCCCTCCCTCAGACTAGAAACATGTCTGTCTTGTTACCTATTTTGCAAATGCCGGATACATAGTACCTGTTCAAGAAATGCCCATGTCAGAAGAGTGCAGATGGGTCGGCCCAGCCTGTGCATAATACTTTATGTTACTTTGGTGGGGCCGGGATTTAGCAGTAACACAAACTGACATAGAACCAGGTCACAGTGGGTCCATACCACTAGGACCAAGCTCTGCCCAAACAATTTCTGCTCTTTCCTTCTGGGAAGTCTTCATGGATAAACCAGAGGAGAGTTAGAAATCCTGAAAACCAGCTGCTGAGAGGCATCTCGTAATGTTACACTGAGTGAAAAGAAAATAAAAGACACGCCCCACCCCCGCCCTGCTTTGCCCTGTCCCCTCGCAGGCATTAGAATCTCACATCGCCACCCCCCATCCCAGCTACTGCTGAAGTAATGGGCACTGCTACTTGATGGCAAAGTTCTAGCTGGGCTAATTAAGCATACTGAGCTAATAACCTTCCATTTTGGGACCGGTGTTATTCATAATTTAATGTATTGCTGCTGAAACATTAACCTTTCGACAACTGGCATGTTGCCCACAGCGGCCCAAGTGCTGACCATCTTTCAGTAAAATGAGTATTATTGTTAAAACAGGTATAAATCATTCATGGCTGCAGCTTTTGTGTCAGACCCTACGTGAAAATAAGCAGTAAGCTGGGTAATTTATTTACCTTTTGGTGATTATTTTTTATGATTTTATGATCATATTCAATGATTCATAAACACTGGCCCGTTGCCATCCGGTAATCATTTTACATTTTAAATATTACGCGTCTGTTCTGCTTTTCATCTTTAAAAATTTCAGGATTGATACCAGGCAACTTAATCCAGACACAAATGCAATTTCATTTGAAAGAAGGTGGGGTAGTGGGGAAGAGTCCCGGCCCCTTCATTTTAACAAACCATTTTCAACAGAGCTGTTAGGGGCTTCTACTTGTTACGGCATTTCACTGACTGCAGCAAACTTTCTTTGAAGTTTAACACACAGAGGGTGCCTTGAAATCTGAATAAAAGCACAGGAAAACAGTTAACAAGCTTCTGGTTGGAAAGATGATGGAAGGAGCCGAGGGTGGAGGGAGGCCTGGAGACCCTGGCCCTGGGCCAAGGAGGTTGGAAGCAACTAGTCTTCCTCCCAGCACCTGGTTGGGGAATGTGATTACAGTCCCCCGGGGAGCTGGAAACTCTTTCCAGCCTGCTCCTGCTGCCTGAGCTGGGTTTGGGCTCCCATAACGGTTCCAGAAAGTAGCTTTTTCTCGTTATGACACCAAGTAAGGGCTAAAGTCTGGGCGGTGGCTGGGTCTTTCATGGCCTGGGTGCACAGGAGACTTTCCTCTATCCCACGGGCTCCCTCACCATATCCCTGCATGTTTCTTTTTCTTTCTTTTTCTTTTCTTATCTCTCTCTCTCTCTCTCTCTCTCTCTCTCTCTCTCTCTTCTTTCCTCCCTCCCTCCCTCCCTCCCTCTTTCTTTCTTGCCTTTTGAGTCAAAGTCTCACTCTGTTGCCCAGGCTGGAATGCAGTGACAAGATCATGGCTTACTGTAGCCTTCACCTCCTGGGCTCAGACACCCTTCTGCCTTAGCCTCCTGAGTAGCTAGAACTACAGGCCTGCACCACCACACCTAGCTAATTTTTTTATTTGTTTGTAGAGATGGGGTCTCGCTATGTTGCCCAGACTGGTGTCCAACTCCTGGGTTCAAACAATCCTCCCTCCTTGGTTTCTCAAATTGTGGGATTCCAGGTGTGAGGCACTGTGCCCAGCCCCTGCATGTTGCTTAAACCAAAGAAACACTGAAGTCCTAGTATGTAAAGCTGCAGCCAAAGTTCTGATGGTGAGAGGGGAGCAGGACAGGAGAAGGCAGGGAGTATGACCTCATGTGAAAACTCTTCCTCAAGACAGGAACATGCCCAGGAGCAAGATTGCCTCTAGAGCCTCATCTCACACCAAGCATGCTGGCACAGAGGACAACTCAGCTGGGAAGACTGGCACCTTAGCCCCAAATGCAGGAGATGAGATCTTAAAACACAGCCACAAGAATGTGCTGTAAACATACACCCACACCCACGGTGGAAAGCCAAGGCAAGAGGAAAAGGATAGAAATAATCTCTTTCTGGCTGGGCATGCTGGCTCATTCCTGTAATCCCAGCACTCTAGGAGGTAGAGGTGAAAAGATTGAGCCCAGGGGTTCAAGACCAGCCTGGGCAACTTGGCGAGAACTGTCTCTACAATAAATCAAAAAATTAGCTGGACGTGGTGGTGCACACCTGTAATTCCAACTACTTGAAAGACTGAGGTGGAAGGATGGCCTGAGCCCAGCAAGTTGAGGGTGTGGTAGCTGTGAGTGTGCCACTACACTCCAGCCTGGGTGACAGAGTAAGACCCCACCTCAAAAAAAAAAAAAAAAAAAAGGAAAGAAAAAGAGAATCCCTTTCTGGATGGTTTAAATAGTGTTGCTCTGAGTTAGCCTCTTGCTGTCTTTTCTCAAACTTCTGGCCTCAAGTGATCCTCCTGCCTTGGCCTCTCAAAGCAGGATGGGATTACAGGCTTGAGCCACCACACCTGGTCTTACCATCTTTTCTACTTTCAGTTTGTGTGATTTCCCATTTATAGCTTTCATGACTCCTTTCAATTTGACTATCAGAATTATATATATATATTTCAAATTATTTAATTTTTCATTGTAGTAAAATACATATAATGTAAAGTTTGCCATTTTAGTGTACAGGTCAGTGGCGTGAATCACATTTGCAATGTTGTGCAACTATCACCACTATCTATTTCCACAAGTTATCATCACTCTAAACAGAAATACTGTACCCATTAAGCAATAAGTCTCTACTCCCTCGTCCCCGCACCCCGCCCCCCAGCCCCTGGAAGCCTCTAATCTCCTTTCTGTCTCTGTGGATTTTCTGTTCTGAACTTTTCATATAAATGGCATCATACAATATTTGTTCTTTTGTATCTTCTTTCACTCAGCGTAATGTTTTCAAGGTTCATCCGTGTCATAACATGTATCTGAACTTAATTCTCTTTCATGCTAAATAATATTACACTGTATGGATAGGTCACATTTTGTTTATCCATTGATGGACACATGGGTTGTTTCTGCCTTTTGTCTATTGGAATAATGCTACTGTGAACATGGGTTCAAGTATCTGAGACCCTATTATGTGTTGACCATCACAGTGTTTTTCACCAAAGGTCACCACAAATCATATACTCTGGTCTACCCTTATCTTGGAAGCTCTGCTTGCTAGCTTGGCAGACTTGGTCTGGGCACGAATGGCAAAGCCATCCATGCCTGGGCATTCCTCTCTGGCCATGCTGTCAACACAGCTGCTTCAGAGGATTCCTTTGCAGTCACCCTCCAGTTTTGCCAAGGCTGGTGCCAGTTGTGAATTCTGTACCCGTAGCCTCCACTCCCTACTTTGGACTTGATAAAACAGGCTGCTTCTCAGGTATGCTAAAGATCAAATTAAGAAACAGAATAACCTGGGATGAGTGAAATTCCCTTTCAATCATGTCAGCCAGAGCAGATGTTGTCATGAAATTTGATGTTAGGGATTTATTTCCTAATATAAAGCTTAAAAGGGAAAACAGCGTAAGAGCTGAAATGTGAATTGGACGTGTCTATAGAGTGTGAATTGGATTCAAGACAAAATATTGTGAATGGTTAATAGGGTCAGTCTAAGTATACTTGCTGAAATAATCTCTTGGATATGCAAATATTCTGAGAACTACACTGTCAAATAGCTATTGTATCCTCTTATCTATGTGTTCACAGAGCTGCTACATGTTATAACAAATGAAAAATGTGAATTTAAAAAATAATGTCACCCTAAAATAATACTTTACTTTGAATGGTAATTTTTGTTGTCGGGGTTTTTTTTATTTTTGTCACACGCCAGAGAGCTAGGTTCTTACCACAGCATTATTTGGAAATATTAAGAGATGAACTTTGTGTGTCCTGTCCTCAGCAGTAACAGACATGGGGTGGGGTTGGGGCTGGGAGGGAGCAGGGCCAAATTACCAGGTCAGCTTGATCTGGGTCATTTAGTCCGCCATTAGCACCTGTCTTGCCTTGGTACTGTCCCAAACAGAAGTTCTGCTTCTGGTTACCTAGACCCTCTCAGTGGAATTCCCTTTCCTGGGAACATTGTCTTAAGGACTTGAGATGCCAAGTTCACCATCCTACCACAGTAACCAGTCTGGAGATGGGGCAGGGCGGGGGAGGCAATGAGAATTCAGATGAATGATACTTGTAGAGAAGCTGTAGGCTATACTGTTGACAATTTCCAGAACTCCACCCTCAAATTGCTCAGTGAAACCATTAGCAAGTAGCCAAACGAATTGAATTTCTTTCCGTTTCTTTTTCATTCTTTTTCCTAATTTCTGAGGGTTGGGCTAGTGAGCAGAGAAGGATTAGGCAGAGCAGAAAAGGTGGGCAGCAGATGGAGGAACTTGACATACCAGTCATATTCTAGAAGAGTCTGTAGCCCATGGTAGGTATTAAAAAAATTTTTTTTTTCAAAGAAACGAATAAACATCAGCCACTAGATACTCAAGAGTTGGCATGATCTGGTTGGTGGGTATGCCTTTTTTCTCTTTGGTCTGGCCTAGTTTGGGGGGTTGATTAAGTTTGCAAATCTCTGGCTCTCCGAAAAATCAGGAAGTGGCAGAATGCAAGAGCGCCCCTTCATTCTACTTTAATCAGAACATCTCCCAGTTTCCTGGAAGGTTAGCACCCAAATCCCAAGAGGCTCTAAAGGTCAAACTTTGGAAAACAACGGATCCCTAGAACATTGCTTTTGCTATTTTCTCTATATTCTTAGGATCCACCATGTCCCTCCTCTGGTGCTTCAGACCTTTCTCACCTCCACATTTGTTCTCAACCCACCTGAGTCCATCTCTTCGAATTCCATGAGCTCAGAGTCCTGTTTGCCTTCTCCTTGGTCTATCTGATACAAAATCCTCACCTTACTTCCCCTCTCTCCCCATCCCATTTGTACCATGATAGCAAGGGTTTCTCAATAGTGGTCTATGGCTCACCATCTCAGGATTTCTGGGAGTACGATTTAGGACTCTGTTACTAAATACAAAGGTGTGGATCACTTCCAAGATCTACTGAATCAGGATTTCTAAGGTGGGCTTTGGACTCCTCAGAATCACTCATAAAGTTGAGAATGTTGTCTTTGGCATGAGCGATCGAACTGCCATGTTAATAAGATACTTTTCTATTGTGCAGCTATGATGTGCAGAATTCTGTAAGACTCCATCTTTCATGCATGCATAGAGGAAAGGGCACAGGAATGGAGGGGGTTTGAAGGTGACACCACTCCCTGGCCCCCACAGTGTATTGACAGGAGAAAGAAAGAATTCAGGCAAAGTGGTATTGGCAGCTGGGCACAGTGGCTCACACCCATAATCCCAGCACTTGGGGAGGCAGAAGCGAGAGGATTGCCTGAGTCCAGGGGTTCAAGACCAGCTAGGCAACTTGGCGAGGCCCTGTTTGTGCAATAAATCAAAAAATTTGCTGGGCGTCGTGGTGTGTACCTGTGGTTCCAGCTACTTGGAAGGCTGAGCCCAGCAGTTCAAGGCAGTGGTGGTCGTCAACGTGCCACTGCACTCCAGCCTGGGCAACAGAGTGAGACTCTAACTAAAAAACAAAAAACAAAAACAAAAACAAAAAAACCCCAAAGCAAGATTAGCTCTTTGGCAGCCCAGAATGTAGTCAAGGTAGGTGGGTGTTTTGGAATCCTTTTACCAAAGCTCTCTGTTCATTTTGTTTTGTTTTATTATTATTATTTTTTACTACTGGAAGGTGTGTACTTTAAAACATAATACATTTGTTAGGCAGCACGTGATGGCTTATGCCTATAATCCCAGCACTTTGGGAGGTGAAGGTGAATAGATTGCTTGAGTCCTGGAATTTGAGACCAGTATAAGCAACATAGCAAGACCTTGTCTCTGTAAAAAATGCTTTAAAAAGAGCTGGACCTGGTGGTGTGCACCTATAATTCCAGCTACTCAGGAGGCTGAGGCAGAAGGATTGCCTGAGCCCAGGAGTTCAAGACTGCACTCCAGCCTGGGTGTGACAGAGTGAGACCCCAACTCAAAAACAGGAAAAAAAACCAAAAACAATATTTGTTAATGGCCTTTGGATTTCTCCATTTTCTTATAGGATGCTTAGCTCACACTTTTGGGGATGTTTAAGACAAGGTTTTTCCCCTTGGCAGCCCCTAGGAAGATACTTGTCAAGAATTAATTACTTCCTCGCCCATGTTTCCACAGCTCTCAGAGCCTTTCTCTACTGTAGCTCTTTCATATTGTATTACAGTTAATTTGTTTTTGTATCCCAACTCCTCTGTGAGTCCATGAACTCCTCTGGGTGGGGATTATGTCTTTTTTTGGCCCAATCACGGTGCCTGGACAATTCCAAGAATTTGATGAATTTTTCTGGGTTTAATAAAATAACACCTTCTATTTGCAAGCCTTCTCTTCACAAAGGCATTTTACATAGATCATTATCTTCCTGGATCTTCAGATCAAACTGGGTTGTTCTGGCAGATGCTGTGAGAAAAAAATGTAAAAACCAAGGCAAGGAGTTTAGTGACTTGGTCAAAGTCTCGAGTTAACAGAAGACATCCTGACTCTCCTTGTCAATCTTCCCATGGGACATGAATGGTGATGGTCTCTGGGGAGGAACTGGCCAAGTCCCTTTTGGACAAAGTAAATTGATATGTTGGGTTATGAAATGTACCTGTCACCCTCTGGAGGCTAGGAGGTCTCTAGGTCAGGCATTGAAGCCATTGCTACAGTAATTGGGAAACTTGATGCTTAATCTCCAAATTTTGGAATCAGGTGCTACCTATGAAGTCATATATGACCATCTGGGCAACTCTCTGAAGGAGTGAGGGCATTTTCTTTTTGAGAGGGTCTAGAGAAATACTCACCAATTAAAGCAGGCTGGTTCACGGTTCACAGACTTGGCTATATGAAAGCAATGGGAACAAACAGGGTCTCTAGGAAAAAACCCCTTCAGGGCCTCAGTTGACTTCAGGTCTTGGCCTGATTTTATGTTCTCAGTTGACTTTAGGTCTTGGCCTGACTAACTTTCAACGTGCTGCTCAAGCTGAGTGTAGTGGCTCATACCTGTAATCCCAGCACTTTGGGAGGCCAAGGTGGGATGAACTAAGGAGTTCGAGGCCAACCTGGGAAACATAGCAAGACCTCATCTCTACAAAAAATATTTTAAAAAATTATCCAGGCATGGTGGCATGTGCCTGTAATCCCAGCTGCTTGGAAGGTTGAGGCAAGGTCAAGGCTGTGGTGAGCCATGACTGTCTCACTGCATTCTAACCTGGGCATCAAAGTGAGAACATGACGCAAAAAACAAAAACAAAAATAAAAACATACAGCTCAGTTGTCACTTACTTCAGGAAGCCTTTCTTTGTCACCCCTACAACCCCAGTCCTCTGTCCCCCACGTGATCCTATGGTGTTTTATGCTTGCTTCCATCCTCAGACGATTGGGTCATCCAACATGTCTGTCCTCACTTGACTGTAAGCTCCCTGCAGCAGGGAACTGTCAAGCATGCCTGTCACTGGAACATTCTGGGGATAGGGGCTCAGCCAGGTGTCCTGTTGGGGGGATGGGACTAAGAAAAATCAAGCCATAGCCAGGCTCGGTGGCTCAGCCTGTAATCCCGCGCCTTTGGGAGGCTGAGGTGAGTGGATTGCCTGAGCCCGCGAGTTCGAGACCCGCCTGGGCAACTTGGCGAGCCCTCATCTCTACAATAAATAAAAAAAAATCAGCTGGGCATGGTAGCGCGCGCCTGTAGTTCCAGAGACTTGGAAGGCTGAGGCGGAAGGATTGCCAGAGCCCAGCAGGTAGAGGCTGCGGTAGCCAGGAGCGGCCACTGCACTCCAGTCTGGGAGACAGAGTGAGACTCCAACTCAAAAAAAAAAAAAAAACAGAAAAAGAAAAATCAAGCCATTATACCCAGTCATTCTCTGGGCTTGATGACATGAACAAATATATCCTTGACACTATATTTTATTTTTAAACAGTCAGTTTTGTTGTTACTTTAAAAAATTACACTTTCATGGATTTCAAGTCAAACTGTTTTTTTCCTGGCCCTCATGATCCTCCTGACTAAGATTTCTTTGGATCCCCTCTCCCTTTGCCTCGTCATCTCGCCTACCCCGCTATACACACATTGACCCACCATCTCTCGCCTCTGAGCTTTTGCACACGCAATTCCCTCTGCCTGAAACACCAGCTCTAAAGCCAGGGAAGTCTCTCCATCACACAAGGCCCAGTTCCAATGCTGCTCCAAAGTCTTCCCAGGGCCCTTGTCCCCATGACGTGTTAGAGGCTTCTCTGAGGTCTCTGAGCTTTGGTTGCTGTCTGACCTTTCTCACTATGTTCTGACTATTTCTGCCTATTTCCCTCAACTAGAGCGCAAGCTCCTTAGGGGCAAGGATCTCATCTTGTTCTTTTTTTCCGCACCCAGTGCCAACTGCGAGGTGGCTAGATGAATTATGAAATAAGAATCTGTGGAATTTAGCTTTCCTTCCTTCCTGCCTTCCTTCCTTCCTTCCTTCCTTCCTTCCTTCCTTCCTTCCTTCCTTCCGAGTCGGGGTCTCACTTTGTCCCCAGGCTGGAGTGCAGTGGCACAATCATAGTTTACAGCAGCCTTGACTTCCTGGGCTTAGCAATCCTTCCGCCTCAGCCTCCCATACAACTGGGACTACAAGCGTGAGCTACCAAGCATGGCTACTTTTTTTTTTTGTAGAGACAAGGTCTCAGTATATTGCCCAGGCTGGTCTCAAACTCCTGGGCTCAAGCAATCCTTCCGCCTCAGTCTCTCAAAGTGCCGGGATTACAGGTGTGAGTCACTACTCCTGGCTTCCTTTTTTTATTTAAAGAAAGTGAAGCTCTTTCCCAGTTCTGAGAAGACCCTAAATGCACACTGATTTTTTTTTTTTTGAGTTGGAATCTCACTCTGTTGCCCAGACTGGAGTGCAGTGGCCGCTCCCGGCCACCGCAGCCTCGACCTGCCGGGCTCCGGCGATCCTTCCGCCTCAGCCTTCCGAGTAGCCGGAATTACAGGCATGTGCTGCCACGCCCAGCTGATTTTTTGATTTATTGTAGAGATGAGGTCTCGCTGACCAGTCGGGTCTCGAACCCACGGGCTCAGGCAATCCACTCACCTCAGCCTCCCAAAGGCGCGGGATTACAGGCTGAGCCACTGAGCCCGGCTCACACTGATTTTTATACGATATAGGTTTTTGGTTTCCAGGACTTTTGTTCTAGCAGAATGAGAACCCAGGATTAAGCAAGTTGGAAATGTACAAACTCTCCTTCTCTAAGGGTGAATGCTCTTCAAAGCTTATAAAAGGCTGAGCAGTCAGATGGCTGCATGTCCTGTCCGATTTCACCCTCTTTATTGTGCTCTCGGGCATGGTCAAATCAGTCGACCCAGCCGACATGACATTTACAGCTAGTTTTACGCAAGATGCAAAACCTTGCACAACAATAACAAGAGAGGCTGTTGCAATTCTGTGAAAGTTGGAAAAAAACTGGGGGCCAATTTGGCCTGCGTCGAAGTGACTTCGTCTCTGAGTCCCTGTCATTCGTCACCGGGCCCTGCCTTGGAAAGTTTAAGTAATCAAAACATTGACCCATTATCCATTGAAAACAACGATGGTGTGCCTGTGTAGAGTGAGTCGGTCCGAATCCAAGGGGTTCTCATGTGACAGTTATGTAACAATGCACTGGGTCACCATGTGGGTAATGAGAAATGGGCCAGGACACTGTTATCTTATCAGGCATGATTAAGTTTTGCTAATGGATGGGACTAACTCTCCATCCAGCTGGTTGACAGGTGAGTCACTTGCAATATGAAAAAGCAAGTATTTCAGCATGTATTTTACTTCATTCCTATTTAGTTTTATATATTTCATACCCAACCTTATTAAAAAAGAAAAGGGATATAAGCAGCTTCAAAGACGAAAGGAAATCTATGTTAGAAGTGGGTGTTTAAACATCAGCCCTCTATGCTCAACCGACAGGTATTGTCACATCTACATATGACAAGAGATCACTTTGCTGGTGTGTTTGCCTTCTCTGAGTCACCCAACAAGGCTGAAGAATTCCTTCCTCTGTATCATCCCTGTGCCTGGAACAAACCTGTTCTGTAGCATAATTCCCACTGCATTTCCAGTCTTGACTCCCAGGCTGAGAACATCTTGGGGGGCAGGGCCCTGACTTATTTATTTTTGAATCCTCTGTGCCTAGCAGAGGTTTTCAGTTAAGGATGATGACGATGGAGCCGGGTGTGGTGGCTCAGCCTGTAATCCCAGCACTTCGGGAGGCCGAGGTGAGTGAACTGCCTGAGTCCGCGGGTTCAAGACCAGTTCGGTCAACTTGGAGAGACTTTGTCTCTACAGTAAGTTAAAAAAAAAAAAAAATAGCTGGGTGTGGTAGCCTGCACCTGTAGTTCTGGCTACTTGGAAGACTGAGGCGGGAGGATTGCCGGAGCCCAGCAGATCGACGCTGGGGTGGCCGTGAATGTACCATTGCACTCCAGCCTGGGCGACAGAATGAGACTCCAATTTTTAAAAAAATGACGATGATAGAGCTGGACACAGTGGCTCATGCTTGTAATCCCAGCACTTTGGGAGGCGGAAGTGAGCAGATTGCCTGACTCCAGGGGTTCGAGACCAGCCTGGGCAACTTGGCAAGACCTTGTCTTACAATAAATAAAGAATGAGCTGGGCGTGGTGGTGCATGCCTGTGATTCCAGCTACTTGGAAGGTTGAGGCAGAAGGATCGCCTGAGCCCAGCAGGTCGAGACTGCGGTGACTGGGAGCGTGCCACACTCCACTACAGCCTGGGTGAGAGAGACTCCAACTCAAAAAAAAAAAGAATGATGACAATGGGCTGGGCATGGTAGCTGAAGCTTGTAATCCCAGCACTTTGGGAGGCCGAGACGGGAGGATTGCTTGAGGCCTGGAGTTCGAGACCTGCATGGGCAACATAGCAAGACTTCATCTCACCAAAAAATTTAAAAATTAGCTGGATGTGGTGGGACATGCCTATAGTTCCAGCTACTCGGGAGGCTGAGGTGGGAGGATTGCTTGAGTTCAAGGCTGCAGTGAGCTGTGATCATGCCACTTCATTCCAACCTGATGACAGAGCAAAACCCTGTTTCTAAAAATATAAAAAATAAGGCCAAGCACAGTGGCTCATACCTGTAAGCCCAGCAGTTTGGGAGACCGAGGCAGGAGGATTGCTTGAGGCCTGGAGTTTGAGAACTGCATGGACAACATAGCGAGCCCTCATTTGGACAAAAACTTAGCCAGGCATGGTGGTGCATGCCTGTAGTCCCAGCTACTTAGAAGGCTGAGGTGGAAGGATCACTTGAGCCCAGGAAGTCAAGGCTGCAGTGAGCTGTGATTGTGCCATTGTGTCAGTGAAGCCCTGACTCAACCCAAAAAAAGAAAGAAGAGAAAAAAGAATCATGGTGAGGAGGAAGTGGTGGAGAGTGATGATGATGCGGAATTATTAGGTAAACTGAATTTTACATCCACCTTTCCAGCTCCCTCCAGGTCCTCTTCTCAGCCCATCCTGGAGCACACACACCAACACCTCTCTGGTTTTTCTCCCACAACCCCCACTTCCCTCCTCTATCAGGCCCTTTGGAGTGAGAGGCACAGTCCTGCAGTGACTCTGACTTTCTCTGCTGCGGTTACAACAGGGTTAAAGTTGAGGTTTCTAATCGTTCCCATGAGGTCTTATTACCTGTTGATTAGGTCCTTTTGGGATCAGCATCAAACCGACAACAATAATAAACACTCCCTTCATTGGAACTCAGTAATGACCCTGCCTGCCCTGCAGGCCTGGTGGCTCTGGGGAGGGGCACTGGCCATTATGTGGGCTGGAAATGGCAGGCCATGGTAGGGGGCGTTTTTCCAGAGATTTGGCGGGGTAAGCCGAGGGGCACAGCTAACAAGCTGATGGGTATGGGTTTGGGATTTTTGGCTGGCAGGAGGCACCGCTATCGTTCCAGCACAGGGCTACTCAGAGAGGACCCTCCACAGCCAGCCTGAGGACTTGTGAGATGGAGCTGGGTGGTCTTTCCACTCTAGGAATTTCTGGAGAATTTCTGGTTACTGTTTCATGTATATTTTTCCAAACTTTTTCCTATGCACACACAAATGTGAGAGAGCGAGTGAGTGAGTTCGTATGCAGGTATAGTTTCAGTGTTTTTATTACAAAAATGCAATTGTACAAAATATTTTGTTCTGCAAGTTGTTTTCTTTCTCACCCAACAATCTATCTTAGACATCTTTCCATGTTAGTGCATGAAGATTTACCTCAATCTGTTGAAGAGCTTTACAGTAATCCAGAATACGAACAAAAATACATTTAACCAATGTAAGTAAATGTTGTTGAACATTTTGGCCGTCACCAATTTCTTGGTATTACAAATAAAGTTACAGAGAATATCCTTATAGATTTTCTCATGCACTGTGCAAGCATTTCCATTGAACACATTCAAATAGGTGGTGTCTATTTGCACACCTACTGGTAATGTCTGAGCACGTCCCCTCCTTGGTCCTTGGACAGTATTATTTTATTTATTTGTGCCAATTTAATTGTAATAAAAGATATCTCCATGATATTTTAATTTGAATTTTCCTGACATGACATTGTATTTATTATGTAATATATTATACATATATATATATAATTCAAACCTAAAGAAAAGTTACAAGAATAATCTGAAGAATTTCCATACACCCTTTAAACAGGTACACTGATTCTTTTTATTTTATTCCTTTTATTTATTATTCCTTCCTTCTCTATTTTTTTTTTTTGAGTTGGAGTCTCACTCTGTCTCCCAGGCTGAAGTTCAGTGGCATGCTCACAGCTACCGTAGTTCAACCTGCTGGACTCAGGCAATCTTTTGCCTCAGTCTTCCAAGTAGCTGGAACTACAGGCGTGCGCTGCCACACCTGGCTAATTTTTTGATTTATTGCGGAGACAAGGTCTCACCAAGTTGCCCTGGCTAGTCTTAAACCTATGGGCTCAGGCAATCCTCTCACCTCAGCTTCCCAAAGTGCTGGGATTACAGGCGTGAGCCACCGTGCCTAGCTCCCTCTATATGTTCATATCTGTGCTAATATAATGACCAGCAGTCACATGTGGTTATTCAAACTTAAGTGGAATAAAATGAATAATTTAATTGCTCAGTCACATTAGCCATATTTCAAGTGCTTGGTACTCACTTGTGGCTGTTAGCTATCACACTTCAGAGTGGATACAGAACATTTCCATCATCAAAGAAAGTTTTGCTAGGCTCTTCTGAATTATATGAATGCATATCTTTTTGAGCCATTCAAGCATCAGTTGCAGAAATTGTGTCCATTTACCCCCTCAACCCTTCAATGTGTACTTCCTGAGAACAAGAACATTCTCTTACATAACCACAGTACAGTGATTCAAATCAGGGAGTTTAACATCACTATATTATCCACGGACCACATTTGAATTTCATCAAATGTCCCGATATTTTTCTTTATAGCAATTGTTTTTCCTAGTCTAGGATCAAATATAGGGTCACATCTTACACTTAGTTGTCGTGTCTTCTTCTGACACTGCATTTTAAGAATTAAGTATTTAATTATTAAGTCTAGACTATGAAATCCTCCAGGGTGTGTAGCAGGCGTCATTTATCTTTATGTACCCAGCACTAAAAGCTGGGCCTAGCATGGAATCGTGATTGGAAAAATAAATGAATGAATGGACTTCTGTACCCTATCTTTATTTCTCTCTATTACCTGTCCTCTCCATCCTTGAAATCAAAATAGAAAAGACTACATATGATTATTCTGGAATCAAAGACACCTTAAAAAAGGTATTGTTGATAGGATTATAGACTGGCATCACAATCTTTGGAAGACACATTGGCAGGATTGACCAATATTTTAAAAAAGAAGTCATCTTTGTCCCATAATTCTACATTTTAGGACTTTCACTAGAGAAATACATGCACATATGCACAGCAAGGCAGGCATATGGATGCTGACTGCAGTGTTACTTGTAAAGGACGGTGAAGGAGTAACAACCTAACTGTCCATCAGTAGGGGAATGGCTAAAAATGCATATGGTTGGCCAGGTGCAGTGGCTCACACCTGTAATCCCAGCACTTTGGGAGGCTGAGGTGGGAGGATCACTTAAGGCTAGCGGTTGAAGAGCAGCTTGGGCAACATAGTGAGACCCTGTCTCTATTAAAAACATAAAAATAAAAATAAATTAGCTGGATGTAGTGGTACATGCCCGAAGTTCCAGCTACTTGGGAGGCTGAGGTTGAGGCTGAGGCCGAGGCCAGGAAGTCGAGGCTGTGATAAGCTGTGATTGTGCCACTGTACTCCAGATTGGCCAACAGAGTGAGACTCCAACTCAAAAAAAAGTGCATATGGTCTATCCACATTAATTTAACATTTGAGGGACATTTGTAATTGTTGACTTAGTAATAAAACACCTACTATGTGACAGGTAATGTTAGAAGTTCAAAGGACATGGCAACCCCTTTGGGTCTCCTCCTACTGGGGGAACTTTTCTGTCCTCTCAATAAATCCTGCTTTCAAAAAAAAGAACAAGAAGAAGAAATTCAAGAGACAAAGAAATGAAAAAGACAATGTCTCTACCTTTACTGAACTTGCACTCTGGTGGGAGGGTTTTTGTGTACACCACAGCAGGTAGAAGAAAATGAGATGGAACTCTACATAATGACCAAAAAAGATCTCCAGAGCACTTTCAACTGATAAAGAAACAAATGGGGTCAAGTTGCAGAATAATAACAGCAAGGATGCCTTTTGTGTTTAACATCACAAAATAAATCTCCACTTCTACATGTACGAATCTGCCTGTGAATGAAAGTGAAAAAGGATGCATACTAAGCTGGTGTTATCTCTGGGACACAATTAGGATTTTTGGGGGTGGCCAAGGAGCCTTTTTTTTTTTTTTTTTTTTTTAGAGTAGGAGTCTCACTCTGTCGCTCAGGATGGAATGCAGTGGCATGCTCACAGCAGCCTCAACCTGCTGGGCTCAGGTGATCCTTCTGCCTTAACTTTCCAAGCAACTGGAACCATAGGCATGCATCACCACACCTGGCTAATTTTTTTGATTTATTGTAGAGACGAGGTCTCGCCAAGTTGCCCAGGCTGATCTCGATTCCCTAGACTCAGGCAATCTTTTTACCTCCACCTCCCAAAATGCTGGGATTGCAGGCATGAGCCACCACACCCGGTAGGGCATTTAAAAAATTTGATCTTATCTGCTCTTGCTTTTTTTTTCTCCACGAGAATGCTTTCACGCTTAGCTAGTGAAATTAAAAATAAATAAATAAGCACACTAATGGGAGGTCTAGCGATCATGCCAGCTAAAGGGAAGCAGCCACTCCTCAAACATTAAAGAATCAAATGCAGTTGCAACAGCACTCCCAGAGTCAAAGTGAACCTTAGGCTTTTGTCATCCATGGGAACCTGCACCAACCTGTTCAGAAGCCAATGCAGGAAATGCTATGCTCTCCAAAGCTTCCACTGCTGAGCTTTGCTACTTATCCTGTCTTTACAGATTCCACATTCTCTGGGAGGAAAGAAGGAAATGAAAACTCACTGTGTACCCAGCACGTCCAATGCTTGCCATATTTGCTGTTCCATTTAGTTCTTGCAACTCCAAGAAGCATTAATCTCCCCCATTTTACAGATGGAAACACTGAGGCTCAGAAGTTTTAACACATTTGTGCAAGAACTCAAGGAGCCTGGATTCAGATTTGGTCCTTTCTGGTTCCAAAGTTTACCGAGTATCCTCTACCAAGAATCACTTTAGAGAGGTGGGAAAATAGGTTTGCAGTTGCAGAATCTTAAACTGGTCGGTCGGGATGACCCATAGGCCTTTTTCTGCATTTTTAGGTGTGCTTTGGAAAACACCCGCGAAAATGCCCTGGGCATGTTTGACAAATCTGTCTCCATAGTGCTCCATTTTTGTCTGCTCCTGTCTGCCCACGGTGCCCCATCTCAAGAAAGATTATGGGGAGAGAAATAAAGAAAAGTGTCAGAGAAGAGAGGGGTGGGACCATGAGAGAAAGAGAGGCTGGACCCTACATCGGTGACCATAGAGGAATCGGTAAAATAGCAAGACAGATAAATGGAAAGAAGGGAAGGGCAGGGCCCATGAGGCAATGAGCTGTGAGGGTCCTCATCTCATAAATTAGAAAGAGAACAAAGCCACAAAAGGAAGGACAGGAGAGACGGTCTTGCTCTGTCACCCAGGTTGGAGTGCAGTGGCACGATCACGGCTCACCACAGCTTCAAACTCCTGGGCTCAAGTGATCCTCCCTTCTCAGCCTCCCAAGTAGCTGGGACTATAGGTGTGTGCCACCACACCCAGCTAATTTTTAAATTTTTTTTTGTTGAGATGAGGTCTCGCTGTGTTGCCCAGGGTGTTCTCGAATTCTTGTTCTCAAGTGATCCTCCTGCCTCGGCCTCCCAAAGTGCTGGGATTACAGGCATGAGACGGGCCAGGATTTAAAAACACACACACACACTTTACCTAAGAGGGTAGGTAGGGGGGAGGTTAGTGAAGGGTGGAGAGGACAGAAGTACCCCAGACACCATACACTTTCCTCTGGGGAGCCACTGCCCAGGGCCTGGCTGACCAGGTAAGGGGTGTGCAATCCCTGTGAAGCCAGGTGTGTCCTGGAATCATTCTGCATGCCTCTGGCCCAGCACCCCCAGTGGCCTTGCACCTTGGCTGTGGCTGTCTTAGGAATTTTCAGAGTTTGTCTTTGCCTGAAATTCTCTGGGCACACATTCAAAATGATAAAACAGATTTGACAGTGCACAGCACACCAGCCAGATTAGCCATGGGAGAAAGGGCAGGAGAAGGAGAGAGAGAAGAGAAAGAAAGAGGAAACTCGAAGAGGAAAAGAGAGAAGGCGAGAGAAGAAGAGATAGAGAAAGTCAGAAAGAAGGACAGTGGGAGAAAAGGGAAGGACGCCAGGGAAAAGATAGGGCTATGTGACAAGATAAGGAGGCAGAGAAGCTGGCAGAAGGAAGGGGAGGAAAGAAGGAAGACAGTCTATATTCCTGGGAAGGAATCTGTAAGACAGTTCACCACATCCTGAAGGTCAATTTACTGGCCTGGGAAATTAAAAACAGCTTCTAGTTGAGGATTAGCAAAGGCCCGAGGACGTACAAAAGCTTCTGCCAGCTTCCATAAAGCTGCCTCCTGGAAATGAAAAATCACAGGCCATGATATATATATATGGTCCACGTCTTTCCACACCCATGTCCACATGATAGCCTGGAGAATGAGGCCTCATCCAGGGCGTTGCTTTAATGTGAGTAATTATAATTAAGCAAGAATCCCCACAGGCTATAATCTTACACACCCACTACAGGAGCTACTGGGAAGAGGCAAGGAGGTGAACACTGCCACAAATGCACAAAAGGAAAGTTCTAGAAGAGATAAGAGGAAGTGGAATTAAACACACAGGGGAGGTCTCAGTTCCTGCTGATGGGGTAGAATGTGTCTATTTCTACATTCCAAGGGCAGAAAGTTTAAAGCAAGTCATTTTCTCTAGGACCAGGACTCGATTTTTGGGGGGACACTTTCAGGGGAGTGGACTTTGTATACATGTTACTCATTTTTCTGAGGCTATTTTGTGATGATCTCATACTTTGATTGAAGGTAAATTAGAATGTCATTGACTGAAGTTACATTTCTAATATTCTTTATTTATCATCTCTCAGGTTGTTAATCAGATACTGGGCAGAAATATGGTGATTTTCTGCCAGGATCTGAGTTTTGCCACCCCTTGAGGAGGATGTGTGGCCTATATTTGATCACAGGGAGCCTTTGAGGCAAAAGCTGACCGCTCTATCCATCCTGGGATCCCAGGCCCTGCTGTAGTTGTTCCAAAAGAGTCTATCGTCTCAGAAGTAGCTGTCTTCTGTTTTTTTCTTTAGGTCCTCTTTGTGAGCCACGAACTCCAAGCATGGTTTTTCCTTGGGGAAATCAGTACCTCGAGGGTCAGTACCAATTGGTGAAGAAACCAGAGCCTCATCCTGGCAGCCCCTCACCTCCAAGTCTCAGCAGACACTGTTGAGTTGGTGTCTTGAGGGAGATCCATCCAAGGTCTTGACCCAAGGAACCCATCCAAGGTCTTCTATACCTGCCCAAGATTACGGGGTCCTGGAGCCCATTATCCATGCTTGGCTTCCTTCAGCATCTCCCACCTTCCAGCATTTCCTTGCTACTAGAAATGAGATGCCAACATTTTGGGGCACTTCCTTTATGGCAGGCATAGTGCCAAATGCCTTACATCTTTCATTAGCCTTCACAATTATAGGAGGCTTTTGATTTACAGTTCCACAGACGAGGACACTGAAGTTTAGTGAGGTAACTTGTTCAAGTTCACGTAGTGGTGAAGCCAGTGCTCAAGTCCAGGACTGCCTATCTTCAAAAGACTTGTTCTCTGCCTTCACTCCCTCATCCTGTCTTTTGTCCTTACACCTTTTGATTCATAAAGACTCTTTCTGCCTTCAAGAGTCTCCCTGCTGAAATCCAGGTATGCTGGTGGTAGTGGCAGCAGTGAGGGGTGGGGGGCAAGTTTCCTTGAAAATTCTGACTAACGCATTAACAGAAATTTGCTGACAGATACTCACTTTTAGACATTTTCCTCAGGATTAGCGGGGCTTGGGTAAGCAAGACTGGTTCCTGAGAAGAGAGAGGAGAGTTTGGACCAGAAAGTGTAGGAAGAAATACTCCCCAGATTTTGAAATTGCAAGTGGAGAAGGCCAGAAGTGGCCAAAGAAGGTGCCAGACCCCAGGCTGGGAAACCAGAGACCTATGTCATGCAGAGGGTGATCGTATTTTGTACTTGGGGACGTAGATCGTGTACCTATCCACTCTTACCTTGGTAGAAAAAAATTCAGGATGTTAGAGTGGGTTAGAATAGGTAGCCTTCAATAAAGCTTGGAGGCAGCCTGGTTTCCAGCAGGAAGTGAAAGGATTCCAGTTTTGAGGCTCTTTCCACCTGTGGACTGTAATTCAAGATGACCGTAAGTCCTAACCCTGGGGCCTGCAGGACTGGAGAAGCCACGTTTTCTATATCAAACGAAGATTAATACCCGCAGAAGCAAGGAAGGTTCTCAGAAGGTAAGACTGGACCTCAGAAAACACCTGAGCCACCTCATTGCAGGCTCCCCCAACTTGTCCTGGTAAACATTCTCTAAGAAATGGGCTTTGTGGAGTTGTATCTGGGAGCAGTGTAAGGGCAAGAAGACATTATATATTTTGACCCAAGGCTATTGTCTTTATCTCTCTTAAAGCAGAGGCTAAAATGAGGGGCGAGGCCACACACTAGGCCTGAGCCAAGGATGGTGCTTCCAGCTCTGGGTGTGACCCATTAGCAGGTTGTAAAGTCAGTTTGGTGGATGGCAACCAGCTTGCTTTTCCTTTTCTTTCATTGTTTAAAAAAAAAGGAATAGAAAATGTCAGCATGCATTTGTTGGGTGAAACTTGTAATTTTTGTTATACATAAACACATATCAATTCACTCGAGCATAATTACATATGGAGTCATGAAGTAAAATTCATTTATCATTATGGGACTTGTCCCAAAAGTTTGAAAATGAGTAGTCTAGGCAGATAGGCGAAGTGTAGAGATTTTGAGCTAGAAAACAGACATTCCCAGGCTTAAAAGGCATGACCAAATAAAAGCCTGGCTGTGGTTGTGACCCAATGAAATTAGCAAGAAGCAAAAAGATAAAAAGCCTCTTCATTTTTTGTAACATGCATATTGCCAAAGAAACTGTAAGAAAGAGTGAAAATAGTCTGTAATAGTTCACAACCCCTAGCCCGCTACTATAAACTGAATGTACTCTCCCACTAAATTCATATGTTGAAATCCTAACCCTACTGTAATGGTATTTGCAGGTGGGGCTTTTGGAAAGTGATTAGGTTATGAGGGCAGAGCTCTCATCAATGAGATTAGTGCCCTTATAAAAGAAACCTGAGAGTGCTCCCTCATGAGTGCTGTCTACCAACCAGAAAATGGGCCCTCAGCAGACACTGAATCTGTCAGCACCTTGATTTTGAACTTCCCAGCCCCCAGAACTGTGAGAAATAAGTTTCTGTTGTTTATAAGTCACCTAGTCTTGGGCATTGTAGCAGCCTAAATGGACTAAGACACCACCCAAATATGCGCCAAAAGTTAGTGAACTGCTAAAGCCGTATAGTCCCCAAAAAACACATCCTCCCAATGCCATCTTTAGACATGTCCACGAAGGCCAGGCAGATGAAGATGATTCTCTGGGAGTCTATACTGGATTCCAAGAATTCTTCCTACTGCCAGGAGTCTCAATTATTATTATTATTATTATTATTATTATTATTGAGTCAGAGTCTCACTTTGATGCCCAGGCTGGAGTGCAGTGGCATGTTCATGGCCACCACAGCTTCAACCTGCTGGACTCAGATGATCCTTCTGCCTCAGCCTTCCAAGTAGCTGGAACCACAGGTGTGTGCCACCATGCCTGGCTAATTTTTTTGATTTATTGTAGAAACAAAGTCTTGCCAAGTTGCCCAGGCTAGTCTCGAACCCTTGGGCTCAGGCAATCGTCTTGCCGCAGCCTCTCAAAGCGCTGGGATTACAGGCACGAGCCACCGTGTCAGTCTTAATTATTTTTGTTCTCCAGGATATGTTATAGTATGTGCTATTTCCTATTGTCCCAGAGTTTTTATTCTATACATCCCATTCTTTCTGCATTGTATTGGGTGTACTGGAGTAAATAGCATCATTTAACCACAGACCACTGTAGTTACCACTAGCAGTTACCTCTGAATTTCAAGAAGAGGAATGTCACAGGATGTAGTAATTATACAAGCCCTTGGGCTCTTTCCATGGCAGCTGCTGCATTTTTATATTGTTCTGGGCATTTGCACAAGCGTTTCTGTGGAAGACAGGTATGAACCAATGTCGAGTAGCTGAAGGGGTGAAGTGTAGTAGACATTTGTTGGTTGCTACCCAGTGCTCATCCAGATTTTCCTTCAGGTAATTACATTCCCATCAAGCCCATGAATTGGGTGGAATGTTTCAGCTATGAGCCCTGACTGACTTGAGCCAGGCAGCACCTTTTATTCCCCTGGTTACAAACGCATGCCTTCCGGGGTGAGTTTTGTGTCCTGGGATGGCCCCATCAACTGTGTTTCAAGACTCTTACTTGGAATGATGGTACAGAAGCACTCTCTACCTCTTAACATGAACAGGGACACGTGGGGTACAAAGCCAAGCTGGCAGCTGCCCTGTGACTTCAAAGGGTGCTAGCCTTAGGATGAGGACAGCATTGTAGGTGATGGGGTGGAGAGGAATAAGGGCTCTAGGCCCATCATTACACTCTGAGCACCTGGACCAACAATTCATGTGACCTGCTTACCTCTGGAATGTCCCCTGTAAGCCAGAAGCTGTCCTTATTGAAATCTGTTTGAATTGATTTCTCATAGTTAGATCATAGAAAATGCAAAATTTGGCCACGTGCAGTGGCTCAAGCTTGTAATCCCAGGACTTTGGGAGGCCGAGGTGAAAGGATTGCCCAAGCCCAGGGGTTTGAGACCAGCTTGGGCAACTTGGTGAGATCTCGGGTCTACAATATATCAAAAAATTAGCCGGGCATGGTAGTACACACCTGTAGTTCTGGCTACTTGAAAGGCAGAGGTGGAAGGATTGCCTGTGCCCAGCAGATGGAGGCTGCGGTGGCCGTGAGCGTTCCACTATACTCCAGCCTAGGTGACAGGGTGAGACTCTGACTCAAAAACAACAACAACAACAAAACAGAAAATATACACTTTGTAAAGCAGTTTACTTTTGAGAAATGGGGTCTTGCTCTGTTTCTCAGGCTAGAGTGTAGTAGTACAATCATAACTCACTGCAGCCTCAAATTCCTGGGTTCAAGCAATCTTCCTGCCTCCGAGTAACTAGGACTATAGGTGTGCACCACTGTGTCTGGCTTGAAAAAAAAATTTTTTTTTTAAAGAGATGGGGTCTCGCTACGTTGCCCAGGCTACTTCATCTGCTTTCTACTTTGTTTTGCTTAAGGCCAGGCTTCCTCATCCCAGAAGTGCTGAGCCTCTGTCCTAGGCCTCCGAGAGGGTGGATTCATTCACAGTAGATTTTTTTTTTTTTTTTGAGTTGGAGTCTCACTCTATTGCCCAGGCTGGAGTGCAGTGGCACACTCATGGGCTACCCCAGTGTTGACGTGCTGGGCTCCGGTGATCCTTCCACCTCAGCCTTCCAAGTAGCTGGAACTATAGGCACACGCTACCACACCCGGCTAATTTTTTTATTTATTGTAGAGACCAGGTCTTGCCAAGGTGTCCGGGCTGGTCTCAAACCCACAGGCTCAGGAGATCCACTCGCCTTGGCCTCTCAAAGTGCTGAGATTACAGGCTGAGCCACCGAGCTCGGCCCATAGTAGATTTTAGTGGCTCTAGTCAGGGCCTACTCCAGAAAGTTCCCTTTGCTCAATTTCCCCCATACTAAGTACACACTTGTGAAAAAATGGTTCTTGATTGTGTTGGAGCACTCAAGGCCTTTTCTGACTGTCCCTGGCCTATCCCTTTGCCCTTGGCTGATTTTCCGTCACTAATCTTGCCTCTAAGTCACAATCACATTAAACTGCTGAGAGTTCCAAGCCCCATACTATTTTCTGTGCCTTTGTTCATACTGTTTTTTTTTTCTTTTTTTGTCCTATTTCCTCTACTTTCTTTGCTTCACGTCTGTTTGCCTGTATCTATTTATCTAATATGGTAACCATCAACCACACATGGCTACCGATCACTTGAGATGTGGCTAGTGCCGGCAAGGAACCAAATTTTCTACTTTATGTCATTTAAATTAATTTAAATTACAAATTGAAAATGGAAGTGATATGTTTCCATTACACACAACTTTATGGCTTTGCTAGGACTACATTTTACTTGAACTGTTGAAAATTTGGCATCCAAATTGAGATGTGCTGTAAGGATAAAATATGAACTGGATTTCAAAGACCCAGTGTAATAAAAATAATGTACAATATCTCATTAATAATTTTTATACTGATTGCATACCGAAGTGGTCATAGCTTGGATATACTGGGTTGAATGAAATATATTATTAAGATTATTTTCAGCTGTTTGCTTTTACTTTTTAAATGTGGCTACTCAAGAATTTTAAATTGCATTCGTGGCTTGTACTATATCTAAGCTGGACAGCTCTGGGCTAGACATTCTCAGAGAGCATCTCCTTGAGAAAGCTCTTCCCAGTCATCCAGGCTAGGCACAGTGGCCCTCTGACACCTTTGCATGACTTCCTCTTACATAGGATTAGCCTCATTAATTGATATTCTTGTTATGTCTCTCTCTTCCCCTCTGGACTATATGTTTCTCAAGGGCAGGGACCATGTTTTATATTTTAGAGCCTGGTGCATGGTAGGTTCTTGATACTTGGGATATATATAAATGTATAAGCCAGGCTCGGTGGCTCAGCCTGTAATCCCGTGCCTTTGGGAGGCTGAGGTCAGTGGATTCCCTGAGCCCGCGGGTTCAAGACCAGCCTGGGCAGGCGAGACCTCATCTCTACAATAAATCAAAAAATCAGCCGGGCATGGTAGCATGCGCCTGTAGTTCCAGCTACTTGGAAGGCTGAGGAGGAAGGATCGCTGGAGCCCAGCAGGTCGGGAGCGGCCACTGCACTCCAGTCTGGGCGACAGAGTGAGAATCCAACTCAAAAAAAAAAAAATGTATAAACATACACACACACACACACACACTCACATGCACACATACACTTGGGAGAGAGAAATATATAATATATACTATGTGTGTGTGTGAGTGTGTGTGTGTGTGTGTGTGTGTGTGTGTGTGTGTATGTGTGTGTGTATCTTTTTTTTGGGACATTTGGTAGCCCAGGCTAGAGTACAGTGGCACAATCACGACTCACTGCAGCCTCAACATCTTGGGCTCCTGCTATCCTCCCATCTCAGCCTCCTGAGTAGCTGAGACTACAGGCACCTCCACATCCAGTTAATATATATATTTTTTATTTTTTGTAGAGACGAGGTCTCCCTATGTTGGCTAGGCTGGTCTCAAACTCCTAGGCTTGAGGAATCTTTCCGCCTCAGTCTCCCAAAGTGCTGAGATTACAGGCGTGAGCCACCACACTCAGCCTTGTGAAATAAATTAACAGATGGCTAACCATGTCAAATTCACAGATATCTTTAAACATCATTCATCATACAACTACTTTTTAGATTAATTTTCTGTCTTGGGGCTTTCTAGAGGTCTAGCCTTCTGGCTGTATCTCAAGGTCACTGAGTGTAGGGCCCAACCTGGGGACGTGTACGGGGCAGCCCTATGGGCAAATCTTCCAACTCTGCCTAGCATCCTGCACCTGGGAGGGCACCAGAGGGGTACAATGCGGGAGTGAGCAGACGAGGGAGAGCTCCAGGAGGAGTGGGGTAGAGAAAGCAGGAAGCAAGACTTCTCCCTTCGCTTCTGTGGCCACAGGAGCTGAGCATTGCTGCCAAGCAGACAGTGGTGTAGGGGGGCAGGAAGGAGAGGCCAGGCTGGCTGTGGTATCCCACTGGGTGGAGTTAAAATTTATAACAAGGGAGAGGCAACTGAAGAAAAGAAAGATTCTTTTACAAATTCTGCTGAAGCCTAATTAAAAAAAAATTCCACTCCCTCATGCAAAGTTTTAAGAGACTTCCCTTTCAGAATTATTTTCAGTCTGCTAGTAACAGGCAGGAAGAGTGTCAGATGTTCACCAAGCTATAAAGAGGACACTCCCTGCCCTTGAAAACACAGGGCCGGCCCACATTGCTTTCTTGACTTAGGTTATGAGGACACAGGATGTGAAGTTGTCAAGGCATAGATCTTTCTGGAAAGGAGTGTCCCATGTGGTAGGCTGAAAAAATTAAAAATGGCTGCTGTATTTTGCAGCTCCTCCCACCAAGAGGTGGGGTCAACGTCACCAGCCCTTGAATCTGGGTTATACTCGTGAGATATTAGAAAACTTGATGCAAACAGTGCTTGCACACTGGGGCTTTCTCTGTTTTGCTATTTTTGGAATCCCGCCACCACATGAAGACGTCTAGCCTAGCAAGCTAGATACTGGAGACATGTGGCCTGGTCACCCTTGTGGATCCCCAACAGCTTCCAGACACATAAGTGACACCATCCAGGACCACCAGGCCTTAGACAATCCTCCATCTGACGTAGCCACATATGCAAGGTCAGGTGAGAGCAGCAGAAGAACCTCTAGCTAAGCCCAACCCAAGCTGCCAATCCCTAGAATGGTGAGCTAATTAGTGATTGTTGTTTTAAGCCTCTATGGGTGGGGTGTTTTAAAAATGTGGTGCTATGGTCTGAGTGTTCCTGTACCTGCAAAATTCACATGTTGAAACTTAATCCCCAACTTGGTGATATTAAGAGGTGGGGTCTTTGGGAGGTGATTAGGCCACAGGGGTCAAGCCCTCACGAGGGACACACCGTGTGAGGACACACCGAGAATGTGCCATTTATGAGGAACAGGCCCTCACTAGACACTGAATTCGCTAGTGCCTTGATCTTGGACTTCTTAGTCTCTAAAACTGTGAGAAATAAATTTCTGTTATGAGCTACCTTGTTTATGGTATTTTTTAAAAAGCAGCCTGAACAGACTAAGACATGTAGCAGGAAAAAACCCCAAAACCCACCTAATACATTCTGACTCAGAGGTTGGAAAATCCATGTAGAAACAGCCACCTTACAACTTAACATAGGAGAGCTAATATAATAGTATCTTGGTCTGTTTGTACTGCCATAACAAAATACCATAAAGTGGGGAGCTTTTATTTATTTATTTATTTGAGTTGGAGTCTTACTCTGTCGCCCAGGCTGGAGTGCAGTGATACACTTCTGACCACTGCAGCCTTGACATCCTGGGCTCAGGTGATCATTACACCTCAGCCTTCTAAGTAGCTGGAACTACAGGCACGCGCTACCACATTCAGCTAATTTTTTGATTTATTGTAGAGATGAGCTCTCACCATATTGTCCAGGCTGATCTCGAACCCATGGACTCAGGCAATCCTCTCACCTCGGCCTCCCAAAGTGCTGGGATTATAGGCTTGAGCCACCTTGCCCGGACTAAACTGGGGAGCTTTTTTTTTTTTTTTTTGGAGTTGGAGTCTCACTCTGTTGCCCAGACTGGAATGCAGTGGCCGCTCCCAGTCACCGCAGTCTCGACCTGCTGGACTCCAGCGATCCTTCTGCTCAGCCTTCAAGTAGCTGGAACTACAGGCGTGTGCTACCACGCCCGGCTAATTTTTAAATTTATTGTAGAGATGAGATCTCGCCAAGTTGCCCAGGCGGGTCATGAACCCACGGGCTCAAGCAATCCACTCACCTCAGCCTCCCAAAGCGCGGGATTACAGGCTGAGCCACCGAGCCTGGCTACTGTGGAGCTTTTAAACAGAAATTCATTTTTCACGGACCTGGAGGATGGGATGTCCAAAAATCAAGGCTCTGGTGTCAGCAGATTTGGTGTCTGGTGAGGGACTGCTTTTTGGTTCACCTCCTTGCTGCATCCTCATCTGGTGGCAGGGGTGAGCTAGTTCTCTGGGTTTCTTTTATAAGGACACAAATTCCACTCATGAAGGCTCCAACCGTGTGACCTAATCACCTCCCAAAGTCCCCAACACCTAATGCCATCCCATCAGGGATTGGGTTTCAATGTTCAGACCAGAACAGAGTGATTCAGAGTGTGGGCTTTGGTGCCAGGGGGGTGCCACCACTTGCTTGGTATGATCACGGGCACCTTTGGTAACCATGATAACAATCACAGCACTCACTTTGTAGGGTTGTAATGAGAACTGTGCCAGCCAGGGTGACACGCTGCTATTGGAATACCTTAGGGAGAGTTTATATAGGGACTATTGTATCACAAAGGTGTGGTCAGGGTTTGAGGAACCACAAGGGAGAGCATAGTACCCTTAGGCCATGACACTGCCCATGGGTGAAGAGGCAAGGAGAGGCCAGGTGACCAGAAGCTGTGGACAGAGCAGCAAAGTTAAGAGGGGTGCTGGACAGGAGCCGTGACCTTGTGTTTGAGAGATGAGGCCATTCTGGAGTAATGGGGCCGGGATGGAGCTGGGGGAACAAAAACTTGGACTTCACTTCTTCATCCTGCCTATATCTTGACAGTGTTCCTTATTGGTCAATTCTAACTGAAAGCCACTGGGCATACAGGTCAACCTCCTATGGAAGATAGCAAGGTGAAGTGGGGGAGGGTAGAGAAAATCAGGAGCCACTGGGAAGATTTAAAAGCAGTAATGTGGACCAGCCACGGTGACTCATGCCTGTAATTCCAGCACTTTGGGAGGCCAAGCCAGGAGGATTGCCAGCGTCCAGGAGTTTGAGACCAGCCTGGGCAACATATCAAGACCTTGACTCTCTGAAAATTAAAAAAAAATTTTAGCTGGGCATGGTGGTGTGCACCTATAGTCCCAGCTCTGCAGGAGGCTGAGGTGAAAGACTGTCTGAACCCAGGATGTCGAGACTGTGGTGAGCTGTGATCGTGCCACTGACCTCCAGCCTGGGAAACAGAGTGAGACTCTGACTTCAAAAATAAAAAATAAAAGCAATAATGCATATAAAAGCACTGAGCATGTACCTAAAGCCTAGTAACTATTTGCTATAATTATTATCTACATTATCAGTAGAAACCAAGGATTGTGGGTGCAGAAGAGGAAATGCATATTTTTTCTGGGGTGACTTGCAGAGTATTCATGGAGGAAATCCGCTTTGAGTTGTGGCTTGGAGGAATGAAGGGAATAATAGCCATAATGATGAAAGCAAACACTGATATGAAATCTACTACACACAGGTACCATCCTGAATGCCTTACATACATTAATCTGTTCAAACCTTATATTCACTTTATGGGGTAGGTACTATTATCCCCATTTCACAGATGAGAAATTGAGGCAGAAAGAAGTTAGATAACTCAACTGAGGTAACACAGCTAATAGGCAGTGGGGCCACGATTTGAACCAATTTCAAAGGAGGTGTGGGGCGTGGGATTTGGTTTTTAGGCACAGAGCTGGAAAACTCATTAGAGGAAGTTGTGAGTCACCCTGATGAGCTAGATTGTGGGGTTTGTGCTGGAGAATGGCGAGAGACAGTCTGGAGAGAGAACAAAGACCAGAATGATAGGCCGAGGAGTCTGGTCTCTATTCTGGCAGGCTATGGGAAGCCACTGAGGACTTCAGAGAAGAGAGAAGCAATCACAGCAAATTCATCCATATGCAGGGCAGAGCTAATAAAACGGAGCAACTGGAAGCCAGGCAGTCAGCTAGAGGATACTGCAGTAGTTCAAGCATCAGGTGAGAGGGCTTGAATGAGGAAGATACCAACCCAGAGGGAGGCAAGGGATGGTGGAGTTGCACTGCAAAGGAAGGCTCAACAGGACTTGGGGACTGAAGTGCCGGATGTGTCAAGGCCGGTGGGAGGGCTGAAGAAAGAGAAACAGGACGGGAGGTTTGGGACCCAGACGACGAGTGAATGATGGTATCAGATGTGCTAATCAGTCACACTTAGTGTACATGTTGGGAAAAAAAAGGTGTAACTCAGCCAGTTTTGTGTGTCTTTCAGTTACAGTACTAATGTTAATAAGTCATTCCACGCCCACACACCACAACCAGTTGCAAAATAGCAACCCATTTCACAATACCAGCTCCTGGCAAAGTCACTTATGAGAGTGGAACAAGGATGGGGGTGAATTCTAGAACGACTCCCCGAGGTGGTGGGAGGACCAGGGTAGCAGGACATTGTGAGATTAGTTCTGGGGCAGCTGGAAGGATGCTTGGTTGCCCAGCGACAATGCTACCTCCGCCACAGCCTTGGTTTCCTGAAGTCCCGGATGCATCTCATTAAAAGGAAAGAAGGATAGATGGCCGACATATTTTCTGAAGTGCCATTTTCAATGTCCCAAGTCCTGGTATCTTGTTTATAAGTGGCACTTACAAAATACAAGGGAAAGGGAAAAAAGGGGAGAGGAAAAAGGTCTCCTAGGATCTCAAGCATGCGAGGCGTTGATCTTGACTTTCTGATTTCAGCTTGTCTGAGAGACGGGGTGCGGAGCCTCCTTGAAATCCACCTGAAATGAATTAGCCTGAAGTAAAAGTAGGTGTTTATCTCAAGTCATTGCCTCAAATAGCTGACTACCTGTTGGAAGAAGGGTCTGATCGATGCAAACCAGGGCAGCCGTGCGTGAGCTGTTACACAGCGGTTAGTATTGATCAGAGCTAAAGGCTGCCGATAGGAATGTGGAGGAAACTGACAGGCAGAGAAGAGGGAAGAAGGAAACAGCCTTCGCTGGTGGCAGCCGTACAGAGGAAAGCCGATAAAAAGTCAATTCCACTTAACTGAATGGCTGCTAACTAAATATTTTTGGGGCCAGAGCCTTCCCAGGTAGCAGCTGGAGCATCTCTGTTCCGGAACTGAGACATCAAGTGAGAGCCGGGCATCGACAGGCGAGATCGCTGGGCCCTGGTGATGGATGGGGAAGAGGAGAGCCCCTGGATGCAGGGATGGGAGGCTCTGGGCTCGGCAGTGCTGACTGGGGCACTCACTGGAGGACAGCCACCCGCCACAGAGTGCTGCTGATGACAGGGCGGGACAGGGCTAGGCTGGAAACTGGAAATAGTCACTAATTCATTCATTCATTTAAAATTCTGATGCTGGCCAGGCAGGGTGGTTCATTCCTGTAATCCCAGCCCTTTGGGAGGTCAAGGTGGGAGGATTGCTTGAGCCCAGGAGTTCGAGACCAACCTAGGCAACATAGTGAGACCTCATCTCTACAAAAAAAAAAAAATCAAGCCGGGCTCGGTGGCTCAGCCTGTAATCCCGCGCCTTTGGGAGGCTGAGGTGAGTGGATTGCCTGAGCCCGCGGGTTCGAGACCCGCCTGGGCAGCGAGACCTCATCTCTACAATAAATCAAAAAATCAGCCGGGCGTGGTAGCGCGCGCCTGTAGTTCCAGCTACTTGGAAGGCTGAAGTGGAAGGATTGCCGGGGCCCAGCAGGTCGAGGCTGCAGTGGCCAGGAGCGGCCACTGCACTCCAGTCTGAGCGACAGAGTGAGACTTCAACTCAAAAAAAAAAAAAAAAAAAATCAAAAAATTAGCTGGGTGTGTTGGCGCGTGCCTGTAGTCTCAGCTACTCAGGAGGCTGATGTGGAAGGATTATCTGAGCCCAGAATGTTGAGGCTATGGTGAGTGAGACTCTGAGTCAAAAAATAAAAATAAAAACAAACAAAACCCTGATGCTTTTCACTGAACTTAATTAAGAACTATTGAAACTACCTGTTGGAAAGTTGGACAGTGGATGGCCCTGTCATAGAGAGAAGCAGAACTGTGCCGTAGCTACAAGACTGAATTTGGGTTTACAGATAACCTGCTTTTCTGAACTTTTATGCACACAGGATTGTAATTCCTTTTCTTGAGGTAAGTGAGGCCATGTAACTTGTTTTGGCTGATGAAATGTGAACAGAAGTAACACAAGTCCCCTCTGGGGGGTCGTGTCTAATGACTGCTGTACAACTTTCCAACTCTTTGCTTGCCACTGGGGTCCCAGGCACTTGGGTTGATAGAGCGAAACCATCTGGAATGTTAAGCAAACGCATGGATAGTTGTCCAAACTGTGATGGGTTTTGTGTGAGGACGGAATCAACTCCTGTGGTGTCACACTACTGAATTTGGGGGATTGTTTGTTACTTAACATAACTGAAAATTTTCTGACTTACACAAGGGGACTGGGTTTTAGAATCCTATCTCCACCAGTTGCTCACAGTTGAGTGATTTGGCCTATTGTTTAATCCACCCAAATCTTGGTCTATCTATATAAAGTACATAAAAACGGCAACAATGACAATACAAATTACCATGTTGCAAGGTGCAGGCATGGCAAAGCCTTCGTGTATGCTAACTTGTGTAATTCTCAAAGCAACCCTGAGAAGAAGCTATTCTTTTTTTTTTTTTTTAATTGGAGTCTCACTCTGTCGCCCAGACTGGAGTGCAGTGGCCGCTCCTGGCCACCGCAGCCTCGACCTGCTGGGCTCCAGCGATCCTTCCACCTCAGCCTTCCAAGTAGCTGGAACTACAGGGCGCGTGCTACTATGCCCGGCTGATTTTTTGATTTATTGTAGAGATGAGGGCTTGCCAAGTTGCCCAGCGGGTCTCGAACTCGCGGGCTCAGGCAATCTACTCACCTCGGCCTCCCAAAGGCTTAGATTCTTATTTTGCAAATGTGGAGCCTACAGCTCAGAGAAGTTGAAAGACTTTCCTACAGTCACACAACTTACACATGGCTGGTAGGAATTCAAACCCAGGCAGACCAACTCCAGAGCACTTTTTCTTAAGCATTTTCCTATTCTGGCTCTCAGCTTAGGTGTATAATAAATAACACCTTGTATAAGCTTTGGAATACATTCACTGGCTGACTTGTACCCAAGCACTCTATGTAGGAGGAGATGAAAACATTGTGCCTAGTATTTCTTTTGATCTTTTACCATTATATACCTCTAGCTCCCTTATGGGCCTCTGTAAGGGCCGAGCCCATCTGGAATGTTCTTCTCCACATGTTCCCCAAATCCTGGTTATTTCCAAAGCTTTAGATAAATTCCTCATTCACTTGTGATACAAACAAGATAATTCCTTATCATTGGAAGAGGCTGTCAGATAACATTATTTAGAGGCGTTTCTCGTGTAGAATATGGGTGTGATAGCATTCACCTCCTAGGTTGTCATGGTCATAGTTCTCATTTTTTTAAACATCACTTATTGGTTCTAGACACAAGACTATGTGATTACATTTATAAATCTTCATAGCAATCCTAGTAGGTAGATACTACATTATGTCCATTTTACAAGTGCTCAGATAATTTAAATACTTTTTCAGAGGTCACCCAGCTAGAATGAAGGAAGGAGGCTAGTTCAAACTATGCTTCCAAAGCCTGTCCTCCTATCTATTAAATTCTCCTACTTGTGGAATTAGAATTAAAGAGCAAAATAGAATTTTCTTGGAGTACAGTAGCTGGCACATAATAGCAGCTCAATAAATGATAACACTCATTTTTATTTATTTATAAACATTTATGGAGCATCTACTATACAATAGGTATTGTGGTTCAAGAAATCCCTAAAGGAATTCTCCAAGAAACTTGGAAAACAAATATATGAGGAAATGGCATCTTGTTCATGCTGCTTTTCAAGATGTCCTTGGACTGGCTGCTGCATCAACTCCTTAGAAATCACTGAACAATGGGGATTCCAAGCCAAATGGGAGGGCAGGATATAGGGAACTCTGTAGCTCTCACTGTGCTGGTGGGCTTCCCAGGCGAGTCTCGAGCCTCCTGAAAGGCACCGCCAGTCACACCTGGGTTCTGGGCAGCTGTGAAATTTCCCCTGTGAAGGGAACCCTTGGAGAGTGGAGATCATTGATGATTGCATGAATTGTGGATGGTAACATGCGCTGTCTTGTGTCTGAAGCTGGTATTCAAATCCAGGACTGAGTTTCCCTTTCCTTAGGACCTTATGTGTGAGAGGAAAGAGTGGTGATTGATGCTCTTTGTTTTTTGTTTTGTTTTGTTTTGTTTGTTTTTTCAGTGGGAGTCTCACTCTGTCACCCAGGTTGGAGTACAGTGGCACACTCATGGTCACCGCAGCCTTGACCTGATGGGCTCAGGTGATCTTTCCTCCTCAGCCTTTCAAGTAGCTGGAACTACTGATGCACGCCACCATGCCCAGCTAATTTTTTTAAATTTTGATTTATTGTAGAGAGGAGGTCTCGTCAAGTTGCCCAGGCTGGTCTTGAACCCTTGGGCTCAGGCAATTCTGTAGCCTCTGCCTCTCAAAGTTCTGGGATTACAGGCTGAGCCACTGAGCCTGGCCTGATGCTCCTTGACTGTAGTTGGAATTTACCTGGTTTACTCTGTAGAGTTTACCCAGCCCCCTGGGGAGGAGCAAGCATGCTCACCTTGTATCAGCTGATGATGCCCTAGGAGATCCCCCTCCCCAGAGAAAGGGCCTGACATACTTATATGGTGCAAGGTATTGCTCCTTAAACCTTCCCTACGCTCTTCCAAAGTGGATGTCGTTGATCCTAGATGACTGGCGAGGAAACTGAGCCTCAAAGAGTTTAAGTGACATCTACTGTCAGTCCCTATTTTCTCTGGGGTTTTTGGAGATTACTTCACAATTTTGCTGAACAATTAATTTTGTTGAGTAATTAATTAGGGGGTCGTCTTTGCGTTCTCCTTGTCAAATGCTAGCTACACGAAAAAAATTTTCATTTATTTAATTTTTTTAGAGGCAGAGTCTTGCTCTGTTGCCCAGGCTGGAGTGCAGTGGTGTGATCACAGGTCACTGCAGCCTTGACCTCCTGGGCTCAAGTGATCCTGCCACCTCAGCCTCCCGAGTAGCTGGGACTACAAGCCACTGAGGGCAGCTAATTTATTTTTCTATTTTTTGTAGAGCTGAATCTCATTATGTTGCCCAGACTGGTCTTGAACTCCTGGGCTCAAGTGATCCTCCTGCTTCAGCCTCCCAGAGTGCTGGGAGATAATAGGTATGAGCCACTGTGCCTGGCCCCAGATGCTAGTTACTTGAGAAATGCATTCTGTTTATTAATATATCAATGTATTGATGTATGTGTGTGCATGTATGTGTGTGCATGTGTGCCCATTCACCAACCTCTACTGCCAGGCTCCGTAGCTGATATTTTGGGCATATACTGAAGGGAACGTGCTCAGGCTGTTTTGTTTCTGTACTTAATGCTTAGCAACTTTAATCAACTTCATTCCTTTAGGTAGTAGATTTAATATTTTAAGTATGGCTTTAATTACCACCCTCCTCATGTTTAAGGCAAAACCACGAAAAGGGGAAAAACATCTAACCTAGGAGCACTGCCAGTGAGTCTCCTCTTTGTGAGAACGAAGGACAGAATTCCAGAACATGGAGGCTACAGCGCTCCTGAAATTGTTTCTCAGGGCATAGATACATGATGCTTACATCATTTCAAATTTTGCTGGATTCTATGATCCCAGCACAGGCTGTAAACATTTATCTTTGGGCATTCCCAGAAATGCGTCTTACGGAAGGGATTAGCTGTTTGCGCATGTAAAGTTCTGAAGGTGAGCTCCTCTAACCTAACCCGCATAATTAAAGTGGAAAATTTTTGGTGGAGGGAAAAAAAAAAAAAACATCAGGGAAAATACCATGTTTGGGAAGAGAGCTGCACTCCTGTAGTCTCGAGAGATAGCTCTGCGTTCCTGGGTACTTAATTATATCCCATCTTGCTGTGCACTCTAATTCTTTCATCCTTTTGGTCTTTGCAAACTATATCAGATCCTTGGCTCCATAAACTCTTCCCTGCAAGGTCCTCGATGTCCAACTCTGTGTTGAGATGGTAAGCAAGCTGAGGGCAAGGAGGGTGACGCTGAACTGGAGCCAGTGGTTGGTTTTGCAAAATCATTTTTAAACATGACACCCATTAATTTTTTTTTTTTTTGAGTTGGGGTCTCACTGTGTTGCCCTGGCTGGAGCGCAGTGGCACAATCATGACTCACTGCAGCCTTGACCTCCTGGGTTCAGGGGATCCTCCTGCATCAGCCTCCTGAGAAACTGGGATTACAGGTGTGTGCCACCGTGGCTGACTAATTTTTTTTTTTTTTTTAGTTGGAGTCTCACTCTGTCACTCAGTCTGGAATGTGGTGGCATGCTCACAGAAACTGCATGCTCACAGAGAATGCAGCCTCTATCTACTGGGCTCAGGCAATCCTTCTGCCTCAGCTTGCCAAGAAGCTGGGACTATAGGTATATGCTACCACACTCATCTCATTTTTTGATTTTTTTGATTTTTATTTGGAGTCTCACTCTGTCACCCAGGATGGAGTGCAGTGGCACATTCACGGCCACCGCAGCCTTGACCTGCTGGGCTCAGGTGATCCTTCTACCTCAGTCTTCCAAGTAGCTGGAACTACAGGCACTTACCAGCAGGCCCAACTAATTTTTTATTTATTGTATAGATGAGGTCTTGCCAAGTTGCCCAGGTTGGTCTCGAATGTGCGGGTTCAGGAAATCCTCTCACCTCGGCCTCCCAAAGTGTTGGGATTATAGGCGTGAGCCACTGTGCCTGGCCCATTTTTTGAGTTTTTGTAGACGTGAGGTCTCATTATGCTGACCAGGTTGGTCATTAATTTTTTTTTTTTTAAAGTCTTGATCTCATTCTGTCAGCAGGCAGGAGTGCAGTGACAAGATCACAGTCCACCAAAGCCTTGACCTGCGTGCCACTATGCCTGGCTAATTAAAAAAAAAAAAATTTTTTTTGTGGCAAGGAGGTCTTGCTGTGTTGCCTACAGTGGTCTTGAATCCCTAGGCTCAAGTGATCCTCCTGCCTCAGTCTCCCAAAGTGCTGGGATTACAGGCATGAGCCACCATGCCCAGCTGGTCATTGATTTTTTTTTTAAGTGACGTATATAAGGAAAAAAATAACAAATAACAAAACAAAACAATAGGTTTATAGTTCAGATCAATCCTGTTGGTATAAAACAAAACCCATTTGTGAAACTGGGTTGGAAAATTCAAATACAGAAAAGTACAAAGTGAACATGAAAAAACCTGCTGTTCTCACCCTAACCTGGTCTTTCTCTACCAAAATGATTACTGTCAACATCTTCTTGTGATTCCTTCCCTCAATTTGAAAAATGTATTCATGATATAATTGCAGTGACACCTTAGATAGTCCTCCTTCATATTGTCTGTGCTCATCAGGCTGTAACACCTGATGTTTGACCATGATAGATTCAGCATTTTTTTTTTTTTTTGAGCAGGGTCTCACTCTGTTACCCAGGCTGGAGTGCAGTGGCATGCTCACAGCCACTGCAGCCTCGACCTGTTGGGCTCACGCAATCCTTTTACCTCAGTCTTCCAAGTTGCTGGAACTACAGGGGTGTACCATCACACCTGGCTAAATTTTTTGATTTATTGTAGAGATGAGGTCTTGCCAAGTTGCCCAGACTGGTCTTGAACCTGTGGGCTCAGGCACTCCTCTTGCCTCTGCCTCCCAAATTGCTGAGATTACAGGCATGAGCCACCATGCCCAGCCTATATAGGGTAGTTTCAAGAAGGGAGCACAGGGAGACATTTCTGGACTCCAATGCTATGCTAGTCACAGCATAGACTATTCAGTGAGAAGGAACAGGGTGGGAAGGATACGTGGAGAGGAAGGGAAGGTATCAGAGAAGCTTTGCCCATAATGTGATTTTTGTTTAGTGCCAGTTCAAGATCTGATTTCCTTTGTAGTCTCTCATGTTGCTTGGAGCAGGGAGTTGCCAAGAGCCACAGAATCTGAGTCCTAAAACTAGGTACTGTATTCTGGTTCTACCACAAGATCTATGACCTTGGCAACTCACATCACTTTCCCAGCAAATTTCCTTTTCTGTAAAATGAGGATCATAAATCTTGGCTCACCTACCTCATGGGGCTGTTGTGAGGCTCAAATAAGTCTGGGGATGTTTACGTGTTTGGTTTACTAGAAAGCATTGCTTAGAGATGCTAACTATCATTATTGGCTTGATGTGTACCTGTGAATTTATTGGTCCTATAAAACTTTGATTTGGGGTTGGATGTGGTGGCCCAGGGTTGTAATTCCAGCACATTGGAAGGCCAAGTGGCTGGATTGCTTGAACCCAGGCTATTGAGACCAGCCTGGGCAACAACAACAAAAACAACAACAAAATCAAAAAATTAGCCGGGTGTGGCTGTAGTCCTTATTTGGGTGGCCAGAAGTTTGAGACCAGCCTGGGCAATATAGTGAGACTTCATCTCTTTAAAAAAAAAAGTAAAAAATTTGACTCCGAAAATTAATGAAAATTTTGATTTAGAGATATCTGGGATCCTGGTATTGTCTGTAATCAATTCAAGAACATGTAAGGAGATTGGCAGCCTTGTGAATGAATGGATTATAATCTAAGTTCAGTGATAGCAGGTTTGAAGAACACACCATAATCAGTTTTCTTCTCTGTCCTTCCTCTCCTAGCAATTTGGGACAAGCTGGGGACTGGTTGACATGCTCTTGATGTGTTGGAATTTGTCCTGCTTTATGGTCTGGTCTGATGCAGGACCACATATCACACAGAGACACAAAGCAATCGACAGCATCCTGGCCATTTCTTATGGATCCAATATCCTGTGTCTAGGCTGTATTTCAGGTCAACTTTTAGTGAAGTGGATCAATGCTTGAAGCACATAATGTAACATGATTCTTCAAGAGTTTGATTAATTGTGTCACAGTCACAGCCTCAGTTCAGGTTCAACCTTTTAAAAGTTTTATTATTGTATAAAGTGATCAATCAGCAAGAGAGGAAAGACAAATGCTCGACGTTGGCCATCTCTCCTTCTTGTCTTTGTCAGCAAATGTTCCCTTCCTGGTCACTTCAGACAGATCATGATGAAAAAACTCATGAAGACCCATGGTGGAGAATGTGGGTCAAAAACGAGGCACTCTGGTGCTCTGAGCAAAAGGCTGTTCCAGGGCCGATCAACTTTGGCTATACCTGGGAGGCGCTTGAGGCGCCATAAGTTCAAAGTCCTGCATCCCATACACAGAGATTCTGAAGTCACTAGTGTAGGGTGTTGAAATATTGGAATTTGTCATCTCTTGGGGATTCTAAGGTGTTTTCCACTGTTATGGGCTGAATTGTGTCCCTCAAAATTCATACCTTGAAGTTCTAACTAACCCCCGTACCCCAGAATGTGACCGTATTTGGAGACAGGACCTTTAAAGAGGTAATGAGGGTGAGATGAGGTCACATGAATTGACCCTAATCCAACATGAATGGTGTCCTTATAAGAATACGAAATTGAGCTGGGCACGGTGGCTCACTCCTGTAATCCCAGCACTTTGGGAAGCAGAGGCCAGAGGATTGCCTGAGCCCATGGGTTGGAGACCAGCCTGGGCAACATGGTGAGATCTCATCTCTACAATAAATAAAAAAAAATTAGCCAGGTGTGGTGGCGCATGCCTGTAGTTCCAACTACTTGAAAGGCTGAAGTGGAAGGATAGTCTGAGCCCAGCAGGTTGAGGATGCAGCAGCCGTGAGCGTGTCACTGCCCTTCAGCCTTGGCGACAGAGTGAAACTCCAACTCAAAAAAAAAAAAAAAAAAAGAATAGGAAGTTGGGACAAAAACACATGCAGAGCAAAGACAATGTGAGTACACTGCAGGAAATGGTCATCTACAAGCCAAGATGAAAGGCCTCAGAAGAAACTAGCCCGCCAGCACCTTGATCTTGAACTTCTGGCCTATGGAATTGTAAGAAAATACATTTCTGTTGTTTAAGCCACATAGTTTGTGCTACTTTATTTGTGGTAATTTGGGGTTCCTGTCCCTCAACTTCTGTTTTCTTTTTCTCCAGAACCCTTTCTTAGGTCATATCCTACTGGAACTTGATCTCAGAGTAATCTCCAACAAAGTATTAGTTGGTAAGAATTTAAGGTTTTAGCTCTCCCAGAAGTAACTGCATTTTAATATGGAATCCTTTTTTTTTAAATTTTTTATTTGGAGTCTCACTCTTGCCCAGGCTGGAGTGCAGTGGCATGCTCATGGCCACTGCAGCTTCAACCTGCTGGGCTCAGGTGATCCTTCTGTCTCAGCCTTCCAAGTAACTGGAACCACAGGTATGTGCCACCATGCCCGGCTGATTTTTTAATTTATTATACAGATGAAGTCTTCTCATGTTGCTCAGACAAGTCTAGAACCCCTGAGCTCAGACAATTCTCTCACCTCCACCTCCCAAAATGCTGGGATTACAGGTGTGAGCCACTGCGCCTGGCTTAATATGGAAATCTTAAAGTTAGTTTACCTGGAGTAGTCTAAGTAGCTGAGATGTATTTGGGTTGATGGCTTTCAATACTTACTATGTGTCCAATATTGCTCTAAGTGCTCTTTCTCTCTCTCTGCCTGTGTTACTCTCTGTCTCTCTGTCCGTCTGTCCATCCGTCCATCCATCCATCCATCCACCCACCCACCCACCCACCTATCTATCTAGCTAATCTGTATCCATAGATCTTTATTCAGTGAATGCTCCCAACAGCCCTCTGAGGTAGATGTGCTTATCTGAATAAACTGAGGCACAAATGGTTGAGTGACATATCTAAGGTCTTACAGATAGTAAATGGTAGAGCCAGGATTTGAACTCAGAAAGTCTGACACCAGATACCATGCTTTTACATACTCACTACTCAAATTACCTTAAAGGTCCCTACCAAGGTCAGAACAGAGCCTGAGGGCTAGTGTGTTTTTCTAACAACAGCTGTTAGGGACTTTGCCTGTTTTTTCTTCCTTTCAAAGTTCCTGAGGCAGTGCCCTCTGTGGGAGCTTTTAATAAACATTGTTTCTAAATATTGTCCTTCGCTGGGAGAGGATTATTTTGGCTGGCAGTAAAATGTGAGAGGAAGTGATGTGTGTTACTTCTGAGCAGAAGCTATAAAGGTATCAAGTAGTTTCTCTGCTCTTTCTAGCATGAGAATGTTTTGAAGCCAGGGCAGGGCTGCTCCCTCAGCTCAGGTCTCAGCACAAAGACCCATGAAGGAGAGATGCAAACTATGAGTGAAAGATTTTTCTTTGCTTCAAGCCAGAGACTTGAGGGTTGTTTCTTAGTGCATTATTACTTAGTAAAAACTGACTAATGCACTTTCTGAATATCAATATATTTCATGTGAAATGCCAGAAATCCTGTAAAAATTATATATATATATATCTCAAACTCCTGGGTTTAAGCAATCTCCTGCCTCAGCCTCCCAACTACCTAGGATTAAAGGCATGCACCACCACACCTGGCTAAATTTTTATTTGTTTTTAGAAATGGGGTCTTGCCATGTTGCCCAGGCTGATCTCAAACTCCTGGCCTCAAGTGATCCTCTTGCCTCAGCCTCCCAAGCACTGGGATTATAAGTGTAAGCTACCACACTCAGCTTATTGATTGTTAATCAATAAGTAGATCATTAAATAACCAGTAAACTATATTATAGTTTATCCAAGCAATCTTGTGAAAGAGACTTCAGCCTTCTACAAATACTTGCTATGCAACTGTCCATTTCTATCTGAGAAGGCTGAGATCATAAACACTTGCCTAGCTCAGTAAAGCCAGAGTTCATCCACCAGAATACCAGTGTAGGTATTCTCAAACCTACAATGAGAATCAGAAAGAAAGGACAGGGCAGACTAAATGTTACTTTATTTATGTATTAATTAGAGTCAGAGTCTCACCATCACCCAGGCTGGAGTGCAGTGGCACACTCACAACTACCGCAGCCTTGACCTGCTGGCCTCAGGTGATCCTTCTTCCTCAGCCTTCCAAGTAGCTGGAACCACAGGGGCATGCCACCACACACGGATAATTTTTTGATTTATTGTAGAGATGAGATCTCGCCAAGTTGCCCAGGCTGGTCTCAAACCCCTGGGCTCAGGCAATCCTCTCACCTTGGTCTTTCAAAGTGCTGGGATTACAGGTGTGAGCCACCACACCCAGCTTTAATGTTACTTTAATTTCCAGGACATTGGATAGAGTGGGAGAGGAAAAAGCCTTTCCTTTCTGAATGGGAATTAGAACAAAGACATGACGAGACTCATCCTCATCCAAGGACAGCGAATGAAAGAATTTTTCAATGTAAATTATCTGTCTCTTGCTTTACAACCTGTTGCCATTTTTTAGTTCCCAATTATTTATTCCTCTCACAGAGTTTGCAAACTTATGACCCATGAACTGAATGTGACGTGTAGACATCATTATTTGACACAATTCTTAGTGCAGATGAATAGATCCAGTTGATTGCTAACATTCAACATTTGAGATATTTCAGGTTAAAAAATATTTCTAGTTTCTCCTGAAAAATTGATAGCCTTGTTGATACTGGGCTTGCAACCCATCAGTAGGAGTTGAACAGCAGCTGTTCCTTAGGCTGAGCATGTTTTCCATAGTCCCTGCCTTCCCCTATTGCCTTATACTGGATCCATTTGACTTATTTATATTCTTTGCTAATCCATGTAGCTATTTGGGTTTGCTGCCCTGGGGATCAACTAACTTTTTTCCTTTCTTCTCTCTCACTCACTCTCTTCCCCTCCGTGTTTTCTCCCTCCCTCTTGCCTCCCTACCATCCATCCATCCATCCGTCCATCCATCCATCTATCCATCCATCCATCTCTGGGAGCCCATTCTTCGCCACTCAGAGGACGCCACTCTCTGCCTTGCTTTCAGAATTTGGAGTGATCCAAACTTGACAGTCCAGTCCTTTGGGCTCCAGAGAGAGTCACCCTAAACTAAGACAATTCTGGGAGTGGAGGGAATAGATGCTTTCCTCTGGAAATCCTGACTCGGTTTGTCTAATGGATTCTATAATACTGATTTGCATACTTGTGTAGCTAGCAGGTCTTGGAGCAGCATAAGCCTGCTGCCCACTAGATAATTCTGTTGCTTAACAAACCATAACAGCTTTGATTACATGGAGAACACTAGCAGTAAATGATTTGAAAATGATTTTACTGTTTTCTGTTATGGAAACTCACATGTAGGAACATTACAGAACTGTTTTGAGATTTCTTTAGCCTTCTAAATATAAAATCACTTCACTAGACTTTGAGATTTCGGCAATCCTACATTTTAAAATATCAGAGTGAACGTGATCTATACATGCTTTATTGACACCCACAATGGAGAGGGGCGTTCAGAATCATCTGGATAAAGTAGACGGTGGGTGGGCATTTCCAAGTCTGTAGCATGACCTTTTCTTTTTCTGCAGCAAATTTGTGGCTTTGCTGATCTCTCATTGACCAAAATTTCACACCAAGACTCAGGAATTGTAAACCTAGGACAGACTGTAGTGTGGAATGTGGATGTTGAGAATCACACTTCAGTTCCTGAGCTCAGTCATGAAATCATCCCTGGTGTTCTCATGCCAGCATTCAGCTAGCTGTAACTTTCTCCTGCTTGCCTTCTAAGGAGATTAGGAACGGACGTTTTATTTTGTTTCCGCTTTAGTTTATTTGAAGGTTTTATGATGTCTTGGTTGAGTGGCTCGTGGGACTTGCAAATAAACATGCTGCTTTTAAAAATGGCAAGTTGTTTTTATTTATTTCTTTTTAGGTGCCCAGTGACCTCCGGGTATATTGGGCAACTTTAAATTATAATTAAAATAATAACTGTGGTCCTAAAGCAATAATAGATGTTGAATTTCACAAACACCAAATTAGGATGTCCAGAGAATCTGTATGAAGGAAGCCAGAATAAGCATGGAATTAAAAAAGTTATCTTTGTGGCAGTGTGACCAAAGGAAACTTCTCTCAAACGGCAGGCTTGTTATTATTTCTTTGCTTTGTTTTACCTTCCTATAAGGCTACTCACATTTTGTTTTGCATTTGCTAAATTTGGGGTGTGTGAGGAGTATCTGGCTCTTTGGTTGGCCTTGTTATGATTTTACAGAGAGTAGAAAATAATAAAACCTGCTTGTCATCTGAGAAAATCCCTGTATTCTAATGATTGCTTGACAATTTCCCAAGTCCATGGACACAATCAGCAGAAGCTGACATTGTGTTATGCTGGATGCCAAATCCTCAGAGGGCTTCTGAGTCCCTCTAAGACATACATCTGCATTCCTCCATCTGTCATCTTAGCTCATCTTCGTCTCCCAACTGTTCTTAAATTAAATGACTACATCTAATGGGAGATTTTCTCGTGAAAGCTTATGAGAATTTGTCCAAAGGCAAATTAAAACATTGCAATGTAATCACCCAACTCAACCCACTGCTTGGCTGGCCCCAGCGTGTACTTTTACCCAAAAGAGTTAATCAATCTTTGGGCTCCTTAGAGATAAAAGCAACCAGAAGGAAAACCCATTCAAGAGAAGACAGAATCTACCGGCTGATGGTCAGCGGGTCAGGGGATGAAGGGTGGTGTCATCCGCTGTAGAGAGTCTGTGTGATGTGTGAGGCTTCAAAGTCCAGGATGAAAAGAATAGAAAGTGGGGACATGAAGGAAAACAACACCTACTTCTAGTATGTCCCAACTATCCTCAGAGATATGAATGATGCTTAATCTCAGGAGTATGAAGACCCCCCCTTTTCTCCCCCTCCATTGCCCATGGATGAATGGATAAGAGTTCTTGCAATTGTAATAGGTCACTAGGGTTGATGGAACTCTTCAGCTTGGTGGGTCATTGCCCTTTTATTTTTTCACACCTCCATTTGAAATGCGGCCCTCCATTTCACCATTTGGATAAAGGAGATGGCATCTCCAGCAATTCTACCTCATAGGAATTTACTCTAAGGAGACACTGGGTAGATTTACCAAGCTCGAAGATGTTCATCAGAGCATTGTTTATAACATGACTGCCCAGTAATAGGGGATTAGCTAAGTAAATGATAGATAAACGGTACATCCAACCCTGAACTGCAAAGCAGTAATTGAAAAGGAACTATTGAAAATCTGTAATTCACTGACATGATATATTGTTGTGGACAGCATGTATAACATACCATTGATATAAAATAAAACCTATATACATATGTGTGTGTATGCATAAAAGACATCTGATTGGATGAGGTCCAGGTTAACTGTGTTTGCTTCTTGGTGGCAGAATTTTGGGTGATTTTGCTTTTCTTGATGCTTGCAATTTTTAAGATATTGCACATTATCTTTATAATCAGACAAAAGAGCTTCAAGCTAGGTCCATATTGAAAGAAAGGAAGGAAGGAAGGAAGAGAGGGAGGAAGGGAGAAAGGTAGGAAGGGAGAGAGGAAAGGAAAGAAAGAACGAAGAACAGTCTTGGTTAATGGTTTATGAGCTGCTACTCTCTTAGACTCTCCAAACCTAAAAAGTCCCACGGCACTGAATCATGGGAAAGAGCTTCGACCAGGTCATGATGGGAAAAGGGATATGGTTGCCTTGGTGATGCTCCAACTCTTTATTCCCAGGCTACAACAGTTTAATTTGATAATCATTGCCATTGGAACTCTATGCTCCCTCAAAGTGCTCAATGTGCTTCCGCAGATCAATGCTTTCAGCTCACCCTCATATCGCTTTTGTAAGGCAGAGGTGAGCAGGGACCAAGAAGAGACGTTTCCTAATCTCAGGACCTGTGACATCAGCGGCTATGGGACTTTAGGGAGACGATGGGACTGCTGAGACCAGCATGCTGGTCCGTGATCTCTCTGCTCAGTGCTTCTTCTACTAACCCACAGTGCTTCGCTTTTACAAGTGAGATGGAGGTTTAAAAGAATTTTTTTTAACAACTCAAGAAATGAACTGGAAACCCCTGTCTCTTTGTGCCTTAGAATTTTGAGAGTTGGATTAGAATCCTGCTATGATGAAAGTGCTTATTAAAAGGAATGTTAAGCCGGGCTCGGTGGCTCAGCCTGTAATCCCGCGCCTTTGGGAGGCTGAGGTGAGTGGATTTCCTGAGCTCGCGGGTTCGAGACCCGTCTGGGCAGTGAGACCTCATCTCTACAATAAATCAAAAAATCAGCCGGGCGTGGTAGCGCACGCCTGTAGTTCCAGCTACTCGGAAGACTGAGGCGGAAGGATCGCCGGAGCCCAGCAGGTCGAGGCTGCGGTGGCCGGGAGCGGCCACTGCACTCCAGTCTGGGTGACAGAGTGAGACTCCAACTCAAAAAAAAAAAAAAAAAAAAAGAATGTTTTTGGAACTCTGATGGCCATTGGTGATTCCAATTCATCTCGATGCTGTTGAGATGGTGCTCTCTGGGAAGTCTGGAGATTGGACTAAAAGGTCTCAGTTCTACTATAGCTGCTGTAAATAAAGACAAGGGTTAGGCCGGGCTTAGTGGCTCAGCCTATAATCCCAGCACTTCAGGAGGCCGAGGTGAGTGGATTGCCTGAGCCCGCAGGTTCAAGACCCATTCGGGCAACTTGGCAAGACCTCGTCTCTACAATAAATAAATAAATAATTAGCCGGACATGGTAGCGTGCACCTGTAGTTCCGGCTACTTGGAAGGCTGAGGTGGAAGGATCGCCGGAGCCCAGCAGCTGTGGTGACTAGGAGCATGCCACTGCACTCCAGTCTGGACAAAGGAGTGAGACTCCTACTCAACAACAACAACAAAAAAGGCCAGGGTTAGTGTGACTAGGTCTCAACCTTTTTTACATGAATGGAGAGCGAAACCTTAGCCTTACCCACCCCAAGGCATTAGTTAAAGAATCAAGTGATAGAACAGATATAAAAATTCTCATCTCTTTGACTTCTTCCTAACCTTCTCAAGAAGAGCTGGTAGCCCTAACCTATATTATATTCTTGTAATATACAACCACTTATACTCTATGTCTTGATGTTTCTGTCTTCCCAGTAAGGCTGTGAAGAACAAAGTCAAGAATGGTTCTGATTCAATGCTCGTGACCTAACATAATAGATTTTAATCAATGTTTGTTGACTGGGCGAATGATGCATAAATTTGAAGTACTCCCCCAATGGGAAGTATTAGAGATCGTCACTGTGAAACTCACAGAACTATCTCTTTACTCTACAATATACAATGTATTATTTATTAAAACAAACCAAAAAAGCCCTATGATTTCTAAGATTGTTAGCGCATGTGGAATAGTGATAATAATTGCCGACATTTGAGTCATCATTTTGTGCCAAGCACCGTGCTAATCCCTCTAAATACATGTTCTCATTTAATCCTACTGCCCTCCCTTTGAGGTAGAGACTGTTATAGGTCCAGAGTTCCAGATTGTGACTCTGAGCCTTGGTAGGCAGTTTGTCCGTGCACAGAGAGTAGGTCTGGAAGCCACTTTGGAGCCTGTGCTCTTGACCTCTAACCTGACTGGGTGTCTGGAATGAATTTGAACCAGAGAGCAGGGTAGTTTAGTACCTGTTTATTTTCATTCTAACTTGGGATTTCTATTGAGTTTGCCTCTTGCAAATGCTCTTTCAACCAGCCCATGTCGAGCAGATAAAACAGGACAAGGCCCCAAAGAAGACTCAGACGGGCAGCACGTCATCACCCTGCCTTCTGACAGCATCAATCTGCCTTCAGAACATTAGCTCCAATGCGGCCCTTCCTTTTGTTCCTTAAATGTTCCCATTTTCTTTGACTTCTCTTTTAGTTTCCTCTTAACCAGCTGAGTGACAGAAACTCAATGCTGACCACTTCATTAGCTGGTGACCTTGTCCCTCTGGCCTTCTGCCCTGCGTGCTCTCCTGGGCAGGTTGCCTTACGTCATAAGTCCTTGTTAAAGGTCAGGACCTCTGAGCCATCAGCACTGGGCATGTTGTTTTAATATATATCTAGAGAAATCAGGCCTGTCGGATCACATTAGGTCCTATTTATGGACTGCACGCCAAGACCTGCGGTGGAGATGAACTGTTACCTTTGAAATACAATCATGGCTAGTTACCAGTAAGTACTGAGGGGGGATTATATTCCATCAGTGAGGCCCTTGTAATCTGTCTCTCCCCCCATTGGCAGGGCTATGCTTCTTCCTGTACAGGGAAGGTCCTTATAAACAGTAGTCTTGTAAAGGAGCAAGGCTAAGAGATACAGTGTTTCTAAAGCCAGATGTGTCAATGAGGGCACAAAGGGGCAAGTGCGGCATGTGACAAGTCAATGCCACAGGAGCCGGTGGTAAATTGGCACGTTGCTGGTGAGATCATTGTCAGTATGGTAATAAAATGACAAATCTAACATATATATTGTTTGTTTTGATATGACCCCATGGCAGGCATAGACCGAGTTTTTTATGTACATCAGCCCGTTTGATACTCATTCTTTCCTTGTAGGTTAGAAACTACTGTAATCTCCAGTTTAAGGGTGGAGAAATTGAAGTTCAGAGAAGCCCAGAGACTGGCCCAAAGTCACAGAACAATTAAATGGTGGGGCGGAACTGACTCCAAAACCACTCCTTGCCACCAGGCTCCCATGATTCGCCCGGGTACTATTGGTCCTCTTCTTTGGGGTGGGATTTTAGGTGGCGTTTAAGGAGAACCATATTGTAATTCCTCTTCTAGGGAAGGGCCCCAAATATCTCACTTGACCCAATAGATTTTTTAAAAAACAGAGTCTGGGAATAAGCCAACCTTTCCTTTTTCTTTCTTCTTTAGAATTGGTTTTAAGCTCATTTCCACATCCCATGGGAGTCTGGTTGGACGGATCTCTTGACGGAGGTTAGAAATAGCTCTCGTAGCCTATTTTTAAGGAAAACGTGACGTCAGAAAATGAGACAGGAATGGACCCCAAGAAGAGAAGAGAAGAGACAAAAACACACCAGGCTGGAGAATGAGGCCAACTTCTAAAGACTGCTTCACCAGGAAACACTGAGAGAAGGGATATTGACAAACATGACATTGGCAAAGACATACCAAGGGTGGGTGGAATTGCTTTTATACCTGGATAGCATATTTTTGTCACATTCATTGTGTTTTGGCCAGAGAAAACTCAGCCAGGGAAGGTAAATTCTGCTGTCCTGCAGCAAACCCACTTTTCTCACTAAAAATTTTTGTCACATTCATTGTGTTTTGGCCAGAGAAAACTCAGCCAGGGAAGGTAAATTCTGCTGTCCTGCAGCAAACCCACTTTTCTCACTAAAGAAACAGGGCCTGAAAAAACGCACATGGAAATGCCTGCTTGCCTCTTTCTTGGAACCTCAGGCATAATGCAGTGGTGTCTCATAACACTACAATTTCCTCTGAACTGTTTGGTTTTGTTTGGTGTCCTTGTCTGGCAGGTTAGTCTTTTTGACTGCGTTAACTCACCTGGTATAACGTTTTCTTTCACTGAGAAACAAGAAAGCTGGAACTTACCTCTCTAATTCCGGCAAACCTGGACACCATCCAATTGCACTAGGCTAGACTTCTGGAGGCTGTAAATTATATCTTCTGAGCTAAGGAAGAGAAGAAAGGACAAAAACACCGTTGGGGAAAGGTTTGGCAAACCTCAGTAGGCCGGGTGGTTAATGTGTGAGATGGCCCTCCCATCCCTCTTCTCTTATTCTTCTCGGATAAGATTTGCATCTAGGGTGAAGGTTCATAAAGTCATTCCTATGCTGGCCAGTGTCATAAGCAAACAGTACAGTTACCTGAATTCATGCATATTGAATGCTGTAGAAAAGCATTTTCTTTAACTGGAAAAATGCAACTTGGCTGGGCATGGTGACTCACACCTGTAATCCTAGCATTTTGGGAGGCAGAGGTGAGAGGACTGCCTGAGCTTAGGCGTTTGAGACCAGGTTGAGCAACATGGCAAGACCTCATCTTTACAATAAATCAAAAAATCAGCTGGGCATGGTGGCGCATGCCTGTGGTTACAGCTACCTGGAAGGCTGAGGTGGAAGGATTGCCTGAGCACAGCAGGTTGAGGCTACGGTGGCCATGAGTATGCCACTGCACTCCAGCCTAGGCAACAGAGTGGGACTCAGACACCGCCCTCCCTCAAATGCAACTCAGGATTGAGTGTGGTGGCTTACACCTCAATCCCAGCACTTTGGGAGGCCGAGATGGGAGGATCGCTTGAGCCCAAGAGTTCGAGACCAGCCTGGTAAGACCTGGTCTCTACAAAAAATTAGACAGGTAGACAGACATGGTGGTGCCTGTAATCCCAGCTACTCAGGAGGCTAAGACGGAAAGATCACCTTAGCCCAGGAGGTTGAGCCTGTGGTGAACCATGATCATGCCATTTATGCCATTGTACTCCAGCCTGAGCAACAGAGTAAGACTCTGACTCAAAAAAAAAAAAAGTAAACCCAGGACAGTCAACCTCAGGATGGCATCTGATAGTCATTAAAAAAATCACAAAACACTCTAAGTGGAACTAAAGAAATATTGGTAGCGTGATCAGGACAAGAACGAGGAAAACCGAAAGTGAAGTCCTACGCTGATGTAAAGTGACTGGAACCCCAGGCGCTTCTCCCCAGCCGCAGCAGTTTCTGCCCGACCATCCCAGGGAGAGGATTCAAATGGTGTTAACTACTGAACACTTGCCGCGCTCTCCATTCCCCTTTCCCTGGGTAGCTGCGGCGAGTTGGCTGCCGAGACGTAGCCCTGAACCTATCCATCAAGTCTAAGGAAGAGAGAGTTAGAAAGGCAAACATTATCTGGAATCAATATCTTTACAAATCCAAAGGAAACCCCAGCTCCCGAAGGGTTAAGCCAGGGAAGGAAAAGCCATCAGGCTGTTTAGTGAGCTAATGTTTTTATTGATGGGGGAGACCTTTAAGTCCCTAACAGGAAAAGTGGGGAAAGTGGCAGATTGTTTGGCTGGGGAGAAAGGAGAAGGGAAGGAACATTACACTCCATGCTCTCTGCTGCTCCGTGCGTTCAAACCCCTGAAATCCATCTGATGCAGAAGACGTTCCATAACTTTGAATAATATTCAACCCAAGGTGCTTTCCTCTCTCCTACTACCCTCCCCAAGTGGAATCCACATCTTCCCCTAACAACTTGACTGTAATGCACATCTCAGACTAATGCCTGCTCTGAAGAGTACATCTTAATTTAACAACTGTGTTATAAAGCACATCTCAAGCTAACATTCCTAGGATCATCCATATTTCAACCTAACTATCCTGGCATAACACTTCAATCTAATTCCCCCACTGTAAAGTACATTGCAATCTAACACCCTCATATAATGTACATCTCAGTCCATTATTTTGTATTTTGTAAGCCATATTTTGATATGACTTTTCCATTAAGGAGCAGAACTGTCTGGTGACAACGGCTAGCCCTGCGCTGAAAGCTTCCATAGTTCTTACATCGTCCTTCGGTGACAGGCTGCTGATGGATGTGCTTCTGAACTTTCACCTTTGCCATCTTGGGTTCAACTCTGACTTGTTTCTGTACTTCGAGCCTTAAGCCTCCTGTTGGGAGCAGGGTGACCAGAGTCCTGCCTTCTCTTGTGCTAACCAGCAGGGCAGGCCACCTCAAATGATCAGAGTCTACCTCAGGAGAGGGCCATTTGAGGTCAATGTCAGGGTCAGGGGTCAGGGTGTAGCTGCTGACTAATAGAGTGTCAGCTAACACTGTTGTCAAATTGCTGGGCTAAAAGACAATGTCGGCCTCCCGCTGATGACCTTACCCTGGGGGAAGGGGCTATTGGCTTTATTGGAAACCTGCCAGTCTCAGAGGTGATGGAAGTGGCTGATCACAGCTAAAGACTGTTTGATTGTTGATGGAGAGCCAGTTCTGTGGTTGGTCCCTAACTGAAAGGCCTGCAGAGCTGCTTATTGATGACTGAGTTTTCAACATATGACGGATTTCTCTTCTGTTTCACACATAGCTGGAGGACCATTCAGTTGTGGAGGCGGTCTGCGGCGGCGCGTGGATGTAGACTTTTCTGGAACCAAGAACCATGAGAAGTGATACTGTCACTGACTTCTGGGATGGCACCAACTTCCTATTGCCAACTGAGTGGGGCCGATTGGTTCTTGAAAGGGAACCAAACCAGAATGAGTTGAAAATAGATTTAAGAGCTCCTTCAAATCCAAGACAGTTGGGTGAATGTGGAAAAAAAGGCAGTAAGTATGTTTTGAAAGAGATTTAGTCAGTATCCCAGCCTAAATATTTCAACCTATCTCGTGAAGGTGGAAGAAATCAGGTTTCCTTATCTATTGGTGGTGTAGAACCAGGCTAGCGGCGCCATTAATTATTTTGAAAAAAAGGAGGTTACTGAAGGCTTAGCATTTCAAAGTTTCCCAAAATAGTATGACTTCAAGAGGGACAAAAACAGGAGGTAGAAAACAAAGTATAGAGATAACAAAAAGATCTTTTAAAAGGCACATGGGTTATAGGGATATCTAGCTAATACAAACCCCCAATGAAGCCTGCTAAGAAAGACACTAAATGACTAGAATGTCTGAATGGGAGGCCAGCTCATTGAATTTGCAAGGTTATTCTCCTCTTGTGCTATGCCTTGGGAAAACCATAGAGAAATTGTAGAGAAAAGGTAGTACCAGTTCTTAAGCCTCTTATTAACAGAGGTAGCAAAGCATCTGGGGGAGCAAAGTGATGCTATGAAGTAAATTGGAACTGATTTTCTTAGAGAATAGACTGAAGGTGATATTAATGAGCTTCCACTATCTTCCATGACAGGACAAGCCATGTGGCTCTGGCCATGTCAATATGACTTGATGGCATTTGGCGAGACTTTGGCTTGACTTGAGGTACTGTTTTCCCCCCGTTTCTGTCTCTGTTAAAGGGGATTGTGTCACCCCCCCCAACACAGTTAAAATGGGGATGAATCCAGATGGGGAACTATTGGTAGAGTACTCAGTGCAAAGTTCATGTTCCAAACACATAGTTTTCTTTTCCCTTAAACCATGGCATGGGTATTCTGATGACGGACATTATTAAACATGGGATCTTAAATGATACATCTTCTTGTGAGCAGGCAAGACAACCATCGAGCTAGGAAGTTTAGGCAAACTCCACTTGCTCACAGGAGGATGACTAAGGCTAGAGGTTAGCAAGCTATGCCCTGCAGGCTAACTCTGGCCCACCACCTACTTTTGTAAATAAAGTTTTATTGAAACATAATCATGCTCACTCATTTCCATATTGTCCATGGCTCTTTTTGTATCACCACAGCAGAGTTGAGTTGTTGCAACAGAGACAGTGTGGCATGCAAAGTTGGAAATATATACTATCTGGTCCTTTACAGAAAACATTTGCCAGCCTCTGTCCCACATGAATAAAATATTTGTCCTTTTCTTTGTTTTAAAATAAAATCTTATGTGAAAGTTCAATTTGCAAAGCAGTTTCAAGCAACAATATTTCCCCAGGGAGCTGGACTCTTCCCTGCTTGGCATACATACTTTATTGTTGGTAGTACTTCTGAAAAACTTCTATGGTTTTATGGAAGTCTAATGTCTCCATGGAGCAGTCTGAAAATCATGGGCTGGGTAATTTCTGGATACTTCTTTTATTATTTTATTTTATTTTTTACATATTTTTGAGTCAGGGTCTCACTCTGTCACCCAGGTTGGAGTGCAGTGGTATGATCACTGTTTACCGCAGCCTCAACCTCCTGGGTTCAGGCGATCCTTCTGCCTCAGCCTCCCAAGTAGTATGGACTACAGGTATGCACCACGACACCTGGCTAATTTTTTACTTTTTGTATAGACAAGTTCTCACTGTGTTGCCTAGGCTGATCTTGGAACTTCTGGATAAAAGTGATCCTCCTACCTTGGCCTCCCAAAGTGCTAGGATTACAGTGTGAGCCACTGTGCCTGGTCTGGATACTTCTTTAAGATCTTAGAAACTCATTGATCTCTTAAGAGATTGGAGAATTGCATAGCAAATCTGCCTAAGTCTAGCAAATCCTGGGCTTTTTTTTTTTTTTACACTACCACCTGTGTGACACTGGGCAGGTTATTTAACTTCTCTGTGCTTCTATTTTCTCATTTTAAAAATGAGGATAATAAGCTGGGCTCGGTGGCTCAGCCTATAATCCCGCACCTTTGGGAGGCTGAGGTGAGTGGATTGCCTGAGCCCGTGGGTTTGAGACCCACCTAGGCAGCGAGACCTCATCTCTACAATAAATAAAAAAAATCAGCTGGGTGTCGTAGCGCATGCTTGTAATTCGGAAGGCTGAGGCGAAAGGATAGCCGGAGCCCAGCATGTCGAGGCTGCGGTGGCTGGGAGCGGCCACTGCACTCCAGTCTGGGCGACTGAGTGAGACTCCAACTCAAAAAAAAAAAAAAATGAGAATAACTATATTTGCCTCACAATTTGTTGTGAAAATTCAATGAGATTTTATATATATGTATACATACATATACATATATATGTCTATATACACATACATATGGCACTTTAGATAGGGCCTGCCTCATAGTTACTGTTCAGCAAATGTTAGTAATTATTGTTGATATTTTATATTAATTACATTAATATAATGCACATTTATAAACACAGATATTAATATTACTATGTTATTAATGATATTAATATCACTGCCATATTTCATATCAATTGCATTAATATAACATGTATATCAATGCAGATATATTAATGGGCTTGTTAATTATTGTTATTAATATCTGGGGCCTTCATTCATGCCGTGGCGGTCATCTGCATATTGTTCTAAATATCCCTAACAACATTTCTGCTTATTAGTTAATTAATTCAGTTGGTCACTCATTCAACACATCGGACGTGTGCCAGAGGAATCAGGAAATGAACCGAGGTCCATTCAATGCCAGCTGCACGTCTAGTCTTCTCTTGTTCAGTTATTTTCGGCACTTCGCGTTGGTGTTTATGGCGCTACTTCTTATGCAGAGTTTCAGCGTGACACCACTGTTCAAAACAACTTCCTACTACTCCATCTCTGACTGCTCCTCAATTAATTTTTCAACTAGCAGTTTTGGTTTCAATGCCTACGAAGTAATTAGACCTTAAAGGCTCTTTACCTGGATTTTATCCTGTCAGTGAATGTAAAAGAAACAATAATTATTATTTAATATTTATTGCCTTCATTGTGATTTGTAGATTCACAGATGTAACCTGCCTTATTGTTGAAGATGACAGCGTGGTACAGTCAAGCATGTCTTAGGAAAGTAGTTGGACAGCTTTAAAGGCCCAAGTTCTCAAATACTGCCATCTGACACACCACTGTGTTGGATGGCACATTTTGGATTGAGTGGTTCCTAATTTGTTCTCACTAAGTGCGTGTCCTACAGTTTTTTTTCCCCCAAAAAAGGTAGTTTCCCTAGATGACAGTCAATGATTTCTTGTACCAAGCAGAGAGAACTCTTTGGGGAGTTATGTTTTTCACCATTGTCTATAGAATAGCTGAACAGATACAACCACAGATGCCACAGGCTTAAGGCTCCTTTGACTTTATCCTTCCACCTCCCTAGACCCCATAGGTTCAGATTGCCCAGGCTGGGATGCAGGGCTGCTGGCTAGAGTGGTAGGTGTACAATATCACCTACCGGTTGCATGTCCTCCCTATAGCTGGAGGCTAGTATGGCCCAGTGGTCAAGTGTTTGGGCTTTGAAGTAAGGTAGCCCTGTTTTCTAGTCCTGCCTCTGCCTCTTATAAGCAGATGACCTTTGTCAAGTTGTTTTATTGTTCTGAGTCTCAGTTTCCTCATCAATAAATAAAAGTAACAGTAACTACCTCATACATAGTTTTGTGTATCAAATAAATACACAGTAAGTGGTAGCTATTGTAATTATAACTGTATTATTATATTAGAAAAGAAATTGAATCCATAGTGTCTATTTTTGAATGGCATAAAGAATAACACAATATAAACATAAAGATGCTTAAAATAAACTTGACATCTTCGTCCAAATAATGTAAACTAAAAGATTAGTTAAAAGCTGAGGGTATCAGAGGGACTGGTAGAAATCATTTGCTCTCACGATTTGATGTAAATAAATTGCAGACTTCTAGATGACAGAGGCTGTGTACATTCTTCTTAGACTTTCCAGCATTTTCAAGCAAAGAACCCTGTACGTTTTGACACTCAATATGTGTCTGCTGAACTGAACTGACTGAACTGGATTTCTTTGTAAATTCAGTGGAATTCTACAAGAAATAATCCCTGGCCCAACTAAAGTGTGCACAGATAGAAGATGTGTCACCCAAATCAGTACAGTACTGAAATCAACATCACAGAAGCAACAACAAAACAGAAAGTCTTGCAGTGGAATATTATTTGTCAATAAAAAGGAATAAAGGAATGCTACAATGTAGATGAACCCTGAAAACACTAAACTAAAATGAGAGAAGCCAGTCACAAAAGACCACATTGTGGATGATTCCATTTATATGAAATGTCCACAACACAAAAATTCATAGATACAGAAAGTAAATTGTGATTGTCAAGGGCTGAGGGGATTTGCAGGGAAACAAGAGGGAGTCTTCTCCTTGGGGTGATGAAAATGTTTTAAAATTGAATGTGGTGATGGTTACACAACCTGTGAGCATACTGAAAAACCATTGAGTTGTACACTTTAAATGGGTGAACTGTTTGGTATGTTAATTATATCTAGTAAAGTTGTTAAAAATTTTAAAAAGGAGTTGACAAACACACTAAGTTATCTTTGAAATATTGGAATTATAGGTAAATTCCCTAAGGTTGTTCAACTACATGATTTAGGTTCTAAAACACTACAAAGTTTACAGACTTTTTGATACAGTACATTAACATGAAATCCATGGTTTTGTTTAAAAATACATATAGACCGGGCTCAGTTGTTCAACCTGTAATCCCAGCACTTTGGGAGGCCGAGGCGAGTGAATTGCCTGAGTCCGTGGGTTCGAGACCAGCTCAGGCAACTTGGAGAGACCTCATCTCTACAATAAGTCAAAAATTAGCTGGGCATGGTATTGTGTGCCTGTAGTTCCGGCTACTTGGAAGGCTGAAACGAAAGATCGCCGTGAGTGTGCCGTGAGTGTATGATTTTATTTTCCACTTATTTGCATAACTATGCTTTATAAAATCTCTACAATGATTGTATATTACTTTGGAAAGAGGTAAATGTTAGTAACAGTTAATAAAAATGTTAATGACCTTTAATAAAAATAAAATATGCAACACAAACTAAAAGTGGTGAGGGACAGAAAGTGCTGGCGAGAGTTGGTGCATTAGAACAGGCACCTTAGAGGGGAAAGGAGGGTATGTGGTGATTGGAAAAGGCTTCCCAGATGGGAGAGGAATGTCATATGTGGAGAATAGCAAGTGGCCCAAGTCACATGGAGTTTACATGGAGTCTTAGCTGAAATGAAAAGGGGACCTGATTAGAGTCAAGCTGGAGAAAGGCCTCGAGGAACCGTGAGAAGAGTCTGAATCTGGTATCAGCATACAGAGGCTGCCTCCTGCTTAGTGGGAAAGGATGTTGCAATTGATTAGTGATGTCTGCCTTGGGCATAGGAATGGGGAGTTACGACACCAAAGCCACAGATTTTCTATTCCTGGAGGGGCACTTTTTGAATTCAGCCTAGTTTCATTCTGCAAATCCTTGAGAAATCAAAACACATTTAGGTCTGTCCTACGTGCTGAGGTCTGACAAAGTAGTCTTGGAGATCAAATCTGAATTCTTCTAAATTCCCATGAAAATATTCCAATCTCCATGGGCTTCTTCAGTCAAATGCAGGAAGAATTCGTTTGATAACACTGACCTTGTGGGGAGCCTACCAAATAAATCTGAACTTTCTATTTCCAGCATTACAACAGTTAACAGAAGAACACCAAAAAAAAAAAAAAAAAAAAAAAAGGGAGGCGGCTGGGCATGGTGGCTCAAGCCTCTAATCCCAGCACTTCAGGAGGCTGAGATGCGTGGATTGCCTGAGCCCGCAGGTTTGAGACCAGCCTGGGCAACATGGTGAGACCTTGTTTCTACAATAAATCAAAAAATTAGCCGGGTGGAAGACTGAGGCAGCAGGATCGCTGGAGCCCAGAAGGTTGATGCTGGGGGTGGCTATGAACATGCCACTGCACTCCAGTCTGGGAGATGGAGTGAGACTCCAACTCAAAAAAATAAATAAATAAAAAGGAGAGTGGTGGTGGATGAGTGGAGGGCTGGAAGAGGGTTGGAAGCTCAGTCTCCCCTAGGACCTGTGGGTTATGGAGAAACCCCTTGGTGCGGGGGGGACACAGACTGCTACCCTGAGAGACAGCCTTCCTTCACTCCAACAGAAGATATTTTTAGTACATCCTAGGCACCAAATAACTGCTCACATGTCCTAAACGATGATGAATTCATTCAAACAACAAGTCAAGACTCTGGATATCACTCAACTCCAGTCAGTCACAACAGCTGACAAATATAAAATATAACATACACCCTGTTAATCTTGCTTTTCCTTTTCTTCAATATGCAGATTCAAGAATTTCATTCCATTCCTAGCTGTCAGAGACGGTGACAGTTGTGGGGGTTTTTCTAGCTTTATCAAGGGAGATTATTTTTTAACCCAAATTATTTTCCATTGTAAATGTTTAAATCCATATTAAGTCCAGATTAATGCAGGAAGCAGCTTCAAAGGATATCGACTGGGGGAGAAATAATAATAAATGAAATTGTTAAGGACGGGTCCCATCTCGAGGAATATTTTCGGGCTAGAAAAGAAAGTTGTTTGGATTTAAAAGATATCTAAAGAAAATATGTTTCTGGGGGATTGCTGGCTCTTTTCACGAACACCCAAACTTTGTATACAAACTAGGGCCTGTAGCACTTTTCTTTTCACATGATTGGAATTAATAATGCAGATAAACCCTAAATAAATCAGGATTAGCGTTAACCGCGTCTTGAGGTTTAGGATGCTATAGGAAAATGAAAAGAGAGGGGGAAAAAAAAAAGGACTGGGCTACCGGGTGAGGAGCCATGAGAAGGGGGTTGGGGGAAGGGAGGAGAGGGACGACCAGCTCAGTCGGGTAATCAAAGCCCTTCTAATCGCGGCAGCTCTGGAGATGTGTTCAAAGGCTCTTTCCTGACCACAGGCTGAGCAAGGTCACAGTGAAATGCAGTTGCCTGGAAGGGGGAAGGGCGTCTGGGATTTTGGGATGGTTTTGCTATCAGGCCTTTGTTAGGAGAAGGTCAGCTGGATTGTCAGATTTTTGAATCTCCTCAGAAAGCAGGTTCAACTTTCTGGTCGTTAGGGAGCGACCCCTCCCTCTCCCTCTGCACACCCCCCTTGCCAACCCAGAGAAGGAAAGGAAAACTCAAGCCTGCATGTTCATTCCCACTTGGAAAGTTTCTCCCAGAGCTCTGAACTTGGGGCGTAGGAATCACTTTCAGACACCTAGCAGCACCTTGGGATGGATTTTAACGAAGCCGTTTAGATTCTTTGATGTTTCTGCACCGAAGTCATTGAAAAGGGCCCCAACACATGGATGCCAGATTCCACCTCCTTTCTTTCCCTCCTTGGAGCCCTAAAGGCTGCAGATGAGGATGACTGAGTCCTTTTCCACAAGTCGCCATTACAAGCTTAATTCCAAATAGATAAGTCTTAGGGAAAAAAGAAGTATTCTTAACCCCAAATGGCGCGATTGTAGAGATTTTGGCTTCAACGAGATGCTAGATTTGAGACTTGGCCCATGTTGCTCAGAAATTGTCTTGCTTTTTACTTCCTGGGGCATTGCAGACTGCAGCCCCTAGGACACGACTTCTTGCTGGACCTGCTTCAGCTGGCTTCTCTTTGGTAAATGCACAGATCTCAGTGTTGTCCTCATCTTCAAGCAACCAGGCTGGTCTGAGGTTTTTCAGAATTTTTGGACTTTTGAGAGATCATGTCTCCCATCTGTTTCCTGTTCCGTTTTTCTACACTTTCTCTTCTCTCTCCTGCACCACTGACCGCGCACACAAGGCCACTGGACAGTAGGTTTGCGGCTCAGTCTCCCGCAAGACACACTGACATGGAAGGAAATTCATGACTTGGGGGGTGGGCGGTGCTTTTTGCAGCCCAGGACTAAATTCTTTTGCAATCTCTGGGGCCATTTGTGGTGACTCATCAGTAGGCTGAATAAAGAAAAAGCAACATACATTTTAGGGACTCCTGACAGTTACTATGTTTGTTTGAGATTTGGAAAAATAGAAATATATTGTGGGGGGAAAAGTATAAATCTGATACAAAATGCTTGATCTTCAGAAAGCCTCATAACAGTAAAGATGGGTGGAGAATAGGGCGATGTGAGTAGGGAAGGCCATTAAAAAAATCTAAAGCTAAGACTGTGGAAATGAAGAAGCATGAATCGGATTCCAATAGAAAGATAAAAAACATATATTTTTTTTTTCTTTTTTTTTTTGACTCAGGGTCTAACTCTGTCACCCAGGCTGCAGTACAGTGGCACAGTCTTGGCTCACCACAGCCTTGAACTCTTAAGCTCAAGTGCTGGGACTACAGGCACACACCACCATACCTGGCTAACTTTTCTGTTTTTTGTAGAGACGGGGTCTCTTTATGTTGTCCAGGCTGGTTGTAAACTCCTGGCATCAAGCAATCCTCTCACCTAGGCCTCTCTAAGGGCTGGGATTATAGGCATGGGCCACCACGCCTGGCCTAAGATTCACACACATAAACACACACATTTTCAATTGACATATATACCCTTAAAAACAGTTCTTCCTATTTAAAAAACATTTTTTTTTTTTGAGTTGGAGTCTCACTCTGTCACCCAGACTGGAGTGCAGTGGCCGCTTCCGGCCACCGCAGCTTCAACCTGCTGGGCTCCGGCGATCCTTCCGCCTCAGCCTTCCAAGTGGCTGGAACTACAGGCGCGCGCTACCATGCCCGGCTAATTTTTTGATTTATTGTAGAGACGAGGTATCACCAAGTTGCCCAGGCGGGTCTCGAACCCGTGGGCTCAGGCCTCCCACTCACCTCGGCCTCCCAAAGCGCGGGATTACAGGCTGAGCCACCGAGCCCGGCTATTTTTAAAATTTTTAATTTTTAAAAAAACCAAACAGTTCTACTTGACCCACAAAGCCCAAAAAGCACTGTTTTAAGGGTAAATAATCCTTTGGACTATAGGCTTTAGGGGTCAAGTATAAAGGATGTTGTGCCTACATGAAACCAGGAGCATCTCCCAGATAGCAGAGTCCTTGTTCCCAAAAAAAGGAGGCTGAGTGGAAATTCAGTCCTCACCCCAGTCCTTCAGCCTTTCACTAAACAGAACCGCCAGTGTGAAAAGATGCAGCACATATGAAATGGATACTAGTGATGTAATGATATATAACATATATCTAATTATATACACATTTTATTTCATTTTATTTTTTGACTAGGAGTCTCATTCTGTCACCCAGGCTGGAGTGCAGTGGCACGCTCACGTCAACCACAGCCTCTACCTGCTGGGCTCAGGTGATCCTTCTGCCTCAGCCTTCCAAGTAGCTGGAACCACAGGCATGAGTCACCACATCTGGCTAATTTTTTGAGTTATTGTAGAGATGAGGTCTCGCCAAGTTGCCCAGGGTGGTCTTGTACCCCTGGGTCAGGCAATCCTCTCTCCTCCACCTCCCAAAGTACTAAGATTACAGGCGTGAGTCACCATGCCCAGCCATACACATATTTTAGATATGTGTCATTATAGAGTATATATGCATATTCATACACACATGTATATATATATCACACACACACATATACAAATTTCTTTTTGTGGTAGCACAAAAGTCAGACTTATGACATGAACTACGTAAAAAGTAGGCAGGTAGTTCTCATTTAAAAACATGACTTTAGGTACCGAAAGAAAACTTTTTTTTTTTTTTAGAGATGATCATTAGAGACAATGCACTAGATTGCAGAGCATACTGAAATGGATTTTCAGAAAACTGTTGCCACAGACCCATGATTATTTCAAGGAGACATCTTCCAAATCGGTAGGGCTCTCTTAAATGAAGCCTTCATTCCCGGCCCTGCTCTCTTATAAGACATGTTTCCCAAGTGTGGCGGGATGTGCCCGACTCTAAAGTCTAGCCTTTCACGAGAAGGTCATTTGGAAGCTCCAGGGACTGGGCCCTCTAGTTCCTTTTCCTCAACCAGCAGACAGTGTACAGGAGTTCTAGGTTTGTTTGGGTCAATGGTGACTTTTTAAAGTTCTGGGTTTTCTTTATCGGTTTTTTTTTTTTTTTTTCCTTTTTTGAGTTGGATACTCACTCTGTCGGCCAGGTTGGAGTGCGCTGGCACATTCACAGCCACCACAGCTTCAACTTGCTGGGTTCAGGCGATCCTTCTGCCTCAGCCTTCCAAATAGCTGGAACCACAGGTGCATGCCACCTCACCTGGCTAATTTTTTGATTTATTGTAGTGATGAGGGCTTGCCAAGTTGCCCAGGCTGGTCTCAAACCTCTGGACTCAGGCAATCCTCTCGCCTCAGCTTCCCAAAGTGCTGGGATTACAGGCGTGAGCCACTGTGCCTGGCGAGTCCTGGGTTTTCTACAACAATTGTTCCTTCAAATGCCCTCTGGAATGTCAAAACTTGCATCAGCCCTGCTATCAGACATGGACTGTGGCTGTAGAAACTATAGTCTGTGTGGCCCAATCAGATATCGGGGCTCAGCATAGGTTAACTTCATTACTGGTGATGACAAATGTGGAGAAACTGTCCTGTATGATTAGGGATATTTAGTAAAGAAATGGCCAGTCCTCACAGAGATTTTTATCAGGAAGAGATAACAATCATGCCATTTTCTTGCTCCCCCTTAAAAAAGAGTAAATTCATTAGCTCTTAGCAGTTGTTCATTGTTTCCGATTTTGCATAATTGAAACTGAGAAAGTTCTTAAAGTTTGAACAGTGGTAATTAAATCTGAATTGGATGGGATATTTGTAATTTCGAATGCTTGAATTCTGGGAGGAAAAAACTGTGTAATGTTCTTGGCCAAATGACCCTAGTCATTAAGATTCCTATGGCATTATTTCGTTAGTTGGCTTTTTATAACGCCATGAGGTTTGCTGTGGGCTGCAGAGGACGCCACTGGCTTCACAGGGAGGAGAAGTATTTCAGAGAAGAGACTCTGGGTAAGAAAAGCCACCCCTTACGTGTCTACTAATAATCTGCATTAACTATGCCTGGACTCCCTCAGATCAAGGAACTGAGACGAGTTGAGGAAAATGAACAGAAATATATTTTTTGTGTGTGAGGCCAGTGGAAACCATATTCAGATCCAGGAAAAGAAAAATGAGACAGGAAAGGGAGGGTCACATTTTTGAAGGAAATCATGTGGTATTTTGGTAATCCTTTGTTGATGAAAAAAAATTACCAGCACATTAATTATGTCCCAAAAATGGGACATTGCTGGTCTGCATCTTTGGTCTTTCCGAGGCCGGGCCAGCAGTCCGCTACTCTGGGGATCAAAAACTTGGGCTCCTAGATCCCCACTATGAGTACCTCCACAGTGTAGAAATCTGGCCCAGACTATTTTACAAGACAAGTAATGACAACTGAATAGTTTCGAATCTTTATAAGATGGGCAGTGTTCTGACAGTTCAAAGTAATAACATTGGGTATGCCTATCTAGTTCTCCCTCCCTTCCTCTCCCCCCCCTTCTCTCTCCCCTTCCCTTCCCCCTTCCCTTCCATTCCTTTCTTTTTCCTTCTCTCCTCCTTCCTCCCTTCCCCTTTTCCCGTCCCCCCTTCTTTCCTTCTTTCTTTCTCTCTCTTTCTTTTAAACTTTTTATCAGTGATACATTGATTAATTCTTCTCACAAGAGTCTGAACATGCAGGTTTGCACAGGTACAACATAAGGCCAACATTGACCCTTGTCCTTCTAGATCCTTCAAGCAGAATTGACTAGATAATCGCCACATCTTTTAGAAGTACATGATATATTAGCTGTGCATTGCTGTGGCTGTAAAAATGCAAGGATGGCCCCACATTTTTCTTTTCCTTTTATCTATGCCCTTGGGCGGTGCCCTCCCACACAGACTCTGGTCTGGCCAGTGACTTTCTTTGGCCAGTGACACAAGCCCAAACTGGAAAAGTGCATGTGCACTGGGGCTTGTTCTCTTGCTGCCCGAGGCCACTGTGTGAAGAAACCTGGGCCAGTCTCTAAAGGACGAGGAACCAATTCAGCGAACGTGAGCCTTCTGCTGGCCACAGAAGGCAGCCATTTTTGTTTATCCATCTCAGTCAAGCAGACTTAGAGTAGGAGAATTGCCCAGCTTCCTCCAAAATTGTGAGAAAGAAGCGATTCTTTTAAGTTACTAAGTTTAGTGGTGGTTTGTTATGTGGCAAAATCTGCATGACAAACCTGTTTTATTTTTCCATTAAGTGTATTATTAGGGACATTTTCCCTTAAATATAAGGCATTGGTTGCATATATGATTGCTAACTGTTACATAACAGCAATGCTCTTTCTGGTTAAGGATGTTATTGGCCTGGTGAAGTGGCCTATGCCTGCACTCCCAGTACTTTGGGAGGCCAAGGCAGAAGAACTATTTGCAGCCAGGAGTTGAGAGCAGCTTGGGCAACATAGTGAGACAAAATTACCACAAATTAAAAATGAATTTAAAAAGAGTGTTATCAAGTGTTCCTGAATAGTGGGTGTGGTCACTTGGAAAGGTTGCTTCCTGGGCTCAAGCAATCATCCTGCCTCGGCCTCCCAAAGTGTTGAGATTACAGGCATGAGCCACTGTGCCCAGCCACAGTCACTTTTTTTTTTTTGAGTTGGAGTTTCACTCTGTCGCCCAGGCTAGAGTGCAGAGGCACGCTCATGGCCACCACAGCCTCGACCTGCTGGGCTCAGGCAATCCTTCTGCCTCAGCCTTCCAAGCTGCTGGAACCACAGGTGTATGTCACCACACCCGGCTAATTTTTTGATTTATGTAGAGATAAAGTGCCACCAAGTTGCCCAGGCTGGTCTTGAACCCCTGAGCTTAGGCGATCCTTTTGCCTTGGCCTCTCAAAGTGCTGGGATTACAGGCTTGAGCCACTGTGCCTGGCCCACAGTCACCTTTTAAGGTTAGACCTAAGTGACTCTGCTCCTCCATAATAGTCTTCTTCAAGCCACCTTGGCTCATAGAGTTGTTTTGCTTTTCTGAATTCTCACAGCCCTTGGAATCTCTTGCTTGTTATTGACCACATTCTACATGTTTGATCAGTTATTATCTTCGTGTCTTCCAGATATGGTTATGTGCTCTTTGTGGAAGGGACTATATGTCTCTGTATCCCCCAAGGTGCCTAGCAGAGTGCTGTGTTTTAGGCTGGCACTCAATAAATACCTGCCAATGAACTGGTCTCCAACCTTTGAGAGTAGCATGTCTCAAAGTGTGACTTCCGTATTTCTGCATCAGTGTAACTTGGGGTGATTCCTAAACACCATCTCCTGGGCTCCTTCTCAGACCTACTATATTTTTGCTAGGAAGGTCCAGAAATCTATTTGGCAAACAACTTCCCAGGTGATTCTTAGGTTCATACACATTTGAGAATCCCTTTTTTACTGCCGTTCTTCAAGTGAGAAAATGAAATCCATATGTATCCTGGTGGATCTTTTACATCTTTATGCAAAACCTAGGGCTCCTAGACTTACGGAAATCTCTAGAACCCAGAGCTATGCTTTTCACCTGAGAACGGGAGTGGTGTACCTCTGGGGAGAAAGGTTCGACAAGGCCGATTTAAGACGTTAATATGGTTTATATTTGGGAACAGCCCCATTGTTCTTAATGATACAAACTACAGACAAGAGGAGCATGACCGAATCTCAGTTGGTGTGATGAGCCAAGGACTGCTAAACGATCAGCTTCCTGACCTTCCAAGATCTTAGCCTCTCCCACGTCCCGCATGTCCAAGGTAATGCGCAGCACACAATAGGCCCTCAACACATCTTTTTTGACTCTGAGTAATTCGTACGATTAACTCCAGTTCACAAATGAAGGTCATGTTTGCGTACCCTCAGTAAGTACATTTAAAGATCATGGACATATAAACTTAACTAAGAACTAATCTGCTTAAAAAGATATCTGCACATAACACATTTCGTGTGTGTGTGGAATTTTTAAACTATAAACTTCTAGCCTGTATCAAGGATAAAATGACATATATCATAGATTAATTTTTGATGAGGATGGCTGAGTTAATTTGCCTTTTTAAAGAAAATGCTTTTGAAAAAAGGAGCGATGTTAGTGAGATATAATTTACATACCATAACATTTACCCTTTTGAAGTATATAATTCAGTGGTTTGTTTTTTTTTTTTAGTATTTCACAGAGTTGTGCAACAATAACCATTGTCTATTTTTTTTTTTTTTTTGAGTTGGAGTCTCACTCTGTCGCCCAGACTGGAGTGCAGTGGCCGTTCCCTGCCACTGCAGCCTCGAACTGCTGGGCTCCAGCGATCCTTCCGCCTCAGCCTTCCGAGTAGCTGGAACTACAGGCATGTGCTACCACGCCCGGCTGATTTTTTGATTTATTGTAGAGATGAGGTCTCGCTGCCCAGGCTCGAACCCGTGGGCTCAGGTAATCCACTCACCTCAGCCTCCCAAAGGCGCGGGATTACAGGCTGAGCCACCGAGCCCGGCTACCATTGTCTATTTTTAGAACATTTTCATCATCCCCCAAAGAAACTCTACACCTATGGATGGTCACTCATTCCTTCCTACCTCCTCTCAGTCCCTGGCAACCACTAATCTACTTTTTGTCTCTTTGTATTTACCTACTCTGGACATTTCATATAAATGGACTCACACAAGATATGGTTTTTAGTGACTGGCTTCTTTCATTTAGCATAATATTTTCTTTCTTTCTTTTTTTTGAGTCAGAGTCTCACTCTGTCACCCAAGCTTGAAGTGCAATAGCACGCTTATGGCCACTGAAGCCTTCACCTGCTGCGCTCAGGTGATGCTTCCGCCTCAGCCTTCCAAGTAGCCGGAACCACAGGTGCATGCCACTATGCCTGGCTAATTTTTTTATTTATTGTAGAGACAAGGTCTCACCAGGTTGCCCAGGCTGATTTTGAACCCCTGGGCTCAGGCAATCCATCCTTTCGCCTCTGCCTCCCAAAGTGCTGGGATTACAGGCGTGAGTCATTGCACCCAGTTTAGCATAATATTTTCAAGGTTCATCCATGTTGTAGCATGTATCAGTACTTCATTCCTTTTTATGGCCAAATAATATTCATTGTATGGATATACCATATTTTATTTGTCCCTTTGCCATTTGATGGACAGTCTGGATGTTTCCACTTTGGGGCTATTATGAATAACTCTGCTATGAACATTTGTGTACAGTTTCTGTGTGGACATAGGCTTTCACTTTTCTTAGAAATATACATAGGAGTCGAATTCCTGGGTCATAGGATAACTCTATGATTAAGGAACTATCTCTTACTTCTGTGAATATGGCTGCTATTACTACAGCTATTACTGGATACTAATAACTATTGAGTGTTTACTCCGTCCTGAGTCCTATCCTCAGTACTTCACATACAGAGTCTCATTTTATCCTCCCAAATCCCCCATTTTACAGAAGGAGAGACTGAGGCTTAGAGAGGTAAGTGACTTACTTAAAAGCTCACAGATTTGAACTTAGATCTAACTCGAGGCCCTGCTGTTCTTAATCACTATTCTATCTGCCCCTGGAAGGTCATATTTCTATAGATGAAAATATTCCCAGATGAATCTAAATGTGAAATAGAGAAATTCTTGTAAGCTCAAGGATAAGTTGAGAAAAAGTTGCCTCCAAAGGACGGTTGCCGTCTGTGAATTCAGAGTTTTAACCATATCCTTAGGAAAGAGTCAGGCTATCCACGTTCTTGGTTTTATGTGGCATTATTCATGTGTGGAGCTCAGATTCCAGAAACATGAGGTCTTCAGGTGTTTTCCACAGAATTTGGCATTGATGGGTGGGCATTGTTTTCTCCTGCACTCACAGTGGTCGCTTGACACATAGACAGTCATTTCTCATCTAGTAGGCGCAACACATCTCTTTTTTCTGGTTTAACTCTTTAGAACACCCTGCCTAACTTGATAGCCCAAGTCCATCAAGTCACAATCAGCATTCGATCTCCTCATGAGACAGTTTAATCCAATAAGCATGTACTGAACCATGTGTGAGGACTCAGAGACATGGGGGATAGGGCATTTCAAACACCTAAAAATGACTCTTGTCCTTGAGTTCTGACCATTTAATTGCGTAAACAACAAAAAAAGGCACTAGTAAAGGGGTTTTTATTGATTGATTGATCAAACTGGAGTCTTACTCTGTCATCCAGGCTTGAGTGCAGTGGCATGATCATAACTCACTGCAGCCTCGAGCTCCTGGGCTCAGGCAATTCTTCTTCCTCAGCTCTCTGAGTAGCTGGGACTACAGGCATGCACCACTATGTGTGGCTAATTTTTTAATTTTTTTTGTAGAGACAAGGTCTCACTATGTTGCCCAGTCTGGTCTTGAACTCCTGAGCTCAAGCAATCCTCTCACCCCGGCCTCCCCAAGTGCTGAGATTATAGGCATGAGCCACGGAGTCCAGCTATAAAGGGGCTTCATAACACAACCATGCTATAGACTAGGGACTGAATTTAACCCATAAGCTAAATCTGGCCCACCATCTGTTTTTGTAAATAAAGTTTTATTGGAACACAGCCATGCCCATTCATTGACGTATTGTCTGTGGTGCTTTTGTGCTACAAGGGTAGAATTGAGCAATTATGACAGAGACAGCATGACTTGCAGAGACTAAAATATTTGCTCTCTGCTGGGCATGGTGGCTCAAGCCTGTAATTTCAGCATTTTGGGAGGCTGTGGTGAGGGGATTGCCCGAGCCCACAGGTTTCAGAACAGCCCGGGCAACTTGACGAGACCTCATCTCTACAATAAATCAAAAAATTAGCTAGGCATGGTGGTGCATGCCTGTAATTCCAGCTACTTGGAAGGCTGAGGTGGAAGGATCACTTGAGCCCAGCAGGTCGATGTTGGAGTGGCTGTGAGCATGACACTGCACTCCAGCCTGAGCGACGGAGTGAGACTCCAACTAAAAAAAATATAATAATTTGCTCTCTGGACCTTAACTGAAAAAATCTGCTGACTCCTGGTAATAGATGGTTGAATTTAAAAGCAAGTGAAAGGACTACAGTAAGTAGACTAACAGTTCAGAAGAGTGAATGCTTCCTACAGTGCTTGTGTGTGTCTGTGTGAGGGAGTGACTTTTTAGAGGAAGTGAGACTTAATTTGGGCACTAGAGAAAGGTAAAAATTGGACAAGGAGATGACAGAAAAGGAATAGTCCAAGAGCATTTGGCAATATTTTGCATAAATATAAATAATACATATACAAATAAAAATATGGACTAGGCTGGGAGTGGTGGCTCAAGCCTATAATCCCAGCACTTTGGGAGGCTGAGGCGAGAGGATTGCCTGAGCTCACAAGTTCTAGACCAGCCTGGGCAACATGGTGAGAGCTCGTCTCTACAATAAATCAAAAGTTAGCCAGCCGTGGTAGCACGCGCCTGTAGTTCTGGCTACTTGGAAGGCTGAGGTGGAAGGATCCTGCTAAGTGAAGAACTTAAATCCTGCTACGTGAAGTGCAATCTGTAGACATTGATGTACTTATCACTCAAGAGCCTGACAAGTTCCTCTCCCTAGTCGATGCTGGGGTGGCCGTGAGCATGCTACCGCACTCCAGCCTGGGTGACAGAGTGAGACTTTGACTCAAAAAAAAAAAATTTTTAAATACTGTTATTAATTTAAAGATATATTTGTTTAATAACAGTCGTTATATTCCCAAGCATTTTACTCTCTTGCTTACTTGCCACAGTCTTGCGAGGTAGGTAGGCATGGCGATGAATTACCCCAGTGAGGCAGATGACTGTCAGAGACATTGGTTGAAAGACTTTGCTGGAGGTTGCAGAGGGGCTGAGCCCACCTGGCAACTGTCGCAAGGGTCTGGCTTTTACAGGAAGCCCACAGGAGAGCTCTGCAATTTAAGTCTTTGTGCAGCAGAGGAAACAATAAGAATTTTGGAACTAAATCCTTTTATGAATGTTGATACTGATTTTTCCATTTCCTGAATCTTCATGTTCTTACATAATCCTAGGAGGTGAGGAGTTGAGTCACACATGGTTTGACTGTGAGTCTTGATGTAAGGCTGTATTTAAATCCTGCTAAGTAAAGAGCAATCCGTAGACATTGCTGTACTTATCACTCATCCTCTTGAGAGCCTGAGTATCTCAGATCTCAGAAGGACCTGTTCCTCTCCCCAAAATGATGTGGCTGATACTTCTTAGAAAATGTGGAATCCAAACCATCTCTTTGGCTATAGCCAACACGTATTAAAGGCTTGCTGTGGGCCAAGCACTCTCATTAACCTTTTATGTGTTTAATCCTCACTATGGCCTCAAGCAGTAGGTATTATTATGTGTCTTTTATACAGATGAGGCAAATGAGTCACAAGGGGTGAAGTTAACATGCTTAAGGTCAGACAGCTTGTAAATGTCTGAGCTGGGATTTGAATCCAGGTGGCAGGGGGTAAGGCTTCAGAACTTGCATACTTATTTGCTTCATTATTGCATATTGCCCCTAATTGACAAGTGTGGGATGTGTCACCTTGAACCATGCTCAGGAAGATTGGAACCAAAGAATGCTGTGCATAAACCACAGGGAAAAGAACCATGATCTTCAACATGGCTACGGTCAGATTTAGAAAGCCGTGATCATGATAGGTTCTCAGTCTTGCAGATCTTGCAGAGGGAGGACAGGTCACCTAGAAGGAAAGCGAGGTTCAAGCTGGAATTACCCCAGACTGGAGGCAAATCCTGCTAGCTGCTGAGAGGAAAATGGAGCTAAGTTCTTTTCCAGGGACAAAGGTGGAAAAGGGTCAAGTGCAGAAAAGTTTCAAGAGGACTCCAAGGACGTCTGCACAATCATGCTTGACCCTCTGGGTTTGGAACATACCACACTTTGCCTCACTTCCATCAGCTACACAGAACCCACAGATACACTGCCTAGCACTTAGCTAATGACCACATATGTCTTAGCTTTGGCTTCTTTCTGGAGTTGCTGTGGAGGGATCAGACATTGACAGAAAAAATGGCAGACTTGAGTCCGTGGAAAATGCAACCAGACATAGAAAGTGGAAAGAGTCCACCTCTTTGAGTGGCCTGGTCAGTACCATTCACTTCAAGTCACTGAACTAGACTCAGAAAATGAAAAACCATTAGAGTCTTTCCTCCCATCCCTCATGACCAAAGCAAGAGCCCAACTGTGGGACAGGGATATACATCTCATTAATTCTTTTGGGCAAGTCTTATGAGCTGGCCCCTCTAAAGAATATGTTTTGGGAATAAAAAGAACAACCTGAGATAGCAAAGAAAAATAAACCATGGGTAGGTGAAAGGCATTTAAGAGAACCAGACAATTCCCAACCATGACATGGATAGTAGAGTCAATGATAGTAATTGCATTTTGTACCAAATTGGGGGATAATAAAGGAGGGTACGGTACAATTCAGAATGCCTGGAATACATTAAGCCTGTGGGCCTAATAACAGGCTTATGTAATTTAATGAGCAGAAATATAAGTTATAAAACCAGGAGGATAAACTGAGAAACAAGAATATTCCTGGAGGGCTTGTGATGGGCTTTTAAAAGATGTGACAGATATTCCCCCCAAATTATGGGGAATAGAGAGGGTCTTATGGAGCCTAAGTAAATTATTCTCACTCCTGCGTAGCAGATTTTAAGGCTTTATCTCAACACTGTGCTCATTTTGAGCCACCTATGATAAAATAAAAATGGATATGTGAGCATGGTCAGAAACCCTCACCAGAAGCCAGTGCAACCCAGGGGTTTATAAGACTTCCTATGCCAGTGTTATGAACTGCCTGGTCTGTGGCCCTCCAAGAAGAAAAGATTGAGTCGAGCTGGGAGAAACAGACAAATCAAGAAGGTACTTGGGAATAGTTGCAATGAGATTTTTCCGAATGATGGCTAAGTATAAAGAACTTGAGCCTGGCAGGGATTTGGATGACATTTCTCGATGTTTTGAGGAAGTTATGGCTAGATGAAGCCACCAAGAGAGCAGTCAACACAGTTCAACCAATGAAAAGATGAGTGCTGGATTGGGCGAGAGTTTTGGGTTGAATTCACCAGAAGGGAAGCAGAGATGGGGCCTGCTGCCTACCTACCTCTTTTAGGGTTAATTTCCCGTGTGCTCCTTCTGATTTAGGGGAAACTCAAGGAGGATGTCTTCTCTTTCAAACATTTGAAAAGCTATTTTCAGCTGTTTTTAGGAAGGGAGGAACAAGAGCATTCCTCACTCAAACCACAAGAAACCTTCATGAATATGGCTGAAATTGAAAATAAGTTTATTATGCTGCTTAAGTGATTTGAGCCTCTGCAGAGTCACCTGAGGACCCTTCAGACAAGGAAAGTCTTGATGAGATGAAGTGTCACAGGAATGAAGTGCATCAGAATATTGCATACCTTAATGTAATTGACAAAACAACACGACGCACAGCACCCTCATTATGGTTTTAGCGTTTAAAAGATATCCATGAATAAGATCAATCTGATAAATTAACTCCAAGCCACAGCCACAGTTCCCTGCCCATTGGAAGAGTTTCTAATAGCTGTTCTGTTCTCTGTCCTATACAATTACGAGGGTCCCGGACTGTTGTGTGGTTAATGTTTTGTTGCTCTTATTGCAAAACTGGGGAAAAGAAAAACTGGTTTTGTCACTGTATTGGCCTTGAGACTTACCTGATAAACAACCCTGAGTAATAAGATTGGAAATTCTCTTAAACATTTTTGCACGTTATTTGGTTACAGTCTCCATATGGCAAGAGGACGCGGGGAGAACGCCTTCCATTCGGCACCAGCTCCCCCCAACCGCATATTTAATCCATGCGCTTATGTCAAACTTAATTACAGGACTTTTGGCATAAAATAACAGTCCACATCCTCAGAGAGAAGAACTTAAGCAGTTAATATGTGCGATTGAGTGAAATTGCTTTGCTGAATGTTTATGAGTAACCCAAGACCAGTGAAATGTGCTGATATTTTAACTGTTTCAGTGCTGAACTTGTGCCAAGATGCCAAGAAATGGGAAAAAACAATAATAATTTCCCCTGATCTGCAGCGTATCATATTTCTTGAAACTGAGAGCTTTGGGCAAGACAAGTTTATGGCTCTCTCACAAATAGCTTTGTGGAGAAAAACAATAAAGCTGGAACAATTATGGAACTTGTCACTGTCTCAGGGAAGGGCAGGGATTCAACCAAAGAGCAGCAACTTTATTATTTATTTATTTTTATTTTATTTTATTTTTGAGTTGGAGTCTCACTCTGTCCCCAGTCTGGAGGGCAGTGGTGCGCTCACAGCTACTGCAGCCTCGGCCTGCTGGGCTCAGACGATCCTTCCACCTCAGCCTTCCAAGTAGCTGGAACTACAGATGTGCGCCACCATGCCTACGAATTTTTTGATTTATTGTAGAGATGAGGTCTCACCAAGTTGCTCAGGCTGGCTTCGAACCCATGGGCTCAGGCGATCCTCTCGCCTCGGCCTCCCAAAGTGCTGGGATTATAGACGTGAGCCACCATGCCTGGCAGAGTAGCAACTTTAAACTGAAGTCCTTTTCTGCAGAAAATTCTCTGAAACATCAGAGCTCCCCACCAGGGGGAATCATTTTTGCCTTCGGGTTTTCCCTATCTGAACCTTTTCAGACATTAACCTCTTTCATTCATTCCCCAGTCTAATGTGAACAGTTTTAAAATTCAGAGATTTCCAGTCCTAAAAATAACTGGATGCTTTCCACTGCCATCTGCGTCGAAACGAACTCCTGCCTCTGCTTAAACTTGCTCTCGTCTAAATTATTCACCATAAGACTTACTTCCTTTAAACCAGAGGAAACTCTTAAAATACAAAACCATCTACCTTGTTTCCTTCCTTTTCTTTTTTCCCCTAAGTTAGGGTCTCACCTAGACTGAAACACAGTGGCATGATCACAGTTTACCACAGCCTCGATCTCCTGGACTCAGGCAATCCTTGCTCCTCAGCCTCCAAAGTAGCTGGGACTACATGCATGTACCACCACGCTTGGCTAACTTTTTTGATGGTTTTTTTGTGGGGGGGTAGAGATGAGGTCTCACTATGTTGTCCAGAACTAGTGCCCAGACTAGTCTCAAATTCCTGGGCTCAAGCAATCCTCCAGCCTCAGCCTCCCAAAGTGCTGGGATTACAGGTATGAGCCACAGTGCTGGATCTCATTACCTTCCTTTTCTAGTGTCTTTCCTACACTGGTGAGATTTGGAACTACTTCTGAATTCACACTTCTTTTCATTACTTTTGTTTCAGAAAACTTCTCTATTACCACCTGCCCTAAAGTGCTAGCCTTTTAACGGGACTGTTTCTGAAGCTTCTGGACACTTAAATGTTCTACTGAGCCCCAAATTCTCTTCTCTCCATTCTCGGATTCCATCTTCCCTGCCCGTTCAGACTGTTGGGAGAGCAATCAGCCCTTGGCCCGAGGACGACAGAATCCGAAGCATCTTCTCCATCCACAAGACGTTCTGCGGACACTCTCAGGATCTCCAGCTGCCCCAGTTTCAGCAATGCTGCGTATTCATCCACCTTCATCTCTTCTCCCTCTCACGTGTCCTCCTCATCCCACTTCTACGTCTCTTTGGAGCATTTGCATCCTTTCATTTTGCTGGCTAGCATCTTCCCTTGCTGCTTCAAAGCGCTCCTGAAAATGCTTTTTCTCCCTTATCTGCTTCTGCAAACTTCTTTCTGGTGATATTTTGTAATTATTTTCCAAGTTTTTAGTTCAGCACATGAGAATCCCATTCTTGAGAAAGGTGCAGTGATGTTGGGGTATTGAAATGGGAAGATATTTGTGGACATGCTTGGCACAGGGCCAGGTCCATAGAAGACAACCTATACAAGTTCATTCATTTGTTCATCAATACTTTTATTCATTTAATGTATATTGAGCACCTAATACGTAGAAGTACTGCATGGTAACAATACTTTGCATCATGCTAGGTGCTGGAGATTCAGATATGAGACACCCTGCATCTGCTAAGATAGTCCCAGAGAGATGAACGGCGTACTCTGAATGCTTCCTACATTTCCAGCACAACCAATAATCTAGAAGCGAGGTATCATTAGCTGTTTGTATTATTTTTAATGCAGTTTAGAAATAGGATTGGAAGTCATACCCTGAAAACTCTTCTGGCCTAGGAGTGAAATATTTCAGCAAAGCATAAAGGTTATGCCCAATGTGGTGGAGACTCATGGATTCTTCTCTTTTTTTTTTGAGTTGAGGTCTCACTCTGTCACCCAGGCTAGATAGAGTGCAGTGACATGATCACAACTCCCTACAGCCTTGAACTGCTGGGCTCAGGAAATCCTTCTGCCTCAGTCTCCTGAGTAGCCTCCACGCCCAGCTCTTTTTTTTTTTTTTTTGTAGAGACGAGGTCTCACTATGTTACCTAGGCTGGTCTTGAACTCCTGGACTCAAGTGATCCTCCTGTCTTTGCCTCCCAAAGTGCTGGGATTGCAGGCATGAGCCACTGTGTCTGACTGAATTCTTAATATAAATGGATGACAGACATTTTTTGCTTACATGTATTCATCCTTCAGGTCCTAGATCAAAGTTGCTTTTTGTTTGCTTGTTTTTCAGAGATAGGGTCTCCTTCTGTTGCTCAGTGAGGGGGTCACAGCTTCCTGTAAACTCTGATGCCTGGCCTCAAGGGATCCTCCAGCCTCAGCTTCCTCAGTGGCTAGGACTACAGGTGTACAGCACCATGCCCAGCTAGTTTTTAATTTTTAAAATTTTTTTGTAGAAATGGGGTCTTGTTATGTTGCCCAGGCTGGTCTTGAGCTCCTGGACTCAAGCAGTCCTTCTGCCTCAGCCACCCAAAGTCCTGGGATGACAGGTGTGTACCACTACACCTGGCCTCAAGTTGCTCTTTATTAGGGAGGCTTTCTCTGATCCACCCAAATCTAAATTAGGTACACATTGTAGGTTCTCTCATACTCTATTCTTTTCCTTCATTGTGCTTATTATAATTGGTTGTTACATATTTATTGTGCGATTATCCTTTTTATTTTATTTTTTTGAATTGGGCTCTTGCTCTATTGCCCAGGCTGGAGTGTAGTGCATGATCATGGCTCACCACAGACTCGACCTCTGGGGCTCAGGTGATCCTTCCACCTCAGCCTCTCGAGTAACTGGGACTACAGGCATGCACCACCATGCCCAGCTTATTTTTAATTTTTTTTTGTAGAGACAGGGTCTCACTATGTTGCCCAGGCTGGTCTAGAACTCCTGGGTTCATGATTATCCCTTTAATGTCTATCTCCCTCAGGGCACTGTATGCTCCATGGAGACAGAGGCCATATGCATTTTGTTCAGTACTCAACACTCAATCTTTAGCATAGTGTGAGTGGTAAGCTCTCATTGCCTTTTGTGAAACGATGACTAATGTTGTGATGTTGGTTGCAAAAGTGCAAATAGTCCATAAATGGTTTATTTATGTATTTATTTTTTACTTTGGAATTGGCTGCATAACTTTTGGAAGCAGCTTTCTCTCACGAGTTACTTCGATATAGGCCATTATTGAGATATTTTGGGAGTGCCCCTGGCCCACTGGAAAGAAAGGGACAGAAGCCGTTGGTGGGTTGGTGGCTTTCGCTCCCCCCAACCCAAAACAACTTCGCTGATGGAAATGGGAGAAGCAATGCTGAGCTAGAAAAAGTCAAATATCTGATGGGTCTGGGAGGTAGGCAAGGTTGGACATGGGAAGAGAATGACCTCGGTGTCTTCCTGTCCTTACTTCCTGTCTCCCCAGGAAGTGTCAGTCAGAGATTTTCAGGAAAGGGTGTTGTCATAGTAACCTGAATTGGCTCTTCCCCTCCAGGCTGTGCGAGGACAAGTGCCCTCACGTGCCCCAGCTGTCCCTTTGCTTGGTGGAAGGGAGCAGTCAGTTTGACGTTTCCGGTGCATTGGGGGAAATCCAGAGCAGACAATGTCTGTGACTAGAGAACCAGTGACAGTGTGTGGCAAGGGTTCAAGACCAGAACGCAGTAGAGCTTTTTCCTGAGCTAATTAAAATTTAATCTGCTAAAGCCATTTTCTCGATAATTTGGGAACCCTTTCTTGACTTCGGCAAGTCCCAAAGAGCCTCTAAAATAGAGGATGCTATATTTTTGCACTTTTATCTCTGTGTATTAGATTTCATACTGAAAAGGCACTTTTACAAAAGAGACTCTAGAATACAGTAGCCATGTAATTTATCATCCAAACTGGGGTACTTTTGAGAGTGAAAAGAAACACGAGGACAACAGGTAGAAACTGGGCTGTTCCAGAAAAATGAGAGGCACTGGCAAGGAAACTAATGTCGGGGACAGATTCACCAAACCCACTAGGCTGAAAGTCCCAGAAAGACAGAGCTGTGTCTGGGAGGTTCCTGTACCTTGGACAGACAGTGCTTGGACAGACAGTAGATGTTCAAATTCCTTTTTTTCGAGTCAGAGCCTCACTCTCACCCAGGCTGGAGTGCAGTGGCACTCTCATGGCCACTGCAACCTTGACCTGCTGGGCTCAGGTGGTCTTCCCACCTCAGCCTTCCAAGTAGCTGGAACCACAGGTGTGCGCTACCACGTCCAGCTAATTTTTTGATTTATTGTCAAGACAAGGTCTTGCAAGTTGCCCAGGCTGGTCTTGAACCCCTAGACTCAGGCAATTCTCTCGTCTCTGCCTCCCAAAGTGCTGGGATTACAGGTGTAAGCCACTGCGTCCGGCTGATGCTCAAACTTCTTAAGTGATTGAGAAAGTGCACAGCTGTTCTGGGTGTGCTCCTTGAACAGAAAATAGGAGAAGCAGAGCAGACCCAGAAGCCCTCTGTAATGTCACAGTTGACAGGGAGGCTGCAAAGGGGACTCTGTGTTCCTACAGAGCAGGCAGGTACACCCTGCATAAGTATATGTGCATTCTGTGTTTACCCATTCCTGTTAGCAGTTAATTGCCATCTGTTGACACACCCCGAGGGGAAATGTTAAGCGGTTCTTGACATTTGCATATATACATTCTCTGCCTACATATTTTGCTAACTCTCATGTTATGCGCCCCCATTTCCTCAAATCCATGCTACTGTGCCCCTAATTTCACAGTATTTATGTACTGGGTGTCACCCTTTGGAGTGTGATGAGCAAAAATGACCACCTCAAATGTTCCCAAAACAAAGAAAAGATAGATATCCTAAATACCCTGACTTGATCATTACACATTGTATGCTTGTACCCCATACATATGCACGCATAGTATGTATCAATACAAAAATGAAAAAAAAATTCCTTCTGGGTCAGCCCGAGATGCCGCCTGCAGACTGGAACCTGCCCAGACTCGCCGGCCACGCTGGTTCCCACCCCTCCTCCATTCTCCTGCTGGGTCCTTCAGGAAGAGTGAAATGGTCCATTGACCCCTGAGAAGCAAAAGGGCATGTTCAGCTTTTTTAGAGGTTATGGACGCTCTGAGTGACACCAGAGCCCAAGCCTCCAAGAGCAAGGTCAGCAGCCCCAGAGAGCAGGGGCGAGGCCCGGCTGTGACGCCTCCTCGTCCACTTTGAACCTTGCCCTGAAACTGACCAGATCTGATGCCCGCCTCCCTCCTGCCCGCCGGGCGCTTCGTCTTCTTCCCATGTCTTGGGAGAGATCCGTCTCCTTGACAGACTCAAGATTCCAGGCCGAACTTTCCCATGCCACCGTCCCTCAAAATAGCCCGAGCTGAGCTGTATTTATAGCCGTGTGAGACTCTAATGGGCCAATTTGTTTGAATTTCCACTGCTTTTGTGTTGAACTTACCCCTCACCCGTGGGCAGTCTCTTCAGGCCTTTATTGATGGGGTGTGCGAGGGTGGCGGGGGCCGTGTTCAAGATGGTAGCTCTATAGAGCAAGGGGGCTGTTTTGCATATTTACTGTTCTTTAAAGCCGGTTTTTTGAGAGAGAGAAAGAGACAGAGAAAGAGGTTTCTGTAAGTAGCCGGGACAATGAGAACAAGACCGGCTGCATGCCAAGCACGGGATCCCGGCCAAAACACATATCATTAGCTTGGACCAGCTATAAGCAAGGAAATGAGAAACATATGCTGTAGAACAAGGTTAGGAGTGAGGGACCATGGGTCAGTGACAGTCGCCCTAAAACTTTTCCCTTGTTCTTCAGCTGTGGCCTGGCGGTGTCAAATGTCATTTCGACTGCCTTGATTTCTCATGGTGGGGCTGCCTGTGGGTTTTTTTTTTTTTTTTTCTTTCCATCTCTCCCTGCTGTTTCCTGATGGGACTTTTTTTGGGGAGGGGAAAACAGCACAGGCAGGGAAGGGTTTGTGTGATAGTTTTTCTAGTTCTGGGAAAAATAACAACCTTGTTTCCCGTGATGTTCTCTAAACTGCCTCACTTTCTCTGAAATAACGGTGTCCCTCAGTTTGGGATCTGGACTTGGTTTGTGAGGGAAGAAACGGGGAAGGCCTTTAAAGTCTCGTTCTTGCTGTTTCTTTCTTAAATATAATTAGATGCGCCTCATTACCTCACACTGAAGGACTTTTGTACTTTTCCTGAGCTGTGTTTCCTGAGATCTTCGACGGGCTATGGCGTGTTGTGTCCACTCGCATTTGATCCTTTTAGCAGCTATTACCTCCCACCCCCCACACGTCTGTCCTCTCTCCTTCCTCTCCCTGAGCTATCTGGAGTTGATTTTGTGAGTCTCAGGGCCACACCCAGCTAGTCTGTTTGGGCCTGGACTTGACGAAATGCCTGTATTCCTCCGGCCCTTTCTAGTTTCCCTTTTCTCCATCACATTCGTTTTCCTTAACGTCTTCCCCGGACAGTTTGCTAACACGGCTCTGCTCTCTTCCACTCCAAGGTCAAGACCCCTGTTCTCTATAAAACCCAGATGAAGAACCGTAAGGCATGAAACTCGGAGGCGGTCCCTGGAGAGTATTCTGTGGCTACTGTTTTGAAGCCCATCACAGTCGCCCGGAAAATTCGCCAGGTCCCGACACCCAGGTTTGGCCAAAGTTACAAAATGGCCCTGGCTGTGCCCAGCCATTCCCATGAAGAAAATGCCATGGAAGGGGAAACACAGGGCTGCGGCCACAGCCTGCATGGCAGAGCTTGGGAGGAAAATGCTCTCACATAAATCCTCCCCGACCTTCGTTCCTTTAAGATTTGGGGAATGGTGTTGGGGTGGAAACCATTTAAAATAATTAAAACATTCGGTCCCTGTTTATTCTTTGCTTCCTTCTTTGGGCCTTGTTCTGAAAATAAACTTTGCTTGTAGTTTCCGGGCTCCTAAAATTCCCGAGTGTGTGAGTGTCCTCAAGGCCTTGGGCAGAGTTAATGATTGGCTTGAGGTTAGCCGGACCTGTTTCTCCCAGGTGAGCTGTCTTTTTAGCTTTTTTTTTTTTCTTTTTCTAAGCTCAGTTTCTGTGTAGTAGGTCTCTCTTCTCTGCACGGAGACTTCCCTGGTCACAGAAAGAAGCCTCACTTGCTGATTTATTTTAAGTGCTCAGTGGATCAGAAGAGAGAGGGGGGGGGAGAGAGAGAGAGAGAGAGAGAGAGAGAGAGAGAGAGAGAGAAAGAGAGAGAGAGAGAGAGCGTGTGTCCATTTAACACAAAAATATGGAGAGAATAAAGGCAGCCAAACCACAACATGTAGGCAATGGGTATTTAAGTTTTATATTGACAGCGAGGCAAGATCCTGGTTAAGGGCCTGAAAGTCTTCCAATTTCAAGGAATCTGTTCCTTGACTCTCTCTCCCTTCCTTCTCTTTCATGGTGGAAGGGGGGCTGGCATTTGGTTTGAGTTTATGTGTTTTCTTTTTGCATCCTCACTGTTTTGGGCCGCCTCTCAGATCTCAACACAACCCCAAACTGCCTCTAACCCACTTCTGGCCGACAATGCTTTCTAAACGGCACCTCCTCTCCTTCTCTTGCCCCATTTCATCCCACTCATCAGCCAGAGGAATCCTTTAAAGACCCAAATCAGATTAAGCCCATCTTCCTGCTGTGAGGCCCCCACTGGTGGCCCCTGTCTGTTTCTCTAACTTGACCTTGAGCTATCTCTCCTTTGTCCTTTATGTTCCAGCCAGGCTGGCCTCTTTCCCTTACCAGTAGAGAGGGGATAATAATCATGGCTATTCCGAGGGATGGGAGGAGTAATGGCATCCACACACGCCAGGCACCGAGACGAGGATCCGGCCACGATAGCTGCTCAGTAAAGGGAAGTGCCGTTGACAATTGACTTTGCCAAGGACTCTCCTGTTTCAAGGCCTTCACAAAAACCTGTCACATATTTTTTTCCGCTTTATATGTCTGGCTCTTTTTTATCCTTTGAGTTTAAGTCTACATATTGACTCTTTTACAAAAAAATTAAATATAATTTTTTTAGAGACAGGGTCTCACTGTGTCCCCAACCTGGTGTGTAGTATCACAATCATAGCTCACTGTAACCCCAGTCTCCTGCTCAAATGATCCTCCTGCCTCAGCCTCCTGAGTAGCTGGGACTATAGGCATGTGCCGCCACACCCGGCTAATTAAAAAAATATGTTTGTAGAGACAAGGTCTTACTATGTTAGTCAGTCTGGTTTATGGTCTTTTTTTTTTTTTTTGAGTTGGAGTCTCACTCTGTCGCTTAGACTGGAGTGCAGTGGCCGCTCCTGGCCACCACAGCCTCTACCTGTTGGGCTCCAGCGATCCTTCCGCTAAGCCTTTCAAGTAGCTGGAACTACAGGTGCGCGCTACCACACCCGACTAATTTTTTGATTTATTGTAGAGATGAGGTCTCGCCAAGTTGCCCAGGTGGGTCTTGAACCCACGGGCTCAGGCAATCCACTTACCTCAGCCTCCCAAGGCACGGGATTACAGGCTGAGCCACCAAGCCCAGCTGGTTTATGGTCTTAAGTGATCCTCCTATCTCAACCTCCCAAAGCACTGGGATTACAAGCAGAGCCACCATGTCTGGCCTACAAGTTAATTCTTTAGAGATCTCTGATTAGTCTATTAAAATAAATTCCTTTAACCTTCATTCTCATTATTTTCTCCTATAACACCCTATCTGTTTCCTTCATAGCACTCTTTCCAACCTGTGATTACATATTATTTATTTATCTCAGGGCAGAGCTATGTCTAATATCCTTATCTAGCACAAGAAATCTTTGTGAGGCTGGGCGCAATGGCTCATGCCTGTAAACCCAGCACTTTGGAAGGTGGAGCAGGAGGATTGCCTGAGACCACCAGCCTGGGCAACTTGGCAAGACTCTGTCTCTACAATAAATAAAAATCATTAGCTGGGAGTGGTGGCTCATGCCTGTGATTCCATCTACTTGGAAGGTTGAGGCAGAAGGATCACCTGAGCCTAGCAGGTCGAAGTTGCAGGGGCCATGAACGTGCCACTGCACTCCAGCCTGAGAAGCAGAGTGAGACTCTGACTCAAAAGAGAGAGAGAGAGAGAGAGACAGAGAGAGAGAGAGAGAGAGAATTCTTTGAGGAATTAATGAGTGACTCAAACTCTTATCCCCTCCTAATCTAATGCCAGAGCCATCTCCAACACACCTTGTTTCCTGTGCTGCACTCTCTCCTCTCTCCAAATCCTGCATTTATCTGTTCTTTTGTCCCTTGCCATGATTGACCATGGTCTCTTGAAAGTGGGAAATCTAGATCACCCAGCAGCACTACCCATCACTCCAGCACTGCTCCACCCTTCTTTCTTGCTGATGGGCCAGTTTCTCCTTGGAGAGGCTCACACTTCCATTTATATGTAAATGATAAATAATAGAATACGCAACGCCCAGAGTAAGTTCAATGACTAATGACTCCTCATCTGCCAAGTCAGAAGGGTTTGGGGATGAATTAACTCATCGTCTACCATTAAGAGATCAATGTCCATGCAACTACTCCATGAATATACAAGATCAGGTATCTTACAGTGCTACCTGAGAGGCTGAGATGATGGTAGGAAATCAGATGGAGGGGAAATCATTGTTCCCATTTGGGATCCTTATCACCATTGTATTATATCGAAGCTCGGTGACATGAGCTGGGAAGGGGTAACCTGACCTGTCCTTATGAATCTCTTTCTTGCTCTCATAGCCAAGAGTACCAAGATGGAAAATGCCCTCGACTGAATTTTTTATTATTTATTGATTGATAGTTGCCTTCTTGTTCTTGTTTTTTTTTTCTTCTTAAGCCTCTATGCACTTTGCTAATTACTTCTCTGGAAATCATTTTGCATTACTGTTCACCCGAACGCTGCCACCTTTGGGAAAGAATGTGGCAGCATGATAAAATGTAGGCTAGACAGGAGCTAGAGTCAAGAAAAGTCTTCCCATAGAAGTGCTGGTCCAGCCCTACCCTGCCATCTAATGCACTATGAAGACAATGATGTAATAATGAGAAACAGCACAAGGCTTACATCAGAGAGATGCTTTTCATCCACAGAATAAGCATAAAGGTAAGTGCCTTCATCAGTTCATCCTTGGCCCCATCTAGTTCTGCACCATCAGCATGACTACGTCATGGAAGTGAGTCCATCTCATCAGCACATTTGAGGCACTCTCTCCCATCAATGTGGTCTGAAAGTGAAATCCATATATCCCTCAGACTAAAATATTCAACGATTTGAGTCATTAGGAAAAGCCCAAATAATTAATTCCTGTAGGAAGAAGAAAATAAAAATCTCTTCCATTGTATGCAAAAGAGACTCCAGTGGTTTAGAGATGTTTGAATGCGTAGCAGATAAGTGGGTCTTACTGAAATGAATTTTCTAGTGGAATCTTGGGAAACCAAAGAAAATACTGATGCCAAAGGGGAAGGAGAAAATGTTTCTTTAATGTGATATATGTCATCATAATAGAACCTTATATTTAGAGATTACCTTTGTTTGAAAACATATGAAACATGCACACAATACTGTGATCCTAAAGACACAGACATAGGTATCCTTACTTTAAAGATGGGAAGAATGGATTCACAGAGTGATCTTTCGCAAACTACACAGAACACTGGAGATCCAACACTACTGTGTTGCCATTCCAGAGTTATTTCCACAGATCTCAGACTAGAAAGGATGATTTTTTTTTCGAGTTGGAGTCTCATTCCGTCGTCCAGGCTGGAGTGCAGTGGTATACTCACTGCCACCCCAGCGTCGACCTGATGGGCTCCGGCAATCCTACCTCAGCCTTCCAAGTACCGGAACTATTGGTGCGCTCTACCATGCCCGGCTAATTATTTATTTATTTATTGTCGAGACAAGGTCTCGCCAATTTGCCTGGTCTGGTCTCGAATCCACAGTCTCAAGCAGTCCACTCGCCTTGGCATCCCAAAGTGCTGGGATCACAGGCTGAGCCACCGAGCCTGGCTCCAAGATTTCATTAGCATTTTTGGCAGTCATAGGTCACACACGGGTTAGCATCTAATGAACATGTGGATACCCAAACTTCTAACATATTCTCACAAAACTTATGCTTAAATAGATTGCCCTTGTTTGACGACTTGGCATTTGATTTTCTGGAACCAAAGTCCAGCACTTTACATTTATTTTATCCTTTTAAATTTCAGTTAATCATTTCAGTTCATCTTTTGGGAATCCAGACCCTGTCCTCCAACATCAAGCCATTCCTTTTAGTTCTGGGCCACCCACAAGTAGCTTAGCACAGAACCATGGGCCTATCAAGACAGCTCTGACTCCACTCAGCTCCATAACTCCAAGTTTTCATTTCTTTGTCTTTCTTGACCATCAAGAAGCTCGTGAACATTTTTGGTCAAAGGTGATAGTGATATTGAAACCAGGATACTATGTGTCCCAATAATGCTACCAATTTACTAGCATAAATACCAAATAAATAAGTGTGTTAATAAAAAAGAAGAACTGAGCGCACCAGGCCTTATCCAAACCCATGTTTGCAGAGGGCTCAGTCTGCTAAAGTGGAAATCGGCAACACTAGAGGGTTTTGGAAGGAGGGTCTCCTTGCTCAACACAGAGATACTAAATCAGCGGATTAAATCTCCAAACTATCTCTGGGGCTAGAGAGAATGAATAACAGCGTCCTCTATAAGCATCTTGGATTTCTACTTTTTAAATGAAATCCACTGGGTCCTATCAGTCTGTGGTTTGTCTGCTCGAGTTTTAGCAAACTCGAGATGGGGTTGTGTCATGATTGGTTAGAACATTTTGCCCTTTGGAAAGGGGAACCCACTGACCCCTGACCACAGCCTTGTCATACAGAGAGCGTCAGAGGCGGCCCAATTACCTAAGAGGACTGAGAAAAATCAAACAGAGCTCGGGCACAATGAAGGGAAAAAACACAGTGGGCCCGGCTCTAGCTCCACTGCTTGAATTACCACTATGTCAATAGAAGGTGATAAATCAAGGGAGATATTTACTGATTAAAATTACAGACTCCTACGGGAAACTGTATAAACAGATTGAGGAACAAAGCCCGCAGGGACCGAGCCCAGCTGAATCCATCCAGGCTTTGGCCAGTTGTTTCTGTTTCCAGCCAACTCTTGGGCCCAGGGGTCACCAAGAGAGCAAGTTGCTCCACGGAACTCCGACTTGCTATCCAAAGATCCAAATATTTGTAGGGGAAATTCGAAGTCATGTTGAGAAGAGATTCAGGACTCACATCCATTCACAAGGGATTCTCTTCTTTCATTCCTCTTATTTTTTTGCTTTTACTCTCAAGCCTAGTCTAGACTCCCTAGAAGGATCCAGAAAGCTGCTCTGCACACCCTGCCTACCAGCCGAGGTCCTGAGTTTGCAGATGCTGAAGGGAGGAGGACATAGAAGACACAAGTGGGCTCGAAGCCACTCCCACAGGAAGCTAAGGGCTTCTGTCTATTGCCAATAAGGTTTTTATGCCAACCTGCTTTGTCCACCCTTCCTGGAGTGCCCATGTTGGTGTTCCCAAGGGAACCAAGCTTGGTTCTGCCATTCTGGTCTCTCAAGGTGCAACACAGGATTACTGTCCTTCTGCTTCTTCCTATGACATTCTTCTTGAGTAAGAGAAAAGCCTCTTGGGAATGTCTTGGAGAAATTTGTACAAGCAGGACTTTAGAAGCAAGGTTGCAGCTAGTTTTCAGAGCCCTGTGAATTCCTTTTTGCCAGCTCTGCCTGTGGGAGAGGGATCATTGCTCCAAACCACTCTGTCCTGACAAAGGGCAGCACAGGTTTATGTCTGGCAGATGGGGGAAGACCACAAGGGTCTGTTAAACGTCACCAATGGCTTCAATATCTATGAGTGGTCTCGGGGCTAAATTTTGCCCTCATAACCCAAGTTTTATTCTTTTCCTCTTGTGCCCTCGGCTGTGGATATGCAATCACCACTCAGAGGGAATTGGGCAAACAAGTTCTGGGACAAGTATGCTTCAGTGGTTGGGTGGTGGAAAGTGATCATCTATGCAGTGTCAATAAATAACAGAAGTATATTGGGGATATAATTTCTGTTAGGGTCAATCTGTGTGCTTGGGTATTTTGTGACTATGTAAAGGTGCCCAGGTGAGTGAGCAATTGTGGGCTGAAAGCAGCTGACGTTCTACCTGCCAAGCTGCCACATGTGTGCCCAGACACAGGGTTGAGTCCACCTGGAGGCATAGGTAACTTTTCCTTCACACCCAGAACAAGTTGGTTATTCAAGTATGTTAGCCCATGGGGTTTTGTGTATCCAGTGGAGGCACTTTTTCTAATTGCTCCTCCAGGATAGGGCATCTTTCTCCAAGTGGCACAGAGGCACAGAGCTGGCTAGACAAGGCTCCCATTCTTCTGTCCTTCTTGGAGCTGGAGGAAGAGGAGGTGAACATCCCAACTAGAACATTTAAAAGTTCATCCTTTGCCTTTCAAAAGGCAGCGGTGGATAACAAAATGACTGGGTAATAATCCTGGCTTGAACTCCTGTTATTTCGCAACTAGGTTACTGTAAAGCGAGGTGAGTGTTCCTTTGTTTTTTTCCTCCCTGAAGGGATTCGTCAAGTGTTCCCTGTCTGAGTGAACTCCTTATCCAGGGGTGTCACTGAGCCCATCTCTTTCCATCAGCTTCCAGAGCTGGTTGCCGTTACAACGCAGACGTCACATGCCGTCTTAAGTTCTGGAAAACTCTGAGCTGTCCTTTAATTAATTTTTTTCTTAAAGGAAGTTATGTTTACAGCTGCTGTGCTTGACTGCTCTGCCCCCTTGAGCCTTTTCTGAATGGTTTCCAGGGTGTGCCCTTATCTCCAAATGGAAGTATGTTTTGGAGATGGGGAGAAATTAATTACGATTTCATGAGCTGAGAAGGTGAAGTCGGCTTCTGCAAGCTGTGGGGGCGCTCTGATCTTGCTCTTCTGCTCTGCCTGCTGAAAAATCTCTTTGCCCTGGAATAGCATGGCCTGGAGCCCTTTAAATTAAAAACAGTTGTGAAACTGGCAGCAATTTAGAACTTATGCCAGCGCATGAATCGGTAAAGCGCAGGGCCTCAGGGATGCGGGCCATGTGTCTGCAAAGAGGCCTGGTTTGTGTCCTGGGCTTTTTTACCACGCCAGGTCTTTGGTGTACCGCTTTTCTCTCCTAGCAGAATATGGGCTCTTTCGGGTTGTGACCAGACCCTCCCTTCTGACTTAACCTCCTGCCTTGCTCTACCTCTGGGGATTCGGGTTTGCCACGTGCTCCGTGGTGCCACCAGGGCCATAGTGTTTCTCAGGGTTCTTAGGTTGGTGACAGACAGTCCAGGCAGCAACTGACACTTCCACTGTCAGAGGGACCAAGAGACAGCAAAGCAGTTACCTAGAGGCAGACAATGTGAATCCAAGCCTGGAAGACCAGGGAGGGTTTTATAGAAGACGTTTTGTCAGTTTCAAGAGAAGGTAGCGGAAATGCCAGACAATAAAATAGCGAGTCGAGGATGAGCCAGTAAATTTCTTCTTTGTGTTTATGGCTTGGCTATTTCTGAGCCAGGAGGTGTTCTGCTACTCTCCAAGTGGGAATTTATCTCTAGTGGGTTTGGCCAGAGGGAGGGGCAGGTAGTGAGCCTGCAGGGGGTGAGAGTGGAGAGGGGGATCCAGAGTCAAAACCTGGGCTCTTCCCAAGAAAATCTTCTTGCTGACACTTTCTCTAGCATTCTGGCCACTCCAGAACAGTGTTCTTGCTTGGAGGGTTCTAGAACATCCTAAATCACCAGTATCTTTAATTAAAATCCACCTGTAAGGATGGGGGCGTTGGGGAGGGCAGTGATGATGGCAAAGGACTCAATATCAGTGAAATCCTATTTAGGAAAATGTAATTGCTTCCTTAATGAAATGGAGAGTGATATTCAACAGGTTACCCTGGCAAACATTCATTGATTATCACCTCCATGTGGTAGTGGAACCGGGCTGGCAAGATTGGCAGGGCCAGTACACATAAAACATTATGTGCACAGCTAAGGGACTTTTGTTGCCTTTTATAGGCAGAGGATGTTTTAAAGAAGGGAATGACCTGAACGGAGATGGGCTTTAGAAGAGCCGTATTAGAATGATGTTGAAGGCACAGGTAATGGCTACTATTTATTAATTTCTTTTTTTGAGTTGGTGTCTCACTCTGTCACCCAGGCTGGAGTGCAGTGGCATGATCATGGCTCACCACAGCCTTGAGCTCCTGGGCTCAGGTGATCCTTCTTTTTTAGCCTCTCAAGTAGCTGGGACTACAGGCATGTGCCGCCACACCTGGCTGACTTTTGATTTTTTGTAGAGGTCTCGCTATGTTGCCTAGGCTGGTCTCGTGCTCCTGGGCTCAACAATCCTCTTGCCTTGGCCTCTCAAAGTGCTGGGATTATAGGCATAAGGCATTGCACCTGCCTGCTAATATTTCTTGAACACCTACTATGTGCTGGGAACTGGGTTCATTGTTTTTTACATTCTCTCTTTAAATTCCCACATACCCCTATGAGGCAGGCACTATTCTTGTGCTCATTTTATAGCAGGGCAATGTGAGGCTCGGGGAGGCTGAGAAACTTGCCCAAGCTCACACAGCTTGCAAGTGGTAGAGCAAGGGGTTGAACCCAAGTTTGACTCAAGAGCCTCCACGCTCTTAACTACTATAGATCACATTTGATGAACACATTATTTGCTTCATCAAGGAGTAAGTGTCCCCAAAAAGTCACTTCTTTTGTGTGGAAGAAAGGGTAAACCTCTGGATTTGAGACCCTGAGACCTAGAGGTTGGAGTTGTCAGATTTAGCAAATAAACTTACAAGGCGCCCAGTTAGATTTGAAAAATAGCTCTAACAAATTTTCATAACATATTAAAAGTAGCTGAATGCAGGACATTTAGGGCACCTTGACAAATTGAATAAAGACACAGGACAAAGTTATTAAAAACAGAACATGTGCTGTACATCCCGGCCACCTGGCTGCCCTACCAGGTGTGTACCTTGGGTTGTCACACATTGGGCTGTGTGACTTGGGAAGAACCATCCTCAGTCTCATGTGCAAAATGTGGATAATAGTATTTGCCTTACAGTCTTTATAGGATTAACTGAGATGACATAAAATGCCCAGGAGAGTGCTAGGCATATAGTAGGTGTTCAATAAATACTTGATGGGTATTCCAGACAATTCTCTAGTTTCCAGAAAAAAATTATTATTATTATTATTTTTAAATTCAGCAGATCACTTAACTTCTCTGGAGGGTTTTATGCATCAAAGGACTTGAACTTTTCTTCATGAAAAGTTATCTTTTAATGGAGGTCACTTTTTGATGTTTCCTATAGCCTGTATTTAAAAACACCAGCCGTTTCTTCTAATGATAAAGTTGCTACATAAGTTTAAAAAATAGGGCAACAGAAACAATGCCCATTATATTATCTTCAAGCCTTCATTACGTAGGTATTAAATTTGAACTCAGAGGTCGTCACACTTGGAAAATGTTTCCATCTGTAGCACTCCATACTCTATTCTGTCGGTTCAATTAAGCTTGAGAATTTAAATTATCTCTCTAACTCTAAAAATATGTATAGATACTTCTGAAAGTGGAAACTATTTCAGGGCTTAGAGGAAATTCTGTGGGAGTGAATGTGCTCACAGCTTTCAGGCCAGAAAGGTTGACCCTTCCAGATCTTTGAAAGGTTGTGGAAAGACCGTAGAAATCAAATCAAATCAAGTCAAAATAGACAGGCCTTCTCTCAAGAAGAAGATTTGGAAAAGAGGCAGAGGCATGGGCAAGTTGCGTGTGAAAAACACACACACACTCAGTGGGAAATATATTTGTCTAAAAACATTAAGTTAAGAACTTCTTAGAGTGACAGCATTTCTTCCTTTCTTTCTCTCATTTCCAGTTCATTCTTATCAGAATTCTGTCAGCTCTCAAACTGACATTTTCCTGTTCTGATCTTTTCTCAGATAGTAAAGAGGGATTTTTTTTTTTTTTAAATTGGGCTGATGCAAACAGTAGATCAGTCTACAGAGAAACGTCAAGGACAGTTTGTAGTCCTAATCCCTGACCCCCCCTGCCCTCTCCTAACTAGCTATTGACATTGAACTTAAAAAAAGCTGCAATGCTGAGATGAGATAATGTTTTAGAGGAAAAGAGAAAAGGACTGTGGTGAGATCCTGGGGGCTTGGGGGCATGGGTAGGGGGACTTAGAAGTGAGTGTGCTGTTGGCCTGTGAGTCAAACTTCAGGCTTTTCTTTTCTTTTTGAGTTGGAGTCTCACTTTGTTGCCCAGGCTGGAGTGCAGTGGCACGCTCCTGGCCACCACAGCCTCAACCTGCTGGGCTCCGGTGATCCTTCTGCCTCAGCTTTCCAAGCAGCTGGAACTACAGGCATGCGCTACCACACCCTGCTAATTTTCTTTTATCTGTTATAGAGACGATGTCTTGCTAAGTTGCCCAGGCTGGTCTCGAACCTGCAGGCTCGGGCAATCCACTTGCGTTGGCCTCTCAAAGTGCTGGGATTACAGGCTGAGCCACTGAGCCTGGCCACTTCAGGCTTTTCAAAGTTCAGTTTTGCTTAAAGTATCCAGTAAAGAAAACAGACCTCATGGTTTAGAGCAGAAAGAGGGCAGGTGAGTCTCATTGGATAATGGCTATTTGTCCTCTTTGGACGATCTTGTCCCCTGTTCCTGTGAAGTGGTGACATCTTCACGATTTTTGATGTAGAGAAATTGTCACCTAGTTTCTACATTGGACCAGCAATTCACTCTTCACTTCACCCACATTGTATAACAGAGTTGGGCTTTATAATGCACAGATTTGGAGTTTTTAACAGGGATGTCTAAAGAAACTCTTGCCTTCACTTCAAAACAGAGAGGGAAAAAGAACACTGTTTACACTCTGTTTAGATGCCTTTGTTCTCTGGATTCTGTTAGCTTCTGTTTACCCTCATGTGAAGACTCTCCCACCTGAAATCGTGAACCTGACTTGCTTCCTCTCTAGCTGGGAATAGAGATAAAGAGAGAAATCGTTTTCTCAGAAAACCTTGACAGCAATATTGTGAGGTCATCTGCCCTTATTTTCATATCACTTGGTCCTGCGTGTTCTAGTATAAAGCCCTGGCAACTCTGGAAATGTTTCCTCCATTTTGCTACTGGCTGGAAACGTGGTTTAGTTGAAGGCTGGCCTACCTGGAAGAAAATCTGAGTGAGAAATGTTGGATTCCCTGTGTTAGGTTTTAAAATGAACCCTGAAACACCTGAGTTCTCTTTTTCCCTTAGGGTTATTTATTTACAGAGAGGCTAGTGCCTGAGTGCTTCCAAAAGGCAGGGTGGTACTCTGTTTAACACAGACTGGCAAAGACATTCTCTACCTTCTAGAAGCTGCTGCTTTCTTCTGGGCCACGCCCTGGGGAATCCAAACCCTTTCCAGGCATGCTAGAGGCCAGTGAACAGCTAGGAGAATTCTAATCACATGATCATTGTTCACTAGAGTGGTCAGACACCACTGTCTCTGCTTCCTTTATGTTCATTGCTTGAGACACTTGAAATTAGGCCTGACATAGCAATAACAAATGTACTACAGGGAATGAGCCGGCACTGGGCCCTAGGGAATGATCTAGAAGACTTAATAGGTCTTTTCCATCTTTAATTTCCATGGTTCTAAATATGCTGGCTGCTTATAAAGCGGCAGATTGATTTTCAGGCAGACTGGTTAGTTTTGCAAGCAGACAGTGGAGAAGATTTGGCTTTCAGTAGGCATATTTCTCGACCCTCACTTTAGCTGGTACCTGGTTTCTGGGGACAATTCTGATTTATCTTCTTTCACCTCCATTTGGCAGGGAGCAAACAGGTAAGGAGTTGTCTTGGGCTTTCCCTCCTGAGCTTAATAACCGGGTAATCTCATCTCCATGCACTGGGGGACTCCTCCTCGTCAGCTAGTAAAGTGTAAGGACACGCAAGAGAGGCATGGAGGTGATGTTCTGTGGCTCACCGCCATTTCACATCTACCCTGGAATAAGTCGAGTGTTCAGATTCAGTGGTGAGCCTTCCTAGGAAGAAGTCTTTTTGTTTCTTTATAAGATGTAGTCACGACAATTCCTTATCTGAGGTCAAAGGGAGTAAGACTCACCTTCAAGAACATACCTTTGAAAGCAGGAAGTTGCTGACATGTGCGATGGTGCGATTTCATAATACACAGCTGGTGAATTCATTTTGGAAATGGCTGTGGGGGGGTAGAACTTGCTGTTTTTCTTTTGGTAATTGTTCCCATCGGCTTCCCCCACCCCCACCCCCACCATGACGCAAGGAAACAATTATAGGCAATAAAAAAGACACAGCTAAGTTTAGAGAGAGGGGAAGGGCCCTAGGAGTTTCCAAGTTTTCTTTGAGCTCACACATAGATTGCCTTTTTCTGGACATGGGAAATAAGAACAATCTCAATTTTTCCACTCATAAAACAGGGATCTTAATTATTGCTTGCATCACAGAAAATATTATAAGGACGAACTAGCTAACGTTTCTGCACTGGTCTGGAGACAAACTATATTATGTAAGTGCAAAGGATCTTTCATGATGGTTAAAGGTTCACCTAAGAGGGATGCCCAGGCATCTGTTCACTTTTCTGTCTCCATTTCCAGGATGAAATATACAGCCAGAAAAGCTACTTGTTGTGGCTGATGAAATGCCAGGACTGATATCATGCTTTGAACTGTTTTATCCGGATTTGAGGAGCCAGTTCCCAATTAATCAAACTCCAAGGTCATTCACTGAACCAGTACTTCAGGTAGAGAAGGATTATGTGTGGGTGACAGAGAAGAGGACATGTGAGGGACCACAGGGCAAAGGAAGGGAAGGGAAAAAGAGGAAGGCCTCGTGAAGAGGGGCTGGGATTTTTTTTTCTTTTTAATTGCCCGAGTTTGAAATAATCACCAGTCAGCAGAAATGTGCCAACTTACTAAGGCCTCCTTTTTAGTTTGCCACCTCCTAAAAGTAGACCCAAATTTATGACTAGAAAGGATCTTGCCTTCAGCTGGGCTCGGTGGCTCAGCCTGTAATCCCAGCACTTTGGGAGGCCGAGGTGAGTGGATTGCCTGAGCCTGCGGGTTCAAGACCCGCCTGGGCAACTTGACGAGACCTCATCTCTACAATAAATCAAAAATTAACCAGGCGTGGTAGCGTGCGCCTGTGGTTCCAGCTACTTGAAAAGCTGAGGCTGAAGGATCGCCAGAGTCTAGCAGGTTGAGGCTGCAGTGGCCGGGAGCGGCCGCTGCACTCCAGTCTGGGCGACAGAGTGAGACTCCAACTCAAAAAAAAAAAAAAGAAAAAGAAAGTATCTTGTCTTCTTCGTGTCTGCTCAGTGGCTCGGCCCAGCCTGGATGTCATATTCAGAGGCGTGGGAGAGGCACTACCCCTCCTGCTACAGCCGTTTCATCAGGATTCTGCAAGCTTCATATATAACCCCTCTTAAAAATCTGAAAATGAAACAAGACATATTTCTGAGGTTGTCAGCAGGTAGATCCACTGGTTTGTGGTAAGTAATCTCTCTGGGAGGAAGTCTTGGCTCTGATGTCTGTGTTGAACGTTCCGTGGCTCCCCCCGGCCGGCCCAGCACAGGTCTGTTCACTGGGCGAGGAGGCGGTGATGATATTGCTTCTAACAACCAGACTGAAGCGTAGCCTCAGGCTGTCTTGCAAAGTCCCTTCCAAACAGCCTCTAATTAATTTTTATCCCGCCATCCCAATGAGTCCCGGGAGTGCAGAAACCCAACAACAAAAAGCCCTCATCAAGCCATTTGGAGAAAGCTTTGACGTAACACTTGCAGATTTTAGAACTCCAAAAGAGAAACTGCTGCAGAAAAACAAAAAACAAAACAAAACAAAACCCCTCCCCTTTGGTCGTCTCCATCCCACTCAATTTTTTTTTTCCTGCTTCTCGCCTTTTCTTTTACAGTGGCTGTAAGTCAGATCTTTCTCTGACTCCCTCCTATTCACGGCTCTTTCAGAGAGAACCTCTGAGCTGTATTTTTTTTTTCTGCTGGAGTAGAAACCCCAGTTCTCTAGAGTCTGAGGTCAGGTACCTGCGCAGGGTTGCCCTGGGGATCCCATTGAAAGCGGGGAAGGAGAGAAGCCTTAGCCCCTCTCCGGTCCAGTTGGGGCCGGGCCTCCTTGTGCTGGAAAAGCACTCTTTAGTAGACATAGTGTTGGAAGTGGAGGGAAGGTTCCACAGAGAGGAATCTGACCACTGAGCACATCAAAGATGCGGTGTCCTGGGCTACACCCTTCGGAAGTGCTACAGGCCGCAGCTTAGGCGCACTGACTGGCCGTGTGATGGGGGTTCATGCAGAACTCACCAAGGCCCCTGTACAGGTCACTTTACTTCTTATCCCGAGGGAATCTGGAGACAGAGAGGACCCTTCCACCCTGGGCTGCTTCCCTCCAGCTCTGGGAGTCTCATTCCCTGGGCTTGGATCTCTTAGAATCTACTCTCCCAAACACCTTAACCCTACTGCCCTTTTCAAGGCCTCCCTGCCCCTCTGTGTCCATTCAGGAGGCTTCTTTTAGGTCCTCGGAATGAATGAAAATGTAGGAAGAGCGACTTTGAAATGATGCATTCAGAGGTGCTGAAACCCAAACCACCCGCTGCCCGCCCAGGCTTCCTCAGATTTCTGGACAAAAAAGGTTGAGTGACTGCTCCCTTCCCCGGGACTCCGCAGAGGAGAGTGATCCGGTGCCAGGGGCACTGGTGTTAATTTCATGATCACCGGGTGCCAAAGAAAGTTCCTCGGGACCCGCCTGACTCGACAGCTCCTGAGAAATGGGGTCATTGTTTCTAATGGGCTGGAGCAGTCTGGCTCCTTTAAAAGAGTTAATCACAGAATCACAGGCCTAGAAAAAGACTTCTTTGACGGCTCCTCTGTGCCGAGTCCAAGTGAGTGAGAGCTGATCCTATTTTTGAAGACGCCCATGGAGCCCCACTCCAGTGACTAATCGCTCGTAATTGTCCTCTTTAATTTTAACCTCATGCGCTGGTGCTTTAAACAGATTTCCGTTTTGCGCCGTCCTCAGAGAAGGTAGAAAGCATTGCTCATCGTACAAGCGGGGCCATTCATTTCCTCCCCTTCTGCTTTTTCCTGTCTCCTTGGACAGTAGAATGGCCCAGGGGGCGAAGAGCAAATGTCGGGGATTCAGACACATTTGGGCCTGACTTGCTACACCACCAGGCCTCAGTTTCCCCGCCTGTGATATTGGAGAAGACAGAGCCACCTCCTTGGGTGGTTTTGGGATTAAATGAAATAATGGAAGGAAAGTGCTTTGCATGGGTTCAGAGTGGTCCCCACCGCAGGAACACTGCATGCACGTGGACTTCTTGCTTGTTTGTGTGTTTTGTTCCTTAACACCAAGTGCTATGAGTGAGTGAGGCAGTCAAGAGAGTGGAAAGACAATCGTTCCAGGGACCCGGAGACCTGGGTCCCAGTCACAGCTCTGCTATAACCTTGTCCCATGACCCTCACTCGAGAAGGCCCCACCTCTCTGGGCCACAATTTTCCAGGCCATAAAATAACCTCCACACTGTCTGCCTTGCAGGGGGGTGGAGAGAGCATCAGATGAAAAGAGGAGGCAGGACTGTCAGTGGCAACATGCTAGTCAAATGTCAAGTACAAAGAGACCTGAAGGATAATGCCCAACCAACCCTCTTGGGTCCATGGACCCTGCCTGCTGCCCCTGGCGTCTTCCCAGGCACCCAGGAGCACCTGGGCAGTTTGCTGGAATTCCCCTGAATTGCCAACATCCTGGGAGTGAGGACTGGGGTGGAGGAAGGTGAGGTGGATTTTCTTACTTTTTAGGGTTCACAGTTCCTTAGACTCTCAGTTCTGTTTTGTTTTGAAAGGGCCAATCCCTGGCTGGGGTTACCCTCCTGTCAGGAGGCAGTATGGCATAGTGGTTGAGCCCAAGGACTATGGGGCCAGACCCTCGTCGTATCCTGAGTCTCATTTTCCCACCTGTGCCCTTAGGAAGCTGCCCACCTCTCTGTGTTTTAGCATCTTTAACAGTACAGTGGGGCAATATGTGTTCCCACCCGATGTGGATTAAATGAATACACATCATGTGTGTAAAACAATGCTCTGGCACATGCCAGACACTCAGGAAATAGTAAGATGATGATGGCGATGATGATGGTGATTTGAGTCAGAGTCTCACTCTGTTGCCCAGGCTGGAGTGCAGTGGCACTCTCATGGCCACTGCAGCCTCGTCCCACTGGGCTCAGGTGATCCTCCCGCCTCAACCCTCCAAGTAGCTAGAACCACAGGTGCATGCCACTATGCCTGGCTTATTTTTTGATTTATTGTAGAAGATGAGGTCTCGCCGAGTTGCCCAGGCTGGTCTCGAACCCCTGGGCTCAGGCAATCCTCTTGCCTCTGCCTCCTAAATTGCTAGGATTACAGGCGCGAGCCACTGCACCCAGCCAGGAGTATTATTATTATTACTTGTTTTTGAGTTGGAGTCTCACTCCTCTCCCAGGCTGGAGTGCAGTGGCACACTCATGGCCACCCCAGCATCGACCCACTGGGCTCCAGCAATCCTGCCGCCTCAACCTTCCAAGTCGCTGGAACTACAAGCGTGTGATACCACGCCTGGCTAATTTTTTATTTATTGTAGCGATGAGGTCTTACCAAGTTGCCCAGGCTGGTCTCAAACCCATGGGCTCAGGCAATCCTCTCACCTAGGCCTCTCAAAGTGCTGGGATTACAGGCTGAGCCACTGAGCCCAGCCGTATTATTATTATTAATCGAAGTTTTCTGGTCCATGCAGTGATGAAGACTGGCCAGGAGATTCCTGTTTCAATTCTGAAAGACCTCAAGAAGATCCTTTAGTCCATTGGATTCTTAAGTTTCTGGGGGCTGTGACTTGTTTGAGAAAAATGATAAAAATTATATACTTTCTCTGCAGAAAAGTTAACATATAATATATGTTTATATATATAATATATATATAATATATATAATTATAATTATTATATATATATATAATCCCAATTTCACAGTTTTAAAAAATTATTATTATTAAGGGCTGATAACCCAAGGAAAAAACTGGTTGAGGTCTGCATACAAAAATCAAAGTTTTTGAGGGGGTTTCAGTCTATTTGTGGAATTACTGGGGTTCATAGATGCTTGGTGAGGAAGTTCTATCTTATTGCCTTCTTATTTACTGGGTCATCAAGACCATCCAAGTGTAGCTTTGGCTGCAGTAAGGATAAATATCTGATCAGAAAATTATATTACAGTTACTATCAACTGGAGGTCCACCACAGGAAAACAAGGTATGATACACTTAAGCCTAAGCTAGATGTTATACCATCTCTTTCTTAAGTACAATACCTTTGACCCATGTCATTGCAATTTTTGTTCGCACCCAGTGCACACTGCTCTGAAAGAACCTTGGAGAAATTTTCTCTCTGCTTCTACTCCCATAGCAGCTGTAATAGCCAAGGGTCATGTTGTTAAGAATTCCCAATTCTGGGGAAATGGAAGGTCAAAGTCATGAACCTCTCAGTTAACAGTGAAAGTTTCCTTCTTTTAAGTTATATGAAGAACTCTCTTAAAGTATGGTGTTTATAGGTTAGGGTTTGGAGAAACTTAAATTAAAGAACAAATAATGGCAAATATACCCTTCGATATGATTATACCTGGATGACTTTATTATAATTTGGTAGGAATTAAGGGTTAGCCCCACAAGAGTTTAATTTTCAGGTTAGACAGAGGCATATTTCAAATCTCCCCAAATACCTACTTAACAAACACCACCTTTTGCATGTTCTTGATTTATTTCTCTACTTCTATACCATTGGCTTTGCAAAATTAATTTGCTACATAGAAATATCTTAAATCACTTTCCCACCAAAACATGAATGTGGTTTGGAAGAGGAAGAAAAGGAGGACCCCCCCCCTTTTTAGTTATTATTAAGGGCTGATAACTCACAGGAGAAAACTGGTTGAATGTTGCATACAAAAATCAAAGTAGTATTAGTATTTTCATTTTTTTAGAGAAAGAAATGGTTTTAAAAACTAAGTACAGAGAAGATAAAAAATACTGCAAAATATGGTTGTAAATATGGTTTACTACTAAATCCAGTTAAAGGGGATAGAGAGAGAAAAAGAGGATGGGTGAAGACCAGCAAAGAAAAGTCTGGAGCAGTAAGAAGTGTAGAGGGGCAAGTGAAGGGTACTGATTGAATGGGGAGAAATAAGTGGGGGTGCAGAGGGGATAGATTTGGGTGCGGCAGTTGCACAAATGGTGAGCAGAGGAAAGAGAATGCGACAATCACCAGTTACCTTCTTTGTGCATGTATGTCTTTGTATCTCTCATTGCCTAACACACATGCCTTGTACATATTAGGAACTCAATAATAAAACAGAAACGAAGAGAATATGTAAAATGCCAGAAGGTTTAAAATTAATTTTAACTTAGAAGTACATTTTATCTAGGCTGCGATCTTACCATTACTATCAATTGCCATCTGTTACCCTTGAAATACTGTGTGTGTGTGTGTTGGGGGTCAGTTTAAATGTTTTTCACAGATCTTCAACTGCTTTAATCCTAGGCTTCAGAAGCTCTACCCTAAATGAGATAACTAGAGCTTCCTGCTTGGGTGTTGGGCTGGGTAGGATTATCCTCAAGAGTAAGTAGAATGATCTCACTGTGAGGTTGGGGCTCCCCCTGGATCTGGGTCAGCGGTTTCCCACCCTGACGTTAGGAACTGTGATTGATCCTAGTGATGCCATATCTGTAGATGATAGACAGCTGCTCAAGTTTCTTCTTTAGAAATTAATTTCTGAATTGAGGTTGAAAACATGAAGAGTTGAAAAACAAAGGAAGAGAGAGACGTTAATTTTGAAGTTGACAGTTGACACTCGAGTAACCGAAGTGTCAATCTTGGCAAGAAGAAAAGCGTTCTCCTTGTTTGAGAGACTCAGGCTTTAATAGAACATCTGAAGTGGAGGACCATGTAGCTTTCGAATAAAAAAGTCCCATATTTGAGTAACTAGTCTGTACATCCTTTAAAATCATATCTAGCCCCATAATGAATCAATACACATAGGTGACCCTCAAAACATAGCATTTACCAGGAAAAAGCATAGAGAGGACCCTACCTCATTATCTCAGTGATGCTTGAAATAACTGCGAATGGTCACATGTCATGAACAAAAGGCCCTGGGCAGCATGCCTTGAATAAACAGGGAGCCAGAACTCTGATGGAAGGCTTTCTGGAGGGCCATGGAGCTAGGACACTGGTATTAATATGGTGACCCCTAGTGTTGTGTGGTGGTAGCACGGCTTGGAATGACACCAGCACCCAGGCCTAAGTAGGGCCTCTCCACAATCTTCTGATTGAAGGAGTTATTGCCCATCATAATTGTTTACGTCTTTAAAACCATCATGTTAAACAAACCCCCTTCAACTTTAATGCATTTTCCTGCACAATATCCATTTCCAACCCCTGCCGAATAGAATTGAGTCTTGACATTGTTTTTTTCTTATAATGTGTGGCCTCCTGTCTAAGCATTTCCAAGATCAAGACATACCAATTCATTACTGTGGTTGCAATGTCATAAACAATGGATAATGGCATCAACGGATGAATTGCTGGAGGAGGTGGGTATTGCTGTATTCATGGTACGGGAGCGCTCCTAGCAAGAATTTCCTATGAGCACATCAAGTAGAGGACAGACATGCAAGCAAATGGTGACTGACCCAAGTACCATGTCTGTTGTCTGCTGGGTTTTTATCTTGGTACCCTGGTCCAGACATTGTAACATGTGAAGGGTGCAAAGAGAGTGATGGATTAAATATATTCATGAAAGGCAATGGGGAAAGTGCTGAAATTTCTTCTTTAGAATTTCTGAACTGGGGTTGAAAACATGAAGATGACAATGGAACTAGACAATTCAGGCCATCTAAACCACTTCCTTGGGACTTAGATATTTCTGAGAAAAGTATTCTTTGGGATTTGAATCATATATATTTCTATTAAATGTGATTCATGTCTTCATTTCCATTGTTATATGATACAGGCAAACAGCCTGAAAGTTAAAAAAATAATAATTAAAATTAGTTTATTAATGATCATGAGACCTACTTGACATACACTAAGTTGGCAGGGAATGGGTTGGAAATTGGTCCAGATCCCAATGCTTTTCAGTTTATGGTTATTGCCTGGTTTTATCAGGCATAAAAGACTCTCCTTTCTAGTAGTCAAAGGAAAAGGGGATAAGTAGAGTAGAGTTTTAAGACTCATGTCACAATATCACAGATTCCAAGCCTTTTATTGCACAAACACAGATGGTTATTTTCTTCTTTTCCATGCTGGTCTCTCTCTTTCAAGTTTCAATCTCATAGCTGGAGGGACACCAATGAGAGCTTGGGGACCTTCTCCAGTATTCATTAGTTTATTGAGAAACAAAGACCAGAAGCTACAGGTAAAACAAAGAGAACCCCAAATCAAATGCAATCCCATTCTTTCCATCAGTTCCCGGGTGACATCTTTATGGTTTCCTTTTCCTTGATCTAGAACTCCATATTCAGTTGGTGGCTCATCCTACCCTCCAGAAACTTCCTTTATCTCCCAGATGAACATGTTAGGAGGGAAGGCCATGTATCACCACTGCAAAGGGCAGAGACGGAAGGGGACCATCACCCAGAAGCAGGTTCTCCCAAGCGAAGTTAATGAAATTGGATCCCCTCAACTACTTTGTTATATTCAAATACTTCACAGTCTTCTTTTAATATTAAAAAATTCTACTGTCTCAAAACAAATCAACATCAGAAATATGGTTTGGATATCATTTCAAATAAAAAAAAGAAAACATTAGATTTAAATATCAGCTCAGAGACTCTCAATCTTATGCACAGCCCATTCAAAACAAAGCCCTTTGGCGATCAGGGTTAGACTAGAAGAGTTTCGGTCTCTGAGCCGTATATATCTAGAATCATCTGTGAATAGGTGGGAACCCTTGTCAACTGATGTCTGGGTTCAAGCACAGCATCATATTCTGGGGAACAGGTTATCATGTGATCAGAAAGGAAGGCAGGCATCATGGATAGTCCCTTGTAGAATGGAGCAAAGAGGGTATACATTTGGGTATCTGGGGCGCAGAAGACCTGTTGAGGGGCAGACACCCAAGGTGATGAAGAAAATGCCATATTTATTGCTTTACTAGAATAAAACACATGGTTGTCCAAAATGAAACCGGAGTACCAAGAAGTCTGTGGGCCAGTGCATTGTTGTGGCACGTGGGACATAGGACTCTGCTGCCATCTATGTCCAAAGCCTCTTGTTTCCAAGGAAGCCCGTTTTACAGAAACACATCAGAACGTCTTCTTTTACCTTTTGACAAAATGAAACTGCGTCCTTGGGAGTTTCCCACCCATCGCTCTCTTGGCTACTTCACTCCAGTACTATTTCATTACTTATTGATTTTTCAACGCTTCTCTGCATGGTTGTCATTTACACAGGTCCTTACAGCCCTTAGCGATTCTTAACACCTCAAGGTAAGATCACCAAGTCCACTAGAGAGAGACATTCTTCTCCGGAATGATGAAAAATTGGTGAGTCTCGGCACTAACACAAGTAGCTTTGGGAGGCCATGGTCGATGAAAAGTCGTAACCCAGTAGTCTGGAGGGTACAATGAGAGGGTGAACAAGGCCAACTCCAAAATGGATGTGGTCACATTCTTGGTGTGCCGCTGAGTTCTATGCAAATTTTATTTAAAAAATGAAGTAAAGAGTGTTTTATAGATTGGCAGTACTAAGTTAAAAAAAACCAAACAAACCAAAAACAGAAAGACCATAAAATAACCCTAAAACTAGAAAAGCTGGATTTATTATGATCTTTTAAAAAATTAATCACCCCTCCAGTCAATTTGTAAAATATATGTTTGTCTTTGTTGTCATTGAGATTTTGTATGGAAAAAAATGAAAGTAAAGGAAAATGTCTGCATGGTGGAAAAAAAAAGAATAAAATGGGTGTCTTCTAGAGAGTTTTTGTTTGCATAAAACACACCAGTGTTAAAAAGGAAAATAAACCAGACAAAAATTTTTTTTCAGAAAAGTATATTTTGAATTAGTAGTAATAAATCAGATTAAATTGGTAGAATTGCTTAAGTCTCATATCTAGATGCCATTATTTTGCTTTTAAATTTTTATTTATTTATTTATTTATTTATTTATTTTGAGCTGGAGTCTCACTCTGTCACCCAGGCTGGAGTGCAATTGCATGATTATGGTTCACTGTAGTCATGACTTCCTGGGCTCAGGTGATTCTTCTGACTTAACCTCCTGAGTAGTTGGGACTATATGCATGTGCCACCATGCTTGCTTAAGTGTTTTGATTTTTTGGTAGAGACAAAGTCTTGCTATGTTGCTCAGACTGTTCTTGAACTGCTGGACTCAAGCAATCTTTCTGCCTCGGTCTCCCAAAGTGCTGGGATTGCAGACACGAGCCACTGTGCCCAGCCAAAAGTTTATAATTAAAACATTTATTTGGCTGTCTTATTATATATATCTAGGGAATATTTTTGTTTTATCCATAGAATTCCTTCATGAATTTTTATTTTATATAGTTAGACCTAACGGTGAAAATGTGATTCATACATTTGAAGGAAAATTTAATATTATTAAATAATCATATGAAAAATGATATGATGTATTTTCATCCAAAGGTAGGATTGAATTCTCTCTGCTTCTTCTACAAAATTATATTAAATAAAGGCTCCCTTGAAGAAGAGTATCTTAGATTGGCCTGGTGGAGAAGCCACAGTCTAGTGAAACTGATAAATGTCAGATTATTTATACACTATGATGTTGCTTAGCTAACTCTGAGATCTGAAAACCATTTCTAGATGGTGCTAAAACATTGAAACTAACTGATTCATAAATTATAGTCTTTTTAAAAATTTCAGCTTAAAGTGAGTTTGGGCCAATCAGAGTTTAACTTGTTGAAATCAGAAAAAATAATCCAATCAAAGAAACTCCTTGGCATTAGATTTTTTTTTTTAGAAAGATACATTTTTATGACATATTTTACTTTTAATTGTCTATGACCTATTTCTATGATTTTTGTTATGTGTCCTTCACCTAACTTGTGTCACCCAGTTTTCTAACACATTTGGGTTTACTGAGGAATTTCAATGCCCATGGTGGTTCTTGCTCAGTATCTCTTCCTTTTCTCTTAAAACACCCACTCTACAGTTTCGTGGGGAGCCACCTTTCCTGGCTCTCAGTTTATTTGGTTTGGGCAGGGCAGACCCTACCCCTGTTCTAGGTCGAGCCAAGCCAGACCAGCTGGACACAGCACCACCCGATACACAGTGGTGGACACGAGTTGAGTCAATGAGGGCTAAAACCAGGTCCTTTGCTGGAAACACTGGCAATGGGTGGGTGGTTACATTGGTAGAATGTTTAGCTTAGAGCTGCCAGGGCCTACTACGTGCAAACAGCCCAGCTGGAAGTGAGGCAAACAGAGGAAAACAGAACCAAAGTGGGTGTGGGGAGTTTAAAGTGAGTTTATTTATATACCCCAGGTCTATAAATCATGCATTCCCATTTTTACTTAAGCTAATGCGAATTTGGTTCTAATTAGTTTCAACTCAAAGAGGCCTGATTAATTAGGACAATGTTGCCTATGAACCATCTGCATATTTCAAATGAATTTCCTTGTGTTCTGAAATAAATCTGAACTATTTGGGCACTTTCACTGAATTAAAGGGGATTTAACCATTTTGTTGTCCATCTGAGAATAAAATGCTGCTAAAGTTATCTTAGGCTTGACCCTGCAACTGCCTTGGTATAAGAAAAGCTCTATTAGAACAAGAAAAGAGATGTCGAAAAATTCTTAAAAATAATAATGCAGGGCAACCTTCTTTCAGGTCTCCTCCTGCTGTGGAGCTTTTCTGTCTTCTTAATAAATCCTACTTTCTAAAAAAACATAAATAAATAAGGCCAGGTGCAGTGGCTCAAGCCTGTAATCCCAGCACTTTGGGAGGCCGAGGTGAGAGGATTGCCTGAGCCCAGGGATTTGAGACCAGCCTGGGCAACTTGGTGATACCTGGTCTATACAATATATCCAAAAAAAAAAAAGCCGGGTGTGGTAGCGCGTGACTGTAGTTCCAGCAACTTGGAAGGCTGAGGCAAAAGGATCATCTGAGCCCAGCAGGTCAAGGCTGCAGTGGCTGTGAGCATGCCACTGCACTCCAGCCTGGGCGACAGAGTGAGACTCCAACTCAAAAAAAAAAAAATAACACAAAGGAAGATTTACTATTTTTGTTTCGGTTTGGTTCAGGTAATACTGAGTTATACGCAATCTCCTTAAGGGTAAGCATTGTGCTTCCTCAGCATCCGCAATACCAAACAAAGAGCTGGGCACACAGTAGGCATTTGTCTACCTAAACTTATTAGAAATAATTTCTGTCCACCAGGCGTGGTGGCTTATGTCTGTAATCCCAACACTTTGGGAGGCGAGAGGATTGCCTGAGCCCAGGAGTTCAAGACCAGTCTGGGGAATGGTGAGACCTAGTCTCTACAATAAATCAAAAAATTAGCCAGGTATGGTGGCGTGCACCTGTGGTTCCAGCGACCTGGAAGGTTGAGGCAGAAGGATTGCCTGAGCCCGCATGTCGAGGCTGTGGTGGCCGTAAACATGCCACTGCACTCCAGTCTGGGTGACAGAATGAGACTCTAACTAAAAACAAAAAAAAAACAAAAAAAACAACTGCTGTCAGTTATTCATGCTTACTATGTATTAAAAATAAAAAGCACTTATGGCATGGCAGTGTTTCTGAGGAATTTAATGTAATCTAAAAATGATCAGACTGTCCTCTGAAGATTGATAAAATTCCCAGAAAACACCAAGAACATAAACCAATGGGAAAAACCTTTTTTTTACTGTGATTCACAGGAGTCTAAAAAAAAAAGAGGGGCATTTAAATGCAAAGATCGTGGCTCAACTGTTCACTATGAGGCTGTGCTGCAGGCCACCCACTCCTGACACCCCAGGATGATGTGTAAGAATGCCAACCTTGTGAAAATTCGCAGATGTGACCAAAATCTGGGCTAGACTCAGTATTTCTGAGTCCTTGAAACTCTCTAGTATGAATACCATGAAAAGAAGGCGTTCATTCTGAAACGACTATCTCTTAGATAATTATTCCCTAACCATCATTTTCTGACGCTAACTGTTGGCCAAAATATAATGCCAATCAAAAGTCACACGGAAGATAAATCTGAAGCCTGAAGGAAACAAATGTGAGCATTACCCAGGGCCAATGGCTCAAAGAGTTTCTGTACTACGGCAGCCCAGCCATATGGCCGGTTTGGCCCGGAATCAAAATCAAAGTTGTAAAACCATCGTGATGGCAGGGAGAGATGTTAGGGCTGCCTGAGTCAGAATGACTACATTGTAACACTGAGCACTGAGTCGACCAGATGGTGCCAAGGGAACCAGACAGGAATTCCACAGCAGGAAGATGGACTTCGGCCCCGGTCTACCTTTCCAGGCTCACCTCTCTGCTCCTCTCTGCGCCCCTCTGCTCCCCTCTGCTCCAGCCACGCTAGACTGCGTGCTGGCCTTCTTTCATGTAATGCACTTTTCACATCTCTGTGCTTTTGATGACGCTGGCCCTTCTGTCTGGAACGACCACCTCCTTTGCTCTCCTTCACCCCTATCAAAGTCCTAATCATCCCGCCCACCTCACTGTACTTTTATTCCTAGCCCTCCTGCAGGCTCTGAACTACCTGGGGTGCCACAAGCCTCCATCCTTTTCCCTCTCTCTCTCTTTTTGCCTCCATGCCTTGCCATAGCTTGTGTTTTTCTTTCTTTCCTGTCTTCTACCTTCTTCTTGATCTTCCCAACCTATTCTTCTCAATTCAGCTCAAGCATCACCTCCTCCTGAAAGCCTTTCTTGATCTCTCATTTCAGTTTAGAAGACCCTCCTCCAGGCTCCGACAGCCTCTTGGTGCCAGACCTAGCCCGGTGTCCAGTAGTCATCGGTCCACATGTGGGTCTCTTCCATGTACCAGGAAGGGCCTTGCGGGTGGAGACCATGCTTCGACTGACTTTGTATTCCTTTCACTTTATGCCTGGCACTCCGTGGGAAGGGTGGGTGGAGAGAGAGTCAGCCAGAAGGAAGGAAGGATGATGTAATCCTTCAAGGCCCTGATCTCATGTCATTTCTTCTGAAAAGTTCCATGACCCCTCTGGTCCTCTTGCACTTTGCATACATACATTATAAAAAAAATATTCCCACACTTTGACTTGCATTATGGGCGGGCCTTGCTCCTCTCAACAGAGGGTGAGCTCTTTGAGGTCAGGATTCAAATCCTCTTCATCTTTATACCTTTAAAGATTCCTTGTCTGTAGTGGGTGCATATTTGTTTCTATTTCATAAATATTTATGAAAAGTTATATGGTACGACGAGGCCAGAAAAATGTGAAAAGCATTCAAACAAATCCTGAACTGGACGGGAGACTAACCTAACTAGTAGGGTAGGCTGCGGGTAGGTGAATGCTAGCTGACCCTTGCCTAGAACTTACTGTAGGACACAGGCTGTGCTAAGGGCCTTATGGGTATTGAACCACCATTTACAAATGCTCAGTAATACCTGAGTGTGACTACTGTTAGAGTCAGTAACAATCGTACGTCTATAACTCAGGAGAGAGAGTTGGGTCTGGTGAGCTTCAGGCTTGTATATGAAAGCTGAGATTATATGGATTTGTTCTGAGAGTTAGCAGAAAGCTTCATCAATTGCTCTCTGCCCACACTTTAGTATTTTAAGCCCAAATTATTTTAAATCCATTAACCTGTGATTTTGCAACTAGAATTGAAAAGGTTTCTCTCTGAATTGCAAGGTATTTTCAGTAAATAAACAGCTGTTTTCAGGTAGGAAAGAAAGACAGATGAGGTGGCATTTGCTACTGTGTGGTGTTCTAATAAAAATGGCTACTGTCTCCCAAAGGATGAGGACGGATGCTGTGCCTTTTGTATTAGGAATCTTCCACCTTGCAAGGCTATCATGCAGATTACACACAGCAAAGTGTGTAAATTGTCTAGACCAGAAAATGCTAGATGGGGAGCTGTTATTAGTTCGACCCCCCACAATAACCTCAACAGGGTAGGCATCACTTTCCTCGTTCTAAAGACGTTGACATTGTTGCAGAAGTCAGGCAACTTGCCCAAAGTCATACCATGAATAAATGGCCAAGGCAAGATTTGAATCCAGGTTTGTCTGAGTCCGTGTTAACCATTAACTTACAAGGGAGCCTAATATTACTACTACTAAATTGTTTTATGACCCCAGGAAAGTGATATCCTTTCTGGACTGTGTCCAGCCATTCATTGTTGGGGGAAGAAATTAGCAAGTAGAATAACACATTTGGGCCTGGCAAAGATTCTGAGTCCTAGGACTTAAAGTGACCTGATTGATGGTTTGGACCATACTTTTGACTGAAGGGCTAAATCCCAAAACGTAGGCATATAATGCAATTTCAGAGGCCTCTCGAGAAAGGGTATATCTGACCCACCTTGCGATCTCACAGGGTTGTTACCAGAAATAACTAATAAAAAAGCCTAGGACGTGTCCAAGTGCCATGGTGACAGATGTGACCATACATAAATTAGTCTTGCAGAAAGCTCCTTGCCTGGGGTCATCATAAATTTCTGATGGCGCAACACAAGACTGATTGTATTTACTTTTGCTCTCTGTTGGGTTGAGAAGTATGCTAGGCCAGTAAAACGATTTAGTTGGCTGGTAAATTATCTGCAAGATTGATTAAAAATAGGAAGCAGGCAATTGGCAAATTGTCAATGCACAGAAAAGAATACTCAATAACTAGATCCAGAGATTAAATTAACACAGGGGCACCATTTGAGGAGGATGTTTCATTGAACTCTTGTGATATTATTTGGACTGAAATTACTGTGTGTGTGTGTGTGTGTGTGTGTGTGTGTGTGTGTGTGTGTGTATACGAAGTAGCAATGTAACATGGTGCTCATCTCGGCTCTCAATTCGAGATTAGGAAAGCAGTAAAAATAATACACAAGGGACAGCAGTCCTTAGTGCTCATCATTCTAAAAGAGATCATTTGGTGGAAATTAGAAAGAAAACATCAGCCATGTAATAAATTACTCTGAGTATCCCAAGAATGGAAAGCTGCCTGCTATTGTTCCCTCTTCTCATAAATGATGTGCTCAGATTATACCATCACTCTAACATGATTATGTATGCAAATGATGCAGACAGTTATACAATTTACAATTTGGCTGAAATTGTTAAAGAACTGGCAAATGGACTTTGACAAATCGCAATTTGAGGTTTTAAAAATGAACTTTTATCACGGAGCTGGAAAACAACGGATATTCAGCCGTGCTTATGTAAATTCCTCGGGCAACATACAATAGAGATGCAATTGATGCCTGCTCGATGACATTTTCAAAACTAGCATCAACTCTTCACTGTGGTAGGGAAATGGATTACTTAAATACTGCTCTGGTTGAATCAAAGATTGAATTAATAGGGAATTATCATATACACCACACACGGATTACCAATTTTAAAGGAATTAGACCGCCACAAAATACATTTAATTTAATATTTCTTTGATGAGTCAGAGGGCACTTCAAGATCTCGCTGTGCCCCAGGTCATCATTATGAACTACTATTGATACTGGCAAAGCATGGGAGATAGTTAATGAAGAGATCTGGTCAACAAAACACAGGAAAACAGGGAGTCTGCTGTTTTAGACATTTATGTCAGGGTGTTTTCCTTTCAATTTTGATCTCTCTATATCCCTAGGGAAATTTAGAGTACACTATTGCTTTTTCTAGCTTGGAGAAAGCTTGGTTACATCATAGTAAGATTTCACAATGCTTTTCTCTGTCTTATTTATTTATTGATTGATTGAGATGGGGTCTTGCTCTGTTGCCCAGGATGGAGTGCAGTGGCACAATCATGGGTCACTGCAGCCTTGAACTCCTGCTCAAGTGATCTTTCCACCTCAGCCTCCCGAGTAGCTGGGACTACAGGCATGCACCACCACATCTAGCTAATTAAAAAATTTTTTTTGTAGAGGTGAGGGCTTGCTCTGTTGCGCAGGCTGGTCTCAGATTCCTGACCTCAAGCAATCTTCTACCTGGGCTTTTCAAAGCACTGGGATGACAGGTGTGAGCCACTGTACCTGGCCTCAATGTTTTTCATTCACAGATTACTGGCATCTGTAGTCTTCTTCTTTATTATCACACATTCAGCACTTTTTTCGTTCTTTTTCTTTTTTTGAGTTGAAGTCTCACTCTGTCACCCAGACTGGAGTGCAGTGGCATGCTCCTGGCCACCGCAGCCTCGACCTGCTGGGCTCCGGTGATCCTTCTGCCTCAGCCTTCCAAGTAGCCGGAACTACAGGCTACCACGCCTGGCTAATTTTTTATTTATTGCAGAGATGAGGCCTCGCCAAGTTGCCCAGGTGGGTCATGAACCCTCGGGCTCAGATAATCCACTCACCTCGGCCTCCCAAGGCATTGGGATTACAGGCTGAGCCACCGACCCTGGCCAGTACTTTTTTCAATTAAGCACATTCACAGCACTTCTACTCCTCATATACCTTTTCCCTACTACACATGACAGCTATCTCGATACACAGCCAAAGAGAATGCATAGAAAGTAACTATCTGTGTGGGGCTATAAAAAGAAAGTTAGTTAACACCTATCCTCCAGTGTTTACTATCTCAAATATGTTGATGCACGCACACAGAGAAGGCCTTTTGAGAACATTCAAGAAACTTAAACCCAAAAGAAAGAGCCAGCAAGGTACTAGATGACACACAGGTCTAGGGCTTCCTAATCAGTTGAATAAGACCACTTGCAAGTTTATTCTTCTGTTACTGCTCTTTTATAAAGTATAAGTTATTCACTTTCCTCTTAAATTATAGGGCACAAAATTAGACTGTGGTGGGGTGTTTACCAGTGTAGGATCTGAGGAGAAGGCTACCTGTGGTTTCCACATTTTGTATTTCTAGCCAGTAATATTTCTCACAGTGGCCAGTTAGTTCATTTGGTTAGCCAATAGGTCATAATAAAGCCAAAAGAATGAGTTCAGTACCCCACGGGCCAGTTTTGGCTTCACTTGTCTCATAACTACAGACTAGACATAAGATTTGACTCCATTGCAAGTTAGCTGTCCTGCAAATAAGATTGAGGCAATCACTAGAGAGGCAAAGACAGTGGCCAGCAAATCATATTTGGGAAAACAATCTTGACATCAGGAAAAATCAGAGTCATGCAAATTAAAACGAGGTAACATTTTGTACATGAACTTAGTTTGGCAAAGAGAGGAGAGGTAAGGAGAGGAGAGAAAACAATGAATAAAAGACGGGGGGGAGAGAGAGAGAGACCAATTCAATACTGACACAGAGAAGTGATATAGAAACTCTACTGTGGTGGATGGGAATGTGTATTGCGATACCTTTTTGGAAAACAGTTAGGCAACAAAAGAACCAAATGTAGACCCATGCCCCTTGTCTCAGAATTTCTCTTTCTAGTCATTTACCCTATAGAATTGTAGAAGCTGCCACTTTTCTCTAGAACAGTCTGTCCACTATCTCCCATACTTTAACACCAACAGCAGCATGTTTGGGTGACAAAAGCCTCCAAGTGCAAACTGAATGATTCAATTTTTGAGAAACAATGTAAAATAACTTCCAGTAGGGAAAAAATTTTCTGTCTGCCCCAAAATGTTCATATCGGCATTATTTATGTCTGTGAAAAAGTATAAACAATATAATAACGGTGGGATAGTTAATAAATAATGTTACATCCATATGATTAAATATTATTCTGTAAATAAACTGATGTTTGTGACAAGTTTCCCACGGACACACACGTGCATCATATGAAAAACAACATAAAACTGTGTAAACAATATGACATTATGGGTGCCAAACAATATGTATAGACAGAGAAAAGTACACTGAAATCATAGGCATGATGATTCCAGATGGTGGTATGAAGAGTGATTTAATTCTTCCCATTATCCCATAATTTCAAAGGTTTTTTTTTTTTTAAAGAAAAGAACATGTTAATTTTCATAATCAGAAGAAATATTTATATCTTTTTCAGGAAGGAGAAATGTTTATAAAATAACATTAAGTGATGAAAATAGGATTCAAGATGGAAAAGTACAAAATGCCTTCTTCTAGGTAAAAATGCCTAGGAAACAAAGTGAAAGTAGCATCTTGTTAAGAATGTGACACAGGTAACTATCTCTGGACAGTAGGATTATGGATGCCCATCTAGTACTCTTCTGTATGTCCCCCAAGTCATGTGTTACTTTTATAATCAGAAATAATGAATACAATACTTATGAAAGAAAATGGTTTTTCTGCAAAAAACAAATCTGGGCGAGTGTGCAGATAACAGTACAACTCTTTTACCAGTACTGCCCCAGACAACTTTGAAATGCCAAGTGACAGTTACCCATCTGGTGGATTAATAATATAGATCATCTTTTCATTGGGTTTGACCAATGCAATTACCGTTTTTTTGTAAGTAAATAATAGTCAAATCTCAGCAATTTAATATGGTTCAGCCCAATCTATGAGGAATAACACAAACTGTTTATCTGTAAAACTCATTATCATACTATTTTTGTAGGCAAAAAGCCAAAGCCAAATACCACAAAACCCAAAGAGTTTTTATTTGTGTGGGTTATATCTATTGATATATTAGAGACTGAAATGGAGAAACTAAAACTATTATTCATTTAAAAGTAAGATAGTTAACTCATTACATATAAGCAACACATTTCAATGAAAATGGTTATATTTCCAAAACGAAAATAATTTAGTGAGAGGAGTGGCATCATCTTAGTCTGTTTGTGCTGCTAGAACAGAATACCACAGACAGGGTAATTTATAAACAATAGACGTTTATTTCCCATGGTTCTGAAGCCTGGGAAGTCCAAGGTCAAGGTATCTGCGGTCTTGATGTCTGGGTAGGGCCTTATCTCTGCTTACAAGAAGGTGCCTTGAACACAGCATCCTTCTCTAGAGGGGAGGGATGCTGAACAGAAGAGTGGAAGACAGAGAACCCATTGCCATAAGCCCTTTTAATAGTGGCATTAATCCATTAAACAGCTCCCATTAGGCCCCACCTCCTAACACTGTTGTATTAGGGATTTCATTTCAACAAGAGTTTTGGACGGGACAAACATTCAAACCATAGCAGGCACTATTTCACATATTTGTAAATCTCTGTCTGGTTTACTAGAAGGCAGCTAGATTCTTAGATCTGCTTCTGTATTCAATCCATTGCAATATTATATGTCTCTAGCCTCTGAAAAATGCCACTGTACATTTGTAAGAGAGTGAGAATTTAAAAGGCAAATAATATCTTTGTATTAATATGTAAGTTGTTTTAACTTTAGAGACCACAGAAACCCAGGGGTCTCATGACCACACATTAATAACCTCTGTTCATGACTTTTCCAGGGTCATGGTTCCTTGAGAAACCAAGCATGTTATCACTTTTCTAAGAAAGAAGCGTGCACACATATGTACACACACATACAAGTTTGTAAATAGCTTTGAGAGTTCACTAACACCCTGAAGTCTATGGACATCCCAGATTAAGAACTCAGCCTGGAAGGAAGGTACAAGTTATTCTGGTTATTTTTGCATTCTGAAGTGCCCAGGAAAGATCATACTCAGCTAAGGTCCTTGATAAATACTGTTGTGTGAAAAGACATAAAAATTTTTCAGCAAAATTAGAAAAATATCTAAAATCACCAAAAGATTACATGAAATGAATAGTAAAGAGCTGTTGAATCTGGTTAACTGTGCTCTAACACTGAGTCAGCAAAGCGCCTCCCCATATGGAAGGCAAGGAAAAATGAAAACTTCATTTTTCACTTCTTCCCCAGACTTATCTTTTTTCAAAGAACCTAACTGGCTGCAATTCAGAGACATGTTGAAAAAAATATAAATATATATTTTAGGGGTAAAAAAAATCCATTAAATTTTTTGATTGCATTGAGCTGCTTATCAAGGGTGTGTGAATAATGCCAGGAAAAGATACTTTTCTAAAAATCAATACGTTGAAAGTGCTGTTTTAGGGTTGCTGTAGTTGTTGGTTGTGTTTCAGAGTTATTCCTATTGACCTGAATTCAAAAACAAGGTATTGATTTATAAAGTAACTTCAGTAAATAAATGCACATTCTTTTGGCTAACCCTAATAACCTGTAGCATACAAAACAAGGTTTCAATTCAGCTCAGTAGAGCTGAGCTTATAGTGTCACGATTAATCCTTTCTGAGAGTTACGAGGCTAGTCTAACGTGGAGGAACAACAGAAATGGCAGGCAAGAAAACCATGGAAGGAGGAAAGAAGCAGGAACATCTTAGCTGTTTTGTCCAGAATTTTTTTTTCCAAATGTCAGGTAGGTTTCCTGTGGGGAGCAGGTGGGAAGCACAGATAGCAAAACCATAGCCCTTCAAGGACTGAATGATGACAGGTCAAATTCTTATACATTATGACTCTATTTAGCTCTCCTTTTGAAACAGAATAAAACAGATGAGCAGAGTGTTCTCTCTACCCTGAGATTACAGCTGTAAACATTTATAAGCTCTTTTACATCTTTCGGTTGACTTGACTGTTGGATCCATTCTAGAGAAATAGAGGATGAGGTCCATGACGGCTGACTTTAGATTCAAAGTCCATATCAGGACAGTGACGTAGATTGGTTCTGATCCATCTTACCCTGCCATTATCTATCAGCCACAGTGTTGGTTGGTGGGGATCATATTGAATTAAAAAACAAAAACAAAAATAGTTCACTTCAAAATCATTTTCTTCCAATTGCAATTGACTTGCCTCTTTAAGAGGTAGGTAAACACTACAAAGGTTGAGGAAGGTTTGGAAAAGTAGGTTTCTGAGTTCTTGAACTTCTTTCTGGATTTTCTTTTTTTTTTTCTTTTTTCTTTTTTGAGTCAGAGTCTCACTCTGTCGCCCAGGCTGGAGTACAGTGGCATGCTCATGGCCACCACAGCCTTGACCTGCTGGGCTCAGGCGATCCTTCTACCTCAACCTTCCAAGAAGCTGGAACCACTGGCATGTGCCACCATGCCAGGCTAATTTTTTAATTTATTGAAGAGATGAGGTCTTGCCAAGTTGCCCAGGCTGGTCTTGAACCGCTGGGTTCAGGCAATCCTCTCACCTCTGCGTCCCAAAGTGCTGGGATTACAGATACCTGGCTCTGGATTTTCTTGAGGTCAATGCTCAATGACATATAAGGGTGGTTATTAAGTGGTGAATACACTCTATTAATTAAGATAAATTTATCCATTTTTTAAAAAAAGACAAAGCACAGGGCAATATAGAAATGAGGAGAAATCAAACAGTAGAAGTAAAAATACAAAGCAGAGGGAAGTTTACCTGCACCCACGGTGAAGGCATCACCCTTGACATGAAGCTGCCACTTAGGGAAAACTGCCTGGTGGCTTCTAGTGATTAGAGCAGGATCTGGCAAAAGTCTACACACTTAAATCTCAATCCCAAAGAATCTATTTTTTTTAAACAATCAAGTTTTCTATTCTTTCTCTCAGTTACTATTATTTTGATTATTTAAATGGATTCATTCCTTCAAAGCATGTGTCTTGGGCTAGCACGATTCTCCTGTAATAGTCTGGACGGGTGTTTTGTGAACGAGGAGCCTTGGGAATGGGAGGGGGGGGTGGCAAGTGGTGGGCTCCAGGCTCACACCTGGCTTCAATCACAGCAGTTTCATTTGATCTGTTTTTATATATTGAGGCTACGAGTAAGATTTTATTAGAAAAAAAAATTCTTCTGCTAAAAACAATGACAACGAAAGGTTGAAAGTCACTGGTCTGGGGAAACTATGTTTAGACTGAAATAGACTCTGAACATTCATAATTCTTCTGTAGGAATTCAGCAGGTGACTTCTCTTTTTTTAAAAAAAGGTTTCAAGTTATCCATGTTCATTATTTTAAAGAGTATAGAGAAAACAGATAAGCTAAAAGAAAGAAAAAAGCACCCGCCGTAATCTGACTACCCTGAGATCACAACTGTAAATATTTGGCGGCAATTTATAAGCCACTTCCCCCCCATACATATCTATACATCCTTTTGTAAAAAATAGAAATGAGATAAGCTCTACACACTGTGTTGTCATTTTATTTTTTCCATATTATATTATGAACATATTTCCATGACAGTGAATATGCCCCTATTTCACTGTTACCCTATTTTATTATTTTATTTATTATTTTGATTATTTAAATGGATTCATTCCTTCAAAGCATGTGTCTTGGGCTAGCACGATTCTCCTGTAATAGTCTGGACTGGTGTTTTGTGAACGAGGAGCCTTAATAAAAGCTTACTTTTATAAAGTAATATTTATATTACTTAATATAATACTTAATAAAAGCTTCCCAGTATGCTAGTGTGTGGACTTGATCAGTTTCTCTCTGAATCTAGTTTATCCAGTGCCTCGTGGTAAGGCATTCATTCTGCTGTCATAAACAACTCTGCTGTGAACATCTTACATAGCAGTATAGAACAGAACTGCTGAATGGGATGCTATGGCATACTGGTGTAGTGTAAGTGGGCCACAGGTATGTGGAAATAGACACTTGGTTCATTTGCTGATCCGCCGCCAATCCTTATTATGCTTATCACCTGGGGCTGTGAGCTTCCCCCAGTGTCTACTTAAATATACTCTACACGTGTGCTTTTTTATGTGACTCTAATGCTCTTGCAGAGTATTGATATGGAATAGGAGATATGAATGTGCCCTTGGTAACCAGTTCAACTGATTTTGAATCTTAATGCCACCCTCTACTGGCTGGGGGATCTCGGGTAGATGACATTTTTTTAACTTTTTTTTTTTTGAGTTGGGGGTTCACACTCTGTTGCCCAGGCTGGAGTGCAGTGGCATGATCATAGCTCACTGTAGCTTTGACCTCCTGGGCTCAGGTGATCCTTCTGCTTCAGCTTCCCAGAGGTAGCTGGGACTACAGTGTGTGCCACTATGCCCAGCTAATTTTTTTGATTATTTGTAGAGATAAGGTCTCTGTATATAGCCCAGGCTGGTCTTGAACTCCTGTCCTCAAGGGATTCTCCTGCCCTGACCTCCCAAAGTACTGAGATTACAGGCATGAGCCACCACACCTTTCTTTTTACCTCATTTCTTAAGTGGAGGTAATGATAATATTTGCCTCCTAGTTATTGTGTTGTTAAATGAGTAAATACATATAAACAGTTAGAAAAATGTCAGCCATGCAGGAAGTAACAAAACATTAACTATCACTATCCTTGCACTTTTTGATTATTTCTAAGCTGGGATGGTTTCTGATCTGAGAGACAGAATGTGACCTTTGAGTTCCTGAAGCTCTGTGGCTCTCTGGATGGTGTAAGGCCATAGCTTCTCAAACAGTGTGATGACAGAGGGATTCTTTTACCTTCAAGATAGACTGAGCCTGGGCACAGTGGCTCACACCTGTAATCCCAGAACTTTGGGAAGCCAAGGCGGGAGGAGGGCTTGTTCCCAGGAAGTTCGAAACCAGCCTGGGGAACACAGTGAGACCTCATCTCTACAAAAAATAAAAAAATTAGTTGGGTGTGATGGCATGCTCCTGTAGTCTCAGCTACTCAGGAGGTTGAGATGAAGGCAGAAGGATCACTGGAGCTCTGGCGGTTGAGGCTGCAGTGAGCCGTGAGTGTGCTACTGCACTCTGGGTGGCAGAGTAAGACTTTGACTCAAAAAAAAAGAAAGAAAGGAAGGAAGGAAAAAAAGATAGTGTGGTGAGGCCTGAGGGATCAGAGCCCCTGGGCTGACAGCACCCAGCCTCTGATTACTCCAGTGTGTCAAGCAAACATAATCATTTTGGTCATGTGCAATGACTTGAAAAAGGTTGGGAAACACGGTCATGAGCTTTGTGTTTCCTTCAGATTCTACCTTAAGACACACTGCCTCCACAAATTTTGCCTTCCTCCTCTTTCCCCTCAACTCCAAGTACCAATTGCTTAGCAAACAATCACGCCTAACCAGACTCTTAGCTTGACCTACATGTGCAGGGAGAAAGAGATCAGTTTTCAATAGGAGTTTTCTGAGGTGACTTCAATAGCATATTGCAATATAATATGATAATTACCACTTTTTAGAGAAAGAAAAAACAAGTGAATAATCCTTTACCTCCATCTCATGTGGCTCTTTTGTTTTCTAATACTTGGCTAGTCCCCACAGTTTTGAGATATTCAAGGGGTAAACGCACGACCTTGAGAATTGTGTACCGCTGAAACCCAAAGGTGTATTGAAAACACTGGGGGCATTTTTGTGAATAACCTTTTTTTTTCTGTCTTTAATTTTAGCCGCTTTTCTCCTAGTCTTTAGATTTTGAAGTTTATGGCTTTTGCTTTATGGGCGTGGGTCCCATTTTTGCTCTAGTTGAGTGCGGATACATGTATCAAATTCTGGCTGAAACTCGGCTGTCCTCTCGGTTTTCAGAAGATGGCTCTCCTATTCCTTCCATAAGCTCCTTTGGTCTTTGTTCTTCGGTCCAATCTGTAAACCATCTGCCCCCTTTATTATTAAGAACATATTTACTGAGATTTCACAACTGTTTAATAGATGTGTATCTTATTACATGTTTGATACACCTCATTAAACATACGATTCAATTGGTATTTATTTAACATTCAGTAAACACTGAGACCCCTCAGTCTCGATGGGGCGTGGGGCAGGGGGAGACTCCAGTTCAGTATCAGTGTTCGCCTTTGTTCTATAAAAACTGCTCCAGCACAGTCTGGGCTTCAGCTTTAACCCTTCGACACTCCGGCTCAAATGGGCTTGGGCAGAGAATCAAAGTTGGAATGGAAGCCTAAACTGAAACGGACATGCATCTCGAGCCCTCGGTGGGGCTACCAGTCTGGATGCAAGCCACGTTCTCCCCACATCCTTTCAGCGGCAGGGCTACGTGTGACCTATGGGGTCCCCTGCCTCTCCAGCCCTATGGTGTGCTGTGATTGTCTACAGTGGCTTATGGTGTGGACCCCAATGCAGATCAATGCCCAAAAGGAGAAGGATTCCAAAAACTTCCCAGCTGTTCTTCCAGAGCAGGCCAGATGTACCCAGAGTCCTGTTAAATAAGCCAGATGTATACCAGGATGCTGCCTGGGTCTATCACTCTTTGTCCTTCATGTGTCTAATCTTCAGGACCCTTGGTTCATGGTGGAGACCTCTTCTGACAGAATCCAGCTCTTGGGGTTTACTTCTCATGTGCTAAAGTCTCCTTAGTTGATTCAAGAAAAGAATATTACACCTGAGTATTGCCAAAGATAGAAAATACAACCAAACACAAGAGCCTTTCTTTCTTTCTTTGTTTTTGAAGTTAGAGTCTCACTATGCCACCGAGTGCTGGAGTGCAGTGGCATGATCATGGCTCACCACAGCCTTGACCTCTTGGGCTCAGACCATCCTTCTGCCTCAGCCTCCTGAGTAGCAGAGGTTACAGATGCACGCCACCACGCCTGGCCAATTGTTGGATTTTTTGCAGAGATGAAGTCTTGCTATGTTGCCCAGGCTTGTCTTGAACTCCTGGGCTCAAGTGATTCTCCCACCTTGGTCTCCCAAAATGTTGAGATTACAGGTATGAGCCACCGCAGCCAGCTAAGAGTTTTTCTTTAAATGAAAATGTGCTGGCATGAGTTTCTCATCCCTGCCAGCCTTACTTTCTCCCAAAGCAGGGGTTTAGAGAAACATTACTCGGTTTAAATTTTTGAGGCTTTTTTTCTTCTTCAGAGTTTCCAGGATTCAGGGATGAAGAAATCCAGAGAAACTGCAGCAACTCCTCTGCGGGAAAAGTTTTCCTTTAAGAAGTCCACAAGCCTTAGCCAAACAACTGATTACAAACTCTGGAACCGCAATGCTCTCCATAGAGGGGGCAGGAGGCAATTTAATTCTTAGTTCTTTGCCATAAATAACGGATTAAAAAGCTTAGCTGATGCTATAAATTAAAAATGTGAAACTAATTATACCAGTCCCATAAAAGCGAAACAATCAATTCATAACCCAAGTATGTGACGTGACAGCATCTACTGGGTATGACAGTACGGGAGAAGAAGAGGACCCAGTAATCCTGCAAGAATCTGTTCTCCAGCCCAGAACCACAGGCCCACTTCCGTGCTGCAACGTAAAACAGTAGTAGCTCTGTTGTTCGCTCTACCCATTTTTCATGACAACAGATTCATCCTTTCTCCACCCCTTCCATGCAGGCCCATTACTCAAAAGAAAGGCTCACCCATACCAACAAGCACAGCTGCAGTTTTGCCAATTCAAACCAGATGGGTCTGGAAGGCAGCTGTTGCCAAGACTATAATTCAACCGGGAATTCCTAAATGTTTCAACCAGCCATTTAATAATGTTCTAGCTGGAGTTTTCTCCCTGTTCTAAATATATGAGTGAGGCCAACTTGGTTGGACCTTGCAGTTTCAGAAGAGTTCTCTGTGTTGCTCAGTGGATTGTTTCCTTCTGTTTTACACGGTCCTGTACTCAACATATCATAAGCTGCCTGTGGTTTCTCCACCCCCAGCTCGTCTTCTTGTTGGTGTGGTAGAATGAATCACTGTTCACAATTCTTCATGCCCTCTATGTATGAGAATTAATTACATGTCTACACCCTTTGCTTTGTGACTTTGTGGTTCTTCCCATTAAAGACAGAGTGAGTATATTTCCTTGTTGTGTTGGTGTGTGGCTCAATCATGTGACTTGATTTGGCTAATGCAGTGTTTGTGTATTTCTGAGTGCATGTGTGCAGGTGAGTTCTCCATTAAGTCCTCAAGAGATACTGTATCTTTCTGTTCCTGCTATTATACTTTGTTAATATGCCATGAGAAAAATATGCCTTGGATAGTGGCTGATCTAAGAAAAATAAGAAAATATTTACAACTGTCTTGAATCGATCTTGCAATCTGGAGCCAAGCTTGGCTGATCCCAGTCAAGCACAGAAGAGCCAAAGCAGGCCTGTAGCCACATAAGGGAACATATAACTGCTTGCTGTTTTAAGGTGCTAAGTTCTGAGATTTGTTACACAGCATTATTGTGGCAATTGCTGACTGATACACTTGCCACCTGAGTTATCCTTCTAAAACTGCCATGGGATTATGTTAGTTTCTGGCTTTATGACTTCTTGCTATTTACAGGGCAAGTTCAAATTCTGTCCCATGTCATTTAAGGCCCCTACTAATCCAGTCTTAGGTTGTCAGTTCCTCAGCAAATTAGTTCCTCTCCTCTGTGTTTCCAGAGCACTCCAGTGATCTGCTGCAATAGTACTTATCCTGGATATTGCCACTTTTGTATACGTCTCCCTCCAAAGACCGTGGACTCCAAACTCAAGAGTCAGTCCATTCATCTTTGTGGTCTCACCACTAGCCCCTAGTAAACAAATTGAATTTACTTTGTAATGATTACGGCCTGCCTGACTTTGATAGAAAACATGGATAGCGACCATTTGATCATAAGAGATTCAAATATTATCTGAACATCTTCACAAATGTAACTTAGATCCATACAGTTTCCTAGTTTAGAAGCTCAGCTTCCCAAAACAATGGTCTGGGTTTGAGAAGGAATGGACAGCGGAACAAATATCATTGAAGGTCATGAAGATACGCTCTGAAAGCAAGGCCATGGCCCACTTGAGTTCTCCTTTGGGATTTCAACCTGATCCTTGCTCTAATGTTGACCCATGGTCATTGCCCAAATAGAGGGAGATGAAAGCAAGCTGGAGTTTGATTTTCCCAGCTGATTTGGCCACAGTTTTGCCCGTAATAATGCTGCTGTTTTCCCTGGTCTGTGACTGTCACACATGAGTCAGATGGAGCGGGGCTGTAGCCTTCGGATGGATCGATGTTATCGATCCTCCAGGCTCCGTGTCATTTCCAGGGGATTTGCTAAAGAAGCTACTTATGTTCCTTTTTTCATTTTCGCCAGCTCATTACCAGCTGCTGCAGCCTCCCTGCATCTCGGCAACACCTGGAGGAGTGGAACAGGACCATCTGATCGGGGTTCAGACACCTTCCTTTGAAATTAAACACAAGACAACATGCGACCCACCAAAATCTGAGCCAGATGAGGAAGTCAGGTCACACTGGCCCACAGGGGTTTGGTATTTTTTGTTTTGTTTTAAAAAGGGCAGCCTGGCCCTACACTAAGCAGTTGATCCCCTGGCTTAACTTTTAAATTAAGACCATTGTAAATTTGGGAACTTGAGAAGACATAGAGAGGACACCCATAATACTTTGCAAATGTCAAGTGCCACTCGATGTTGGTTACTTTTCAAAGGTAGCTAGGTTACAATGTACCCTGGTAATGAAAAAACCCCGTCAGGCCCACTCCACAGGGTTTCAGTCAATATACATAATATTATTGGGCTTTGCAAGGATTAAAGGTTGTTTCTCTCACAGCCTCACAATAGGGCTATTTTTTTTCTTCTGAAGGCACAAAAGAAGCCTCCCTGTTTACTGAGGAGCCAGGACATTTTGGGACCCCAGGGGGTCCAGGCTTCCCTTTGCACACCTCCCCCTGCTGGTGGCTTTGTAGTTAACCTAAAAAAAATCAAATTCTTTTAATCTATGGATGCCAGGACTAAAACAAACAAACAAACAAACAAACAAACAAACAATGACAACAACAAACAACAAAAAAGCCCAACAACTCCAAACCAAGAAACGAGATTCATTAGTGACTTATAGTGCCCCTGAATCATTTCTAGAGTACAGAAGTTCTGGTGCTCTCCAGTTTCATTCTGAGAGCAAAAGATTTTCATGTCACCCCATCCTCTACTTCAATCCTCATAGGTCTTCAGCTGTTCCATATTTAGTATAGTGGAACCACCCATCCTGTAGAATGGAGTGCCCAGAGGGGAGCATAACATCACACACACACACACACACACACACACACACACACACACACACACATATACAGACGAGAGGGGACCCCCAAAAACCCAGAATTTATTTATAACAAAGTGTGTATTTATTCTCACATGTTTAAACTTCAGTCACCTTCAAAGTACTCTCCATTTGATGCAAACACCTATTGAGATGCTTTTTTCCACTGCTCAAAATAGTTTGTGAACTCATCAATTTTGATGCCTTTTAGTGCTTCTGCCGTTTTTGGTTTCATCTCTTCCACATTGACAAAATGTTTCCCTCTGAGGACTTTTTCCATTTGGAGAAACAAGCAAACAAACAAAAAAGTTGCTTGGGGGTGAGATAGGGTGAATAAGGAGGGTGGGGCATGGGGCCATGCCGTTTTTTGTCAAAAACTGCTGAACACCCAGTGCAGTGTGGACAGGTGCACTCATAAATCACCCGTCATGAAATGAGCGAATGCATTGAAAGCATCTCAAAAAGAAAAAATTTACTGAAGCTGAACACAGCCTCTCACAACAATGCTAGCTGGAACTCTCATGCTGTTGGGCTCCCAGAACACTTACCAAATGAGGGAAGCCTGTACTACAAGGCGACCATCCTCCATAAGATAATTTATGTTTTCTTTGGTTCCCACTCATGTGTATATTTATACATATTAGGAAGCTAGAGATAGCACAGGAAAAAATTCTGTATTGTATCATAATCATGCCTAAATAAGAAAAAGGAAACTCCTCAGTATGCTTTTGCCTGAGTGCTGAAAGGAACTCCAGTCTTAAAACCTTGCAGCAGAGATGTGATGATTTAACCTATCCAATGAAACTTTTTGGATGACACATAAAATTATGGCTGAGGTGCAAGGATGACCCAACTATTCCTTTTAATCATCTTAGCAGTGCCTAGAGCTTTCTTAGAATTAGCTTGTTTAAAAGAAAAAAGTGGTAAACACATACAACATAAAATTGACCATTTTACCATGTATAATTCAGTGTCATTAAGTACATTCACCATGTTGTGTAACCGTCACCATCTAATTCCAGAATCTTTTCATCAATTCACTCTTCCCCCAGCTCCTGACAATCACAAATCTATTTTCTGTATCTATGAATTTGCCTGTTCTGGATATCTTATATAAATGGGATCATTAAATATGTGGTCCTTTGTGTCTGACTTTTTTGCTTAATATAATGTCTTCAAGGTTCATTCATTTTGGAGCACATATCAGAAATTTATTATTCATTCATTCATTCATTCATTCATTTCTGAGTTGGAGTCTCACTCTGTCACTCAGGTTGGAGTACAGTGGCACACTCCTGGTCACCCCAGCGTCAACCTGCTGGGCTCCGGTGATCTTTCTGCCTCAGTCTTCCAAGTAGCTGGAATTACAGGTGTGAGCTACCATGCCTGGCTAGTTTTTGATTTATTTTAGAGATGAGGTCTTGCCAAGTCGCCTGGGTTCGTCGTAGACCCACGGGCTCAGGCAATCCACTTGCCTTGGCCTCCCAACGTGCTAGGATTACGTGCTGAGTCACTGAGCCCAGCCAAGAACTTTATTTTATTTTATTTTTACTTATTTATTTTTTTTGAGTTGGAGTCTCACTCTGTCACCCAGACTGGAGTGCAGTGGCCACTCCCGGCCACCGCAGCTTCAACTTGCTGGGCTCCAGCGATCCTTCCGCCTCAGCCTTCCAAGTAGCCGGAATTACAGGCATGCGCTACCACGCCCGGCTGATTTTTTTATTTATTGTAGAGATGAGGTCTTGCTGCCCAGGCGGGTCTCGAACCCGTGGGCTCAGGCAATCCACTCACCTCAGCCTCCCAAAGGCACGGGATTATAGGCTGAGCCACCGAGCCTGGCTTAGAACTTTATTTTTTAATGACTGAATAATTTTCCACGGTATGGATATACCACATTTTGTTTACCTATTCAACTGTTGATGGACATTTAGGTTCTTAGATCTGGTTTTTGTTTCTCCCTATGATAATTAAAATTCATAAATATACAGACCTAGTGCTGTTGTGTAGTTTGTAACAAGTCATGCTATTAACAACTTGTACTCAATTTTTTTTGAAAGCAGGATTTATTGAGAGGACAGAAAAGATTCCACAGTGGGAGGGGACCTGAAGGGGTTGCCAACTTGTACTCTCAATTGCCCATTAATATGTACTCGCCTTATAGGCACTCAGTCCATGCTGCTTGATGAGTCCACACTCTTGCCTCTAAGGTCTCTGATTGGGCAGACTAGAAATAAAGAAAGAATTACATGAAATAGCTGGGGAATGGTGCAGGTAGTATATGAACTGCAAAAGTTGTAGGGAGTTGAGATTTTGTGTGACATCTGCTGAATGGGGCAGGATAGTCCCAAGACATGCCCTATTGACAATCAAAGCTTCATTGGATATAGGAGGCCGTGTTGTCTGAGGGGGTACTTTCCTACCAGTATTTTGACAAATGAATGGTGATAAGAGATCCTGAAATAAAGGGTTGGCTTACAAGGAAGTGAGGAGAGAGTGCTCTGATGGCTACTTCTGGACTGGCTCTATCCAGAAATGAGGTTGGGGAGAGTTAAAGGCTGCCTTCTCTGGGCAGTAGGGTATCAGGAAACTGGGTAAGATGTCCTTTGGAAAATATGTTTGGGGGACATCTAGGTGAAATGTAAACTCATTAAATGAGTGGACTTCCATTGATAAATGAGTCAGAGAAATGCTAAGTTAAAGGAAGTAGAATAGGTCACGGCATATAGGCCTCATGGACTACAGACTCCCTTACTACTGCTATGTTCATTGTGCAGTTTTTGTGCTACCAAAAGGCATCTGGTTGGAGTGTGGGGAGGGGGCTAGCAGGAGCAGAAATGTGTGTACTCTGTACTGTTTGCCAAGCTTAGGGTCTGTGGAGCTGTATTAACCCAGAGGAGTTGCATTCTTGTTTTTTCTGTGTCTTCTCCATTTTCTAATTTTCATAGGGATGCTCTTTAGGATAGCAGAATCCCTGAACCCTTTTTGATGTAGCATCAGGGATGGATGTATTTGTGTATGTGAGGGAAGGCATACTCAGGGTACAACCATAGTCCCGGGAATTTCTCAGCATATCTAAAAGGGGCAAGCTCTAAACATGAAGAGAAGCACTGTTACCAAGGACCAGAGAACCCAAGGATTGATCCCCAGGAGTACTGCCACATGGAATTAATTAGAGAAAAGACTCTTGGGAGGCATAGCAGAATCCTTTTGTGGTCATCGAGCCATCATATTTGAGGTTTTGAATTTGACTTACTTCTGAACTCCCTAGAAGATTGAGTTTGAGGATGTGCTTTCCTCCTTGGTAGGGGTTTGCTGGGGTAGTGCTGGGGAATTCAGTATGAAAGTCTGAGAGACCAGGAGCAGAGGAAGAAGCTGAAAAATGCCAGAGGATGAAGTACATACTCTAAAAACCTAAGAACTCAGAGAGGGAGCAATCAGTGGGATGGCAGGGTCAGAAAGTCCTCAGGGAGACTTTGAGTAGGACATGGAACTGGACACATCTATTAACTCTTACCTCTGTGCTTCCTCTACTCAGGGGCCACTGATGTAATGAAAGGAAAATTGAGGATTATGAGATTCCTTATGAATCAACACAGGATGATGAAATTATCTTGATATTGCCTTTTCTGTGTATTTATATTTGAATTATCTGAAAACTTATATTCTATGTGAGATACTTCTAAGATTTGGCTAATCACTATGACCCAATCCATGGCCGTGATCGTAATGGAAAATAGGGCTTACTAGATAAAAATACTTCTAGGATTACAGAGTTGGTGGCATTGAAGTTGAATGGCTCATAAATAAAAGTAATTCTGTATGTCAGTCTACTGTGTCATGCTTTGTTTTATACATATATGTGTATATATAAATCTTAGACTTTTTTTGTCTACAAAAGATATATGTGCCCATTATAGAAAATTTGGAAACTGCAAACAATATAAAGAAATTAAAAAGCACCATAATATCTCTATTAATTGTTAAAATTGTGTTATATATTTTACACATCTTTATATTTTTTTATTTTTATAGATTATATGAGTATATATTTTTATTTTAAAAGGATGCAAATCTTTTAATAAATTTAAACATAAAATTGGGATCTACTATCCATATTATTTGAAACTTGCTCCTTAAAAATCACTTATTAATATATTGTATATACTTTCCATGTCTTTACGTATCCCTTCACAACTTGGCTGCACAATATATTATTGTATGGACATACCATATTTTATTTAACATTTTCTCTATTGTTGGGCATTCAGGTTATTTTAAATTTTTTTCCTATTACACAAAGCTCATTGATGAACTTTTTTTCACATCTTGGATTATTTCCTAGAAGCCTCTTACAAAATTTTTTTTTTTTTTTTGAGTTGGAGTCTCAGTCGCCCAGACTGGAGTGCAGTGGCTGCTCCCGGTCACCGCAGCCTCGACCTGCTGGGCTCCGGCGATCCTTCCTCCTCAGCCTTCCGAGTAGCTGGAATTATAGGCGTGCGCTACCATGCCTGGCTGATTTTTTTATTTATTGTAGAAATGAGGTCTCGCTGCCCAGGTGGGTCTTGAACCTGCGGGCTCTGGCAATCCACTCACCTCAGCCTCCCAAAGGCGTGGGATTACAGGCTGAGCCACCGAGCCTGCCTAAAAATTTTTATGCTACTATAATAACACAAATCCTGAAGTAGTCACTGCTGGTTATATTTCCCAGAGATAAACAAGATACTAGGTGTAAATAATCTCTACTCATGCGAGTTACACTAAGACTGACAATCCAAAATTGTGTATTTAAAGTACTTGGTTTTAAAGTATTATTATTTTCCTTTACATTGTAAGATTTGTTCGCAGATTAGGAATTAGAAAGGAAACAACAAAAAAATTCTCCTGGAACTAACTAGTAGCTATAGCAGGGTTGCAAGATATAAGGTTAATATACAAAAGTTAATCGCTTTCTTATATACCAGCAGTGAACAAGTGGAATTTGAAACTAAAAACACAATACTATTTAAATTAGTAATGAAATACACAGGTATAAATCTAATAAAACATGTACAGGATCTATGTAAGGAAAACTACAAAAACCTGATGAAAGAAATCAAGGAAGATGCAAATAAATGGAGAGGTAGATAGAGTCTTTCATGGATAGAAAGATTCAATATTGTTAAGACGCCAGTTCTTCCCAACATGATTTGTAGATTAAATGTAATCTCAATCAAGATCCCAGTAGGTTATTTTATGGCAATTGTCAAACTAATTCTAAAGTTTATATGAAGATTTAAAAGACCCAGAATAGTCAACACAATATTGAAAAAGAAGAACAAAGTTGTAAAACTGATATTTCCTGACTTCAAGACTTACCACAAAGCTCCAGTAATTAGGACAGTAAAGTATTGGTGAAAAGATAGACAAACAAATCAATGGAACATAGTAAAGAGCCCAGAAACAAACCCACATAAATATAGCCAACTAATTGTTGACAAAGAAGCAAAGGCAATATTATGGAGAAAAGATAACTCTTTTCAACAAGTGCTGGTGGAACAACTGAACATCCAATGCAAAAGCTAAATCTAGACACAGACCTTACACATGTCACAAAAATTAACTCAAAATGAATCACAGGCCTAAATATAAAACACAAAACTATAAAACTCCTAGAAGACAACATAGGAGAAAATCTAGATAGTCTTGGGTTTGGTGATTTTTAGGTACAGCACCAAAAGCATGCATGGCCCATGAATGAAATAATTGATAAACTAGACTTCATTAAAATAAAACATGTCAGCTCTGCAAAAGACGTTGTCAAGAGAATGAAAAGACAAGCCACAGACTGAGAGAAAATGTGTAAAAAGAGATGTTTGATAAAGGATTGTTATCCAAAATACACAAAGAATGCTTAAAACTCAAGGAAAAGAATACGATCTAATTAAAAAATGGGCCAAAGACCTTAACAATCCTCTCACCAACAAAGATACAAAGAAGGCAAATGATTAGCCAGGTGTGGTAGCACACGCCTGTAGTTCCAGCTACTTGGAAGACTGAGGTGGAAGGATTGCCAGAGCCCAGCAGATTGACACTGGGGTGGCCGTAAGCATGCCGTTACACTCCAGTCTGGGCGATGGACTGAGACTCCAACTCAAAGAAAAAAAAAAAAAAAGCAGAAGGCAAAACAAGCATATGAGAATATGCTGTACATCACATGCCATCCAGGAAGTCCAAATCCATAACTATGACCATATCAGATCAAAAACTGGTGAGGATATGGAACAACAAGAATTCTCACTTATTGCTAGTAGGAATATAAAATGGTATAGCCATTTAGGAAGATGATTTGACAGTTTCTTACAAAGTTACACTTACTCTTCTGTATGATTCAGAAATCATGCTCCTTAGTATGTACTCAAATGATCTGAAAATGTCCACATAAAAACTTGCACACATATGTTTATAATTGTTTTATTCATAATGGCCAAAGCTTGGGAGCAACCAAGATGTCCTTCATCAGGTAAATGGATAAATAAACCATGGTATATCCAGACAATGAAATATTATTCACTGCTAGAAAGAAATGCGCTATCTGTCATGAAAAGACATAGAGGAAATGCAAATACATATTAGTAAGCGAAAGAAGCCACTATGGAAAGGCTACATTCTACATGATTGCAGCTACATGCCATGCTGGGAAGGGTAAAACTATGGAGACAGCAGAATGATCAGTGGTTGCTAGAGGTTGGGGAGGAGGAAGAGATAAATAGGCAGAGATGGATGATTTTTAGGGCAATGAAGCTACTCTGTATGATACTATAATGCAGACACATGCCATTATATATTTGTCCAGATCCACAGAATGTACAACACCAAGAGTGAGCCCTAATGTAAACTATGAACTTTGGGCAGTACCAATGTATCCATGTAGACGGATCAATTGCAAGAAATGCTGATAATGAGAGAGATTGCATATGTGTGGGCAGAGGGTACACGAGAAACCGTCTGCTCAATTTTGCTGTGGACTTCAAACTGTTCTAAAAATAAAGTGCATTTTTTAAAAGATGAATTTAGCACCAACAGATGTATATAAAATAGTTGGAATTTTTGTTGTTGCTGTTCAAACCAGTCACATATGAAGGACTAGTTTTCTGTGGTTGTGTTTATTTTCTTGACATAGAACTTTTCAGAAACAGAGTCATAGAAGAAGATGGAGCTTGTTTAACCAAGACAAGTCAAGTTAAACAAGTAAGTATTCTTCATGGGCTATTTCTAAGTGCCTGCTACCATCTTTCTAGAAATTTTGCAGAAACATGGTCCAAAGGATCTCATTTATAGGAAAAAGTATTCCATTGTTTCCAGACTGATAAAAGGCTACATTAACCACATAGAACTGTTGGTTAAAAAGAGGTCTCCCACGTATCTTTTTCAAATGTAGGCCCATGTGTGGAAACCTGAACATTTCAACAAAATGACCAAGATAATAAGGACATAACAGAAATTGGCACAAAGTAAAAAAGGCAAGTTGCTTCACATGAACACAGACTACCTACTGAGATACTTCTACTTGAAAAGTCTGATTGATAAGGGTGACTGAATTGCAGAACACTCTCATTTAGAGATAACTCTTATACCTTCAGCTGGTTTTCCTAAACTTCGATCATTAGACTATCACCTTCATGATTGTGCCCTGTTCTTGTACTATCTTTATTGTGGCTATTTTTCTTGCAACAGACTCATAATTTATTTGAATAAATTTAGCCTCATTCTAAGAGATGACATCTGTGAAATCATGGGATTATATGCTGATTATATATTTTTGTATGTGCATAAATGTTAAAACTAAAAAACAATATGAGTGTAATGCCAAACACGGTCTTTCACATTACCATGGGTATGCATGACACACCCGAGGAAGTACTCTGGCTTAAGGAAAACTCTTTTTTGGTCAAATACAGAATATATGTCTGTCTACAATCAAGAGTAAACATTTGAGGCTTGTTTTTCTGAACAGTCACATGGGTTGCCAATTAAACCAGATTTGAAGATATTTGAGTAAATGTCTAGAGGCTGATCTACAACAGGCTGTTCAGTTAGGGGTATTAGACACTAACTTGACTCTCTGATGTCATGACCCATTAAATGATGTCATGACTCTGAAGTCATGACCCACTGTGCTTTGCGTGGTATAATCCGGGCACCAGCTGAATATTGGTTCATGTGGATTTCTATTCCAACCCAGCATTGAATTGTTTGTCCCTGGGCTCCTTAAGCAACTTTCACTTCACTAACTAGCCGAACTGACTACTGTCCACTCCCCTTGGAAGCCCTGTTGACTGACGCCTACTGTACTCCATGTGGTCCCAGATAATAACCTATACTCCTGGGCACCTGAGCAGTCTTGGTCCCATCCATTGAGTTGTATCCCTCCTAGGAAACACTTGTGTTTGTCCCCAAGTCTCTTTATGGAAGTTATTCTTGTTAACAAAATTCGTGGCTCAACTAAATAAAATACAAACTGGGGATAAATATATATATATGTGCATATATATATATTTATATATATATGCACATATATATATGTGCATATACAAAAGAGTAGTTTCTATGACAGCTAAACTAACTTGATGAAAATACTCAGGTGAGTCCCTAAAAATTGCCATGTAGGTAGACAGCTATAGCTGGAGGATTCTGTACTCATGGCCTCTCAGGTGCCCTAAAATCCCCCTTTACTTCAAACAAATGGGAACTGGAAACTGCAGACAAGCAACATGGAAGCAGTTCATGCAATAAGACAGTGTGAAACTCTAAGCAGGTCACTCAGAGAAATGGCTTCATCCTACATCAAGGGATTGGTGAGTGAATGTATATATGTTGTTTTAAGCCAAAATGTTTAAAGTACATGTTATTTTTATTTTTAATCCTTTTTTTTAAATAGTAGAGACAGGGTCTCACTATGTTGCCCAGGCTGGTCTTTAACTCCTAGCCTCAAGTGCTCTTCCCACCTTGGCTTCCCAAAGTGCAGGGATTACAGGTGTGAAACATTGTGCCCAACATGTACATGTTATTTTTAAAAATGTGCTCCTGCTTTAGCCAACTTTTATAATTAACCGACTAACTACTGGTTCATTAGAGGTTTCCTTTAGGCATATAAAAAAGCTTTTTTCACTAAAAATTGCTGGGCCTGAAATATTGTTAGCTCTATGTGTCTTGGCCTTAGCCTGTCTCATGGAATGTGAGATCCCCAAGGACAGAGACTGTATCTCAGCCTTGTTTGCTGATTGCACAGAGCATAACGCCTTGTAACTACTGGTCAGTGTTCTTGGAACTGAACTACATTGCCTTTGTTCACATAAACTTGGATTTCTCCAAGTTAACCATAATTCCCACCTTGATCCTAAGTTATTTTTCCTTTTACCAAATAACTCAGTGTATTTGGGAGAGGAAATCCCTTTCATTGAACTCTTCTTTCTGTTGGGATTGGCCTGTCAGAGTAAAGTAGAAAAGGGGACTTCTGGCAGCCTGAGCATGACTGAGGTATGGCTTAGCCAATCAAGTACTTCATACTAGAATATTCCACAAATGCTATAGGATAGTGAAGTAATTCATCATGTATATTTAAAGTTGAATTTACCGATATTTTATGGTATTAGATACTATTTCTATTAACATTTTATGCTGAAATTACAGAATGATTCGTGAGTACTGAATTTTTGATTGCTTTTACACTTGCTGGGACACTATTAAACTTGATTTACGTTAATAGCACTGTAAGAAGATATTAACAATGAATTTCCAAAAGCACTTAGCATCTCATAATTGGAGTTAAATGACAAAAAAAATGAGGAGATAATAAAGTAAAGAGAGAAAAGGAGAGAGAAAGTTTTGACAATATTCTTTTTAACCTGTGGTTCTTAATAAGATTTTTGCAGGATTGTTTTAGGTTAGGAAAGAATCAAATCTCTGATCAGGAGAGATGATGCTGATTTATTAAAGGAGTTTTATAATATGGAATGGAGACCCAGCTCCAGGTAGAACATAGAACTTACTACTTAAAGGAGAGAAATTTTTTGATTTTCAGAGTAGGGAGGAAACTTCAATTACCAACTTTTTCTTCCTTCCATGGTGACTAGAGATAACCTAATTTTTTTTAAAGGAATTGATTTAGTCATAGCTGCTGGATTATAGAGAGTGAGACATTTAAAACAAAGACATCAAAGCTGAACCAATAACGATAACAACAATTATTATAGCACATTTTAGTGAGCCCTCATTATGTGTTGGCTGTATGTGAAGCAATTTACATATATAAGCTCATTTAATCTTCACAATATCCCTATGCATTAGGTACTCTTATTATTTCCATTTTAAAGCTGAGGAAAGTGAGAAATGGAGAAGGTGAGTAATTTTGGCAAGCAGTGGTATCAAGATTTGAACACAAACGTTCTGGCTTTTAAACAGGTACTTAGCCACTGTGCTTTCTAGAGCATGACAACTAAGTTATCAGGAATCTAGTTAATGACTTTCATGGGCTATGTGTGCTTTGGCCTACAAGGGTCCCTTTCTCCCTAAAACATTATTTAATCTCATATTTTATGACTGTGTTGGTGTAAAGATGAATAGTAGTAATATTAAGAATAATATTGATATTATATGTTAAGACATTTTCTTTGACCCAAAAGCTTACTTTTTAAATGACTTTAAAAGAAATTAAAATACTTTCATGGGCCCCTAAAAGTGTTGTGGGTCCGAGGCACTGAGTCTACTGTACCTGGTGGAGAACTCAGCCCTGGTTAGCATCACAGACAAAGACAAGACCAAAACCTGGGATCGGGTAGTCTCATTTCTGATTACAATGGGATCCAGAAAACTATGGTGATGGAATAAGTAGAAATAACGTGAGAAAAGAAACCAGGTGGTTTCCATCTCCCTTGTGTTTCTAGAAGACATCATGGCTTGGATCCTTGCCTATTCTTTTAGGATTATAACTCTAGAGTAATGTGGTCTTTATGGATTTTACCCCAATATACTTCTTTTTACTTAAAAAATGAAACTTTGATTAGAGATGGTCAGTGATGTCAGAGACAGGATCTGCTGTTCAGTTAGGATTCTGACCTGGGCTACTGTATGAAAAGTAATTTTCTAGAAACACAGAGAAAATCCAACCAAGCCCCCCTGTTCTCCCTGCTCATAGCAATAAAAACTGGGGTTTATGTCTTAGACAGAAATGATATTTATCTATTAAAATCTTTTCCCAACCCAGTGATGCTTAATCCATTTTCTTTGGAGCTAAAGAACTAGAGGTCACCCTGGGAAGGTGTTGAATCTCAAGTTTTGGCCTAGACTTGACTATATTTTGAATTAAAGAAATGAGGAAAAAAATCTATTTTTCGTTTTCAGTTTGCTACTCAGTCCCCAACCTGGATACAGGAGAACCTTATAACAACAAGACCATTTCAGGATTCATATGTTTTGATTTATGATAAAAATAATCTCAAGTAATCTCTGGTTGAATTGGATCACTTGCATGAAAGTCTCTCAGTGGCAGATATAACAGACTTAACGAGATTTACATGTAGACATTATCCGAAATTCCTCTTTTAAAGGCATGACTTAAAAAGGAATAGGAATGTATACTTTTAATAAGGAAGGAAAATGCTCCAAAAATCCAAGATAAAATATTTTCCTTGTAGTTTTTTTTTTTTTTTTTGGAGTTGGGGGTCTCTCACTCTGTCACCCAGGCTGGAGTGCAGTGGCACAATCACGGCTCACCACAACTTCCAACTCCTGGGCTCAGATGATTCTTTAGCTGGTACTACAGGCATATGCCACCATGCCCAGCTAATTTAAAATTTTTTTTTTTTTTGTAGAAATGAGGTCTCGCTATGTTGTCTAGACTGGTCTAGAGTTCCTGGGTTCAAGCAATCCTCCCACCTTGGCCTCCCAATATTCTGAGATTACAGGCATGAGTTACTGTGCCAAATTTTTCCTTGTAATTTTTAACTCATTTACAACCATGTGATTTTACCGACTGACTTCTTTAGATCACAAGACTCTTTTAAACCAGAGGACAGATAACCAAGCATACAGCATTTATAGACATCATTTGGGAATTGAGCATTATTTACCCTAAAAATGATCGAAAATGTGAATCTGGAATTCTGTTAAGATCAGAGCTAACAAAAGGCACAAAGTAAAAAGGGCTTGGTAACTGAGAAGCAAATGATAGATGATTGAATGGATAGACACATGAATAGATTAATGAATAGATAGAAAAACAGATAGATGGATAATACAGACGAATGAATTAATAGAGACACAAATGGATAGACAAGTAGATGACAGATATTAGAGAGATATTCATAGATCAATACATGGTTAGAAAATGGATAGTGAAATGCACATGGATGAATAGATGACTGGGAAGCAGAATAAATAGTTGATATATAAATGAACATAGCTAGATGAATGGATAGAAGCTGGAGATTGATGAATGTAAGGGTAAATTTGGAATGAAATTGTAGACAGATGCAAGGGTACAACAATATCATGACAGTACCCAACTGAAATGGAATACCAATGAAGATAATGACATTTCTCTTCAAGAAGCTATTTTGAATGGTTTAACTCTTTTGGGGGTGTATGGGCTGGAGGCAGGAAATTAGTCAGTCTCTAAGAGCCCTGAAGTTTCACAATAAGTGTCTCAATGGTATTAAAAAAATGCACAAGTGTGCCATGATCGGGCCACTTCTGTATGCTTCGTAATGCTCAGTGCTGGCCCACCTGGTTTCTTTGACATACATTAGAACAATGCACAGATGCAGGAAGCAGAGGATGAAAGTGGCTTCACTGGGCAGCCTTCACGCATCCTTGATGATACACAAAAGTCACCCTTTTTGCCTCTTCTTAATTCTGATATTCCTATGTCCCTTTGCTAGTGGAACTACTTGGGAAGGCCTGGTGCTGCAATTAATCCATGTCACAGGAAGATGTAGTATCGGCAGAATTTATGAGTGGGTTTGAGCTGCTGTGATGAGTAGGGGCACCTCAGCCTGTGTGATATAAATTCCTCTGCTAATTGGATTGCTGGAGCTAATCAGAAGCCAGAAAGGGAATAAAAAAAATCAGTGTTTCTGCTGCCGCTGCTGCAGCTGGCTGATAAAGCGGACAGCGCCTTTCAGGACAGGGGGCGTTGGAATTGAATCCTCATGTGGAGGTCTCACTCTAGATGGCTATCTCAAAGGTGACACATCCTTTCTGCCACCAGGCCAGGAGGAGATAGATATAGGGCCATGGGAGGAAGGGTGGAATGATCCCAAAGAGATTTTATTACCAAATTACAAAAACAGAGTGAGTGTGGAGAGATGAAAGGCGTGGAGACCACGATGGGGACAGGGGAACAACCATTCAATGGCCGGAAAGAGCTGGAAGGCGTTTCAGAAATGAGGTACCACTCCCCGGACACGTGAGTGTGCCCGCCATCACTGTGGGACTTCGGGAGTCCGAGGCCTGGTCTCCACAGCCAAGCAGAGCATGAGGGAGAAAGCCATTCATAGCTTGTCGTTTAGCTTAACACACTCTTGTGTTCTCTTTCCTGAAGATGAGAGAGTCAAGGGGAGGACACATTCCAAACCAGGGCAGGCGCAATTCAGGGAGCTTAGCTAACCGCTCAGATTGTAGGGCAGGTGAGGGGAAAAGACCAGATCTCTCACCTCATGGAAAACCATCGGGACACAGCAGCAGAGAGGGACCGGTCCATCTGCACTGTCTCTGTCTATGTTTTGAGAAGGGGGAGATAAAGCAAGTTTGTGTTCATTGTCCTGCAAACCTGTCCTGCCAAGGATCAGTAATAGTCTACTCCAGTGGAGAACGTGAAATGCGTCCAGCCAGGTCACACTGGGATTAGGTGCTGGTGGTCCTTGTCCCTACTTTGCTTGTCTAAGTCTACACCACTCCTCCAAGAGGCAAATGCACCCCTAATATTTGGCTTCACCAAGCTGAGTGCCCTTCAGTTCTCGTTAAATTCCACTCTTTGTGTCTCCCGTATTCATTTCTCTCTGCGATTACCACTTTGCCCGCATTTCTTCTGGAGCCCTCTCCATAGGCTCCAAAGCTCTGCCTCGGAGGTAAATCCTTAGCCTCGATGAGTAGGCAGCAAGCCCCTCTTGCACACAACAAAGATTTCTATTTTTTTTTTCCCTATCTTTTGGGCGACACGATAAAAAATAACCCTGTATTTATGCAAATTGCAAAGTAGCGTGTGATAATGAAAACAAAACAGTGCTGGCCCGCAGCCAAGACATGGCGCTGACGGGAGCTCCCGACCATTTGGCTCTTGATTCTTCGGGGAAGGCAGCTGTAGAGAAATGAGAATACAGAACCCCCTCCTCACACGCGCACGCCCCGGTTCGCACGCATTCCGGTACCCGTCACCTCGGAGCCAGCAAGACTTGGGATCCAAATGCGGTTCTGCCTCTTCCCCCGCCGTGGAGCTCTGCAGTGTCGTCCCCCACGAGCCTCCCTGCCCCCTGCTCCTGATTCCCTTTCAGGAATTTACAAACATTTTCCCCAGATCAATATCCGTATTGATTATTCATTGTGAGTGAGTCGTGTGTCTTTGGTGATCCAGCTTGCAGAGGTAGCAGCCAAAGGCTGCTGCAGGAAAAAAAAAAAAAAAATAACAGAAGGCGAGAGGGACCCAGCTCTTGCTGGGTCTGCGGCTGTCGGCAACACAGAAGGGAAGAAGAAAAGAGAAAAGCGCATCCAAACGAAGGCATGGACACGGGTGGAAGAGAGAGCAGGAGCAATGGCAAGAAAAGTGGAATGATGGCCGGACATCTGGTGGCAGGGATCTCCATGGCTTGGAGGAAACCCCCATCTTGGGTCTGCTGTTACGTGCCAGATGCAGTGGACATTCTCAGCCCTGGGAGTGGAAAGTGACTCACAGTTTTGGTATCTCCTACGTAAGAGCTTTGGGGGGATTCCTTGGCTTGCTGACAGGCAAGGAAGACAGCAGCCGCAGTGAGGTAAAGCCCGACTCCTTCCAACTGTCTTGCGGAGGATACACAGTCGTTTGGTTTGACTTGAACAGCTTGCCGCTCTCCGATGGCACGCGGAGGGAGAATAATTAAAAAGGCCAGCATCACTTACTAAGTGAGTAAACACAAAGCCTTTCCAATCGTGCTCTCCAGCTAATGAGAAGCTGTAATTTCTTATACTTCAAGGCAAAACAAGACAGTCATGGGCTCAGTGGAGGGTGTGTTTGTGTGGATATAGGGGTGGAGGATAGTGGTGGTGGTAGAGATAAATCGACTAATTGTTGGCAATGTTTAAAAAGGGATTACTGGAAAAGACAGTGAAATGATGACAGGAAAACATCTTGGATCAGAGCCAAAAAAAATCGAGGCAAATCAACTCTGCAGCCTGGAGAAAACACCCGTCCCTCGGATGGGAGGCTCCGATAGGATTGCCTGGTGTTCCTCAACCGAATGTGGAATATTGTGTGGGCACAAGGGGACAGGACCAGGGACCACCAGAGCACCAGAGGAAAGAGTCATGGCATGCCAGGGTTCACAGTTATGTCCTACATTTACCAAAAAAATAGATCTATATGAAACCAAAAAGCAGACCAAATCATGCCAAAACAATAAAAACCAACCTGTATCCTTTCCTTTTAATGGGAGGTATCTGCTCGCTCACAATTGCTTCAGCCTATTAAAAGCAACCCCCAAATGTGCCTTCTGACAGTAGGAGCTGCTGATTCTCTGTTTGTCTCCAGAAAGCTGCTGCAAGGTTTCAGAAATATGCTGGGAACAGGAGTTTGAGGAAATTCACTTTTCCATTGGCTGGGCTTCTGGCAAACGTGCCAGGCGAGATCGTCTTTGCCACTTGGACCGTCATGGGGGAGCCAGCCTGGGATTCCTCTTCTGTTGTCACCTAGTTGTGACTTGGTGAGTCCAAAATCAACCATGAATAGGACTCTTTTAATTCCATGTCCCAAACATACATGACAAAGTGGAGACCCTAAATAATAAAACGAGCTGGGATTTCTTTCCTCTGGGCATCCAGTTAACTGGGTTGTGTGGTTCTCTTTCACATGAGTGGAGTTGGGGCTTTTTTAGGATTTCTGAGACCGGAAGGTCAATATTGTATGATAGCCTGCTTCTAATTGGGGTTTTAATCTTCACATTGCTTTCTTATTTTAGGACTCCCCACTAACATTTCAAGTTTCCCAAGCAGGAGAAATAGCCCACAGAAGCAAGCGTTGGAGACCCAAAGAAGGAGGAATTGTCAGCTGCAGATGACTCGGGCACCTTCCATTGCATGTGCTTGGCATTCAGAGAACTGTGTCTGTTGTGTTTGTGTGTGCCTGTGATGGTATCATTTGGAACGTGTGCTTGCAAGTGTGTATCTGTGTGTCTCTCCGAGAGGAAGGGAGAGAGAGCGAAGTGGGAGCAGACGGAATGTTTGGGTATTTATGTAATTCATGCAGAGAATGTTCAGTGCTGTAAAGCAGACAGCCACCCATCCCTGGACTCTGCGGCTCTGGAGGGCCTGTACAGACCTGATCTGAATGTTAAATGCAGGAGACGAAATTAGCATACTAACCAAGGATGTCAACCCCTCCTGCAATCAGTAAATGGCCGTCTCCTCTCTCTAAAGCCGGCAAAGCCATGCGCGCCAGCCACTTAACTATGTCCTCTGTCAGGTCCTTTTTTGTGTTTGTTTTTTTGTTTTTGTTTTGTGATAAAAGACTGGAAATTCATTAATGAGGAGGGACGGAAAGGCTTCAAGGGGGCTGTAATGAAAACAAATGATCCTCTTTAAACCTCATGACGGCCAAAGCCGGGCGGGCGGGCTGCTTTCTGTTCTGGGGCTGGGGAATAGGAAATTCCACAGACAACAGACCACTTGACGAGAGCCAAAGAATGCATTGCTTGGGAATATTTCTTCTGTGTGGCACACACCAGTCATGAGCGGTATGTCTGTGTTAATAATACTTAGAATAAGCTTTATCTTCCTAAATCTGCAGGAGAAGTGTGGTCTACCAGATGTCTTTCCCTTCAGCCAAAAGTTATCAAGGTTTCTTGACCCTGTGAGAGTAAGAGCCTTCTGAACTCTTTTGGCCAACTGCCTTCACTGTTGAAGTAATACACATTTTTTCTTTGGGCTATGCATTAGGCCTTGTCAGAGTTAGTAGTTGCACTTATTTCATCTCTATCAGACAAAGAAGCACACAAAGGAAAATACTGACTTCTACTTCCAGAGAACCCCATTCTAAGGTAGACAGAATGCTGTCTAATAGCTGATGAACAGGCACATCAACCTAAGTATTTGAACTGGGCAAAGTTTACTTTCTTTTCCTTTATTTTAACCACTCTAATCTCAGAAACAAGCTTCTTCTCTCCTATTGTACTTTACTGGTTTGGCTTTAAACCAGGGGTCATACACTCTGAAACTTCCAGTGACCTGTGGATACCAGCCTGAGGAGGCAACAAGGAAGAGTGGAGCTTGGGGGAAAATGGAATGTGGTCTTTGGGGAAAATAAAAGCCCTGCCTTGTATTGCTTGATCTTGATCTTCCAATGTTCCAGGAGATAGTAGAGATTAATATATTTTTATTGGTCATTTAAAAAAAAAATCTATGGGTTAAGTAAAACATATTTGCAAAGAAAGTCTTGCTCTATAACCTGTTTGCAATTTTTGTTATTTTATTTTGTATTAATTAAAAATATAGATATTAGTGACAGCATGGCAAGCATCAAGGGAGCATGTGTTTTGTTGGAATAGGAAGAAATGCTAATTTAAAACAATAAAGAGAGGAAGGAAATGGTTGTCTATGGGTCCACTTGCTCTGTGGCCGCTGTCAGTCTAACAGGCATGGTATACCACCATCTTTCTTCAAGAGAGTGATCACAAAGGTTTCTTTCCCAAAGGGTCATAACTGGGAAGATTAAATATCTAGAAAAAAATGTATTCACATATTTTTTTCATGGTTAACTCCACCCATTTTAAAAATAATTAGTGATTGGTGGTATTTTCACTTTTTTTCTTTTTAATTTTTAAAAAGTTTCTTCTAATCCATCCATAGAACTCTCCATCTCAAGTGGGCAAGAAAAAAAGATAGAAGTCCCCAGAAGAACGAGATCCTGCCTGTAGTTTAGAAGAAAGTTTTCCCATAGTGCCTGGGATAGCTTCAACAGGAGAAGGCACTTCAGCAAATGGCAAAGGCAGTGAGAAGGCTCCTCTTCTCACACAATGACATCTCACAATTGCACAGGGCTTTCCAATTCTCACTACAACCAGTGACACAGGTGAGATAGGTAGTGTTTAGCATACTTTACAGATGAGGATACTCAGGCTCACAGAAGGAGAACTTGCCCAAGGTTGAAAAGCGAATAAGAGGCAGTCACAGGTCCTCTGGGTCTTAATCTGGTGCCATTTTATTATTCTTCCTAGGTTCTCATCACAAGCATCATCCTCAGAAACCCTGACCCAAGGCTTCCTTGAGTCTTGCTCCTCTCTCACTTCCCCTCACTTCCTCACTGCGAGGTTTTTATCCTGGAGCCTGGTGTTTGGGGAAGTAAAAGCCCTGGTTGCCCCATTTTCCAGTGGTCATGCAATATGTCAAACTGGACATATTTTATATTTAAATAGATCTCTTATACTTCTTGGAGCACTGGAAGATCGGGCAACACAAGGCAGGGCTTTTATTTCCCCAAACACCAGGTAATCATCTTTGTAGTCACAGGCAATTTGAAAATGCTCCCTGTATCCCACCAGCAGTGAACAACCACTGCAAAGTTCCACGTTTTGATGGCAGAAACCCACCTTAACTTTCCATTCCCCTGTATATGCTTGTATCTCCTGCCTTCCTAGGAAAGTCAAGTTTACCCACAAGCTGTTTTTACTTCTTCTTCACCCCCTTTGCATCTCAACCTAGGGCAATGTGCATTCATTACTTCCTCCCTATTAAACTGCTCCAGGTCATTAACAACCAATTACATTATGTTTCCTTCCCTGCATCACTGGACTCCATGACCACTCTCTTCTCCATGAAACTCTTCTTCTCTGTCATATCTGACATTATCCTATTCCACCTTCATTTCTGGCTACTTCCTCTCAGACTTTCATTTCAGGCTTATCATCCTTGTTGACCCCTTAAATATTAGTGTTTCTGAAGAGGATTTCTGGGGCTTTCGTCCATTCTCAACTGTACACACTTTGCTTTAAGTAATATAAGCACATGGCTCCAATGATCATCTACAAACTGATTAAATTACCACCTCCATCCCAAACCACTCTCCTGAACTCAGCTCCAGCCATCTGACTACCTGCTGCCATCTCCTTGGGATGGCCCATGGGACCTCCAATTCAGCACACCCCAATCATCCCCAAACTTGAATCCCTCTTCCCTCTTCCAACTGCTCTTCAAATCCCTCCAATTCTACTTTCGTAATCCCTCTCCACCCTCTGTCTTTTACCACATTCCTGCTGCTCCTCTCTTGGTTTATTTCCCTGATGGCTTTTCCAACAGCCTAACTATTTTCTTCATCCTCAGGCGTGCCTGGTCCAAATGGATTCACTGTATTGTCCTATTTCTCATTGATCTATAGAAAGGGCTAATATGATTATTTTGCTCACCTCTGTGAGACCCTTCAGAGGATGCCAACTTCCTACTTACCTTCGAGGCTGCTCATGGTCTGGGTGTTGCCTTCTCTCTTGTAACTCTTCCATGTCCCACTCTATGCTCTAGAATGTCCCATAACTCTTTCATGCTTCTAGAGTTTCATATGATGTTCCCACTTCCTGGAATGTTCAACTCTTCTTGCTTCATTTGGCCAACTCCTCCTCTTTCAAGACTATTCCAGCAAGAAGCAAATAATCTACCCCCCACCACCCCAAAGCCTCCCATGGGTTATGTGCTGCTACAAGTTCCCGTCCCTACTTCCCTCTTTCATATCATTTACTCCACTTTACAATGACCAAGTTTTCCCATTTGACCAGAGGCAGAGACTGTGCCTTTTATCCCTGTGTTCCCAGCACTCAGCACAGGACCTGACATAAATTGGGTGCTTAATAAATTAATATTACTATTTTTATTCTGAGTAACATAAATACTATTTTTCCAGCTGTAAGATTACAGGCCTCAAAAATAATCAAGTTGAGGGAAATACAGCAACCATTTCCCATAGAGAAAAAAGGATTTCCTATTGTGCAATTCTCACCTACATCAGTTTTTTGACTTCTGTCAGGCGAGAGACAAGCACTAGGGTGGTCTTTAGGTGTTTGCTGATGTGGTAGAAACTTTGGAGTTAATTAGAAGCTCTGGCTAAAGCTGAACTTCCTTTGCAGAGTTCCTGGGAGGAAACACTAAATTAACAGTTCAAGGTTACTATTAGAAAAATGGCCTGTTTCCCTTAGGTTATGCCTCTGAGAGCTTGTTCTTCTCCCTGCTATTTCTAAGATGTTTCCACTTTCCTTTTGACTCAGGTACCTTTGCCACCCTGAGCCTCGTCATTTCAACAAAGGTGAAAGCTCTTAAGGTCAGGGACTGCTTCTTTGCCTATCTTCCAGCAGCAGTGGATTCCGGGGCACTCAATTAGTATGTGGTTCAATTGAATAGTGAGAAAATCTGCTCATGATAGAATGGGCAATGAGGATGGTTTTGTAAGTTCCCATTTTCTATGAAGCAGAAAATGGCATGAGATCAGTAGCACCATATCTTCTGGGAGGCTCCAAGAAATATGTCAAGACTATTGGGAATTAGTAAGTTTGGAAATACATCTATTCTTGTTATTTGCAGTTATGTTCTATGAAGCCACCACAGACACCGGATTAGTGAATATGGAACCATTGCTCCTAGGGGAAATAGAGGGTTAGGTTCCTCTAAGCCTCTGGTCACAACATTTTCGTTAACTGATCAATACATAGCTTTGCTTTCTGTGTGTTTCTGTTCAAGGTCACCTTATAAAATATATACATTGTTGCTTTATTTACGTTGGCCAACAGCACTATAATGTATGCCTGAATGAAGCTTATTTAACACACATGTTTTCTTTGTAAGGCGCTTCACAGCCTTTACACTTAGGAACACTAGATAGTACTTTGGCACTATGCTTGCCTGGCATTTTGAACATCAAAATCACCAACTAAAAGCACAAAATATGAAAAGCGTGGCACTGTGAAAATAACATTTGTTTACAGTATGAGAGATAAGACAAGAAGGCAGAGCCTTATTCAACCTCAGCTGGGAACATGCATGTTGTGTGACTCCATGTTTTCACCTCTCTGCTCGTATCTTTGAAAAACCATGAAAATGCTGTAAGTATTGATTTTGGAGTTACAATGAAATTTCAGTGAGTAGGTGAATTTGCAAATGCAGAGTCTATGAATAATGAGGATAAACTATGAGTAATGAGGTAATGTATACTAACATAATATATTGATGAAAGAGTAGAGCTTCTGCTTATTTTCAAATAGAGCAGAGGGTAACTTTGCTCACAGGACAATTCTGACTTTGAAGTCCATTCTTTCATTTGTACAAATTGTCCACTTTCTGGCAAAAGATTACCTTCACTTTCTGAGAACTCTTTACATAGCTAAAGATAGCCACTCACTAGAAGCTATCTGATTGCTGGGGTGGATAGTGCATTTTTCTCCAAGAAAGAAAACTGGCTTGCTGCCATGAGAAGGCAAGACTGGACAATCAGTAAGACTCCACTGCAAGCTGAAGAAGCCTCCTGCTGGCAGCCCCATAGCATTTATGATTCAAAGGTGACCTTGGGAAAATCACAGATGACTCGTGTTAGGCATCTGGGCTTATATCCAGAGGATTATACACGATAATCTTGCAAAGTTGTTCTTTTGAGTGAAACCTTGCCCTTTTTAAATCATATCATCACTCATATTTCATATAGCAACTAACTGTTCAGAAACTCACTTTTGCCCTTGCTTATTGTGTTCCATCTTGTTGTAAAGAATGAATGCAGAACTCTAAAACATGGTGCTACCCTTTTCGGACAAACCCAAGGCACAGAGGCCCTTGTGTTTCAGAAGCCAAGAAAGGGGTTGATTAGGAGTTTAGAGTGGACAAAATGGGGAATCTTGGTAAGATTCACATACTAAGAGTTATCAAGGGAGGCTTGGGACCTTCTGACTATGTCTCATTAGAAGTGTATTTGGAGTCACTTCCAGCAGAATTGGAATCTCCGCTCTACATTTATTAGCACTATGATTTCAACAAAGTTGAGAGGCCTCTTTGAGAACTGTTCCCTTTTCCATTAAAGGGAACCATAATACCAACCTTTTGGAATGACTGTGAGGATTAAATGAGATATTCAAGGTCAAATGCTGAGCTCTGAGTCTAGCAGAAAATACTATGAAAATGGCAGTTGATAGTTGTTGCTTTTGTTAGAATTTTTTAGATTCTTAACTAGCTGTGACATGCATAGTTATGGAAACTTTGAAGATTGGAGTTGAAGAATCTTGTTTTACAGAGGAGAAAATGGGCTGAGTGGGATACAACTAGCGCAGCGTCATGTAGGTAGTTAGGGCAGGATCAAAAGGAGAAAAGTAAAGACCTGTGTGCCCAGATTTCCCTTCTAGATCCTCCTTCCACAACTATTAACTGTCTGCCACCCCCAGGCCCCATTGCTCTGTGAGTTACTATCTCTGGCAGAAAGACTTGGTACTAATAGCATCAGCCAAGTAGAATTTTTTAGAGCAGGAACCATCCAGTGTGATTTTTTTTCCATGTTTCTTGACTATACATATAAATAGCTATGAGCAGATAATATTCACAGCATATTAATGCAAGACAAAGCAAAAAAGGATCACAGAAACTACAGAAGGAAGGCTCTTTTTAAAAGGGATCAATTATTCCTGCCCTTCTCTGTAGCAATTTGCAAGACGCTCCCTTGGAAAAGCCCACAGGGAAATGCCGCTGGATACATAAACCCCAAAGCTTATAACTGATCATGCAATAACGGGACAAGAGAGCTTTGCCGGACAAACTGGATGAGGCTGGCTAATTTCCACCAAGCCTGTCTTACTGAGTGGAGTACAGGCTTAATGTGGGCTGTTCCAAGGTGCCAGCAGCCTTGCTGTGAGGGTGAAGGTGTGGGGTGGGGTGTCACATAGAGCAGTTCTGGGGGAGCCCTTGTAGGAACTGGGCAGTGCCATGGAATAATGGATCATGAGGCATTCAGGCAAGACGCTATATCCAGAAAGACAGCAGCAATTGCGAGACAAATCGTGATGTATTTAGTGAATCCTGACAGTGAAGTGGAGGTCAGAGGCTGGAGTGTGTGGTCCTATGGGAAGGAGTGTATTATGTGGAGTTCAGTTAAGGGAGCCGAATGCTCCATATAGCAGTAGAAGCACCAAGGTTAGAGGTGGTGTCATAACTGAGGCTGGACCCACCACTGTTCAACTGAGTTGGGTTATACATGCGGGTATCAAGATTTAGAAGTGGTTGGGCAGACCTAGTGGGATGGGTGTACCCTCATCTGCTTCTTTCCACGAGAGAGAAATCTTTGCTATCAATTGCTCATGCCTGAGCAAAGTCACTAGCTCAGTGTCTTTTCTTAGTGGGTATTGGAAGGTCTGGGAGGCCATAGACAGGGCCTTTTATTTCTCCATGGCTGTGTCTTACTCTCTATTCTTCACCCATTTCTGTCCTCCTTCTACTCAGACCTAATTGAACTGATGATCCACACAAGCTGATATAAGATGTAACTTCATCAGAAACTCCTCCTTGTGAAAGATCTGTAACTATATTTAATCTGCCAAGGTAATAGGTTTAAGTGAAACACAACTGACATCTCCAACCCACCAAGCTATTATATTTGCATTTCATATCGAACATGCCTGTAATATTCTCTTTGGTAGATGGAACTGACATTTCCGTATGATGGTAAATGCTAAATTTTGAATAGTCTTCATCAGGGTTTTGCTTCAGTGATTTCACCATCCTCTAGGCATAGAAAAATACCACAACAAATATATGTGTGTCCAAGTGTGCTTTTTGTACAATCTGTTTAGAGGCCTAATTTGGATTTAAGCAACATCTCACTTATCCAGAATCTAACTAGTCAGCCACTACTTTATTTATCTGGAAATAATAATAATAGTCCTCTAAGAAGTCAGAAAAATTGTCATTGAAGTGACATCAGGGAAGTTCAGATACCACAGAGAACATCTTAAGTGTTCATTCTCAAATGGAATGTGAGGACCCTTTTAAATACCAGGTTTGAACGGTCCACTGATGGCCAGGAGCCCTTGGGGACAATCAAACCATCCAAGTCTGCCCTCTTCTGAGAGAAAAAGTTGAGAAAGCAGGATATGAGCTCGTAGATCTTTTTTAGTGTGGGATTCTCAGGAAGGCTACTTTGGGTTGTCGGCCTCTATGGGATGGGAGGTGGCAGCATTGGTCCAATGAAAGTTGGTGCTTCAGGATCGAACATTCTTTTTGGTTTCCAGAGACTTCCTCTTATTTAATTGCTACTTCTTTAGAGGGTACATGAGAATATCTGAGTTGAGAAGTGGAAGACAAAGGGCTGAAGAAACCGAAAGAATTCCAGAAATGTTGCCTGCTTGTTATATCAGCAGAGCTTGAAAATTTAATAGCAGCATCCACAGGGATTCTCATGACCTTGGGCCTGGATGGAGAGCCATGGGGGAGACTTGCTATAGTATTTTTGAGTGGCAGATGAAAGTATATTCTAGAAAAGCATTCATTCTGAGGACAGGGTATGGTGTACAGGCTTGACTCAAGAAGAAGGATATAGCAATCAAAGAGGTGAGCAGATTTGGGGCATAGCATGCCTTTGACTGTGAAGATGATTCTTTTCTCTCTCATCATCCAAGTCAAATCCTAGGACACAGGACTGGGTACTGGTGATAAGTGGAAGACTCGAGAACTACTTTCACACAAAGCTTTTTGAGGAATGGGACATTGGGACCAGGGTAATTGATTTTGGCATGTAGCAGTTTTCAGGTGGTGGCAATACCAAGGATGGAAATGGCAAAGGAGAATTGTGGGAATTTCAACCTGGAGCAGACATCTCTGCTCATGGCCTTGTCAGCCCCAGCTCCAGCAGACTCCCTTAGTGTCTGGCACAGTGACATGTACTTTCACCAGCTTTGGCAGCAGGGAGAAGCTGGCAGACAGTGATGCCACCAGCTTGGGGAAGGTTTGGAGGCACTGCTTTTTTCATGGACGGCACTCATGAGCCCCTCCAGCAGCCATGACAGTAGAAGAAAGAGACACATTGACTAATATGAATGCATGGCAGAGGACTTAGAGATCAGAGGGGGCTGAGAAGACTGGTGTGAGTACATATGACATCCTCTGCCCTGGCTTTTTCTTCAGAGTACCTGGGGAAGATATTGAGTGAGAATGGAGGTTCCACAGATGCAGGTGGAGGTCAAAGTTAACGACATTAGCAGGATCCAGTGCTACACTATTGGGACCTGGAGGAATTGGTGATTTCAGCAACCTATTCTTGGAAACCAGTGAAGAAAGGGTAACTGTCAGGAGCAAGGCACTGTGGATGGTCAAACCCTACTCAATGGGCAGGATAACTGACCTAGAAGCTTCTGTCTCCGTTTCCCCCGTAGTTCATAGCAGTTGCCACATTGTCCTCTGATTGTTGACTTACTCATCTGTCTCCTCTTGCAACTAAAACCTCCTTGAGGAAAGGGACTATATTTTACTTATCAACATATACCCCTTCTCAACATGGTATCAGGCAAACAACGGACACTCAGCCCAGATATGTAGGATGAACAGATAAATAGATGAATAAAACAAGAGAAGTCACAATGAGATGTTCTCAAATGACACGAGGTTATGTAAATAAATGAGGATGTGTCCAAGGTCATTGCCCAGAAGGAAGCAGAGACCTGTTCATAGGTCTACAGAGACTGGGGAGGGGGGGTAGGAGGAATCTGTACTCTTCAGAGCTGACCTCTACCTGGGTCCTTTCAAAATCCCTGAAACCTCACCAGATTGTCACCTCTAGTGATGATCTAGGTGTTCCTGAGGTGGGCAGAGAGGGTGGCAGGGTCATGCCTCAACTACTTTAAGCTTTTGGTAAATGAAGAAGTAAAAGGCAAGAATAAGAGTCTTAGAGGGTGAGAAGAGATAGCAGATGAATTTGTCTTTGTAGGACCATGGACTTGAAGAGAGTTGGATATTTGAACTTGGACCATGATTGGATATACTTCAGCAGGGTGTGGGCCTCAGGCAGCAGTGGAATGGCAGAGACTGCATCACAGCACAGAGGTGATTCCTCTGTCTCCTTCTCCTAGGATGTGGCAAGAAAGTCCACCCCGTGAGCAGTCCAAGAGTTTCAGCCAAGGTTCCTTGGTAATACTCCCATTAAGGGCGATACTTTCAATAAGCTTCACCAGATGACAGAGTGGTCATTTGTCTCTACAGTCCAAGCTCCAAAGTTGTCACATTCTTACAGATAGCTGATGAGGCCGAAGTAAAGCATTCTGAATACTAAGCCCAACTGGCACTTTCTGGTGGGTTCTGGGGGCTGATTTTCTCTTCATGGCTGAGACTTGGGAAAATGAGGCTTAGCCAAAAAAGGGCTCCTAAGTCACAGACCTGTGAAGTCTGTGTTCCTGTCCATATTTAGCGCTATGAACACAGGGCTCAGGACCAGAAGTCTGAGGGTAAATGGATCAGGAATACAGAACCCTGCTGACTGGATCCCTAAGCAGCTAGTGGGGTCACTGCCCATTGAACCCTGAGGTACTGGGCAGACTAGGCTTTTGGAAGTGGCTTGATTATGCCTCTTATGGCGTGGGTCTTTTCCAGTTGAACTTATCTCTTGATTAATCTTTATTTGCTGTTAATACCAGCTTACTTTTAACAACGCGTTTTTTTTTTCTAAATGCTTGTATCTTAAAACAAGCCTATATATTCTTTAGGTATGATGTTCAAAAGAAGCAACTTGAGGTATACTTTCTCACTCATAAAACTTGCAACTAATTTCAGTTTCCAAAAAATCAAGCTTTATAAAAACTAATAACTGTAAAATGATCCCCCCCTTTTTTAAGAATCAGGGTCTTACTCTGTTGCCTAGGCTGGAGTGTGATGGTGAGATTATAGTTTACTGTAGTCTCAAGCTACGGGGCTCAAGTGATCCTCCTGCATCTGCCTCCTGAGTAGCTAGGACTATAGGTGTGTGCCACCACACCTATAACCAGTGCCTGGTTACTTTTTAAATAAAAAATTTTTTTTTTGTAGAGGTGAGGTCTTGTTATGTTGCCCAGGCTGGTCTCAAACTCTTGAACTCAACCAATCCTCCCACCTTGGTGGCCCAAACACAGGGATTACTGGTGTGTCACCACACCCAGTCTCTTTGTTCTTGATTGGTTGAGAAACTGAGGGTTGTAGAAATTTCATAAGATAATACTTAGTGTCTTCAGGGGAAGACATATCTCTTTATATTCCTTGATATATATTTGTCTCACATTTTTCAGGCACAAAATGCCAGTATATGCATTTAAGTATATCTGTGTATATACATGTGTATATGTGCATGTGTGTTTGTGTGTATGTGTACTGTGTAAATAATGTGCCTCTGTGTATACATGCCTGCATTTGGAATGTGTGTGGATGTGTGTGTTATGGTTCAATAGAGGCTATAATAGCTGTCTTTACTATGTGCTGAGTGTGCACTAGAATGGTGTGTCTGCTTATCTGGACTACATAAATGAGGCCAAAGATGCTGCATTTCATCCTTATGTTGAAATGAAGTTAGATTTTTTAAATAGAAGAACATGTTTTTATTCTAAAAGATGGAGTATGATGGTACTTTAAAAATAATTCAAGTCATTTAAATTGAAGGCCCCGAAAAAAAGTTCAATCTATGATCCAAATCCTTCTCTGGCTCAGAGCCCAAAGCGTTTTCATTAGTTTGAGAATTGCATACAATTTAATTCACTCTAAGCTTTTGTTGCCTATTATTTTGTTCTTCAGAAACAAGCTAACAAGTGTTGATGGCCATGTTGGCTTCCATAATAGTCTCTTTTCCTTGAATGATGTATTTCAGTTGCAGTATTGCCTTTTAAAGGTGGTACTGTGCTTGCAGACATTTTTTCAGTGAATGTATGGGGAGTGCTGATATTTTCCTTAATGGGTTTTGCTACTACAGTTAGTAACTTGTTTGAAGAAAAAGTCTTAAACTTTGTTTTCTTTGAGGTCATTTGCAAAAAAAAAGGCTATTACAAGAATTCTCTGTCTACCTTTTTTTACTATTATTAAAGGAAATTTCATCCAACGATATTAAGATTTCTTTAGGATTTAAAAATTAATTAAAATTTTCTTGTGGTTTATTCAATACATAGCACTGACATGGGCAAGATACTTGATTAGGCACTTTACATTCACAGAAAATCCTTATGACCAATACTGCTCAAATTCTTTGGAAATAAGGAGATGCAAATTAAAACCACAAGGAGAGACCACTTCCACACCCACCAACTTGGCAAATACTGAAGTCTAACAATAAAAATTGTTGACATGAGTGTAACAGAATGATTGGAACTTCCTACACTGAAAGTACTAGTTGGCACATACTTCAGTGTTGCCTGTATTTGAAGCAGAAAGTACTTTTCAAACCATGTCCTAATTTTATTTTCTTTCAATGAAGAGAGGTGTACTTTCTCCCCACAAGTCTGTGATATGGTCATGTTACAGCCACTTATCCTTTCATGTACAAACAGTAATGTATCACTTGAGTACTAATACATTAAAAAATAGCTGCATATCGTGATATAATGTACCAAGCATGTTGCTTGTACACACTTGGTGCTCAATGAACACTAAGCTGACATAAGCATATCTGTCATACAATAAAAAAAATTCTGAAATAAAATATCATTATAAATGCTACACATTCTAACTGTCCAGTTTTGTGTGTGTGTGTCTATTTTTTACTGTGGTAACATTTATGCAACATAAAATTTGCCATTCTAGCCATTTTTAAGTGTACAATTCAGTGGCTTTAATTCTAGTTTTAGCCCTCATTTTAATGTCTTTATTTGTTAGAATCAACTTTTATATTTTAAATTTCTTATTTTTTCTTCCTCCTATATAGCTTTTCCTTATTTCTACACTTTGTCTTTTGCTATCTTTGACACAGCAAAAGACAAAGATAATCCATGTCATAGGCGTCATGTGGATTATCACGTTTGGGGAGTCAGAGATTTTTGTGTCAAAAGACTGTCTTTCCTTCTTCAATTCAATTTACAGTTGTCTAGTAACAGAAACTGCTACATTGAACTATGGACAGTTAAAACTAAAAATAAATCCATTCTTACTAGGAATAATGTAGGTTCTTGGTTCAGGATCCTCTGGGACCCATCACAGATAATCTAAAGTACCAAAAATTATGAGCCCAATGTCTTTGTGGAAGAACTTAGAATATTAACACACCAGTTGTGTATAATTCCCAAGTTGGTCTCTCTTGCCAAATAGTGAATAATTAAGCTTTGGCTATCATCACACTGCAAGTGTGATCAAACAATAATGGTGATGATAACAATAGTGAACACTGAGAACAGCTAGGCGCCAAGCATAGCTCTGAGTCTGTTATGTGTATTACCTTATTTGATCATCATAATAATCATAAGGCAGCCGGGCTCGGTGGCTCAGCCTGTAATCCCGCGCCTTTGGGAGGCTGAGGTGAGTGGATTGCCTGAGCCTGCGGGTTTGAGGCCCGCTTGGGCAGCGAGACCTCATCTCTACAATAAATCAAAAAATCAGCCGGGCGTGGTAGCGCTTGCCTGTAATTCCGGCTACTTGGAAGGCTGAGGTGGAAGGATCGCCGGAGCCCAGCAGGAGAGGCTGCGGTGGCCGGGAACGACGAGTCTGGGCGACCGAGTGAGATTCATATACACAATGATTACCCTGTTTTATAGATGAGAAAACTGAGGCTCAGAGAAGTAAATAACGTGTTCAAGATTAGAGCATTTGAATCCAGGCAGGATAATTCCAGAGCCTTGCTCTTGGTCACAGCACTATGACTCTTGTGTAAGAATAGAACCCAGAAAAATGCTCTACTTTCACATTCTTTCTGGAAGCCTGGCTACTCTAAGTGAAGACACAAACATATACATGCACACATCTTTATTTTTGGTGGCTCAGTGAGGGGTGGGAAGGGAGCTAGGAGAATTGGCCCAGTCAGTTACAGGTGCTAAAAGAAAAACATTTAGAATAAATTATGGCAGTTTAGCTGGGAGATTATTTTTAGCTGCTGGGCAGGAAGAGATTGAGTATACAATATAGAGCCACTAAAGATTTTCTGCACAAAAGGGACATACTGAAAGCTATGCTTTTAGGGAAAGAAACTGCCATCCATGAGAATGAGGGTCTGGAAGGAGAAAAGACTTGAGGTAGAAAAGCCAGTTTGGAGGTATTTATAGGAACCCACAAGTCAGGTAGTGAGGGCTAGAACTGGGGACAGAGAGAGAGAGACTGGGAGAGACCCTGTAGAAGGAGAACAGACAGGGCAATGGGTATGCAAGTCTAACTGACTGCAAGGCTCCAACCTCAACGGCTGACAGAATATGGGGGTCTCGTGAAGACAAACAGGAAAGCTGGAAAGAGAATAGAATATGGGGGAAGGGGGATTGCAGGCTCAGCATATAAAGCTCTGGCAAGATGCACAAGGACACTGGAGTTGAAGTTTCAGAGGGAAGTCAGAGCTAGAGCCTAGATCCTCTACCAAGCATGGAGAGTTACAATCACAAAAAATAGATGAGAAAATGTGAAGTCAAAGCTGGAGTGATGAAGATGGACTCTTGGGGAACATCTGTATTGAGAGGCAGCAGGAAGAGCAGTCAGAAAAGATAAAGTCAGAAAGATAGTAAGAGATCTGAGGGCAGCATGACCAGGGAGGAGAAAATTTGGAGAATGTGGGAGGTGACCGAACAGATGAAAGGCCGTAGAGATAAGAACCAAGTGCAGGCATTGGGTTTGGCATAGAGACCCACGAGGAAGCAACTTCAGCTGAGAAGATAGGGAGAGCGGGGACTGGGACTGAGTGTTTGGTGAGAAAGAGGAAAGCAGCAAGTACAAACATATCTCTCACGTGGATTGATGAGGAAAGGAGCAATACATCAGGACAGTTAAAAGGGGTAGAAGGATCCAGAGAAAGTTTAGCACAAGAAAAAGGAACCAAGGTCAAGAGTTCAGTGGAGCAGAGAAAGAGAAAATGCATGAGAAAAAGACAACGAATGTGACCCAAGTAGGCTGGAAGTCCACAGAGAGTCAAAAGACAGGGGAGTCTGGACAGAATGACTTTCCTTTCTCCAGCGCTTAAAGAAAGGAGGATAGTGGAGGTTTCGTCAAAGATGAGTTGGTTGAGAAACTGAGGTATTGCTTCTGAAATCTCTGTCCTGTTTCATTGGTCTACATGCCTGTTCTTGTACTAAAACCAGGCTGTTTTGATTATTGCAGCTTTAGAATAATGTTTAAAGTCTGGAAGTGTGATACCTCCTGCTTTTTTTTTTTTTTTGCTGAGGATTGTCTTGGCGATTCATGGTCATTTATGTTTCCATATGAATTCCTGTCATTTCCAGGTCTGAGAAGAATGCTGCTGTAATTTAATGGGTATTGCATTAAATCTATAGATTGCCTTGGGTAGGATGGACATCTTAATGATGTTGAGTCTTGCAATCCATGAGCATGGAATATTTTTCCATTTGTTTGTGCCATCTTTGATTGCTTTAAGCAGTGTTTTGTAATTTTCTTTGTAAAGGTTTTCACATCTCTGGTTAAGAAGATGCCAAGGTATTTCATTTTGTGTGTGTGTGGTTATTGTGAATGGGATTGTGCTTTTTATTTGGGTTTCTGTTTGTTTATTGTTGGTGTATAGAAATGTGACTGTCTTTTGCACATTTATTTTATACCCTGAGACTTTGCCAAAGTCCCATATCAGTGCAAGGATATTTTTGACAGATTCTCTTGGTTTTTTGAGGTATAGCATCATGTCATCTGCAAAGAGGGATAACTTGATTCCTAAAAGATCTAAAAATCAACCTTCCATACGACCCAGCTATCTCCCTACTGGGAATATACCCAGAGGAACTCAAATCACTCTATGAAAAGGATGGCTGCACACATATGTTTATTCCAGCATTGTTCACAATAGCAAGAACATGGAACCTACTGTGCTGCCCGTTGAAAGAAGACTGGATAAAAAAATGTACATATACACGATGGAATATTATGCAACCATAAAGAAGGACAAAATCATGAATTTCATAGCAACCTGGATGGACATAGAGTCTATAATACTGAGTGATCTATCACAGAAACAAAGAACTGAGAATCACATGTTCTCACTCATAAGCAGATCTTGAACAATTATCATAATACTATAAGAAAAAGGTTGACAGTAGTGGGAAACTGTCAGGGTGGGGGGAAATGCAGGATTGGCAGTAGTGGGAATCTATTGGAGAAGAGAGGGGCACATCTCATCAACAAGGGTACCTGCATAATGGACATTTGTATACCTAACCCTGTATTGTACCCCACATCTTTAAAATTAAAAAAAAGAAGAAAAAAAAGAAAGGAGGAGAGGATGAGGGAGGCTACAGATGCAGAGTGGGAGGTGAGGAGGACTTAGGGAACTCCTGAGGGGAGGTCATAGCCAGAAAAGAGCAAAAGTGTGGGCATTGTAGATGCCCGATGAAAGGAGAACAGGGCTGCAATAAACACCCTGAGAAGTGGAATCAATAGGAGACAGCAAAATGCATGGAGGAACAGTGAGAGTTGCCTGGTGTTGGGCAACACATACATGGTGGATCAGTTGGGTTGGCTCTATGACTTTATGCTGCACTGGGTGGACAAGGAACAGATACAGAAGGAGCAGAAGGTGGAAGGCATTTTGGTTTGGGAGTGAGAATATGAGACCAACAGAGGGACAGGGGTCAGGTTCACTAAAGGGCTGGCTAGAAATGCATGACGACTGAGAGAGGAAAAAAAATGCCTGGTTATAGCAACCTTGGAAGTGTCCTGCTAGATATCCCTTAAAGATTATCTGCTCTGGAAGCAGAGGCTATTGGCAGCTGTCTTTGCATCTTTGGCATCACCCAGTATTTGTTCCAGGCCATGCTGCTTCTAGGATGTATCAGCCAATGATTGAGCATGGCAGGGGTACCAGAATTGGCTATTCTCCTCTGCCCCCAACCTCCTACCATGGGACTCCTCTAACAGGCAGTGTTTTCTCAGGGACTTCTCATTGGCTTGGCTCAGATCTTTCTGTGAATTGCTCGTGGTCTGAGGAAATTCCTACCCCATTCTTCCTTTCCTCTTTCCTTTCACAGGTGTTAGAACTTCCTGACATGTGAAGCTCTCCATGCCTACTCCTGTTCCTTCTAGCATTTCCCCCAACACAGCTCTTGCCTGTCTAGTTCTGTCATGGCTTCTACTTTGTTGAATGTCCTGAATAGGCACACTTGGAACTGCTATTATTTGTGGAGAGCTTAATAACCAAAAGGTGTGGGCAGTGAGGTCTGATGACAAAGATGTGAGGCTGAAGTTCATGAGATTCTTTTGAAATAATTATAGATTCACAAATCTATAATTTGCAAACATAGTTGTAAAAATAGTACAGAACCACCTAGACCCTTCACCCAGCTTCCTCCAATGGTAACATCTTATAGAAGTAGGATACTAAAACTGAGAAATTAACATCAATAAAATATTGCTAAACACTTTATATGATTTTATTCAACCAGTTTCTTATTATGCTTCTGTCTCATACTGTTTTCATCTTCAAAAAGTCATGTAAGTAACAGTTTATTGTCAAGTCAGTCAGCTCTATAACCACAAAGTTTGTAAGAGGCATAAATAAAGCTGCAAGTGGAGGGACAAATAGAGAATAAGAAATTCTACTGAGGAGAGAGCTCCTCATCCAACCATTTATTCATCCATCCATTCATCCACCCACCCATCCATCCATCCATCCATCCATCCATCCATCCATCCATCCATCCATTATGTTTGCTAAGCCTTTCCTAAGTGTCAGAAACTGTACACTGAGTCTATGACATTGAGATCCTACATAAAAATGGTAGCAGCAGCAACCATACCTCTGTTTGGGCTCAGATGCAACGAGGAACCAGAATGTTTTGAGGGCAAAGAATATCCAGATCTGTCCTGTGATCATTTCCACACTGGCAGTAATTCAAACCATAGCAAACCATGCTCAACGGCTGGGATCATGCCTTTTTATGAGTCATTGTAAAGTGCCAAGTACATTGACATATACTTCATAAATGCTAAATAATAACAAGTCAGTGAACCTAGAAGTATTGGATTCAGTATTTGAAACATTAAATCCAAGTTATGCTGTTCTAGAAGCAAGGCAAACAAATAAATCAACCCCAAATCAAATAAAGCCCACATCTACCCCCAACCAGCAGTGGGTGTTGTCTGGAATGCTCTTTCTGGGTGAGTGGCTCTCTCATGAAGGGACACTTGTTAGTATTTTACCTGACAGATCACACACAATGCCTTGCCTGTGATTTGGGAGAAGAGTTTTATATCCAGTCCACAGTAGACAACAGCGACACTATATTCTTAAGGCTCCAATTCCCTTTATTTGATGCCAGAAAATAATATCTGCTGAAGCTCTGGAGAAGAGCAACAGTCACCCCACTGAGCAATTACACTGATCCTGGCGGGGAGTCTCCGTAGGCAGCACTAGGAGACACTGTTTGTATTTCAAAGCCAGGATTTAGTTTTCCTTTAAGACGTAAGTCTCTTTAGGGGTCCCTGTGATTCCTTGAGGGTTTAGGCACACAGTCTAGAAAGCCTGAAATGCCACATAATCCTGTATTGGCTACTGAATTGGACTCTAGCATGGTCTGAGTAGTTTTCTGATTCACAGCTCAGCGATCTGACCATGGTCTGGTGCTGTCTGATTTCAGGATCTCTGGATATCTGAATCCCTTCTCTCTAGGAGCCTGACATCTTGGCTCCACATACAAACATGATTTACCTGAACCCACATCCTCTTTGTCATTTCATAGTGATAACACCCTTGGGTGCAAGCCCAATCCTCCACAGCAAAAGACTGACAGCAAAGCTAATTGCAAATTAGGAGGCAATGACTATGGCATCTCAGGGAGTGACACAGACTGACACGATCATGTTTGAATACTGTCTAGGAGGAGATGCCATCCTCCAATGATCGTTTTCAAAAGAATTTTTCTCTCATTCAATTGCAGTCAATGGGAGCAGAGCCAAGGAGCCACTACACTAGATACCTAGAACTACCAATGAAGTGTTGAGCAGAGAACCATGCCAAAGAGGATGATGTAGAGTCAAGAATCAAAAGGCCAAACAGTCATCAGATGCTAACCTTGCTAAGTTTTTTATAAATACAAGATTTTTATAAACAAATACAATATAAATACAAGATTTCAGCCAGTTTCCGCCTGGCAGGTTCAGCTCATCCATTTCACAGAATTGAATGCACATGTGAATAGGACGATGCTTTTGATGGTTAGAACAGTGGTTCTCCAACATTACTGTGCTCCTGGGCAACTCGAGGAATCCATTAAAAGGGCAGATTTCTGCTCTATGAGATTCTGACTCGGTAGGTCTGGGATAAGGATGGGGAAGTTTTGTTTTTAGTGACAGCTCCAGTGATGGAAGCAGGTGAACTGTGCTTTGTACTTTGGAAATCATTGCTTTAACTCAATTTTTCTCAACCTTCACAAGGATGCAATGTTAAGGAGTTTAGGGAAATACCTTCCAAATAATTCAGCAAAAATTTCTTATTTTGCAGATGGGGAAATTGAGGGGTCAAGTAATTTTCTCAAGGTCACTCAGATAGTTAAAAGTGCAAACTTAGGACTAGAAGCAACGACTAGTCATAGTACCCTTTGCTTTCATTATACTGTTTCATTTGGTCAGTTTTCTCTCCTTCAAGTCCTCTTGGACATACACAAACATAAGTAGAAACTAGAAGGAATTTGGATTCTAATTACGTATATAATGTATTATAATTATAATGTAATGATAATAATTTTGGTAATTTTTATGTCCTCTGAAACAACCGGTGAGAACTTCAGTGTTGCCAAAACAAACATCAGAAAAAATAAGTTCAAAAAGAAGCTACACCTACCTTCTCCAAATCGATGATGAGGAAGATGACAGCAGGGACTCAGAGTTGTCCTTTGAGCAAGCACAATGTCTGGTTTCCCTGAATCACAACCTATAATAAAGCAAAAAGTAAATAATTTTATGAAAGTGTACATATTCCTGACACCGCATTAAAAGAATAGTAAGTGCTTTCCACAAGTCATTCTAGAGTCAAACCAGACTGGGGTGTCATAATGATGTCCATCATCTCTAGGTCAGTTCCTCACCTGACTTTGAGTGGTCATTGTTAGTTTAAGCTGAAGAATTCTGTGTCTCAGTAAATTCCAGATGTGTCTTGACCATGACCTTAGAAGATTAGCTCACAGGCTTGACTTTGAATTGTTAGAGGACCCCTCAGATATGGGCTGCCAGGCTCTGAGAACTTTGTACTCACTTGTTTTTTGGTTCCTCTCTTTCAAGAAGATAGTGAAAACCAAACAGGATTTCATTACAGATGAATGAGAAGTCAGCGAAGACATGCCAAGAATAGTAACTAGATGGTCATGATTTGAGAGGTTGTATTCACTGGTTGGTTGATTGAGTCATTCGTTCAAGAACTATTTAAGAAAACATTCTACACGCCACATAGTTATTCTGTTTAGTAAGATGCTAAGTTTTACCCAATGTGAAACTGATAGGTTGAAAGGAACGTACATATCCATCACTAGTGATAATAGTCATTGAGTAGAAAGGCCAAGGTCTAACAACCCTTGGTTTTGTAGAGGCAAGAGCACTCAACTGGGAATCAGGTGGCCTGGGTCAAGTTGGACTTCTCAACCTCAATACTTGATATTTGGGGCTGAACAATTCTTTATTGTGCCCTGTGCATTGTAGAATGCTTAGCAGCATCTCTACCCTCTACCCACTAGATGCTAGTAGCATCTCCCCATGCTCCGGTTATGCCAACCAAACATGTCTCCAGATGTTGCCAAATGTCTCTGGGTACAAAATTGTCCCTGGTTGAGAATCACTGGATCATAGTAATAGCTACTATTTTTGAGCACTTCTTAGGGGGCACTGTGCCAGGGCTTTGTATAAATCTTCATATTCAGTTTTGACACCAACTTTTCATGATAAGCATTACTATTTCCATTTTATACATGGCAAAACTAAGGTTCAGAGATATCAAGGAAACCATCCAATATTACACAAGTGATAAGTGTTGGAAGATATATGAACCCAGGATTATTTGACTTCAAGTCTTGTGTTTATTGTTTACCACTTTATTCTTTTGCTATGATATATTTTAAACATTCAGAAAAGCACAAAGGATAATCTAATAAACACTTCTGTATTTAACACCCCCAATTTAATGAATGCTAATCTTTCTGTCTTATTGCTTTGCATCTATTTTTTGGACAACAAGACTAGAGCTGGCTCTTCCTTTCGGTCTCTCTCAATCCTTTCCCTCTCACTTTCTTCCCCCAAATAACCATTCCCTGAAACTGGTGCCCTATCCTCCCTGGGAAAGATTGTCTACTTTTCTTACATGTATTTTCACAAATGATATTCAGCACTCTAAAAAATGTATATAAAGAGTACTTTGCAATTTGCTTTCTTTACTCAATATTAACTTTTTTCCTAACATTTGGTAATTAACTTTTGGAAATATAGTTCTAATTCTTTTAACTTAATTGCTATGTTGGACTAAATATACTGCAATTCAGTCATTACCCATTTTGTTGTCTCCACTGCTACAAATCACACTCAGAGAACACTGCTGTGTGTGTGTGTGCCTGTGCACATGTGTGAGCATTTCTCTAGGAAGTACAGTTAGACCTAGGATTCCTACATAGGGTAGCAGGGTGTGCACATCTCCAACTTTATTAGATATTGCTAAATTGCTCTCCAAAATGATTGCACTAAATTACACTCCCTCCAACACATTATAAGGGTGTTCATTTCTTCACATCTCTGCCAACGTTTGGTATTTTCAAACTTTATAATGTTTGCCAGTCTGATTGGGGTGAAATAGCATGTAATTATTATTTCAAAAGCCTGTATTCTTAACCACTACTCTTACTATCTACACTTCTTGAAACTGCAGTTTCATAAAATGGAGAAAATACTTCTGCCTATTTTCTTGGAGTAGTAATAAATTCTCCTAGTGTGATGTGTGAATGTATTTTGTAAATATGAAGTACCACTTTTGTACATTGCTGGTAGTGGGAGAGAAAATGTGCCGTTTCTACAGCAGGCAATTTGACAAAGTCTACTAAAATTTCAAATGGACATATGTTTTCTTTGAACTTAAAATATAATCTGAAAATTACAGTGAAAGTTGCAAAAATAGTGGAATTTCTGTACACTCGTATTTTCTAAATGTTAACATTTTATCACATTTGAATTATATATACACATATATACATATTGAATTATATATATACATGTGCATGCATGGCACACATATGATTTTTCCAATGAATCTACTTCTGAAGATTTTCCTAAAGACATTTTGTTATATAGACATGGAAAAATTGTCAAAATCAGGAGATTGTATTAATATAAAATTATTATCAAATCTACATATTTTATTCAAATTTATCCAAAAAATTTATTCAACTTTTTTCCTTTTCCAGGAGCCAATCTAAGATCATTTGTTATACTTAGTTATCATGTCTTTTTTTATCTTTTAATGTTTTAAAAGAATTCTTCAAATTTTTTTTCTTTCAGGACCGTAATGTTTTTGAAGTGCTGGTCAGTTTTTATGCAGTATATTCTTCATTTTTGGTTTGTCTAATGTTTCCTCATGATTAGGTTCAAGGTATGCATTTTTGGCAAAATAACACAGAAATGATGGGTGTATTGTATCTAGTTTGCCCCAACACTGGTGATGCTATTTTGATCACTTGATTATGGTGGTATTTGTTAAGTTTCTATTGTTCCTCTTTTAATTGGTAAGTATCTTTTGGGGAGATATTTTGAGACTTTGTAAATATCCTATTTATATCAGTATGAATTTAATGGGTTATATTGTGTTATATATGTTAACAAATCATTATTTTGATCCCCAGATCCCTTCATACTTGCCCAGAGGGAGATCCTTCAGGCTGACCTTTGTGTCTTTTGACATGTCCCCACTTTTCTTTGAACTCTTCTTTATTTTCTAGCACAAGAAGTTATCCCAACTTCTTTCTACGCCATCCCAGTTCCTATCCTGGAATCACTCATTTTTACCTGGAGAGTTGGTTCTTTTAAGTGGAGAATGGTATTTAGATACCAAGATCTGGGTGCAAGGTGCATTCTTTGTTATTGGTTCATCTAAGTTTTAACTTAGCAATTTCTCTAGAACAGATATACCCACATATTTGTTAAAAGATTTATGTGCAAGGTTGTTAACTGCAGCATTATATAGGATAGCAAAAGGTTAGACATAGCCTAGAGATCCATCAATATAGGACTGGTTAAATAAATTATTTAAATACATACAATGACCTACTAGGTATCCATAAAAGATTAAAGAATTATTTCAAAAACATACTGTTAAGTTAAAAAATTTTGTTAAATCAAAACTGTATGTCTGTACAAGCAGCCAACAAACACATGAAAAAATGCTCAGCCTCACTAATCACCAGAAAAATGCAAATCAAAACTACAACGAGATACCACCTAGTACCAATAAGGATGGCTATCATTAATAAGTCAAAGAACAACAGGTGCTATCGTGGCTGCAAATAAAAGGGGACCCTTCTACATACTGGTGGGAATGTAAACTAGTTCAAACTCTACAGAAGGCAGTGAGGCAATTTCTCAAAGAACTAAAAATTGAGCTTCCATATGATCCAGCAATCGCTCTCCTGGGAAGATACCCAGAGGAACATAAATTTCTCTACTAAAAAGACACATGCACATGCATGATTATCGCAGCGCTATTCACAATAGCAAAAACATGAAAGCAACCCAGATGCCCATCAAAAGTGAACTGGATAAAGAAAATATGGTACATATACACAATGGAATGTTATGTGGCCATAAAGAAGAGCAAAATTATGGCAGCAATTTGGATGCAGCAGACCATCATACTAAGTGAACTATCACAGAAACAAAGAACTGAATACCGCATGTTCTCACTCATAAGTGAACCCTGAACACTGCCCACACAGCACAAGGGTGAGATAGGCAGACACTGGACACTGCTGGGGAGTGGGGGCATGTGGCAATGCACTGGGTACCTGGTCTACTATCATGAGGAGAGAAGGTCAGCTATAAGCCCAAATTTCACCTGCATGCAGCCTACTTATGTAGTAAATCACCACTGGTAACCCACAACTCTAAAAAACCCAAGTCAAACCAAACCAAACCAAACTAAAACAAAACTGTATGTCTGGTGTGCTACTATTCATGTGTTACTAAAGAAAAAAAACATACAAATACATGTATATGTGTATGTTCTTTCTGAAATGTATAAAAGACCTCAGGAAAAATGTACAAGGAAACAAAAGTACTGATTGTTTTTGGGGAGGAGAGTATGGCAGCTTGGGGAACACAGGGAAGAGGAAGACTTTGATTATAAACTTTCCTCTATCATTTAAATTTGAGACCAATTGAAGTATTAAAAAACAAAATACAATAAAACATAAAATAAAATGTCATTTTAACCTAAGGCATTTTTACTAACTCAACTATCAGAAGAGAAAATCTGTTTTCTGAGAACAATTGGCTAGCTTAAAGTGTAACTGCAATTTGATTACTATGACTTTGTATAAATATACACAGTCTTGTGATTCTCTTATGACTTAATTTCTCTAGCTGTAATATGAGTATAATATACCTTAACCTATAAGCCATTGAAAATGAAATTAAAACGGAAATAATGAGCAAAGCAGTCTAAAAACACAAAGTGCCAGGCTACTCTGACTGTTAATTATGCCACATTTTCACATTTATGTGAATTTAATAAATATGTGTGAAAGAAAGAATGGATGGATGAACAAAGTTATCAGAGAAGGAACATGGGAGAAGAATTATGTTTAACTACTAGAGTTCCAGGAAAAAAAGCATAGACATAAATTTAAAGAGCAGTCTTAAGGTAGACAGATTATATTAATGCACTTTGTTATCCAATACTTCTTGTAAAAATTGTGATGCTTCAAGAAGGCAACACAATCTAGCAGTTGAGACCATGGGTTTTGGAGTTAGGGAACTCATCTTCATATTCTGGCCCTTCCCTGCTAGCTGTGTGATCTGGAATAGGTTATATAACCTCTGTGTGCTTCATTTTCCTCTCCTGTAAAATGAGACATCCTAGGATTGTTGCAAGGATTTCATGTAAAGCACTTAGGCCTCATGCTGACACATGGCATTCACTCAACAAATATAGGCTATAATTCTTATCATTAATTTTTAGAGCTAAAAATGTCTTTAGATATTATCTAATCCTTGCTTCTTATTTTCCAGATGATGAGCAGAGACAGATACAGAATTTGAGAACTCAAAATGGTTGCCCAAGGTCATTGTCAACCAGAAGAAGATTTTGACCCTAGAACACATGTGGTAGATTGTAAATGGGTACAAATTCCTTGCATCTCCTCTGTTCAAGAGGATGAGCCAATTTCTTTACTCCTTGAATGTGGTGGAAATGAGTTTCAGTGAGAGCTGAGCCTTGGTTGCAAGGGGTCTTAGGGCTTCTCCTCTTGCTCTTGGATGTCACTGCCTTGTGAAGAAGCTTGAACTAGTCTATGGGAAGATGAGAGACCATGTGGAATGGAGACAAGAAACCTCAGCAGAAGGCCACTCAGACCAATCAGTTGGCTGACTGCCAGACGTGTGATCAGGACCTCTAGGTCAGCCAGCCTCAACTGAACCACCAGCAAACCACAACAACTAACTGAGTTGGTCCATACCAGAAGAGCCCCCCTAGCTGTTCAGCCACCCACAAGAGGAAAACCAGGGTTCCCAAGGACAAGGAGGAAAATAATAAACAGCCCCCGGACATGGGTGTTATAGGAGCAACTTCATCTTCCAGCAGGAATTTCCCAAACCTGACCACTGCTAACAGAATAGAGGAAGCATGGCCATGGCACAGCCAATTTGGAAACAAACCACTTACTCTTTATGGCAAAGGGGCAAAATTTTTTAAGAGAAAGATCTAGTTGCTCTCCAATTCATCAAAGTGTGGCAGGGCAGTGATTACAAATGCAAATGTAAGCTTGAGGTCCTACAGTCAGAGACAGTGCTCATAGCCTGCACCCAGTAGGCAGTTGAGGCTGGGTTCTTTTCTGAATTCCAGTATTTTTATATACCTATTGTCACAAATTTTGCATTTTGGGGGGGAGTGGGGAATGTAACTCTACCAATTTTAAGGAATTAGTATATATTCGAGTAAGTCTCTTATAAACCTTCAAGTTGTGAACTTTCAAAGAAGCAGATGTACGTTTGCATGTTCAATCACATAAGTTAGTTCACATGTCTAGTGTATATTGTCGCGTGTGTGCATCCTCTTCAAGTGGTTGTGCTGTTGTGTACTTAACTGTACCAGCACTACATATTTGTTTCTTATGCATTATTTGTGTGAAAAGTATTATAAACTGATTATAGTACAGTACCATATATCCAGTTGTGTTAGTTGGGTACCTAAGCTAACTTGTTTGGAGTTGCAGATAGATTGGACTTATGAACGCTCTCAGCATGGAAATCGTTTGTATGTAGGGGACTTACTGTATCTACTCTTTCCTTTGAGATTCAAGAACCAAGTGAACAGGTATGAGCTGCCAGGCAACATGAGAGGTGTTAACATCTAGAATTTTCACAACATTTCTGTGAAGGAGTAATATTCATCAGCATGTCCCCATTTTACAGATGTGAAGACAGAATCCAAACACTCAAGGGGCTTGGCCATGATGACTTGGTTATTTAGAGGCAGAAAGGAGATTTGAAGCTAAGTATCTTGACCCGAATCCCAGTCTACTTTCACAATACCCCTGCAGTCAAGTGCAGGGTGGTGAAAAAGCAAAAAGCATAATTTGGGGTTTGATTATATTTTTGTGGGAGCCTCAGGAGCATGACATCATTTAAGAGGAAAAAATATTGGTGGCAAATGAGCCTGACTGGGATTAAGGGAAAGGGCACAAGGAGAAGGGAGTTCTGATCCATCTTTCTAGTTCATTGAGCACTTTACTGAATTACCATCTCTCCTTTTGGTTCTATGGAATACCCATTTCCTTTGTTACTCCATGTTGGGTCCAGGCACAGGGTCTTGGGGGTTGTCTTGCTTACACAGGTAACACATGGCTTCAATGTGACCACCCCCAATTGCTATAGGGCATCAAAGTTTTGATGAGGTTTGGGGAAGTGAGATTTGGCCATACGGAGTATTCTCTGGTGATGAGTAACCAGCTTCAGATCTGTATCTATCCAGCATCCCAGCCTTGAAAATGGGACATTCACTAAATCATGGGGCATTTTTATGTAAAGCTACAGGATGTCTTCCTTCCTGAGTCCTGACCACCTGCCTTGAGATCTCTGTATCCTGTGATCCCTCTGCCTGTCAAAGACTTTCGTCAGAGGGGTGGTCTAGCCTGGGGCAGCCTTGAGGGCTAGTGGGCTAGACCCTAGGAGCAAACCGAATTCAACGTGTAGTTTCTGAAAGACTCAGCATTACTATTTTCAATCATCTTTAAGGTGATTAATACATTTTTATTAAGTGAACTTTTCCATTATTCCCTCCCCCTAGAGTTTCATTTTTAGCTAAAGGGAAACAATTAAGGACCCCAAGAAATTTATTTATTTATTTATTAGATGGAAAATATAGTTTATTTAGAAAGTATAGTAGAGAGAGAGAGGAGATTCACCTCGCCCCCCGCAAGGTAGGGGAGGAGGCCAGAGCTTAGGAAAACATGGCAGCCGTAGCTCAAAGAGCCACATGGCCTGGCCAGCGCTTAACAAAAACAATGGTCTATTTTTTAATTTGTGAAGGGCTCCTCATTACCACATCTGAGCATATTTGTTGATAAAAATGGTCAGTAACATTAATGCTACTATTTACCTTCATTATTATACTAGGAAAACTTCAGAAGATTTGAGTTACCAGTTAGTTCCATCTCCTTATGTATATGGTGATAGGAAGAAAGACAAGAAGAAACAGGTAGGATGTAGATAAATATTGTTTTTCCCCCAATCAGTGACTGAATTCATACTCTTTTTCCTAGACTTTCATTTTGTAAAAGTGTGGTGGTATGAGTAAAACTTGGCCTGAAATTGGTTTTGTTTGAACACATTCCCTTACAGAGGAGGAAATTCCCTGCACTGCAGTTTTAGGGGAGATGCTTTCTAGAATGTGGTACACTATTTTCCTGACTAATGCTACATGAGCATGAAGAGCAAAACCGAATGCAAGGGCCGACTGCAGTGCAGGAGAGGGAGAAAGATATGTGGTCGCCCAGTTACCCATCTAGAGCCATGTCCCCTGTATCCTACCCATAGGAGACTGACATTTACACAAACTTGTTCCCAGTCCCCGGCACAGTGCCCAATGCAGTGTATGTTTCTGAATGGCTCTGGCATCTGTTTTGTCTTGCCTCATGCCCACATACTGGGACGGCTTGTTTTCATCCAATAGCAATTAGCACCGTGGTAAATGCCTTGTGCTCTGTGCTAATTCAGAAGAATAAGCATGTCGCACTCTGCCAAGAATTACAGCTAATCACAGAGGGCTCCAGGCACACCTGCCCTTTCATCAGCCTTTTGTTTTAAAATGAGAGGTTGGTGCAACCTGAAACACTGCATTCTCCCCTTGGTTAGGAGACCTGGGGAAGACCAGGAGTGTGGCCTGATTGGCGTCCCTGAGACATGCTTCCTACCAAGGAGCACAATGAGCATCAGGGAACACAAGCAGCTACTTGCAGTGGTGCAACTACAAGTAGGGTGGGCCTAGGGCTGGCTCCAGGATGTGCAGAGACCCAGTCTACAGCAGAGCCCTCCACCAGAGACTCCAGAAACCACCATGGATGCAACATTTGGGGATAAAGACCCAGACTGACTCCAAGTTTGGACTGAAATCTCTTTGGTTATTTGCTTGTAGCTTTCTTTTAGCCTCGTCATCTAACCTAGCACCTGTGCTTATTCTAAGAATGCACACCCTGTCCTAATTGGGTATTTATCATTTCTTAATTTTAGTTTGTTTTTTAAGTCAGGCTTTTTATAATTTATGTTCAGGAAAATTGTCCCCTTGTAGCACGTGGTTCCATGAGTTTTGACAAATGTAAACAATCACATCACCACCACTATAATCAAGCTTTAGGATAGTTCTACTGTCCCTGAAAATTCATTCTTGTCCTTTCTTGTCACCGCCTTCCCTGCCCCCAGCCCATGAAACTACTAATCTGATTCCTGTCCCTACTATTCTGCTTTTTCCAGAATGCCATACGCATGGAATAAGTCAGTAAGTATTTTGGCTTCTCTCACTTAGCATAACGTTTTTGAAATTCATCCATGTTGCACTGTATCAGCAATTTGCTCCTTTTTATTGCTAAGTGGCATTCCATGGCAAGGAGGTACCAATGTTTATTCCCTAGTGGACAACTGGGCTGTTTCCACATTTTAGCTATTATGACTGATCCTATTTGATCATTCATGTACAAAACTTTGTGTGGGTATATGTTTTCATTTCTCTTGGGTAGATACCTAGGAGTGGGATTGCTTGGTCCTTGGTCATATGTTTATCTTTACAAGAAACTACTCAAATATTTTCCAGCATAGGCGTACCATTTTGCATTGCCATCAGCAAGGTATGCAAGTTAAAGTTGCTCTGGTTCCTTGTCAACACTTGAAATTATAAGCTTTGAAAATCTTAGTAATGCTAGTATCTAGACGTATCTCATTATGATTTTAGACTGCATTTTCCTAATGATTAATGATGCTGAAATTCTATTCATGTTATAATTTGTTTTAAAAATCACTTTGACTCTATTCTGCCCAAATTCTTGTTGAAGACAGTTCCTGTGCAACTTATTTGGGTAGGGATTTGTCAAATTGCCCCTACGGGCCTAAAGTACAACCCAAGAAAGGCTAGGAATGACCAGCAAGCAATGAGTCTGGAGAACAGCAACTGCTTTTGCTAACTTTTCTTTCATGGTGAGCTCCTCCCAGGGCAGGGACCGGGTCTCTGCATCACCCACAGTACCCAGCTCAGGGTCAAACACACAGCAGGTGCTTCCATAAATATTGGATGAGTGACTGAAGCAAGATGGCGGCTCATGCTTCAAGTGAACATGATTGGAGTGTGCACCTGTGCAGTGGGAGATGTTAAAACTAGAGAGGCTGATTGACCACTTAGTAAAAGACCTGCCCAGTGGAGGGCATTCCTGCTAGGTAAAGGCTGGTGGTCCCATATTAGGCTGCTCATTGAAACCAGGTAGGGAGTTAAAAAACAAACAGATGCCCAGGACCAGAGGCAGGTTTATCTTGAAGCTAATGAGACTCAAGCTTCAGGACCTCTACTGGGAGTTCTAGAGTGTTCTAGGTGGGGAGAGAAAGAAGCAGGTTATAATCAGGACACTTAAAGAAATTTCTAAAGCAAGGGACCTGAATCTAGGTAATTTTGTATGCTTTCTTTCCTCATTTTAAAGAAATACTAAGAATGTGATTTAAAAAAATATTGGTGATTTTGTTTTGTTCTGTTTTTCATTAAGAAGTTCTCACAAAACCTGGATCTGCTCTTGCTAGGCTTCGCCTCAGAGGTTGTGATTTAATTTATCTGGGGTGTGGTCCAGGCCCTGGCAATTTTTAGAGCTCAACATTGCGTGGAATGTGCCCCAGGGTTGAGCCACATGCTTATGAGGTGTCCACTAATGACCAGGTGCAGGCTACAAGCCACAAAGAATGATCTGGGGCACGTGTGAGCTTTCGTCATTTTACGCTTCAACCCTGCAACCAAATGGCCTCTTGTTGCTTTTCTCTAAGTCAGTCTTCTTGCTTTTAGGCCCTCCTGTTTCAGTGTCCAGATGCCGTCTCCCTGTGCCACCCGCTTAGGTAGGTCACATCCCCTGCTCATTCCTCCTCAGTGGCTCTTCCTGACCTTCTGGCTAAAGCCCATACTGCTCTGTAGGGTCAGCATGGCAACCTGTCAAGAGCTTGCAGCAGATGCCCAAGTCTATACTGCAGGCTGACTTCTGAGTCAGAGAGAATGGGATCAGAATTCCAACTCTGCCACTGCTCAGCACCGTACTTGGGCATGTTACAGTTGTGCCTCAGTTTCTTCACCTGAAAAACGGGAATGACAATAGGAACAGCCGCAAAGCTTTCAAATGAAGATGAAATGAGAGAATTGTAAAGCACCAGATACAAGTCAGGTGCACAGTAGGGGCCTGATGAAGGAGGAAGTCCACCCTGGCTGGTTGACCGCGGTGTCTTCTGGTCCACCCAGTCCACACTCCCTTCCCCTCCATTAAACTTCCTCCCTCTTTTGATGATCTTGTGCCTCAATGGGCCACATCGCTTGTGGGCATTTTCTCATCACCTGCTTCTCTACTCAGTAGAAGCTGAGATCATAGGGGGCAGAAAGAAGGCCTTACACTCGTTCTTAGTCTCTACCATGGTGGCTCCAAGACAATAATATCATCATCCACAAAACAATAACTGCTATCTATTGAATGTCTGTTTCACAGACAAGCAACCTGCACCTCAGAGAGGCCGAGTAATTGACTGAGGTCACTCAGCTCATGGGATAACATTCATTCACGACGAGGTTTTCACCAATTAGAGGCCAACATTAGAAAAAAGACAGAAGTGCTAAGCACATTGATTTAAAGAACTGGCTTGTATTTTAAGATTGTATCCGCCCTTTTTTTTTTTTAATGTTAAATGCCTTTTCATTAATTGTTTGGTAGTGAGAGATTGCAGTAGATATTTTTAAGTAATTTTACATCACAAAATAAAGTGTTGAATATCCTATATTTTGACTCTCCCAAATATTTTTGATGAAATGTTATTTGCCTTTGAAGTGAAAAAATTCTGAGATCTGTTACTCTAAAAAACAGCTGTGTATAAATTGATGCTCAGTCTACATTTGTTAAATCAATAAATATGACACTTTATATTAATTTCTGATGCAAACATGTTGCCAGGGGAAGGAAGTAAGAGAGAGTCTTTCAGTTTCTAATTTAATTTCTTTCACCAATATTTATTGAGCATCTCATTTGTGCCATGCATTGTGCTAAAGTCTAAGAACACAAAATAAAAAAAACACAACCACTGCCCTCAAAAAGTTTAGCATCATTCCTGATAGTGAGTTTGGGAGAAGTAAAAAGAAACTTATCTACTAGAATAATCAATCAATATTTCAACAGAAATATTAATATTGTCAGCATATTATCAAAATATTGAATCAATAGCAATACTTGTTATGTCTGTCTTTTGACCCCTGGAAGAAAAACACCACTAAACAGGGCACAATATTCCTGCCCTCTTGTCAGTCTATCAACGCTTAATGAGGCTAAATGATAAGGGTGTTTTCTCACTTGGTAATATTGTTGGGGTTCACCTAGGAATATTCTTGGAGTTCACAAGGAGTAAATGCAGAGAGCAATAGGATTTTGAACAACAAAAAAAGCATAGCTATAAGGACCATGGACCATTTGAAAAACATTTATTAAAATATGAAGAATAAGAATGATCCATAAACCCACTATCTGAAAAACCCCTGTTGGGTATGAAAATAAAAAGTATTTTATCATCTGGCTAGAAAATTCAACTTAAAAATAGGAAGGCATAAAATAAAAATGAATCCTTACGCCTCTCAGTAGGCTATCACCATGTATCTGTTCAGACACATTTTCCATGCATATACCATCAACATGTATATACCAAGTATACATAATACAATATACGTGATCCATCCATCTTTTTCTTTTTTGTATTCAAAGGACTCATACCAAACCATATTCTTCCGCACTTTGGGTTTGTCACTTGACAATAAGTCCTGGAGACATTTCTCTATCAGTTCATTCAGATTTATCCCCCTCTTTTTAAAGGCCATATAGTATTCTATCAGAGGATATTCCATACTTTAAAAACCAGTCTCTCATTTGCTAGATATTTAATGATTTTCGTCTTTTTAGAAATAATTCTATAATGAGTGTTTTTGTATATATATTTTGGTGTACTTTTGAGACATATCTGTAAATTCCTACAAGTGGAATACTGAATAAAATGATACATGTATATAATTTTTTTACAGTTACTACCAAATTGTTCTCCAAAAAGTTGCAAACTTGTATTCCTCTGAAGAAGCGTGGTATAATGCTTTGTCAGGAATTTGTGTTCTCAAACTTTTGCATTTTGCCAATTTGATAGTTAATTTTTTATATCACATAGAAGTTATATATTGCTGATTTTTGCATGGGTTCGTTTGGCTTTTCTTGATTGGTTTGTATACAATCAAACTTATCAGTCTTTTCCTTTGTGACATCTGGGCTTCATCTTTGTTTTAGAAAGTGTGCCCACTTTCTAGTTCATCTATGTTCACATGTATTTTCAGGACATTAAGTTTACCCCTATTCTCTTCTATAACTTTTATGTTTTTGTTTCTTTTAAGTCTTTGATCCATCTGGAATTTATTTGGGTTTATTGATGTCACTTAATTTTTTCCCCAAAGTTTTAGCCAGGTGTTCTATGTTATTCATTAAATAATCTGTCTATTCCTTACTAACTTAATACATTATTTCATGTTTAGGTTTATTTCTGGAATCTATCTAGAGTCTATCTACTTATTTAGCAATACTAAATTGCTTTAATTATTGTTGCTTTTTAATCTGTTTTGATTATCTAATAGACATAACTTACTCCATTACTCTTCCTTACCTCCCTGAAGCTTCCTAGCTGCCAGTATCTTTTTTTTTGAAGTTGGAGTTTCACTCTGTTGCCCAGGCTGAAAGGCAGAGGCATGATCACAGCTACCATAGTTTTGATCTGCGTGGTGGGCTCAGGTGATTTTTCCACCTCAGCCTTCCAGGTAGCTGGGATTACAGGTGTGTGCCACCAGGCCCAGCTAATTATTTTGATTTATTGTAGAGGCCATGTCTCACCATGTTGCCCAGGCTGGTCTTGAATGCCTGGGCTCAAGTAATCCTCTCACCTTTGCCTCCCAAAGTGCTGGTATGAACCATTATGCCCGGGCACTTTCTTAATTTTCTCTACCAAAATAAAATGACTCTAATGAAATGCTGTAAGTGTGACATTTGTTGTATATTTTTGATAGCTACTCTTTATTGCTTTAAGAAACTTCCTTATGTTTAGGTTGCGAAGAATTTTTATATTAAATATGAATTTATTTAATTGATTTTTCTCTATCAGTTGGGATGATCATATGGTATTATTTCTTTCATTGTTAATATGATATCCTATATTACTCAGTTTCTGTGTTTAAGCCATTTTTGCATTCCTGAAATTAAGTGTTCTTTGTTAATATGCATTTTTGTATCTTATATAACTGCTGAATTCAATTTGCCAATTTTTTGTTTGTTTGCTGGCTTAGGACGCTTACATCAAGGTTCATAAATGAGGTTGGTTTCTAACTTTCTTTTCTTGTTTTTGTCTTGCCAGATTGTGGAATTATACTAGCCTCATGTTCTCTGAGATAGATTAAGTTAGATATTTTTCAGTTCCTTAGATTTTAGTAAAAATATGTAAAATCTTCAAAATTTAGTGTCTTTTGTGTTGGGAAACTTGATTATATATTCAATTTTAAACTGTTAGCATTTCTGCAGACAATGTACTTTACATTTTTTTGAGATAACTATATTTTTTCTGTTTCGAATTTATTGGTATAAAATTATGACTGTTAAAGTTTTAACCTATCTGTAGTCTAGTACCTTTTCTGTTCCTAATATTTGCACTTAAAACTGTAATTATTTTTTTCTTTGTACATTTTGCTTCACAACAGATTAGTGTATTTGCTTAGTTTTTCAAGCAACCAAGTTTTGGTCATGTTGATCTATAGTAGTTTTGAGCTACAGATTATAAGTCTATCATTTTAGAAATGAGCCCTAATTTTAAAGCCATAAATACTTAACTATAGATTTTTATAATGAAAACTAAGTATATACAGTATTTTGATCATAGTCTTGAACATGGTACAATACACAGTTTATCCTTTGAAATCTCCCCTTCTCCAGCTTGTCATTGCTGTCTAGCCTTCTTCTTCTTCTTTTTTTTGAGTCCTTTCTAGGTTCTATTAGTGACTGGGCACAGTGGCTCACATCTGTAATCTAGGCACTTTGGGAGATTGAGGAGGGAGGACTGCTTGAGGTCAGAAGTTCGGGACCAGCCTGGGCAACATTGCAAGACCTGTCTCTACAAAAAATAAAAAGACTAAAAAAATTAGCTCAGCATGGTGGCATGCACTTGTAGTCCCAACTACTTGGGAGTATGAAGCAGGAGGATTGTTCGAGCCCAGGACTTGGAGGCTGCAGTGAACCATGATCACGCCACTGCACTCCAGTCTATGTGATAGAGTAAGACCTGTGTTTAAAAACAAAGAATTCTATCAGTGAAACTCAGAGGTTGTTAAACTCCCAGTTTACATATTACTAAAAATAACTAAATTTTGTTCTTAGTCTTAATAAAATAGTTCAGCTGAGTATTAAAGTATATGTTGAAAGTTAACCTGTTTAACACTTTGATTGTCTCTAGCATTGATTGCTGCACCAAGAAGTCTGTAGATAGTCTTAGATTTTCAAAAGGAGATTCTCATAACCTAAAAGCATAATTATCATTTGATGAAGCTTCAGGTGATCACAGTTGATGGGTGTTTAGGGTCATCATGGTCATCTTTCACTGGGGGATTTTTTGGAGGTTTGTTTCTACATGTAGGAACTCCAATTTGTTAAATTTTCTGTGCATAATCAAGACTTTCACTACATTCTTTGAAGACATTCTAGGTTCAACTCCAGACCACTACAATAAAGTTTATATCACAATAAAGGAAGTCACACAACTTTTTTTGGTTTTCTACTGCATAGAAGAGCTACATTTACACTATATTGCTATCTATTGAGTGTGCAATAGCATTATTTCTGAAACATGTCCATACCCTCATTTAAAAAATACTTTATTGCTAATAAATGCACACACAGAGACACAAAGTGAGCAAAATGGCACCGGTATACTTGCTAGACACAGAGTTGCCAGAACCTTCAATTTGTAAAAAATGCAGTATCTGCAAAGTGCAATAAAATGAAATGCAATAAAGTGAGGTATGCCTGTATACGCTTTTGCTCAGCAACATAGTAAGGTTTTTTGGAGGTTTTAGTTTATAGGCAATATCCTTTGCTCCACACCTAACTCTAAAGTTAGTGGCAGTAAAGAGTGATGGGAGGGGGCAGGGAAGGGTGATTTTGGAAACTTATTAGATGATAAAGTGTCCATGCCTTGATCTTAGGCTCTTGTTGTTTTTCTTACATAGCAGATTGGTTGTGCTGTTTGATTTAGGAAATCAGGCATTGGAGTAGTAATTGTTTTTCCGTGGCAGCAATCCTTACAGTATTATTACTTTCATGGCACAAGTTTGCATAACATTGAAATCAATAAAATATAAAGAAATCATACTCCCTCATTTCTTTGGTTCCTTTTAAAAATTGTATATTTTCTTTTTTTATTGTATCTATTTAAGGTTGTACAAAATCAGGTTTGATATACAGAGTGAAATGGTTTTTTGGGGGGTCTTAAATGTGAAGCAATCTCATCATATTTCTGCTGTGGTTATTTTCTTATTTTTTTCAAAGGTAGAAAATACTTTCACATTCTCACAGGGGAACCACTTGAGACAAAGGTCAAATTTCCCACAAATATGGGAAATCTTTGTGTACCTGAGGGGAAAGGATGTTTTTGGGATGGGATGAACATTCTATTCATTATACGGGCTAAGTCAAGGCTGTTTCAGAAGCCGGGATGTCTTTAGAACCGTTTTCTGCCCTGTGCCTCTCTGCTGTCCAAGGTTCAGGGAAAATTTCTGTTGAATAGAACAGATTAAATATGTACAAAATACCAAGATTTTTAAAGATGAGATTCTATAGGAACTAAGACATTAGTTAAATTATATGATGTAATTTTGGGCATCCTGAATTATTTTCATTAAGCATACTGGTGAGATCCTTAAGGTGGGTGATTATGCCTCATACTTGAAAATTGTTTCTCAGAAGGACTTGCAAAGGGTTTGACTAACACTTGCTAAGTCGACTTACAAAACTGTTGGCACAACCTCAGCATTTTATTTTTATTTATTTATTTATTTATTTTTTTGAGTTGGAGTCTCACTCTGTCGCCCAGACTGGAGTGCAGTGGCCGCTCCCGGTCACCGCAGCCTCGGCCTGCTGGGCTCCGGCGATCCTTCTGCCTCAACCTTCCAAGTAGCCGGAATTACAGGCATGCGCCACCACGTCCAGTTGATTTTTTGATTTATTGTAAATATAAATCTTCTTGCTGCCCAGGCGGGTCTTGAACCCGCGGGCTCAGGCAATTCACTCACCTCAGCCTCCCAAAGGCGCGGGATTACAGGCTGAGCCACCGAGCCCAGCTAACCTCAGCATTTTAATCATGACAAATCTCAGGGCTGACAAACTGCATGTTGATGTCCTTGTTTTCTACCTAATGAAAATATTTAATTTTCAGAATGAACTGAAAGTCACCCCGGGTTTACTTAATACCAACCTTGCCTAAGATGACAAATCATTCTCAAGGACAGCTTTGAAGTCCTAGAGCAAGGCCAATTCCTCTGGCTTTTAGCGCTAGGTGTCATCCAATTTGTCTTTCTTACTGGGTACATGGAATCTTTATTAAAATCCAAATGTATGAGCGTGTTTTCCTTGGGGTACACGATTTACAGAGGAGAATAGCTCCCCAATTCGTAGCTGAATTAAATTCTCATGAATTTGTTCACTTTGTACCTGTTACCCAATACAAATATTTCTGTCGGCCGGGCACAGTACTCAAGCCTGTAATCCCAGCACTTTGGGAGGCCTAGGTGAGAGAATTGCCTGAGCCTGCAGGTTCGAGACCCGCCTGGGCAACTTGGCGAGACTTTGTCTCTACAATAAATCAAAAATTAGTCGGGCATGGTAGCATGTGCCTGTAGTTCCAGCTACTTGTTGGAAGACTGAGGCAGAAGGATCGCCTGAGCCCAGTAAGTGGATGCTGGGGTGGCCGTGAGAGTGCCACTGCACTCCACCCTGGGTGACAGAGTGAGACTCCAACTCAATAAAACAAAACAAAACAAAGTAAAAATATTTCTGTCTGTAGGTCATCAATGTGCCTAACAAAAGCTGGGAGAGCCATCACTGAAGATTTTTGGATTCACTCATCCTTGAATTCATCCACCTTGCTTATGGTAGAAAGAGAGATGCATCTTTCAAATTTTTTGTGTCCAAAAGGAAACATTCTTGGATAACTTGTTCTTTTTGACTAAGTTGGTAAATGATCACTTAAACCCAAGGAAGAAGTTTCTAAAACTAGATCATTATAAAAATACGGATCGCCGGGCTTGGTGGCTCAGCCTGTAACCCCGTGCCTTTGGGAGGCTGAGGTGAGGGGATTGCCTGAGCCCGCGGGTTCGAGACCCGCCTGGGCAGCGAGACCTCATCTCTACAATAAATCAAAAATCAGCCGGGCGTGGTAGCACGTGCCTGTAATTCCGGCTACTTGGAAGGCTGAGGCGGAAGGATAGCCGGAGCCCAGCAGGCGAGGCTGTGGTGGCCGGGAGCAGCCACTGCACTCCAGTCTGGGCAACCGAGTGAGACTCCAACTCAAAAAATAAAATAAAATAAAATAAAAATACGGATCTTGATATTCTGCTCAGTTAAAATAAGGCTTTTGTTGTTGTTGTTGTAAATCTCCTGTTAAGCAACTTTATCATTATCATGTTATAATTATAGTCAGTCTATATAATTGCAGTCAAAGTAGGGAGTCAATCCCAACATGCTTGCCTTTGGCTAAGTGTTCAGGAAGATGGAGAAAGAAAGTTGTGATTGCTTGCTGAGAGCACATTTTCAAAGAATTTTAACCTGTTTTCTGTTCTTCCTATTGCTAAGTGAAGGGCAACCCCCACATTTCACAGTTGAATATAATACAGCTTCCTTTGCAGTCTTAACCTCCCTGTCTATGCATTCTATTCATAATCTTTACAAATTATAACTAGTCATTCTACAGACTTTTTTTCTCACCTTAGAATTAATTCATTTTGTACAACTTTTAAGCTAGGACAGAAGTTTTGACCCCAATGAACCAGTCAAAGGTATTGTTTTTTTAACTCTCTAAGGAGTTTTCTGAAAACGGAGTCCCAGATAGTAATCAGGTTTTTGTTACCAGACATCCAAAAGATGAATATATCTGTCATAAATAAGCCTATTGGGTATTTTTTCTGCCAGGGGTCAACCGTATACAATGTATTTATAGTTTATCACATATTAGGGATCTGAAAGTGATATACTATGTTATGGTTATAAAGAAACAAAGAAAGAGCTCATAGTCAATGGAATTGAGAAAATAACTTTAAGGCAAAGGTAATGAGGAACCCAATGGAAATTGCTACTGAACTTTCTAAGATATCAGTGCTGAGTGATTCCTTTGTTCTCACACTTCTCATGGTCTTATATGGCATTGTAAAGGTAACTAGATCCTTTCATTCATGCACTTTTGGGTCTTCTCAACAATGGTATTATTCTTTGTACTTAGAAGCTTGGCAGGCACTGGAAACCATCTCTCAAGCAGAACAGGCTCAAGACATACAGCTGCATCTTGAAGGAGATTGCATAAAATATTAACCCCACTCCTCTCAGAACAGAGTCCTGCAGCTGAGCCAAAGGAGCAATGGCCAGCTCCACAAATAAGACACTGCAACAAATTAGAAAGTACCTAAGATGCTCCTGTAATCTACCATAACACCTCTGCATGGCAGAAAGTCTTTTTTTTTTTTCTTTTTGAGTTGGAATCTCACTCTGTCACCCAGACTGGAGTACACTGACTGCTCCCGGCCACCGCAGCCTCGACCTGCTGGGCTCTGATGATCCTTCCGCTTCAGCCTTCCAAGTAGCTGGAACTACAGGCGCATGCTACCACGCCTGGCTCATTTTGATTTATTGTAGAGATGAGGTCTCGCCAAGTTGCCCAGGCGGGTCTCGGGCTCAGGCAATTCACTCACCTCAGCCTCCCAAAGGCACGGGATTACAGGCTGAGCCACCGAGCTCAGCTGGCAGAAAGTCTTGTGGAAAACAGACACATAGACCAATGGAACAGAATCGAGCACCGACAAGTAAATCTATAAATATACGATCAACTGAATTTTGACAATGGTGCCAAGAATAACACACAATGGGAAAATGACAATCTCTTCAATAAATGATGTTGAGAACACTGGATATCCACATGCAAAATAATGAAATTGGATCCTTATCTTTACCATACACACAGAACATCAACTCAAAATGGATTAAAGACTTAAATGTAAGACCTGAAACCATAAAACTCCAGAAGAAAACATAGGGGAAAAGTTTCGTGGCATTGGCAATGACTTTTTTGGATAGAATACCAAAAGCACAGGCAACAAAAGCAAAAATAAATAAGTGGAACTATATCAAACTGAAAAGATTCTGCACAGCAAAGGAAACAATTACCAGCATTAAAAGGTATCCTATGGAATGGGATAAAAATTTTGCAAACCAAATATCTGATAAGGGTTTAATGTCTAAATGTATAAGAAACTCATACAACTGAATAGCAACACCAAAAACAAAAACAAAAAATGGGCAAAAATCGTTAATAAAACAAAAAACAACAGATGCTGGCGAGGATGCAGAGAAAAGGGAATGCTTCTACACCATTGTTGGGAATGTAGACTAGTTCAACCTTTATGGAAAACAGTGTGGCGATTCCTAAAAGAACTAGAAATTGACCTTCTATATGATCCAGCAACCCCCCTTCTGGGAATATACCCGGAGGAACAAAATTTGCTCTACAAAAAAGATACCTGTACATGCATGTTTATTGCAGCACTATTTACAATAGCAAAAACATTAAACCAATTGTGCTGCCCATCAAAACTGAACTGGATGAAAAATGTGATGCATATACACGATGGAATATTAAGCAGTCATAACGAAGAACAAAATTATGGACTTCACAGCAACTTGGATTGATCTAGAGTCTATAATACTCAGTGATTTATCACAGAAACAAAGAACTGAGTACCATGTGTTCTCACTCATAAGCAGACCCTGAACATTTACCATAATACTATAAGAAAGGGATTGGCAGTAGCCGGAAACTGCCAGGGGGTGAGGGGAGGGCACATAACATTTAAGAGTACCTGATCTCAAACCAGGCAAAGTGGGGAAAAGGGAGGCCCAAACTTTACCTGTATCATGACCACTTGCATACCTAATTCTGAACTATATCCCACATCTTTTGTTTTTTGAGTTGGAGTCTCACTCTGCTGCCCAGGCTGGAGTGCACAGCCACTGCAGCCTCAAGCTGCTGGGCTCAGGTAACCCTTCTGCCTCAGCTTTCCAAGTAGGTGGAACTACAGGCACGTACTACCACACCAGCTAATTTTTCGATTTATTGTAGAGACAAGGTCTTACCAAGTTGCCCAGGCTGATATCGAACCTGTGGGCTTAGGCAATCCTCTCACTTCAGTCTCCCAAAGTGCTGAGTTTATAGGCATGAGCCACTGCGCCCAGCTGTACTCCACATCTTTAAAGTAAAATAAATTTTAAAAAAAAACCCCAAAGTGATGGACACCTCAAATACTGGATGAGAGGAGGTGCAGACAGTCCTGGATTAGGGTTAGGACACTGATGCTCTGTGAGACAGTACCCGCAAGGCAATGAGACCTGCATTACTACTGGAAGAGATTAAGGGATTCAGTAGAGGGTAATTGTGAGAGCCAGAAATCCCATTGTGACCATTACTACCTAACACCGGGAGAACGCCATTAAACCATTAAATACTAAAAATGGGCCTGAAAAAAATCCAAAGGGTGTCGCCAGCTGACAAAGGGCACAAAATCCATAGTCTGGGCTGACATTTCGCTCTTAACACACCATGACAGTATGGGGCTCCATGGGGTATTTGAACGGGGAAGCTGATGAAACTCTCTTCCCCTGCCGTCTGTGGCTCTGCCTTATGTAATATTACAGAAACCTTTGTATGAAGACCATACAATGCATATGCTTTGACATGTGAAGCCTCGGCTGGTCAAGTTCATCAGGGAAATATATACTGAGACGGGTGGAGCTTTCACATCTTATTCATATTTATACTTTTTATTTAAGCCCCCTGTTATTTCCTGAAGAGTCTAGGATACAGTAGGCTCTGGGGAAATAAGTATTGTGAAGTTGGCAGGTAGAAGGGGTTTTTGGCTGTTGTTTTTCAAACGTATTACACATATTTTTACATTATTAAAAACACACGCACACGCACAGCACCATTTCCCCAGAAGCCTCTTCGGCTGACGGTGTCAAGCCTAGTGATTTATAAGATTGTTTGCATATATTATATTTTAAAACACATATTGCTTTTGTAAAATGTGTATTTATTATACAGTTTGGAATTCATAATATGTGCTGGAAAATCAGCCCCTGCCTTGCTGGATCTGAGACAGTCTGTCACGCACACACGTTTCTGGAAGGGACTATCATACAAATGCTTTAGACAGGGTCAGCCAATTCTTCGCTTTGCAGCTCCCAAGGTATCTCCCTCTTTTACTCTTTCTCTCTCTCTCTCACATAAGCCCTTTCTCCCCCTCCTCCCATATGTCACACCCATACAAATAAATAATAACAACAGTAATGGAACAACAGCCCAAGAGGAAAGCTCTGCTAGGAATAAATCTGATTTTCAAAGCTACACAAAATTCATCAGGCGAAGTAACCTCATGAAAAGCAGCAACTCAGAACTCTATGGCTTGGATTGCCCAAAATAAGGGAAATGGCTCTGTGAATCCCTGTGAAGTGTGTTCTCCAAATGCCCCGTGCTGTGCTCCCGAGTACAGTACAAGAGTTGAATCTGAAATCAAATTGTACGGCAGTTGGTGTGTAGGAAGACTATTCCAGCTCCTGATTGCCTTGATTAAATTGTGTGGTCAGTGTGCAGGTGTGCGAGTAGGTGAGTGTGTGGGTGTGTGGAGCCAGCATCAGGCTCAGACAAATCCCAGGAAAACAAACATCCACATTAACTCTAAGCCCCATTCCAAGTCATCTGGCTGTTCCTCCCGGGTCCTCCCTCTCTCAGGACTGAGAACATTGCACTGAACATCTGGGCCGGCAGAGATGGACTGCCCATGCCCCCATTAATGCTCTGACCCTGCACATTTGCTCTCAGACTTTCAATCTCAGTGGGGAGCCAAGGAGGAGGATGGGGGTCTGGCTCTTTATCAGCATCGCTGCCAGCAACTCCCGCCTGTCACCCTATGCGGGGAGGGAGGGAGGAGGGAGACCATGAGGTGGGGGTAGAGAGTAGAAAAAGACCGAAAAGGACCCTCTGAGCGCTGCCAGAATTATTTCCCCACCATGAATCTGGCCAGGGGAATCCAGGGCTTCTGGGCCTGGACAGAAACCAGCCTCGGCGTCCCTCTGTGCGGTTCTGTTTCTCCATCCCGTCCTGTCAGCGGCAAAAGGAAAAACAAGCCCAGGTGCTGAGACCTTCTTGCTGAAGTGCACTGACAAAACGGAAGGGGCGGAACCCCACAGAGATGTCCTCCACCAATAGCTGAAGACGGTTTTCTTTACCTACAGAAATTGGGAACCGACTTGAAAACACAACAAGGTGCTGGGTCTAGGCTCCGTGACCTGGTCCAGATGCACCTCCTTAGCTACCCCGCCTGCTGTCATCAGCAGAGATGGATTCCGGAGCATTTGTGCTATCAAGCCTGCATGCCTTGTCACCCACGAACTCACTTTCCCCCCAGATGTCTGGTATGACTTCGTCTGAGGCATTCGCAGCAGCTGCCTCTGTCCTACACAAAAGGCAGCTCCGAGAGCCAAGATTATGTCTTCAGTGCATTATGGGCCCATGCAGTGTGTATATCTTCAGTAAATAACCACCCGTTTTCACATGGATTATTTAGAATTTCTGATGAAACTGCAGAAATGTCAATGCGGGGTGCAAGCCACCAATCAGAGCGCTGCTCCACGACCCCTCTCTTCTTCGGCACGACTGCTATTATCTTCAAGGGAAAAAAAAACCCCTCCTTGTCTCTTGTTATACCTTTTTTATGATCTAGGATGCTGTTAATAACGACTTTGTGTTACATAAAACAGATAAATTAATGTCACCAAGTCCCTGAAGTACTGAATCAACCCTACTCCTTCAAAAGGGAACACAGTGTGGATGAACACAAGACAGGGATGGCAGACGGGCTCCGCTCCTTAAAGGGGAGACCTTCGCCATCACTCGCCCATTCCTAATCGAAGTGCAACATCTACAGGGCCATGTGGCGGTAGAGGAAGATGCCGGAGTCTGGTGGAACACCTCTCTAAGGGGAAAATACAGAGCGTGGTTTCAGTTGGTGATTTAATGCTCCTATAACCCTGGTATCTGTGTGTGTTCCTGTTTTAGCTTTTCAGAGCCAAGGGGAAGGCGGAGGGATGAGGTTCCCTCATCAGCAACTACTTCACCCTTCTAGTGAGAATGTAAGTAGGTGATTCAAAACCGTATCTTCAGGGGATCCCAGCTGTATGTTTTCAATGTGGAGGAAAAAACCTCACCCAGGTTTGAACCCATGTGAGGTGCCCCAAATATCTATATCTAATGAGGATGAGGCATGTCTTGGCAGCTCAGAGGTGTTGCTTTCTAATCCATAGTTGAGGTACCAGGATGGCCAGTCAGGCCCTGGCTCCCTGACTGCCATCCCTATCTTGTAGGCTTTAGTCTGGTTCAAAGCTTGTGACTGGCTTGAGTTCAGAGCATGTGACTGACGGTGACTAACGGTTAGGTGGGGTTTTTTTCTATCATGCTACACATCACCACAAAGGTGCCTGGCTTTCAGCAGGGGACTGCCACATTGCTTTAGGGCTGTGGCCTGACCCTTCCCTGGGACTTTTTGAGTTTCAAGGTGAAAGAGGATGGAAGAACCACAGAGGGGCTTCACAGAGCCACCAGCCTCTTGGTCTCTGTCTCCCATATTCCCAGATAGTCCTGGGGCTTAGCTGCGTTGGAAGCAGAATGAAGGAACCTTAGTTAGTGGAATAAATTCCTGTTCAAAGCAAACACAGGAGGATTGCCTGTGAGCAAATGGAAAGTCAGAATGTGAGAATAAGAAGGAGGAACATGGCATTTGGGAAACAACGCCCTGAGGGCCTTCTGACCAGGGCCAGTGACAGCCACAGCTGACCTGGAGAGCCTAGAAGACATAAAACCACTAGAAAGATATTCTGATCAATCAAGTCAGCCTCATCTGCCACAACAAACCCAACCCAACCAAACGCCACAGCACAAAAGTACAGTTCATTCGGTTGATATCCAACTGCTCTCTGGGGCCCTGTTGAGTCAGCCCATTCTCCTTCTGATGGTACCCAAGGGCTATGGTCCCAACACTCAAACCCCGCCCAGCTCTGTGTATGTCTACCTAGACCTGCACTTTACCCCGTCTTCATCTCCACTGATGTCATCAGGTATCTAGGGTACAGCTGGCCTGGTGACTACTATCGAAGGGAGCAAGAGACATACCTTGCAAGGGGACGGAGCTTCAGACATGGGGTTGAAAATTCTGGGAAGTTGCCAGTGGGAGGGGGAAAAATACGCTCTGAGTTTTCCAGGTGTTGAATTTTTTCTCCCGAATGAAGGTTTATTGGCTCCTTGCTGGTTATGAGATTATACCCCAGTCCTCCAGAGATATGTGTGAGGGATCATGTAAATCCTGCATTCTGGCAGAAAGAGAAAAACACTAATTTTTACATTAGTGACATCTCATCATGGAGTTGCTCAGGAGAGCATCTGCTCACCCCTGATTAGACAGCCTGAAGTGTGGTTGGCAGCTGTTCATCTCACCTCTCTCTTTCTCTCTCATGGATAGCCACCAGAAGAGGTTTGAGCCCCTGGGAGCAGGTGTCTGGGCCCTGAGGAGACAGGCAGGTGCCTTTAACTATTTATGTTCTGGAACCAGATCCCAGCATGAGCCACCATAGCCATTTCAAGGAAGCTTGACAGGTCTTTGTGAAAATGCTTTTGATCATTCCACATGAGAGATTTATGCAATCCTGTTAAGGTTAACTGGGTTTGGCTTTGGAACTGGCTCTGAGCATGCCACATACTCTGGGAAGAACTTTCAGGTGTTAGCCATTGGTCAAGTTTCTTGCTTTGATCTTTGTTTGATAATGTTTTATCTTCATTTAGAGGAAAGAATTTGATAGGGTGATCTGACTCTCCCCTCTGGGTAAGCAGAAGGCATGTCCAGAACTGAAGTTAGATATAAGGGAGGTTCTGAGGTGCCGTTTAAGACCCATGTTCAAGTTCATCATGTTACTTATCTTACAGATAGTTGTACAGATTGGGGAGAAAACTTAAAAACAAAAATAAAACAATTCACATGTAAACATTGCCCATGGCCACTTGTAAAGCTAGAAGGTGGAAGGAAATGTATTACTAACCGGAGAAAGAAGTAAAATCAGGGCAGAGTAATGACCTTGACTGTGATGAGTGCCCATTACTGAGCCAGTACAAAGCATGACCTTTGAGTGCAGACATTTCTCCAGGGAGATGGCTAGGATGTCTCAGAGCTGCAAAAAAATCCCAGCCTTCCCTGTTCCAGGGTGATAGACTATTGCAGTGGTTTTAATTTCCAGCCTAAATCTAGAACCCATTGACATTATGACTTACCGATATGCCAGGCTTTATTTTAATAGAGCACTTCTACAAGGCTAAAATGAAACTCGGAATATTTAAATTCTGGAGGAAACAGAGCAATAATTTAAAAGTGGATCTTTTATGGCTATGGTTGTTTTCAAGTCTTAAGCTAAAACATTTTCCTAAAGTGTCTAAGAGGAATTGTCCAACTCTTCCATTGGTGCTAATGTTTTCTATTGTGTGCTGTGTGCATCTATGTAGATACACATAAGAAGGAGATGGGGTGCTGGATGGGTTACCAGGAAGAGCCTGAGGCCACGGGTGGGGTTGGCCACCTGGGCCCAGATAGGTTTGATTCCAAGACACATCAGTTGTCTTTGTTCTGCCCATAGGTTGAAGGTAGAAGGTATTTCTCAGGCTGGAAGAGGAACTTTTTGGTATGTTCCATAGGATACTTGAGTTTTGAAAAAGGTAGAGCGTCTACTGAGAGTTTTGGAAGAACACAGGCTTGGGGTAAGGAGATGGGGGTGAGGAGCAGAATCACATCACAGGTAGGTGTGAGGAGCCATCACAAGGTTAGCATTTTTGAGGAAGAATACTTGGGTAATACCAGGAGTCACAGCTGAGGAAAGTTTGGGAAGCAAGCTATGAAAGAGACTCTGAATCCCACTAGACCCGGAAAGAACACCATCAAGCCCTTTATTAAGCATCCAACACTAATAGGGTAAAGACAGAATGATTTTCAAGAGAACTAGGAGTTTCCATTGGAATTTCTAGGAAGGGTTTACAAATGTAAATGAAAGCCAGGAATGTCTATAAATAATACTTTTAAGATGTCAGTGCCCATAATGTCCCTGTAGTTTAATTAACTATATTCTATTCTACTCCATTTTCTGCTATTGGTGCATGAAGGCAATAGTGAGAAGATTCTCCCCAAGGATTTGGAAATGAGGAAAATAAATGAAAGGAGTTGATTTAAAAGTTTAACTCTGTGTGTAGAGGCACCTTAAAGAGACAGACTAGTACCCAGGTTAGCAAGACCATGTCTACTGGATGTGCCAACATTTGTTACAGAAGAGCTTGTCTGTCAGAAACAGGGTTAGTCAGGGTTAAGCAGCATAGATCAAGTGAATTAATGGGGACTTACATCGACCATGTCCAGTAAAAATCATTCATTGCAGCTAGAGCAGTATTGGAGTATTATTGGCAAACCAATGTGGATGTAGATTCAGTAAGTGTTAGCCAAAGACTTCGAGGATTTGAGGTCATTGGCAAGACCATTAATAAATACATTTGTTTCATCTGTTTTACTTTGACTAGATTCAATGCTCATTAAAAAACCTTTGGAGCATTCCTTGACTTTCTAAGTAAGTATGCCTACAAGAACAAAGCTCGGTATTAAAAATATGCAAAGTCCGGTTTCTGGGGCAGTTATTTCTCACTGTAAATTAACACATTTACATTTAATTAATTATCATTAATAATTGATAGATGGCATATTTATTATAATAGGACATACATATATGTATGTTTATATATATATAATTATATTTATATATATAATATTTATATATATATATATATATAATTACAGTAAATTTGTAAACGTCCCCCATTTTATTTCACATATTTGTTTAAGGGAGTTTGTCCCTAAGAGAAGAAGGGCTCACTCTTGGAATGTGGGTACCATCAGTTTCCTAGTTTGGAAGATTAAGAATTATATCTGGGAAGGTCATCAAACCAGCTAAGTGATGGATGCCATCCTTGTGAGCCACAAAACCTCTCCCATGAAAAGCAATCTGTCTCCCCCAGTGTTGACATATTCCTTATCAGCAAGGATTCTTCACATTAGGAAGAGAGGAACTGGGTAATGTGCTTATTTTCGAGATGGAAGAATGCAGGGAGATGTCACTCAGTAACATACTGTTCTGTAAGTCAATAGAAGAGTTCCTATTGGTCATGGAAGAGGAGAAATGTAGGCTGTTATGGTTTTCCTTTGCGGATAGGTATTACTGTAAATATCCACAGCCAGACTCTTCTGGAACTCTTGACTGTCCAGGCAAGGAGGCAGGTGGAGAAAACAAAACTCGGTTTGTGTCTGGGCATTTTCTGGTTTGGAAAAAGTATGCAAAGTAAGGTGTGGCTTTTCTAAAGGTTTAATTTGTGCATGTATTACACCTTTCTCATCGGCTCTGAGAATGAAGCTCTGGCCATACAATCGAGTTTCAGCACATTTTCTGACCTCCCACAACCTTTTGCACCATGTTTGAAATTCTCTCTGAGCAATCTACAATATTCTTATTCTTTCCATTTCCAGAACATTTAGGACATCAGCAAATCCACCTGCTTTTCAGTTAATGGCACAGGTGAGAGAATGCAGTAAAGTGGCTGATGTGTGGTGGTGGGGCACGGGGAGCAAGTGAGGAGGCCGGGCCTGGGATAGACAGGGGACCGGTATCAAGCCGGTGGCTGCCCTTCCACACCTTGCCAAGGGACTGAGAAGGCTGGGTACAGAGAGAGGCAAAAGCCCTGGCTAGACTTTACCCACAGAGACCTTCTTGGCAGGAAGTAGCTTTCTCCAATCATGGTGTGGGAAAGCTGCTGGGCTCTTTCCCCAATTTCCAATGGCAACAGCAGCAGGAATGAAGCCCCAGCCGCAGATGTGACTCCCTGAATGGAGTAGGATGGTTCAGCCACAGCCCATGCATCATCCTTAAAGAGGTTTGCAGTCTCAGCCCTCATGTGTGTGCGCATGTGTGTTTCAAACCAGAGCATCCTGACCTTTGTATAGTCTGTTTGGAAATAACTCAGGCAATTGGCTCATATTACCAGCTAAATGCTTAGAAAATTTCATTTAAGAGACATAACTGAAAAAGCATAAAAATGTCCAAACTCGCTCATTTAAAAACATCACTACAAGTGAAAACCTTGTATGATAATGTGCAAGTGCGATATTATAACTGAATTATGAAGACTGCGGAAATAAAGCCCACGAGGAAGGATGAGAGAACTTTAGTGGGCCTACCATACCCTCAATGTGGGAGATAAATGCTAAAAAGCCATGTTTCTCGGCTTCACTCTGAAAATATATCCAAGGAGAGATGGTTCTGTCCTGATGTGAAGACAGTCTACATGAACACAATTAGAAAATTACTCTCTTTTGGCATGTTTGAGACTGACTTGTACTTTAGAAAGCCTAACAAATTTACCAGACAACAATTCTGTTAGTGGTTTCCTTCTGCTTTTTACTCATCGAATCCGCAGTTCCTTATTCAGAGACATGTAGAAAGAGAATTCATGCCCTTGATCAGTTATCCAAGATAGGCAGTTATGTATTGGATCATGGTTATGGGTAGATTCTTTGCACTGATTTGCCTAGGACAAAATACTATAAATTATGATATTGACAATAATCATTTATTGAGCACCTGCTGTGGGCCATGTACTAGTCAAAGGACTTTCTATGCATTATTGCGTTTACTTTCATAATAGCCATGTAAAGCAGGAATTATTATCCATTTTTTTAAGATATGGAAACTGAGGTTAACAAAAGGCTAAGTAATTGACCAAAGTTGCTGAGCTAACAAGCGGTGGGGTCTGAATGCAAATCCAGATCTCAAAGACCACTCTCATATTCCTGGTGATGTAAGTACCAATTCTAGGCCAAACTTACATGTGAGCTGAGAAGCAGTCATTCCTCAGACAGCCGGCAACCTCATTCTCTTACATGGGCACAATATGTATGTTGAAATATGTAAACTTCAAACAAATATACAACCTCTATTTTTGGCCTTATTTATAACGTGGCTTGAGTAGGTAGACCAGGTAAATGTAAGATAAACTATTAACGGTGAAGGTAAGCTAAATCCTTTCATCAGCAACCTGCTTGCTTTTGCATGTAGGAATCAAATAGTATGGATGTGGCCCTGATACCTCATGGACTTTTCATTTTAAGAGAGAAACGAGAGGTGGTAAAGAGAACATGCACGTGGGTTTTGGAAACAGACAGACAGGTTCAAATCTTGTTCTTTTATCATGTGACCTTAGACAAGTTTTAGAACCTCTCTCAGCCTCTGTCCCATCCTCTGAAAAGTGTGTGATAATAACCTTATCTTGTAAGGCTCTTTAGCAGAATAAATGAATAGCACCTAGCACAATGTCAGGCATGTAATGAGAACACAATTAATGCTAGACTTCACTTATGTTGTTTTGTATTCCTTCAATCAACAGTCTTAAGTGGGATTGTTGTTCACTGTTACAGAGGACACTTAGAAAGCTCTTGGAGTATGTTTTAGACATCAGAGCCTTACCGTGTGATTGGAATGGTCAGCTGAGATGCTCTTAACTTTGGGGCCAATGGATGGAGGCCAGGCTGAGAAATATCAACCCACAGATTTGTACTGAGGATCACCACTCTGATAGGCATGGAAGCAGGCAAGGAAGATTGGCTAGCAGAAGAGAAGCTTTTGGGAAGTGCTCGTCCTATGCCGATTACAAAGTCAAAATCTGTTTTATCATTGATAATGATGCCTCAAATAAGAAAAGGTCTCTACTTTGCAGAGCTTTTAATATGGCCAGGACAATTTCACTTCAGTTTGTAAATGCATAAAAATAAAAATTGTATGTGTTTTAAAAAATGTCTCAAATGACATCAATATCTGTGCATACAGGGAGGACTTTAAGGAGATGAAGTTCCAGAAAAGGGTGCTATTTCTTTTAAATGTCAGAAAGTCTCTGAAGTGACTAATTTCCTCCCTAACTATAAATTATGATTATTGTTATTTTGCAGACTGGGATCCCTTCACTAGCCCCTGGGGTCACAACAACATCTGGGCCCAAATAGCATAGTCCTTAGACAATCTTGTATGATCTATACATTTGAAATATGCGTTATTTAATTTATTCTTCCAACCAGAAAATGAAATAAGTTGTAGTATCAGAACCAGGGTTGCTGCTCAACCCCTGGAAGAGAAAAAGTGTTTTCCAGGGACGTTTTGCTTGGAGTTCATAAGAGGGTGAAATCACATAACAATAGAATCTCCATCCCCAGCCACCTCCTGACTAGGCAGTTCTACCTCGCACATCAAAGCTGCTGCATTAAAATTTAATTTGAATTTAAAATCCCTGACAGGGCCCAACACTGGGGAAGCAGGGGTTAACCACGGAGATAATGAGGCCACCGCTGCCACCGCTGATTCTGTTGACAGTATTGTATCACCTAATGAATGTGGCGATATAAATCTTGATGAGGGGCAGGCCAGAGTCTCTGGAAAGGTAATGGTAATGGGGGGGGGGAGCGGGGGCAAGAGCCCTGCTGCCGAGGAAGAGAGAAGTCAAAGAAATGCCCGGCCGGAGGAGCCGGCTGAGACCCAGGCCCGGAAAGGCTTAACTGCTTGTCCTATTTATGTAGGATGTTCCATATTCTGTCGTGCACATTATAGGGCCTAACGTGTGCAGGATGTGGAGGAAGCAAAGAGTGGGTAATGAGAAGCATCCTAGGCTTCCAAGTCAGTTCTCCACAGGCCCCATAAAGCATAGAATGATGATAATTGCCAAAAAACAATTGGGGTAGTCTCTGTTCTTGTAATATTATCTCTCCCCCTCTCTTTCCTTTCCACCCTTTTTCCCTCTCTCTCTCTCTCTCTCTTCTGTGGCAGAAAGAAAACAGATTTCACAAATCTTAATTATCCATGTAATCATCTGAAGTCTCTGCTTTCAGTTAACACATTTGATGTGATTTCTTTACTATTGTCCCTTTCCAGATATGCTCCAAGGACCACATGGTAAGACAAAGCTCCCCCCCACCAAAAAAAATTAGCCAGGCATGGTGGCGTGCACTGGGGAGTCCCAGCTACTTGGGAGACTGAGACAGAAGAATAGCTTGAGCCCAGGATTTTAAGACTGCTGTGAACTATGATCACACTATGCACTTCAGCCTGGGCAACAGAGCAAGACACTGTTCTTAAAACAACAACAACAACAAACATGGACTCTCTGAAATGCCCTACCGTAGAAAACAAAGACTCCATGAGGCCATTATAAAGATAAGATTTGAGGTATTTCTAATAGCATGTGAGCATTTGAGCAGTTCCCCCTGACTCTACTGGAGGACACTGAAAGACGTGGTGACAAGATGTTCCTGTAAGTGTGGCCACAGGTGGCTCTGGGTCCCCGGACATGGAGACACTAGCAGTCAAGAGTTCTCTTTGAGTTTTGGTCCAGACTTTCCCAGCTGAGAACAGTGTGATGCTGGTAAAAGTCCAGCACTTGCACACTGGAGCAGCTGTGGTCTGTGGACCAGGAGAAGGAAGGCTTGATGCCAGAGCATCTGATAAGATGCAGCTGTGTTGCTCTGGGCTGTGCTGTGTCAGATGGTTGGACTGTCCTCTGATGCTAGATGTCAGGAAATAGTTTCTGACTGAAAAAAATCCCGGTATCTATAGCATCTGGGCACTTGACAGCATCTTGGAGGGGCTCCCTATCTTTTTCAGTAGTCTCAAATCTGGTTATATATAAGAGTCACCTGGATAACTTCAAAGTATAGGTTCTTGGCCCCTTCCCCAGAGAGGCAGCTTCAGGAGGACTTGAGTGAGTGTGGCCTGGATTGAAAAACAGCCTTGTCTTTCCTTTTGTATCCTTTTTATTAACAATAAATGCCCTAGAGGTGACAATCATATCTTTCTGGTCAAGGTAAGAAGAATTTCAGGTAAAAAATGGGAATCAAATAAGACAGAAAGAAAAAGGGAAATCTTACTTTTTTCTGACTTAGAGCAGTTATTCAACCTTGGACCTACTGACATTTCAGCTTGAATCATTCTTTTTAAAAAATTTTTAATTTTTTTAAATTTAAAGATGTGGAGTACAATTCAGGGTTAGGTATACCAATGGGATCATTCTTTACTTCAGATTGGGCTGTTCTGGTCACCACAGAATATTTTGCCGCATTGCTGGCCTCCACTCACTAGACACCAGTAGCACCTCTATTAGTCATGACAATCAAAAATGTCTTCAGACATTGACCAATGTCCTCTGAATGGGGTTCAGGAGATACAAAATTAGCTGCAGTTGAGAACCACTGGCTTAGACAGACCTAGAGGCCTTGCAGCATGGGCATCTCAATGAGGATCCGATACTGAGGAACAGAGAACAATCGTTGCCAAGTCCCACACCCCTTATTGCAGTGAGCCAGTCTTTCCCCCTTGTGATTACATTTTCCGGGAATAAACTTTACTCCAGCATGTTGTTGTTGTTACAGGCACTCTTTTAAGCTAGGTGCGAACACTGAAGAGAATCTTATAGCTGGCATCAACCTTTCTCATAGCTTCAATCTGATCTGGCTGGAGATTCCTCATGCCCTCACCTTTGCCTAGAACCACAGATGAAACCTGGGCATGGGCTATGGATGCTTCAGGTGCCACAGAGCCTGACAGAGTCTGCACACTCCAGGAAACCCTACAGGTATGCCCTAGCCAGTGCACCAGTCACACACGAGGCCACCCTCTCCTCATTCCGGGTAGCATTGACCAGAAGATTAAAAAAAAATCCTCTTTTAACGAAAGGGATTGGCAGTAGCGGGATATTGATGTGACTGGGATTCAGGTGCCTGATCTCAAACCAGGCAAAGTAGGGGACCAAAGGGAGGCCCAAGGTTTACCTGTAGGATGTCCACTTTTATACCTAATTCTGAATTGTACCCCACATCTTTAAAATAAAAAATATATATATAAAGATAAGGCTTAATTTTTTAAAAAATCCTCTTTTATCAACAAAGGGAGAGTGAAGACTAAAGCAGCTGCAGATGGAACTCCTTCAAGACCTCTCTCAGCCGGAGAAAACTCCCTTTCTCTTTCCCCCTTCCCCTTCCTCTGTTTCTCTTGTCCCCTCTCTTGTTTCTCTCATTTCTCTCTTTCTCCTTTCTCTTTATCTCTTTTCCTCTCTCCTCTTCTCGTTCTCTTCCTCTCTTTCTCCCCCATCCCCTTCTTCCCCTTTCTCCCCCCTCCCCTCATTTAAAAATCTATTCGATTGTCTTGCCCCGGCAACCTTACAGAAACTTCTCTCAAGAGCAGCCTATTGAGCCTGGCTCTCAAATTGCCCCCAGAGCCCACTGGATATTCCTTCAGATGTCTAACAAGCGTTGAACACAACTGAGGTTTAGAGAGACACAGAAATCAATACTGCGGCTTCCACCAGTCACGCTGAGGGATTAGTTGTCCCAAGGAAAAAGCACAGACAGTTGAATAAGAGAATCATGACTCCGAATACCCTAACAGGTTTATGAACTAGAGAGCAGCCTCTGGCCTTGATAACCTCCAGTTGGCCTGGAGAAAAAGGAGGCTGTGAAAACATTCACTTAGCTTTCTCCCCTTTTGTATTAATGAGGTCAAGCGTGGGACCTCAGGGGGTCAACAGTGGTACTCGGAGGAACGACTGTCGAGGCCAATGGGCAAGGATGACCATCTGAGCAGTGGCACTCAGAGGCTCTGCACATCCTCCTGGATTTGGCGAAGTCAGTGGCCACATCCCTCAGGACAGAGCTTGCAAGGAAGCAAGATCTGGAAGTGAAATAGAAAAACAGCATTGCCTCGGACTATCTGCTGTGAGCAGTTAGCATGAACTGGCAAGTGTTTATATTTTAAAATCACGGGTGGGCGAGATCAACAGAGTGTGCAAACGATTAGGGACAGGATTCTGAAGGAGTAAAAAGCAATGGAGAAATGTTAAAAAGCTTCTCTACTCTGACAAAAAATGTAATGAGAGGAGGCTCATTTCAGTAAGTTAAAAAAAATTCATGTTTCTACCTCCTACTGTTCATATTCTAGAGGCCAATCTTACGAACTGAGGTGGATATCCTAAACGCCTCACACATGTAGGACATCTAGTTGGGGACACATTTAAAAACAAAGCCAAGAGCCTCAATGATGTCAGTTTCAGTAAAGATAGAAAGAGTCACTTTGTAACAGGACCTACGGGTTTGAGTGAAGTGAAGAATTAAAGTTATTATCTGTATAAGTCAAACCCAAAACCTACCTTTCTACGAATTTATAGGACAATTTAGGTCCTAGCTGAATAATTCAGAAAAAGATAATCACCTCAATTATTTAGATGGCCATCTCATTCCCTTATATATTCCATCTCTCTAACTCGGATGTGGAAAGTCGACAGCAATTAAATCTCTTAACCAAGCCGCCCACAGGAGGCCACCGATTTGGACTAAAAATGTGGTGCCCTCGAAACAGGATCAGTAAAAAACCAACCAGGATAAGCAAATTGCTACGGATGACACGGACTCTGAATCAGTGAGTGATGCTCTCCTGATCTTATTGAGGTTCAAAAACCTTAGACTCAGAAAAAGGCAGCCAAGCCATCTCCCTGTGGTGTGCATCCTCAGGTTACCTGTTCTGCTCTTGGCCTGGCATGGATGTCACTGATTCTAGAAAAGAGGAATTCAGTGCCCTTCTCTGGCAGCTTCCCATCAGTCTCAGACCCAATGAGCTTGCAGGAGAGCCTCCTTTCTGGACTGTGTCTGGGTTCAGAGAGTGTGGAGACAGAATCTGAGCATCTGAGCCTAGTTAGCCTCAGCATGGGGAAATATACCATGTAAATAGGGTGGATAAAGAGATGGAAGACCCCGATCAAGTGTGCAGGGGTCCTGGGGAAAGCAGTCCTTGCTATGGGTGACTTAGGGACAATGGTGAGGTCAACTTGGCTGCCCTGGGCTTGGCATACTGTTTCCATCCAGGTGGCTACATGCATACCTTGAGGTCCCCGCATGTCTCTGCGTGCTTGTGTGCATTTGGTCTTATGTGCACAGAGGCAGGGTGCCGGGCTGGTGGGTTCAGCTTTCCTTTGTGCGAACATTAATCTGCCCGGTCCCATCCCCCATCCTCTCCCCACACATTCAGCTAAAAGATGAGCGCATGCTCCGGTCCTGCCTGTGTTGGCTGCTCTTGTGCCCATATCATCCCTGCCCCCTTCCTCCGGCCCTCTTATCTAAAGCAGCGTGTCACTGCAATTTTATGGTCAACATTACAGACTCAAGCCCTCCTTTGAACCAATCAAACTGCACTGAATATGTTAAGGGAATCCAGGCTTTCTGTGAGGAGCTTGCTTCCTGAGCTGCACTGCCTGACCTCTCTGAGAGCAACCGCCATAAATCTGCCTCACCTGATGGGAGATGGGCTTTTTAGGATCTCTTAGGGTGCTTTGAGGTAGCACTTCTATGAACTCCTTGCCACAATAAATAATGCTACCTGCAATATGTCTTTGGGAGTGTGTCAGCAGCTGCTGTCCTGCCATGAATTTTTATTCTTCTGCTGTCTGGAAGATAGATTCCAGATTCAGCATTTCCCCGCACTTAGTGTCAGATCTCTTTACCCCTTTGCCCCGGCAGAATGACAGAGACCACAAATAAAATTTAAAAAAAAAATTTTTTTAAAAAAAGCAGTCTAGAAAAAATGGTCCAAGACCAGAGAGAAAGAGCCACATTCACCTCGTAGCAGCGGAGTGGGCTGCCAGTATGATGGTGGTGTGGCCAAGCGGGAAGAAGGAGGCGGTACACTGGGCAATTCCAGAGTCCTCACGAGGGAAGCAATTCACCAAGGGTGGTGAGAGAAAGAGGTTTTCCACTAGGTAAAGTTGATCAAAGGAAAGCCCACATTTGGGTCAATAATCCATTATAAAGGAGAGCAACAGAAATCTGTTTTCAAACGCCAGTTAGGTGGTCATTGCCCTGGTCAGATTCTAGGCAATTGGTTCATGAAAAAAAGACAATGGATTCGGAAATAGCCTAGAGAGGACATGCAAGGTGAATTGTTGTGGTCTGAAAGCTAAAAATCAGGAAGAAAGACACTACTGTAGCTTAGGAATGAATATCAGTTGACTCCCAAATTTTCACTGACTTACGTGGCTCTGCTGATCTAGAAATGCGTGCCCAAACCGCCATGTATGTTTTACTGGTTATCCTCCCTGCAATTTGAGACCACTTGGCAGCGCAGAGGCCAAAACTCACCACTGCGTGCCCAGGAATTTCCGCTTCTTTGAAATGTCCCAAGTCCCAGGAAGTTTCTGCATTACTAACTCTCAGCCATATCCATTATGGGGAGAGAGCACAGGAAAGGAAGAAAGAAAAGATGGCTTTGATATGTTAACATCTCATGATGGTAGAGGATTTCATTTTACACACTACTTCCTCTTTGGAGAGGGTACAGTTCAGCATCCTGGCAGGAACTACACATGGGCCTCACTTCTCCGTGCGTCCAGATTCACACAGTTCTGGACTGATAACAGAACCTAAAACTGCAGTGAACTTCTAAACCAAAATTTCACCCACCGTGAAGTACATAGGAATCACCCGGGGGTCTTCAAATGAAGATTCTGGTTCTGTTGACCTGAGAAATGCAGGTCTGAGAGTCTGAATTTCTCACAAGATCATAGATTCTGCTGCTAACTGCTGTACCACACATTAGGGAACAAGGTTTTAGGTTCTACCAAGTTTCTGTTGTGTCCATACTGCTCTCCTTCCTGAAAGGGTATATGTGGGCTCCAAACTCAGGAGAACCCAATCTGTTCCTCTTTTCTCACACATTTTCTTCTCTGTTCTTCATATACATATGTATCCAAATAGAATTTTAAACATTATGGTGCTTTGAACATTTGTATTGAACACATGAATAACTCTAATGCCTACAAATGGAATGTATCATTTCATTTGGAGATCATGTCAAGAGTCCATATTTGACATGCTTTGTGAGTGTAAGATCTGGGACAATTGAACTTCTGGTCCAGCAGTGATAAGCTGCTAAACCCTGCCCAAAGGGAATCATTGTTTGCTTTTTAAAAATTATTTTATTTTTATTTTTTGTAGAGATGAGGTCTCACCATGTTGCCCATGCTGGTCTTGAATTCCTGGGCTAGAGCAATCCTTCTACCTCAGCCTCCCAAAATGCTGGGATTACAGGCATGAGCCACTGCACCTGGCTGGGAATCAGATTGTTTATGCAGAATGTTGACCTTGAGTGGTGGCCTCCTAAATAATGTCCTACCCAGAGCCAATGCCACCTTATCATTTCTAATCTCCCAGAGCAATTTCCTGGTCTGAACATCACTGAGAAAGGAGTGAGGACTAGGCGAAGACTAGATGCAAAATCTTCACTGATTAAGTTACCCAAGACCAACTGATTAGTGGGACCACGGATTCATCCAACACATCAGTTCACCTCCAACACCGCAAGAACAGCAAAACCACAGAAGTGGCAACCTAAGATGGAGGTGATACCAAAGTCATTGACGAATGTGTTTTTGGTGACAAATTAAAGTTTTTTATGGCTAATTTTGAGGTAATAAGTGCAGAAGCTTTTCCTATACCCCAACATGTTTAAATAAAGTAGCTGGGCAGATAGCAGTCTCTGTCTGTCAAGTCATCTGAGGCCAAGCATCGTACACATGATCACTCATTTGTAAACTGGGCTTCCTGCCTGCTGAATACCTTTCAAAAACATAAGCTCTCTCCTAATTGCCTGGGTTGACCTATATTTAGAAACCTGAAATGTGCTGGTGTAGTAGAGAAGCCAGAAAAATGTTGGAGTTAATCACTAAATCAATCAGGGCTGACCCCACGAGGACAGTGAGCACCGAAGGTTGTTGGTCAAGGAGCTTCCGGAGGCTGGACTTAAAAGAACTCTCTTGTTTCTCTGAATCTGGAAAAACTGCTTATTTGTGCAAAAATATATTCTCGGAATAGAACGTGGTCTGCCCCAGGACAGCCTTGGAAACTCTCATGCCAGTAACCCAGTCAAGGTTACCTTCATTTTGTCTTGGTGTACCCTTGTGGGCTTCCCCGTGACTGCCAGTGGCTGTAGGTACCACAGATGGAGAAGCAAGAACGATGTCCTGACTCTCAAGAGAAACCTAGCCACAGGAGCTCTATCTTCTTCCCCTCTCACTCTTGACCATCTTTCCTTTTCTTTTATTTTTTTGGTTTCTTAGTATTCTGGGTTGTTAAAGTTTATAATTTAAACTTTCCTCAAAGTTTTTTACCGACAATGTGATGATGATAATTTCCTAAAAGTTCAGAGTTTGAAAAATTGGAGGAAAGCACAGAAGTATTAGGCTTTATTTTCAGTTTAAAGGAACTGTGATATGACATTTGGAAATGGGCACTGGGTACCTTAAAGATTAGCAATTACCTTTACAGGAAGACAGAACAGAAAGTTCAGGAAGCTCCTTGATTCTGTGGGACCAGCACTATGCCCCAGATTTGCCAGCTTCCATGATGTCTGCAACCTATGCTAAGTGATGGCTTGACTTTGAATATTGAAGACAATAAACAGCCAAGAAGGAAAAAAATACCCAGAACTATCAGAGATAGTTACTGATCATTTGATTCCTATAGAAAATGCTTGTCAGATAGATGAGTAATGGAAAAATCTGATTATATTTTTTGAGATTTAGGTTTGGATGTCCACCTAGTTAATTTCAAGGTTAAATTAAGCTACCTGAGCCACATACACATATGTTTTAAATTCTTGCATTGAATGTTGTAGTGCTAAGCTGCAAAATGAGGAACTTGATTAAGTAATGTTAAAATGAAACAACTTGTACATTTGTTATCAACTATTTATTGAATCTTTACAGACTCATTTTTGAGAGAACAGAAAATGTGTATGAGACATTTTTGCCTTCAGGAAGTTTACATTCTAATAGCTAAGGTGGGACTAAGTTAATAAAACAATTAGAGCCATATAAATATGCAGACTAAGGGTGAAGAGATGTGACATGATATGATACAGACCATATAATCAAAACAAGAATTCAGAGAAGCAGAATATCAATGAGGGATTCAGAACCCATGAAAGGCTAGCCACCAGTAGGTTTTGTGTAGGAAACAAACGAGAACATTCCAAGGAAGTGAAACAATCTGAGTGAAGCTATAAAGTCTAACTTGTGCTTATGCAGAGAGATTGCCCTAAAGCCTACCAGGGGCTGTGGGAAGTCAAGTTTGATGGTCTGCGAAGGAACAGATTAGAGTGGGGTTTTCAACTAATGAGCAGTAAAGGAAGATACTTACAGTTATTTTTAAGTAGAAGAGTGTTACAGCGGGAACATGTTTTTGCAACCTAGAGAAGGTGACCCAGACCCTCAAGGATGTGGTCCTAGGGACCTGGGAGACAGCACACCCTAAGAGAAGAAGGAGTTAGGCCTTTGGAATTTAATCCAGTAGGACAACGATGCTTCACAGAGGGACAAGATGATTCTGAGTATAGCAACCGTTTCCTGGCCCTGTCCTCAAGGTGTCTGAGACCTGTGAGAATTAGGGAAGCTATAAGCAAAAAAACAAAAAGCAAAAGTCACCAAGAGAGCTGTTTTGTCAAAATACTTTGGGGAGCATAAACATGCTTTGGGGCTCTTTCTAACAGAGACAATGGCAAAACATTTGGCCTGGTGGTAGAATGGTAAGAAGAAGAATTATATTATTTACATTATTGGTGCGTGGTGATAATAAAAAGTGACCATCTTTTGGTTGGTTTTATTATTGAAAATAATAAAATAATTGTATAATTCTCTACTAACAATACATGACTTTACTTTCTGTACTTGGAGTGACTGCTCCCATTCTCTCTTTCCTCACATATGCAACTAAAGAGACAAAGACAAGTAGTTCTCCATAGAGGGCAATTTTACCTTCAGGGAAATTCAGCAAATGTCTGGAGACATTTTCCACAGTCACAGCTGGGGTGGGAGTGATGCCACTGACATCTAGTAGGGAGAGGCCAGGGATGCTGCCAAATATCCTACAATGCACAGGACCATCTTGGCAATAAGGAATTATCCAGCCCAAAATGTCAAGCACGGAGATTCAGAAACTCTGATATATACAAAGATGCTCACTGAAAGCATTATTTATAACAGCAGTATTTTGGAAATAATCCTCATTTCTAACAATAGAAGAATGACTAAATAAATTATGGGTTACTATGTGACCATAGGATGCCATGTTTTCAAATATAACTTGGTGATATAGGAAAAAACTCACTATGTAATATCAAATGAAAAAAAGGAGTCAAAACTGTGTATACGATACAACCCCAATTTAGTAACAAGTGCATACACAAATACATTACATGCATAAATGACCCAAGAAACAGGACTGGGTAGAAGTCACCAAAATGCCAACAATAGTTATCACTGGATGGTGGGGTATAAGTATTTATTCTTTTCTTTGCACGTATCTGTATTTCTGAAATATCTTACAATCAGCATGAATTAAGTTTCTTTCTTTTTTTTTGTGAGTTGGAGTCTCACTCTGTCACCCAGACTGGAGTGCAGTGGTCACTCCCGGCCACCGCAGCCTCGACCTGCTGGGCTCCGGCGATCCTTCCGCCTCAGTCTTCCAAGTAGCTGGGACTACAGGCGCGCGCTACCACAGCGGCTAATTTTTGTGATTTATTGTAGAGACGAGGTCTCGCCAAGTTGCCCAGGCGGGCCTCAAACCTGCGGGCTCAGGCAATCCTCACCTCAGCCTCCCAAAGCACGGGATTATAGGCTGAGCCACCGGGCCCGGCTGAATTAAGTTTCTAATAAAAGTATAATAAATTTTTTATATCATCTCAGTGATTTGAAACATAGGCCAATCTTAACAAGGAGAGATATAATTGGACTATGAGAACTTACATATAGGTTCAAAGCTTCAATTGGTAAAGGTGGGGGGAAGATGCTTTTGCTTATAAACAATTCATGTCAAAAGGGTGTGATTCAACTGAAGCTCAAAATCAAACAGCAGAAGTCTGACCAAGTTGCTGAAAGAGCTACTTCAAACTTGGGACACCTTAATCATGACCAGGTTGCTGGAAGAGCTACTCCAACTTGGGACACCTTAATCAAAGGGTGTCCCAGGACAAGGCATGCAACAGTCCTCTGTGGGGCAAGCTTGCCGATCTGGATTGCCGAATGCTGTCTTGTGTGACATATTTTAAGGAACCATTGAAAATCTGGAGTAGATCCAGATGAGGGTAACCAAGATAGTGAGGGTCTGAAGTTGTGTGATGTGATAAGAAGGTGAGAGAGCTAGGGATGTTTAGTCTGAAGACAAAAAATGCTTAGGAGAGATGTGAGAGCTGTCCTTAAATATTTGAAGGGCTGTCATAAGGGAAAGGGACAAATGTGCTCTGCATGGGGCTAGGCCGCTAATCACTGATGAGAACTGATAACTTATCTTCTTCTATACAATTTCCAAGCAAAGAGAAAAAACTCTTCTAAGTCTATGGGTTGCCCAAAATAGGGTGGCTAACTTGGGAAGTCACAGGGTCCTTATCACTGACTAAATGACAGTGTGTCAGAGGTTGTTGCAGAGAGGATGGAGAGTTGGGAAAATGAGAGAGGAGTGTTGCTACAACTGCATTCCTGATGCCTACAGCTCAATGTATGAACCAGTGCAGAGGGACCAATATTCACTGAGTGCTTTCCATGGGCCATGGGCCAGGAATGGTGCCAAGCACTTTACATGTTTTAACTTGTTTTTATAGCCACATTGTAATAAAGGTATTACTCTACATTCACCCTGTTTTCCAGATGAGGAAATGCAGACTCAGGGAAGTTCAGGAGCTTGCTCAAGGTCAACAGCTAGTAAATGTATCCATTTCTAATATATTATATATATATAATATATATTTACACTCCAACAATATATAAAAAATATATTATATATATTTACATTCCAATAATATATATAATGCTAATAATATTAATAGTCATCATAACTGTAGTAGCAAATATTTATATAATGCATACTATACAAAGTTCATATTTAAAATGAGGAAAATAATTACATCTGTATTAGTCAGGGTTCTGACTATGCTTCTATCCCCACTGGACAGATAAGTTTTGGAGGGAGTTGGGAATTTTGCCAAGGGCCAAAATTATGCCAGATTCTGTAGTTGTGCTATTAATAGTAATATTCATCACCATCATGATCATAACTGCAGCTGCAAACACTCGTATAATATATGCTATGAGTCAAAAAACACATTGTAAAATGCTGTACCTACAAAAATTTATTTAATACAACATACCGTGAGGTGTGTCCTCCTATAGTCCCTATTTCATTGCTGAGGAGAGGTAGATTTGGGGAGGGGTTGAAGACTTTGCTCAAGGTCACACAGCTAATAAGTGATAGAGCGGGGTTTTGAAACCTAGCATTTCAGACTCCTCAGTGGTGTTAGTCACAGTGATACTAATAACCCTCATTGTCATTGTTGTAATTTTTATAGTCATACTAATGGCACAGATGGTTAGACAGTCCATGCTATGTGTCTGGCCAATATGGCAGCCTTAGGAGGTAGTGTGATGGTTAATTTTACAAGTCAGCTTAGAAGATGTTTTTGGATGAGATGAGCATTTATATCAGTGAACTTTGAGAAAGCAGATTGCCCTCTATAATGGGGTGGGCCTCATCCAATCAGTTGAGGGCCTGAAAAGAATAAAAAGGCCTCCCAGAGCAAGAGGAAGTTTTCCAGCAGATTGCCTTTGGACTTCATCTGCAGCATCGGCTCTCCTGGGTCTCGAGCCTGCAGGCCCATACAGATTTTGGCCTTGCCAGCCTCCACAATCACCAACTGTGAACAAACTCCCTATAATAAAGCTTCCCCTTTATACACATTCTATTGGTTCTGTTTCTCTGAAAAACCCTGACTAATACAAGTAGGTATGATTATTATTCTCATTTTTAAACATGAGAAAACCGAGACCCAGGGACATCTGAAGACTTGCTCAGAGTCACAATGACTAACAGATGGCTGAACTAGGATAGAAACTCCAACCACTGGTTCTATAGTCCATGCTCCTATGTGAGGTTCCCTGGAACTCTTTCCTCTCTCAACTATGGTTTTCTTTTTTCATTCAATATCTTTTTATATTTTCTTTATTTTAAAGATGCAGGGTACAATTCAGGGCTAGGTATACAAATGTTCATTATGTGGGTACCCTTGTTGATAAGGTGTGCCCCTCCCTTCACTGGCAGTTTTCCTCAACTGCCAATCCCATTCCCCCTCCCCTGGCAGGTTCCCACTACTGCCAATCCCTTTCTTGTAGTATTATTGTTCAAGGTCTGCTTATGAGTGAGAACATATGGTACTCTGTTCTTTGTTTCTATGATAGATCACTGAGTATGATAGACTCTAAACCCATCCAAATTGCTACAAAGTTCATATGTTTGTCCTTTTTTATGGCTGCATAATATCCCATTGTATACATGTGCCACATTTTAAAAAATCCAGTCCAGCTTTGATGAGCAGCATGGTTGGTTCCATGTTTTTGCTGTTGTGAATAGAGCTGCAGCAAACATGCATGTGCAGGTATCTTTTTGGTAGAATGACTTGAGTTCCTCTGGGTATATTCCCAATAGGGAGATTGCTGGGTCATATGGAAGGTTAATTTCTAGTTCTTTCAGAAATCACCACACTGTCTTCCAAAGAGGTTGCACTAGTTTGCATCCCCACCAGCAGTGTAGAAGCATTCCTTTTCCTCTGCATCCTCACCAGCATCTGTTTGTTTTAATAATGATGGCCATTCTTACTGGGGTTAGGTGGTATCTCAGTGTGGTTTTGATTTGCATTTCTCTGACGATTAGTGAGGCTGAGCACTTTTTCTTCTTTTGAGAAGTGTCTATTCATGTCTTTTGCCCACTTTTTAATGGGGCCATTCATTTTTTTCCTTTCGGGGCTTTTGAGTTCCTTATAGATCCTAGATGTTAGGCCTTTGTCAGATATACAGTGGGCAAATATTTTTTTCCCATTCTGTGGGCTGTCTCCCCACTCTTGTTGGTTTCTTTTGCTTCACAGAAGCTTGTCAGTTTGAAGAGGTCCTACTTGTCTATCTCATCTCTTATGGCATGGGCACTTGGGGTTTTGATCAGGAATTGGTTGCCAGTTCCAATTTCCATAAGGGGTCTCCTGCATTTTTTAAGATTCTTGTAGTCTGAGGTTTTACATTTAGGTCTTTGATCCATTTAGAGTTAATTTTTGTGTATGGTGATAGGTAGGGGTCCTGTTTCAATCTTCTGCATGTGATCAGCCATCAACTATGTTTTATGAACTAGATGGCATGACATTAGGAGACTCCCAGAAGTAACCTCTCAAGGCAGGAGAAATTGCTGGCTGGAGAGAACAAATGGCATCTCTGGGCTCCTAATGGAGGTTTACTTCTTCTTTTGGATACCCCCTGACACCTTGGGGCATTCCTCAATATTTGACAGATTAAAAACTAGAAGACCCAGTGCCCTTTCTTCCTCCTGGTATTGTTCAATTCACCTGAAAAAGGATTTACTGAGCACTTTCCTCTTTCACATAAGTTAAAGGCAACTTGTCTTGCCTTCTCACCCCCCTCCACCCTCATCAGATAATTTGTTTAAAATACAGAATGTTTAAAAAATTCAACTACATAAAATTTCTTCTCCACTTTCCCAAGCTGGCAAAAACACCCAAGGACATGCATTGTTTTTGTAAAGATTTGAAGTCTTGCCCTGATTTCAGTCACTCCTATGATAAGGCTTCTGCGTGCTAGTTTCCAAAACCTTTCACTGATAGGAAAAATCCTCTTGATAGTCTCAGTTTTGTTTTACTTTTGCCAGATTTCCATTAATTCCAGTATCTCTTTGGACCATCCAAAGTATATTCTCTTTTGGTGGCTCATCTTTCACATAATTTCCAAACAAAAAGACAACACAGACAAAAGCAGCACAAAAACATGCCATGGGACCAGGTACTGAAGAAAAAAAAAAAAAGGCATTGAAACAGACCCAAACAGAAATACAATGGTTTTATTATATGAGCCTTCAGCAGTAAAGAAGAAAGGAAAAAGCAAGGTTAGCAAAAGAGGGAAGAAAAGCAAAATGACTAATACACGCGAAGTGCCTAAGGAGATGGTGTTTTCTTTGTGTGCATCAACATATGCTCAAAGAATATTTCCCTATAAGGGTGTCATTGCCCACTCACTTCTTGTTTACTGTTAACATGTAAGAGAAGATTTTAAATCTATTGGCAGTTCCCCTGGGAGTTGCAAGGAGGAAGGTGTTGCTACTGAATTAGGGGATACTCAGCTTGAAAGTCAAGGATACGTGAGACACAGCCTCATCACTATCTAGTCCTGTCCGGTCCAGCCTCACCCGACCTTTCAGTGAGGGTTGTGGACAGCTGGCTCACACTGGCCAGCCCATGGGGAGAGGCTTTCAGAGGATAGCCTCTTATTTTCTTTGGGTGTTTTATCACAAAGAAGGTGGATGCCAAGGAAAAAATAAATCCAGAAGCTTCTAGTCTAACCAAAATCAAAGATGTTCTATCAAAGACAGCAGTTCTCTAGCTCCGGGGATAATCCTATTTCTGGTGCTATCACCCTGAGGTCAGCGAATGTCATTGAGGAAAACCATTCTGAATGTGGAGAGAAAGCAGGGTCTCAGGCAATCAAATCTGAAGGTGACAGGACACTGGGCTTTGTTTTCAGGCATAGGCTGCCTCCCTTTCTTAAAGTTCCAGTCCCTCCAGTCCTGCTTTCCTGTATCCACTTCTATCCCCCAGCCCCAGTACCCTTCCCTGTTCACCTCGAAGGTCATTACCTGCACTGTGTCTTTCTTGTTGCCCCAACTCACAATGAGCTGTTCCTTCTCTGATCTCAGATGACTTAAACTATCTCTACCATTCAGCCCAATACTCCGTAGATTCTCTTTGGTATTCTTTTTCAGTGGTTTCATGTATATAGATTATTTCTATCAAATAATACTCCATATGCCTTGAAAGAAAAGACCTTGTCTTATACTTGTTGGGGATTCCCCACCTTCACTAGATCTAGCACTTTGGCGAACTCAGTATATTCTTGCTGATATACTGCTTAATTTATATCACCTCCATACCTAGCTTCCAGACAGTGGCTATGCTTAGGCCTTCCCACTCACACTGCATTCCTGACCAGTACATACAAACACACCAAATGACATCATTTTGGGTGAAAATTAGGATATAGTGGAGAAAGGAAATTTTATTGCTCAAGATTTTTAGTTTGTTTGTTGCACTAGGAGAAGGGAAACACTTGCAAGGCTTTCCTGGCTGATTTTAGTAACACGCTCTTGGCCCTTTCACATGATGTGTACAGACATTTACTCAATCTGTGAGAATCTTTGATACAGACAGAGGAACCTTGACACTCACCAGGCCTCTTTTTAATAAACAGAGGAGACGTGAGATGAGCAGGTCCAGGGTGATGGGAAGAGGTGATATTGAATTTCATTTCTCAGCTATGTGCTAGGGAATCAAGATTATTCTTAAGGGGGAGGAAGCGGAAACAACACCCAACCGTGATATTGATGGGGGGTCTGGTTGTATAACTACTGCTGAGGTTCAGTAAGCTTCCCAGATAAGATTTCTGTGTTCCAGGGCTGCTTTTCCTTTAAACAGAAGCTGGTGGAGGGGGGCATTGTTCTGGCTTCTGTATTAATCTTGCTTTCCTTCCACTCGCACCTGCTAATGTTACCTGGCAGAGTCATAGCCATCGCTGCACCCCTCCCCCATTCCAAGTTTATTTATTGTGGCTATCTTACCAGCTATTGGCTCAACACACTACACTCAAATATTCATCATTTAGCTCTCTGGGTAAATCGTATTTAATCAGCACAGGAGAGAAAATAGCATAATTATAGATGCCGGATGCCATTACACTCAGAAGAAATTAAACCCTGTCTCAAGCCGACCAGCGGTTGCTGTGATTGCATCACCACTGGGGTTACAGAGAGGTTAGTGGCCATTGGGGGCCAGCGGTACCTTGTAGTATGCCTGACCCAGATGAGCTGTAAGGAGACACACTTGCATACACATTCACAACATCAAAAACTCATCAGACGGCAGCCAGTAAATTAATCTTTTATTGTTCTGAGAACGTGATAAATGGGACCGTAATAAAGTCAGGTTCATGCATGGAGATGTAGGAATGGTAAATAAATGGGCCCAGAGAATTCCAGTCCAAAAAGCGGATGGAAGGAATTCCCATTCCCAGTCTTTTCCAGAGTACTTTTTTGCCAATAGCCGGAGGGATAGTGACAATTAAGGAAGAGGAAGAAGAAAACCTTTTCAGTGGAGCAAAAGCATCCACTTGGGGCATGTGAACCCTTACAAGAAATCTTCCCAGCTATGGAGGATATAAAAGGCCAAACTGGAAGCACACGTTAGTCCTGGTCTTTTGCCATAGTTAGAATTGACTTGTCCCATCTGCAAAAGTTTCCATGTCAGAAATGCTAATGAGTTGTTTTATTTGAGGAAATGGATAAGGTGAAAAGTTCCCCCCCCAAAAAAAGAAAAGAAAAAAGAAAACCCAATGATAATATAACATCAGAGCCCTACCTGCTTTCTGCTTGCTGAAACGAGTTCCTGGAACAAATTGGAACCTTGGGGTCAGCTTCCTTCCAGTCATTCTTGGACCAGCCTGTTTCCACACACATCCAGAGCCACCTGCACTTGTCTGAGTTACAGAACAAGAGTCACCTTTAATCTCTCGACACAGCTTCTCTTCCCTGGACCTGAACCCCAGGTCAGCAACCCCATCCACTGTGGAGCACTGTTTATAAAAATTCAAAAATGTCCAAAGAAGCAATTAGGCTTCACTTATTACTATTGGGCGATTGTTTTTGTTTTTTTCCTGCTCCCCCCCTTATCCTTTTTTCTTTTGGCTAATAATGCTTCTGAGGTTTGGATAAGTAACTAAGAGGAAGGAGATCTCCTTCTAGTCCATCCTGCTGCCGACAATTAAGAAACCTCAAAGTAATTTTTGAAAATGTCAGCGTCTCATTTAGCAAAAGGATAAATAATAAATGAAGCGTAATCACTGTCCTGTGCTGGTGGTACAGCTTCGCGGTGTCATTAGTAAACTAACGGTATAATATCTTTGTGTCACAGTTTAATTATATCTTGTAATTAGTTTCAGCAATGGATTGCATAGAGTCAGGCCCCCTGAGCTAAACAAAAGGTAATAGAACTTTCAGCGCCCCTGCATAAATCAATTATGAAAGTGTCCTGCGTTATTTGAAGCTTGTTTGCTGTAATTTTATGCACAAAGCTGAACGGGCCCTTCTTGCCCGTGGAAGGCAGCTCACCCCACCCCACACTTGCCTGCAGCTGAGTCTGGGGTGGGCCCACACGCAGCCTGGCCCACCGGTGCATTTGTCAGGACCAGCTCAGCAGTAAATACCCTAGAAGGAGCGAGGAGCTGAGGGGAGGGGAGGTGTGGGGTGGAGGGCAGAGGACGCAGAAGGACCGGAGCAGGTAATAGATGCACCATGTGCGAGAAAGCAGGGAATCAAATGGGAAAAGATGTGAGGGTCTGGAAAGAATGATTCTTTATGCTTCCCCGAACAAAGATGAGAAGGTTAGGAGCATCAAAGGCCAAGCAACGTTGATGAATATGGGCAGGCGGATGCGATACATGTCCCTTTATCATTTGTCCTTTCAACATCCCTGCTCTCCCCAAGCGGTTGGAATTGGAACCGGCACAGGTTACTTGGCAATAGGGAATGGGGAAGGAGAATCCACATCTTTAATTGGGTCTAATTCAGGTCCTACAGAGCTCAGAAACTGTAAAGGGCTTCCGAGCATGGTTGAGGGCTAGCTGTGGTCACCAGGCCCAGACGGGAGAGTCACGGAGTCCCGCTGGGGAAAGCTAAGAAGAAACTCAGGGGCGGGGGGGGTTGGTTAAGTCCAAATGCCACCAATACGTGTGATCATCTCTTTTTGATCAAACTGTAAGGCATGGCAGAGAGTGGGGGTGGGGTCCACATTCAAAGTCCTCATCAAGTTGTCTTTGAAAGTAAGTCTAGTGCTACGCTGGCCTTTCTGTTTATACAACAATTTACAGGTTTAAACGAAACCCCGCTTGAAAAAGCAGACTGAATCTTCCTATTGTGAGCACTTCAGCAAATTTAACAAAAGAAAGAGCCCAGGCGAAGAAGAGGGGGGTGAGGGGGAAGGTCCAGTCCTCAGACTGGTGTGCTGCAATCTGGCTGGTTGCTATGGTGACGTGATGGCTTGTTCACATGGCAACATACCTTCGGTCCACTATTAAAATGATGAGAGTGAACTCGGTTGCATTAAGGAGAGTGCGCTGTATGCTAAAGCAAGTCTTTATCTCCAGAGAGAGCTGGACAGAGACTAGTATCCAGTACAAATCAGGGAGAAAAGGAGGAGGAGGAAAAGGTTGAAGGTCTGGAAGAGGGAAGAACCGCAGGGATACAGTAACTATGAAAAGAAAGATCCTCAGTTCTGTATCCAACTGAGGGCCTGAGATTCAGAAGATGGACAATGAATTTTGTTTGATACGGAATTCATCGTTCAAGTCAGCCCATCAGGATAATGACCCCCTATTAAAAAAAAATCCAAATGAACCTGCTGTACCCTAGCTCTAGAAAACATCAACAGTAAACTGAACCCAACCCATGAGCTGTCGCTGTAACGAACAGCCGAGCAACTGCCACTTAAATAAAACACTCTAATAACGACGAGGGTGGCAAATTATACAGCATTTATTTATCGAATATAAAAGTCCATTGACAGCCACAGATCCACATCATATCACATTTGAGCTGGTGGGGAGCAATTCCTTTGAAAATCGGGTTTCATGATTCCTTTAACATAGTGACAATTTTTCCTCCTACTGACGTTGAGAGGGTGGCGATAATTCTGCGGATATTATCCCAACAACCTTTCCTACCTATCCAGGCTTGATTTCTTTCTGCTGGTTAGAAAGCACTGCTGTGGCATACATAAGAGACAGCTGGGAATTACAGGGCTATATAATCGCACTGGGGGCTCCGAGTGATATCGTAAACCATCCACGGGATGCCCGAACCCCTGAAATTCCCACACCCCTCACTCATTCTGCCCCCTCCCCACCTCTCTATGGCTGGCTGTGCTTTCTTTGAAAATCTCATTACCATAAAGTGAAGACCTCACAAGCCACAAAAGGCTCTTGGTGGGGAGACACAGTAGAAGGTGAGCTTGGCATCGTCTTATTTTTTTGTTGACATCTGCCCTTCCATCAGAGGGCTCAGTTCTACATGTCAGCCACTGACTTGGTTCCTCTTTTGTGCCAGTGTTCTACCACAGGTACCACCATGGGTACCTGAGCCCCAGAAGCTCCTGTCCTGGCAGAGAAGAGGGGACATGGAGCTCTGAGATCCTCAGAAAGGGCTGAGGATGAGAGCAGAGAGCAAAGCCAAACCCAGTAGTACATGGCTGTCTCCACTCCCAACCCTACATTTCTCCTGAGTTTTAGGTGGCAGAACATTGCTCTTCAATGTTTTCTAGGGTTTCATAAGATGTTCTGGCTTCCTTAGGAGTCTCTATAAACAAACTCAGTCAGGGGAGGCAACATAGCTCAGAGGTTAAGACCCTGAACTTTGTAGTAGAAACTTTCTTTGTTACTGGCTAGCAGGGTGACCTCTCTGAGCCTCAGTTTTCTGATCTGAAAAGTGGGGCAGAGCAGTACCTGATCTTCTCAGATTGTTGGGAGAATTAAATGAAATAATAGTTGTAAAGGGATATACTCAATCCAGGGCATATACATTTTACTAATTATTGGCAATCCTTGCGGACCTAGTCAGTCTGTGGCTGGCAGTGCTATTTCTGTTGTGATTTTAGCAATGGAGAGATACATAATTATCAGATGATAAGTTCTTGAGCAAGAAGCCAGTGGCTTTTTTTTGTGTGTGCCTGTATTGGAAAAATCCAGTGTAGGACACAGCTTAGACATTCCCTAGATTCCTCTAGAGAAAGGCAGACCTGGCATGAAGCTCAACTCACCACCTTTTGCTATACATATCTTTCCTTTCGGTTTCTATTTTGACTGCTGACAAAATACCAGTTTTGTCCCTCTTTCCTAAACGGTGGGCGAGCATTTCTTCCTAAGCATGGTAAGCTGTACGTCGAGAAAAAAAAAAAAAGAAAGAAAGAGAGAGAAAGAAAGAGGGAAACCTTCTGGTGTCTATCAACTTTCCATGACAGCTGCACTCATGTTCCCTCCTGAGGACCAAAATAACTACAAAGTGTATGAAATCGTTAAGCACATAAAAATCCCGGAGGTAGACGCTGAGAATAAAACTCGTGATTTCCCAACCAAAAGGCATCAAAGCCCAGCCCTCACAGTTCATTTGCTTCCCTCCGCTCGATCTGACTTTGCTCAGTAAGCTGGCAGTATTAGCCCTACACACAGCTCAGAGAGGAGAGAGAGGAAGGCTGGGCCCCTGACCTGCCTGGTCCACCAGTCTGGTATGCATAATAAAGGCTTGGGGGCGTGGGGGAGCCCAGAGGCAGATGAAACCAGCCAGAAAGCGCTGGAAAGAGAGAAGGCATTTGAATCCTCATGACTATTTTTTTGCAGCTTATGATACACTTTTCACACATTTAATGGTGAGGCAGCTAGGTTTAAAGAAACTTTCCCATTTAAATGTGCCATAACAGAATAATAAGGTTATGCAGCATGTCTTGATGTACGGTCCCATCAGGTAGGATGGTGATGGGAAGAGGCAGCGATATTGAATCTGAATAGAAACCTAGACACGGATGTTTGCCGTTGGTTGCCACAAAGCGAGCGCAGGAATATTTCTTATCATGTAGGCAGACTTACTCTTGGTTTCCAATCTTCTCCAATAGCCCTTGATTTGGGAAGTGTGTGTGTGTGTGTGTGTGTGTGTGTGTGTGTGTGTGTGTGTGTTTAAGAAAGAACTGCAACAGAAAATACTGAACTCCTAATATGTGCTGATAGTCATGCTGGGTGATCCAACCATGAAGCACCCAACTCCATAGAACATGATAAGGTCTGTTTCCACACTCAACCCTTCTCTATTTACTGAACACCTACTAATGTTTCTAGAATCCTGCTTAGTGCACTCCAAAGCACTAAGACTAAAAAAAAAAAAATTTCAAGGAATTCATAATTTCGTTAGAATGTAAGATGCCAAAAATACTCTAGATTGGAATCAGCAAGCCTGTAGCCCAAAATCGAACTGCCACTTGTCTTTGTAAAGTAAGTTCTATTGGAATACAGTTCCAAAGTGCTGGAAGACACATTGTTTACATATTGTCTATGGGTGCCTTTTCCATAAAATGATATAGATGAGTAGTTGCAACAGAGACCATGTGGCCTGCTTCAAATATTTACGATCTGGCCCTTTACCAAAAGAGTTTGCCAGGAACAAGAGTTGTTCCAGGTTCAGAAGGAAAGTGATCGTGGTGGCTGGGGGTAACTATAAAAGGATAATGGAAAGGATAGCCCATCAAGAGGACCTGGTGGAAACTGGATAGACTTAGTGGAGTGGAGAAGGTATTCATGGTCAGGGAAGCAGCACAGGCAAGAGTAGAGAGGAAAGAGGCAGCATTGTTGTTTGAGGGACACCAAGAAGAACCATCTGGTTAGGGCAGCCAGTTTCATTTCAGAGCAGTCAGCAGAAAGGATGGTCTGAGAAGTGGGAGACAAACCAAAAGAATGTGGGATTCCTGAAGCCAAGGAAGAAATGAATTTTTCAAAAAGTGAGGTGACAGGAAAAGTAAACAGTATCTGGTGCCATTGTTCAGCAGCACAAGAGTGTGGAAGGTAAAGAGTCAAAGGAAAATAAAAAAAGGGAAGTGGTAAGGATGGACCACCTGCTGAAGAAGTTTGACCATGAAATGGAGGAGAGAAACAGGTTGATAACTTGAGTAAATGGCAAAGTCGAGTGTTGAGTTTGTTAGGTTAGGAAAAACTGTGCATGTCTTAAGGTAAATGAGAAACAGAAGATAGGAGGGGGCTGAGGACCTAGGGAGTTAGAAAATCAGGAAAAATGGAGAAGAAGGGTCACTTCTGCCTCTAAGACCAATGAAAACTCTGAGACAGCAAATAGATATTTTGTGTAGAGCAGTGGGTAGCTAGGTAAGAGTTCCCAGATGGTCTACTTCATCTCAGGAAGGATATCAGCTGATTGTGAAGGTGATGGGCCCATCAGGGGTTAGGAGGATGGGTAAGTGAATAAGAGCTCTTCCAAGAGCTCTTGGAACATCATAGCATCCCTCTGTGGGAGACCATGTCTGCTTACCTTGATGACTTTCCTCTGCAGGGGTCTGTGGTTCAGGCCCATGTGTGTGGTAGAGATGGTTCAGGTTGATATTGACCCAGGACAATGCCCAATGAATGGGTCATCTATCACATGAATGAGAAGGAACTAGAGAAGTTGACAAGAGCCTTGGGGTTGGGCAGGAAGCCAAGCATAGCCAGACTGGATGTGGTGAACTGAGGGACTATGTGCATGGTAGCAACTGAGTCAGAGAGAAGGCTTGCTGAATGAAATTCATGGAGGGATTAGACCTTGATATTGCTGGTTTGTTTTTTCCTATCAGGGCCAGTCTTGGAGTCGAGAAGCTTAGTCCATTTTTTAATCCTTATGGATAAATTGTCAGTGGTCTGTTTCCTGTTGTGGGCTTGTTGGGTTGATTTTGAGTATGGTAGACATTACTACAATTCACCAGTATCTAATGTCCTCTATTTCTGGACATATGAAGGGCTACACTTCCCATCTACCTTGAAGTAAGACATGGCCATGTGTTATCAAATGAGCATTGATATGGCCCATATCACTTTTGGACTGAGTCATATGATTTTCAGTGTGAGACCATTCAGAACTCTCTAACTCTGTGGTGGCAATCATGAAGGAGGTCTTGTGTTGAGGAGGTAGGAGTGAGGATTGCTAAGAATGGAGGACAAGAGCCCTGGGGAATTGCTTGAACCCCTAGCAGACTGAGAGAGAGGGGTGCACTTGACTGAATTGTCCCCCCCAATTTCTTTTTAACCCCACAACCTCAGAATGTGACTGTATTTGGAGATAGAGCCTTTAAAGAGGTGATTAAGTTAAAAGGCAGTTAAAGTGAGCCCTCATCTAATGGGACTAAAGTCTTTATAGGATGAAGAAGTTTGGATACACAAAGAGACACCATAGATGCATGCACACAGAGGAAAGACCACATGAGCACACATTGAGAAAGTCACTATCTGCCAGCCAAGGAGATGCCTTAGAGAAACTGAACCTGTCAACACCTTGATTTTGGACTTCTAGCCTTCAGAGCTATAAGAAAATAAATTTATGTTGTTGAAGTCCCCCAGTCTGTAGTATTTTGTTAGAGTAGCCCTGGAAAACTAATTGAGGGACAAACTTTTTTCTGTTAAACCACTAAGATGTTGGGTTGCATGTTACCACAGCACAATCTTACTCATCTTGACTACCACAGTAGGATGCTGCAGGTTGGGTGGCAGAAATGAGCCCTCTGAAGTGATTTCACTTAACTTGAGACTTGAATGGCAAGGAGGAACTGGCTGTTGGAGAGTCTAGAAGAACATTCAGGGCAGATGGAATAACTAGTACAAAGTCTTTGGTTTGCTTGTGATGGGAAAGAGCTGACAATGAGATGGAGAGGCAGGACACATAGAGGTCATGAGCAAGGTTAGGGAGTCTGGACTCAGTGTTATAAACCATAGAAAAACACTGTGGGGTTTTAGAGGCCGGGCGCAATGACTTAAACCTGTAATCCCAGCACTTTGGGAGGCCAAGGCGAGGGGATTGCCTGAGTCCATGGGTTCGAGAACTGCCTGGGCAACTTGGCGACACCTCATCTCTACAATAAATTTTTTTTAAAAATTAGCCAGGTGTGGTAGCACACACCTGTAGTTCTGGCTACTGGGAAGGCTGAGGTGAAAGGATTGCCTGAGCCCAGCAGGTTGACACAGAGATTTCTGTGAGCGTGCCACTGCACTCCAGCCTGGGCGACAGAGTGAGACTCCAACTCAAAAAACCAAACAAACAAAAACAAAAACACTGTGTGGTTTTAAATGAGGAGATGATCTGATCTGATTGTTTGTTTTGTTTTTAGGAGGATCACTCAGCTTTCTGTGTGGGGAATGAGCTGTAGGAGGGAAGAACAGGAACAGGAAGGGTTTTGCAGTCATCCAGGCAAAAGACATGATGGAGCTTTAATCTAGGATGGAAAGGAGCAGATGAATTTGGGTGTTTGATTCCATCAGCTTCTTCTTTGGGTAGCTATCCATGTTAGAGTAGCGAGTATATTGGAAATTTCATACTCCTATTCCCAGTGTTTATCACGGGAAAATGCCAAAATTCTGGGCAGAAGAAGGAATACGCTCAGCTTTGTGGAAAGATCATGGGTGGAGGAAGTTATGTGGTAGTTTCCACAAAGAAAACTAAATAAGTAAAGTGGCCCTAGGAGCCTTCTCACAGCATAACAGAGAAAGAGAGAAGAGAATGCAATAGTGAAAGTAGGTGGAAGAAAATGATTCCACTGATTTGACAATAGGTATGACATCAGCTACTATGTTCAACATGATACACAGTAGGAAAGGCCATTGGTCAAGAAAGTATTGGGCTTCTGAAGGTGTAAACATTAGTGAGGCTTCACCTGGACTCTGGAATTCAGGTCCTGTGGCAGGAATGATAGAATTTCTAGAGCAGATGCCCAGGAGGACTGGCAGGCTGAAATGAGTGTTTCAGGTCCTGAGTATGGAGACAAGCTTGAAGAAACAAGCATGCATCCTGAATTCTTGGCCCCAGTGTTGTGACAGCCCAGAGTGCTTCCAATTATCTCAAGGGATACAACATTTGCCCTTTTCCTGATCACTTTTATTCTAAAAATCAAAATCGGACAGGCATAAAATTAAACAATTAAAAACCTTATATTTGTATAGCACTTTTGGAATTTGCAAATCTCTTTCGCGGATGTTAGGTCTCATGTGACTCACAACCTCTCAGGCTGTGGGGTAGAGAATGGGTTATAAGAAGGAAGGAGGAACACAGGGGCTCTGGAATTGTCCAGGCAAGGGGCAACATGACAGTTCAGTTTAGGATGGTGGCATGAGGATGAGGAGAGGTGGGTGGTTAATTTGAGGTTAATTCCTTCAAATGAATTAATTTATAAGTTTATAAAAAGATTTATGGGGATCGACTATGGCCCAGGAATGGGGCTAGGTTCTGGGTGCTTACAGGAACTCTCTTAAAATTGCCTAAATAGTAGCATGGAAAGTGCTGGGGCAGACATGTAAACAGATGGCTATGGCATAATAAGAGAATGGCTCTAACCGAACCAAGTGCTGTAGGGTCTGGGGTTAATCTGAGGACTCTGCCTGGAAATTTCGAGAAGATTTCCACAGGAAAGGGGTGTCTGAGTAGAGCCTGGGAGGATGAGAAGGGATTTTCCTGAAAGAAAAAGGCAGGAGGGCATGACGGGGGAGGCAGCAGCATATACAAATGTGCATATGTTGCTGAATTAGGGAGGATTTTTTTTTTTTTTGAGTTGGCGTCTCATTCTTGTCACCCAGGCTGGAGTGCATTGGCATGATCACGGCCACTACAGCCTCGACCTGCCACCTCAGGCTTCCAAGTAGCTGGAACTACAGGTGAGCACCTCCATGCCCAACTCATTTTTAGATTTATTGTAGAGACGAGTTCTCTCCAAGTTGCCTAGGCTGGTCACAAACCACTGGGCTCAGGAAACCTTCTTGCCTCTGCCTCCCAGTGAGTTAGGGAGTTTGGCCCAATACTACAAACATGCAGGAAGAGGCCAACTGAGGCCACATTGGGAGGGTCTCATGTGATTATGCTAAGAGGTTGGCATTTGATTATCAAACCGTGGAAGTGTCAGTGGTGATTTGAAGCCTCAGAAAGGGATGGTTCTTTTTCAGATGGGAAGAGAGAAACTGAAGGTCTGAAGGTCTGAAGTATTGACAAAATCCTGGATATTGGAACTATGTAATATAATTCCTTTTTGTAAAATTCTTTTATTCAATGATACTTTATATTTCCTAATATAGATTCATCATCAAGAATAAAATATCATCTGCAAGGGCCATTCAAGAGTTTGCAAATCTGAAGAATTTGACATCTAAATGGCCAACCAGAAGACACTGAAGTATAGATGAAAAGTCTAAAGTCCAACAATGGGTTAGTGCTCCACAGCCAGTCAGTTTACAAATCCGTTCTGAGATGACATTTCAGTTCTCAGTACAATGAGGTATTTGTATGAGTTTTAAAACTGAAATTATAAAGAGAAAAGAAGTACTGACACATGCTACAACGTGGACGAACCTTGAAAACATAATGCTAAGTGAAAGAAGCCGAACACAAAAGACCTCATGTTGTATGATCCCATTCACATGAAATGTCCAGATTAGGCAGGTCTATATGGATAGAAGGTAGTTCAGCGTTTGCCAAAGGTTGTGGGGCAGGAAAAATGGGGAATGACTGATAAAGGTATGGGGTTTCATTTTGGGTTGATGAAAATATTCTCAAGTTAGATTGTGGCAATGGTTGTACAATGCTTGAATATACAAAACATTCTTGAATTAGACACTTTAAATGAGTGAATTTTATGGTATGAGAATTATATCTCAGTAAAATCCTTAATAAAATCTAAAGCTAGACTCTTTAGCATATTTATTAACATATTAAAACACCTAATAACAATATACCTTGGAGACAATGCAATTGATTTCTTGGGCAAATCTGTCAACCTTCGTATTTTAACATCTTAGAGAGTTCTCCACATATATTTGTGGTTCTAAAGAATTATATAAACATTCCTAGGGAAAAGGGAGGCCTCAATCCTGAGAAAACCATATCTCACAGAGGCTTTTTGAAAGTCTTTGTCTAAATAACACAAAACAGAACATTTGGCAAGAATAAAGCCTGGACAAATGGTCACGGGTCTTAATGCTCAAACTATTTTTGGTTTTCATTTGTTGGCAGAGTAATGTTTCAATAAGCTTTTTGGCTTACTTGTTCTTGAGTTCTGTGTATGCCCTACATTCCTCTTATTTACTCAGAATAGGGAGAAGTGATCTACGGCATGTGAACTGATTTTAAGGCTTAAGTTCACTGGTTTCTACTGTCATACTCCACCCACAACTGCAGTGTGACTGCTGTCCAATGTCCCAAGTACTCCACAGGACCAAGTGTGGTGACCCACCTCCTAAACTGACTCTCAATCCTCCAAGAAGCAGGGCCTAACCAAAAAATCTTCTTCTATTCCTTCCCTGGAAAGAGATCTGGGTCCACCATTTTGAAAACATTGATGACCCATGGCTGGATCAAACCACGGCTTTAGATCTCTTCTTCCGTGACGGTCATTCTTACTAACATGCTTCCTTCCAAAGGTGCACCTGGCAAGTGAATGAATGCTGTTCCAAGGATAACCTAGATTTGACTTCTTTTTTTCTGAAAACTCAAATGAGAATAACAAAATTCAGCAAATATGTTGCCGTATTACTCAAGAATACTGCTTTCACGTCAGCATAGACCTGGCAGGCTGGTGTGGCATATGTTGAGATGCCTCGGAATAGAGTCTTTGTGGTTGAACACTACTGCAATCTCACATGCTCTCCATGGGTGGTTTAACTTAATTTTGTGTGCCATGGATTGTTTACCTTCTGTCATTTGCCCCAGGGGACTCTTAGGACCCTGATGGGCTTGCTGGCTCAGAATTCTCCAATCCTTCATGGATTTATAAAATCTTCGAGAATGGACTGTGTGGGGACAGGGTGAGCAGACGCAAGCATGTAATTTCCTTACTAATCATCAACTTTTTCAGCTCAGAACAAGGAAGGAACATCAGCCAGGATGTTGAGCCTGTTTGATCATTTTCATATGCTCTTTCTTATTTAAAGCAGAGTGCCTTGGGATCTTTTTTTTTCCTTAAACAATGGTCCCCAAAATTATTTTAAAAAAGAAAATAGAGGCTCAGTTTCATCTGTAGTACATATTACAATCAATTGAGGGTACCAGATCTTTGATGGGGAAAGAGAAGGGGTAGAAACTAGAGAGGTGGTAATTGCATAGTCATCTACTTTAAAGGTCTTCCTTAAATATCTACTGGTGTAGACAGGTAAATTTGGTTAATTTCAGGAAATAGTACTCCCTGTATTTGATCAGTAAAACATCACCACTTGACAAGATCGCATTCCACGAAATATTAATAGTAGCCATCATTTTTGAGCATCTACAAAGTATGTTATCGATTTGGTGTGGATTAGCTCAATCTTCACAAAATTTTGGTGAGGTTTCATTCTTGCCCATGTTTCAAATATGAGGAAAAGGAGAGTTAGGGAAGTCCCATAACTCACCTAATACCACATAGATAGACATTAATGAAACTGGGATAACAGTCCAGATTCATCTGAATCCAGAGTTCTCACTCAAGCCACTATTCTATCCTTCCTCCTAATGAAATAAATAAGCAAACCAAATAACAATGTGTGGTGGAAATAAGAGGAAACTTGCAACAGAATTAAAGATAAGTGTTCGGAAGAATAAAACTGGAGTGATCGCTGTAAAATCTATTCCTTATGAAAATATTCCATTTGCTTCCTATTGAAACAGACTAATAAGGGATAGGCTGAAAGCAAACATGAGCTGGCAGATACTTCATCTTTCTGATCTATGCAAAACCCATCCCAAGTGGGCAGCGCAAATCCATGCTGCTTTCCTTTCTCCTCTTTGGCGAATTAGCACACTGGCAGACCTCTCTGTCCTTATATTTGCAAAGCTACATTAGCTCGTTCATTTCCTCCAGGACTGTGGGTAACAGGTACAATCAGACTTTGCCACCCTTCTCTCATTGTATCCTTCCTTCTTGAAATCAGTCTCATCCATAGTTTGCAAGCTAGTGCATATTTAAATTAAAACCTTTCCAAAGGGCAGAAGAGTAGGCTCTGCTCCGCTGTTTTGATTTCTAAATTTAAGGGTGATGAACTAGATTCACCTCTGGTGTTTCGTTGTGGATTCCACAATTCATCATGCTTTTAGCAAGTGGTTGTGCTTCATGTGGGGGGATTTCAAGGATTTTAGGTAGTGTGGGTGGTGTTGATGAAATATCTCCCTACCCTTTCCACCCCCTTGCTTGTGTCAACTCTATTTTCGAGTTTCACTCAATGATGGAGTTGTTTCTTAGCGTCTTGTGCGCTTAGCCATTTAATTAAAGCAATCCATATTGAATTCATGTCCAGATGCCTTGACCGGCGGAGCCAGATCCTCATTGGCATGCCAGCTGCTCAAAGAGGAACACGGCCCCTTGCATACTAATCAGGAGAGGAGGCAGTGATTCATCAGCCCATGATACTGCTCCAGCACCTACAAGCACTTATGACATGTAATTGGTGGTGCATAAGCAAGCCAGGCCACATTAAAAACCCTACAGATAGTCAGAGATAAAAATTAATGACTTTTGCTTTGTGTAATCCTGCATGCATTGGTGGGAAAGGGAGGGGGTTGGGATTAATGGGCAAATCTAAGTAGGCACCAAGGAACAAAGGCCTTCCCGGCCTTGTTTACATATCAAACAATAAAAAACACAAGTGACAAGTTATGGGAAAGGCGAGTGTGAATTTTCGGCACGAGTGAGTTGAAAGACTGCTTGCAGTTTATTATGGATTCCAAATTTCCATATTCATTATTCCAAAACAAACGTCCTCAGTGGGCTCTTCTGGGACTGGCTAGAGCAGTTGTTATTATTCATCTTTCACCGGGGTTGGGGTTGTCATGATTAGGGCTGGGCTGTGCGCACTCTTCACGGCATGCCCCAGCTACTCAGGGACACAATGCAAACCTTTGACAAGCCCAGAGGAATGTAACAGGGATCAAGTAGGGTCATTCCAAGCAGGCACTCCAACAGCCAAAGGAGCCTCTCGCTTAGGGCAGATGGGAGAAGACAGAGGAGGGCATCTTGAGCCACCTACTGCTGGACAAGGGAAATAGCCTAGGTGGTCCAGGTAGTAGGCAATGGCCAGGAAGGAAAAGAAGAAAGAAAAGTAGAAGCAGTGAATGAATTAGATTTCATACATCATCTGGGCAGGTTAACAGATATAGTTTTTTAGGTGATGCTAGTTAGACTCTGATTAATTTGGATATTTAAAAGGAGGTTGATTATGGGTGTGGTTAAGGCATGTTAGTAGATAATACAAAGTAAAAGCAACAATTCATGTATGTGTTGGAAGATAATCTATTGCACTGTGTGTCACATGGGAATGGGATAGGGACAAATGTCAGGATTTTGTAGTCAGGAACAGCATTGGTTTTTTTCTCTTCTCTCTCTTGCGTTCTCTCTCTCTCTCTCTCTCTCTTTATTAATTTAAGGCCTTCTTTAAGACCCAGATGACTTGGCTGATTTTTGAAAATGAGCTTGAGCAGGAAGAGCATGAAGGCTTGTGGGTGGATGTGGATATGTTAAGCTAATATGCTCACTGAGTAAGGTGGTACCAAGGGCATATTGGTGCCGAGGGTAAGGGAAGGATGGGTTATTATTAAATACTTATGATTTGGGGGTAAGGGAGGAGATAATTAAAAGACAGAAATTAAGACAATAGGTTTAAGAGATGATAGTTTTCCCCATTGTCTGACTTTATCCCTTCTGAAAGGAAGAGTAACATCAATCCTTTACTCTTTATGTATCCTCCTTTCTCTCCACCTTGGTCTTATTCTGATGAAGCTTTATGCTTTTGGTTTTCTTGCTGGTTATGGAATATCTCAGTGGTGTTTGATTGAAAAGCCATGGGCAGCATTTGTAGAAAGGCATGCCGAGAGTAGAAAATATCCAAGAGAGATGATTGGAAAGAATGTGTCCAGCATCCCTCAGTGTGACAAGAGCAGTGCTTTGAGTTGAGCTATTCCTGGCCTTCTGCCTTAAGTTCTTTCTTCTGTCACTGCAGAACAAAACCATGCTATCTATCTAACCTGTACAGAGAGTACAGTACATCTACAACTTTGCTCTCATGAGTGTCATGATCTACCTATGAGATCTTATTAAGGGGAGTAGCTCCTCAACTTATTTCAGTGGTGAGAGTACCTAGAAATCTTGGTACTTTTTGTAGAAGATCATGAACTGTTGACAAAGCACATTAAAATAACACACATACACACACATATGCAAGTTCTGCTACATTTCTAGTAATATGGAACTTGAGTCTTGTGTATAGACGATGTCAAAATGTAAGACGATGTCAAAATGTAAGACCAATATGGTGGGTAGATTTTAAATCATAACGTTTCTATTTAATAGCCTGTATTTGAGATTTAGGAGAAGATTATCACAACTAGATCCTTGCTCTGCACTAGTATCCTTGATCTGGAAGAGGGCAGCAAGGATCACATGGGAACAGAGTTGGGGAACCAATGGTTAAAAGTCCTGCACCATACACCAGAAGAAAGAAAAGGCAGAAGTAATGCATGAAATCTTCTGAGATTTCCTCAGCTATATTCAGTTCTGTGCCTCATGTTAAGTGGTTTTTTTAGGGTCTTAGTCGTAAAAATACATGAGTCTCTCTCTCTTTCAAGGTTCCTTCTCAAGGAAGGGCTGGCTGGGAGATATTTCCATTATCATGAAAAAGTTGACTACATAATAAAACCAGATGATAAAAATGAAATTTGGGGGAAATTGGAGCTATTAAATAACTAAGAGGTCATTGAGAGATAGAGATTACATATGAGGAATTACATATGGGGAGAAGAAAATTATATAACCAAGCTTTTCATCTACTTAAGGAAAGAACCCAGACTGTGTTTGTGAGTGATTAAACCACTGATATGACATTGTAGGGGCCTAAACTGCCTTTTCTTCCTGGGAGGATAAATTAGGAATCTTCTCCATTCTTACTGGATGCAGATGTCCAGAGTACTGTTAGTCACCATGGATTATACATCTTCCCAGTAGCACAGGTCTCTGGTTAAACTACTACCCAGAGGAAAACTTACTTATTTTCTTTTTGCACCTTTCAGTTTCATTCACCAAATAAATCTTTGAAGTTCTCTCAAAACTTTTATCTGGTCAGGAAGAGAAACCAAATCCTTTGTTGGTGTCTAAGAGTATTAACTCTGCTGGTCGTAAGAAGACCATCTGGTCAAAAAACTCTTATTTGAACCTGGGACTAATCAAAATCGCAAACAAAAGTGATGAGGCAACGGTATTTATAAACGCACAGTGATCTCTTTCCATGGAGAGCTCACAGGACCCTCAAGATGTAGAATACATTATATGCAACAGGAAGCAGCAAGGGTTTTTACAATTTCCATCAGGGAAACTGGGGAGAGCAAAGATTAGTGCTTTTCTAGAGGCCAAACAAGCAACAAACCTAGAAATAAATCTGTGGTTGTTGTCTTGTGTTTCCTTCCCTCCTTCCCTCCCTCCTTCCTTCTCTCCCCCATCCCATCCTTCCTTCTGTCCATCTATCCTCCCCTTCACATTTACTCATGAGATATTTTTAGGAGAGAAAGACTATACACATACAGTAGTCTCAGGCTACTGGTGTCCTCTTCATGGTCTCATTTTAGAAACATTCAGTTGATGATAGGGTATAGGATGAGTCAGCAAGGAACAGTAACAAGGATGCATGTATGAGGGAGTAGTCAGAAGGCATTTGGGTTTTCTAGGGTTAACAAAGACCCTGCACTAGGAATGAATGGGAAAGGGAATAGAAAAGGAGAGGGCAGATGAGAAAGCTGCTCCAAACACAAAGAGCACTTGGCAACAAATCAGATGTGGGATGAGGTCAAAGGAGCCTTTTACCTTGAGTGACCAAAAAAAAAAGCCTTTCAGAGAACGAAGGTACGCAAGAAAAGGGGCAGGTTCAGGCATGGCTGCTGACTTCCACCTTATGTCTGGAGAGTTCAAGGTCCTGATGCTCATGCAGGTAGATATGTTAAGCAGGTGAAGCCTCCGATAAGCCAAGCCTGGAGATGCTGACTTGAGAATAGTGACGCTCACAGACACAAATGGGAGAGAACGCCCAGGATGAAATCAGAGTAAGAAGGGGGTGGGACCAATGATACAACTTATGTTCTGAAAGTGGAAGGAGAAAGAGAAGACAGAAAGGTCCACCCACAAGGCAGAGGAACCAGGAGAACAGAGTCTCCAATGCTAGAAGAGGACAGGGCCCTAGAAAAGCAAAAAAGGCCTCGAAGGGTCACCAGCTTCACTGATGCTTCTCTGCTGAGAATAAGCCACACCAGAGAAGAGGCTGTTGAGTTTGCTGATCTGTGTGTGTGTGGGGGGGCTGTTTTCACAGAGGAGACAGAGGACAGATAACAGGGGCTTAAGAAGGAGGAGATGGGGAGGGCATGAAGGCAGTGAGAGTAGAAAGTTCATTAACTCCCCTAAATGCTGAGGACAAGTAGAATAATCAACTTATAAGCAAGAATGAAATGCAATTTTGCCTCCAGGAGACCACTTCAGCTCTCAGTACTGAAGGAACCACTGTCAACTTCCTGTCCCCTTCAGCCCCTGAGGTTGGCAGAGGGGCCATTGTTCTCTCTGCTCCTCAAAGGACCGCAGGCAGAGTGGCCACTCGCAGTTGCTCTCCTTTGTGCTTGGAGAGATTAGAAAGAAGGAGCCTTGGGCTCAAGAGGCTCCAAGACAGAGCATCAGGCAAGAGGGAAGGGCCTCAGAGCTGCTGAGTTTGAGCCTGGCCCCTCCTCCTCTTGGCCTGTGATCTTCCATTAAATTGGATAAGGGGATCTCTTTTCCTCCTTTTCTTTCCCATTCCTTTCTGCAAAATGAATGCTTTCTGAATCTGCTTGACATAAGAACTTTCTTTGTTCCATCCTCATGTTGATGGCTTGTTTTGTTCTTGAGTTTGGCGGCTCCTCACAAAAGGGGGGAAGGGGGACAGCAGGTCTAGTCACAACAAATTTTAAAACATTTAAAGGTAAATTCAATTAGCAAACGTGGAACCCATTATTATGTGACAAAACACAGTTTTAAACATCCAAAATGTGAGTGTTTTTTAGAAAAACGAAGAAATACATAATGAATTTCATTTTCCTAGGTTAATAAGATAAATTTTAGTAAGAAAAGGATGTCAACACTGTTGGAGTGATTAACAATAATAATCATATTTACCAAAGTGTTATGTCCTGTGTTTCTTCCCAGAACACAAAAAAATCAAACAAGCAAATGAAGACAAATTTCTTTTCCCTATGACTTCAAATTTACAGGAAAATTTACAATTCTGAATTCAACAAACTCTGGAGTAAACTGGAGTTTAAAAGATAAAGTGATTTAAAAAGTCCACAGCAAAGGACTTATCTTTTACTCTGTGTAACTTTTCTGAATCTATCTAATATTTCCAGGAGCAAAGTTTCAGTCACAAAATGTTTTTCTCCTTTAATTGACATACTGAAGGTACCGATGTAGCCACCTATCACGTCATAGTTAAGATGATCAAAACAAGCTCAAATACAATACTGACAGCTATTTCTACTGTTGGTTGCCAATGAAGACTCATCAGGGTATTGATTACATTTGTTCTGGTTAAATTTCATGCACTTATGACAATATCCTGAAATGTATCAAAGGTTTTGCCATTTGATTCTCCCAATAGCTGAACTAAACATCATAAGCCTTTGCAACTGTCTTGAAAGGTCTGGGCCACATTTCTACAAACGGCACATTACAGATTCCTTTTCTTCTAGTTCAATGCCAAGTTCGGCCTCTAGCCATGTGCAGCAGTGCGTGTGTTCTAAGTTGTTTTAACAGCTGGAGATGGATCTATACTGACTCACACCCATGCTCCCGTAAGTGCTGTGGAGTCTACCTGTGTGTGTCTGGTGGGGCAGTTGGAGGCCTTGGGAGGTGATGGAGAGGGAAGGAACTAACTCCAATCACTTGCAAAGCACCAGGGATTGTGCAAAGGTACTGGGTAGTAATGATCTCATTTAACCTTCTTAATAATTATGGATCCGAAGCCCCCCACCTACTGAAGCAGAATCCGTTCTTTGCCATCTTGGCAACTTCACCTGTTGTATTTTGAAGGGCCAACCATTCTTAAATTTTAAACAACCACAGTTTCAAATTTCTTTCTCATCAGTCCTTTCTCTCCTAAGACTTCCTCTGTTCCTCCTCAAGAGAATGCCTGATCTAGTCTTTATGTCATCCACAGAAAGATTTAAGTTGTAACCAAAGGGTTCCCCAGACACTTGGTCTGACCACTTTTGTCTACCACAACTGCCAGCCAAAGGGACCTCTCCAAAATGAGGCATAATTCTCAACTTTCCCCTAAAAGACCATCAGACTCAATACTATCATGTTTTACATCTCTGTTTACCTAGAGCTCCAAGGCTCCAAATTATCCATATTTCCCCAGACGCTAGTCTCCCATGGCTGTGTGCACCTGACCCAACCCAATCTTTTATCCATTCCTAAACCCTCCAGGTCGTTATACCATGTTCTCTGGGCCATGATCTGTTACCACCAAAATCCCCTCTCCCTGGATCTCTCCTTTTAATGCTTCCTTTGCCATGTTGCCCAGGCCTTCGGTGGAGGCCACTGCTTGCCCTATAGTCCCCTTAAATGTTCCTTCCACATCCCAAACACCATAGAGCCAGGAGGTTGATGAGTGTCTATCACCTCTCATTGCTGCTTCCAGGCTACTGTTCCCCTCCAAAACCTCTTTTGAAGCACATGCCATCACATGGTGTCCTCCCACACCCCTCCTTATCTTAGTCATTGATCACCTTGCACAGCACAACTGCTGACTCATGGAATTTTTTAATGCCTGATTCGCTGTCTTTGTCTCCATCACTGCTTATCATTATTCTTGATGACTTCAATATCCATGTAGATGATCCATCGAACACACTGGTCTTTCAGTTGCTTAACTCGCTCACTGTTAATGATCTTTTTTCCTTCCCTCTCCACGCCACCACCGTCCTGGTCACACCCTGGGTCTTGCCATTACCAGCAATGTCATCACTGTAAGATTCTCTATGAGAAGCATCCCATGCTTTGTAAACTTCTATCTTCCCAGCTTACTCTTTCTAGTTTTCTAACTTCAACAAGCTTCCTCTCCTCTTGGGCCTCTGAACCCTTTTTATGCCCATTACCTGCCTCAGGTTTCACTCCCCTCCTTACTCAGTGTAGATTCCAAGTCATAATGGAAACTCCTTTCTTGTGCATACCCTCAGCCTCTTTGCAACCCTCTTCCCTTCCATTGTTCTTGTTTGTCAAAACCCAGGTTTAACTATGCTTAAACCGAAACATTCTTTTTTCAACCTTACCTGCAAGTGAGAAGCAGAACATACTAAAGAAAACAGCACAGCCAGGCTGCCTGACCTCACTTTAGAATTATGACCATGAGTGTCATGCAGGCTCTCAACATAGCCCAGCAACCCCCCACCCCACCTGCTACTATTCCAGGCAGTTCATTCACCCACTCCCTAGGATGACTGCTTCATACCCTCTGATTTCTCCTCAGACCTCCAATATCTCCTCGTCTATCCCAACTCTCAGCGTGACTCATATTTCACTGAGAACATAGAAAAAATAAGAAGAAAAAGTCCTCATTTTTCTCCGCCACATCTATGAATTTCACCTCTCCTTCCTTGACTCTGTGTTCCATCATTACATGGATGAAAATATCAAGCTCATATCTCAGCCCAATGGCACGCTTGTACCCTCAGTTCCCAGCCCTTCTTTCCTACTTACTAATCTCTATGTCCTCCCTCATCTTGATCATTATTTTCAGCACATAAACACACTTTAAGGTGTCTCTCTCTTAGCAATAACCTTTCTTAGACTCCACATCTCCCCAACAAATACCACTTCATCTTCCCATTTCTCTTTATTGCAAATATCCTAAAAAGAATGGTCTGTATTTTCTGTTTCCATTTCTTACCTTCCATTCTCTTCAGATTTTATTCCCCACCACACCATTGAAACTGCTTCTGTCAAGGTCACCAACAATCTCCTTCTTGCCAATTTTCTTGTCAACTCTCTGTCCTCATCTTACAAGACATTCTCAGCAGCCTTGACACAGCTGGTTGCCCTCCTTTGATACGTTTCTTCTGCATGGCTTCTGGAGCACCACACTGTCCTAGTTCTCCTCCTCTTTCACCGGCCCCTCCTTCTAAATCTCCTTTTTTGCTTCTCCCTTCTCTTTGTTACTTGTAAACACTGGCCATCACAGAGCCCAGTTGTTGAACTCTGCATCTTCTCTGTCTGCACATACTCCCTGGGTGTCTCATTCAGGCTCCGAGCTTTAAATGCATCTGTATTTAAAGGTCCCAAACTTAGACATTCAGCCTCAACTTCTTCCCTGAGCTTCAGGCTCATGTCTCCCACTGCCTGCTCACCTACTCTGCTTGGGAATCTTCTGGGCATGTCGAACTCACCACATCCAAATTGGAAACTTTGATTCTCTTTGCAAATCTTGCTCCTTCCTCTGACTTGAAAAAGGTGGTCATATTTTATTCTCCTCTCTTCCTTGTGCCCTGTGTCTAATTCCTAGGCAACTCTATTGACTTTAATGTCAAAGTATATCCAGAATCTGACCACTTCTCACCACCTATATCATGACAGTGCTCTTCCTTTTTTTGTCCCTTTATAGTTGATTCTCCAGAGGAGCCAGATGAACTTTCAAAGGTCATCTCTCCAAACTCAAAATAAAAGTAAACCCCTTGCTGTGACATGCTCTTGCTTCATCTCTCCATGACAAATCCTACTGGTTTCCCCACTTCTTGATTCAGTCCAACTGGCCTGGCCTCAGACACTCCAACCTAGTACCTGCCTCAAGACCTCTAGACTTGCTAGTTCCTTCTCCCTGGGACATGCTTCCCCCAGGTCTTCCCATGCTTCCTCACTGATACCATTCAGATCTCTGCTCCAATGTTTCATTCTCTGCCAGTCCTTCCCTGATAATCTGAAGGGAAAACACCTTTCTCATGCTCCCCAGTTCTCTGCCTTGGCTTTTCCTTGTAGTGCTTACCACTCCCTTCCATGACATCACATGTTCATGTATTCATTGCTTGTCTCTTTGCATTAGATGTATGTGCCCTTTTCATTCTCTGTTATGTCCCCAGCTCCTGGTACATTGGTCATCTCATAGTTGGTGATTAATAAGTACTTCTGGAATGAATGAATGAACGAATGGATGATTTGATGGATAACATTGGGAGCCTCCCATTCCTTCTGAGCTGCAACCTTAGAGAATTTTGTTGACCCTTTCCCCCCTTGCCTTTGCTTTGAATTGGTCACCATCTCTGTTGCCAGTTCCACTTCTGGGACAAATTTTATTTCTATTCTTTCTGTCTATGATCACCCATTTTTCAGGCCTTTATTTATCTTTCAGTTCCTAGGGTCCCTAAGGGTTTTTCTCACCCACCATCTAACACATCCAGCCCATAGTGCACACTGCTAGATTTATTCCTCTGAAATATGATTCTGTTCTCAGAGCTTCTCCGGTCAGGAGGCTGAGCATGCCATAGGGCCTTAGCAAATATTTGATACATAAGTAATTAAATGAATCTCACTAAATAAAGGTCAAATTCTTCATTGTAACACCCCAAGTCCTCTGCAACTTGGTTCAGCCCTATCTCCTCTATAAAGTCTCTTAACCCCTTCAAATTAGTCTATTCGTTCCACCAAGTCTATAACCAGGCTACAACATCCCAAAATATGATCGATTGGATTGAATCACAGAACTTGCTAATATGTAACTGCTTTGACCCACAAAATAGCAATTTCATAAGACTCAACCCAATGTGTGTTTCTGCCTTGGTAATTTTATTTTCCGTTTTAAATGCTAGATTATCTTTCTGGACCATCCAACTTATTATTCAGAGCCCTATTTTATTTTATTTATTTTTTAAAAGCAGGATTTATTAAGAGGACAGAAAAGCTCCCACAATAGGAGGGGACCTGAGGGGGTTGCCCCAGAGCCCAATTTTAAATCCCCCAGTTGTGAGTGAACACCTGGAAGGCAGTCGTTTTCATCTTTGAGTCTCTCATGGGCTCTATCACAATGCTTTACACAGAGAGGCTGCTTCCCAGATATCTGTTGAATGGACTCAAATAGTGGTTACTTGTCACAAGCATATTACCTCATATTTTACCATCTAAAAGTGGTAGAAATAGGCTTCTAAAGTCTATTTCTTCACAACTATTTCTTAAGCATGAATATATTTTTCAGTTAGACATTTTACCATCACACCAAGAGTAGGAAAGAAAATTCATTGGGGTGAGGGTGGGTTGTTTATTCAACCATAGTGAGATAAGTCAGCTCCTCAACCGTGAAGAGTAAGTGGTGTATGACAGCCTTTCTCCTGGCCTGCGGTCTTTAAGACGCGAAGTGACCTACAAGGGCTTATGACTTTGGATATTCCACAGATAAAGCCTTTGTTTTTGGCATCAGCAGCTCCTTCATTTGCTCTAAACAATAGGTGGAAGAAGGGAAGCAGGTGAAGCGTCAGCTGATGATGATGATGACCAAAATGATAATGACATTCATATGATTCAGCCGTGCTTGACAAACTCAGCAAATTACTTGTAAAGTTGGCAGTCAGGGCTGTCAATGAGAAAGTCACCTCTGGGCCAGAAAGCAGAGGCCACATTTGCATAAAAAGAGAGAGCTCCTAGCATCTGACAACTGAGAGTGAATTGAATAAGGAAAACTCTGGGTTCAGGGGGACTCATGGAGTTAACAGGCTTGTGTTGCAATAGGGGAGATTGAAACTCAGATACAAGGAAGAACTTCCTAAAAGCAAGGGTCTCAGCAAAAGAACAGGTGCTCAGGAAAGGTTGTCAAACTTACTCATAAGAGTTAAACGAGCACGGTGTTGATACCTGAATAAACAGACCACTGGAATAGAGGAGAGAGTCTGGGAATGGAGCCAAGTATATATAAAAATTTAGGGTATAGTAAAGGTGGCACTGGAAATCACTGGCATGCAGATGGTCTTTTTAGTAAGTGGTGCTAGGACGACTGGGTAGACTGTAAGTTGGTAAAGTTAGTAAAGTTAGATCTCGCTCTCCAGTCACAGATAAAAATATATTCCAAAGTGAATCGAGAGCTGTGAAGAAATGAACCCTATAAGTACTTGATGAAAATATGGGTGAATTCTTGGGTGTGGAGAAATGGCTTCTAACTTCTATATCCAGAGGCTATAGAAGAAAAAAGTGATACATTCGATTACATAACATTTAAAAAAATGTTTGCATGGAAAAGTCATCAGCAAAGTTCAAAGACACATGACAAATGGAAGAGAAATGTTTGTAATATGTAGCATAGACCAAATGCTAATTTCTATAATATATGAAGACTTCTTAAAAATTGAGGGAAAAAAGACCAAAAATTCAATTAAAAATGGGCAAAGGACATGAACAGATGATTCCACAAAAGATGTAAGAGTAGTCTTTACACATAAGAAAAAATTTCCAGCTCCACACATAAGTGAAATGCAAATGAAAACTGCATTAGAACAGCCTGGCAGTTCCTCAAATGATTACTCATAGAGTCACCATATGACCCAGAAATTCTACTTGCAGATATACACCCAAGAGAAATGAAAACATCTGTCCATGCAAAAACTTACACATGAAACTTTATAGTCTCATTATTCACAATAGACAAATGGCAGAAACAATGCAAATAACCATCCAAAGATGAATGGGTAAACACAGATGTGGTATATACATATGAGGGAATACTATGGGGCCATAAAAAGGAATGAGGTACTGACACATGCCATCATGTGGATGAGCTTTGAAAATATAGTGCCAGGTAAATAAAACAGTCAGTCACAAAAGGCCATGTCTTGTAGATTCCATTTATACAAAATGTCCAACACAGGCAAATCTGTAGACAGAAAGCAGATCCATGGTTGAGTAGGTCTGGGGGGATGGTGAGTCAGGAGAACAATGAGTCTGTAGAATCAACTGTGGTGATGGTTGCAGATAGATATGAACATACTAAAATCCACTAAACTGTATACTTTAAATGGGTGAACTGTATGGCATATGAATTACATGAAAAAAAGTAGTTTTATAAAATAAGATGACATGGAAATATTATTTCTCACCTATCAAACTTGTAAATATTAGAAAGCTTAATTCATTTTGCTGGTGAGGCCAAGGGGAAACAGGCATTTTCATACCTTTTTTAAAAGGGAATGCAAATTGGCACAGCAGTTTAGGGGATACTTTGCAATATCTCATAAAACTATGTATTTGTACTCCTAGTGACCCAACAATCTCACTTTTAGAAATTTACTTAGGTAATTTACCCTGAAGATATTTGTCCAACAATAATGAAAATACTTATATACCAGGTTATATATCGAAGCATTGTTCACAATTGCAATATATTGGAAGCAAGTTAAATGTCCCCAGATAAAAGACTGGTTGGATAAACGGTGGTATGATCATACAGTGTGATACTATTTGGTTAAAGAAGAGTGAAGAAGAGCTCCAAGAACTGATGTGGAGTGATTTCCAGGATGTATTGCTAAGGGACAAAAAGCAGAGTGTGAAAGATCATTCATAGTATTCTCTATTTTTTATAAGAGAGAAGAGAAACTAAACTATACCTGTATAGTTTAGCAAAAAGAAATATTGGGAAGGAAACCAGAGATGGAAGAGATTGGTTATGTGCAAGAGGTGGTTGGGGACAGGTGGACAGGTTAGAAAGCGAAGTGACACTTTGAATATGCCTTTACTTAGTTTGAGTTTTTATAATCATGCTAACATTTTATACACTCAACAAATCCACAAGGATGGGGAGAAAGTCCCTAATAGAAACATATAAATCAAATTGCACTTCAAAGGAACACTATAATGACACAGTATGGGAGTAGGGAGGACTATCCCAAGTGACTTGAATACAGAGTTTTGACTATGTGCTCTTAGACTAAAGAAGTGTAATTGCTGCACTATTCACAACAGCAAAAACATAGAACCAACCCTACTGCCCATCAAAAGTGGACTGGATAAAGAAAATGTGGGACATATACACAGTGAAATATTACGAAGCCATAACGAAGGATAAAATCATGGACTTCACAGCAAATTGGATGGAGTTGGAGATAATCATACCTAGTGATCTGTAACAGAAACAAAGAACTGAATACCACATGTTCTCACTCATAAGCGGGACCTGAACATTAACCACAATAACACATGGGAGGGATCAGTAGTAGCAGGAGGACACTGTCAGTGGAGGGAGGGCATGTGGCAACAATACGGGTACCTGGTCTTAAACCAGGGTAAGTGAAGATGGTTGGAGGCCCAAACTTCACCTACACATAGATTACTTATGTACCTAATCCTGACTTGTAACCCACATCTCTATAATAAAATAAAGTTTTTTAAAAAAGACAAAAATAAATATTAAAGTCTAGTTAGGTTTGTTTTTCATAGTGGTATACATGAACCATTAGAAAACGACTTTCTATGTATTCTAGGATTGAGCAAATGAATACATATATTGAAAAAAGGTAGAGCTAGGCATCTAGCCTCTTTTAGTGGTGACATAGGGTGTTTTATTTTTTAAATATCCAAAAAGGGAAGGCTAGAATGCTGTAGAGTTGGAATTGAAAGTATGTTTCTCTCTCTCTCTCTCTCTCTCTCTCTCTCTCTCTCTCTCTCTCTCTCTCTCTCTCTCTCACACACACACACACACACACACACACACACACACACACACACACATTCTGTTCATTGAGAGGGTCTTGAACTAATGATAGCTCTTCATAGCACTGGTGCCTACCCAGATCTTGGCTTTGAAATCCTTGTCTTCACTAAAAGAATCCAGGACTCCTTAGCGAAATGGTTAACTCCAGGGCAAGTTAAGGTATAAGATAAGCCTGAACACCCTGCTCCAGAAAATAAGAAAGTACTCCAAAGATGAAGAAAATATGTCAAAATGGCAGAAAGTGTTTCCATTGTTCAACTCTTGGACAATTTGAGTGTCAAAATAAATAATGATAGTTATGGATTATAACCCATTAGATAATCCATAAGAATCCATAAATTCATACTGATATAAATGAATGAGTAAATACATTGTAAAATGGAGTGAAGGGAAAGCCCTTTCCTACAATAGAATTGAACTAGTAAATGTAGAATGGAATTAGAAAATAATTTGGAAAACACCAATAGGAGTAACTGATCCAAGCAAGAATTGTTCATGGTTGCTAAAAGTAGTGGGTGAAAATTTGATGAAGAGCAGGATATTTAGATAGTTTCAAAGTATCTCTCAAAGGGAAAAAATGGCAGCCTTAAAGTGGAGAAAAGGATCACAAATCACCTCAGCCAAGTCATCAAAGACAACATCACTAATAATGGCAGCAACCCAACATCATATCCCTCTGACTTGATGCCCCAGGAAGACACAGCATCACTTCTGGGGTGTTTCTGCCAAAAATTCATCACCTAGATCTAATCACCAGGAAACATCAGACAAACCCAAATTGAGTAACCTTCTACAAAATAAATGGTCTGTACTCTTCAAAAATGTCAAGGTTAAAGAAAGAAAAAGAATAGGTAAAGATAAAGAATGAGAAATTGTTCTAGTTTAAAAGAAACTAGAGAGATGTGACAGCTAAACGCAGTATGTATTTCAGGATAAAGTACATTACTGGAAGATTAGACAAAATTAGAACCTGGACAGTGGATTAATTGATGGTATTGCATAAATTTTCAATTTTCTGATTTAGATCATTGTACTGTGATTAGCTAAAACAATGTCCTTGTTCTTACTAAATATACACTGACGTATTTAGGGATAAAGGGGCCAATGTCAGCAACTCATTCTCAAATAATTTAGAAAAATTGCAAATATACACTTAGAAAGAGGGAGAGAAGAGCAAGATAGGGGAGAGGAGAAAAGATGTGAATGATGAAACAAATAAGGCAAAATGTCTGGGGAAGCAGGATGAAGGGTATACCAGAGTTCTTTCTACTAGCTGCCTTTTTGTAATTTTAAAAATAAAAATGAAAGGTAATTGCTCACAGGTCTTTGGGAGAAAGATGCCTGCTGCATGTCAGTTTCAACACTTAATGCAATTACCTGGGGGCTACAGAGGAAATCTGGGTCCCTTGGGCCTTAGTTTCTCAAGCTGCATCTACTTCCCCTGTACCCCTTTTCCTGCTGGAGGAAGTGCTCAGCCTTACTCTTTGCTTAAAGGGTTTGAATGTGATTGGTTGGGGGAAAAAAACCCCAAAACCCTTTTCCAATTAACAACATTTTCCCACCCATCCTCTACCCCCAACATTTTAAAAATAGCCCTGAGTTTAAGTTCTTTTTGTTAAAAAAAAATCCAATTAGATCCAGCTATTTTGAAATATGATGCTCATCTGGGAGTGAGAAGTCCCGAAAGCTGCCTGGAAGCTGCTGTATCCCTCGAGTTCTACTGCACTGAAGCAAGGATGTGCCACAGCCCCAGCTGTGGCCCAAATTTGGGACATCTTGGTTCCAGGTTGTGAAACTGAATCACAAAGACACTGGGATTCTCTACTGAGTCCCTCGCGGACTCTTTTATTTCTTGGGAATGGCTCCCAGGCTATGAGGGAGCTCTCCTATTGAGACCCCTCTCACCCTTGGGTTCTTTCCCTGAAGTTTCAGGGACCCTGCACTTCACAACCAGCCCACTCCTGGCTGGGAGTGTTGAGAGACCCCTGGCCGAACCACTCCTCAAAGTCAGACATCCGGAGCAGACGTGATGATCCAATTGATACACCTTCTGTTTGCCTCTTGGAACCTCCCCAGCTTTTGAAACGTGTCTCTCCTAAACCATGGTATCTAGTGTATAAAAGCCTCACACACCTGTAACAATATTCTGGGTTCTCCCGCCATCTGCCCTCTTGCCACCACTGTGTACACGTGAACTCCTGTCTGGACAGGAAACTTCTGCTCACTCAGTCCAGCCCTGTGATATGAGGCAAGGCGAAACCACTGATTGAATGAAATAGCTGTGGCATGGGTTACCTTGGGTTGCCACTCACTTTAAACACTGGGGATGTGGCCTCTAGTTCTAGCCAAAGAGACTTGTGGCCTAAAGATTCCAGGGCAGAAATAGAAGTCTCTTCTTCTCAAACCATGAAGTTAACTATTTGCTATTGTCATAATTATTTTTATGATTTCACTTAAGAATGATGATGATAATTCCAATTAATCCTCATGGTCATATACCGTAAGGAGATATGATCATTCCCATTTTATGGGAGGAAGGACATTAAAACTGAGAGGGGTGGAATAACCAGTATGAAATTCTGTAACTGCTGGGTGCCTGGACCCAGATTCAAACATAGGTCTTTGTGATACCAGAGCCTCCCTCTTATAGAGGACACACACTCAAACAAGTGTTTGTTTCTTCAAATTTCTGCAAAGTCTAAGTTGACCAGTTAAGTCCCCAGTTCCCGTCATCCCACACACACTTCTTCCAACTGATTCTACTTCCTGACACAGCAGGACCGGTAATTGCAATCCTTCCTTTCACCTGGAGTGATCTCAGCCCCAAGGGCACTGTCACCTTTCCTTGGCTTTATTCCTGACCCTTCCCCAGGCCTCGATCTCCAGAACTGAGTATTCCAGCTACCCACAACAGTGCCCACGACTTTACAGTAAAATAACTCAGCACACTTCAGAATATGAGCATCTACTCTGTGTGGGAGCATCAAAGATTCAGCTGGTTCCCCACACATAACCCAGGGGGTGCTTCTGCGCCATACCCACCCTTCTTGGATGTAGGTACCAGCCACCAGGTGCAGCGGGGCTCAGTGAGAGAGAAAGTTATTGGTATTGGCAGGTGGCTGGGCCTCAGCTCGGAGCTATCAGTTGTATTTAAGCATGACTGCCATGGTAACACATTTGCTCTGAGAACTACACTCTCTATTTGTCTGTTACAGTAGTTAATTTCATCTGTTTTGCAGAAATATTTACTAAGGGTGAGTGATGGGGGCAGGCAGCTGTGGCTGCATCCACTGTAACCATATGGTTTATTCACAACCAGGGCTCCATGGTGCAGATAGCTCAAAGAGGATTAAATTATACTTTGTAGATTAAAGTCCCAAACACTATAAAACTCATAAGCTTTTGTATGCTAAGCAAGAACTTTGATTCCCATTGGGCTTTAAGCTGATATTTTGCACACACAGAAAGAGTGAAAACTTTTGATATTTAAGTATTTTCCTAAAAAGCTGGCAGAATATCAAGCTTGTTCCTTAGGCAGTCAGCTGGTGGGGGTGGGTGGGTGGGGGCAGTTTCCCAAATACCTTTTAAAGGAATCGTGTGGCCTGCTTCATTTCACTATAAACAATGCCTCTCCATCTCTGTTTACGAATCTCCTTGAACTTGGGCAGGCAGACTGTTTGAAAGGAAACTGCCCTCAACCAGCCAAAGTCATGGTTTATTTTCTGTTGGCCACCAAGGCATACGCCATGTAATTACATTCCAAGCACTAGGCTACTCTAAGTTTACTTGACATTGGCTAGAAAATAGGTCCTAAGGAAAAGCCTAGTATTGTTCCAATCTTCCAAGCTATGGGAACAGCTCAGTAAGTCTTCCTGCAATAAATTGTTAATCACCTCTCTGGCAAGGGTCCTTCACCCTTGGGGAGGGTCATCTGCCCCCCTCCCTGCCCCCAGCCTCAGCCTCCATCCTCTTCAGACCCTGAAAGAATTCCGTTCAATTTAGCCTTCTCATTGATCTTTAAAGTTTCACTCTCAGTCACTTTCCACTTGAAGCCGTGTTTGATGTTTCCACGGGCGTTTCTACTGGTGGGCTTCACCCAGAGAGCTTTGTCGTTGACTTTGAGAGTCTGGTGTTCAGAGGATGGACTGATCTTCGCAGGAGTTATTTTCTGCACACGGTGCAATTAGCCACAGAAGCCAAATTGGCACAAGCAACACACTCATGTGCTCTTTGCCTTGAACCCTTGGTGCTCATTTGGAAGGCTCTTGTGGGACCCACATTCTCAGTTAAAGATAGGAAAACTCCCTCGCGGATGACCAGTCCTTACCAGTAGGTGTGAAGGCTTGAGCAAGGCTCTGCAAATTCAGCCTCCAGAAGCCTGGAGTACTCTCACTCATGGGAGCCAAGGCTTATGTGTTTATGGAGGGCATCAGATATCTTCTCATGGTATTTCAATGTGTCAGTTTGGTGGAAAATCAGTGACTTCATTCAAACGCAGTGGGCAAATACACTTTTAAAATAATCTGAAGTAAGAATGGGGATGGTTTTACCATCCTGTCTGGAATATCCTGTCACAGGATCTGGCGTGTCTTGGCCTTCCTTTGGAGGTTTTCAATAATTAACACAGATCAAAGCAGAATATATCCCTGAGGAGTATTTCTCAAACTCTTTCACCCGGGGATCACCCAGCTTGTGTGGCTCCCCAGTGCCTCTAGACATTTGTTCGGCCACAGTAAAGGTATCAAAAATTTTCAAATCTGGAAGGGACATGGGTAAGACTGGGGAAGGCTCTATCATCTCTGCTGCCAGCACTTCCTGGGAATTCCCCCAGTTGCTGTTACACACCTGTCTCCACTCCCTCACCCTGGAGTCACACTGGAATCCTGACACCTCGTAGACCTAACTGATCAGAAGAATTACCTCTAGTCAGGAGCACAATCACCATCATCAGGCAGGATTTGTGAGATCCAAGATCCTGGACCATGCTTAGTGCTCTCTCGTAGGAGGTGTTATTAGCGGCTGTGTTCATAAAAGGTGATTGTACTGTATCTTTCGCTCAAATGATCTTGTTTAATTTTCACAATCATTTCAAGAGATAAGGAGTACAGATGTGATCAATCAGTTTTTGTAAGTGACGAAGCTTGGGTAGAAAGCTAGTTTATCTATTTTGCTCCGTCTTTCCCTCCGTCCCTTCTGCCTCTCTTCCTCTTTCTTTCCTCCCTCCCTTCCTTCCCCTAGCTCCTTTTCTTCCTCCTTCCTCTCTTTTGCTTCCCTTTCCATCTTTCCCTCCTCTCCCATCCCTCCTCCTTTCCTCTCCTCTCTTCTCTCCTCACATTTTAGTGGATCATTGAGAACTCAGGCCTTACATCCATCGCTTCTGCTTTCCTGGTTTTCTTTTTCACAAGCCATGTCACTTTTCCCCACACAGAGACATCTGCTTTCTTTTAAGCAAAACAGTTTGAGGTGGATGCGGAGTCATCATCAGCCTGGATTCCAATTATAATGGACCTATAGCAAACTGCACTGAAATCACATCTGATTTATTCAGACCCTTTTCCCTGATGATTACCTTCTCCATTCTGGACAAGAATATCTGCTCTTTCTGGGTGAGGGAGCAGCCTGATTATAGCCTCATTAGAAAATGGTGCCGCTCCTTCTTGCAGTCTAATTGGTTGACAGGGTTTGGGATACAGAAATATAAATCGCTGACAGTGCGCATGGCCTTACTTTTATCACAGTGAAATCCTCAGCTGTCAAAGCGAATGGATATATGGAGCAGTTAATTTTATGTGTCATTAAAAGAACCATAATTGTGGCCATATGTCTTTCTTAGATTTCTTCAAGGGGTGTATGCGGGATTTCTGGGACTTCCTTATGTCTTTCTGACACCCTGTACAACTTCAGGCATGGTGGAAAAAGCAGCCATTGCAGCTTCCAGTAGTGAAGACTTAACCAAGAGAGTTGCCCCTACATGGACTTTCTCAGGCTTTTCATAGGCTCCCCCTTTAGTCGCCATTTCTCCTGCATCTTAACCCTTTAGCCAAGTGCTGGAATATTCCAGAGGGCTGGAGACACGTGGCCCTGGTGGAACTCCCACTCATGGACAACCGGTGAGCTGGTGAGCTGGTTTGAGAGCTTTCAAGCCAAAGGAAGCCTCCTGGGGTCATCCCTTTGGAGGGAGTTGGCTTGTGATCAGGGGAATTTGGGCTACCCCAAAGCTTGTGCTCTGCTTCCTGGAAAGCATATCCCAAGCTTGCCAGCCATGAACTCCCCGAGAACACATAGGCCAGTTCGTCAGAATCCAAACCTATGTGCCAGTCCAACCAGTGACCTGAAAAATGGAGGTGTCAGCATCAGATGACCTTCCCCACATAGAAAAGGGAAGTGACACTGGTGGCATTCGGCGTTAACTGTCCGAGAATACATAAGGATGGCAAGTTAAACAGTAATCACTAGGTAACCATCTCAGACAGATAGAAAGAGAGGGGAAAAAACCCAAGAGTAGCTATCTTTAAAGAGAACAAGCAGATCTGAGTAATCCAATTTAGGGGAGATAAGAGCCTGCTGCTAGTACTGTCCTTTAACTGGACAAACGCCTTCGTTCAAGTGTCAACCCCAATCCGGAAGAGGTCACCGCACTGGGCCTGCTGCCTAATATACTCCTGAATTGGCTGAGTGGCTTTCCGAACAAACACACTGGTCCAACAGAATTGATTTTCAACAGGCCGTATTGGTCCCTAACGTAATTATCCAGCAGTGAGTCAGTTCACGGCAGCCCCTGCATTTAAACGCTGCTGGTCAGCCCGGGAGGAGGCACAGCTACACCAAGGAGCCTTCTCCAAACATCACTTGGGACCCTCCCTGTTCCCTTGGCTACTTTTCTCCCCCCTGCCTAAATAAAGAGAGATGGGGATTTCACACAGCTCTCTGTATTAAGTGGGCACTGTCTTGCCCCTGTTTATGAGGAGCTGTGGAGGCACTGGTCTCACGTGCCAATGAATATCAAGTCTGGGCTGTTTGATAGGTGAATTCAATTTACAATAAAGAATCAGATGGAATCCTTTTAAAACGCTTTGATGTTTAACCTCTTCCTTTCTCCAAAGCTTTCTCGGCAACAGAGTTCTAGTTAGCTGTGTGTGTGCAGCCATCCGGGGCAGGTCCAAGGGGGTGACCTCCCAGCGTGGCACATTCCCCCAAAAGGCTGCCACTCAGATCCTTCCCTTCAGGTCCTAGTCTGTCAAATACAGCACGGCTTTCAAACTTCCAGCTGAACATTACAAAATCTTCTCAACCTCAACGGGTCCCCAAAGCAGGGACGTCTGTTATAAGGATCATGATAACTTTCCTATCATTGCCAGGATACCCAAATAAAACACCTTTACCCTGGGTGCAGGAATAGTAACGAGCCCAAAGATCACAATTTTCCCTTCTACCCATCATTTCCTCATCTCTTGAAAAATGTGTGTAATTCTCCCCGTCTGGAGAGTCACCATACTGGTAACATCTTCTAGGCATCTTTTTTTTTTTTTTTGCGCATGCCTGTAGCTCACAGAGAGGGCAGAAATGAGGGCTAAGGCGCCTGTGGCATGTGGTCCACTGCATTGTCTAAAGTAGTACTCAGCAACTATTTGTGGAATTGGCTTAAAGTGAGTTGTTACAACAAAAGGACCCTTCATCAGTTGTAGGAACTTGGGCAACAGCTTATCCTCCCTGTACCTGATGAGATGGGGTGATAATCGCCCCTGCGCCATGGGGTTGCTATAAGGATAAACTGAATTAATATTCATTGAGACTTTGGAACTAGCTTGGCACAAATAGAAGCTTTAAGTAAGAGACATTCTCAGTCACTTGTGAGTTGTACAAGGAGCGTCCAGCAGAACCAGGCTTCCTGAATCTTTCCTTCACCTGGGACCTTGTCTGCTGTGGAATCCACAGCCCATTGACCAATTAGAAGTACTATCCAGCCGGGCTCGGTGGCTCAGCCTGTAATCCCGCGCCTTTGGGAGGCTGAGGTGAGTGGATTGCCGGAGCCCGCGGGTTCAAGACCTGCCTGGGCAGTGAGACCTCATCTCTACAATAAAAAAAAAAAAAAAAAAAAAATCAGCCGGGCGTGGTAGCGCATGCCTGTAATTCCGGCTACTCAGAAGGCTGAGGCGGAAGGATTGCCGGAGCCCAGCAGGTTGAGGCTGCGGTGGCCAGGAGCAACCACTGCACTCCAGTCTGGGTGACCGAGTGAGACTCCAACTCAAAAAAAGAAAAAAAGAAGTACTAGCCAGTCTGGCCTCCCTAATTTGTTTTGATTTGGGACCAAGGTGCCCAGCCTGGACGTGCGTGCCTGAGCTATGCTATTTTCCCAGAAGCCTTGTGGTTCCGGGGGTGGAGAGTTGCTCATAAGGAGAGATGGAACAGGGCACAGAAGAGACATTCCCACCTGCCCTGAACTAGATCCAGGGGGAATCCACACAGGTGGTGGCAAGGAGGTAGACGTGGCAGTGACCATCCGGGAAATCGATCATCTAAGTTCTCAAGAAACATTGTTCAATCATAATCGACCTGCTGGGAGACTCTTGCTCCCACAAACGGTAAGGCATAGTTAGAGCAGTCTGCCGGAGATAAGAAAAATATTCCCATTGGCTTCAAATGCTAAAACCATCCATGGCATTTTCACTGGGCTCCTCTAGCCAGAGTGGAACTGTGAAAACCAAAGCTAGGATACGCATCCACTCACTCACCCCCTTGGGTCATCCCAGTATCCAGTGCAGCTCAAGTGACATTACTGAAATGAACATGTACCGCATCTTTTCTGAAGGACACAAACTAACACATAGGTGTTATTAGTAATAATAATATGGATAACGTGCCAGATGCTATTTTAAGTGCTGTCTTTAAATTACTTCATTTAATCTGATGGGTAACATTATTGCCATTTCATCTGAAGAAACTGAGGCTCAGAGAGGCAAAAAAAAAAATCGCTGAAAGCTCACGGCTGCTCACCCATCCTTCCCTTCTGTGGGGGTGGCGGGGGGGGCGGGGAGCAGTAGGTGAGGGGATGGATAGAGATGTTGCAATTTACAAAAATCACATGAATTTTGTTAGTACAGACCCAATTTGCACTGGAAAATGAAAGGAGGGAGAGAAAAAGAGGCAGAAAGAGAAAGGAAGGAGGGAGGATGGGGATAAAGAACAGGAAGAAATAGGAAAAAGACATTTTTAATATTTAACATTGCTGTTTTTATTTATCAGATAAACAGTGTTTGCTACAATGATAGGTAACATTTATGGAGGGCATAAAATATGCCAGGCGCTGCATTGCGAGAAGTGCTTTCAGTCATTTCATTTAATATTCATAATGAAACAATCAGCTACTACTATGAATCTCATTCATAGGAGGAAACTGAGGCTCAGAGAGTTATAACTCAGTCAATGCAGAGGCAAAATCTAATCAGAGGAGGGCTGTGGGATTTAGCAAATAAAAATACAAGACACCCAGTACAATCTGAATTCCGAAGAAACACCAAATCATCTGGGACATACTTATCCTAAAACAATAAATAATTTAGGACATACTTAGAGTAATAAAAAAAATCATTTATCTGAAATTTCCACTCAACTGGGCATCCTATGTTTCATCTGGCACCCTAGACAGAGGCATTAAGATGTTGTCTGAAGTCTTGATAGTTTTAAACTGGTATGAACTTTAAGGTCCCAAGTGTAACTGTCAGATCAGATTCTCAGCTCATCTGTATGGATGCTAAGAGGATCCAAATTCTTGACTGGCTACAAGTGTAACGGTTTCAAAGTGCCTGAGTAAAATGTCTGAGTGCACAATGACCAGAGTGCCCAGGTCTGTGTCTGGGGACATGCCCTTACAGGGCTCTCATTTCACCCTGGCCTCTGGATCACATGCATTCTGCTTCTCCCCAGTCCTGTGTTTGCTTGCAATCAGGCGTTTTCTGCCTGGAACAGGATGCCAAGATTTTTCCTGCTTCCAGTGTACTGAGCTGCCTGGCAGATAAAGACAGCACCCTTCCTCCTGCCTGGTCTTCCCCTAAAGTACTCCGGAATAGGGTCAGGTTCTGGCTGTATATTTCAGTCTCTAATTAGCAGATTCCAATTCATCACCCTGAGTATCTCCTGGCATCAGCCCCGAGATTCCCTCCTCTCGCCTGGTGAATCGGTCTTCATTTAAAACCCTCTCTCTTAGCCCTAAATGGAAATCAATTCTGCAAGTTTAGCAAATAGTTAATTACTCCACAAAGAGGATTGATTGGCCTTTGATCACCAGAAAGCTCTGCAGTGCTATTAGTCTCTTTCATCTGTGATTAAACCACAGAGAGAAAGAAACAAAAACTAAATTAGGCTTCTCCTGTTATCCTACAAATATTTAATGACGGGCTAATCTCTTAGAGGTGTGTTCAGGGGATACGTGTTCCATCAGGAGTCGGCTTCCATTCAACCTTGAACCCAGATTCCATCTTTGTGGAGAGCACGGCAAAGAACTTTACAGAGGAACAGAGCTGGCCTCAAAGAAAAGCTTTGTAGGACACACTCTTTTCTGCCTTTTCTTCTCTTCTCTTCTTATGTATGTTTTAATGCAGATAAAGATTTTCCCAGTGGACTCCTGACATGAATAATCATAATAAAAGGAAAGCTGGCTTAAAAAATTCCATTTGGGTTGTTATAACTCTGTATCCAGAATCAGACCCCATCCCACTGATTTGTAGATAGCAAGGATCCCTTCTCCCAGGTGACAGGCCCCTTCACTTGGTGCAGCAAAGGCACATGTCATGGAGTATTCTGGCCGTCACCTCTTCCCAAACACGGGTGCCAAATAGCAGGGCAGGAGCAGGGGAGCTGGGGGTGTCTGTTGCATCCAATACGCTACATCATTGTGGACAGAAAATAATACTTTAGAAAAAGTTCTTCTCATACATTTGACACAAGAGTCCAATAAGGCACATAAGGAAACAGAGGCACAGCAGGGAGGAAAGAGAAAGGACCTTGGAGTCAAGCAAAATTGAGTGCAAATGCTTAAATCTGGATGAACTTGGGCAAGTTGTTTAACATTTCAGACTTTGTACAGAGGACTTCTCAACTTTTTATCTCTGGTTCTATTTCTGGGAAAACTCAAACTAAGATATAGGTCTTAAAAATAATGATGATAGCCAGGCTCGGTGGCTCAGCCTATAATCCGGCGCCTTTGGGAGGCTGAGGTGAGTGGATTGCCTGAGCCCGCGGGTTCAAGACCCACCTGGGCAGGCGAGACCTCATCTCTACAATAAATCAAAAAAATTAGCCGGGCGTGGTAGCATGCGTCTGTAGTTCCAGCTACTTGGAAGGCTGAGGCGGAAGGATCACCAGAGCCCAGCAGGTCAAGGCTGCGGTGGCCGGGAGCGGGAGATGTTAATGCCTACTTCACAGGGCTATTCTGCTGATCTGTTGCAATTGAACATGAAGGTGCCAAGGACAACGCCTAACACAGAGTAGGAGTGTTTGTTATTAGGTTTACTACCCTCTTTGTCTCACCCAGGGTCATGCAGTTATTTCCTGAGAAAGCCAAGCATGAAGCCATTGTCCTTTCCAAATCCAATGTTCTTCCTTCCCTGCATTCATGTCTCCAGCCCTTTCTCTATTCCACAGTTGCCATTCTGCTTAGAATTCAACCCAGAGACCCACATTTCTGAAATTACATCAAGGCTCCAGAATAAAAGAAGAGATCAAGCCCAAGAATAAATATAGCCAAAGATCAACTGGTTTTTAGTTGAATGGGTACTTTATGAATGGTGGATTCCCCCCACCTGCTCCCAACCAACCAGATGAGCTACTGTGGTCTCCAGAAACAAACACAAGACTATCCCTAATTGATTGTTTTCAATCTGGTACCATTGGTCTGATGGAGACAGCAGGCATGTACTTTATATTACCCTCATTTGTTCTTTCTGCAGTCTCATGTACAGCCTTATAGGTCATTCTGGGGTTTTCCTCTTCATAATTTTATCAGACAAACCCTGCTAATTGGACTGACCCAGAGCAAGATGGTGATGTTGGCAGTCAGTGCTCTGAATTACCAGTTCCACCTTTCTCCTCGACATGTCTCCACAGCTGTCGTGGGACCCCACATCGCAGTGACACATTCCTTGTTCTACAGGCTAAAGACCAACGGACGCAGCACCGAATGCTCTGGTGGGAGTCTCAGCCCAGACACATACAAGCAGAGTGGCCCTGGACAACACAATGGTGTTACCAACAAGTTTAATTAACATTTGCTGGGCACCTGCATGTGTCAAGGACTGAGCAAACATTTCTGTGGGGGATAAAATAGACGAATCACGTGAAAGTATTTTTAGCTATTATTATTATTAGATTTTGTTAGGTCCCACATACAGCCTCTCACACTCACCCTACACGTGAAGACCACTTGCTGCAAATGCCTGGGATGCCCACCTGACAGCATTTTTCTGGCCGTGGGAGTCCACGGGGTCTGGACTTGAAAGTGACCAAGAGCTAATGGGGTGGGAAGCAGCCATTAGCCAGAGAGGGACTGGGTTCTCCTCCTCCCTCAGGTGGGACGACTCTGAGTATGTGTTCTGCACTGTCTCCCCAAGTTGTCCATCATAGCTAAGTTCCAGTTGGCCTTGGTGGAAATGAACGTGATAGTACACATTTTACAGGCTTCTTCCTTTCTCCTGTCCCTTCCCTACTCCCCTGCTAGTGCTTCTTGGCATCACCTTCCAAATATATAATTTCTCAAATTTTTGTCTCTGGTTCTGTTTCTAGGAAAACTGAAACTAAGATATTGGTCTTAAAAATAATAGTGATGAGAGAGAGAGAGAGAGAGAGAGAGAGAGAGAGAGAAGAAACAAGGATGGACACAATAGTAAAGTCTTTAGGAAAGGAACAAATGATGACCGAAGTAGCCTGGGGTAACTCAGATGGTGCGTAAGAGGAGTAAAGAGAGAAGGCCATCTAGAATTGAGAGAGAGAGAAAGAGAGAAAGAGAGAGAGAGAGAGAGAGAGAGAGAGAGAGAGAGACAGACTGACTGATCCATGGAGGTACACATGTGGAGAACACACACATCCCTATCACAGATGCACCACTTCAATGCCTGAGTGGTTTTGCCAGAAAACCAGAAGCTTTATCCTCTGAGGCCCCCACTTTCCTCTAGATTCGAAAAGCCTAAAATGATAGATTCATCTCAAATCAGCAGATAGAAGTGTGATATGAATTTTTCAGTACTTCAGAATTTGAACCGAGGTCTATGTTTGGTATTGGATTGTTTGAGTCGATTCTGTGTTTCTCTCACTCTCCTCCCCAACTGGAATTGCCTATTGCCCTTTCTCTTTTGGTCTTCTCCAACACATTTTCCATGCCACACACTGCTGTCTAAAACTCTTCAGGGACATCTCATTGCTCTCAGGAGAAGAATGGAAATTCTGGACCCTCCCACAAGGCCTGCCCAGCTTCATCTTGGGTGTTTCCCTCTCCTTATCTCCCTCCCCTCTTAAGGAGCATCTTTCTGTTCCTTGAACCCGTCAAGCTCCCTCCAGGACTGCTCACAGTCTCTTCCCTCTGACTGGCTTCCCTACCCCAGGCACACATCTTGGCCAACTCTTATGTATCTGTCAGGGGTTGGCTCAAGAGTTCCTTCTTCAGGGAGGCCTCGCCTAAGTGCTGTGTATAGATTTGTGGTAGGCAGTTTCTGAAATGGTTCCCAGTGATGTCCACTTCCTGATATTCACACCCTTGTGCAATCCTCTGCTCTTGACTGCTGGTTAGACTGAGTGACTCGCTTCTAATGAATAGAATATGGTAAAGGTGATGGGATGTCACTTCTAGGATTAGGTTATGAAAGACTCTGTACCCCCTTCCCTTCGCCCCATGTCTCTCTCCTTCTTTGCTTGCTCTGATAAGCAGATTACCCTAATTTGAGGGGAACTGTGAAGAGGTTACATGACAAGGAACTGAGGGCAGCCTCTAGCCAAGAGCCCATAAGGAACTGAATGGTGCCAACAACCTGGAAAGTGAGTTTGGAAGTGAACTCTTCCCCAGTGGAGCCTTGAGATGACTGCAGCCCTGGCTGACACTCTGAAAGCATCCTTGTGAGGGACCCAAAACCAGAGGCACCACTAAGCTGTGCCCAGATTTCTGACCTATAGAAGCTACAATGGTAAACGTTTTTTTAAGCCACTAGGTCTTGGAGCAATTTGTTAGGTAGCAATAGATAACTAATGCAGATGACATGGCATTGTTATATGTGGTCATTCCATAGAGTCTGAGACAGTGTAGGCTTTAGGGAACAATTTTACAACAAGATTGATTGCGAAACAATTTGACTCTATGTTAAACACGGGAGGCACAACAGAATAGTGGCTAAGAGCCTGGGTTTTGAAATCAGACCACTGGGACCTGAATTTTGGCTCCATCACTTCGCACTAAATGACCTTGTGCCAGTTATGTGACCTCTGGGATTCAGTTCTTCATCCACAAAATAGAGGTACTAATAAGAAGCACCTTATAAAGCAGCTGTAAGGATCAAACAAGATAACACTTGTAAATTGTTTAAAACATTACTTGATATTTAATAAATGCCATGTATTACCCTTCTTATGAGGATGATAAGACGGTATAATAGCATTTTTGGAAATTGAGGATCTCATGTTCTGCCTATGTAGATGCCACAGCTCACACAGGAAGACAGTACAAGATAATAGACAACCAGGTGCCATGTTGTGTTCTTTAGACTCGAAACATTGAGTTTAGGGGAAGTAAAACAAAAAATGGGCTGAATTCTCCTGGAATGTTTTACAGTGAAACTTTAGTCATGAAGGATTATTATATCCTGAGTGGGCACCAAAGGAAGGAGTCAGGAATCATAAAGAGGAGCCCTGGCATGAACAGAGAACCTGGGGGGAGAATAGGGCCAGGGGCTAGGCTGAGCACAGTGAGGCCTGACACCAGTTAGGGCTGAGACCAACACACCGATGGCAAAGTCTCGGACTCAGTCCTGCAGGAGGCAGGGACACTGTGGCTTATTCAAAATTTGTGAAAAGTGCTGCAAGCAGGAGGGTTTAGGGAAGAAAGAACCTGAAGGCTGAGGCCCCCAACTCAGAGGGCTATGTGCTGTGTGCCTGGGGCACTGGGAAGGAAAGGCCCCACTTGGTGACAGAGAGGCCACCACACTGGGCCTGTTGTAGCATGGAACGGCCTTAGAACTATGTTCTCTCTGGGTGGAAGCAGCCGAGTCTGAGAGTAACTCCCTTTACCCACAAACCACCAAAGCCCCGGGGCATGAGTGTTTGCAAGTTGGTGCGTGTTTAAGGTCAGGGGAACATTGATTTCCGCCCTGAGTTCTGGTGGAAGCTGCTAATTTGATAAGACAGAGCATTAAAGATTCAGTGTGGATGGCTATTGATCATGGGATAGGTCTTGTTAGATGGGATTTTTTTTAATGATCAAATAACTATTGGTTGAAAACTAAATAAGAATTACCCACCGGAATCTACCTTGTTTGAGGGGCTGTAAACGTGAGTAAGATATAATGTAGGATTTCGTGCCCAACTTGGGTTTGAGTCCTGGGTTCACCACTTATTAGTAACGTGGCCTTGGTAAGCTACTGAATTTCTCTGGGCCTCAGGTCCCTGACAGGTACAATAAAAGAGTTAGCATCTACGGTATGAAGTTGTTGTGGGAATGAAGCAAGATACAGGTGGTAATAATAATAATAACAAGAGGGGATAATCTTATAAGCTTGTCCTACATGTCAAGCATTATTCTTGCTTTACAGGTATGGACTGATTTAATCCCCACAACCATCAGATGAGGAAACCTGCCAAAGGTTACACGGGGTGGAGCCAGGTTTTGAAGCCAGTTAGTCAGTGTCCACACGACTTGCATCATTAACCTTTGAGAATACAGCTTCAATGTATGTACAGCAGTGTCTAGCATGAGGTGATAAATAAATACTGAATAGCTAATAGCAATATATGTTGATGGGAGACTGAGAAGGCCATGCTATCTCTTATATTAAGTCTCTGCAAGCTACTGGAATCTGTTTTGCTGATGGGACAGATCAGGAGGCTGTGCAAAAGAAAGTAATGGAGGGCCGTGAGGCACCTGGCCCCTACTGCCTCCCCGCAAAAACAGTGGATGAGAGAGGGAAGAAGAGGAAAGGAAAGATAATGAAAAAGCAAAAACACAAGTCTAAGAGCAAATGAGGAAATGTGGTTGGTTTTGAGATTTTGAGTTTGAGATCTAGGAAAGCTCATCAAAGCTTAAAAAGTGATAGCAACTGCCACATTTATGCCTAAGTCCTGTCCCCAGAAGAATCATTTGTCCTGGAATGACTCAAGGACTATCGTGAACTGGCACATTGGTGGCTGTCAGTGAACCACCCGTCTTGGGATTCATGCCCTTGTTTGCCCCCTTCCACACCTGCCCCGAACTCGGCTGTGTGACTTGCTTTGGCCAATGGGACGTTGGCAAGCTTAATGCCAGTAGAGGCCTGATATATGCTTGCACTTGGGCCTTGCTACCTTGGAAGCCAGCCACCATGCTGCAATGAAGTTTGGGCTTGAGTGATGAGAGAGAAAATGTGGAGAGAGATCCTAGAACGCCAGCCTAGCTTACAGCTGAAGGCAGCCCCATGACAACGTGAACTCCACTACACCACAGGGAGAAGAATTTCTCAGAGAAGTCATACACCATTGTGGTTTTAAGTCACTGGTTATGCAGAAATAAAGAACAGAAATGACTTTATTTTCTCCTTTGAATCTAATTTTTAATTGCACAAATATAGGGGAATCTCCTCTTCTTTTTTAAAAGATAGAATACAACAGGTAAAGCTGAAGTTCTACCCCCGATCTTGACGCCCTGCCTTCTTTGTAGAGGTAAGCAAATTAGGGGTTTGGTGTCCTTCCATAAAATTTTATTTTTTAATTTTATATACACAAATGTACTCATAGATGATATGTTGGTTTTTAAGACTACTTCCTACTGCACCTTTGGGGCAGAACGTGAAGTGACCTCCTTTATTATTTGAAGATGAGAGTGACAGTTCTCTCCCATAGCACATGGTACTAGTTTGGTCAACAAGAAGGATTTTTTTCCCTCTTCAACTTGGACTCTGTCTAAAAAAAATCAACCTGCCCCTAACCATGCTATCCATCCTTTGGCTTCCATGCTTGTAACCAACTTAAATCAATGAACCAGAGGAATTTAATAGCCACTTTTATTTTTCATATCCTCATGGAGAAGAAATCCTTCTCAGATAGCTTGTTCCAACATGATTTCAGAGAAAGATGGCAGCCAGTAATGGTTTGCCTTTCTATCCTCGGCCATATGTCTCCTTGTCTTCCTTGCTTTCCCCTCTCCTGTACCTCTGTTCCCTACCACATTTCCTACCTAAGGAAGATTTTCATCTGAGGAGAGGAATCAGAAGAGGCTCACATCTCTGAGAGCTGCAGTGTTTTGTCAGACTTTGCAAACGGGACACAGGAGTGAGCTGCTACAGTTCCTCACTGTTACCTCCTTTGGAATCTCCTTATTCCAGGGCAACTTAGGTGAGGCCTGATGCCTGGAGGCTTGGCCAGCCACAGGATGGCCCAGGAACAGAGTCAGGAGGCCAGGGAACAGTCGAAAGAGTCTCTGTCTAATTCACACCTTGGAACCAGCTCACGGGGGCTAGCACATCCAATTTACAGAAAGAGTGTCTAACGGGTGTTAGGCCTCACCAGACACACACTGCACACTTCACAGAGTAGCAGAAGCATCATTGAATATCCTGCTAATGAGCCACAAAGAAACATCCAGAACCATTGATGAATTCATCTAACATTTCAGTACCTGAAATACAACCAGAATGTGTGGCTTGATGTAAAACCATGCAGGGCAAAGGGGGCACCTGGCCTCTAGCCAGGGGTCCTGCCCTCACAAGTTTACAGTTGTGAAGCCTTCCTTATCTCTTAGAGGTGAAAATGAACAATAATGTCACCCGAATGTGAAATTAGGGGGAGGGCAGACAGGCTGTCTAAATTAAGGAATCTAAAATAGCTAACAGAGGGTTGCCAAAGAAAATTCCTGGCAGCTCTACATCTCTTTAAGTATAATGCTTAGTTTATACATAAGTGAGAACTACTAAGGTAAGACATAAAGAGTGAAAACATTTTTTTGTGTGTGGTAAATATGTTGTGACTGATTAAACAAATGATCACAATACTTTGTGACTCATTCTATCAAAAGATGAAATCTATTTCTCCATCCTGGCATATGGACCTGCCTTGTGTCTTTCTTTGACCAACAGAGTACAACACAAGTGACACTGTGAATTCTGGTGGCCAGGCCACCACTCTTTCACCCTCAGTCTTGAAACCCTCAGATCTTTATGTGAGTTAGTCTAGTCTGAGTTAGCCTGCTAGAAGATGAGGCAACATAGAGCAGAAGTGAGGCACCCAGCTGACAGTCAGCCAGTCCCTAGCTAACCTCACAGCTTGTAAATAAACCCTGGCCACGATCAGCTGAGCCTGACCCAGAGTTACAGAACTACCCAGAAGAGTCAGATTAAATTGCTGACCCAAAGAATCACAAATTAAAATAGTTGTTCCCTTAAAATATAAAGTTTTGGAGTGGGTTGTTATGCAGCAAAAACTAACTGTTACATATTTTTAAACACTGCTCCAAACTCTATTGATTTACTTAGCCAGCATGGGTTCAGTCCTATAATTTATGAAGACAGATACTGCACTGTTTTCCCCCTATTTTCTCTCTATCACCTAACCTGTGCATAGCACAGAGCAGGCACTCAATAAATATTTACTGAGTAAAAGAATAGTGTGAAATAGACTTATCTTGTTGGCACTGTAATTGTTTTTTCTAAATGAGGCAGGAAATAGTGATAAATACAAGATAACAAAATAAAATAGAAAGAAAAAACTCAATTAGAGTATGTCTTAATTATCCAATATTCTTAATTAATGGGGCATGGATTGATGAATTTTAAAGCATCTGCAGGCTCCCTCTACTAACTCGTCAACAAATATTTACTCAGCACACAATTTGTACTATGCACTATGCCAACTCCCAGGATACCAATGGATAAGCAAGATGGAGAGAGTCCCTGGCCTCATGGAGCTGCAGAAATGTATACCATTAACTTTGTATAACACAGAACTAATTTCATTTTAGAACCACAGGTGAAATTACAAGTAAGGTTATGAATACATATATCCATAACATGCCATCTCATCCTGGTACAAAGTGTTTCCTTCCCTGTAATTTGATTTTTTTCTTGGTGTTCTTATTTTTTTTCTATTTATTTACATTTTATAATTCATTCAGCCATTCAATAAGTATTTATTAAGTGCTCTGAGCTTGGTAGTTGGCATATATAAGATGAACTAAACAAAAGTACTCCCTAACCTCATAGTGCTTTCAGTCTGTCAGGGAGGCAGAGATTATGTCTAGTCACTCTAAGAAACAAATAATGACTGATTAACAAGTGTCACAAAGGAAGGTTCTAGGGTACAGTGACAGGGGAGCATGACCTAGTCTGGTCAGGGAACTTGGACATAGCAAGCGGCTTGGCACAACCTGATCGCAACTTGAGCTGGTGAGTTTTAGCACATTCTTGCTATGTATGATTTTAAGGATTTAAGATTGAGATTTAGAAAAGATTGAGATTAAGACTGAGATTTATGGACCTGAACTGTTGATGTGTGAGCACTCTGGGTCGATGTGTTTGTAGCTTTCTCTTTCTCCCACCTCATGGTCACCAGTCAGGGGGCATTTTTCCATTCATGTGAGTGCTGTACATGAAGTCTAGACCTTGGGACAGGAGATCTTGAATATGTTTCCTGCACCCTACTTCCTATAGGTAAACCAAGGAAACCTCTCCTGCACCTCCTCCGCCCCACACCCCTCCTTTTCAGGACCAACCCTCCTTTGCCTTGTGCCCAAGGGGCATCTGAGGTGCCCTGTGGCAACTTGCCCCCCTCCCAGGCATGTGGTGAAGATCACTGAGACGATGTTTGTGAAGTGCCACATGTTTCTAGAAGAGAGGCACTCTCCAGAGGAATACCATGAGGGATTGTAATTATTATCGCGCCTCTGTGGAGAGACTGCGGGTACTTGGCACGGTGCCATCTCCTTATCTGGAGACAGCTGCTGCCTGGCCACGTGTGCACTTGCAATCACAGACTTTTCTGCTTCACATACAGATTGCCCCAGGCTGCAGCAGGCAACAAGCGAGGATGCAGATGAGGGCTGGTGCCCACACCTTCAAGCTATCAGTCAATGTTTATTCATTCAACAAATATTTATTGAGTGTCTACTGTGAGCTCTTCATGAATCTAGACATTGCTGGGACATGAAAGCTTATAGCGGAGGAGAGAAAGCACTTATGAATCACTAGCTCCAACCCAAATAATATCTCATTAATCCCTCCGCGGATGAAGAGACTGCTGTTCAGTGACATATAGAGGGTCATGGAGTTAGTAAATGGTGGAACTGGGACTTGGTTTGATGTCAGCCCAGCTCTTTCCAGTTTGCTTCAGGAACTTACAAAGATGTCCAGGATCTTCAGCTCTACAGAGACCCATATCCTTAAACGGGGGCACAGAGCCCTCTGGTCCCCAGCTCATCAAAATATACAGTCCCCATAAAAAGTCACACTCTTCCCCTCTGACTCTGGAGTCACCTTCTCAAGCAATGTCTTTTTTTCAGTCTAGCGCTTAGTAGATATTCCCAGATGCAGGCAAGAGGAAAGAGTATTCCAGGCAAAGGAACCGGCACACACACATTCACAGAGGCAAGAGAGATTTATCTAGAAGTTGGGGGGTGGGAATGAGACATACTTGGCAAAAAAAGGAGTCCAGGAAAGGGAAAAGCAAAAGACGCTGGTGGGGGGAGGTGGAATAACTGATGGTGGCAGGATGGGACATCCTGTCGAGGAGGTACAGATACTTTCTGAGCAAGCAGGAAGGTTAGATGCAAAAACATTTAAATTAAGTGAAAATGATGACCACTCTGATACTGCAGGAAAATGGAAAAGGTCTGGCAGCTGAAGTGGGAAATGGGAACGATGTTGGCAAGTTGTTTGCTGAAATGTTATTTAAAATAGCAAAAAATCAGAAACAACCTCAGTGTCCAGCAATAGAGAAATACTTAAGAAATACTTAAGAAAATCTGGTGACAGCAGCTGGATGGGATGTTATGTAGCTATTAATAATTATGAAGATTTTGGAGCAACATGAAGAAAGCCTCCTGATATAATACAGTGGAGAAAAAAATAGACTATAGAAAATAAAACCCTGCCCTGCTTTGACTCCTAAGTGGATACAACAGAAAGAGGGGGGTAGAAAGAGAAAGACCTTGGTCTTGGACTGTTTAGAGACAGAAAAGCAAGTCCATGAAGGAATGGCTCTAAAGGGCAACCTACAAATCCTATGAGTAACTTGTTAGGGTTGACAATATTTTGAGTGTGTGCATGCATGTGTGCATGTACTGCATGTGTGCATTCTTCCTAGGATGAGGTGAGGACTTCATTATTTCTCAAAGTGGTCTATGATCCTGTCAAGACTATAGAGGACAGTTCTAATTCTTGTATCACAGAGTATCATCTTTTTTTGTTGGGATTCTAAATTCTTTGAGATATCTGAAAACAATTCTTGTTTCACATCTAACTCCCAGCATTCTGGGGACCCAGTTTGGAAGCCAACATTAAGAATGGTTTGCATGTGGGTTCATATCTTCCCTTTGCTAGGTTCAATGCTGACCATGAACAGGTTCACACATGTATGTGCACATTTTTCCTCACACAGTGAGCAATTTGCATTCAGTCTCCCAAGTCCCAAGGAGCTCAGTAGGGAACACTTCTGAGGAATGAAGAGATTATTTTACTGATTTCAATGATGTCATATGGCTTTACAAATTGTTAAATCCCCTCCCAATCAGTAGTCACTGGGAAAACTGAGCTCTGTGACTTGCTTTGGAACCAAATCTGAGACACACAAGGCAGAACGAGATCCCTTGAGACTGCTGAACTAAGATGGCTGACTGCCCAGATGTCCATGCACCCTTAAATCAAGCTGGTACATTTGATGGTGTGGAGCAGGAAGAACAATGCACAATAAAGAAGAGACAAACAGCTACTCAGAAAAACAAATGTTTCACAGTTTTTGCATAATGTAAAACAATGGTACACTTGACTGAGTCATGTGTTCAAGCCAGTTCATAGAGACATTAAAATATTCTGGTGCAATTCTGATCCAGCTTATCATCATTCAGGTACCCTGCAGTTACTGACCACATTTCACATGGCTGGCCTCTTCCTTCCCACCAAAGAGCATGAAGACCATGCAGCTGTGGGAATGGAAAGGTTGAAAGAAACTTGAGGAGTACAGACTCCAGACAGCCCACCCTGAGTTTGAATACCTCTGCTACCAGGAAAATTAATTGTATCCACTGAGCCTCAATTCCCTCATCTGTAAAATGGGTAACATGCAAGCCATATGAGAACTCTGTGAGTGACTCTAGGTACAGCACCAAACACAAGATGCAGGCACTTAGTAGGTGTAACCTGCTGGCTATATATGGAGGCAATAATTAAAGAAGTCACTACATTTCCATTCCACCACCAAGTTGTTAGGTAGATTAAAAGAGCTAATGGAGTATGGTAAAACTGGGGGGAAAAAGCCCCTGTAAAACGTTATAGAATATCATTATATGAGTAAGCTTCCAGCCTATGCAGGTGTGAAGCTTCCTGGTTTCCCAAAGGGCACAGGCTCTCCATTTTACTTATGGGCTTTTCTTGTCTCCAACGAGCATGTGAATTCAGTTGCTGTGGTGAGCTTTTTCCTAGGCTCCAGCTGAGCCTGGGATGAGCTTTATACCATGCTAAGGGTCAACATGTCCCCAGACAGAACAGTATTTTAATTCAACAGCATTCAGTAGTTATTAAACTATGATAAATGCTAAAGTGGGAAAGATTACACTTAGACATAAGAAGTGTCACTTGAATCACTTAAAAATATTATAATGTATGGCTAATTGCACCTTGACTATATTATACAGTGCTGTGAAAACACTTCAGATCCTTAAGTAAGATACCATTTAAATACCTATTTCGGTATGTAATGGGTAATATTCTTGAGTGCAAAGGTTGTTAAAAGACCCAACGTTCATTGAGTATCTATCACGTGGTGGGCACTTTGTCCATATTAGTTCATTTAATTATCAAAACAATTAATCCACTAAGGTAATTGTATTAGCCCCATTTTGTAGGTAAAGAAATTGAAATTCACAGCTGTCAAGTAACTTGCCCAAGGTACAGAGCTGATAAATGGCAGGGCTGAGATTTGAATCCGGGACAGGCATCTCCAGAATCCACCATCACAGACAGATACAATGTGACTTCTGTGTTTCCATACTTCTCTGTGCCTCAGTGTCCTCACCTAGAAAATGGTGACAGTAATTACGATGGGTTGTTGTGAGGATTGAGTGAGAAGATTTATGAGAAGCACATAGCACAGTGCTCAGTGAACAGAAGCATTATTATTTATTGTTATTCTATGTTGCCATTCTAGCTTACTTAAGCTGACAACTCCAGAGCTGGGATTTCACTTTGGAGAGAAATACTCTCTACTTCCCAGCATGGATTTAATATGATTGAAGCAACACAGTGCACAATTCTAGGCAGCAGAACTGGCCCAGTACAAAGTAAAAATGTGGTGTCCTTGATAAAAAAAAAAATTAAGAATTTCAAGATGGTGACAGCAGAGCATTAATTGGAAGCACTGGAATCTGTACAACTGCACAAGCCATGTGGCCTTGGACAAAGTGGTGGAACTTCTTGAGTCTCTCTCTGACTCATTGTAAGAAAAATGGAGACTATCCCTGCTTCACAGGTTGTAGAGAGAATTAAACAAGCTGATGGATGAAAAGGCTGGTTTCCCTACAAAACAGCATGCCAGTGGCTCTCAACCCTAACCACACAGCAGGACCACCCATAAGCCTGCTAAAAATGCAGAGATAACCGGCTACTCTAGCCCCAGAAGATTCCAATCCAGGAGGGCAGGACTGCACATCTGTGTTATTAATAAGTTCAAGGTGATTCTGATGCACAGACAGGATCAAGAAGCAGTCCGCTACCAAGCAAGAGGTATGTTTTCATATAAGAACATTCAGCTTGATTTCTTAGAATTAGGATGGACCTTTCTTCGTTTTGAGATTATAGTCAAGGCATATTTGAAGGAGACTCGCCCTATGAAATCGTTTCAATATATCACTTGGTCAATCTGTCAGTGATACAGCTCTAGGACACACAAAAGATCCCTTTTATACTACTAGGTGAGGAATTATTCCTCAATTCCTCACTTGAAACTAACTTCAAGGCTAAAGTTTTCACATGGAGCTCTGAGCCTCCTACCCGCAACCTTCTGGCTTCTGGTTGCCACATAATGAGAACAGACTAGGGACTGTGAGAACGGATATGCAACAGCAGCCTTTCTTTGGAAAGACTTCCAATCAGGGCAGAAATCTGATTGTATAGTGATAGCTTTCATGTCACCTGGCACATGTCGCTGTAACTCAGCTGTATGCTCATCTGAGTGTCTGCTTCAGGACAGACAGAATGGCTACATTTGAGAAATCACATGCATGCTCTCATAAAAGCCATCCGATTTCTTTAAAAAACAACAAATTGTGTTCTGCCTGGATAGGAGTATCCGTGAAGGTTCCATCATATGAGAAGGCAGGCTGGGGCAACAGGGCGGTGGCGACAAGGCAATGCTTGTGCATGTGTGCACCATTAACGGGGTGTTATTTGGATGACACATGAACATACATAGGAAGCTCAGAGGAGCCTGGAATGGGTTAGCTAGGGTACAAGAAAGCCCATGTGCTAACCTCCTCATATGATGCAGGCTCCACTCAATTTTCCATCTGTATTTTTTTTCCTCTACATATATGTATTCATGAGCTGCCAGTGTGACTACCATGTTATTATGATGTTCAGCTGGAGGAGGCTCCATCCTGGTAGAGACACGCACAGCTCACCACCCTGCTCCAAACAAGGGGCAGCCTGGGACTGCACTGGAGACTGCTGGCTTCCTTTCTCCTGGTACTTGACTGCTTGGAAAACACAACATATACCAGTATTACTCGCCACAGGTCTAAGTCACTCTCTTTCACTTTGTCCAGCCACTGCAGATTTAATGGTTCCTTCCCTGTTTTCTGGACAGTCTGTGGTGGATGCTGCAAGATGCTTGGGAACGAAGAGAGAAAAAAAAAACACCTCTTTGGGATAACTCTCTACTGATTGGAATCCTTTGGGGCAGCCAAACTTTTTTCTCTTAGGGCATCTCTGTTGAATTGTTAAGATTTACATATGCAGTTGTTAAGATTTACATTTTGCAATTAGTCATCCCAACCCCCAACTTTATGGGCCAAGAAACTGAGACCCAGAGGAGTTCAGTGAGTTGCCCAAGGTCAAACAATACAGCCATGGGCAGGACTGGAAGTACTCTCCACCAACGGCAACTGGCACACCACTTGGCGCACCCCCTCCTTGCCCACCTCGGTTTGCTGCAGCAAACGCTAGTGAAGCCCACAGAGGCATACCCCTCCCCAACAGCAGTCATCCTTTATCATGAATCCTTTAAATACGGTTTCTTCATCCTCATGCAAAGCCCACTTTCCATACCTAGCTCCACTCCCTGGTTTATTGCTGCCTGGTTTGGGGCCCTGAAGTCAATGTCGCTGGCAAATAGTTCAAAGTCTCTCTCACTGATCTCGATGCCCTTTCCCTCCCATTCAAGGTCTCGGCCCATCCTCTCTGGGCGAGCAGTTAAGATTTTCAGTGGCTACGAGCCCCCTTCCTGGACCTCTTCACTCTTTTTCAAGCCTAAACATCAGTGCTGCCTTCACATGCACATGTCACACGAATTTTTCTACTCTTTCCACTTCCAACATAGCTTCTATTTCCAAGGAGTCAAAGGGCTTTTCAGAGTCCATAAAAGTCTATGTACACAATGGCATTTTATACTCAGCAGTCTTCCCTGGCACTTTTTCATTTTCTGCAGGTGATCCCGAGTTGAGAAATGACTTCTAAATCCTGTCTACTCTCATGGCTGATTAAAGTCGAGAAGTCCCTGTAGTCTGCCCACCAGTACTTTTGTGAAGATTTTGCATAACTACTGAAAACAGTTTAAAAGATCATGTCTGTGATCTATTAAACAAGAATTTTTTTTAAGGGCGATAAAGGGTTTAAAAAGAACATATGAAATAGAAATGGCTGAGCTCTGCTTATTATACATTAGAAATTGTAAGAATAACACGTTTACTGCTAATTACACAAGTCATTTATCATGAAGCACTTGCCAGAAAACGTATTTGAATTCCCCCAAATTCAAATAAAGAATTAATGGGTAAATAATTTATACTCAAGTAATTATTTGCAAGACATTATTTGAACTGGAATGTAGTAAAAGTTCATTCAAAGGTTTTATTCCTTGGATCATGGAATAAAGTTGTTGTTTAATTAGAATGACAACTGGGTCCTCTAGGTGAAAGGAAAGGGATATGTAAAATTTGGAGATGGTTCTCTTTGGCTGCTCAGAATTATCATGGCCAAAATGACCCAGAGGAAGGACAGTGTTGGGAATGATTCCATAACACAGGAGAGAAGCACAGAATTTCCTGATGAATCAAGCTCATGGACTCAGGGGCATTTCTTCAGCAGAAACAACACAAAACAAAAATAGTAATGAAACCCTCAAAAAAACTCACACCCACCCATAACACACACAAACTCAGTGACACCTACATCTGAAATATATACCCTTGCATGCAGACACCTTCACACACACCTCTTCCCAGCTAAAACAATAACAGTGCCAATCCCACCCCTAATGACAAAACACGTCAGATGCTGTCAAATTGCTTTCACAGAGTTTAATGAGTTGAGCATGCAGAGACAGACTTGCAGTTGCTGCTGGTCCTGAAGCTTCTAACTTTTTCAGTGTGAAGAATTAGAGACACCTGGGCCTAGGGACTGCCATTTGTGGGGCCCAGAGGCTTCTGAAGTCTCCAGATCCATTTTCTTTCATTGAAGAGAGGGACATTGCCAGACTATTTCTCAGTTTCTATTTCTTACCAGTTGTGTGACTCCTTGCCTTAGCTGTGTGGGTTTTTTTGGGGGGGGGGCGGGGTTGTTTATTCAGAGACAGGATCTTGCTCTTTCACCCAGACTGGAGTATAGTGGAATGATCATAGCTCACTGCAGCCTTGAATTCCTGGACTCAAGCGAACCTCCTGCCTAAGCCTCCTGAGTAGTTGCATCTACAGGTGCCCTCCACCAAGCCTAGCAATTTTTTTATTTTTTGTAGAGCCCGGGTCTCACTATGTTGCCCAAGCAGGTCTTGAACTCGTAGCCTCCTGTGATCTCACCTCAGTCTCCCAAAGTGTTGGGATTACAGGAGTGAGCTGTCATGCCTTGCCTGTGCTGTCTTTTATGAAGTGGAATTCTTGGGTCAGGAATTTATGGTGAAATGGATTAGATAGGCAGAGTCCAAATGCTTTCTACCCCTGTTGACCTAGGAAACGGGCCTTAGGAGATTGAATCATGCATGGCAATATGGAAGAGACTCTCAGTACTGTACTTTTCACCCCTGGCTGAAAAGTAAGTTAAACAGTGGAGAAAATGAGCGAGTCGGTAGCAAGTTATGAAGCACAGGAGGATGGGTAGGTTATTTCTTAAAGAATGACATGGAGGCCATTGTTTTGTTAAGCACTGGCCAGGCCATGTGTTTTTTGAGTTATGGCCAAGCCATATTTTCCTAACCTTTGGCCCCCTCCCCTACCTTGGGGAGGTGAATCGCCTCTCTCTTTCTCCCCCCCCAATGAGAGATTCCTTCGGGGTGATCCCCAAGAGTCTTAGCGACCAGGATGTGGATGTGAAAAACGTATTTGAATGCCCCCAAATTCTTAGAGACCAGGAATCTTAGTGGCCAGGATGCGACAGGATGTGGAAACCACACAGGGTCCTGTCCCTTCTCTTCAACCCGTCGGCCAGAAAACTGAGCTACCGCCGGATGAGCCGTTAGAAAACAAAAGCAAAATGCTTCGGTTCTTCTAAGCACAGGTGCACAAGATTACCTGTGTTCAAAGAACAAAATGGGGCAGTACATGATAAAATTCTCCTTCTGTGCCTCAGGCCATGCCTCTGAATATGTCTTTGGTTCAGAAATTTACAAAGAGAGCTTCACAAACTCCCATTGCTGTCATTATTACGATATACGATTTCCCTACACAATACAAGAAAGTGTTGCTAGAAATTTTAAGTTAACCCTTTAGACTATCAATGAGTGTATAAACTTTGGATTCAGGTGACTTACAAAGCTACTGAAAGAGGTTTTGCTGCTAAAACAAACTCCATGTTATCACACACAAGATTGATGGGATCTGCAGAATCAAAGCTATCCAGTATATGTACTCTCGGAATGGGAATGAGGACGAAACTTGGCATGCACAGGGTAGACTGGGATACGGCCATCTTGCTAGATCCTCTAGCCCAAGGGTGTCCAAACTTTTGGCTTCCCTGGGTCTCACTGAGTAAAGAGAAATCGTCTTGGGCTGCACATAAACTATATAATATGGTTAGTGTATATACATATAAGACTTCTTTTTATATTTTTTATTCTAAGGTATAGAAAAATGAGAACAATATAAAACTAGTGGGAAATTTGACCTTGTTTGTGTAAACCTAATCTACGAATGCCTGGTTCACTACCAATGCAATTCTTAGTGAGTTCTCAAGGTGCTCATCAGAAATGTTTGTTCAAATTTTGCTCTTTGTATGCTTCAAAATTGAAAACAGCTGCTCACAAATGTATGTGCTACCAAAAAAGCAATATCATTAATAAGGTATGATTGTGAACTTCAAAAATGGAACTATACATGGGGCCACAAAGAAAATAAGTGCTAAAGAACACACGATGTTCAAAGATTTTGTGGGGCCTCATTATTAGCTGTCCTTGGCCACATGTGGCCGACAGTCACAGGTTGGACATGCTTGCTCCTTCTGGGGGTCCATCAGAATCACCCCGGCTGAAAAACAAGTTAAACAGCGGAGAAAATGAGCAAGGCGGTAGCAAATTATGAAGCACAAGAAGGTGGCTAGGTTATTTCTTAAATAACGACATGGAGGCCATTGTTTTGTTCAGCCGTGGCCAGGCCATGTGTTCTTTGAGCTACGGCCGAGCCATGTTTCCCTAACCTTTGCCCCCATCCCCACCTTGTGGAGGTGAATCGCCTCTCTCTCTCCCTCTCTCTCTCTCTCTCTCTAATTTACTTTCTAAATAAACTATATTTTCTGATCTAAAAAAAAAGAATGACATGGAATTTTTAATATATATGTATATATACATACATAGAATAGAATGATTATACAAATTATGTCTTTAAAATTTTTCTAATGTAGAAAATAGACTTCCATGTACTGCTCATTTAGCTTCAATGATGATCAATTCATGGTCAATCTTGGCTCATCTATTCTTCCTTCTCTCTTGCACCTTACTATTTTGAAGAAAATCTCAGATTTATCATTCCATCTGGAACTATTTCAATGCACATCTCTAAAAGAGAATTTTCAAAACATTTTCAAAACATAACCATAATACCATGACCACACCTAAAAAGACTTCCTTAACATTGTCAAATATCCAGTCAGTGTTCAAATTTCCCTGAAGGTCCTATACATTTTACTTTTTAAGTCTGAATAAGAATCCAATGAGGCTCATACATTGCAATTGGTTGATAGGTCTTTTGAGTCTTGTTAATCAGTGTGGTTCCCTTTCAATCTGTTTTTTGTCCTTGGAACATTTTTTATTATTGTTGTTGAAGAAATTGGGTCATGAGTCCTGAAGAGTTTCCCACAGTTTGATTTTGCTGATTGCATTCCCATGGTGGTGTTCTTCTGGCCCTTCTATTTCTGGTAAATTGGTGCTTGGATCCAGAAACTTGACCAGATTCACTTCTTTGGCAAGACTACGTCATGGGTGGTGGTGTTTAACTCTATCAGGAAGTTTAATGGCCTGATTGGATTTCTTGATCTGAACAGTTATTGATGATCATTGCTTATATACTAATTCTTTAAGGATTACAAAATAAGCATCTTTTAATTCTATAATTCTAACTTTCTCTTCCTCCTCCTCCTCCCCCTATTCTTCTTCCTTTTAAATAAAACTGGAATATTTCTACAGAGAGAAATTTCCCCTCATTTGATTATCCTGAGTTTCTGGTTTTTGTTTGTTTGTTTTGAATCAGTATGAACTCATGGATTTAAACATATTTGATTTGTATGCTTCAATTCACTGAAATTCATAGTGATTTTTATTACTATTGGCAATCTTATTGTGTCATCCTTGGCCAGTGGGTACTTCTTCAAGGTGACTCATGAGTCGTTGCTTTCTGGTGTGACAAAATATTTCAGGCCTATCTTGTATATTTACTTCCCCAGATTTGAAATCAGCCATTTCTCAAAGGATCTCTGGGTCCTTTTAGTGAGTAGTAGTATTTAGATACCACAATCTAGGTGTTTGGGTTGGTCATTGCCAATGGGCTAATCATTGTTTCTAGGCCTTTCAGTGAATACAATAAGAAGACACACACACGCAAACACACACACATTATATAATAAATATAATTATATAAAATATAAAGGCATATGTACCATATTTAAGTTAAAATGCATTAGAAGTTTATACTAATACTTTCCACACAAATTCAGAGTTATAAGTTTTTGTTTAACTTTATCGATTTTTCAGCAATATCTCCTTTTTCTCATGCTAAGAACTTCATTCTCAGTAATATTAATCTAAATATTTATTTGCTTTATTACACACTAGATGCCCAAGAATCCCATAAAAACAAAAATATAACCATCAGCAATATTATTACTGAAAAAGCCTTCTATTTTTTCGATAGGTTTTTTTTGTACTTAATCACATACATCAAATTACTATGCTTTAAAATAATCAAGATGAATCTTTCTCTGTGGTCATGTTGCCCATGGGATATACAGTTTGGTTCATTTATTTCATTTTGATTTTGATTTTAAGGATGACTTTCAGATTTTTTACTTTTGTTGTATACATCTGTAAATATCTACACATTTCTATACATTTTGTCAAATGTATAAAACAAAGCATATTCAAAGAAGTCTAACTCCTGGCCACCATCATTGCTTTCTTCATCCTCTTTTCCACTGTAAGTAGCTTTAAAAGAGTTATAGTTTATTATATAATTTTTGGGCACAGAACCAATGAGTTTTCTATACTGCTGCTGGATCATAATTACTGAAAGTACAGTTTTAAATCCTAGAACAGATCAAATGTAAGAAGGTCATTTCTGACTTGTTATAATACTTTAACATTGTGGAAAATGCTTGAAAAATTATCTTAGGTCCTGGGCCATTTTCTCTCTCTGACCTCCACTGAGCTCTTCCATAGAATTTTCTAGCCATGTCAGCAAGGCTTCCACCACCTACTTGCTGAACTCTCATTTCATTTTCATGGGAGGAAGGAAACTTCTTGAAATAATTTATTGGGTCTTCTAAAGAAGCACAACCATTTGGGACTATTTAACATTTGTTGTGTGAGCAGTCATGTCATGCTTTTTTTTTCATCATTAGCTGGAGTCAATCTTGAAGCCTTAATTCATGGTGCTTACAATGGCAGTGCCTGTACAAGGCAATTCACACTTTTCAGAAAATGCAGTTAGAGGCAGATGGAATATGGCAGTTGGGGGAGGAAGATGTGCATCTTCCTCTGTTTCTGGATGCATCTGTGGGAGACATGATGGATGACCCAGGGGACGTGGAACATTAAGTTTTTATTATTTGATTGTAAAGATGTGGGGATTAGGTACATGTATAGTTTATGTGCAGGTGAAGTTTGGGCCTCCACCTGATCCCTCCTTCCCCTAGTTTAGGGTCAGATACCCTTGGTGATATGATGTGCTTCCCCCACCCCTCCCTTCCCCTGGCAGTATCTCCTGCTACTGCCAACTCCTCTCTTGTAGTATGGTGATAAATGTTCAGGACCCACTTAAAAGCAAGAACAGGAACCTTAAGTTCAATGTCCTGCTGAGCAGCTGGCTTTTCTTCCTTGATAATGATGAAACTGGCCTAAGAGTTGTTCCATAATCTAAGGTATTTTATTAAGCTGCCAATATACTGGGATAAGAAATTCCTATTATTTCCTTTTAATACACTAGACTTTAGAACAATAGTGTAACCTCAAGATTTTTTCAGAAATATTTTCACTACCATGACTACTTGTGAATACTCCAACGTGTCCACAGTGGTCTCCCTGCTTTTACCTTGTTCCCTTCACCCGAATCTGTCCTTCACCTAGTGGCCAGTGCAGGAGAATTGGATCTACCAGGTATGAAGACTTACTATAAAGCTATAGTGATTAAGACTGAAAGGACATAAGATAGAGTCAATATACCCAATGAGCAGCCATTTTAACACTGCCTAGTTCTGTCATGTTTTTCTAGCAGTTCACTTTAATTTACCCTCTAATCACCAAGCCAAGGACAGAACTGGTTTCTCAGAGGTAGCTACTGATAATTGTTTTGCAACCCCCTCCCCAGTTTGTTTTGTAAACAAGATAACCTAATCAGCCTTTTGTGACCTTTATGACACAGACTACATCAACATGGCAGCAACCATGTGACTAACCCTCCCATCTGCCTGCAGTCCATCACCTGATGTCAGTTCCTGTGCTCACCTGTCCCCTTCATGATGACATGGAACAGGCTACCATCCAATCACCTTAACAACCTGCCTTACACCAAAGGGAAGGTTTAAAAGCATTCAACTTCAAGCAGCTATTTGCCATGGTTTTGTTAAACTCTGTTGTGTCCATTGTGGCTCTTTGAGCTATGGCCGCCACGTTTCCTAACTTTGGTTTCCACTCGAGAGAGAGAGAGAGAAGTTGATTCATCACAATTTCTCTCTCTCTCTCTCTCTCTCTAATTTACTTTCTAAATAAACCATGTTTTCCCATCTAACTTCTGTGCAATGCTTTGCATCCTTCACATGGCACTGGATCGCAGACACTCCCCAGCGGGTCTGACCTAACATTTTGGAGGTCCTGTTGGGATTTTAACCTAACAAAGACAGTGTGATATCAGCATAAAGCCAGAAACTAGATCAATGGAACAGAACTAAGAGGCCAGAAACAGCCCCCTGCATACTTAGGTACTTGCTTCACAACAGAGGTGGTACTGAACACCAATGGAAAAGACCAACAATTGCATCATAAGCATCTTTCCATATCAACTGCCTTTCTTAGACATCACTTCTAATAGCTACAACGTATCCCATGGTATGAATGTACCATTATTGTGCCAATATTTATTTAACCAATCCCCTATCCCTTAACATTTAAGTGGCTCCTATTGTTTGTTATTGTAAATAATGCTGCAATAGAGATTTTTGTATCTGAAATGTAAAACACATTCTTATGTCCTTAGGATTAATTCTTCAGATGGAAATAATAGGCCAAAGGACTGACACATTTTGGAAAATTTCAGTCTACATTTCTAAATTCTTTCCTGAAAGGTCTTATGCTCCCACTAGCAGCATATGAAAGAGTCAAAATGATAACACTGAATATCATTACTTTAAAATCTTTTTTTGCATTTATGGAGTTTTAAATTTACATTTGCTTGATACCATATAAAACCAACCATCCTTTCCCCTATGCCTTTAAAGTTTTTCTTTTGTAAAATATTTGGTTTTGTCCTCATACCAGTTACTAAATTGCTGTTTCTCACATAACATGAATCCATCATGTATGCCGTTTCAATATTGACAGCTCTAAACAACTACTATGTTCCTGATTCTACTACTCCAAGAAATGCTAAAGGTTAAAAAGCCACTATAAAAATATTTAGGGATAAATTTAACTTAAAATGAATGCTTCTTGCTGCCCACAAGATAAGGGCCAAAGCCTTTAACCAGAGCATGAACTGCACCAAACTAATTCCAGCGTTCTCTTCCACCATAACCCTTCTCACACGAATCCTGGTCCTTGACCAACGTGGTCTGCTCTCTGTTTCTTTTCTAAGTGATCTATTTCCCCCCCATGCTTTGGCTGTCATTGCTCTCATCTTATAATTTTCTTCTTTTCACTTGCTCAGTTTCGTATCTCCCTTTATGCCTAGCTCAAGTGCATCAGCCCTTTAAATCGTTCCCTGGGAGAACATCACCTCTGACCTTGTGAGACTCTTACTGTAGTCCCTTCCCATGCTTCATGCCATCCACCTTTAAAATTTTTTTCTTTTGGGGGCACACATTCTAACTGAAGTGTGAAACTCTCAAGGAGGAAGACAGCACACCTTGAGGTTCTTTTATGCCAGTGTTTCGTACAGTTCCAAGAACTCAGTGTGTGCATGATTCTGATGATCCCACGGAACCGGATCTGTCAATGGCAAGTTGGGGGAGATGAGACTTTTATACCCTTACAGCTGCAGAACCCCAACCTTATGAGGATTTTTACTGAATTTTCAGAGGTTTAGTGATAATATCTGATTTCTTAGTCATGGAGGAATAAAGGTGTTAGTGAAAGCAGAGGTTATGGTAAAGTCTGCTGAAGTTGGTGAAATAGTCATTATTGGGTCATTCTGGAATCTTTTGGCTTTCTGACTGTGTCACCCCATAGCCCCATTCTCAGCCCAGGCAGGAGTTGTACTGTGGGCTGGACCACTTTGGAGAAGAAAAAAAGCAATGTACAGAGTAAAACAGAATAAAGGCCAAGTGCCATCTCTTCTATTTACAGGCTGTGCTTCCGAAGGCAGGCTGCCTAACTTTCTTCACCTGTGTACCAGGGATGGTAAAATATTCTCCATGATTATTGCGAGAATTAAGAAAACGTGTGTAGAATATGCAACGTGCCTCCGCAGAGCCAAAACTCAATGCATGGAAGTTATTAAAATAAGCAGAAAGGAAGAGTATCCTGCTGGCCATTTCTGTATTTGCATGAGGCAAGAGGTTGGGTCAACATGAGCACAAATAAAGCCAGGCATCTCAAGGGCCAAAGGGACAAAGGGGTGGAGTCTTATTTGGGGATTGCTGCTAACGTGCTTATCCCAGTCTAATTCCAGTGCTGTTTTAGGGGTGACTAAGTATGGGAAGAGCAGGGTGTATGTTCAATGCTTACTTCTGACTGAAGGTAGCAGCCAGGATTACTGAGAGCCATTAGAAACAATGACCAGAAGTCTCAGAGTCTAAAAACACAGCCACAGTGGCATCTTCTGGAGAAACTCTAGAGGATAGCTACATTAATTGGTTCTACAATGAAAAATTGAGAAAGAAGGGTGGAAATGAAAAGTATAGATAAAGAGTAATCAGGCAAAAAAGAAAGCAAAAATATGGATATGGATATCAGAAAAGGTAGAAATTTAAGAATTTTCATAAAACAGAACGAAGAGTGACATTATATCATTTATAAACCTGTATGCACCATACAACATAACAGCTAAATGTATAAAGAAAAAAGAGCCTAAAATACAAAGAGATTTTCATTGGAATAGAATGAGTAGGAGATACCCATACACATCTCTCAAAATTAGACATATCTAGGAGACAAAAAATAAGTAAGGACAGAGGAAATTGTTTATAAAAGCTCGGTAGAATAGATACATTGCTAAAGTTAACATTAGCTGAGGAACTAGTGAATGCACTGAGGCAAGAAAATAAAATCATTGGCCTCAATATTGAGAAAAATAGATAAAATTATCTCTTCTGTGTGGATATGTTTGAATACCTAGAAAACCCAAGAGGCTCTAGTGAAACACTAGTCAAATAAATGAGACAATTTTGTAAAGACAGTTAAGATAAATACGCAAAAAAATCAATAGCTTCACTCTCTACCAGCAATAAGTACCCAGAAATGAGAATGGGAAAAAATGACAATAGAAGTAAAAAAAAAAACCTACAAAAATACTTAGGGATAAATTTAACATAAAAGAGACTTGGATTATATATTTCTGTGGTAGCTATACCCTCTTCAGTGAGATCTGAATTTCAACCTTGGGTTCAGACCTCTCACTTCTAAGTTCTTTGTTTCATCCTAGTTTTCTCTCTTTCAGCCCTAGAAATAGAAGCTACTTTCTGCATTTACTATTCCAATATTCCTTGGAGTGTTCTTTTAACTCCTTTAGTAGTTAATAATCATTGACATATAATTTTTCCTGTTTAAATTATTGGTATGGTTTCTGTCTCTGAAAACACTCTAATACAGACCTACATGAATAGAATTATAAAATCTTATTGAAAGATCCCAAACAAGAACTAAACAAACAGAATATTTTCTTAGATAGAAAGACTTAATATTGTAAAAATAGCTTTTCTTCCCAGAATATATATATGTATATAGCAGTTCTAATTAGAATTCCACTAAGATTTTTATTATTTTTGAAAATGAATAAAAGTATCTTAAATTCTAATGGTAGTATAATTACATGAGACCAGTTAAGAAAAGCATGAAAAATAAGAACCGTGATGTGAATAGTGTTGCCAGATATAAAGTCATCATAATCAAATCTAAGTGGTATTGGTGAGTGATAGACAAAGAGATCAGTGAAACAGGATGGAAAAACACAGGGAAAGATCCTGGGACACATGAGAATTTCATATCTGACAAAGACAGAATCTCATTTCAGAGGGTGGAAGGTGGCTTATTTTAAGAATTGGGCTGGCACAAATGGCTAGCCATCTAGTGCAGCAGTTGGCAAACTTTTTAAGAGTCACATAGTAAATATTTTCGACATTGTGGGCCTTATGGTCTCTGCTGCTACCACACAACTCTGTCATTACTGTGTAAGGGCAGACATAGACGATACATACATGAATAGACATGGTTGTGTTCCAATAAAACTTTATTTATTAACACAGACAGCTGACCTGTGGGTCACTTTTTGTCAACCCCTGGTTTAAAGGAAAACAGAAAAATAGAATTATCCACCTGTCTTTGATCGAATACAAAAAAAATTCTGGATAGAGCAAAGACTTAAATGTAAAATATAAACCACATAAACCTCTTAGAAGAAAAACCCAGTTGGATTAAGACATGATTATAAGAAGAAGGACATCTGTCTTAATTAAGTAAGGAAATCCAGAAGTTGTAAAAAAAAAAGCCAGACATATTTGACTATATAAGAATATAAGATTTTTATACAACAAAAAATGTTATAAACAATGTCTAAAGACAACAGATTTAAGAAAAATGTTTGCACCACAGATGACTGGTATCCAACAAAAGCTCACCAGTCAGCAAGAAAAAGACAAACAACCCAACAGAAAAATGGCCAAAGAGTATGGATTTTAGCTTATGTGCAATTGGCGCCCTTGGAGTTCTGATCAAGGGAATGTTATTTAAGTTTTTAAAAGACCATTCGGGTTGCTGTGGGAACTGTGGGGATTGTGGGAGATAGGATTGTGAGGGACAGGGAGGGGATCATGGAACCACAAAGGTCGGCTAGGATGCAGTCCCTGCAGACAAGGCTTAATAAATGTTCAATAAACATGGGCTGATTTTGACAAAAACATCTACATCATTCTCCCTATGGCATCTAGGCCAAGGGTTCTTGACTAACTCCTTGATCTTTCCATTGAGGGATGGTAAGGTTCAGAATGTGGTAGGACTCTTTGGAAGTTTTGATATGAACAAATGTGTGTCTCTGGCTGGTTGAAACACAAGCACTTGCTATGGCCAGGGTGAGCCCCAAGAAATCCTGCTGTACTGGCCCATGGCATTCAGTCTGGTTGTCCTACTTATCTCTGATCATGGGGAGGGAAGACAGGAAGACCTGTTGCAATCTTGAGAAACTGGTGAATTCTTGGCCTAGTTAGTCAAGGTGTGGGAGGAAGGGGAGGAAACTGAGAAGGAAGGGGGACACTGACACACACAAGAGGGGACAGAGCATGTGCTTGAAGTCCCTCTCCAACTGCACATGGGATGGGGAGGAGGAGGTTGTACCAGGTAAACTCACTCTTGAGGCTTTGTGGGATCCAACGACTTGGCTGTGAGTCATTTTCCCACAAGTGAAGTCAACAGTTTTCAAGTGATAAGTGGTCAAAATGAAGCACCAACTTGCTTCGCCTTGGTTAGGAAGTGGCTTTCAAAACTCCGGCCACCCACCCAGCCGCAGGAGCAGCTGCTGGAGTGGCAGCACAAAGGAGCATCTGTCCGTCCCTCCCCACGCAAGGTTTAGGAAGCCTGAGGCAAAAATTGAGGCTGCACAGCAGCACTGGGCCTGGAGCCCATGACTCAGGCTCTGTGGCTCAGGGCAGAGCCTCTGCTTTTTCAAATGTAAAATAAAAAACATCCTGGACAGGAGGTATCTCTAGAGAAAAATGAAAGAACGCACATAGACGAGAGCTGCCGGGGAGAGGCAGCGGAGCTGACATTTGCTGCAAAGGGAAGAGAATAGCATCGCCGCAGAGGGACCTGGTATCCAGCTACGGAGCTCTGTGTGGCTTATCTTTGTGGAGGCCTGAAATCCCTTGCGGAGCAGCCACAAGAAAGTGGATCCGAAGGAACTGGGGGTGGGGGGTGGTAGTATTAACTGTCCTGCAACTCTGCCCCTTGCAGCTGCATCTGAGCAAGTTGAAGATGTCCCATTCTCTGGGACTGAGCCTGTGTTTGGTTTCTCAGGGAGATGGGCACAATGGGTCCTGCTTACCAAAGATGCAGGTCTTTAACAAAACAGCAGTGCCTTGTGCTGTGCATAAGGGCACATTTCTGCACACCTGAAAAAATGTGTGCCTTCTGGGGAGTATCTGCCATGTGTAGACACTCAGAAAATTTGGGATTCTGCAATCATTTCTGCATTGCCTAAAAGCCTCCCAAATAGTGAGCAGATCACATACACACTTTGAAGAAATAAGTGAATAAACGAGCAGATTATTTTAAAGTCAGGTTCTAACAATCTATTTGGATATATAAACCCAAAACAGAGGTGACAACTATGTGAATTCAATCCCGTTCATGATGTCATATTCTCCAAGCCAGGGATTGGCAAACTGCAGTCCAAGGGCCAAATCTGGCCTGTAGTCTGTTTTTATAAATAAAGATTTATTGAAACACAGCCACATCCATTTGTTTGCATATGGCTGTTTTTGAGTTGCAAAAGCAGGCCAACTTGAGTAGACACAATAGAGATTATATGGGTTGCAAAGCCTGACATTTTATTACTATTATTATTATTATTATTATTATTTGAGTTGGAGTCTCACTCTGTTGCCCAGACTGGAATGCGGTGGCCGCTCCCGGCCACTGCAGCCTCGACCTGCTGGGCTCCAGTGATCCTTCCGCCTCAGCCCTCCAAGTAGCTGGAACTACAGGTGCGCACTACCACGTCTGGCTGATTTTTTTTTTTTTAATTGTAGAGATGAGGTCTCGCCAAGTTGCCCAGGCGGGTCTTGAACCCGCGAGCTTAGGCAATCCACTCACCTCAGCCTCTCAAAGCGCGGGATTACAGGCTGAGCCTCCGATTTGCTGACCTCTGTTATAAGCAACTACCTGGATTTAGCAGGTCTGAGGTGGGGTCAAGGGTTTCTAAGAAGTTTCCAGATGACATTGATGTGGCTAGTGTACGAGCTCTCTTTGAGAAGCAGGGTTCCAGCCACTCTCTTTTCCAAAACAAAACCAAAGTATGACGAACCACTATATATCAAGCACCAACCATGTACAAGGCACGGATTTGGCCCTGCAGTATCACATAACTTGTCAGCCACAACCAAAGTAAGTCTTGGTCATCCTTTTTCTTTGCCTCATTGACCCCAGCGATACAGGCCTAGCAGTTAACGCCAAAAAGGAATTGGAACATTCCTGCTTAGTTTGTTGACAAACAAAAACCTAGACAGACACTGCAGACTGGTTGCGTTTTGACTCCCAGCAGTCATTCACCCCTCCAGATGGCAGCAATTTTGAGATATTTCTCTCCTTCTATTTCTCTTCAAGTGATTTCGGCAGGGCTGATCTCAGGGACAGAGCACCTGATCCAGGCCTAGCCCGATTAGCGTATTGTATCACCTGGATCACTATGATTGGTTCGGGGATGAGCATGTGACTCAGTAGGTTCCTGTGAGACTTTCACAGGGACTTCAGTGAAAAAGATGTTCCCTTCTTTCCTAGAGCATCTGTAGTGAAACAACATAGGGTTTGGACCATCTCATGACCCTGATGGCAGACCCCTCATGCGAGAGGAACCAGTATGGAAGAGACAACTCCAAGTAACAGGGGGAGAAAAGAAACCTGGTGACCTTGTTAAGCTCCTAATCAAATGGTACCCACGTGGCCTTCTCAAGGAATTTTCAGTTATGTGAGCCCCTATATCTTTTTTTCTGCTTATGTCATTTGTGGTTGGGATTGCTGTACTTCGAAAGTAAAAAAAAAAAAAAAAAAAAGCCAAACTTATGGAAAAAGGTACTAGAACTTTCCATCTGTGGCTAAGAAGCTAGGTCCATGCATGAGACTCCTGCATGAGATTCCTGCATGTCTGAATACATTTGGTACATTTGGTATTGCAGAAGAAGCAATAATTAACAACTGCCTATCTTGGAGCTGGGACACCTGCTGCCCTGACCATCATCAAGGTTGCTATTACTCATTGACAATGGTGGCTCCAATCTCTCCAACTGCAGCCACTTCATATCAGAACATTCCTTAAGCATAGAGAAGAAAATTCCTGGAAAAAGGGTTTAGGAATCTTGCCCCAAGTCAACTGAGCAGGAACTACTAAAGAATCCACCAAAGGGTAGTTCATCTCAGGCAAAACCATACAAGGTAACATTTTATTTGGTACCATTCCATGTTCTCTTAGCATCTTCTCGACTCTAAATTAACCAATGTCTTTTCTTTCTCTTTTTATTCCCTTACCTAAACAGCTTTCAGCTAGTAAACAGATAGGAAAGGGTCTTATTAGACAGTCTACTGGTTCACTAGTTTTTAAATCAGATCTGGATTTGAATCCCAGGCCCACTCCTTACTAGGTGAGCATGGATAAGAAATTTAAACACCTTGAATCTCAATTTGCTTGTTTTAAAAATATTTGCCTTGATGAGCTATCATAGAGAGATGAGATGATGCATATAGTGGTTAGTTGTAAGACTATTACTAAATCATAAAAATAATATTACAGTCATAATATTAATGTTGTTTTAGCCTCTCAGAGGTATTTGCATTTTCATAGGGAATAATTCCTTCCTTAACCTAATATTAGAAACTCTAATATCTGAATTTCAGTCATTGCAACAGACCTGTTCTTAGGTATATGGCTGGTAGGCAGTCACTTAATGCAGGTGCTAAGGGGGCCTGCACAGCACTTAGGTGATGACCTTGAAAATTAGAAACACAAGCCATATGTGTGGAAGTCAAAAGAGGACATTCGGTAATGTTCAGGCTTTAAAATCTAGTTCTTGGAGATTATTATCATCATTGAATTCTGATGAACTACCTAGAACAGGTTTAGAGTAGGATAGCCATAAGCCACCTATCATATAGGCTTTCCTTCATCAAAAGTAGCATAATCCAGTGAGTAAGTCTGTAAGAGATCTCCCTCACATAAATCAGAAATAGCGTCAGGAGGCATTTTGCCAGTAGCTTTGAGAAAGGGTCCAATAGCAAAGAGTAGTTGTTTCATTCCAAGAGCAGTCATCCAGGACTCCTGCTTAACTGACCAAGTAGAGGAGTCTGCAGGTGGTCAACATGTCCCTGGTACCATGGTATCTGGTACCATGTTCCAATGTACAGTATATTATACAAGACTGTGTGTGCCCACCTCCTTGGTGTACTAATAACACATGGTATGTACATTATTTGAGCAAATGACAAGGTTCTAAAGTTAAGACTCATTAATACTAAGTGTGGTACCCAATGGGTTTGTGCCATGCAAGAAAATCTTTATCATTTCCCATTTTGGAAATTTCACATTTCATTCTGTTTTATGAATCATGAATCCCACAACTTCATGGTAATATAGACTAACATTGTCAAAAAACAATAATAATGTTCTGTTTGAGGACAAATCAGACATGCAGGTTCCTATAAAAAAATAGGGGCAATGTTGAAGACTTCAGGATCACATATTGCTTTAGAGATGAAAAAGCCATTCATTGTTTTGTCTCCCAAGTCTGCAAAGAGTTTTTTTTTAAAGGTTATTTTCATAACTTTGAGAATCTATATTAATGTCTACAAAACCCATGGAAAACTTTCCTCTTTCAATAATTTTCTTCCCCATCCTTTTTGCCAAGAACCTTGACAACTGACAAAATTAGTTTCAATTAAAACAAAAAATTGAACAGATGTGTTTCAAGATGGCTGGCAGTACTTTCAAGAACTGGTAATAATTTATTTAGGACCATATATATTGACACATCTTTACAAACAAGTTACACAGAAACACCCTGCAAACACCCACTGCTCTTTGGTGTGATACAGTTTCTTGTTGAAACACATAGGAAACTTCCTTATATCAGAGATCACTTATGACAGCCTTATCTTCTGTGTGAAAGGTCATCTCCCAGCAGAAGAATACCTTGCCTAGTTAAAGGGAGACCAATTTTTGACTGCTCTGCCACGCTGAAGACAGAATGAATGAGTGAGAGGGAGATGTCAGATTTCAAATGCAGGACACGCTCATTGCACACTCCGATGCTGAGCTGGGAGGAGGAAGAGAGAAACCTCTATTTAGAGATGATTGGAAAAAATCAGTGCTACACAGTGCACTTGAGCAGAAATGGGGGAGACTGTTCTTAGCCTCTCCTTGAATGTGACAAAATGGCCACCATGGAAACAGGAAGCAACGGCAAGTGGTGATAGCTAGACTTCTTGGATGCTTGAGAAAATGTCTGTGTGTGTGTGCGTCCAGCCAGTGTGGGTTATTTTCTGGAATAGGAGACTTTTAACAGCAAGGAAATTGGTCAGAGAACAGGAAAGAGTAATTATGAGGGAAAACACAGAGCTCCAGGAAAAAATGTTGACCCCAAGAAACTTAGAAATTTCAGTATTTAAGCCACCTTGAACTATATAACCATGGCAGCTCAGGGAATCAAGCAAATTCTAGTCTCTGTGAATGCTCACTAGCTGCTTTTAAAAGATCCTATTTGAAATGACCCCATGACTACCATAGGTAAGTGGCTAGGGGACTGTAGACATGATACAGGGTAATCCCTAAGTGAACCTATCAGGCAGGTAAACAGGTCTCTGTCCTCCCCTACCTCCTCCCTCTCTGTTGGCTCCCTAGCTCCCTTCTTTCTGGTAGTTAAAAACTTACTTGCTGGCCAGTCTCGGTGGCTCAGCCTGTAATCCCAGCACTTTGGGAGGCCAAGGGAAGTGGATTGCCTGAATCCATGGGTTTGAGACCAGCCTGAGCAACTTGGTGAGATCTTGTCTCTACAATAAATCAAAAATTAGCTGGGCGTGGTAGTGCGTGCCTGTAGTTCCGGCTACTTGGAAAGCTGAGGTGGAAGGATCGCCAGAGCCCGGCAGGTCGACACTGGGGTGGCTGTGAATGTGCCATTGCACTCCAGTCTGGGCAACAGAGTGAGACTCCAACTCAAAAAAAAAAAGAACTTACTTGCTGTTCCTGGTTGCAACAGACACAGCTCTGACCCAACTTCCCTATTCAAGGGCCTCTATGACAACCAGCCAATCTGATATGCCAATCTGGGTAACTGTGTTTTTCCTCCTTCAGGACATAGTTACATTCAGTTAGGCTGTTTCCTTCACAAGGCAGACACCCAAAGCAAAGAGAGTGAAGCAGTCAGAATTTCAGACACTGTGTGCAACTCCCCTTGGGGTACCCCTGGGGCTGGTGCCTTTATATCACTATGAGGGAAAACTGGTCTGTGCAGACTGTGACCACCACATCTCAGAGGTTTTATTTCTCTGTGTGCATACATGTATTCCCTTTCTTTCTCTCCTCACCACTCTCCAAGCCACACTCTCAAATACACGTCCCCATGCTCAAAGGCAGGTATATTTGTGTCGTACATGAGTATGACACTCACAGGCACACATGGGCCATTCGTCCAGCTTTTTTCCTCCTAGTCCCTTTCATCCTTCCCAGTGCCCTTTAAAGCAAGCATTGGCAAGTTAAGGCTGATGGGTCTAATCCAGCCTATTACCTGTTTTGTAAATAAAGTTTTATTGGAACACAGACATACTTATTCATTTGTGTATTGTCTATGGCTGCTTTTGAACTAGAATAGGGTTGAGTAGTCACAACAGAGATCATACGGTTCACAAAGTCTAAAATATTTACTTGCTGGCCTGTTAAGAAAAATTTTGCTGACTTTTATTCCCAAGCAGCTAAAAAAAAAAATAATCATTTTTTTCTTTAGCTGTCAAAAGTTCTTTCCCTTATTTTAGCAGCAATTCATAGACCTCCACCTCTTAGAAATAGAAGCTTTATAATGAGAAGGTGCAGTTTAGATTAGTCCTACCTGTGGCCTAAGATGTGATTCTCCTCTGGAATATCTGTGGACATCTCACCTCTCCTAATACTTCCAATAAAAGGAAACACACAGTTGCTCACAGGGAAGCCTGTGATGTTTCCCAACTGCTCTGTTGGAAAGCTCTTTTTTATCTGGTGTAAATATCTGATTTCCTATCATTTCTACCCTTTAGTTCCCATTCTGCCCTTTGGACCAGTCAGGAAAAGGACAATCCTTTTCATAAAATAATGCATCAAGTAATTGGAGACAATTGTGCCATGCCACGTCTTTGTGTTTTACTTCTGCAGATTAAAAACATGCCCAGTTCCTTTATCTGTTCCTTGGATGGTGTGGCATCAAGTCCCTGCCTCCTCTATAGCTTCTCTTGGGTGTTCTATCGATTTCATCTTCTTGTGAAAATTCTGGAACCTTCTGACCCGCTCCAGATTAGTTGATCTCTAAGTCTGGAACCCAGCTGTTCCTCTCACACTTAGAAGGTTATGAGTACTATGAGGACATAGGGTGCCTCCTCAAGGGAAGCGTTCATTCCTGGTTACCATAGTTCTGAGTTCACCAGAGAAGTGCTGGAAACTCCCAGAGGGCAGACAGCATAAGGCGGCCACCCTCTTTCTGGAGCACTAGACACAGGGTAGCGCCATCATCTGGTCAGGTCCCGTGATGCCCTCTGAGACTGGTTATGCCAAGCCTTTGTGCTGGTGGCTGGAGGCCGAGCAGGGAATCCACCAGAAAGCTGGTTCTAGAGAACACTATATTTTGAATTAACCACTCAACAAATCATAAAACAGGATTGTCAGATTCATTATGGGAAAAGCTGCACTGAAAATAATGCCTTAAGTATGTGTTGTGGCTGCTGGGGATACAACTGGTATTAGTGGCTTAAGGGGCTCAGGAAATTTCCATGAGACCATAACAAAGGAGCAGCCAGCGTTTGGTGAGAACAGTGGAGGATGGACCCTTTTCCTTACATTGATGAAAGGAGATCTTTCTTATTATTTAAAATGTTGCTACTCCCAAACACCCGCTTCTCCCCCCGGTGTACCATGTCAGAGTTACTGAGGAGGAGGTTTAAAAAAAAATCATTAAGCAATCCCCCCAAAAAGAGGGCTCAATGAGGTCTCATTCCGTGGTAATGAGCTCCAATTTAATGCGATCATTATTTCTGACTTTAAAGGCCCAAGAATAGTGTCACATGCCCAGAAGCTATTTTTTTTTTAAACCAGCTAATCCCAGAAATAAGAAGTTGCTATGAGGACAGTGAGTCAGGGCCTATAAAAGCACTTTAGGAGAGGAATGCTGCAATGGCCTGGCCTCAGCGTGGGAAGCACAGCCTACACAAGGCCCTTGCCCACCTGGAGGCTCCCCCAGCTTCTGCCACCCCACTGTCCTCTTGGCCAGGATGGCTAACGGTTCTGCAATGACTGCTCAGAGAGTAATTAAGAACCTAGGTTTGGTGTTAGTGTGCTATTTCTGTCCAAACTGTATGGCTTTGGGAAATTTCACAGAAGTTCTCCACGCCTTGGTTTGGCTTATCTGCGAAATGGAACCAATGATAGTATCTACTACCAGGGGAAATGGGTTGCGGGAAACAGAGACTCCAACATACCAAAGAGGAGAAAGGAATCTCCAGGATGATGGGTGGGGAGGGACATCCCAAAGGGACAGCTGGGCTCCAGGCTTAGAGAGCAACTAACCTGGAGTGGGTCAGAAGGTTCCAGAACTTTCACAAGAAGATGAAATCGATAGAACACCCAAGATATTTGACTATATCAAGAGATGATGCACCAGGCGTGGTAGCTCATGCCTGTAACCCCAGCTCTTTGGGAAGCCAAGGCGAGAGGACTGCCTGAGCTCATGCGTTCAAGACCAGCCTGGGCAACTTGGTAAGACCTCATCTCTACAATAAAAAAAAAAAGAAAAAGAAAAAAGAAACTAGCTGAGTGTGGTGGCGCATGTTTGTCGTTCCAGCTGCTTGGAAAGCTGAAGCAGAAGGATCGCCTGAGCCTAGCAGATGGAGGCTGCAGTAGCTGTGAGCGTGCCACTGCACGCTAGCATGAGTGACAGAGTGAGACTCTGACCAAAAGAAAAAAAAAAAGAATTGATGCACACAACTCGGGGAAACTTTATGGATATGTCAATGATGACTACACATACAACTGAAAAAAAGCAAAGAACCACTGGAAACAGAGTTATGCAAGAAAGGAGAAACAGACATAATACATGACATGGCTCAACTGGGCTAAATATTGACCTCATGAAAATTATAATATTATGCTATCAAGAGAATGAGAATTTTATGTGCTTTTTTTAAAAGGAGAATTAAAGAGAGAGCTAGGTCTTTGTTTTTTAATAATGGGAAGCCAATAGATAGTGCTTAGAAGTAAAAAGCAAGAAATAGTAATAGAAATACGATCTTGAGAGATGTGGAGGTAAAGTTCTAAGAAAGCTGAAAGGATAGAGAGAGCTTATCTCTGGAAAGTAGGAACTCGGTGGGGGACTTTTGGGGAGAGATTGTATATGTTTTTGTAATAAGGCTGATAGGACTATATGAATCTAAAAATCTATGTGCATAAGTTTGATGAAAATAAAATTAAATTAAAATTCCTGTTGAAATTTGCCCCATCAACTGATTTCACCACCCTGTCATCTAGATTTATTAGAATTACATCCAAAAGAAGCAGTTTCTCTTTTGACTTTCTCAACCTTCTAGTAGATGAAATGTTGATCAGGATAGGTCAAGAACGTATCCAGAAATGTATTTATATTTGTTTTTATTTTAAAATATATATATTTCTTTTTTTTGTAGAGATGGGGATCTCTCTAAGTTGCCCTGACTGGTCAAGAACTCCTGGCCTTAGGCAATCCTCCTGTCTCCACCTCCCAAAGTGCTAGGATTATAGGCGTGAGCCACTGCACCCAGCCTGCGTTCAGAAGTGTAACTTTAACAGGAGGAGATACACAGCTAGAGTGAAAAGAGGTGACAACCCTATGATGAGTATACTTTGCATATGTGAAGTTCAAAACAAGGGTAAAAAAGCATGAGCCAAAAGATCTTTCTGGGAGGTCTGTAGTATATTCCTATAAGGATGGCACTTCAATTTCTGTTTATCCAGATGGATACACTGTTCACCACATTTCAACTTCCTGACTCAGGGATTCCATACCTTATCATTCAATTTTTGGGATCTTCACAATGTAATACCTGCATTAAACTTTCAAGTTCCCTTTGTTTATTGGCTACAAAGGATATATTTGGACTCAAATAACTGGAGGCTATTTCTGACCATCATTTCTGTGTTTTTCTTCCTTATTATCATAAAATTTCTATTATTCTTTTTAATGTCTTTTCATGATCCTCTACCACACATAATTTTTTAAACTATATTTTGCTACATATTTTTTCCTTTCATCCCTTCAATTTAAGCTTAACATTTCCTTGATCAATTTGGCATGTCACTTGTCAGCATATTCTTGTCAATTCTATTGGTCAGATGATTGGACTCAATGACTTCCCCCATGATCATTGTATTTCATCATTCTGATTCTGCAATTCCTGGTCCTCTTCTTTCTTCCATGCAAACTTTATCGTCAGCACTCCCAATTCAGACTGCTGTTCACATGCTAGTTCCTTTGAGATCAAAGTTAGACTCTCAAATTTGAAGCAGAGAAGAACACATACCAAAAGTACTGGTGCTATTCACATCTTCGAAGTCATTGGAGTTACAATCAAGTTTCTACTGGGTGCACGCATTTATTCTCATGAGAAAGTTCCTTCTGATACTCTGTGCTATTTCCCAGCTCCAATCACATTGAATAAACTATGGAGAGTTGGGACCCAATCTCCAGAAAGAGAGGACAATGATTCCTGCAGGAAACCGTATTCTCTTAGGAGTCACCACAATATCTAGTGGGTCAAAGAGTGGTTTAAAAGGAAAGTGCTAAGAAAATATTGAATTGTTAATTAAGAACAAGAATTCTTAAGAGGTAGTTTTCTACCTCTACACCGCTAATACCACTAATGTCCTATTTAATATTTTACAACAATGTTTTACATGAACAGAGACGAAAGAACACAGATATGCTTATAATGGCACAGAAAACCCTGTTGTAATTATACAAGCTGGCATGATAAATAACTTTCTAGATTTTATATTGATGGAAGCCTTTTCATAGTCCCAGAGCAAATCAAACATCATACTCTTTAGACAACATTTCTAGAGCACTTCTTTATGTCAAACCCCGACATAAGCATCCTACATTCATTATCTTATGCCATGTTCCTATTAACCCATTTGAAATATAAGAAAACCAAGAAAGGTAAAGAAATTTGTTTTGAGTGTTAACGTTAACAGTTGGTTGAGCTAGTACTTGAAACAGATCTGATCCGGAAGAGCATGCTCTTCCCGACTAAAAGAGTGGTTAGCAATGAGGGGTAGTTTTCTTCCATAGAGGACATCATTTGGAAATATCTGGAGACAGTTGTATACCAGGGTATTGGAGTGCTGCTGGAATGTAGAGGGTAGAGGTCTGGGATACTGCTAAACATCCTACAATGCATATTCCCACAACAAAGAATCATCTGACCCCAGTGCCACCAGGGCCACGATTGAAAAACCCTGCTATGCTGTATTTGTTTTTCTCTAAGAACTTCTGAGTTAATTGCCCATTATCTTATCCATAGCACCTAGACCAGTGCCTGGAACACAGGCTGTAAAGAGACTTATAACTATTACCAACAAATTAATTTTCTGAAAGTATTACAGCCCCTATACTGCTATATAAAAGACACCGATTGTTTTTCTTTTATAAGTGATTATGTGACTAGTATTTTAAAAAGGTCGATAGACTTGGATTTTACTATAGGTACTTGAAACAGAGACCCTGATATGCCAAACTCCCTATAGACAGTACAGAAGTCCCACTAATAAGCCGTAGTTATCTTCCTTAAGTGCAGAAATATAAGATGCACTGATTTGTTCCCCTACACACCAGTTGTCCCATAGGACTTTGTTAAATATGCTCATATGTACATCTTAGGTAGAGTTTTACCTTTAACAAAGTTTAGAAGAAAACAGTGCTTACTATACAATTCTTGGTTTTCTTTTCTTTGTTATTTTATAATCATCACCCTACCTGGAATAAATAGGACAGGGCCTTGGAGGGATGCAGTCATTCTGTGGATGCTGAGAGAGAGGAGCTGAGAGATCTCAGTAGAAGATCAGGAGTTAGAAAATAGAAAAGACACAGTATTCCCTGTGAGCCTCCCAGTGGGCATCTTTCTTCATGCCTTTCTAGTTTATATGATGGGTAGAGGCTTCTGGGGAGGAGAGGATGGGGGTTAGTTCACGCCCATGATAGCCGAAGATTGGCTTATGTATGAAAGTCTTTCATGGTACATGCATACTGTGTAGGATCAACTGGAGAAGGCTGTGCTTTACCTTCCTAACCTGATGAAAGTTCTCAAAAGGGCACTGAACCGCTTACTTGTTCAACTAGAAGATTTATTTATTTTTCATTCATTCATTCGACACATGCTAAGTATCTCCTGGATACATAGACAGGCTATACCCCTCAGCTTGGTTTGTAGCTAGGTGTGGTCATGCGGATGAGTTCTCATGAGTGGCAGTGATGGGAGCCACTTCCATACCCAGGCCTTAGCACCACTCCTGCAATGGGTGGCAATGCCCCAGGAAGAAACCCGAGCAGCTGCCCTGCGAGCAAGAAATTCACTCCTTTGTTCTCTCAGCTGCTCTGTCTGGGGGGACTATTTGTCACAGCCTTCGTTACCTACATGGATACCTGACTAACAGTGGTCTGTGCTCTCATGGAGTTTAGATTCTAGGCTGACAATAAATGCTGAAGGTGATCGGGGAAGGCCTTTCTGAGAAGGTGTTTATGATGAGACTAGAACACTAAGGCCTGTCAGGCATACAAAGATCTGGGGGCTCAGGAAGATAGAAAATCAGACACAAAGTCAGAAGTTAACGTGTGTCTAAGGAATAGACGTGGCTGGAGCGTAGCGATGGGGTCAGAGCAGCAACAGGTGAGGTTGAGAGGAGAGAGAGAAAAAAAGAATAAGCAGAGGCAGTTCTAAGTGGGATGTGAAGCCACTAGAATGTCTTAAACTGGGTATGGGTATGTGTGTGTGGACAGAGGGAGAGAAAGAAAGAGATATCACTTGATTTGCATATTGAAGATCACCTTTGGCTATAGGATAGAAAACAGATGGTCAAGAGAAGAATCGAGAATGCTGAAGGCAAAACTGCAGTGGTTCAGTTAGCGATGATGGTGGCTTAGACCAGGATATTTTTGCTAGGAGAGGTAATGAGAGAAAGGGCTGGATTTGGCATGTGTTAGAGGTAAAATCAATAGGTCTGGCTGACAGATTGGAAGTGGCAGCTGGAGGAGCGTTCTTATCTTCAGCAGGTAGGCAGTGGTGGGATCTGCTGAGGTGAGGTGGACAAAACTGTGGGGGCAGGGATGGGGAAGGGACATCAAGAGGCCTGCTGTGAAAGCTCTAAGTTTGGATGCCTGCTAGTGGTTGAAGTGGAGAATCTGGGGTTCAGGAGAGATAACCTTGGAGTCTCCGGCCAGTAGATGGAATTTAAAGTCAAGGACCCAGATGTGACCTCTTAAGGAAAGGGAACAGATAGAGAGGAGAGGGGACCCAGGAAAAAGTAGGACTAGCCCATCTTTCCACAAATCTCTGTGATAAACAACCCATCGTTTCTACTGGAAGCAGGAAGACCACACACTGTGAGTGACTCCAGTTGGCATCCTTTTCCATGGGTGCTGGTGCTGGACTTGTGTGGGAGCTGATGGTTCAATTTTCAGGAGTCACGTGAACCTGTTATTAAATACAACTAGCATAGTGGAAGTCAGGGTGGGACCACGTACACCACAGGAATCAGCGCATTCACCAGATCAAGGCCTTTTAGAAAAAGTGGGAGCCCATTTGTCCACACACCACGGATCCCTTCCCACATTGTGCTCAGCCTCGTCAGAGGAGTGGTGTGGGACCCCCAGATGCCATCTGGCTCACTATGGAACCTCATTTCTCCAGGAGCCAACCTGGATGGGACATCATTTACAGTACACGTGGCACGGTCCCATTACTTGGCAACTCCCAGAGCATTTCCACCTCCACCCAGCATCGTTCCTTTGCCATCCCAAGTGGATGGTGAGTGGCAGGGGTCTTCAGCAGCCCCAGGAAAGTAACAAAGAAAGGGCTGGGAGATACAAGTGTCCAGGTCTTGGTGGAATTAATTCTTAGGAAGAGAATATTATTTCTGTTAAACAACAGTCACAAAAGAACTGGGTACTTGGGGTGTTTCCTCCCTCTGAGGCATGAGCGGAAAACTGAGGGAAGGAAGGCAGAGGGGGCTCCAGTTTCTTGGGTACCTGGCACACCTCTCCAATCTGTCTCAAGTTTCTTGAACACACAGTACCCTAATTCTCCTTGAAAAGACAGCACATGTGTTCTTTATAATTCTTTCCTTTTCCTCTACTCCATGTTCAAATTGTCTCTACCACACCTATTTCGGTGACTCCAAGATGCGTTTTCGCAAAGGTGCAAATGGGTTGATTAGTTTATTCAGGAGTATTGACATGCTACGGTGCACTGGGGCATGCAGCACGTCTCTCTGCACGCCTGAGCGGGCCGTGGTTACCTCTACTTTCTCAGCAGGAATCTAGTGCTGGTCTGCCTTCACGCTGGGGGTTTGAGAGATGTGTCATTCCGGCATCACCCTCACGATTTGCAGATGTGGCTGTCTGGATATAACAGGGACCTTGAAAGTGCGTGGAAGTGCGTGGAAGTGTGTGGAGGTGGGGAGGGAAGACACTGAAGGGCACACCCACAGAGGCTAGACTTGAGACAGAATGAAACCCCCTGTATAAGGCAGGGGTTGTACACACACACACACACACACACACACACACACACACACACACACACAGGCATGTATACATTTACGCAAAACCCACGAGCCTTCCCAAGTGAGGCTTTCTTTTAGAGGTAAATTCATCGACACAGAGAACATTGAATCTGTAAGAAATCACAAGGCTATTAAGTCCAAAGCTTCATGTTTGTTTGTTTTCGAATGAGGAAACTGAGGCCCAGAGAGGTTAAGTGATTTTCTGGAGGCCACACAGCTAAGCAAAGAAGATATAAATTCCTTCTAATTTTCATAAGTAAGTTTCCCCATCAGCAAACTGCCATGTCTAAGTTTTAAAAGCTTGGCTCTGTTTTGTGTGTGAGTGTGTGTGTGTGTGTGTGTGTGTGTGTGTCGTGCGTGAGCAACACACAGAGGTGCATGTATATGTTGTGAGTTTGCAGGAGTAGTCCCTCCCTGCTTCATGTTTGCACATCTCCCACAAGATGAGAATTAAAAGGAAGGAATAGCTGAACTGTCCCCTCAGGCAAGCAGATCAGCGCAAAAACAAAGAGCCAGTAGCTGGGTCTCCAAGGGGTCAGTCTGACTTCCTTCTCTCCGAAGCATCCAGAACTACATTTTCATCTTCACCATTTCCCAGTCTTGCATAATCTATCCTAATGTGATTCCGAATGCATTTTAGCAAATGCAAGATGGAAGGGGACTCCCTCAGCAACTCCTGAACATCTGATCTGCGAAACCCACAAGGAGTTGCTGTAAAGAGTTCACTCAGAGAAAGAACCGGCAGCTGCCTGTGACCCTGGGTGGGGGCAAGGTTCTTCTGAGTGGGAGGCTTGTGGTCATTTTTGTTGTTGGTCTTAAAAAAGGGATAACACTGTGGAGTTGGTGGCTCACCTTTACTCTTGTGTTTAATTGCTGCAAAACCCACTTATTACCCTGCGTTCTTCCCCAGAGGGGACATTCTCCTTCCAGAAACCAGGCCTGCCATGGCTGCCGCATCTAACTGCCCCAGAAGTGATCCCCATCACCTCCGGTAATTCTGGGTCAGCTCCATGGCCAGGCCTATCTGTCTTCAGCTCAGGAAGGCCCTCATGAAAGGAAGAAGGGCAGAAACTGGGCTTTTTGCCCCCCTTCTTTGCATTTTGCATAAAATTCCCTCCCCAGCCACATAATGAGAAAACATCAATCATCCATCTTTCCCTGGGAATGTCGGAGGCCATCCGGAGCCAGCCTGTGGTCCTGTTCATCTGTACACAGGCAGGGCTTGTGAAATTGCTTTTCCCTCAGAAAAATATGTCCATTTCCAACTTCTTCAGATGGCCCTCACAAATGAAAGTGCTTTGTCATTTTTAATGCCCGGTGTTCCCCTTCTCCCCGCTGCCTCTAGTCACAATCCAGCCGATAAACTTACAGGTGTTTGGAGTTTTGTTTTCTTTAAAAAAACCAAACAAACTTGAAAGTCCAGTGGACTGTCAGAATCCACCAGTGTCCCCTGGCAGGTTTTCTTGTGTGCAATATAAAAATGGCTGCAAGAAGAGGTTCTTTCTGCTCCCCGGGAATCTCTTTGCACCCTTTGCAGCATTTGGATACACAGGCACAGTGACGATAAAGAAGCTGAGCTCTAGGTAACACATACCTGCCTTTAAATGGAGGTACTAAGCCCTGCCCTCTGTCCTATCCCATTTGCTGGTCGGCTCTGGGTATCCAAGAATTAAAGGAGGTGGACACGCTTTGTAAATCAGAAATTGCACTAAAAATTCAAGTTATTATTATTTCTAAAATGTCTCCAGCCAACAATTTGTCATAGACACCTATCATTCTGCCTAGATAATTGAGTAATTGTTCCTCATGCCGGAGGGAACAAAAGTCTCCCTTTGAAATGTGTGTACGTCTGTGTGGAGGCCTGCACATAGAGAGCCCTGTTATAGCAAGGGCCTGACTCCACAGAGATTTGTAGATGCCAACGGACTGACAAAAGCCTCCTCTAGCTTTTAATAGGCAAGTGAATAGGATAACCTGATTCCAGCATTATAAGAGTCTCCCTCTAGAATATGGATATGGGGTCAACGTATAAGATCTGGGGTAGCTTTGCACGATTTGTCACCCAAAAGTTCTTTCAAAACGGAATCCTTGCAAAGGCTGATTGTTTCCCACATATTCACACTTCCACAAGACTGTGTTATTTTTATTTCTTTAAGACCATTCTTTAGATATATATTAGTTTTAACTTTTTCTTTTTTCTTGATCACAACATTCATTCAAACAGTTAAAGATTATAAACAAAGACTCAACTGAGCCAAAATAATCTAATTATTCAACATCAAGATACTGAAGAACTTTGCTTCTAAAAATAACTATAATGAAAGAAAACTTTTTTGTTGTTTTTAACATCCACTCTCTCATGGTGTGATAATTTTGTAAAATACATAAACATTGAATTACTAGAAACATAAAAGTTTGCAGCAATGTCAGATTGCTGTAAAAGTTTCTAAACCCTTACTCTGAATTTCTGTACTTAGCTTGTTGAGAATCTCTAACAAATGATTCACAGACCAGGAACAGCCTGCAGACCATACTTTGAGTAGCACTGATGTAGAGGCAATTGGCTTGCTGTCTTCTTACAGTGGTTCAAATTCCAATATGACTTCTCACTTTTTAACTTTTAATAGTTGGTATATCCAGTGTCTCAATAGTGTTATTTAAACAGGGACAGGTCTTTACACAAAGCCTCCAAGCTAAGTAACCAGTTGATAACTAAGCAGAGAGCAGCTAACACCAATGTGAGTCTCCCAAGGCATTGCCCAAGAATAAACCAGAAAGTTACCCCAAGATATGACAGAGAGAGGGAGAAAAGCAGAGTATAAAGGAAAATAAAAATCATTACAAAAAAGTGTTATCATTATTATTATTTTTTGGAGTTGGGGGTCTCACTCTGCTACCCAGGTTGAAGTACAGTAGCATAGATCACAGCTACCACAGCCTCAACCTCCTAGGGTCAGGCAGTTCTTCTGCCTCAGTCTCCTGTGTAGTGGGACTACAGGCATGTACCACCATGCTCAACTAATTTTTAAAATTTAAAAATTTTTTTGTAGAGGTGTCACTACATTGCCTACGCTGGTCTTGAACTACTGGACTCAAGCGATCCTCCCACCTCAACTTCCCGAAGTGCTGGGATGACAGCATGAGCCACCACATCTGGCCCAGAAAAATGATTCTTAGCCTGTGTCCTTGAGACAGTAATTGAAGGGGATATAGAGACAAGCAAACACCAGGCGGGGCTCAAGAATGGGAAGGCAGTGAGGGCGGTGAAAAGAAAGTCTACACAAGAGCGTGCGTAGGCACACACGTGTGTGTGTGTGTGTGTGTGTGTGTGTGTGTGTGTGTGTGTGTGATGTGAATGTGGGGGCACACAATCCACCTGGTGGGCAGGCTGATTGCAGCTGAGTAAGGAAGGGTGGAAAAAAGGTTGAGGGAGCATTTTCAGAAAAGGGGTCCAATTTATATCCGTTGCAGTAATTGGTTTGTTTGTGTAGAGCAGGAAGAAGGGGCAGTGGGGGACGTGATGGAGTGAAACACCAAGGACTGCGATTCCCCTGCCTGATGAGTTGGAGAGAAATTGTTAGTAACCAAGACTGGTCCCGCAGGGGTTCATTAAATGACTGGCCCTCCACAATATCCTGTCATTTCCAACCTGGATGCATCAACATTTGCCAGCTTTGCGGTATGCAATTGTGTGTCTGCAAGGGTGTGCGAGCTCGGGTGCGTCTGCTTACTGGGTGTGTGTGTGTGTGTGTGTGTGTGTGTGTGTGTGTGTGTGTGCTTTTTCTTAGGGATACGGTTAAGTTTTCCGTGGGAATTAGCATCATGAAGACCACATGCAATTTAAAAAAAAAAAGGCAAAAAGCAAAAGGTGCTTTCTTACAGGAAACACAAATTTGCTTTGACACTTTCAAAGTACCGTGGAGTTGAACAATAGAGAAACCAAGAAAGGGTCTGAACTAGGCGGGCGGGAGGGAGCTGAGAGCTGAAAGGCTGGCTGGTGGTGAACACATCCAAAGGGTAACTTCTTAAACCAACCCTGAAAGGGAAAGCCAGTAGCATTTGTCTCCAGATTGTGAAGCCTGTCAGCCCCTGGGAGGTGGGGGCCCAGATGCTAGAGCTAAAGGCGAGGGACAGGAAGGAAGGGATGGTAAAGCCACCAAACGACAGACTGCCCACGGTGTCTTGACGCTGGTGGCATTTGGAGTCACTGTTGCTTTGCCTTTGGGCCTGGGAATGTTTCTTTCCAGGCAAAGATGGAAGAAAAACTCTGTGAGGAGTTTTAAGGGTAGGAGTCCCTTTGGGAACCCTACAAATTCAGATCTTAGAAAAGCTCTAAGAAAAAAAAATGCTTCCTGGGCCGGCAAGAACTCTCAGGATTCAGTCTCCTAAGTGCTCTGCCTGTCAGGTGTGCCAAGAATTCAGCTTCACGGGCTGGGGGAAAACTAAGGCCACTGGAGGGAAGCCCCCACCCTGCAGCCCCCTCAACCCACTCAGCTCAGTCCCTGGACAAGTCTGGCCCATAGTCCCTGGACAGAGGACCTCCCCCATACTCCCCTCGGGCACAAAAGAGGGTTTCACTTCAACCTTTCTTCTGTGGTTTGTAATGGTTTCCTGGAACGAATAATCAAAAATGGAGGACAGCCGAGACATAAAAGTGGCCATCTTTTAATGCTTTCCCTACTTCCTAAAACATGGATGTGCCATGTCTGCAACAGAGGAGAACTTGTAGGGTCTCCTGGGATGAATCTTGGCTCAAAGTTTATGCTGTGGGTCTGAATTCTCCATCAGTAGCAAATCGTAAGTAGAGGCAGCCGCAGAGACCATTAAATCACATTACCTATGTGTCTGCAAATATATGAAGGTAAGCAGTTAGTGTTGCAATTAGTGTTGTTGTATTTTTGTTAATAGATCCATTTGAAAAAACTTTACATTTAAAATGTATTATCTCATTTTTATGGTCATAATAAGCATGTAAGAGAGTAAGGCAGGTTCTATTATCATCCCCATTTCACACATAAGGAGACTAAGTCCCTGAGTCCCGGGTGTCCTTGTGAGCCCCAGGCCATCTGAGTCCACAGCCATATTCTTAGCCACTAATTCTGCTGTTACAAGTCCTGTTACCACTTCCTAAGTGTTTCCCAGGTGCAAGGCCCATCCTAAGCACTTTACATACATTATCTAATTATCTCATTTGGCCCTCAGAGCCACAAATCAAGGTAAGCAGACTGCCCAACCTCCAAGCACTTATGAACCCTGCTGTTCCCACGGAGTTGCATCATCCTCAGACCATTTGAAATGGTCCAGGGTGGCAAAGAAATCACTGCTGGGCACGAATGCGGTCATTACGGATGGCTGTGATGGGACCTGGGGCTGTTGCTCTTCAAGGATGATATGAGCCTTCAGATAACTCAGGAGAGGAACTTTTAACCCTCATCATTACGACCATCCATGCTGCTCTCAGCATCGGTGACCAAAGCCAAACAGGAAATAAGGAAGGACGTTGAGAGGCAACAGACAGAAGGCACATGAGGCTTTTGTAAACTTTTTAAATGTAAGGGGCCAGAATTGAAACAATTCTGTTTTGTTTGTTTCTACCCCTCCCCCCACCACATCTACCAGGAAGGACGAAGCTTAGCTGTACTGCTTTATATGATTCTAGCTGATTTTTTTTCTAAATAAAGCAACATAAAATAAAAAAAGAAGGCCAGGATGCTCTCCAAACAGAACCCTGTTCTAATGAGAGGATTCTGGAGTTGTTTATACAGCATATCGCTTTATCTGTATAAAGCAAAGAATCTCTCCAGGTATATTCAGCGGATTGATCTCATCAAGCCACCGATTAAAAAGAAATATAGATAGAGAGAAACAGGACACTGTAATTTATACATTAGTATTTTTTTTAAGAAATAAAAACTAACTCCAAGTTTTTTAGTCACTGAAATGGGCCCTGCACATCATGTATGTAATGTAATGACAGCTTCAGACTAGGGATGCTTTTGATGCATTATTAACCATAAAAAAGACATTAAATACTAGGCTTGAATGCCATGGGGATGCATATTTCACTAGGAATTATTTTTCAATGTATGCTTAAAGTTTATTTTGGTAAACAGATGACTGGAGGCTGTCAGAGCTGGAGTAAGATTTATGTTCATTTGGAATCTTCTTGAAAGGAGAGGAAATGCCTGGGATCCGTGGAACACCCACAGCAAAATGTAAATCTTTTCTTGGCTTCAGGGAAGGTTGGAGAGTGCCACACAAACAATTCCTCCCAGGGATGTGGTTTCCAAGAGGCATCGGTATAGATGCCCACAGGGGCGTGCGCCAAGGGTGGGGATGGAGGGGACACACATTCCACTGTGTCTAGGAGGAGGGAGCAGAGCAGAAACTTCTGGACTGGGAAGCCAGCCTCGGGATGCCCCATCAGATGCCTTGTTGTGCATCAGCTGCAAAGAAGGCCCCAAATTCATGCCTCCATTTCAGAGTCAGCCCCAAATTGGCACCGAGAGCTGATTCTTCCTGTGCTGACATGCTTCTTGTGTTTCTGGTTTTGGACATCGAACTTACTATATGGGTTCTCTGTTCCTTGGTTAGTGATGGACGCATCACTATATCCATCTACAAAGCTTTTTCTTGGGGTCTCTGCAGCCAGAAGAACTATCACAGAATCATAATTGGTACCTTGCTGGACCTGAAGGCAATTTCAGATGACCACGGTGTCCACCTTCAGGGACTGCTCCTGCCTTTTTACTATTTGCTCTTTAAGAAGTCTTATCCCAATGACATATCCGTTTTGGCAGATACTGATAGCTTAATATAGCCACTCCAGGCTCTTACTCGCACATTCATACAGAATGCAATAAATTCTGTTTAACATTTGTTACATGGATACTTAACCACAGATTCAGAGCCAAATGGGCACACCTACTCCATATGCACCTGGAAAATACTTTCCTGCTCAAATCCTGTCTGTACCTGATACATGCTGAGCACCCAGCTGATGTTACTACATCTTGAGGGCTGTAGGGTGGTCTTTTTTAGGTCAATGATCCATGATTTGCAGGACATGAGTGGCATGGAGATGCCTGCAAAATAACAGAGAATGACTGGGAAATGTGTTTTCTTGTTGTAGCCTTATCTTCTTGAGCTTTTGTTGGGACTGGTTTATATTCTCTGACGACATTCCAGTTTCTGAATGTGGCAGCAAACTAACCTACGCATTTGTGTCTCAGTTTCTTAGAGTAACAGTTGAAGAAGGGTTTTGGGTTTCTATATAGCAATAATCCTCAACAGAGGGGGATTTTGTCCGGTAGGGCACATTTGGCAATGTTTAAAGATATTTTTGGTTATCACAACATGGGAATGCTTCAGGCTTCTAGTGGGTAGCGGCCAGAAATGCTGTTGGTCGTCCTACAATGCATAAGACAGCCCCCACCACAGAGAATGATCCTGTCCCAAATGCCAGGTGTGCAGAGGTTGGAATCCTTGTTCTATGAGATTGTAAATGTGGCCACTATGCCTTGTGACTAAAAGATGCTGGGACTACGGTTCAGCTGTGAACCACCCCAAACTGATTGGTTTGAAAATGAGGGAGGGGCCCAAATGTTGGTTTTCCATTCAATGGTGATTCACTCTTTGTGTCTTTCATTCAATGGCTGGTGGTATGATGATGTCCTCACTGTTCTGCAACCCACAGAGTTTGGCAGAGGGAACATCAGTAGTCCATGTTGGTGTCACTCTGTTCATTCTGTGGTTGAAGAATCAGAGGCACAGTACAGTTCAATGACCTGTCAGAGGCCACGGTATGAAGGTGTGGCAGGGTCTGGAAGAGACACCGACTTTTCCATCTTTAGTCTCCCATCTCCCAGTCTGGTGTTAGAACCAGGAGATCACACAGAACACACACACTCGATCCCTCCCTCCTCTCCTGTATATAGAGATATAGCAAAATGCAGGTTAAGTTGCCTTTAATCTTTAATTCATACACAAGAACGTGCTGCACAGAGTGAAATAAAAAGTAAACTCCAGAGGCAGCAAGTTCTGTAGGTTTGGCCAGATCTTCCTTTTCAAAGACAGACAGCCTGGGGAATCGCCCGAATGGCCTTCCATTGCCCTCTTAGAGTCTTTTCATGGCAAAATGCTCACTTTTATCAATCCCTACCCCAAACTCTGATTCCCACAGGCTGGGGGAAAGCAAACAGCCGTTGGAGGAAGTACATCCACCCTCCCTTATGCTGGAAACAGGAGACTTGGGCCCCTGGGGAGGCCACGAAGGATGGGACTGGGAAGGATGTGGGGTGGAGGATGGGTGGCGGGAGAAGCGCTGGTTGCAGAAGCCTGTGGAGCTGCTTTTTCTGCTTGGGTGGAGGTATTTGGCCTGGGAACTAAGCGGATGCTTGTTCATTCCAAGCCTGCCGTAGGCACTTCTGCATTAAATGATATCAGAGCGGATACAAGGGAAAGAGAAGCCTATTGTTGTATCCACCATAAACATAGATGTGTGGAGAAACCGATCTCAGAGCAGAATTGACTAGAGAGGGTGAACTCCAGCAAAAGAAATCAACCAGGACAAGCCCGAGTCCCTGACAGGGTCTCGAGGCCTAAAGCCATCAGGGTGATTTAAAAAGGGATTTGGTTGCCAATAACTCTAACCAGCAGCAGATGCAGCTGCTACTGGTTCCTCATTGACACATCCGCCCTTCCTTTTCATCTTCAGTCCAGACCAGCCAAGAAATAAAGGCAACACAGAATCCCAACAGCTGGAAGCACTGCGATTCGATGTGTGGCAAGCCTCTGGAAGTCTCTGGGCTGGGAATACTTACTCCTTTGGGAATGAGAAGAGCGTGACTTTGGAAATCTAGTTTCCAACTAGCTGAACTCATGGCTCTTTAGGCTTGAAGTCAGGGCAATGGGGGCCTGGATATTTCCATCGAGTGGCCCAGAGGGTTAGGCCTCTGACTGAGATGTTGCTGTCAGCCAGTGTCTGAGCTCCTGCTCAGAAGGGAGACAGGCATGGCCGTGCACGGGCTCGTGTCATCCAAATAGTCCCACTAGAGAGGACCACAAATGCATCACATCCAAGCCAAGACAGCCAGAGTTGTCCTCATCTGTCAGACTGATTCAGACTTCATAGACATGAACACTCAAGGTTCAACAACAACAACAACAAAAATGACCGGCTCTCTGTCCATTCACTGCAGCACGGCCTTGTGCAAGGGAGTCCTATTGTTAGTTTAAATGGTTCTTCCTGTGCATGAAGTATAAGAATTCATTTGGTCAAGGCCAGCTGCAGTGAAGTAAAAGTGCTAATTCCTCTCCTAGAGGATTTGAGTATTTGACTCAAAATGAGTAGTTTACTTGCTACAAAGCCAACTATTGGTGCCTGTACCAACTATTGGTACAGCGTCAAGATAGGCATCATAGACATTGCAGACAGCAAGACAGGAGCGTGCCCCTTTTTTGATATGGGGGTCTTGCTCTGTTACCCAGATTGGAGCACAGTGGTACAATCTTAGCTCACTGCAGCCTCATTCACCTGGGCTCAAGCTATTCTCCAGCTTCAGCTTCCTGAGTAGCTAGAATTACAGATGCATGCCACCAAGCCCAACTAATACTATTTTTGGAGACAGGGTCTCCTAACACTTTTGCTCATTCCCTAGAGACCCCAGTGATGTATCTGAGCATGAAGAAGACTTGTCATGGCTAAGTCATCAACCCTGGATACGGCCAGAGAAGAGAAAAAACAGTTACATTTGGTCTATGGACAGCCACGCCCTGGATAAGCGGTGAGAAATCTTGATTCATGGAATACACTTGCACCTCTCATTTTAATATGTGTCTTCAGTGTGTAGCCACAATACAAATGAGCACTTCCCCATCTCCTGCTCCTGGATCAGGGACAATAAACAGTGGGTAGAGGAAGGACCCAATAAGATAGGCTGCATCCTCTGATGACACTAATGATGACAAAGAATGAATAATCACAGGGTGATCGGCCACCGAGTACAAATAATACATGCTGCGTACAAGCATAACTCCATCTCATTCTTGTAACAACCGGGGGGGGTGGTATATTTTTAGTGACGTGAAAACTAAGAGAGAGTTTAAGCAACTTGCCCAGGCTCATACCCAGCACTTAATCATCAAAATGCCATGCTTTTGATATTCAGTTATCACCCCACTGATGCAGCCCAGAGCTCTGATGCATGAATGGATTCGCCTGCTTGCTCAGATAATGCTGCGGTTGGCATTGAGGATTTCGGAACACATCGCTGATGGCCACCGACTGGACAGCTTTCATACCGGTGGGATGCCACAGCCAGGAAACTTTTAGAGCCCTGGGCTTTGTGACTACTACAGAAAGACTGAGAATTTTAAAGACAGATTCCCGTGACACAGAATCTGCAGAGAATGGGACAAGCCATGTGCTGGAGTTGACTTCAGAAGTGCTGATGTGAGTTTCCATCTAAAAGTAACTCAGTCCTTGGCCAAAAATTGCCTCCATTTTCTGAGTTATTTTACACAGGGACTTAGAGGTGCTAGCAACTAAATTTAATACAAGATTGGCACATTATTGTTAAAATTTTATCAGAAATTGGCACTTGCCCTTTGAAATATGTACATAGGCTATTCCCCAAAGTGTGATTTTTTTCAAGTGCATTGTTAAACAAGTATCTTTGTCTGTGGGAATACATTTCTGAAATTTTAATGTCCATCAAATAGGAATATTTGAGTCTACCTACAAACATTCTATTTATAATTTTTTTTCAGGTCTACATTAAGTGAAATTTGATCATGTATAACAAAGATTTCATGGTGGGACCCATAAATGTGTATGTATGGGTGTGTGTTTATACCCTACATCACGTTTTTTAAAAGTTGGATTAATTGTCAACATATAACATACAGGAGATAGTACATAAAAATTCAGATTGATGACTGCTCTTGAAAAAATGGAATATTTTGACCCCTGGGTGGATATTTGACCAAAGCTTAGTAGAAGCTGCTCCTTTACACGGGACACGGACTCTGAAGCTGGCCACAGTCCCCAACCTTCTTACTTCTGTTCTATAACACAAATTCCCATGGCCTGCAGGGCCCCCTAGGCATTTGAGTTTGCAGTCTCTAGTCTACATTGCAGTGGGTGTCTCCACATGTTGCAATACGTTTTTCGTTGGTTGCTTTGGTGATATATTTAATTTCTGTTGGAGTTGAAACTGAAGGAAGAACAACGGAAAACACCTCCATGGCAGGTATAGGTGGGCAGCCTTCCAAAGACTTTCTAGTAAAAGTAAACGTCAGAGAATGTGTTTATTCCCTGAAGTCCCTGCACTTGAGGTTCACATGGTACCTATCACACCTGAACAGCCCTGCCGGGCAACCTAGCTCAGTTTCTCATGGCCAAGTTCCTTCTGCTTCCTCCTTCTGGCTTGCACTAGAAATCTCTCACCCCTCCCCCTCCCTTCCCTCCACCATCCACCAGAGCCGGTGCCCCTATGCTATTCTAGCCCTTCCTCGCACTTTGCCTCAGGGCAAGGTCTGTAGTGTTAAGACTGGCAATGGCCTGAGAGAAGAGGCCGATGAACCCCTGGGGCTGCTATTAGTATCGGACTTTAGACACATTACAAGTTAAATAGGCTTTTGTGGGCTGGCTGGGAGACACAACCACCTTGCAGAACACCATTTCGCAGGGAAAATTTAACGGGGGTTCCGAACCGTGGATTTAAACTTCTGCAACATCATAGCCCGTTAGTAAATTTGATTCTTCCAAATTCTAGACAATAACTGGGCTTCCTATTTGGAACTTCTCAGGGCAGGACCTGTGTCTATCTATCTGGGCTCTGATACTGAAGAGTAATAACACAGATAAAGATATGATCTTAAGAGACGTGTTCGAGTCACCAACCATTAGCTGAAGACCCACTGTGTGCAGGGTACGGGGTGGGGGAAGAATAAGATTGGCAGGAGTTCATAATTCAGTGTGTGTCGGGAGGGTTAAGAAGAGGCATACAAATGGAATACTAGGTGATTATGCGTGATACCACAGAAGGCCATGCATGGAGATTCAGAAAATAGCAAGACTACAGATATTCTTGTGATGAAGATGGCTTTAAATAAAAGTGAAAAATTAGGTAATATTTCAAGAAGCCCTTTCCACTAAGGAGGTGGGATCTACTAGGTATTCCAGGCAGAAAACTACACAAATAACAGCATGGGAGCAAGTCATTTCTGAGTACTCTCAAGGAACAGGGGTTGCTGGTTAGGTAGAAAGTGGCCCACACATAAAGGAGTAGAGGAAGCTTAGGCTGAAGAGGGAGTCGGGCCGTACTAAAGGGGGGCTCAGGGCAACACGTGCAGGACTGTCATGTAACTGACATCCAGACATGTGGGTGGGGCTGTGTGTGGATGGATTGAAGGGCAGCAAGACCAGGTGTGGAAAGAATACTTCAGAAAGTACTGCAATTAGCAGAAGGTGATGAGCTGCTTTATGTTGGGGGTGGGAGGACTAGCAATGGAAATGACCTAAAAGGTTACGTGTAAGAATATCGTGACTTGGGGAAATCTCAAGAACTCTCTAAGATATTGCTGCTGCTGGTGCTAATCCTTATGTCATTTATCTAACAATATTCATCTGATATAGCCACTAAACCATTCGCCTGCCCATTCATCCATCTGTCGGTCCATCCACTGAACAGGTATTTGCGTGCCTAGGGGCATTTTTTGTGTTATACATTTGTTTCAAAAATTTTCCACACGTAAGTAATTAGTCCAAGGTCAAAGACAGGAGAAACCAAATGTTTTCTAGGATGAACCGCCCAAGTAAAATGCCCAGTATAATACAAACCATGTTTCTCAAACTGTGCTCATTTGATTATTAATATGAAAGATACTTCAAAAAAAGAAAGATTCAGGCCTCTTACTCTCAGCACCCATTAAAATCATCAAAAGCTCTGAGTAGTCCTGCAGTTAGAAGCAAAACAAAACAAAAAACTGTTTAACCATTCACAGTTCAAACTTTGACCATAGAACCCTTTTACTGAATGACATCTACTAACTTTCCAAGAAGCATCTTGTGAAAAATATTGTTACAAACTATTATATAAACATAAGGCACAAACCTTCAAGTAAAGTTATTTCTGCTAATTACCTCCCACCTGTACCATTACCTCAAAGGTAAATGAAAGGGACCATAACTCAAGGTACAATCTACACAGAAATAATTTCTATACTTAACCATTTATTTATGCTTCAGGGGTTTATTGATCACCTACTGTGTGCCAGGCACGATACATGAAATTAGAGATATAGCAGTGACTAAGAGATATATGTCCCTGTTCAAAATAATCTAAACTCACAGCTTAATAACTCAGAATCCACTACAATTTATGACAAATTAGCGACTCATTCTTCTACCTCCACTTCCCCTGTGATTTCCCAAATTATATTTACAGAAAGCAGTTATATTAGAGTGAAATTTCAAAAGTTCCTTATTTAAAAAGGGTAATGAAGAGGTAGGATCCCAAGCTAATTCTTCCCTCTTACGGCTAGCAGATTTGAGGGTGGATTAGATGGGAAAGGAATTTAACAAGTACTGGCTCAAATAAAATGAATCGGGGACAAATTTTGATTGGAGTTGTCTCTGAAATCTCTTTCTCTTCAACAGAGAAGACATGATCAACTCCTGGATGTCTTGTCCAATTCAGTATTCACAATTTGCTCCTGAGAGTCAAACTTTCCTTTTAAAGACACAAGTGTTTCTCTCTCAGCCTTTTTTTTTTTTAAATGATGCCTGATCTAAAATTATCTAGCAAGACAGGCAAAATAATCAGTATTGTCAATAAAAATTGACTCAAGGCTGCAAACCAGTAGAAACAGACTTAGCTTACAAGGAATTAAGAAAATTTTTAGTCTTGAGGCCTGGATGTTTTGAAAGTTTTATACAGAGGATAAAAGTGAAACTTCAGCTCTTAAACCATGCCTTTAAAAACTGTATTTTACATCCAGTGTAATTCTGCAGCCATAAAGCCTTAAATGGGTAACAACCCTGATGCAATGTAATGAAACAGACAGTGGAAACACACGGTGCGGATTCTTCAATCTGGGGAGAAAAGGGCTGATTCATCTGTTTCAAGGGCCAGGCAGAGATAAAAGACCTCATCCCAAATGGGGCTGCTTTCTCCTCAAACCTTAACATTCCCTCCGATGCATTTCTCAGTGTGGAAAGTATTATTAATGTCAGTATCACCAGCACTTGTAAAAGATTCATGGTCCATTTCCTTCCCTTCCTGAAATTCCCCATTTGTGCCACTGCTGCCCTCTGTGCACCTGTCTGACCATCAGCGGGTTTGGTAACACCAGCTGCAGATTCTGTCACAACCCAGTCTCCTGCCATAGGATCATAGCGTTTTACAGCTGGAAGGGGTGTAGGGATGGCATTTTTAGAAGAGAAATATGAAGCTCGAAGAAAGGACAGTGACTTGTTTGATGTCACACGGTGATCCCAGACTAGAATTCTTGTAGGCACTTTTATTCCTTTGTTTGTCTTGTTTTCCTCTCTTTCTTCTCATGTCTGAAAATATTTATAGAATTTTTTTCAGGGATGAGTGGGAGACGAGACAAAATTCTACAAGATGAGGATATAAATTATGTGGAGAGTCAGAACATAGGTTGTGGGCGTTCCAATGACTGGACATAGAAGGAATAGGGGGACCAGAAAATCACTGTGAGGACACCACAGTCAACACTGTTGTAGGCAAGACATGTGCTGTCAAGTATGTTCAACATAGCAGACAAAAGTTTGAGGAGAAGTAGGATTGTAGCATAGTCTCAAGGTATCTCCCTCAATATGCTTATCAATTATAAGAGAATAATAATAATTTCGAAGTGCAAAAATCCAGCAGGCACCATCTTAACCAAGTGACCGAAGTTACTGTCAGTTAAAAGACATATGGATACCAAACACTTTGCGAGGCTGAGGTGGGAGGATTGCTTGAACCCAGGAGTTCAAGACCAGCCTAGGTTGCACCATGAAACCTCATCTCTACAAAGAATTAGCCGAGCGTGATAGCAAGCACCTGTAGTCCCAGCTACTTGGGTGACTGAGGTGGAAGTATCACTGAGCCCAGCAGGTCGAGGCTGTGGTGAGCCGTGATTGTGCCACTGAACTCCAGTCAGTTAGATCCTGACTCAAAAAAAAAAAAAGGCATATTGACATCACACATTCCCTGATACGATATACTGAGAAGGGCATATCATCTTACTCAAAATGCGTATGTCCTCAATCCAATCTTGAGAAACTTCAGACACATTCTAACAGAGGGGCATTCTCTCTAGCAATGGAACAAAACTTTTCAAAAGTGTCCTGGTCATGAAAAAAACAAGGGAAGACTGAGACGCTGCCACAGATTACAGGAAAGTAAGTAACATGACAATGAAATGCAATGTGTAATCCTAGATAGGGTCCTGAAACACAGAAAGGTTATGAGTAAAAACACTGGGGAAATCCAAATAAAATCTGTAGTGTGCTAATAGTGTTGTACCCATCAATGAAATTAACAGTATTCTACTATTTATTTACGTTACATTTTTTTTTTAAGACAGGGGTCTCACTATGTTGCCCAGGCTGGACTTGAACTTCTGGGCTCAAGTGATCCTCTTGCCTCAGCCTCCCAAGTAGCTGGGACTACAGATGTACAACACTGTGCCCGGCTAATTTCTTAATGTTGATCATTGTACTATGGTTATATAATATGCTATCATTAGGGGAAGTTGGGTGAAGGATATATGGAAACTCTCTGAACTATTTTTACCACTTTTCTGTCGTCTGAAATAACTTCAAAATAATTTTTTACAAAAGAAAAAGAAAAGAAAAGACCGAGAGAAGCAGGGAGAGGAAGGAGAGTGGTTAATGGGATGGAGACTTAGCACAGAAGCTGACCGACCATTCCTTCTAGAACCTTCTAAATCCTAAAGGACAGCCTGAGGCTGCTGGGAATTTGCTGTTTTCCTTTTGGGTTAATCTGAGCTTGTACGTTATTATAGCCATAACATTCACAAATTAAATAAACTTCTGAGAATAAGTCCCAGGGTGTGGAAGGAATTAAAGAAGGGTCCGATTTCCTCATCAGCTGCAGTTGAAGGTAGTGATGCAAGGAGTGCTACCGATTCTCCTCAGGGCAGGCTGGAATCTGAGACAGCCACCCTGAAGGCTCAACTCCCTGAGGCTTACCTGGTATGGCCATCTGGAATGGGAGGCCCATGGTCACGGGAAAGGAAGGGAAGTGGGTACCCAGGCAAGGGTGAAGGGGAAGAGGGCATGGTCATCCAGGGTGTTTTCTACATGATGTGTAGGTTTCTGACAATTAAATGTGTTCTTGAAAACATTCTTCTCATTTATAGATGTACCACTGCAGAGAGTGTGTGTGAGAGGGAAAGAGACCCATCAGAATCCCAAGGAAAACAGCCCAGCTCAGTCCTGCATTCCATTATATATATACAAGCTCTGTGTACATTAGTGATACATTTGCAGAAGGAGTGGGAACGTGGTTTTGTTGGTATTTCCAAATGCAAAACAGGTCTCCCTTCCCCTCTGCTTGGTTGTCGCTGTTTCCCACCAAAATGAAAATACCGGCATTTGAGACATGTTGCCAAAAACTTGCTTGATACAACATTTACATTCCTTTGTGTAAAAAAAATGATCATTTCTTCCGCTGGGTACTTTTCCATGTTTTCCCTGCTTCCTGTGGGAATAATGGCTACACTTGGCTCCAGATCCATGGCCATGGTAGGGAAAGTCACCTCTGGATTCCAGATCCTAAAATCTCACAGAAGATTAACATGGACATCAAGCTGACGTTACCAATTTAAGGGATTTAAACACTCAACTCTAGAGTAAACATAATCCAGTGGTGAGATTTTGGACAACTTCGGTAACATTCAACGATGCAACCCAGATGTCAGGAAATGCAGACCTTATAAATGTGTGCCTTCCATTGTGTCCTTCATGAGAAAGATACGAGGGACACAAGCTGGCTAACAAAGAAAGAACTAATAATTATCAAGTGACTTTCATGGGGCAGATCGTATGCTAAAAGCCTTATATATATGGTCCCACTCATCATTTGCAATGAGGTAACTATTATTGATAAGGACATGAGACTCAGAAATCTGCCATTTGCCTAGGTAGCCCAGTTGGTAAGTGACAAAGTCAGTATTTAATTCATGGGGTGTGACTTGAAAACATTTTCCCTTTTCAAAGTCATCACTGACCGTATGAAACACTCTCTTTTTAAGACTTTCCAATTTGTCGCATTGCTACTAGTTCGGTGAGTGTCTTAGCTCAGACTTTAATGTCTTGATGGTGGCCTCTGTTCCCCTTTCAGGCTTAGTAATCTGTAACACAGAACTAAAAGCAAGACACCCAAGGCTGGGGCTCTCTCTCTCCTTGGTCTTCCTACATCTGCCATTTACTATATATCGTGCGACTTTTTTTTTTTTTTTTTTTTAAGAGACAGGGTCTCACTATGTTGCCCAGACTGGACTCAAGCTCTTGGACTCAGGTGATCCTCCCACCTTAGCCTCCCGAGTGTCTGGGACTAGAGGTGTGTACCACCACGCCTGACTTTGGCTATGTGATCCCTTCATTTACAAGTCTGCCTACATTTTCATTTATAAGTCTTCCTATATCAGCCATTTACTTGTCCACAAAGATGTGAATACTCTCATGTCTACCATATCCTCAGGTGCTTATGCTGCTTGCCAAATGGATAAATGGATGGATGGATGGATGCATGAATGGGAAATCATGTTTCAAATACTTGAGATAAGGAATATTTTTCAAATTTTAAATAGCATTGTATGTAAGTGCTATGAATGTTACAACTCATTGTGAATAATTCACAAAAGTAGAATTCCTACAGATCTATACTAGATTACTATTATTATTATTATTTGAGTTGGAGTCTTACTCTCTTGCCCAGGCTGGGGTGCAGTGGCATGATCACAGCCACCACAGTCTCGACCTGCTAGGTTCAGGTGATCTTTCTGCCTTAGCCTTCCAAGTAGCTGGGATTACAGGCATAAGCCACTGTGCCTAACCTAGATAATATTTAATGGTTTTATTTCAGTGCTTCTCAATAAGGGTTATTTTGCCCCCATCCAGGAGGACATTTGGCAATGTTTGAAGACATGATGGTTGTCACCATTTGTGCGGGGGTGAGGGGGGACGATGCTGCTGACATCTGATGGGTAGATGTCAGGGATGTTGCTAAGCATCCTGCAATGTACTAGACGGCCTCCCACACAGCCCCGTCCGCCCCACAGGATGTTAATAGTGCCAAGGTCAAGAAACCCTGTTTTGTTTGATTTAATGGCATAGCCTCAAAGCCAATCAAACTGTGGCTTGTTTGTTTTTTCTGTTTTAATTCAGATTTTTGATTAGCCAAGCTAGCTTGTGTTGCCTCAATTTCTCTGAATTACCAAGGAATGTTGGAATTTTCCTGGGGATATGTTTCTGGAAAGGTCAGAAACACTTGGGTCGTCTTCACACTCCTGTTCAGTCGCAGTGTTTGTGCACATTCGTTGACTATCAACTGGTTGTCTATGACTCAAATTACATAATGAATCCAGCACATAAATTATTTACCCAGATTTAATTCCAGCAACTGTTATCTTTGTATTTTTTTTTCCCCTCTGCCAGCTAATCTGGCTCATTGCATTGGAATTTTGGTCATGCCCATTCTCTTTCCACACTAAATTATCTCCATAACGTAGTATAAACAGAACAAGCTTGTGTGTGATATGCTTAACTGTTAATTTACCTAATTAAACTAATTCAATTAAATCATTTACATCTTTTTGGTAACATGCCAGTTGATACTACGGCAGAAGTGGGGATGTTTTAGAAGATGATTGTTCAGCAAATGAACAGAAAAAAAAACCACAATGAAATGCAAAATGAGACAACAGTCCAAATCTCTTGGCTTGAAAATTAAATGATACTAAAAAAATGCTGCTTTCATGGGGTACCATGATTAGCTATTTTTCTTAAATCAATTTTCTCTAGAAATCGGGATTTTAACACAGTGCTCATAACTTATTGTGCAAGAGATATTTTAAACACTATTTATATGTTCACATATTTGGTATGTTTAAGTAATGTGTGTTCGTTCCCACATTAAGGTGTGATTAGCGAAATGTTTTGTGGTGCTAGTAAGCACGAACTGAGCAGATTCTTTTGAAAGAGTCTGCAAAATAATTTCACTAAATTACATAAATATCTTTAAGATGCATGCATATTTCATTTGCAGTCATCCTCTAAACATCCATGCCGTGGTGATAAATGCACAAAAATAAATGTAAAACATTTTATGCCAATAAAAATCAACAGAAAAAAGACAAGAAATTCTAGGCAGGAGAGCCTACATAAATTGTCATCTTTGTAGATTTGTCATCACCCTCTCCCTTTGACTGATTTAGAGCTTGCATTTATGGTGGAACCTGGGTTTGTTAATACATGGGTCACCCTAGTTTCATCTCTCCAAAGCTTCATCCTGGGTTGGGCAGGGCTTAGTCTTTTCTCAGAAACATACACACCCAGAGAAAACTTGAAGCAAAATCCTGCCATAAATAAAGTCCTAGTTTATTTGTTAGTTTGAGTCAAAGTCTCACTCGGTTGCCCAGGTTGGTGTGCAGTTGCAGTCTCACAGCTCACTGCAGCCTTGACCTCCTGGGCTCAGGTGATCCTCCTGCCTCAGACTCTGGAGTAGCTGAGACTATAGGAGTGTGCCATCATGCCAGGCTTATTTTTTTAATTTTTTTTTTTTTGTAGCGACGAGGTCTCACTATGTTGTCCAGGCTGGTCTCAAACTCCTAGGCTCAAGTAATCTCCTTGCCTCAGCCTCTCAGAATGCTGGGATTACAGGCATGAGCTACCGCACTCAACCCATAAAGCCCTAGTTTCATAGAACTTTAGAAAAGCCACATATGAAACCACCCAGATTCCTCCAATCAGAGCAACCTCCTGAAGTTTACCATTATGGCCTACAAGATTCCAGGATGAATCACAAACACACAGTAAGACCTGACACTTTCTTGGAGCTTCCCCATCAGCAAGATACCTTTTCTCTACCATGCTGCAGGGGCAAACAGGCAACCTAGTTTATCTTCTGAGTGTTCTTGCTTTTTTCCTATTGCTACTTCAAATTCAAGCATCTTTTTTTTTTGTTTGTTTAATTTAAGAAGCCCAAGGATATAATTCATGGAAATAAAACAGAATGTTTTCAGAAGGCTTTTTTTTTTCTATTTGGGAGGCCAGTTCTGTAGATATTTCCTCTGCTCCACCCTTGGATGGGGCAATTTGTCTTTACAAATAGCAATGACCCCAGAACTTTATAAACTTCCTCATGATAGCGCTTCGGAGTTTGACGATCAAATGTTTGATTGTACTCTTCCTCCCACCACTTATGCAAAACTTATTCTCTTTGAGTAAATACCAATTCCCTGAAGTCAAGGGCCCTGTCTTTCCCTTTCACTGCCCAAGGACGGTGACTGGCACAGAGAAAAACGTATGAATTACTGATCTCATAGTTAACAAAGAGTAGGGAGACCTTTCCTCAAATCAAAGTCACCTTCTTGCCCAAAGCAACTTTACCTTTGACTTCCCAGTGCTTAGTGACCTCATGACTCTTGCAGGCACCCAGGCTTCCATCTGGACTCGCTGCCTGATGAGTCCAATTTTCGAAGCCCACCCACATTTTCTTTCTAGGACACATGTGCCACCCTTCCTCTTGACTATTGTAGTCATTCTCCTAACTCCCTTTACCTTCTCCATCATTCCCAATCTACAATGAAGACTATGGATTTAAAGAAAAACTATGAAACTGATATCTCTCCCGTGTTCGTTTGTTAGGGATGCCCCTACAAAGTGGCACAGACTGGGGACTTCAACAATAGAAATTCATTTTCTCAAAGTTCTGGAGGCTGGAAGTCTGAGATCAGGGAGTCGGCAGAGCTGGTGTCTTCTGAGGCCTCTCTCCTTGGCTTGTAGATAGCTGTCTTCTCAATGTGTCTTCACAAGGTCTTCCTTCTGTGTGAGTCTGTGTCCTAATCTCTTCTTCTATGAGAACCCCAGTCAGATTGGATTAGGACCCATTGAAATGGCCTCAATGTAATTACCTCTTCAAAGACCCTGTATCCAAATACAGTCCCCTTCTGAGAAACTGAGAGCTAGGACTTTAACTCGTCAATTTTGGAGGGAGGACATAACTCAGCCCATAATACTGTCCTTTGTAATGCAAGAGCTGTTGAGAAAAAAAGCCAGAATTCCTACAATTTTGCTGAGTATTGAATCGTCATAATTTTAAAACTAGAAGACTAACTTTTCCTCTTTTGCTATCAGAGAGTGCTGGAATTGTGGCAGTGACTGGCAATGTTAAGTGTCTGTCTCCCCAACTTTCCAGTTCCCCTCTTTCCTTTGGATTTCTTCTAGTCTTCCTCCTCCACACTCTGCTGAGCCGGGCACTGGATAGTCAGGGCAGCCAAGACCATCCTGTGTACTTGGCAGTGATTGGTTTAGATCTGGTCATGTGACCCAATGGAAGGAAGGCCCACTGAGGGCTTCTCAGAAAACATTTGCTTTAAGAGACCTAGAGATAGATGCTTCTTTTTTATCTCTGGACACTACCGAGACTCAGTGTAACATCTGGAATTTCTGCGCCCATACTACAACCCCAAGGGGACCTGATGAAAGGGCAGTTAACACACCAAGGACAACATTATTTGGGCGAGATGGAAAAAGTCTGGGTCCTTGATGACATCAATGGACCACTGAATCCACCTATCTCAGAGCCTACCTGACTCCTAAATTTGTTGTTAGTTGAGATAAAACTTTTTCTTATTATTCAAGGCAGTTTGAAACAGATTTTTACCACTTTCACCACAAAAGCATCCTCACCAATAGAAAGACTTCAGACTACTGACTAGTGACTCACTAATTATGGTTTGTGCCTCAATTGCCCCATTTGTAAAGCAGAGTTAATGACACTGTATTTGTAAAGTAGAATTAATGATATTACTGTGTAACTAGGGTGAGATGAGCCGTGTAAATTGCTCAACGCAGTATCTCATACAAAGCAAATGCTCGATAAACAGGGGGCATTTCTAGCTTTCCCTCTTCCAGAGACTTCCTGTAGCTTGGATATGGCTCTCCTTGTACTTTGCGCATATAAGTTCATAAGCAGAATGGCTCAACAATTCAGACTACCAACGTTTTTGTATGCAGAATTGTCATTAAGTTCACTAAGGCAGCATGCTGCTTCAAAGAACTCTGCAACCCAGCTCATTTGTAAAGAAAGAACTAATGTGAACTATTGACCTAAATGTCAAATTTCTCTCTCTCTCTTTCCCTAGCAAAAATGTTTGTTATTCTATAGGAATCTTTCTTTCCTGAAATTGCTCACTGGGCTGGACTTTCTTATCTGAAGCTTTCTGAAGCAGGACACATCTGCACGCGGGTTTCATAACTGGGCCAAAGGCCACCGTGGGAGCGTGTCTTGTCTGTCTCCTACCTCACCTCTGCTGGGTTTCATTCACTGCCTGTTCCCACCTCCTCTCCCCTTGCCCTGTCCCACAGCACTGAATATGCACTCGTGTAGCAAATGCTTGACTGTAGGAACCATCAGGGAGGCTGGAGAGGGCCTGGGACAGGAAGATGGACAGGGAGAAGCTGGGGAAGCATATTTCTGGGAATTGCTTTGTGGGCATTTGTTTTTTGGTTGCTCTCTGCCCAGATGTGTGGCTTGGGACGCATGCTTATGCTGCGGCCACTTGGGGGCGCCCAAATGGCCCAGGCCACATAAAATGTTTACATATAAATACCCATGTGCCTTACCTCCCAAATTTAACCTATGTCAGACACAATGTCCACGTATTATGATCTCATTTAAGTGCCTCAATTCTGAAGGCTTGAAGCTCATTTTATAGATGCAGACACTGAGGATCCAACAGGTAAAGTGACTTGCCCAAGGCCCTGTAGCTGGCATGTAGAAAAGCCAAAACTCAAACCAGAGACCACGTTTTATGTCCAGGAGTTAACGGGTTTGAGGGTTGTCCAGTGATTGGGAAACGCTGGAAGGCCCAAGGACACGGCCCATCCAAGTAGACTACTCCTGTGTGTGCTAGAACAAAAGACCTCTAAGGGAGCATCCACTCCATGGCCCTAGGCAAATCACAGGGACCCTGGCTCAGTTTACTCACTTGAAGAATTAGCATATGGATGTTAACCTTATCTCTCTCTTAAGATTATTGCAAAAAACAAATGGATAAAATCTATCACATCACTTCAAATAGCACTACCAGTCTCTAGCAGCAGATTAAGGGACCACATGTTTGTTCATTCCTGGAAAACAGTAGGTATACCATAAATGAGAAATCAATGAAAGCAAAACAGAACCTACTTCCTTACCTTAAAGAAATGTTTCTGTTTCTCATATGTCCACTGTGATCTTTTTTTTCCCCACCCTTTTTCTTCCTTTTGTGTTCTACCCCTTCCTTGCTTCCAGCCAACCCATAGCATTCACCCTTGGGCCCTGGCTGCCACACCTCAGTGGGCACTAACTGGCTAGTTCCAGCTGGTATACACTGCACTGCCCACAAGCCCTGGACAGCCTGGTTGTGGACAGCCAGAACTCACTGGTGACAAATGGTCTCTGTATGCCTGTGACCTGGTGGGGCCAATTAATCACCAGGAGGTGGTCTTTCTGCATATGTATGGCCAACAGCACCGACACTCCCTTAGAGTCAGGGAGGCCAAAGCTTTAGGAGAGTTGTTTGCAAACTGGAGAGACAAGGGGGGCGGTAAGGGGTGTTTGAGAGAGACTCAAAGAGAAAAAGAAAAAGGTCGAAAATGGGGTAAGAAGGATTATGAATGGTCTGGGCCAGACGGTTGCTATCCTGTTGGGCCTTAGGAAATCACATTCATGGGGATCAGTAAAGAATTTGGGTCAGAATTATTAAAAACCATTCTTAGAGTAAAAGAGTTTGAACACAATGCTGCAGCCAGAGACCCAGGAATGTCTTCAGATTATATTCTTAGGGAGTGCATATGCATGTGTGTGCGAGAGAGAGAGTCACTCATGTGTCTGCGGATTGATGAAGAAATATGTGCTTGTGGGATGTTTGCAGGGAAAAAAACATGACTACACTGCATGAGCTGCATGCAAACCAATGCACTATTGAGAGACACTCACTCTGTCTGCGCTTTATCACAAAACAAACTTGAGGACAGAGGTCATGGGATACTCCAAAGATACGTGTGGAAGATTCTCTTTGCCTCCCCAGAAAGCACCAAAATTTTCCGCAAGTAAAATCTCAGAGAAATCCTTTCCCTTCCCCGAGTTGTGCCCACATGCATAAAGATGTCAGAGTGTTGATTATTCTGATTAGACTTTTAGTGTAATTTACGGGGTCCAGCCATTGTGCCTGGGTGTCTGGCCTGCACTTGCTGCCCTGACAATGCCATTTTAAAAATGTCAGCTCAGCCATGATTCATGACTGATGCTAGTGACATTGCTGCTGGCCTGAAAGAGTTAGGCGGTGATATTTAATTAAAGGGGGAAAAATAGAGAAAGAGAGAATAAGAAGAAGTCTAAGAAAGTCGAGGCAAAATCTAAAAACAATCAAAATTTTCTCTGGAAAGATAAACCTCTGAAAACAAGGAAAAGGCACTGCAAATCCAGTGTGTTTTTACAAAACTGTGACGCTGTGCGCCTACCTGTCATTTGTGAGTGGTAAGGTCATCCTTAATGAGTGAGACAGTCACTTGGATCCTACTTGCACTCATTCCAGGGCTACCATTGCCCCTCTTTGTGAGGATTTGCTGGGAGGTAGAGCTGTAGCCATCTCTGGTTTCCTTCCTTGCCGAGTGTGGTCGGTCCAGCCCATGGACCATGGCAGCACCTGGGCACCAGCTACCTACCCGCACTCAAATGGCTTCTTCCTCACCTGCAAAGGCCATGCTCAGGCCCACACTCCTGGCTCCAGGATGAAGTGCCAGCTTTAGGGTGAAATGAAAACTGTGGCACGTGATCTGCTTGTTGGGATTACAAACCCAGCCCCTACCAGCAATGAGAGTAGCCACTTGCTAGCATTGAGAAGAAAGGTGCTTTCCCTTGGTTTGTGAATTTAAGTGGGAGAAAAATCATACCTTTAAAACACACACACACACAACACACACACACACACACACACACACACACACACACACACACACACACACACACACACACCTCTTATTTGGAATGCCTAATAAGCCAGTCCCTTTTCCAGAAGTGGAAAGACAGAATTTCTCATTAGTGAAAGACCACAGTGAGCCGAGGTTTGAGAACTAGAGCCAGTCTTTGTCCAGGCCTGCGGGAGTCAGGCTATTGTCTTCTAGGTTACCCTTCCCCAGTGACCCCGGGGTCGGGGGCACACATGCCGGCCTTGAACTCTCCGTCTGTCTTCCCCACCATATTAATTACTATTCCCTTTGGTCAGGCTAAGAAAACAGCCTCGGCTGCATTAGTGCTAATTAAGAAGAGTGAGCTTCCCATTCTGGCAGCCTTTATCGGGCCCTGCGATGTTTGGGCCAGGAAGGGGCCCTGACAATCTTATTACTGTTGAAGAAAACACCTCCCTGTGCTTGCTCCAGTGGCAGACAGTGAACTCACTTCTTCCATTACAAATGCATCTGCCCCAGTCACCAACCACCAGTAAGGACAGCCTGGGTCAGCCAGACACGCAGTGCAGGGGAACAGCCACGTTTCCTTAAGCCGAAGGGAGTTAGCAGAACAAATGCGGGGTCATGTCCATCTCCATCTCCATCTGTTGCCTTGCTCTTTCCTTATCACCATAAATAAATTAATAGATAGATAGACAGACAGATAGAGAGACAGAACAAATGGGGATCACCATGTGTCATTATCCCTTAAACCTGCCACACGCTCCATGTAAACTCCAAGGTAACAACCAGCGCATGACTGGAATCCAATCCTCTGGATTCCAGAAGGTTCTTGGCCCTTCTACAAGGATCTTAAGACAGTAATTATTGGAACTGTCTTCTCTGTGGCATCCTCTCTATCATCTTCACTGTGATATCTGTCTTTTTTTTTTTTGAGTTGGAGTCTCACTCTGTCGCCCAGACTGGAGTGCAGTGGCCACTCCCGGCCACCGCAGCCTTGACCTACTGGGGTCCAGCGATCCTTCTGCCTCAGCCTTCCAAGTAGCTGGAACTACAGGCGTGTGTTACCACGCCCGGCTATGTGTTATCTGTCTTATGAACACTGCGGGGGCCTCCATGCTGACTCCAGCCACTATCTTCTCCCATCCATCCTTCCCAAGGCCACATTCTAAAGGACATCTGCATGTGCCACTCGCTTGGTCTATGAAACACCCCATGGATCCCCTGCATGTAGAAGAAAACCCTTGACAGGGTCTACAAGCTGCACAATGCATTTCTTTCTTTTACATCCTTTGTCCATCGTCACAGATTGTATCTAGCAACTCTCCCAGTCACCCTACTGCATGGGTAGCCGTCCCAGAAGCTCTAAGGTCCAAGAGGAGAAAACAGGTGAAACAAAGACTAGGAGGGTGTAGCTAATAGAAGAGCCCATCTGCCCCCGTCCCCAACGACACAGCTGCTACTCACTTCCTATCAAATGTTCTCAGTTGGAAATAAAGAGAACCCGGTTTTTTAAAAAGTCAATTAAAAAAATGTGAAATTGTCAGATTTTAAGTGGTCATAGTGAATTAAAATTAGAAGGCCAAACAAAGCATATGGGCCTCCAGGCCCCCTCTGGGAACTCTGTTCCCTGCTCTCGTTGTCTGTGGTGTGCTGCTCTACTTGTTCTCTGGATGAACCAAGCATCCTCACTCCTCCATGCCCACTGAGGACTCTACCTTTCCCATCATGTCAAACTGGTGAGGGCCTCCTTGTCTGCTGCTATCCAAACTCAGTATAACCTACCATCCACTGCCTTGGGTTGGGGTTGCCAGGTGTGTCAGGATGCCTAGGATCTTCCGAATTTCAGTTGAACATGAATCACTTAATAAGTGTGTCTTAAATATTGCAGGAAACATACTTAGACTAAACATTATTGACTGTCTATCTATTATAACTGGTGTCTTTTATCTTATCTGAGAAATCTGGCAAATCTATCTTGGCTATGCCACACCTACCCTGTACTCTTGTTGGACACTGTTCTAGGTGCTGGAGATACAGCAGGAATCAAAATGGATTTTAAAAAAAATTCCTTTGCACATAAAGCTTACACTCTACAGGCAGACTTGAGGGTTTCTACTATTTAAACATCATTTTGGCTCAAGAGTTATAACAGAAGTACAAGTGGCACTGTGTTTGAGTCCTGGCTCTCCTGTGTGCATCACTGTCCCCATCTCTGAAATGGGGTGACAGTGCTTTTGTTGCAGGTTGTTGTGAACATGAGAGGTGACACACACAGGTACTAGCCCAGGACAATGCCAGGCACAAAGTAAGTGGCCAGTGCACAGGTGGCATAGGGTACTATCCCTTCATAGCTCCCATTTCTGTGTTCCTCTTAACCCAAAAAGTCCATCAAAGGCAGGGCTGATGTCCTAATTACCTTGTGTTTCCAGTGCCCAGCATATTACACAAGGGAACCTAGTAGGCCAGCCAGTGGATCACAACTAGGGTGGCTTTAGAAAAGCGTAGATTTCGACTGTCTCCACAGAAGCAAAGAGAAATGGAAAAATGAAGCAGTTTCCCCAAAAAAGAGGGTCAAACAGCTAATTGCAGAGAAAGAGTGAGTATCTTTTTAGCTTGAAATATGCAATTTGCCTATCAACCCTAAGTGGATATTAACCAAAAATTAATTTCACTTTTCCTTTATGGATGCTAAGATAGCTTGTTTCTAGGGATACCTTTCAAAATAAAGCACCTTAGGTTTTTTTTTTTTTTTTTTTTTTTTTACTGGAGTCTGCCCCCCCCCCCTTTGGAGTCAAGGTTTTACTCTGTTGCCTAGGTTGGAATGCAGTGGCATGATCATGGTTCACCATAGTCTCCAACTCCTGGGCTCAGGTAATTCTCCCTCCTCAGCCTCCTGACTAGCTGGAACTACAGGCACATGCCACCTCACCTGGCTAATTTTTTGAGTTATTGTAGAGACAAAATCTCTTTATGTTGCCCAGGTAGGTCTCGAACTCCTGGACTTAAGCAATCTTCCTGTCTCATCCTCCCAAAGTGCTGGGATTACAGATGTGAGCCAACACGCTTGGCCAGATTCTGGCCTTTTTTTTTTTAAGTGTCTCCTGATTATAAAAATACATATATACATAATCTCAGCACTTTAGCACTTTAGGAAGCCAAGATGGGAGGATTACTTGAGCCCAGGTGTTCCAGACCAGCCTGGGTAACACAGCATGACTACAAAAATAAAAATCAAAAATTAGCAGGGCATGATGGTGCACACTTATAGTCCTAGCTACTTGGGAGGCTGAGGTGGACAGATTGCCTAAGTCCAGGAGGTTGAAGCTGTGGTGAACCATAACCATGTCACAGCACTCCAGTTTTTTATGTACAATTTCATGACTTATTTCCTCAGGGGACAAAGTCCTAGAAGTTTAAACAAAGGAATACACTTTGATTATGATACTGGAACTGTATTAAGTACCTGACCTCGAAGAATCTTGAAACCAAGTGCAAGATGACCCCCAATGAGACTAACTGGGGTACTCCAAATGGTGTTGACGGAGGTGAGTCTCCATGTGGGGAGAGGCAACTAGACCTTGGGACTGTAATCTCATCTCTAAGAATTTTCTCCACTTAGTAAGGAGAGGGTTGGGGCTTGAGTTTTATAAAGGCAGCTGGTTGATTTCATTACGCTGAGTTGTTCAGAACTACTGAATCAATAATGGGTTACCTTTAGCGCTTGTGAAGTCGGTCTTTAAAAATGTATCTCTGCCTAGGCTTAGATGATGATTCCTAACTAAACACAACAAAATAAAGTTGGGTGGTTTTTAAACCTTTTGTGATCTCAGTTGTAAAAAAAAAACAAAAAACAAAAAAACCCCACGTTTTTACAACTTTTTATAATCTCAACTTTTTACAAATTGTAAAAATACAATTTCTACAAATATCAAAAGAAATCTAACACTAGAAATAGCAGATGCATGACTTCCATGCCATGACTCTCCTGTCCTGTGTCTGTTGATTACAACCCTCTGCTTCATAGATCCTGGACTTAGCCTTAGGGTTTTCATCACAGTAATTTGGACAGCCCTTATTTGTTGACTGGAGTTAGCCCATAACTTTGATGAACTGGATATGGAAATATACAATATAAAACACATCAGTTGGAGCTAGATTTTTTTATACAGGGCTGAGGAGTTCAGAGCCAGCCCATTTCCTTCCCCTCTGAAAGACTCTTGAGAGTCCTATTTGATCCGCTGATCCAGCTGATCTGCTCTGATCCCTCCAAATCCTAGCATTTCAAGATTCTTGCATTCTGTTATTCACATACTAAGAGATCATTTCTCACAAACAAGAGCTCTTGTTTGCTGTCATGTATCACGTGATTTCTCACTGGACTGAGGTGTAAACAGAAGCTGTGGGGCTGCAGGGGACCCATTACTCCCACTACACCAATGTCGGCAACAGGAACTGATCATCAGAAAAATTTGTGGTCCAGGGGTCTTGTGAATGGAATCATTCTGTTTTTTTTTTCACTACTTTGGACTACGAGAGGATACACAAGACTTTGGACAGACATAGGTTTTAATGAAGTTACTTCTGAGCTGACCAGACAGAGCGACGGTTAGGAATTATTCTCATTAGAAATGCAAATCATCACAGTACCAACAACGATATATGGATGTTGAGGACAATAACTCCACTACTGCCCGATGAGGTGGAGTCCTGCTGAGACTAACACCCAACCAAGCCACAGGAAGGGAGGTTGGGGGCCCTGCCACCGTCCTAAGAGCCCTGCCGCATCCCCTGATTTCTTTCCTGGCTAGCTGGATAGAAGGGTAGGCAGGGCCATTTACTCAGCTCAAGGTCTTCCATGGAACGGAAGCATCTAGGCAGGTCAGGGCCTGCTGCCACGGAGCCGCCACCAAGTATTACTATCATTCCAGACAGCAGCACGTCCCCTGAAAAGAGAGATTTCAAACTCCACAAGCTCAGCCCTCCTCCCCCCTGTTCTCCTGGCCTTATAAAAATAGAAAGAACACATGTTCCCATTAGTCACTTGCTTGAGGGTTGCTGTGGGGTATATGCAAGCAGCCTGTACACTGGAACCAAATTTGAATATCATTTGCATCTTCCAGGTAGACAACGGATGCAGCATCAAAAACACACACACAGCACCCCCCCTCCACCCCCTCGGCAAGGCACCAAGCGAGGCAGACCAGATGACATTTCCTGGGAACAAGGCCTATCGTTTGTAAGTTTTCAAATCCACTTGATAAAGTCCCTCCTGGCAACCGGGGCCCACCCCAGCTGGAGAGGCATTCTGAGAGGCTTTTAATTAAACTTCTGCTTGCCAAGAGCAGTTTGAATATGCACAGGAGGGACCTTGCTCCTGAGGGAGACATAAAGACAGCCACTTCCTTTGCCTCTGTGCGTCCTTAATTTTCTGAGGTTAGGGGGTAGAAGCCTGGTCTATGCTGGCAAGGACCACAGGGGTGAGCCTGCAGTGGGTGCGAAGCTGAACTCACTGTGTGGTGGCACAGGGCAGTGCCTCCTTCCTCTGTGGGGTGACCCTGGCTTTATGCCTCCTCCACTGTTCGACTCCCAGGGGAACAGCCAGGGCAAATGCATGAGAGGGTGAGGCTGCACTGGAGTTGTGTCACTGAAACAGCCAGAGGGAGAAAGACAGGAAAAGCCTTCAGACCCTACAGGTGGCTTAGTTATTGACCTGTGTGTCCCTTCTGGGAGGAGTGAGTTACAAGAGCAGGAGGCGCCCTTTGTGACTCTGACCTCCCTTGACCTGACCTTTGTAACTCTATCAGGACTAGTGGTCAGTAGTTATCAACTGTCAATAAACTGCCCAAACACACACTGTAATTCAGAACACGGGGAGGCCCCTCAATTTGCAGATCGATCTTGGACTTGCAAGTTGACAAAATGCAGAGTCCCTTGTCTTCTTACCATAATATTGAAAATATGTGCTGCGACAAATGGAATGATCTACACCTCTCCTGCCCCACTCCCGGGGCCCTTAGTAAATACAAGACGATTGATTGATTGAGAAGAAAGGTGAACGGGAGGTCTGTGGTGTTCCTCTAAAGAAACCAATGCCACTGAACCACAGGCTGGGGACTAATAAGTCCATCTCATTAAGTTTACCTACCCAACTCCTAGGGAAACAGGTGAGGGCCACCCTGACCCAATGATTTGGGTAATTCAAACTCAGTCTGCATCTGTTTGAATAATTGAGGCAGAAATAGACTTTGGGGACTTAATGATCTATTTTAATTGATTATTTGGAGTCACTAGATTCTCTTCCCACCCCTTTCCACTTTGTGCCATATTGACTTGTCTGTGGTTTCGTTTTTGCAGAAAACAATCATGTGTTTTAGTTGGTGGTCAGGTGACATCACTGGGGCTGAGCTCAAGATGCAGAGCAGGGGTCTGGGAGTGCTGGGCTGGCCAAAAGTTGCTAGGGACAGTGGTGGAGGTGAGTAAAGTCACTGACGTCAACAGTCCCTCTGGGTGGATCTGACTGAGGTGACCACTCAAATTGGCAACAAAAACAGTTTGGCTGAAACTTTCTAGTCAATTGCCAGCACGGCTATTTAAATTGTCAATAAGTTGCAGATAAAAATCACACCCACCTCCTAGAGTTTTTTAAAGGGTGGATTAAATGAATGAATGTATCTGAAATTCTTCAATAAATAGTGAATGGAAAGAAGTAGATAGGACTCAATACATGTGGGCTGTTATTAGTGATACTACTTACATTATTATGATCATGGAATCATCCTCATTATGTTAAAATGAATGGCATAACGTTCAACCTCCTGGTGTACCTAGGTGAAATCTATATTTTACAAAGTTACATGTGCACGAAGGGTTGGTATCGAGGTAAAGTAGGGTTTCTTAGGCTCAGTACTCTTGATACTCTGAATTAGATCGTTCTTTGTTGTGGGATTGTCCTGTACTTTATAGTACCTGTCTCCTTATATATCAGTAGCACTTCTCCCCTCAGGCATTGTCAAAAGTTCCCTGAAGGGTAAAATTACCTGGCATGAGAACCACCTGGATAAAGTCATAGTCAGGAGGCATATTTTCCAGGCTCTCACCCTCTTGTTTTCTCATAGAACCTCGACTTCTGTTCCAGTTTCCCCGTCTCTGGCTTGAGTCTCTCAGGTACTTACAAATGGGTCACCACAGAGTCCTAGGAATCTGCCATTTGTCTGTTTGGCTGTTCTGGAGGTAAGGGATATCTGCTGCTGAGCCTGGCTCCTCCAACCCCTGCAGACCTCAAGGGTGCCCTCCCAGCCCAACCATCAGCTCCAGATCATTGTTATCTGCTGATACTCCCCGAATGGGTGGTGAGTCCTCCCAGGGCCCAGAGTACCGGGGATGGCCATCCACCCACTACCACTACTCCTGTGGCTAACCTGAGGCTGTGAATTCTGCTGCCACTAACTCACCAGGATCTTCCCTTACCCTGGCTGCACTGCTTTCTGAAACCTTGGAAGCCAGGTGATATGCTGGTGAAATGGGGGAATAGCTTTCTCCCTGTTCATGGCTATGCTCTGGTAGACGGACACCAAAGCAACCCAGCCTTCTCTCTCGAAGAGGCTGACTCAAAGGACACCTCCAAGTGACACAGAGTCCCCTGAGTTCTAAATCCCACCTTTCTACCCTCCATGGATGCCTTTAACTGATTAAAGCTTGTCTTGCTTCTCTGAGACTGAATCTTCCTCAGTCTTTTGGGCAGACAGGTTCTGGGGATGCCTGGAGCTCAGCCAGTATGTCTCTCACACCCAACTGGAACCCCCGTTGCATAAGGATCATATGACTTCTTACAAATAGTATGCATAGACCTAGTTTTGGAGTAATACCTTATTTTGCAGATGAAAAAAACTTAGATCCAGAGAAGCATTAAATGACTGATTCATGGTCACACAACTTACACTAGGCAAGAGCAAGATGCTCAGTTCTCTCCCTAGTGGCTGTCTTTAGCTAACAAACTTCAAAAAGTGTTGTAGAAATTAATTAATTTTAGGAAAGGGGTTTTGTACAACAATGCCTTTTTTTTTTTTGAGTTGGAGTCTCACTCTGTTGCCCAGACTGGAGTGCAGTGGCCACTCCCGGCCACCACAGCCTCAACCTGCTGGTCTCTGGCGATCCTTCCACCTCAGCCTTCCAAGTAGCCAGAATTATAGGCATGCGCTACCACGCCTGGCCGATATTTTGATTTATTGTAGAAATGAGGTCTCGCTAACCAGGCGGGTCTCGAACCCGCAGGCTCAGGCAATCTACTCACCTCAGCCTCCCAAAGCACGGGATTACAAGCTGAGCCACTGAGCCCGGCACAACAATGCCTTTTTATCCAGCATTGGAATTGAGGGGTTTTCACACATGATTGTGGTGGAAAATTGAAGCTTATCACTTCAAACACCAAAGCATTGTTTTAATTTTAAGTATTTAATGACATATTTCTAAAATATATAAAATAAAATTTAAAAATAAAGATTTTTTTTTACCTAATCAGTATTAGTGTGGATTTTGTGCCATATCTTATTTCCTGTAGAAGACTTCACCCCCATTACTTTTGACATTTTAATTTTGTTCCCAATAGTCAAAATTCCTATATATAATTTCTACATAAATGACAGCCATTTTTAGTATTTTCACCAAAAAGTCTATGTTTAGCAGTGTTTGGAGGCTAAAACTGTTTCCAAGTGGAAAATGTTAGTCAAAAGAAAGTCAGATTTCACTATTTCTCAGGTGTGCCTATTTGCGAATTTTCCCTGCTAAGCATTAATATGTGTTAATTTTTCAAAATATTTGCAGACCAAAGTAGTTCTTGCAAATTCTTCTGTAGTCTTTCTCAACATTATACTACTTTCTTAAGCCAGTGGGCACCAAATAAAGCAGAAAGTAAGGATGATATTCTCTTTCAACATCAGCATTCAGCTTTTTATTTGGCTTCCTTTTCTTGAGTTGGATGTTCTAACAGAATTTGATTTGAATGACAAGTGATTCTGGGATTGCCCTAAACCTAAAAAATGGCAAATGTGGGCCCATCAATTTTATGTCTGAGGCAATGGGATATCAAAAGTGTATTTGCCTAATTCTGTGGTTCCAATTTATCACTCTCCCCCAAGTCTGAAATTCTCAGCTCCAGAGAATTCCAACTCATCAAAAAAAAGTATAGAATCAGACTTGGTGACATTATCACAAAGTCAGGTTAACAGCAAGCAGAGGAAAACAAAATGGGCTCTTCCCTGGTAAAGATGTTTCCCTGCAAAAGGGTGGATGCTGCTAATGCTGTCACTGGATAAACCATCAATCACTGTGAACTCGTAATGGCTCAAATACAGCCTTGCCCATTTGGACCAAAGCAACAAAAGTCAGGAAGGGAGAGGGTGGGAAGTAAATTGCAAAATGCACATAACTAGATAAAAGACCTACAAAGAAGAGCTAATACCAATCTTATTGAAAGTATTCCAGGCGATTGAGAATGATGGAATTCTCCCTAACTCATTTTATGAAGCTAATATCATACTGATACCTAAACCTGGCAAAGACCCAACAAGAAAAGAGAATTATGGCCCAATCTCACTGATGAACATAGACGTAACAATTCTCAACAAGATTCTAGCAAATAGGATCCAACAACACATCCCAGGGATCATCCACCATGACCAGGTGGGCTTCATTCCTGAGATGCAGGACTGGCTCCACATTTGCAAGACCATAAATGTAACTCAGCACATAAACGGATGTAAAACCAAGAACCACCTGATTATATCATTAGACACGGAAAAAGCATTTGACAAAATCCAGCATGGCTTCTTGATAAAAATCCTTGAGCACCTAGGCATAGAAGAAACATTCCTCAAAACAGTATGAGCCACCTATGATAGACCCACAGTCAACATTTTGTTCAATGGGTAGAAGTTGCAAGCATTCTCCCAAAGAACAGGAACAAGACAAGGATGATCACTCTCATCCCTACTGTTCAACCTAGTGTTGGAAGCCCTAGTCAGAGCATTCAGGCAAGAGAAGGAAAAGAGGAGTAACAAATAGGAAAAGAGGAAATTAAGCTATCCTTTTTGGTAGATGATATGATTCTAAACTTTGAAAACCCTAGGGAGTCTGCCAAAAGCCTCCTCACATTGACAAATGACTCTGGTAAAGTCTCAGGTCTTTATCAATATACAAAATCAATATACAAAAGACAGTTGCATTTCTATATGCCAGCAACAAGCAGGCAAAGAAACAAATAAAAAGCATAATCTCATGCACAATACACACACACACACACACACACACACACACACACACACACACAGACACTCACACACACACAAAGAAGTATCTTGGCATCCAACTATCCAGAGAAGTGAAAGACCGTTATAATGAGAACTACAAAATGCTGCTCAGCCATAAAAAAGAATAAAATCATGAATTTTGCAGCAACCTGGATGGAGCTAGAGTCTATAATACTGAGTGATCTCTCACAGAAACAAAGATCTGAGTATCACATGTTCTCACTCATATAGTGGACCTTGATCATCTACCATAATACTTTAAAAAAAAGGACTGACAGTGGTGGGAAACTATGGGGGATGGGTAGAGAGGGGAAGGGAGGTGGGACTAACGGTAGTCAATATCTGTCTGGGGATGGGGAGACGCCCCTTATTAACAAGGGTGCTTGAATGATGCACATTTGTATACCTAACCCTTAACTGTACCCCCAATTTTATAATAAAAAATATGTTAAGTAAAAACCAACAACAACAACAAAAATGCTGCTCAAAGAAATCAAGGATGACACAAACAAATGGAAAAACATTCCACACTCATGGATTAGAAGAATCAATACTGTCAAAATGTCCAATCTACCCAAGGCAATCTACAGATTCAATGCAATACCCATCAAATTACTAACATCATTTTTCTCAGACCTGGAAACGACAATACAGAAATTCATATGGAAATCAAAAAGAGCACAAATAGTCAAAACAATCCTCAGCAAAAGCAGCAATGCAGGAGGTATCACACTTCCAGACTTTAAACTTAATCACAAGGCTATGGTAACCAAAACTGCATGGTATCGGTACAGGAATAGGCGCATAAACAAATGAAACAGAACAGAGATTCCAGAAGCAAAAGCACGTCCCTCAGCAAACTAATCTTTGACAAAGCCATCAATAACAATCACTGGAGGAAAAAGATCATATTTAGTCAATGTTGCTGGGAAAACTAGCTGACCACATGCAGAAGACTGAAACTGAACCCCTATCTATTATCATATTAAAAAATCAACTCAAAATGGATCAAAGACCTAAACATAAACCTCAAAGTAAAAAAATCCTAGAAGAAAATGTAGGAAACACCCCTATGCACATCAGAGTAGGCAATAAATAAATTCTTGACCAAGTCCCCAAAAGCAAATGCCATAAAAGCAAATGCCATAAAAGCAAATGCCATAGAAGCTAGATAAGTGGGACCTTATCAAACTGAAAAGTTTTTGCACAGCAGTAGAAACCATCAAAAGAGTAAAGAGACAACCTACAGAATGAAAAGCAATTTGCAAATCATGCATATCTGACAAATGTCTAACAACCAGGATCCACAAGGAACGCAAGCAAAGTAAAAAGAAAAAAAAACCCATTAAAAAGTGGGCAAGGGACATTAACAGACACTTCTTGAAAGATGACACACAAGCAGCCAACAGACACATGAAAAACTTCTCAGCCTCTAGTCATCAGAGAAATGCAAATCAAAACTACAGTTCAGATACCACCTAACTCCATTAAGGATGACTATCATGAATATATATATTAAAAAAACCAAACCCAGATGGTGGCGGCTGGCTATAGAGAAAAGGGAATGCTTCTACACTGTTGGTCGGACTGCACGCGAGTTCAACCTCTATGGAAAGCAGCACGACAATTCCTGAAAGAACCAAAAACTGACCTCCCATACAATCCAGTAATCCTTTTTCTGGGAATCTACCTGGAGGAACATAAAATATTCTACAAAAAAGTCACTTGCAGACCCATGTTTATTGCCACACGATTCACAATAGCAAAAACATGCCCATCAAAAGTGAACTGGATAAAGAAAATGTGGTACATATACATGATGGAGTATTACACAGCCATCAAGAAGAACAAAATCATGGGCTTTGCAGCAAATTGGATGAAGTTGGAGACCAGTATACTAAATAAACTATTACAGAAACAAAGAACTGAATACCACATGTTCTCACTCATAAGTGGGCTCTGGACTTTCGTCACCTTTGCACAAGGGTGGGATCAGCAGTCTCTGGGCACTGTTAGGGGAAGGAGGGAGGGAGGAGGGTGGGGAGGGCATGTGACAACACAAAGGGTACCTGGTCCACTACCAGGGGGAGTGAGGGCCAGTTAGAAGCCCAACTTCACCTGCATGCACCTACTTATGTAGTTAATCCTCATTTGTACCCCACATCTCTATAATAAAATAAAATAACATAAAAATGATCTAAGTGTATTTTAAGTTCTAGTGGATTAGTAATTTTCCATGTTGACGAGAAAACATGATATCAAATGAAAATCACATTATTCATCTTCATATTGCTTCTGGAAGATACAAAACTTAAGAATTAAAAATCCTAGTATAGTGATAGAGCAGAAAAATAATAACATATAAGTGATAACCCTTAATTATTACTAAATTTGTGTTTATCAGAACCTCAAACACTTTCCATATTTTTAGTGTCCTCTCGAATGCTTGAGAATAAAATATGTTAATTACTCCAGCAACTGCAGCTCAAATGTCCCCTTCGTGGAAACTTCTTACCTGCCTAGAGAGTGATGATGTTTTCACTGGAGAGAAAAATCAGAGTCACAAAACAGCAAAGAAAGTGACGGCTAGGACCAGAGACAAAGGTGACAGAGTTTCAGAGCAGTGAAGCTGACAGCTCCTACTTGCTGAGGATAGTGTAAACCCGTGAGTGATGGAATGCCAAAAAGAAAGGGATGGAGATTTGGACAAGAGAAGCAGATCTGTCTCATGCCATCACGGGCTACAACCTACAGGGCTTTTACCCTCCTCCCCAAACCAAAGAAAATTAATGGAATCCAGCTATCTCTTCCCTGGAAAACTCTCTAAGGGTCTAGTGTCAGCAGTAGGGGCGGGATGAGAAATCCATCAGCTTCGTTACTTGTTAGAAACTTACACGAGTCAGTCAGCAGAAGGGCACTGCTGACCGGGCTCCTTAGTTCAACATGCTGCTCGATGATTAAACGCAGTTTGGAATATTAAAAGAGCCACTTGGGAGATGAATTAGTGGCTCTGTTTCTCATGCCAGCTTTGTTCATTTCATTTTGCTACCTTTGAGCTCAGAGTGCTATTGCAACTGACCTTCATCTTAAGATGAAGTGAGGATTTAGGAATCATGGGAATAGAACCCTCAAACCCAGTTTATTTGGACCTTTTCTCATGCTAGAGAGCAACTAAATACAAAACACATTTAGATGTAGGAGGGAAACCACTGAGCTACTTCCTGATGCTACATTATTTCAATCCCTGTGTGATATATAGAAAGCACCCTGCAATTATACAATTAGATGGAATATATACATTCCTCATTAGTGTTTATTTTTTGCTGCCAGTCGCATTGCCCACTGGAAAATGAGGGCTATTAGTCTACATGGTTCATCCATTCTTCTCACTTTCAAGATGTTTTGCTGATCTGCTTTGATTTCTTTTTAGCAGCCTGCTGATTCCTCTCTTTAAGGATGCTCCTTGGAGTTTGAGGGGCTCAGAGGTGTGTGGATTGCTGAAATTGGACTTACATGGCATATTTACCTTGAAAAGCTGAGGCTTGTATAAAGAGGCCCCTGGCAGCTGACTGTCAATGGGGCAGGAAGGGGAGAGGAAAAAACTGCAGAGGAGGGCTGAGACTCCAGAAAGAGGCTAATGTGTGGGCACAAAGTTGAGACAGAGGGATGGGGATGGCTGTTGGCAGTCAAGCGCATCGCTCGTAAGTACATGGGATCTGAGTAAGGGTGCATCGTTGGGAATGGCACACAGTTTGGAGGTATAACCACAGAGTGTTTACTGAACTGCCAAACTACCCGGCGGCACCCCCGTCTAACTATCGAATGAGTTTCCCAGAAGTGCAAATCAGAAAGTCAATAAGACACTGCCAGTTTCCAAATTCTATCTCAGTGCACATAAACCGAAAGTCTTAGCAATCAATAGCCTGTCACTGAATTACAATCAGAATTCAGTGTAGTAACACTTGGAAAAGCAAGTACTTCCAAGAGGCATTTGAGTCAAGGGGTGAACTCCAAAAATTTTACATGGGCTGAGGCGATCAGATCATGAATTTGGGAGAGAGAAAATGAAAACAAGAGAGAGAAAAACTGAAGTCAATCTGTTTAAAAAAAAAAAAGGAGCAGTATAGCATCAACAAACCATTCTGGTTTCTCCACATCACACCCATCATGAAAGATCCCCAACTTCTCTGAGTTTGTATTAACTTCTTCAACTTCATTTCTGATGGATTGAGAGCTGAATTTCTAAGGTGAAAAAAGTTACTGTTGATTCATAGTTGTACCCACCATACCTACCTTAGTAATGGTTCCAAGGAGATCCGTGAGGCCAATTCCAATTCACTAACCATAATTTTGGAAGTAGATGAACATTTTCAGGACCTAAGGGAACCATCATGGCCAAGTCTCTCAAATGGCTTTGAAAAAATCCATCAGTCTCTCAAAATCTGTTTAGCCGAACAAATTGCTGCTGTTCCCATGTGTATAAACACCGCCACTCTGCTTTTCCTGTCATCTGCCCCTTCCCCTTTATTGCTCCCATATTAGTAGATTAAAAGATCAGAAGTGCCGGCTTTTAGCAAATAGATTCATCTTTAGTTACAAACAGATTTCCATGAGAATGAACGCAAAGTTATTAGAGGAGAGAGATAAGTACATTACTTATATTTTAAGCTTGCTGTCTGATTTCTGTTTGGCATGCCCTGATTTCTTTTAAGCACTGGGAACACGTTCATTTTCCAGGTTTATATAGGGGATCTTACATACCTAGAGTGCCATTTAGAGGATTACTAATTTACTAAATGGTACCCCAGTGCCCTGAAAGAGTTAATTCTCTTCTAAGAGATAAGCAATTTATTTTCTATTTAGCAGCAGGATAAGGCCCACTGCTTACAAATGACTATGAGCTCCTTAGAGAGAGGGAGAGAGAGAGAGAGACGCTATCTAAATACAGGGTATAATAATTATAATCATTGTAATATAATGTCAATCCATGATGTTATTTTTATACATACCCTTTCCTAACCTTTGTCTAAAAAGACCAAATCAACATGAGCTTCTTGTCACTTTTGCATACATCTTTGGAAAACCAGATGTCAAGAGATGCGCTATACCAGCTGGCAAGAAAGTCCATCTAGTCAACCAATCAATCAACAGATGTTCCCCAAAACTATAACTAAACAGAAAACATATCCCCAAACCTGCCTCCCCAGAACTTCCAATGTAGCTGGGGTAATAATGATTCACAAGCAAACACCTAGCCAGAGGTAATGACGCATGCCAATAGGAAACTCACAAAAAGTCTAGCTCAGAGAAGAGAGAAACCAGTCACACTCAAAAAGTAGCTGTTGCCAACCATCCCTCACTAGGAGTCAGTGACAAGGTGTATCTTTCACCTTGATTCAAGCTCTGGCTCCGCCATTTCCTAGTTGTGTAATTTCTACCAAGTTACTTAACCTCTCTGAATTTCAGTGTCTGGAAAAACCACTGACTTGGAATATGATGAGGATTAAGCAGTCATACCTACAAAAATATTTTGTAAACTGAAATTTGTTATGCAAACACAGATACAAAAGTCTCCCTAAAATGCATGATTTTAAAAAAACTGGAAAATGATAGAAGGCAGCATCTTGTGTGGATGAAAACTTTCTTAACAGTCTTGGAATTCACTCTTAAGACTCTTACTTACGACTCCTGGTCTCGTTCTCATGGAGGACTGGGTCGGGCAGGAAGGAAATGACCTGAAGAAAGGAAGGTGAAGTATGTTTCAAAGATAACTAGAAAGAAATGTTAGGGAGTCGAGACAGGTCACTCCAAGAGAAGGAAAAGAGAAGGAGGAGACTATGGAAGGGGAAGGACATGTGTGTTAGTTTGCATGGCTGCAATAACAAAGGGTCACAGACAGTGGCTTAAACCACAGAAATTTATCATGTCATAGTCTGGAGCCTAGAAATCTGAGATCAAGGTGCTGGCAGGGTTGGTCTCTTCTGAGGGCTCTCTCCTTCATATATAGATGGCACTCTTCCTATGTCTTCACAATGTTGTTCTTCTGTACATATCAGTATCTAAGTATCTTCTTTTATTTTTTTTTAGAGCTGGAGTCTCTTTCTGCTACCCAGACTGGAGTGTAGTGGTGTAATGTTGCATAGCTAGTGTAGTGGTGTAAATAACTCACCACAGCCTTGAATTCCTGGACTCAAGTGATCCTCCCACCTCAGCCTCCAGAGTAACTAGGACAATGGGCTGGCACCACCATGCCCAGCTAATTAAAAACTTTTTTTTTTTTAAAAGAGAAAGGGTCTCATTATGTTGTTCAGACTGACAAATGTTTTCTTTCTATAAAGACACCAGTCATATTGGATTAGGGTCTATCCTAACAACTTCATTTTTGCTCAATTACTAATTTGAAGACCCTGTTTCCAAATAGAGTCACATTCTGAGGTACCGGGGATTAAAATTTCAACACATAAATTTCTGGAGGACATAATGCAGCCTATAACAACATGTAAATTCACAGATGGATTCATAGATGTCACATTTACTCAATGTGACAATGAAACATGAAGAGGGGGAAGAAACAAATTTGCAAAGATAGGTAGCAGACCAAATGTTTAAGACATACTTGTAAAGATTTGAAGAGTAAGAAAATAACTTTGTGGGTGGAAGTTACTGAGACGTGATCCTGTGTGTACATTTTCTTAAAAAAAGACAATCTCCTTTCAGAGAAAAATCAGAGCTTTTGTACACTACAATAATGTTCAAACCTTTCGCAAAAGATGGTAGTTTCTTTTGTAAAAGATTCCTCAAGTGGACACTCGAAGAAATCAGAGATTCAGTCTGATGATCGATCACTTTGCCTAACAAGAAGTTATTTCTCATGTCTGACCAAATTCTTCTACTAATGAAAGCGGAAGTTCAGAATTTCGAGGCTCATGACTTTGGTACATTTATTCTCTTTTGTATTCCTGCTGGTCTGTCTTTCAGTCTATCTTCCTCCCTCCTTCCTTCTCTTCCTTTCTCTCTCTATGGATGTGCAGAATAACTACTCAAAAATATCCACAGAAAATTCCAGCATATGTTTGGGCAATTAGGTTACTCTTTGGATTTCTCTTATTTTAGCCAAATAAATATCACACATTATCCCACCACCACCTCCTGACAGCCTCAACTTAGCTTTTTCTCAGTAAAATATTATACAAAACACTCAGAATTTGTAAAATGATAATTTCTAATATGGATAATTTTGTCAAGTACCATGAAGTGGACAAGTTACTATCCCTCCTACCATGAATATACACACATCTCTGATCCCTTGGGTGGGACTTCTGAAATATACTTGCCTTTAAAAATATAACTCTCTGTCTATATACTTTATTATGCAAAATAGCTGATTGGAATCCCCTGACTTTGTTGTATTTAAAATGATCCTTTTGGCCAGGCTCAGTGGCTCAGCCTCTAATCCCAGCAATTTGGGAGACCGAGGTGAGTGGATTGCCTGAGTCCATGAGTTCAAGACTAGCCTGGGCAACTTGGCAAGATCTCGTCCCTACAATAAATCACAAATTAGCTGGGCATGGTAATTCCAGCAAGTTGGAAGGCTGAGGCGAAAGGATCACCGGATCCCAGCAGGTCGACACTGGGGTGGCTGTGAGTGTGTCACTGCACTCCAGCCTGGACGACGGGGTGAGACTCCAACTCAAAAATAAAATAAAATAAAATAAATAAATAAAATGACCCCTTTTCCCCTACCTTCATCAATAAGTTTGGAAGTCTTTTTAGTTTTTTCCTCTTAAATTTAATGTAACTCACTAGTTTTTAACTACTAAATAAGACAGTTCACAAAGGGGAAACGGATGGGTTTGTGGGATTCCGTTCAATATATGACACATATAGCAGTCAAAAGTTATGCTCCTTTTAAAACCAAAATCAGTCTGATATCATTATAAAAGGAAAGTAAGATTGTGAGCAAGTGGATTTATGCGGCCGCCTTTATAAGAACATGTGGTCCCTTTGGAATATGTCAGATTGCAACGATGAGAATGCAATTGAGCAACACTTTTTTTTTGAGTTGGATCTCACTCTGTCACCCAGGTTAGAGTCAGTGGGATGCTCAAGGCTACTACAGCCTGGACCCACTGGGCTCAGGTAATCCTTCTGCTTCAACCTTCCAAGTAGCTGGAACTACAGATGCGCACCACCATGCCCAGCTAACTTTCTGATTTATTGTAGAGACAAGGTCTCATCAAGTTGCCCAGGCTGGTCTCAAACCCCTGGACTCAGGCAATTCTCTCACCTCGGCCTCTCAAAGTGCTGGGATTATAGATTTAAGTCTCCAAGCCCGGCCGAGCAACACTTTTAACACTATCAAGTGAAGTGTCCACACAGTTCCCAAGCAGCATAAACCATCATACACATTTGTTTTGCACATATCACCTGATCTATGCTCACCTCTTATAAAAATCTTTTCATAGATATAGTGAATATAATTACTATGTATGTATGCACGTATATGTAGTTCTCTGTGCATATATCTATATAATTCTAATATAAGAGTCATACATACAAGGGGGACACCTCAAAAAATAGAATTCATTTACCCAAAATTGTGTATTTATTCTTACATATTTAAACTTCAGTCACATTCAAAGTACGCTCCTCTTGATGCAGTATACCTATTGAGATGCTTTTTCCACTGCTCAAAACAGTTTCTGAATTTGTCAATTTTGATACCTTCTGCCGTTTCTTGTTTTGTCTCTTCCACATTGGCAAAATGTTTTCCTTTGAGGACTTTTTTCATCCAGGGAAACAAGTAAACAAAAGAAGTTGCTCAGAGCAACACTGGGTGAATAGGGAGCGTGGCGCACAGGGGTCATGCTGTTTTTGATCAAAAACTGCTGAACACTCAGTGTGGTATGGGCATGTGTGCTCATAAATCACACATCAGGAAGTGTGCAAATGTGTTGAAAGAATCTCCCAAAAAACTCCCCAAAATTCACTAAGCTGAACACAGCCTCTCACAACAATGCTAGCTGGTACACTGATGCAGATCGACTCCTAGAACACTTATCTAGTGGGGAAGGCCCACCTTCCAAAAAATAATTTGTTTTTTTGGGTCCCCCCCTCACCTTGTATATGTGTGTGTGTAGTGCCTGTATGCGTGTGTATGTATGCATATTAAAAGTTATGCTCTTTTTAAAACTAAAGTCAGTCTGATACCATTATAAAAGGGGATTTTTGAAAGTAAGATTACAAGCAAGTGAATTTATGTGCCCATCTTTGTAAGAATATGTGAGCCCTTTGATGTATGTCAACTGTAACTGATGAGAATGCCATCTATCTAACTGCGCTCTCTCTCTCTCTCTCTCTCTCTCTCTCTCTCTCTCTCTATATATATATATATATATATATACACATATGCATATATCCCATATTTTTTCCAGCTTTGCTCACTAAAATAGCTTCCCCCTTTGGTTTTTTTCAGGCCTCTCAAGATAGTTCCCTTGACTTTTTCACTAAATTTGAAGAGACGTTATAACTATATCAACTAAAAAGGATCAATGGCCAAAGTCTATACTTGCTATCCAGTAGGAAATCATCCAGATGGAACTATTTGAGCAGCCCTGAGATTTTCCTTCCTCCCTGTCTTGCTCTACCCAGGTGCTGAAATGCCTGAAGTTCACAATCACATAGTATGACCTGGCCATCGCCCTTTGATTTTTACCTTTTCAGGGTACAGAAGCCCAACTTCCAACTTCTGGGGACTGTGTCTCCTTGAGAACTTTGACCATTTGAGGCTGCTGCACTGCCTGTGCCCATGACAGGCAGGAAGTGAGAGGAAATGAATATCCCTGGGAGCAGGTGTCCACCAATGAATGACAGGAGTTAGCATGTGAATACACCAGCTCCCTTTACCCTTGGATGGGACAATGGTGAGGTATGCATTCTATACTCTTCCCTGAGTTTTGTCAGTGAAATTAAATTCCATTTGCCCACTGTGTCAACTAGCTTGATAATGTGTTCTTTATAAGCATCCTTTCTTTTACTTCTGCTTCCCCATGCTTCTCCCAGTTCCTGAGATCACCTTACAAATAAATGACTTTTACTTGAATACTTGTCTCAGGTTCCGTTTCTGAGGAAAACAAAATGAAGACACAGTCATTCATTTTGTATAGCACCAATATTGCTAAGCTATCTCCTATTAAAATGTGAAGTCTTAAATTTGAGTGGAAGACAACAGGGTGAATTTGAATCACAGAATGTCTCTGCTCAGACATCTAGCAAAAGGAATAAGAAAGTATCAGGAAAATACCCAATGGTAATCGTCAAACGAAGAAAATGATTTTAGTGTGCCATAATGCTGTACCCTGAATCCCAGAATGGGTAGAAAGGAGTATGGGAAATACTTAGAATTTTTCCTGAATACCTCACAGTTTAGAGAGAAGCAAACCAAAGGGGAACACAGGCATCTTATATTGAGTCAGGAAAGCAGTTTAAAAAATGGAAGCCCTCTGCCTAGCACTGAAGACCTCAGCCTTTTATTAGAGGAAGGAAAATGGCCTGCATTCAATATTTTGGGAAGAGAGCTCCAGGGCAATAAGTTACATACCTAACTATGTGGCATGAACCCTGGTGAAGGACTTTTAACAAAATCTTGGGAGAAGGAGCAGAATCCCTTGTTTTCCAGGACACAACCCATCAGAACGTTCCTTACTCAAATGGTGCCGAAAATAGACAATAAGTAGAATACATTAACTGCTGCTAAGAGGAAAGACAGGGCTCAGATAAAGCAAGAAGATGGTCAAAAAGAATTTATCTAATATCTACCAGTGCAAAGAGAAGATCTGCATAGAGTTCCACATATTAAGCAAGAACAAGACGGAAAAATAAATAAATAAATAAAAATTAACAACATAAAGTGAATTCCATTTTTAATACTTGCAAACCAGTCCTTTCAGACTAAACCTTCTGCTGAAAACAACTTCACATGCTGGATACAATAGTAAAAATGTTGTAAAAGCATTGAGCAGCTTATGTGGGATCAAGAAGCTGGTCAAACTGAAGAGAAGGCGGAAGAGAAAAACTACTCTTCACTTACAGGCAATTGTCAATGAGGATATTTGCTAAATCAGCAAACTTGGACTTTGGTTTTGACAGCCTTGCTGTGTTTAGGGGTGACAGATACTAATACTCATCTGGGGTGATGAATTTAGAAAGAAATATTTTCACATTAAACCAGCATCCCCAAAGTTATACCTGAGGAGGGAAAAAAAGAAGAAAAACAAAACACAACAGAAAAAAGGGAATGAGGCATGCAAAAGAGAGGTGAAATACTCATATGTATGAAAATATAACCCAAGGAAAAACAAATTTCTTTTTGATTACTTCATGCTATAGAATGGTTTAATACAGCACAAACTTACTAAAATAAGACCTAAATGGTAAGCTATTAGAGTAATATAATAATATAACAAAAGAGAAGTTGATCAAACCATGATTATAAAACCAATAAGTTAGTATGGGTAGCATAGAATAGATATGACTGAAAATAGAATTTATTGACATGGGGAAAGACCTGAGATGATATTAATGAATGAAAAGAAAAAGGTAGAAAATAAGGAAGTTAATAGAAAAATAAAAATAATAGATGTGTCTGGAGTAGAGAATGCAACAGACAGAAAAAAAATCACATATAGGAAGAAAAACTGTGCCTAAAAAGAGGAAGAAATATATATATTAATTTAAGGGCAAATTTATTCGAGGAGAAATCAATAGTAATTGATACTGAGTATATTCTGGTTAGTTTAAAGAATAAAGAAGATATTCTTTAGTTATTTAGGGAGGAAAAAGTAAGTACTCCATAAACTGGAAATTTAGATAAGCTTCAGTCTTTGCTACGGCATTCAAAAGACAAAGAAGCAATATTTAAAATGCTCTAAAAATATTTTTAAAATATGTTTCATTCAGCTAAGTTGGTTTTCTGATATAACTACAACAGATAGAGGTTCTCAAATTCAAACTATGGCACCCATAAGCCCATCTAACAATTAAAATAAACAAGATTACAGTGTGGTTAAAGGAGAGTAATCAGTTCCAAGAAACTATACACAAAGATCTACAAAGTTCTGAGGGGAAGAATATGCAGTTCCCCAAATTTTATACCCAACTAAAGTGTCCTTCAATTTATTCATTTATTTTTATTTTCTTTTCTAAGCCTCACACTGCACCTTGAGTATAAAGGCAATAGACATTCTCAGGCATACAGAAATTAGAATAAAGTATCTAAAATCCTTCTAAAAGTCTTCTTAAAATAAAATTTATCCAACTGAAGATAAATCAAAACAAAAAACACAAGAACGGAGAACATGGGTCTAAAAAACTTGAGCACCAATTCATTATTTAAAATAGGAGTAGAAAAATATGACAAAGTAAATGTGGTTTCAGAACAAGATGACAAACAGGACAAAGTGAAACAACCAATAAATATAAGCAAGCAGGGGAAAGAAAATGGGTAGCTATATGCCAATTTCTTCATTGTTCAAACAGAGAGTTAGCCAATACTATCTAATACTGAAACATGAAGTTAAAGAAAGAAATTTATCTGGACAGTTTTCTTCCTAATACTTTTCCTTAATTGTTATTAGATTGTTTATGAACTATATTCTGGTAAAGTTATTTTTTTCTGAAGATAAGAAATTCCTTCAATTTCACCTTTGTAATTTTTCGGTTAAATTCTAATATAACAAAGTCTAGTACTGTGAAATGTGATACTTCTAATCTTTATCATACATAATCCATTTTTAATTTAAAACTATTTAGTTAACAAATAAAAATTGTATATATTCAAGGTGTACTATGTGATGTTTTGATATACATATACATTGTGTACTGATTATCACAGTCAAATTAGTGAATACATCTATCACCACCTATGGTTATCATTTGTGTGTATGGGGCAGGTGAGGACACTTAAAATCTGCTCTCTGTGCTGGACTTGGTGTCTCAGGCTGTAATCCCAGCACTTTGGGAGGCCGAAGCGAGTGGATTGTCTGAGCCCGTGGGTTTGAGACTGGCTCGGACAACTTGGCGAGACCTCCTCTCTACAATAAATAAAAAATTAGCTGGGTGTGGTAGCACATGTGCCTGTAGTTCTGGTTACTTGGAAGACTGAGGTGGAAGGATCGCGGGAGCCCAGCAGGTCGATGTTGGGGTGGCCGTGAGCATGCCACTACACTCCAGCCTGGGTGACAGAGTGAGACATCAATTCAAAACAAAAACAAAAACAAAAATAACTGTTCTCTGCAAGTAAAAAACACAGTATTATTAATTATAGTCACTATAATCCCTTCTTATAAATCTCAGTTTTTCTCATCTTTTTGAACTTTCATTCTCTGTCTCTTCTCACTTTTCTTTTAGCTATACATGGTAAACAAATGCTTGGAAAAACATTTATCAAATCTGAAGGGTTTTGGGTAGTAGTTAAATTTTGCTTTCTTCTTTGTATTCTACCACCTTTAAAAATAAATATATTTTAATAAAACCAATAAAGACATTATTCTATAAGGAAAAAATATAGGCTTCTAACATCTTGTGGGTGTGTTTGTGATTTTCTACATGACAGACTAGGAAAACAGAAGCTGGAAAGTGCTGAGATCCCAGACTGGGAATCTGAGGAAGAAGAAAAAGGGGAAAAAATGATAATAGAAGCATTACAATCATTCCAATTCTTTAAAAATAATTTTGCCTGTGGTTTCAAATTAAAGTAGCTATCATTTAACTTTACTACATTTTAAAAAAAATTCTGCTATTTTCTTTAGAAGACCTAGTCTTTTAAGAAGCTGAGGTTTCTTTTCTCTTAATAGTGCTAGATCCCTAACTCTCTGTGATATTTTAATCCTCAAGGTTTTCTGATCATGTGGAAAAAGTATCACCAATGCCTGCATGCATTTGTAGATTAACAGCTTCTGCCATTAGCAAATTGGAAATTCCTTCCCTCGCCCCTCTTCAGAGGGGGAGGCTTTTTCTCCTAATAGTACTATGATTCCCATTTCTGCATCTTCCTTATTAGTGTAGCCTATAAAGCATTTTTATTTTTCTTGGTTACCTTAGCCTTCTGTTGAGTTTCATGAGTATTAAATGGAATAGCTGATCTGAGGGAACAAAGCAAAGGCTCTACCTTCAGCTAGTGGGAAGACGGATGCTTAATACAGAAGGCAGACATTGGTAGGTAAACTAGTAACTGTATCGTGGTCTGTGTTCTACTAAGTCACAAAACTCTCATGAGGCCACAGCGTAGATATCTGGAGCCATAATGCAGCTTTAATGGGTGAGATGAGACCAGTCAAGAACTTGTAGTTTCTGATTTGAAAACAATAGACACTTATTCTGATCTGGGGACCCTCCAGAATGTGATCTAAACTTTCAACCTACACTAGGAATAATACATTGGACCTGACAATAAGCAGAAGGATGCAGGCCAGTTCCATCACAAAATGCTTTACAATGAAGGGAAATGAGGAGTTAGGGACCCCTATTATATAATTCCTTTAGACTATTTGTTACTTGAATTCAGGTGACTGCTAGTGGCACCAAGTCACAAAAAATTTTTCCCCTAATATCTTGCAAAATCTGTGGTTTCTCCCGTATCCAGTACCTGATGGCATCTAGTCACTGTATTAAAAATCCTGTTAACATTGAAAAGCATTTCTATCTCTAATTACAAGATGAATACATAAAGACATTCTTGTTCAAGGAAGCATCAGTATCTTTGCTACTAATGAACAATTAGCACAGTTGACAGAATAAGCCACCTATATTCTGGATGTTTTAAGTGTTTTCTAAATTATTATTTTGGTTATTACTCATTGCATACGATTTTTGACTCTTTTAGAATTTCTGTTAACTGAGAAATAATTACAGGTGGGCGATCCATAGGTTTTTGGTCATAAAAGCATATTTTATAGTTCATAGCTTTACAACAGAGCTAAACTCAGGAGAAAATGACAATTAAAACAATAATAATATGCACATGTGTGTACATTTTAATCGTATTTTAGGGATAACTGTTCCATATGATACACCCAATACCTTCATTTTGAGCCCAACTCTCTGCTTGAAAAATATCAAAGCTTTTATTTAAGTTGCCATGGGGCAGACAGACATATACGATTCAGAATCATTTGGAGAAGATGGAGGTTGCCACTGTATTTAACTTTCACAACACAGTGAGTAGAATGAACTCAAAAGCACACAAAGAGCTCAGAGTTTCTGGGATAAACACACAGGAATCAGGATTATGGGAGAGGTAGAAAAAGGAGACTGAAGATTACAAAATTCAGTCACATTTCAAAATTTTCTGCTACAATAATTCACTTTATGTAGAATTAATGTGTCTGATTGAACGTTTGTGCTGTAATTTACTTATAATTAACATTTTATGGTGAACAGATTTCACCACCTCCTTCATGCTGTGAACTCTAAGCCATAGGTCAAAAATAGCGATGAAACAGATAAGCACAAAATATTCTCACTGAAATATTAATGAGATTTTAATTTACTGCTTTAAAAACACATCTTTCATCAATGTCTGTATATAAAAATCACCATTTTATTTTAATTTTTTAATCACATTAAAAATATAATGAACTCTTCTAGCTGGAAGAAAGACTCTAAAAAATCTGATGAGGGCAGGCAATCCTAGATAGCCGAACGACTTCTCAACTCACTCAGGCACCAAAAATATTATCTCATGAAGAAGTAGTAGTTGAGTCCAACTCAGTCAAGAATCTCTTCTCAATTTATGGGTACATTTTGATATGGAAGAATTTCTTCCAAATATTGACCCTAAGAAAACAATTCCTCTTCCTAAATTAAGCCACTGGTGAAGACCAAAAACTGGGACTTCCATTGATTTGACTTACTTGCCTTAAGGGAGAGGCTTATGCTTGTCTAAAGTTTCAAGATAGAACCTCAGGATTTCAAATGAAGTGAGGGTTTGGGAGTGAGGAATGTCCATTTAATACCGAAGTTATCACAAAGTGTTGCCTTCCAACCAGTGGTTACCATTTCTATTAATGTACCAGACATAGTCTCTTATTATTCATTCTTTAAGACTTAGCACTAAAATCTCCTTCTCAGAGAGGTCACCTTTGGTTCCCTTTGCTGCATGCTTCTGTCATATGCAGTCCTTCTCTCTTGATTAGATTTACTATGAGATTATCTATCTATCTATCTATCTATCTATCTATCTATCTACACACTAAATGTGTGTCTTTCATGTTAAATTGTAAACTCTAAGAGGACAGTACCACATCTGAATTATTTAATCATTGTCATTGGTCATTTGTAATTGGTAAACATTTGTTGATTGAATTAATTGGTTGGCACTTAGCCCTCTGAACATGAAATCCAATGTGGTTGCTTGTTTTCAGGAAAGCGCCACCAGTTCCTTTTTCTATTTATTCCCACATTGAGAGGTGGAATCTACTGTTCTGCCCCTTTAACTCTAAGCTAGCCTGTGACTGCTTTGATCAATAGGATGTGGCAGAAGTGACTCTGTGGCAGTTTGGGCCCAGCTTTTTTGAGGACTTCTCTCAATCTGGAACATTTGCTCTGGGGAATGTTAGCTACCATGTGAGAAGTCTCACTACCCTGAGATTTCCATGCTATGAGGGCACTCAAGCTAGTTACAGGAAGAAACTGCTTTGGAAGACAGAGTAAGACTAGCCACTCTCAACTGTTCTAGCCAATCGGGTCCAGGAACCAGATAAGCAAGTAAAGTAAGCTTCAGACACCTTAGACAGTCCAGCCCAGATGTGTGCAGAGGCAACTGTCCAAACTCAGTTGCCTCTGTCTACTTGTCCTTGCCATTTTGAACCATCCCAGCTGAGCCTTAGACATCGGGGAACAGAGGTTGGGTATCCTTACTGTGCCCTATCCAAATTCTTGACCCACAGAATCTGTGAGCATAATAAAATCACTATTATTACACACCATTGCATTTTAGGGTCATTCATATGGCAATGATAGATAAATGAAACAACCTAAGAGTCTACAATATGTACCATGCCTTTGCCTCAATCTCATGTACTCATGACTTTTTATTTTAGAGGAAAATCCAGACAGAATAATGTTTAACCTGAAACTCTTCTGCAGATGATATGAAGTCGGTGGGTTCTTTGAAGCAGACTCGGCAGTCTTGATAAAACTAGTAGGAATTTTGAACCTGATGGCCAATCCCGAGAGAATAAACATCTCAAGAGGTTTTCATTTGGGTTCTTTGAATTCCTTAAGGCAGTAATGGGATCCTTAGAGCTTCCAGATTCAGCAGTTCCTCCAGAAATTCTATTCAAGCTAGTTAAAAAAAATTGAGGCATTTTCTCCTCATTCTCACAGTCAAATTTCTCAAAGGAACCATTTATACATCTCAATTTATTTGCCTTCTAGTCATTCCTCAATCCACTCTAAGATTTCACAATTACTGCTTCCTTTCCCCAGTTAGAAGGGCACCTCCCACAAAAGGGTGTGTGTTGTTCAAGGGGTAGTACAAACAGATACATCTGGTTTGCATAAGTTACATCACATCCTATCAGTCATAAATCTTCTATAATGTTATGCAAATATTCAAGACTTTTCCATTCCAGCATTGGAAGATCTAAGATATTAGACCATAAGGCAGTGAAAAAACAAAAACAAAAATAAAACCCCAAACAAACAAACTAATATAGAAGACTAACCTGGGCTTTAATTTATTCTTTCCAAGGTCAGACCAAATTAGAATGAATATCTCTTATGCCAAGAACAGGCTACTTATTTTTTTTAAAATCATTTACAAATGGAAGCTGCCATTACAAATTCTGATGCAATTCTTTTTTTTAACCATTATGTTGTTGTTTGATGTCTATCACAGATGGTGTAGGTCATAAAATTAGACCATGATTCCTTGACAAGAACCAAGATCTACATAGGCTAGTTTTCATACTAGCCCACACCTGCTTTTGGAAAAAACACGAATGCATTTAGTCCATAAAAATAGCACCTCTAATCTGAGAGGTCCAAAGGCTTCTCAGAAACTTTACATTTATATTCTTAGAATTTGGAAAATTTATTGAGAGAAGGGAGAAGAACATTCATCCAATTCATTAACACATCATAGGAATATGCAAACTAAGCAGTGGAAAATAAAGACATAAATGGCTACATACAGTGGAAGGAACATACATGATGGTTCTGCGGATGTTCTTCCTACTCCACATTTGCTTATGCTGCCCATATCAACTCTAGAACATTTCACGGAAGGAAAGGTGGTGCCGAAAAGAGACCCAGGATGTCTATGAAGAAGCCAATAAACCCTCAAAATTCAATGAAGAAGTCATTTCATTCCCTTTACTTTCTAACAAGCTCCAATCCATTCAGAGGACTTATTAGAATTTCAAATGAAAAGTTGAATACCATGAGCATTGTAAATTAGCTACCAATAGCTTTTAAAACTGTGTCAGGAGAAAATACACTTGTAATTTTTTTCCTTTAAAAAAAATTGCTTCCCCCCCAAAAAAGTTGGTTTATTAAGAAGTAGGTATCGATTTAGTTTTATAGAGGGAATATGCTTGATTTGGGAAGTAGTTTGGGGACTCAATTGGAGAAATCCTTTCACTTGGGTTGGTAAGAGCTCCTGGCATTCTATGCACTTGGGGAACATGCCCTCCTACCCAGGTAAACCACATTGCGTTGTTTAGTTTTTGTTCTTCAGATCTCTCAGAATCTGAAGCAGAAATCTTCCTTACCTGGGAAGAATTGTTATTTAGACTTCTCCAGACTTGGAAACCAAGTCTGTTGACCTCGAGCAGCTCCAGACAGGAATCAGATGCCAGGGGGGCCCTCCTTCTAAAGAGCAAGTGGGTGGCAAGGTTCTCAGAGTTGGGAGTCTCTCACCTCTTTGCTAGGATGTCCTGGAGTCTTATATTCATTTTCCTGAGAACTTGACAGGGCATGAGATGGGGACATTTTATACTTGTTCCTCATTTCCCATTTCAAGTCCCTGGAAAGAAAAGAGTTTCTCAATTTGTCAAAATCTTAAAGTAGCTGGAGACTAACATTCATTTACAAACGGAGGAAATAAGTTCCTCCCTCCCTCCCTTCCACTGTCCCGTTCTTCCTCCTTTCTTTTTTATATTTTCCTGTAGCATGGGAAGTCCCATGTGGTCATACAGATCACTTTCCAAAAAGATAAAGACAAGCAAAAGTATTACAACATTTACATCCACAAGAAAATATCCATGACAATTGGGCCTCTTTGGCAAATGTTCTTTTCTTTCCACAGAACACTCACTGCTGAAGACTGTCAAAATATAAGACAATATGTTCTGATAGACAAGACCATAGCCAGATATGGCAGAAAGCAGGTGCTACTCAAAATCACAAGCTTCTGTCTCTTCTGTTTCAGTTCTAAAAAGTAGCTGCTCCAGTGTCAAAATGAAAATTACAACCTCAAAATTAATAAAGGACTGTTTTGAGGCCTGGAGAATGGGATCCAGATGTCTTTCTATCTTCTATCTAGATGGAAAGATTTAATCAAGCTGCCACAACTGTTTATTTAACAAAGAATTACTAAGCATCAACTACTGAAAACCATATGCATATACTTTAAGTCCTGATGTTGCTCTGCCTACCTCCTATTTAAATTTTGCAAAGATATTTCAGGCAGAATGCATGAATGGTCAGTCAGAGGCTGCCCCATAACTCCACTTCAGCATGGCATGATGGAAGACTCTAGGGCTCTAGGAAGAGACAGACTAGAAATAGCATTCAGGGGGAAGGAAATCTACTGATTGCTTTAGGTTAGACATGAAGGTAGAGCCATCATGTACAGAAAGCAGCTGAACCTGGTATTTCTGAGTAGCCTGGAAGAACCAATCTCCTCCTTTGCCCACACTCTCTCTGTCCACCAACAAATGTAGTCGTCTTCAATTTTGCAGGATTATAAGTGAGAAAACAGTTTTCGTCCATGGGGTAGCATATCCCTAGAAACCAACCTGGTGGGCTAAAAGGTAATGATAAGAAGCCCCCATGGGAGCAGAAAGGCTGGGCACCAGAAATGGATACTGTAAGGTCTGATCTTGCATGAAAGATTTCCCCTACTAGTAGCCACTCTGAAGTACTTGACTTTGACTGCACTGTCTGAACTGGAAAGTTTTCTTCCATCCAGATCCCCCTTATTAGCAGAACGATCTTGGGTTAGCTGCTGAACCTCTCTGAACACATTCAGTCTCCTACAAAATGAAAGAGTTGTATCTACTTCATGGTAGCGCTACAGTGAGACGGGAAGGTCTTAGCACACAGCCTAGCTCAGAATGGAAGTGTTAACTGATGGTAGTTCCCTTCCATCCCAAGTTCCTTTCGTGAAGACAGTGACACTAGCTAAACAAGGACACTTAAGCTCGGGTGTTTAAAAGGTTCTCTGGCACTTTCTGTGAGTTGACATCACAGAAAGATACCTAAGCCATGTCACCTAGCATCATCCCAACCCCCGCCCACAATAGATACTGATTCTGGTAAAAACTTGGTTTCCACTTTTCTGTCCCTTCCTTGGTCAATGGAAGCATCTACCTTTATAAAAATCTCTTTCCCTCCCTCTCTCCAACTCCCTTCTCTCTTTGATTATGCCCCCCTCTTTTCCTCTCTCCTCCTTTATGATGTACATTTTCAGCCCCACAATGGCTACCTGCTGCCTAAGACACCCAAGTGGAATTCTTGCACTTAAACTTTGAACTTCTCCTTGTACCTTCCTGCTTTTTTGTCCTAATGCTCCTGGGCTTCCTCTCCCTACTCCAGGTTACCTCTCTCCCTATCCCCCATCCCAGACTTTATCTCATTTTCTTGTGCTTTTATATATTTTTCCTTTTTGGTGAAAACACTTGAAATGATTTCTGATCACCTGCTCTGTAAACTCTTTTCTCTGCTTTAAATAATTAAGGAACCAACATAATATTAACATGTCAATAAGCCTTCATATTTAGTGGCAACTGAAACCTGCCTACAATGACAGGGAGAATAAATATCTCAGTATATATTGTTCCAAATGACTTGTCTAAGAAGCTCATTTGCCTAATTGCCAGAGCTAATCAAACTTTTCCATCTGCTATTGACTTTTCTCTTTCCACCACACCTTCTTATCCTGTTGATGGGTATCAGTAAGACATAGAAAGATGGAAGACACACACGTGAGACATACAGAGTAAGTGAATTCCTCCCAAAAGACCAGAGAAAATACAAAAATTTTGTTTTATTTTATGTATTTTATTTTTGAGTTGGAGTCTCACTCTGTCACCCAGACTGAAGTACAGTGGCATGCTCACGGCCACCCCAGCCTTGACCTGTTGGGCTCAGGTGACCCTTCTGCCCCAGCCCTCCAAGTAGGTGGAACTACATGCACGCACCACCACACCCAGATAATTTTTTGATTTATTGTGGACAAGGTCTTGCCAAGTTGCCCAGGCAGGTCTCGAACCCCTGAGCTCAGACAATCCTCTTGCCTCGGCCTCCCAAAGTGCTGGGATTACAGGCTTGAGTCACGGTGCCCGGTCCTATTTAATTTTAAATATGGAAAAGTTTGTGGAGTCACTGAATGCACCTTTTTAAAAAAATTAAAACTTTTCTTTTGAGATGACTGTTGGTTTACATGCAGTTGAAAAGATGATACAGAAAAACCCCATGTATACTTTACTTAGTTTTCTTCAGTGATAATACTTTCAAAACTACAGTGAAATGTTACAACCAGGATATTGACCTTCATACAATCAAGATACAAGACAGTTCCATCACCAACAGGATCTCTCCTATTGCCCTTTGAGAGATACATCTACTTTCCTCCTGGTTCCCTCTCTCTCTTTAATCCTTGGCAACTACTAATTTGCTCTCTGTGCCTATAATTTTGTCAGTTCAAGAATGTTATCTAAATGGAATCACACAGGAGATTGGCTTTTTTTCTTTTTCACTCAGCATCATTCTCTGATGATTCATCTAGTGGTTGCACGTATCAAGTTTTTTGTTTTTGCTGAGCAGTATTCCATGTTATGGGTGTACCACAGTTTGCTTAACCATTCACTCTCTGAAGGACATCTGGGTTGTTTCTTGTTTGGGGCTATTACGAATGAAGTTGTTACAACTATTCACGAACAGGTTTTAGTGTGAGCATAAGTTTTCATTTATCTGGTATAAATGTCCAGGAATGCATTGCTGGGTGGTATAATTGCATGTTTAGTTGTTTTTATTTTTATTTTGAAGAAACTCCTGAACTGTTTTCTAGAGTAACTGTTTCATGTTACATTCCCACTAGCAGTGTATAAGTGATTTGGCTTCTCTGCATCCTTGCCAGCATTGGGTGCTTTCACTATTTAAAAAAAAATGTATCCATTCTAATAGGTTTGTAATGATATCTCATCATGTTTTAATTTATATTTTCCAAATAGCTAATGAGGTTGAACATCTTTCCATGTACTTATTTGCCATTTGTATATCATCTTTGGTGAAATGTCTCTTTATGACATTTGCCCATTTTCTAATTGGATTATTATTATTATTATACTATTTTACTATTGAATTTTAAGAGTACTGTATATAGTCTAAATACTAGTCCTTTGTTGGATACGTGGTTTGCAAATATTTTCTTCCAGTCTATAGTTTATCTTTTTGTTTTCCTAGTAAGGTCTTTCACAGAGCAAAAGTTTTTAATTTTGGCAATTTATTGATTTTCCTTTTATGGATTGTACCCTTGGTGTCAAGTCTAAGAAATCTTTGCCTAACTCTAGATGCAGAAGATTTTCTCTCACTTTTTAGAATAGAAGTTTTATAGTCTCATGTATTACATTGAACTCTGTGATCCACTTTGAGTTCATTTTTGGATATGGGGTGAACTTTGGGTGGTAGTTCATTTTTGTTTGCCCAAGAATGTTCAATTGTAGGAGCAACAGTTGTTGAATGACTATCTTTCCTCCACTGAATTGCTTTTATACCTTTGTCAAAAATCATTTGGAAATACTTGTGCTGGTCTATTTCTGGATTATTTATTCTTCTTCATTGATCTGTATGACAGTATCCCACAGTGCTGATTACTACTGCTATATGGTAAGTCTTTAAACTGGGTAGATGATTCCTCCCACTCCATTCTTCTTTTTCAAAATTATTTGAACTATTCTAGCTCCTTTGTCTTTCCATATGCATTTTTGAATAATTTTGCCTATATAAAAAAAAAAAAAAACCTTGCTGGAATTTTGATAGAAACTAGGTTGAGCCTACATATCAATTTGAGGAGAACTGACATCTTTCCCATGTTGAGTTTTTCAAATCATCAACATCAAGTGTTTTTCCATGTATTCATACATATTTTTCTGATCCTAAATAAGTTCCCTTATTCCTTGGGATTTTCTATGTTGACAATGAAGTCTTCTGCAAATAAGGCTACTTTTATTTCTTCCTTTCAAACCTGTATGCCTTTCATTTTGTTTTTTGACCTTATTGCACTGATTAAAACTTCCAGTACTATATGGAATGACATCCTTACCTTGTTCCTGATCACAAGGGAGAAGGTATTCAATCTTCTACCATAAAGTATAGTGGTAGCTGTAGGTTTTTGTAGATGTTCTTTTTAAAGTTAAGGAAATTTCTATTTCTTTATTTCTAAGAGTTTTTATAGTGAATAGGTACTGAATTTTGTCAAATACTTTCCTGCATCAATAGATAGGATCATGGGATTCTTCTTCTTTGATCTGTAAATATGGTAGATCACATTGATTTTTGAATATTTAACCAGTCTTGCATCTCTGCAATAAATGTCACTTGGTCATGGCATATAATACTTCGTATATATTGTTGAATTCTATTCGCTTATACTTTGTTAAGGATTTTTTGTTCATGAGAGACATTGGTCTGTAATTTGTCTTCATTTGTACTCTCTTAGTCTGCTTTTGGAATCAGGGTATCAACCTTATAAAATGAATTGGGAAATGTTTCCTTTCTGGATAAATTGAAATTGTGGAGAATTGGTGTTAATTCTTCTTTAGATGTTTGGTAGAATTCTTCAGTGATTTTTCTCTGATTCTCCAATTCCACCCCCAGATATTAATGTCCCAGCCCCTATCAAAATTATGCAAGTTCTGATGCCTATAATAAATTTCTTATTCCATAATACTCATACTCCCTGCTTCCCTGATTGAATCCTGATACCTTAAATCATTTGCTATTTACCTAGAATAATAGTGAACATGTACTGAGCACTTAAAACATGCCAAGCATCCGGGCTCGGTGGCTCAGCCTGTAATCCCAGCACTTTAGGAGGCCGAGGCGAGTGGATTACTTGAGCCCGTGGGTTTGAGACTAGCCCGGACAACTTGGCAAGACCTCACCTCTACGACAAATAAAAAAAAAATTAGCTGGGCGTGGTAGCCCATGCCTGTAGTTCTGGCTACTTGGAAGGCTGAGGTAGAAGGATCCCTGGAGCCTAGCAGGTTGACACTGGGGTGGCTGTGAGTGTGCCACTGCCCACCAGCCTGGGAGATGGAGTGAGATTCCAACTCAAAAAAATAAAAAAAAAAGCCAAGCGCTTTACATTTGTTATTTCATGTATGCAATCCCATAAGGAAGTTTATATTGTCACCCAACTTTACAGAAAAGAAAAATGAAGTACAGAGAAGTCAAATAAGCTGTGAACAGTAACACAGTAAGGATCAGAAGCAGGATAGAAACCAAACTCTTAGTCAGGTTGCTCTTCTGAAGTTCTTTCTCTTGACATCTAATTTTTCTTTCAGAAGACCAGAGCTTATGGTGCTGACAGAAAACCCAGATTTGAGCCTGAATCTGTATAACCTGAGCTTTTCACTTTATTTGCTTTTTCTTTACACTGCCTGCTGTTCCCATCTTTTTCTTTTTTCTTCTTTTCTCTGCCCATTGAGGATCTTTTGTCTGGACTTATTCCCTCCTCACCTCCCTATCACCTTTTGCACTGTTGGAAAGGAAGTAACACCCATGGATGAGTGTCCTTCCAAATTCACAGCCCCATTTGAGTAAGTACAGGCATCAGACTAAGGGAGGCGGCTGGATGGATGGACAGTGTGCTAAACAGAAGGGGCGTCAGTCACAGAGAAAGCAGGTGCCACAGACACACATCTTCTGGAAACCAGAAGAAAATAGTCTACAGTGGCTCTGAGAAACCACGTTTCTTGGCCTGACTCCTTTTTTGCTCACTTTGGGGTCAGTCCATTTATTTATTAGCATGTCTACTATGCCTTAAGAAACAGTATTAATGTATTAAAATAAACAATGCTTTGGATGCATAAATGAACATTTAATAAGTGGATGCAAACCTGATCCATTCCATCATTCCATTCAGTGTGTGTGTGTGTGTGTGTGTGTGTGTGTGTGTGTGTGTGTGTTTTCCCCGAGTGCCTTTGCTTAATAAAAGCCATCAAATAACACTAGGAATTATTACTAATTTTTAAACAGTCCTGAAAAACTATAGAAAGAGAGAGAAAGGGAATGAATAAGGGGAAGAGGGAGAGGAGAGGGAGAGAGAGAGAGAGAGAGAGGTTAAGCTCAAAGGCAGAGAGAGCGAAATGGACCAGATTATACAAAATTAAAAAGCAAATACGAGCAGACAATTTGTGCCGACTGATTGCAAGCAATTACAGTCCAGCTTTTCTGGAGGGAAGATGGGGGGAGGGGGTTATTTCAGCTTAAAAGGAGACTTTATTCATTCCTGATCAGCTTCTCCTACCATTCTGTCTTTTATTCTTGGATATCAATTTAAAAAAAAAAAAGTCAGCTTTCAGATGTTACATGTTCACCCCTGCGAATCCACCCCTGGGCAGACAGTAAGAATTTAAGCTTCCAATCGGTTCTTTCTATAGCCCTGAAAACCAATTTGTTCATAAAGAATAAAATAAGGAGGGGGAGAGGGGAAACACAACAAGAGCATGTGTTTCTTTTAGAGGAGAGCTTCAATTTTACTATAATTGTCTAAAGACGGAGCTGCTTTGATCTAGAGAATTATTATTGTGCCTCAAATGCCAGCTGCTAATGTCACAGCTGTGCTGGGGCTCAGTCACGCCAAGGGGCTTGGGGTCCAACTTAAGTCCCAGACCCGCCTCCAGGTCCCTCTCTATATTTCCTTTGTCAAATGGAAACGTCTGTTTTCCTGGGATGTCCTCCCACTATTAAAGGCCACTGCTCGGTTGATTTTGTGCAGGTCTCTTGGAAGGCGGGGACTTACAGTGGTGACATCACGGGAACTGCCAAGGTTGAGCAGGTGTAGGGAGCCTTGCCTTCGCAGAGGCAGGGAGGCTGCATGTGAATATGCTGCAAGGGGGATGATAGGGTCATTAGACGGAGGGACCCAGAGCACCTGGTCAGCTGCTCTTGGCCATTAGTGTCCCCCCCAGCCCAGACACAAGCAGAACAGAAATGGTCCCAGTTTATAAGGGGAACTCAGCGAAACTTCACCACATTTTCCTAATTTCAATGCTGGGGTTCATAGTCACTTTCCCCCACTCCATCCTGTGCTGCATCAAGCAAACGGCAGCTCAAGATACAGAATTTGACAATTTTCTTTCAGAGGCAGAATGGCTAAACACTTGACTGAGGATCTGAGAGTTGAGCCAAGACTTCAGGGCCTGTGTTTTCCTTCTCATAGCTGAGGGACAGACCAGGGTGCCTCTTCTCTCACATCACCCCTTGGTGGGCCAAGGCAGGAGGGGCCCATTACCTCTTGCCTCACATTGAAAGCTGCCCTGTCCATCTCCTCCAGACGCCTCTGAGGTCTCACTGGAGACCCAGCAGAGTCCTCCTCAGCAATTCTTTTTCTGGTTCTCTATCATCTACAGCATCATCCACACTCTCTAGTTTGGCACTCAAGGCTCTACAGACTAGCTTCCCTGCTCAGTCCTGCACCTCGGATGGCAAGCCTTACCACTGTTCCAGAACGTACCAGCAAATCTTGCCTCTGGGCCTTTGCTTATGCCATTCACTCTGCCTGGAATACAATCGCTCCCTTCTCTCCCCTGCTCCAAGTCCTTCTGTCCTTTCTTGGCCCTGCTTCTAACCCAAAGTGCAGATGGGATGGAGAAGAAAATTAATTACTCCAAAACAAAAACCGAGAGGCAAAGCTACCCGAACATTCCAGATTATAGTCCAGGAAGCCGGGACAATAAGGTGATGGCTGTCTGGGAGGGACAGAACCTGCTCCTATCCCACCCCTGGCCTCTAAGAGCCAGTGTTTCTCAAACTGGAAGAATGCACAGAGCCCTTTAAAAAAATGTAGTGAAACACAAGAGTGCCTGGGAGCCCTTAGAGTCTGAAGATGCCAGTCTGAAGATGTCATGAGAAACAAAAACTCAGCAAGATGAAAATATAACTATAGTTATACAAAGCACTAGATCCAAATTCCCCCCCCACAATATATATATATATATATCGCATTAGATTGGAAAGAATGATTTAGTATATATATATATATATGTATACATATATATACACACACCTAGAAGACTCTTATAAGCATTCTAGCTTGGGCCAGTACTTAATTTTTCTGTGCTTCCATTTCCTCATCCATAAAAGAAAGAAAAATAAGAATACCTTGAAGAGTAGGTGGCTGGAGGGATAAAATGAAGAAATACATACATACGCAAAATATTCAGATGACTCCTGGCACATTGTCAGTTCTTGACCAGTAGTAGAGTTTATCAAATGAGCCCTTATGGATACTTCTCTTGCGGCTAGAATACTCATGGACCTGAGCCTGGATAGCTATCTCATTGCCTCTTCAGGAGGTCTCATATTCTGGGGCTTCCAGACAGTGGGTAGGAGGATGCCAGGGAGACAGAGACTTTAATAAGGCTTGAGATGCAACCATAGGAAACACTAAGAGAGAAGGCAGAGGGCAAAGCATGAACTTTGAGCAAAGTGGGGGGTGAGCTGATTTTTTTAGGGTGATGTAGGAAGGAACTGATGGGTCTGGAATACCTGGCCAGATGCCCCAAGGGTGGGATGAAGGGTGGTGGGCTTCCCTATAGAGCTTTGTGGAGGAAGAGGTAGTTAAAGAGGAGAATGGAGAAGGTGTTTTTTGTTATAAAGATTCTGGCTAAAGGGGAATGAATTATGGGAGCAAATGGGATAAACCAAGAGTCAAGCAAGGAGGGGGAGACCTAGCGTGCTCAAGGAGACCTAGACAGCAACCTTAGAGTGACTTTAAGAGTGGAGAGAGAGGGTACAGGATGTCCCACCCTGGTCGTTACTTCCACTACTTGCCCAGTGTCCTCGGGTGTTGGGAGAGACTAGAGACGTCCTGCCCGCATGGGTCTCTAGGTCACAGTTCTTGGCCCTAGAGTTCTCCTTATTTGCTGGGAAATAGGCTTGAACAGAAACAGAGAAGCAGTCATAAAAATTAACAACATATAGACAGCAGGAAGTATTTGGAGGAAGTGTATTGATGGATATGTAACTTACTTGGATATACAATTTTAAAAAATTATTTTAAATTATTTAATTAATTTTAAAGATGTGGGGTATAATTCAGGGTTAGGTACATAAGTAGTCATCATACAGGTAAGGTTTGGGCCTCCCCTTTGTCCCCACTCCACCTGGTTTGAGATTGGGTACCCTTATTGATGTTATATGACTCCCTCCTCCCCTGGCAGTGTCCCACTACAGCCATTCCCCCTTTTCTTTTCTTTTCTTTTTTTTGAGTCAGAGTCTCACTCTGTCACCCAGGTCGGAGTGCAGTGGCATGCTCACAGCCACCCCAGTGTCGACCCTCTGGGCTCAGGTGATCCTTCTGCCTCAGTCTTCCAAGTAACCAGAACTACAGGTGCGTGCTACCATGCCCAGCTAACTTTTTTATCTATTGTAGAGATGAGGTCTCACCAAGTTGCCCAGGTTATTCTCGAACCTGTGGGCTCAGGCAATTCCCTCACCTAGGCCTCCCAAAGTGCTGGGATTACAGGCTTGAGCCACTGTGCCCTGCTGCCATTCCCTTTCTTTTTTTTTTTTTTTTTTTGAGTTGGAGTCTCACTCGGTCACCCAGACTGTAGTGCAGTGGCCGCTCCTGGCCACTGCAGCCTCGCCTGCTGGGCTCCGGCGATCCTTCAGCCTCAGTCTTCTGAGTAGCCGGAATTACAGGCACGCGCTACCACGCCGGGCTGATTTTTTGATTTATTGTAGAGATGAGGCCTCACCGCCCAAGCGGGTCTCGAACCCGCAGGCTCAGGCAATCCACTCACCTCAGCCTCCCAAAGGTGCGGGATTACAGGCTGAGCCACCAAGCCCGGCTGCCATTCCCTTTCTTATAATATTATGATAAATGTTCAGGGTCTGCTTATGACTGAGTTCATGTAGTATTCAGGTCACTGAGCAGTCTCCAAAGGTGAATGCCATAAAAGATAGACAAGTGGGACCTCATCAAACTGAAAACCTTCTGCAAAGCAAAAGAAAACATCAAGAGAGCGGGGAGACAGCCCACAGAATGGGAAAAAATATTTGTCAACAGTACATCTGGCAAAGGCCTAACATCCAGGATCTACAAAAAACTCAAATGTGCCAAAAGAAAAAAACCCCAACAATCAGCCCTATTAAAAAGTGGGCAAAAGATATGAATAGACACTTCTCAGAAGAAGACATATGAGCAGCCAACAGATACATGAAAAAATGCTCAGCCTCGCTAGTCATCAAAGAAATGAAAATTAAAACCACACTAAGATACCACCTAACTCCAGTCAGGATGACCATCATCAGCTCAAAAAACAACAGATGCAGGAGAGGATGTGGGGAAAGGGAAACGCTTCTGTACTGTTTGTAGGAGCATAAACTAATACAATGTATGTGGAAAACAGTGTGGCAATTTCTGAAAGATCTAAAAATCGACCTCCCATACAACCCAGCAATCCCTCTTCTGGGAATATACCCGGAGGAACTCAGATCACTCCATAAAAAAGATACCTGCACACACATGTTTATTGCAGCATTATTCACATTAGCAAAAACATGAAACCCACTGTGCTGCCCATCGAAAGTGGACAGGATAAAGAAAATGTGTACATATACATGATGGAATATTACACAGCCAAAAAGAATAACAAAATTATGGACTTCACAGCAACTTTGATGGATTTAGAGTTTATTTTTCTACTTTATTTTAGTATAAAGATGTGGGGTACAAGTCAGGATTAGGAAATACAATTTAAAAATAGAAGCTGTACTGATGGATGGGCAGAGGGAAGAACAGACGGGCAGACTGTTACAAAACAAACATATTCCACTGTTAATAACTGGATGCAGGTGGTGAGTACATGGGTATTCACTGAAGTTGTTTTTTAAAAAAACGTTTTAATCTGTATGAACATGTTCATAATAGAAAACTGGAGAAAAAAATTAGGCAACAGGATCTAAGATAATCAACCTGTGTTCTTAAAAAGGACATGATCCAAGACAAGTTTTCCCCAAAGAATAGTTGGCAGAACGGTGAAAGGGTGAATTTTTGCCTGCTCTTCCTCCTGCCTTTAAGATTCTCAGTGCAGGTCTGTCTGTCTTCTCAGGACTGGGCAACCTACTAAAAAATGTTGCTTGTAAAGATGTAAGCTATGAGCGCTTCTTATGAGATCTATATTTTATCAGCTCTTTTCTGATAAAAAAGACTTGGATACAAGTCTTTAACATCTAAAGAAATAAATCTTCAGAAGTAGACTTTCAACCAGTGGAGAAGAAACTTAAGGTGATATTATCAGTTGAGATTAGGTTCGGTTGCAAGTAATACATAGGCCTAGATGACTGTGACTTAAACAAGATGGAATCTCATTTCATGTTCACATCAACCAAATCCAAGTGGAAGTGGCCCAAGACCCCATCTCAAACATCTCAAGACCACTAGTCCTTTCCAGCTGTGTCACATGACCAAGGATGGTTCCCCAGCTACATGGTCCAGGATGGCTGTCCCCATCCTCCAAGCAGCAAGATGATGGAAGGAACAAAGAAGGAGGCAACAGCATACACAAACTGTGTCTTAAGGAAGGTTCCTGGAAACTGACGTATACACATAGTCACAGCTTTATGTTGTGCTGCAAGGCAAACTGGGAAATGTAGTCCTTATTCTTGGCAGCAATGTACTCAGCAGGAAAAAATTACATTGCTATAAAAGAAGGCAGCAAGAATTTGGGGGGATTACTAGCAGTTTCTCTCAAAAGAGGTGAGACTGTCTCCCTGGAATGCTCCAATCTTAAATGCATGTTTTTCTACTTAGTCTGTCTTCCCATATAGTCAGCTCTGACCTTATCAACTGACCCCCACCACAATGGTCTCTTTTCTCGACTGATCATATGAGAAGAAGAAGGGAATAAGAAGTTATGTGATAAGGATTTAGAACTCAATAAGCAAAGTGTAAGGTAGGTATTAGCATCATTATGTTAGAGATAAGAAATGGAGATTTCCCCCATACTGGTGAGGTCCCTCTCTGTAGAGGCCACTGGTAAATTGCAGGGGAATACAGAGTGAGCCCTCCCTGTCTTTCCCAACATCCAGACCTTCTACCTTGATAAAATAATCAAAACCTAGAAAAGGTCAGAGGCTGTCCAAGAGCTGAGGAGTCCTAAACAGGTGACCTCACCTAGTGGGAAGAACAAGCAACAAAAACGGAGTGGACTACACGATCCCAGCAAGAGACAACAGGACCAAGAAAGGCCAGCCAAGGGTCCCTGATCAGTTAGGGACTGTTGGAAGAAGATGGTATTGAGGGGAGAGGGAGACATTGTCAAAGGGAGATGTTCAGGTTTGCACAGAGCACCTGTATACATCCTGCCATCTCAGATCGATTCCAAGAACTACAACGAGTTCAAGTTCTCAAAGTTAGTCTACTGCTTTAAGTTAGTCCAGTGTTTTAAGTTAGTCTTCTTGAGCAGAGGTTCTCAAAGGTGATGCCCATTAAAATTATCCAGAGCTTTTTCAATACATGCTGATACCTGGTCCCAACCTCCAAGATTCTGACTTCATTGGTCTGGGGTAAAGCTTGGGCACTGGGATTTTTCAAACTTCCCAACCTGATTCTCATGTGCAGCTAAGTTGGAGAACCACTGCTGTAGAGTGATGGTCTTTTAACTTTAACATGCATACTCATCATGGTGGAACTATGTAAAATATGCAGATTCTTATTTACAAGGTCCGGGATGAGGCTGAAGACTTTGCATTTTAATACTTTCCCAGGGGATGCCAATGCTGTCCGTCTTTGATACACACTTTGAATAGCAAGACTGACCCCTGCATTTCTCCTGATCATGTTCACTTTTGTCACGTTCATGGGGGCTTCCACATACTATCTACTAATGCAAGGCTGCCTTGTTCCTGTAACAAGATCTTCTCTGACAGAAATCCGAGCCTGATTCTCGTTGGTTGATCTACATCTACCTTCATGGTTAGCATGTCGCCCACTAAGCTGGTGATCTAGAATGGCCTGTGCTGAGCACAGCAGAGAGCACACCGTTGGTTCTTGACATCGCTCTTATTAATATTAATAATTTATGCTTAGTGCTAGTGAGTAACCAATTACTAATAGCAATAATGACATCGAGAAAACAGTGATAGTCCTACATGGCACGATTCTCTCTGTTCCCCCCTCCCAAATTACAGTTCTAAATGAGCTTCCAGAATCTTGTTGTGACAGGTACAACCTCATATGCATTCACTTAATAAGACAACTCTATGGAGTGAAATTCCACTCTCAACCGATACGTTTTCAGGTCGGCACACAGGAAATTAAATGTGAAAGTATCATTAACATGGAAGTTGTGTGTTTAATTCTCTACACAGGGTGCTGACAAACTGAAACTATTTATCTATTTCTGATCGTGGCATCATGCTTCCTGTGGGATCCAGTGGATTTCTTAGAATTAAAAATCTTTAGCCCCCCTTTTTTGGGTCAACATCCACTTTTAACTTCTAAAATTAAAGATCTGTATCCAAAAGCCAATGAAGCTCACGTGATCAAATCACAAAGAAAAACAAGACAGCATGGTGTGTGATTGCTAAGGATGGCGTTCAAGGCTGATTCAGGATGGGAATTTTTTTCTTTTTAGTAGTTTCTTTAAATATTTCTCTTTAAAGGAAGTAATGTAGCACTTAATGCCTAATGACATCTATTAAGGAATTCATTAAAGAAAAACTGATAACAAGATGTGTTATCATAGTCAACAATTAACGGTGCCATGTAGGAGTCTTGATTGCTCTTGGGATGTGAAACGGGCGCAGCTTTGCTTCTGGCGTTATTTTTACAGAATGGGATGTCCCTTTCTGAGGATGCATCTTGACCACTGTGCTACATCAAGTCGCAGGTAGAGGTGGGCCAGGGTAGGCTATTCATACCCTATATTTATTATATGTGGACAAAAGAGACCACCATTTCATGACTCTCTCCTTTTATGTTCAGGTTTACCCTTCACTGCAGGTCCAACTGACTTGAGTGACAGGAGGAAAGAGAGGGATTCAGGGGACCCCTTATGGGCTGGGATACCCTTGCAGGCGGGGTTGGAAGGAATTATAGGAAAGTCATTTTACTGGCAATACTCCTTGATAGGGACTTACCTAAGGGAGACTGGAATACCTCTGTTGCCCTGACTGGAAAAGGAGGGAATGAGGAAGTTGCCTGAATCTTAAGAGTTAGTCTTAGCCTGGAAAAAATCCTGCAGCATTCTGAGACATCTGAGAGGATCTAGCATTTTCAACATGTAAGCTAGCCTGCTCCATGGTGATAAACCACCTCCCCACTGTCTGATCTGACGACGTGATGCTCACTTGGTCCAGTGCCCTGAGCACTTCAGAACTTCCCCTTACCTCCCCATGGACTCGCTTCTGAGGCTGGTTCAGACATTCACCTGCATAAGCCTATTATATCTCCTAAGAGTCTTTGGGTTTTGATTTAAAGACCTGCTGAATGTTAGAGCCAAAAAGAGCTTAAACCAACTTCTACCTCAATTTCCTCATTTTACAGATGAGAAAACACCCAGGGAGGATTACCAAAGGTCCCACAGCCAACTCGAACAAGAGCCCAGGTTTTCAAACTCTTAGTTCAGGATTCTGTTTTTTAAATCTCTAAAAAAATAGCAAATCTAATGACTCCAGGAAATAGTTCTTGGATCCTCTTGCCTATGGTGATACAATGTGAAGTCACACTTAGCTGCTTCGTAGAACAAGGAAAGGGTCCTTGTAGGCTGTTTCCCACATTATGGATTTTGGTGGAGCCACAAAGCTTCAAATTTGCTGTCAAAAGCTCCGCTACATTGAAAGAGTGCATTTTTTTTTCTTTTCTTTTTCAGTAGGAGTCTCACTCTGCCACCCAGGCCAGAGTGCAGTGGCACGCTCACAGCCTCAACCTACTGGGATCAGGCGATCCTTCCGCCTCAGCCTTCCAAGTAGCTGAAATCACAGGTGCGCACCACCAAGCCTGGCTAATTTTTTTTATGTATTGTAGAGATGAAGTTGACCAGACTGGTCTCGAAACCCTGGACTCAGGCAATCCTCTCGCCTCTGCCTACCAAAGTGCTGGGATTACTGGCGCGAAAAAGTGCATTTTCTATTTCTACCACCTGGGAGGTAAACAGCATTTTGAGCTTTGGACAGCTCATAACTGCCTGAGTCAGGAGGGCATTATTCTATTTGCCCCTCCAGACCTACCCTCTCTACTTCCTTCTTCTCCACCCTGCTCTGTGTCCCAGGAGACTGACTAAGACAGACTGCATCACCTGAATTCACATGTCTTCAGCTCCCAGTTGGGTTGACCAATGGGAAGGCCCAGAAGGAGATCAGAGGCCAGGGTCTTCATTACTCTGGCTCCTTCCTGCTTCCTGTAGTTTGGACAGTGATTGTGTTCATCCTTTGACCCATGGCTGTGGCCACAGCTCCTGGCTGACCACCCCCTCCCAGAGCCAAGAGCCCCACCAGGGCCCAGGAAAATGGCCCTTCCTCTTGCCACTTCAGTCTGCTGAGCTGCTTCATCATCCTTGTCAGTTCCCTTCACACTTTCACCTTTGGGAATAGTCCACTACTATACTCTCCTCATTCCATGAACATGTTGAGTGTGCTGTCTTTTTTCTGTCAGGACCTTGACTAGAGCAGGGAACACTGGGTGAAACTCTATCAGATAATAATGACCGAGATGAGCTGACTTGTGTGTGGAGTCACTTCCATTTTTATGGGAGGTAGGGTTGAGCTATAGAGGAAGCCAACAGCAGTTGGCAAAATCAGCTAACAATGGAGTCTCCTGGTCTGCTTTACATCATCCCTATTCAAGTTAAATGAGTCCACTTCCGGTGCCGCCCATTGATCTACTGGAATTGAACAGAGCCCTGCTTCCACTCTCTAAATTGACCCGTCATTCTGTTCCCTTGCATGCCTGCTGAAAATCATGCACTACTACCTGCAATATCCAGACTCTACCATTGCATGATGAGCTGTCTTAAATGCTAAAACAAACATGAATTGAACTGGTTTTCCCATCTGTTTCTTTACCAAACGGGAACTTAAGCCTATAGGGAACTATATGGGTCAGGAAAACATCAAATGTACACTTCTGAATAAAAACAAATGTTTCTGAAGATCGCAAGATATTTCAAACAGAGCACTCCATTGGCCAGGCCTGCTCCCCTCTGACGCCTGTACAAGATCCCGATGACAGCATTATTTGCTTCAGTTGGATTTGTTTCTGTGCCTAGAAACAACACACAAGGAACTTGGAACAGGAAACAGCTACTGGGTCCTAAAAGTCTTCCCAGGACACTGTCTGGGATTAGAGAGGAATGAAATGAGAGCTGGAAACCACACCAGGGGAGCAAAGGAAATCATTCTTCAGGATCTGAATTATTGCTCTCTCTTTTTTTTTTTCTGAGTCAGAGTCTCACTCTGTTGCCCAGGCTGGAGTGCAGTGGCATGCTCACGGCTACTGCATCCTCAACCTGCTAGGTTCAGGCGATCCTTCTGCCTCAGGCTTCCAAGTAGCTGGGACTACAGGTGTGCACCACCACGTCTGGCTAATTTTTTGATTTATTGTAGAGACAGGTCTCGTCAAGTTGCCCAGGTGGTCTTGAACCCCTGGGCTCAGTCAATTTTTCACCTCTGCCTCCCAGAGTGCTGGGATTACAGGAATGAGCCACCAGACCTGGCTATTGCTCTTCTTTTACTATTAAAACTATCAAAAGCGGCTTGCATCCTGACCGAGCCCTGCCAGGTGAGATGACATTCCCAGAAGAGGAGGAGGCGGTGGTGGAGGCAGCAGCTTGATTCAACTGGAGAACCTAGCATCATTTTGCTGAGACACTTTCCCTGTTGCCCCCTGACAGGCAGATGTTTCTTCTGGGTCCCCTCCAGGCCTCCAACAGCTGGCAGCACCCTTGTCCAGCTCTGGAACTAGACTATGTGCATCTTGAATTTAGTTTAATTCCATTTTGGACATCACCAGTGCCTAACAAAGAGTGTGCCACATGGTAAATGCTTGACACATGCTGTCTGGTTCACGGCATTGATGAACTTAAGAAGGGGGACTCAAAATAACCTGGAATTTATTTATGAAAAACTGTGCATTGATTCTTACATGTTTAAACTTCAGTCACCTTCAAAGCACTCTCCATTTTATGCAATACACCTATCGAGACGCTTTTCCACTGCTCAAAACAGTTTATGAATTTGTCCATTTTGATGCCTTTTAGTGCTTCTGCCGCTTCACCTCTCCCACGTTGGCAAAATGTTTTTCTTTGAGGACTTTTTCATCCGGGGAAATAAAAAAAAAAAATAGTCGCTCTGGGTGAGATCGAGTGAATAGGAAGGGTGGGGCACAGGGTCCATGCCATTTTGGGTCAAAAACCGCTGAACACTCAGCACAGTGCAGGCAGGTACACTTGTAAATCACCCATCATGAAATGGGCAAATGTGCTGAAAGAATCTCCCTTCCAAAATTCACTGGAACCAAAAACAGCCTCTCACAACAATGCTAGCTGGTACCCTGATGCTGATGGGTTCCTAGAACTCTTACTCAGTAGGGGAAGCCTGAACTACAAGAAGCTCGCATTCTAAAAGATAATTCCAGATTTTGGGGGGTCCCCCCTCATATTAATGATTGAGTGAATAAGTAAGAGATGAATCAGTGAATCGAAAAATCAACAGTTGATAATATTGTCTCTCTAGGTGATAAATTATTTCTTTCAAAATGGGCATGGGGATAGGTAACTGTCACCAGAAGAATCCTGTATTATGAGGTCACTGGGCTATTTTCAGGGATTCACTACCGCTTCTTGGGGCTCACCACTCAGTCTCCCTTCCTATCTTCCTCTCACTGTACTTCCCTCTACTCTCTGACTATTCCACCCATTTTCTATCTTTTCTTGCTGAGTATTTCTTCAGTTTTTATTCCTGTTGTTGGAGAGGTCACATAATTTATCAACCAAAGGATGACATTTTTGAGAGTAAAAGGTTGTGCTAAGAACAATCAAAATTATGTAATTTAAAATACTAACTTATTCACCAACACCTTGAGTTCATTATATTGGTGGGCTTATATAAAATTATTTTATTTAAAACCTGTTTTCAAAAATAAAATTATTTCTACCAGATTAACATAACATATATCTATGTCCATTAAACAAAATAAAAATAATTTATTGGCCGGGCATGATGACTCAAGTCTGTAATCACAGGCCGAGGTGAGGGGATTGTCTGAGCCTACAGGTTCAAGAACAGCCTGGACAACTTGGTGAGACCTTATCTCTACAATAAATCAAAAATAGCCTGGCATGGTAGTGCGTGCCTGTAGTTCTGGCTACTTGGAAGGCTGAGGCAGAAGGATTGCCAGAGGCCAGCAGGTCAATGCCGGGGTGACTGAGTGTGCCACTGCACTCCAGCCTGGACAATGGAAGGAGACTACAACTAAAAAAAAAAAAATTATTTATCAAAATGTATTCAACAATAATTTTATTAAATCTTGCATCTGAATACTAAAGAATGCCATTAACAGAATAATAGTGCTTGGCAGATATTTTAATTTTTTTTAGCCATACCTATTTCTAATATTATTAGGTCATGGTATTTTCCTAAATAATATATATTTTTAATCATTCAAAACACTTTTAATGTTTTGTTTTATAAAAGTGCATATATTCATCTTCAAAGTTGCATTTAAAAAATTTTGTAAAGTATTACTTATAGAAAAAAACTAGTTATATTTCATTGTTAAGAAATTTGAAATTGTTCACACCCTCAATGGAATCTTACTATAGAATATGATAATATTTCTAACTGAGAAAATACTTTCTCCAAAGTTACTGAGATGTCTTTTATGTGCAAAGAATATTCTACTAGAGTATATTCCAATTCTCTATTTTTTCATATTAAAATATGTAAACACTCTAGCCCAAATATTTTCTCAGATATTGTCTTTTTACCTCCCAAGTACACTGACAGATATCTTTGCAGAGAAAATCTCTTCAAATAAGTTGTCTCTATTTATGATTCCAAATCATAAGTCCTTCCACTTTATTCCATCTGGTAAGAATATAACTTTATCCAAATAAAAAATGAAAATGCCATCCAAAGATTCTTCCCACAGTTCAAGACATTCTAAAGTGCAATTATAATTTTGAACATAAAACCTTACATAATTTTTGAGCTCTCAACATTGTTCTGTTTTTCTTTCTGTTATAGGGATAAAATTCACCGTTTTCCTGTTTGCAAACTTTAGTTTCAACAATTGCAGTTGGCTGTATGATTTGAAATGAAGTTTTTTTGAGCACTCTATACTTTGGAGACTGATTCAAGACAGCCAACTGATGTTGAATATAATACAATCAAAATTTACAAATGCATTTATAAACAAGTTCAATATCATGGCAGAACATGCGGGTTAATTTACAAAGTAGTTCTTCAAAGGTGCAAAATATTTAAAAACCCATTGAAGACAAGCAGCAAAAAGACAAAAGTGCATGCTGCCACACTAAAGTATTTTTTTATATTCAACATCAACTTCATCACAAAAATTTTGTGGTACAATTACTCTAACAGAGTGCACAAAAGTATTTGTAAATTTCAACCACTACAGCTTTTGTTTTAATTGATCTAACATTGCTACTAGTGGGAGGAAGCTATGAATTATACGAGCATCAAAACAAATTCCAAGGCTATTTCTGCCCCATAAGTTTCCTACATTTGTATTCACATTGCTTTTACCATGAGGTTGTACTGTATCAAACTTTGACATGGTATTATCACCACAAAAAATAGCAATTATTAAACCAAAAAGTATAATAAACATTTGTATAACTAACCCTGAGTTGTACCCCACATCTGTAAAATAAAAAATTTAAAAAAGAAAAAAAAAGAAGTTTATACTTGTACTACCAATGAAAGCTGATGTTTCCTCCTTCAGAAGAAACTTTCAGAAACTTTATTTTGATTTCCTGAATTGGAAGTAAAAACTTGAACCAATTATTAGAATTTACTGATTTTCTTTGTGAAGCATCGAATAGCACTGATAAAATAGATTGCCTTTCAACAACCTGCAGGTTTTTTTTCCTGCCTTAACTGCCAATACATTAACTGTTGACTCTTGGTGTTTTGCACATGCATAAAAAAAAACTTGGAGGAAAAAATTAGTGAAATTTGGGAAAGAAACAGTCATTTGATATCAATGAAAAATCATGTTTTGCAGAGGAAGCTATAAAGCTTCTGCAGTTTCATATTGTAAATTGATCATCTAAGGGAAAGTCTTCTGAAAATAACTACTGATTTTTAAAGTTAGAAGCTGATGTTTTGTTAGCAAATTTTGTCTTCTGTTTTTTTAATGTGATCACTTGCGACAGTGAATGGTAAGTGTTGATAAACATGCTGTGCAAGTTACACGTTCACTGACTTCCATAAGAAAGGGAAACTTAGAAATTAATTTTTCATTAAACATGCACTTTTGGATTTTGGAGCTCATGGCTGCTAAAAGGGTTTAGTTCTAAATGAAAATGTTACCAAATAATAAAATAAATGATAATAAAAAATAAAAGTGAAAGTAGAAAATAAATAGTTGTGGATTTAGATTACAGGGTCCAAATGTTAAGTTCACAAATTCATCCTAGAAAACGTGCTACTTACTTTATTGCTGAATATCACTATGGTCACTTTTGAAGTACTCCTCTTGAGAAGCTATGCACCAATGCCAGTGCCTAGTCCACCCATCAGAGCAATTTTGGAACTCTTTCTGGAATCGTCATCAGAGCTGTCATCATATAACCCTTGATGTCCTTACTGTCATCAAATGACGTCCTTTCAATACTTCCTTTATTTTTGGGTAAAGAAAAAAGTCACTAGGGGCCAGATCAGGTGAGTAGGGAGGGTGTTCCAATATAGTTATTTGCACAATGCTGCCAATGTAAGCACATGGTAGCAAGTTCGCAAATTAATTGTCAGACCTCAGCAAATGACAACAGCTTTCATGGCCATTCCAGAAAAAGAGTTCCAAAATTGCTTTGTGAACTAGGCACTGGTATCAGTGCACAGCTTCCCAAGGGGAATACTTCGAAGGTGACTGTAGTGATATTCAGCAATGAGGTATGTAGTACTTTTTCTAGGAAGGTTCACCAACTAATTGTTGGAACTAGTATATGTTACATGACAAAACTGATATTGTAAGGGCATTCAGACTACTTTTTTTATGTTCTATGGCAGGGTCACTCAGACTCTATGTCCTGTATGAGCCAGTATTTCCCCCCACACCTACACTATAGTACCCACGGTTCCCATGGACCCTGCCAACAGGAATCAAAGTGCTATGCTGCCCCCATGGACCCCAGTGCTAGCCAGAGCACAAGCAGTCAGGAGCAGACTACCTGGAGGAGTCAGAGAACCCTCCATGCTCACATCTCAGCACACTTTGCAGCGTCAACAAGCACCCTGCTTGCTGCCCTTGAGATCAGGGTGTCAGTTACCTTTCATCTGGAAAATAGCAGCAAGAGAGAGTTGGGTCATCCCTGACCATCCTTCCGACTTGACACAAGTTCAAACGAAAATTCTGCCCACTGAACTTGCATCTCACACACAGCTACGTGAGACCTTGACAGGGGTTGGCAGAACAAAATAGAGCTCTGCCTGCCCCTCCTGACTTATCTTAGGGCAACAGTACATAATCACCCTTTGTTTAAAAAAATAAGAAAAGTAAAATCCAAGAAAAATACTAAACCAGATGGGATGCCAAGATGATTCCCTTGGGCAAATTGGCATGTGTTGATACCCTATGAACGAGGAGTCTTGGGTTTTATTTTCACTCAAGAAAATCTGGAAATTTTCTTATCTTTTTCTCGTCTAAGTGTCTTACTGTATGCCTGTCCCTTAGGACTCCTAGCCCTTCCAATAAACAGATAAGTGAGGTGGAAATATCTGATGCAAGATGAATGCAAATATCACCATGATTATGGTCACAGAACACAAGCCAGATAAAACCCAGGCTCCTTCCTATTGTGTAAAAGAGTGGCTGCCTCTGCTGTATCTACTCTTCCTTTTTCACTAATGAAATGAACTTGAAGAGGATGCTACCTGCTCAGGATGGTGGTTCAGAGAAATAAAATAATCCTGGGTGACTGATGACTGGGAGCCACCATATTTATTAACAGCCAACCTCCAGATCCAGTGACAGTGCAATTCTTGACTTACACAAAGGCCTGTTGGTGAAGTTCCTGCTTCTGACTCCAGGCTCCTGTATCTCCGCTCTGCCCTCATATCCCCAATCCCTGCCACAAGTGTCAAAACTCCTCCTTCACTCATCCTGCTCCCTTAGCCTGAATGGTTTTTCCAGCTTGACACCCAGTCACTTCCACCGTTCTGCCGGAAACGAGCTTAGTCATGACCCCTTCCTGGAAGCCCCGTCGGGCTGCGCTCTGGAGACGTCCCAGGCTTGCCTCTCACGCTGTTGCATGATCACCTGTAAAAGTGCCTACCTCCTTCAACCTGTGGTCATCCTGGAGGAGGGGATCCTGTGTTCCTCCTCATTTTGTCATCGGGCTGTGCTCTGGAGACGTCCCAGCCTTGCCTCTCACACTGTTGCATGATCACCTATAAAAGTGCCTACATCCTTCAACCTGTGGTCATCCTGGAGGAGGCGATCCTGTGTTTCTCCTCATTTTGTCATCCTCTGTCACCATACCTGTTACACAGCTGGCAGATATCACGTAAAATGAATGAATGAGTGATTCAATGAATGTTGAATGTCATCAAAAAAAAAGGAGGGTTCCCCAAAGGCTTTGGGAGGACAACGGGTTGGCCTCTAAAGTGGAGGTCATAAAATGGCAGTTATATAACCTCCATCAATAGGATCAGGTCCATTATCCTATTATTCCTCCTCGGGGACCTAGGGCGGGAGTGAGAGGACATGTCTATTAGTAACCCCAGTTTATGGTTGGGCACATGGAGGCACTGGGAGGTTAAAACCCCCGGGCCATCCTAGGAGTTGGTGATGAGCCTGTGATTGGCAGTCACGGCCACCCATGCACTCCCAGTGTGGATTTCATCCTCTGAACTCCTCTGTCTTCAAGGACTCCTCAGTTCATTCTCTTGCTCTCTCTTTCTAGTAGAATCCAAAAAGTCCTCTCTCCAGATTAAGTCATCCTGGCTTCAAATATCTAAAGCAGCTATTTTTTTTTCCTTCAGCATTTGAAATGTTTTTAAGGGTTTATTTCAAACACCCTTTTCTTTGAACTGATTGTTCAGAACTTTCATTCCACTTTGTCAGTGTGTTTTGTAGTCGGCTCTGATTTCTAAAAGGTTTTTATTTCTTCTCTATTAGTGGCCACCACCTGCTTACTGTTTGGATGGGTTTTGCTTTATTTTCTTTGCTTTCATCTATTGAAATGGATGAGAGGAACCTTAGGTAATGAACCTTGTTTCCAGTTTTTCCCCCTTAACCTCCCCTATTTTTAACTCCTCCTGCCACAGCTAAGGATAAGGAAAAGGATGGAAAGTTCCCAGAGTGTTGAGAAGTCTCTGGGATTGTACTGCCTTTCTCCCCAGATATGGGGAAGGCGTGGCAGGGAGCGGAGGGCAGAGTGTGCCTTGAATGTTTTTGCTGTGCTGTGGCTGGCTTTCTGGCTTCCTGGCCATTCTGTTCACTGTAGCAGGACCCACTATGGCCTTCTAAACGGCCTCCCGGGCTGGAATGAAAAGCATCTTTCTCTAGTCTTAGGGGGACCTATAAGTTCCATCGGGGGATGCTAGCATCAGTAGCCATGGACACTAACTTGTCTCATTTGGGGCTAATCTGCACACACTGGCCCTTATGTGAGCAGCCTTACCTATAAACATATAAATATTTTACTGGCTCATCCTGTGCTTGGGGTATAAAGTTTAATGAACTAAACATCCACCATGAGTCATCCAGCAGAATGGTATTTGCTTCTAGTGAGAGGGTACGTGGTCACTGCAAAGACGGGTGAAGGACTTGGTCTGTTCAATGCTTCCTTGTGCCATGTCTTTCCAAATCTTTAAGAATAATGTCCTAAATCCAAAAGTCCCACCAGCCAAGTTGACACCTCACACTCCTGCCTTCTCCTCTCCCCCTAGCAAATTTTAGATGTCAACTTTCTCACCTACCTACTGTTTAAAATAAGGCATACTCTCCCCCATAATTGTCCAGCCCAGAAATAATAACCATGGATTCTTTCAGCCCGGGGAGGGTGAAAAAGGTCTTGAACCCTGTTCTCGTGATGACCCCACAACCAATACATCGAGTACGCCATAAGCAACATTCGAGCGCCTTGAGAAGATGGCACTGAAGTGGGTATATACCAGAGGCCCTCTGACATCTCTGAATATCCTTTGTAAATAATATCTATCACCCAGCTTAGAGCCGTGAGAGCCACTCAGTGCAAGTGTATACAAGTGGAAAAACGAAGGAAGGGGAACAGCAGAGGAAAGGGAGTGGAGGTTGGTGCTGGGAGGCAGGAGGTGGCCTTGGGAGGCGACACAGCAGTGCCCAGGTTCAATCTGGCTTTTCATCATCTGCTACCCCGGCCCCTGCTCCCGCAGCCACAGACAAAAGGCAAGTCTCGGAAGCCAGACATCTCGCCTGCTCCTTACTGGGAACAGCGATGTCCTATACATTCTGACCCCGCTGAAATCTAAGGGGATTGGCAGAGCGCTGCCGTCCCAGCCTGCAAAATGACATGGCGTGTGAGGATCTGAGATGATACCTCCTGCCTTTTGTCTCTCCTCTTTTGCAGCGCTGACCCCGGCCTCACCCACTCCCCACTAGAGGGGCTGGCCCCTCCCCCACGCATCCAGGCTTTTCCGAGGCGTCTTGCATCTGGGCAGAGGTCTAGAGCTGCCTCCCAGGCCGTGTAGGGTTTTAGTCCAACACTAATTAGTAATGCAATCCCGCCAAGAGTGAAGCTGCCTGCCACCTCCCCTCACTCATAGTGATTTATGTTCAATTTGTACAAATGGAGAAAATGAGATTTCAAATTTCAATGCCATTTCTGCAATGAGGTGATTAAAAGAGAGAGAGGTATCGCCTTCCACTGTATAGAATATTGATCCCAGTGCTATTTTCCTTTGCAATAACCATTAGCTCAGTATTATTTGCAAACCTCTAATGTGAACCTGGAGATGTAATTTACATTCGTGCCTCACTTATTTGCTTTAACAAAACAACACAAAAGCTTTGGGTCTTTCAATCTATCCATATTGTCAATAAAATTAGCAGCTTGAAGGGAAAAAATTATACTCAAAACCATAACTTCCCATTAACTACCGCAAGACACAACACATTGCTGCGAAGAAGAGAGAGCTTTGCGGTTAAGTCCCTTCTTCTTTTCTTCTCTTCAACCCCCTCCCCCCCATTCCATGGGGTTAAAGTTCAGTGAGTAAACCTGACAGGGAAGCATCCCCTCCTTCGGAGGTGGATCAGCTTAGGGTCTGGGGGCTGGCAGTGCACATCTGAGGCACGATCCGTACGAGCATGTCCCTGGAGGAAGAGGACGCATGGGTCCCAGTGCCAAGTGCCAGCACACGCCTGGCCCAGAGGTCTATCTGGGCTGCCAGGACAAATGCATACACATAGACACGTGCAGAGCCCGGCACGCACCCCCGAGAGGCTTTCCCAAGAGAGGGAGAAGGGGGGAGCCTGGGTGGGGACTGGAGGGGGTGGAAGAAAAGACAGAGGAGGAGGTAATCAAGAAATAAAAGCGTGGGGCTGTGCCCCCGCAATTCAAGTGGCAGTTTGTCAGCCTCGACTCTTAACAAATAGGCCACGCAGCTCCGGGTTCTCATTTCTTGTCTCTGCAAATCCATCAGCTGCCTACCACTGCCTACCAGACCCTGGAAGACGAGAACAAGAAAAAAGGAGGAGGGGGGAAGCTAATGACCCATAATTGCCATGATAGTGGGAGAGGGGCCAGGCAGCTGTTTTACATTCCTGGTATGTATAGTATGCAAATATCGACAAAGACTCGACACAGTTTCGCTATTGTGGATCCGGAGGGTAACCAAATTAGCCTTTGGCAGCCATGGTAATTGGGAAGTGCTGTTCCCATTAGGAGTCCTGCAAATTATGAAGAAAAATGGACCGAGGGCTTTGTCACAAATAATAATACCAAGAAGAAAAGAGCAGGCGGCTGTCTTTTCTTTTCTACCCCCCAACTCCGCACCCTCTGCCTTTATTTTTTTTTTAATTTCTGCATTGTGTTGTTAATACCTCTCCATTTAGTAATAAGAAAACAGTCTGCAATCCCCCACTAGACAGTTCAGGGACTTGATTGCAAGAATGTCAAGTTAGCAGGGGGAGTCCTGGTAAGGAAATTCCCACTTCTGTTGCCAGAGCCCAGGGTTTACAGGTGAAGGCACAGCCATGTTGGAACAAATTGTTGCACCAAGCCTTGGGTGATGAGAGAATCTTCTTTGGAACTGATGCCACTAAAAAAAACGCTCTTCCCAAGGAGTGGCCTCCTCTTCTTCTATGGATCAGGAGTACATCTCCTGGGATATCGTTGGGCTTTGTCTTCCATCTCACTTCCAAAGAATCAAAGGTTCTGGCTGGCTCTCATCTCCTAACAATTCAAGAAGCGCTTCAAAACCTCCAGTCATGATGCATTAAGCCCCAAACTCATGCCTAAAGCATTTGGAGACTTTCGCCCTTGGCATTCCCGTGGGATGGCCTAATTCCATGTCCCTGGAAGCTGGGCCTGATGACCAGATGGGCCTTGGAGTATCAGGTGACGCTGGGATGAGCTCAGCCCTTTGTTTGGCTTGGATGAGTGAAGAGGAATGGTTAGGTCAGGGCCAAGTGTGCCCCAGATGAGAGGCAGTGTGTCACAGGGGTGGCGTTGAACTGTGACAAGTACTTCCCAAAGTGTGCTCTCCTCTAAAGTGATCAACTTCCAGGTTCCCTTGTTTTAGCATCTGTTTGTTCTGCTGGAGGAACACCTTCGATGTAAAAGGACTCTCTGGAAACACAATGCCTTTCATTTATGTTTCTCCAGTTACATAGGAACATCTCATGTATCGCTTTGCATTTTATTTTTATGTTATATTTCACACAGATGTACAATGTTAAAACACAGAAAGGAATAAAAACTTTCTACTTGGATAACTGGAAGGATATAGTCACATACACGCCTTTAGAACCAGACAGCATTTCCCATAAGGAGAGAAGATGGGATTTTCATAAGGTTTGAAGTATCCTCAGAGACACAGCTACAAAAGGATTCTGCCAATTTTGTCTTCCAAAGGGTAAAGAAAGAACTAATGGCCAGTTTCATGTATTTGGAAAATTAACAAAAAATACGATGAGGACTGAAGATAGATCAGGTCATGCTGAAGTCAAATAGAGGGGGGAGAAATGAGTAAGAGAAAAGAACAAATTGCATGTACAATGTCACTGCAGACAGGATCAACGGGTGGTTTCAGGAACGGGGTGAGTGGGGAAGTTGCCAGCCAGGATACTGGTTCCTTTTCCTTCTGTAATGTCCAAACCTCATTTCAGTTTAAAAGGGAATAACTGGTCCCCATTTCTTGCTAGTCTTAACTGTTAGGTTAATCCACTGTTAAATACAATCTAGGCTTCTTTGAAGAGAAACTTGAGAATGGGGTGGGGAATCAACCCTCTAACATTTACAAAGGTCTTTTTTTTTGAGTTGGAGTCTGACTCTTGTCTGTTAGCCTGGAGTGCAGTGGTAAGCTCACGGCTACCGCAGCTTCTACCTGCTGGGCTCAGACGATCCTTCCACCTCAGTCTTCCAAGTAATCGGAACTACAGATGCACACCACCATGTCTGGCTAGTTTTATGATTTATTGTGGAGACGAGGTCTCACCAAGTTGCCCAGGCGGGTCTTGAACCCCCAGGCTCAGGCAATCCTCTCACCTTGGCCTACCAAAGTGTTGGGATTACAGGCTGAGCCACCATGTCTGGCCACAAAGTTCTTTTTTAAGAACAAAATATCATTTGATGAAAATACCTTTCCATTTTGTGATTGTGCTTAGGTTTCGGTTTGAGGTCTGCCCTTTAACATTCTGACAAAGCCTGTAGTGTCCAGGCTCTTACCTCATTTTTCTCTTTCCTTCTCAGAACAGCCACCATACTAAACATCTTTTGATATCATGAACCCAGCATGTTTTCTCTCATCTCTTACTTTCACTCAAATTACTTCTTCTGCCTACTGGATGTCCCTGGGCGCTGCCCCATCATGCCACACAGGGACCTAAGTGTATACACACACACACACACACAACACACACACACACACACACACACACACACACACACACACAGGCACACACACATGGGTACATGCTTCAGTCTCTTCCTCAGGCCTCTGTTTGGATACTCCTTCTTCCAGGCAGCCTCTCAGTCTTCTCTGACCTCCCAAGTCTGGAGGAAGTCCCCTCCTATGTGCTCTCAAAGCGTCCAGTGCCAGAACTCACTCCAAATTTCTCTGTCTGATCCCTTTTCCAAGGTTATGCACAACATGAGAGCAGGGACTACGGTTTCTGTCATAGACCTTTGTGTCCCCAGTTCCTAGCTCAGTGCCTGGCACATTGTAGTTGAGCCATAAATATGTGTTGAGTGAATGCCATCTTTATCCCAAAGCTTAACTGAGAGGCTAAGATGTCACCTGATAACACTTCTGCAACACTCTGCTTTTGCATTGGGGAATTCTGCTTTTGAGAAATGGCTGTCAATTTCAGAATTCTAGCAAGTCTCCCACATAAAGATAAGCCAACGTGTATTCTACAAACCAAATGAACTGGATGGTGCTTATTTACGTCTGGATTTTTGTGATGTAGTCATCACTCTAGCCCAGAACCTTCCTTGTTCCCTGCTATATCTAGAGTCTCCCTTCTCTCTCTTTTTTTTTCCTTCAGAAATGGAATTTGTTTTTATCTGCAAATGTTTCTAAGAATACATCCTTCCATGTTCTGTGTTCTGCTCTGCCCATAACCCAGAACAAGACCAATCTTGCAAGGAATTCGCAGGTAACACTGAGGCAAATTCCTCCCAAAATAAGCCCAGTGCAATTTAGGTTAGTGAACATTTATACCTTAGGTATGCATGTGTTAGGACATAATAGCTACTTGGGAAAATAAGGCTTATAAATGAACAGAAATCACAGAAATGAAATGATGGGACATGGTACTAGAGATTGGAGTTTGGTAGAATAATAGTGTTCCTGGTGTTGAAATATCTTGCAATTTAGAAATGGCAAGAAAGGTTTGACCCAGAAGAAATGGCAAGAGACTGTGAATAGAGACAGTGGCTAGAGTAGGGGATTCCTGAGTGGACGTTCATGAAAAGATAAGTTTGGATGGAGACCACATTGATGAGAGCCTTCAGTACAAACTGAAGAGCTTAGTTAATGGTGGGCAGCCTGGGTATGGTGCTGTAGGGCACCATCACTTGAATGTCTTGGAAACCATCCAGGAGGACTCTTATCAAAGTCTATTACAGCGATGACCCAACGAGTCACATTTCTCTGTATCCATGTGATGTGTATCCCACTTTTACACTAACTCTGGGCTTGGCTTTGTGACTTGCTTTGACCAATGAGGTTCTACCAAATGTGATGCAAACAGAAGTTTGAAAAGTGCTCATTCACTGGAGTTTGTCTTCTCTTGCTGCCTGTGGGGACTCCTTCCAGCACCATGTGACAAAAGCCTAGGCTAGCCTCCTTGAAGATGAGAACCCACATGGAAAAGAGGTCCAGCTGTCCTCACTGACCCACCTGAGGTCCCAGACATATAAGTGAGCAGAGCCAACATGATGTGGAGCAGAAATGCACTGCACTGTCCCATCCGAGTCCACCCCCAATGGTTTGCCTGCAGGTTAGGGCAACTATAGGATTTTTGTTTTAAGCTTCTAAGTTGGGGAGTGATTTATGACTTAGTGATAAATAACTGATACAAGATCCTCAAGAGAGAAGCCTAGGAGAGCTTCAAGGAACAAGGTTGATCTTTCAGGAACTACTATGAGTACTTGTAAGAAAGCTAAGGAATGGGGCCATGCTTTAGGGCTGTTTGGTCAGAGTTGTCACAATATCATAGCAGGTGGAAGGCAGCAGCCATGCGGGTGGCAAAGGAAGGAGGAACAGCCTATGATGGGGGGGATGGCAGGAGCAACGTGGGCCTTCAAGCAGTGGGGCTGGGGTAAGGGAAGGCCAGAGGGATGGAAGGGAATAGAAGAGCCCATATTAGCAGGGATCTCATAGCCAAATAGTGGGCCACAGCAGGATCAACCCCTGCTGGAGGAACCAGAGTAGGCATGATACTAACATAAATGAATACAGCAGGCAAATTGCAATGGCTGCTTCCTAGGATCATGTCCATTGTGGGTGGGGATGGTATTTTGATTCTACTGGGAAAAGGTTTGCCTCAAATTTTCCCCATTCTAGGCAGTTGGCTGTGATTTAGGGAAGCATGGGATGACCAGAAAATAAAGCTATATGACATATAAAACCCAGCATATAAAACCCAGAGAAAGTTGCCCATCCACCTAGATGTTATGTTTGTTTTTATTTTTGTCACTTTGTCCCTATTGAAGTTGATGTCCAATACATGCCCAGCTGTGAGGATGCCAAGAACATTCGTTATATAATCAAATGCCAGCGTAACCACCCACTAGTTACTGACCCTGGGTTACTTAATTTAGCCTTAATTTTCTCATCTGTAAATTGGAGCTAATAATAGTTCCTATCTCATATGGCTGTGGTGAAAATGAAATAAAATCAAACAAAGTATTTAGCGGCATATCCAATATATAGCAATCTCTTAATGCTACTATTATTATTATGTAGAAATTCACATTTCCTCAAGTTTCTGAGCAATTCATTTGGAGTATTGGAAAAATTTCAACTTTTGAATATCATCAGTATTTCCTCTGATGACTAAAACTAATTAGGGGAAATGGCCTGTTGATCCCAGCATTTGAATCTGGGAGGGAGAGAAGACAGTTCTATACTTTTCTTTTTCTTTTCTTTCTTTCTTTTTTTTTTTTTTTTGAGTTGCAGTTTCACTCTGTCATTCAGGCTGGAGCATAATGGTACGATAATGGCTGCCGCAGCCTTGACCTGCAAGCTCTGGCAATCCTTCAGTCTCAGCCTTCCAAGTAGCTGGCACTATAGGTTCATGCCACCACGCCTGGCTACTTTTTTTTTTTTCATTTGTTGTAGAGGCAAGGTCTCACCGTGTTGCCCAGGCTGGTCTTGAACTCGTGGGCTCAGGCAATTCTCTTTCCTCAGTCTCCCAAAGAGTTGGGATTACAAGCACAAGCCACCATGCCCAGCCAGTTCTGTACTTTTCTTATGTTTGGGACTCTAATGTATTCCTAAAGAAAATCTATATGCACATTCAACTATATCTGATCTTGATTTCTACCCAATCTGGCTAGCAAGTTCTCATTAATATATGATTTAAGAACTGAAAGTTCATTAAAAAGATCATTTTATGACAAAGTGAGATGAGCAACGTAGAAATGATTCCATAGCTTCTCTAGATCATTCCATTTAGGGCGTTTTTCCAACTGAGTCTAGCATAATTCATAGAAGCACTGAGATTTGCCTTTTGAAGGTCTGGAATAATTCAGCAATTAACATCATAAACTCTTGTTACCTGATGCATTCAATCCAAATTGCAACAAATACCAGAGCTAGCAATTTTTTTCTACAACTTTATTACTTTATTTTATTTTTTGAGTCAGAGTCTCACTCTGTTGCCCAGGCTGGAGTGCAGTGCCATAACCATCTGGGTTCAGCCTCAACCTGTTGGGTTCAGGCGATCCTTCTGTCTCAGCCTTCCAAGTAGCTGGAACCACAGACACACACCACCACGCCGGCAAATTTTTTGATTTACTGTAGAGATAAGGTCTCGCCAAGTTGCCTGGGCTTGTCTTGAACCCCTGGGCTCAGGCAATCCTCTTGCCTCTGCCTCCCAAAGTGCTGAGATTACAGACATGAGCCCCTGTGCCCAGCCCTTTCTTTAAAAGCAGCAGTATCTTAGAAATATTTCTTTCTTCTAAATTCAGCCCTTTCTTACTTTAAAAGCAGCAGTGTCTTAGATCTTTCTTCTAAATTCAGTCCTGAAAAAAATTTACAAATAATTTCTTGTTTCAAAAGAATCTCGTTTTGCTTTTTTTAAAAGTAGAATTAAGGGGGGGGGAACAGTAACATCACTTTATAAGAATGACCAAAGTTCTGACTCAGAATGCTTAAAACAATTTTTCAGACTTTTTTTTTCTTCCAACGGAATAAAACAAAGTTCATAGTGATGGCAACGGTACTAGCATTCTTTCAAGAGTTGGGATTAGTCACTGAAATCTTGTGTTCTACAATGTCAAAATTTGCCTCAACTGCACTTCAATAAAATCACAAAATGCTAATGATGTCTCCCTGCATTTTATATATATATATATAAATATATAAAAATATATATAAAATATATAATAAAATATATAAAAAATATATAAAACTGTATTATTAAGTGATTTTGAACGTGCTTCAAAAGATTTCAAACCACAGGCATATGACCAATGCCCAAGCATTCAGAAATATGTGCCATTCTCAACACTTTGCATTAGAGTATGTTTCTACGGTGTGCAGGATATATATATATATATATATATATATATATATATATATATATATATATATATATATATAAAGCATCTATCAGGTGGAAAAACACGAGAGGCATCATTTATATAATTGTTACAAATTTCTGTTGTGCAACCAGTTTCCACAAAATTCTATCACAGTTATTCAAACACTTGTGGAAGAGTATCTTAAATCCTTTGCACTTCACACCTGAAAGTTAACTTAATGGAAATACTATCAGTAGACACACTGACAATTTTATCAAGAATTTCACGGCAGCTTAGAATGGAGGAATAACATCAGTTGTTTCATCTCCTGAGATATCCAGTTCAAGAATCATCATATTCACTCCGGTACTTCCACTAACATATTTCTGAAGACGGGAAGCTTTTCATATTTTATACAACATGGATTTGTGAAGTTTTGCCCAATTCCCATTGTAAAACTTTTAATGACATTAAAAGATTCCCTCATTGTTCACCCTAGTGAACATTTTATTTTGGCTTGAGCAATGTGAAAATTAATTTCAGAGTGAAAATTAATTTCAGACATGATACATCGGAAATCAAAATTGAATTGGTGTTACATAATTCCATCTTTCATTGACACAATTCCACTTAACAAATCCCCTTATGTTAAACAACAAGCACCTCTCCATTGAAACTAGGAAGCTGCAGAGGTGACTGCTAACTACATTTTGTCCTATGAATATATATGATGATGTCAGATTTCTTACTGTGACTAATATTTATCTCATGACTCTGTTGGGTGCAGTTTTTATATGTGGTTGTCATGTTTCTATAAAGTGGATATAAGTTTGACAAAATCTTATTAACATATTCTTGCTCATCCTGCTTTTTATACTAATGGGATTTCTATTAGTCAGGATAGAGCTAAGCTCTGCTGTGGGAACAAATAAAATCCTAAACCTCAATGGCTTGATACTTGATGTTCATGCAAAAGTTGATATGACCCAGGCAATCCTCCTTCTCTTGAAGCTAAGCCATCTGGAATAGGACCACGGATGTTATTGTGTCAGGGGGAAAGACATGGAATAGGCACCTGGCTTTTCTCTGTTTCAGCCCAGAAATGATACATGTCACTTCCTCTCTCTCAATCTATGAACTAGAATTAGTCATGTGGCTCCAACTCAACTACAAAGGTGCCACAGAAATATAAGAGTACATGGATAGCTGGTGAGCACCAACTATCTGACACAGACACTGAAATAAAACTGTATTATTAAGTGATTTTGAACATGCTTCAAAAGATTTCAAACCACAGGCATATGACCAATGCCCAAGCATTCAGAAATATGTGCCATTCTCAACACTTTGCATTAGAGTATGTTTCTACGGTGTGCAGGATGACAAGAGTAGCACTGAGTCTCACTGACCGGAAAAGTAGTACCTAATAATATGTATCATGTGTGTATTTATCGATGTCTGATAAGTGTGGCTTATAAATATGTATGCCTAGATAGTGATATGGACTAACATGGCACTTGTTTGGTCTAACTTGCTGGTTTTCACCTGGGACCAAAATTGCATTAGTATATAGAGACAATTTTGATTGTCATTGAAGGAGGTGGGGGTGAAGGGGTGTGAGATGGGATGCTCCTGGCACATGGTAGGTAATGCCATCTATCCAACTACCTACCTATCCGTCATGTTTGTCTGGACGCCCAACCATCTCCTTACGTGAAGCCTGCTCAGAATGAAATTCATTGCCATTTCCTGCTTCCGACTTGAAACTTCTTCCTACATTCTCCAATGCCACGGACCTTCTACCCAGGCTTGAAACCTTAACTGAGCCACCCCGACTCAACTCCCTTCACAGTTCTGTATGTCACCCAGGGATGCTGCTAAAAACCTTACAATGCACAAGACAGCTCCCCATAACCATGAATTACCTGGCTCAAATTGTCAACGTTGCTGAGGCTGAGAAACTCTGGCCTACAGGATGGCCCAGGAAATGCTAACTGCCCATAGGCCCACTGAGTGCTTTTGAACAAAGCAGCCAGAAGCAATGGCTTGCTTTCAGCCATGTGCTCCTGCTTCCTTGGCCTCTTTGCTGATGGTTCCCAAATCTCCACACCTAACTTGAGTCTCTTTCCAACGCCATATATCCAGCTACCTTCCTATGAGTTATGTTTATCTAGATATGCAACCATCTCCTTACATGAAGCCTGCTCAAAGTGAAACTCATTGCCAGCTCCTGCCTCCAACTCAAACCTTCTTCCCACGTTCTCCAATGCCACGAACCTTCCATCCGAGCTGGAAACCATGACTCCAGAATCTGACATCCCCTCCACATCTCTTGTTCCCTCTTGGTAGAGGGGTGTAAACTGTAATTCACATGGAATAATTAGCTGTGTGTTTATTGCTATTTCCCTAGTAGGTTTCCCTAACACCAGTCCCTCTCCACCCCAACCCAACTGCCACATGGCCACAGGCAAACTACACGGTAGAGTAGAACAAGAGGAGGTTCTGGAGACATATATATGAAGACTGCTCAAAATGAAATCCATTGCCATCTCCTGCCGCTGACTCGAGCCTTCTTCTTACCTTCTCCATTGCCACGGACCTTTATATACACATATAAATTTATATACATATATATATATATATATATATATATATATATATATATATATTTAAAAACCAGCACTTTCTCTACAACATGTGGGATGTACCTTTACCTCTCAAAACCACAAATGTAAAACAAGACTAAAAGTCTCTCCCTTATAAAATGATTGTAAAGGTTAAATCATATCTCTAGAAATCCTTCAGCATGATTCCTGGTCCATGTATGTATTCAGTATGTTTTATCATTATTCACCATTGTTATTATTATATCATTTTAAAGTCACCCTTCACATTAAACAACTTGGTATTTAAGGATTAACCTTTGCTGTCAAATGCCTTAACCTGCTCCTAGACAATTGTTGTAAGACCCTAAATTCTATTTGGCCACCAACCATGCTTACCTATATTATTTCTCATTGTAACCACTGTGTCTTGACTACATAGTAGGTGCTCAGTAAATACATGTTAATTGAGTGAATAATAAAATAAAGTGTTAAATATATAGCATATATCATACTAAAAGAAATGGGAATATTTTTGCGTATGTTTAAGATAAAATGATTCTTTAAATCTTAAGGGCTTCCATTCTAATAAAATCCTTTCTGAAGTCCACCCATATTTACCTTTTTCCCCACAACTAAACCCTTCTCTCTGTTCTTTTAGTCTTCTTGAGTCATCTATTATTTTCCAGCTGGTCTGAGTCTGCTTCTAATAGGTTGTACATCCCTTTTCTGCCAGGAACCTATCTAGTTGTTCTTTGTCAATATTGCACCCTCTCCAATGTACACACGTATATATGCATACAGATTCATGCAAATCAGTTAAACTGACAGAGTTTTCTCTCATTATTTTTTTTTCCTCGAAGCTTCCACAACTACATACCTAACCAATCACTCCACTTGCACATCTAGCCCTGTAAGTTCTATCATATAGCAGACTGAAAGAAAGTTTCTTGTGACAGAAAAACAGCATTCCCGCCCCCAAGCACTGACTGGAAGAAAACAAAAACTTGTAATCCAAAAAATTAAACTCAGTAATAGCTGGAATGGGTCAGAAATGAGCAGCTGCTTCTTCATGGGCCGGGCTGGGCTGTCCCACTGTGCCTGGGAAGAACAGGCTTGCGTGGTTTTGGTCCCTATCCAAACAGCAGACCAGTTCTGAACTCCCAGCGTTGACTTGTTCATTCCTCCCAGAGCCTTTCCCAAGTTCTATTTCTTTATTTCTTGCCATTGAGAAGACAATGAACTCAGAAGCTATTGTTCCTGAGTGTCCAGCAGCCATGTGGGCACACACACAGCTGACCCTCGGCCATCCGAGACTTTTCTGACCTGAGCTCCTCATCTCCCATGTCATCTGACACTCAGTCCCCAGACCTCAGAGCTGCTGGAATGGAGGAGAAAATGCCAAACGAATGAAAGTTGTATCAAGTATACCTTGGACTGAAGTACCCAGGTGGTTTTTGAAACTGCCTTGCTTCCTGCCCAGAATGCCTTCTTTCTTTCCACCTTGGGCTATTCTTCTCCTTGAAACCTTCAGACTCGCCTTGCCTAGGTCTGTACGGCTTCCTCCCAGGGATCCCTTAGGGCCTCTTGAAGCTGCCAGCCAAAGAGTCACTTCCCGGTAGGTGCAGTTGGCACGCTTGCAAGTGTACTTAAACTTTGTGTCTGATCAAGTTATGTGTATTGGATCTGAAACCAGTTAGTCAATTCGTTCAGGTCCCTAAGTGGCGATTTGTGGTAATGTCTACATCAATACGAACGGAGCGGTTTGCTAGCTGGTTTACGTAAAGCAAATGGCCAGGAAAGCGAGGCGGCCTCCAGCGATCTTCTCTGCTAATGAAGATATGGCTGGGAAAAAAAAAGGAACGCAAATAGAAACAAAAGCGGGCAGTCATTTGTGGGTAAACACTCAGGCGAGGTCTGCTTTCCAAGTTGCATCCATTTTCATCTTCCACACGCCCCTCATTTCTTCCTCCCCAATGGTCTTTTTTTGTTGTTAATAATACATATACACAATCATTATTATTATTTTTTTTCTGTGTATATTAAATCCCTCAATCCAGGGATAAATTATGTTTTTAAGTGAGAACTTGGAGTATTGATATAACTCTACTTGGAGACTCACAGGAATGACAGAAACCAGAAAAAAAAATGCATGGTGTTGAGTTCCACCTCTCATGGTTTCTCTTTTGTGTAAACAGTTTTTGTGTCTGCCTGGGCAGGGGAAAAAACAGTCAGTCTAAGAGGGAATTTATTTAGTGTGGGTCTGCATATTGGCTGTATCTCTTTACTACTGCAGTGTACATTGTTTCTAATAATTGTGATGGATTGATACTTATGACTGGCTGGCAGAATTCCTTTAGCATGCTAAAATATTACCTTTTATTTCTTGGCCTAATGCATAATCTGATGTTTCAGTCAGTTTTCAAATGTAATAAACAAACTTGAAAAGCGAATACCCCGAAAGAAAAGGAAAATGCTCTGTATCTAAAGTGGGTTCCCTTTTCAATCACTGCCCTCTGCCAGCCAAGTGAACCACTTAGCGGGCTTGTTCTTTAGCTCTGATACAGCCGAGCCTTCTAGGCGTTGGATACAAAGGGAGGAAATTGGTCCACGTAAAATACACTAAAATCTGTCTGACAAAAATGCTTCAGCTCAAATGGAATGGCTGAAATCCACCTTGTTCTGGTCCACTAAGCTAGCCAGGAAATAGCAAAATTCCTGGCTCAACCCCGGTAGTGTTTCCTTGGGTCACGCATCTGTCTTCACCTGCTGTTTGGAAATTTGGCCCTGGAAAATGGCAGTTTTGCCCTTACAATCCTACCTCCATGCACTGGTGCCTAAGATCACTTTGGAAGTTCTGCCCCTGAAAAGATGTTAGGGCTCAGAAGCTTACCACCATCGACTGTGACCCAGAAACAAATCCTTGGACCTTGACCAGAGGCCCATTTGACATGGCAAAGACAGACCCGCCTGGCTCAGTGGCCAAGAGGCTAAATGCAGACCCAACACTTGGTTTCCTTTCCCACACCGATCCGCATTTCTGAAGTAAGCAGCTTTAAGCTGCAGGTCACATGTGTTTTTATTTCATTTTGTTTCCTTGCATTTTAATTTCCATTCTTGGCTATTGTTGGTTACATCACTTTTCATCATGCTCGTGCTGCAGAAACGTAGAGCACGATTTATGGAGCCTTAACATAAATATGATGCTCGACAGAAAGAGAGCGACATATTAGTTTAGAATTTGCAGACTCTCACACACGGAGCGCACATCACTGATTTATGAAGCTGAGATAGCCCGTAAATCCTAAAGTAAGGCGCTGCATCCATAACTCCCAAAGAGCGAGAGACAGAGTCCTTTAGCGCAGCCTCCAGTTGGAGGCCTCTAAGCCCTGAAAACAAAGACACACCACAGGCTCAGCCTTGTGCTTTTCTTAGAAATACATCTTAACAAATTAGCACTATGTTGTCCAGCTGCTGGAGCCCATCCTACAATGTGAACTATGGCAGAAACAAAAAACTGAATACTGCCTGGTCTCACTCACAAGTGGGCCCCGATCACTGGTCACATGAGCACAAAGGTGGAAACACCAGACGCTGGACACTGCTAGAGAAGGGAGGGAGGGGGGAGAGATAAGGGGCACACCACCACACATGGGGTACCAGGTCCACTAGCAGGAGGACAGAGGGTTCTGTAGAAGTCCAAACCCCACCTGTTCGCAATTTACTTAGGTAGTACATCCACAACTCTACAATAAAATGAAATATTAATTTTTAAAGATTAACCCTACACCAAAGTGGCAGGAAGGTTGCTTTTTCACTGATAAATGAGGGATGAATGGGAAAGGGTACCCCACTGAACTCTTTTGCTCCCAGATCCAACCTCTTCCATTCTCCATCTTGCTCTGTATTCCAGGGACCTGCTCTGGGCAAGTTACATTTCCCAAGAGCTCCCTTGCCAAGCAGCCTCCTACCAATAGGAGGCACTGGTCGGAGTCTCGAGGGTGAGGGTAAGGGAAAAGTCAGGTATCTCTCCCCCTTCCCCTCTCCCATTCCCTCTGCTTTGGGTGGCCCTACTGGAAGTTGCTGCTTCTTCTCTGTGACTCCAGCAGCCACCAGATGGGCCTTCTTGTGATTCTAGCTCCCAAGTAACCCTGGTCTCTGGGATCTGTCCCACCACCTCCTCGTGTTGTTCCTCCAGGCTGGGAGTAGCTAAGGTTACTAGTCTCTGGGTTGCCTTCCCAGGCCCTTCTTGTGCCTTTGACTCTAAGACCCCATTAACTTCCTTGTATAAAGTACACAAGCTCTCTCTTCATGGCCAGAAACAGACTAATTCAGTGGGGAAAGCCTGGAGGCTACACCGCCATCTCCAACCAGGAGCAAACTGTCAACCTGCTTTCAGCTCTACCCAGTCCTCAGCCACTCGAAAATGGCCTGACAAAGTCATTGCAATCACATTTATAACACAGTACCTGTAATTTTTCTTGCCCCTGGAGGAAGAAAGACCCAGTATGGGTCTCAAGAAATGCTACTTGGGACTTCCTGCATAATGAACATTTGTATACCTAACCCTGAATTGTACCCCACATCTTTAAAATAAAATTTTTTTAAAAAAAGAAACTTTCTGGGAATTCCAGCAATAGCATAGAAAGGAGTGCGATGAAAGACTGAAGCAACCCAAAAGATACGTTTAGAAAAAGGGAAGGACCTTCAATAGCACTGGGGAAAGAAGGAAGGATTATGAGGATTACAAGGTGATGCTAAGTAAAATGTATAACTTCTTTAGAAAACAGCAACAAAAGCTGAATAGATCCAAAGCTTCAATTCCTTATCCTAATTTAACTTCAAAATCCCAGCCCAATGACTCACCCAATCCCAACACAACCACCCTGCTAAGTTATAAATAATGTGACATCTTGGTTATATAGCATTTTGCAACCACTTCTCTGTAAACTATAAATGACTATGCAGTTACCCATCTGTACAATATTAACAGTGACATTGCGTATACTTGTTGGCACTTCATACAAATATTGAGTTGTGAGTTTCTTCCTTGTGTACACTGTCTCTAACTGGTCTTATCACCTTTTAAAAGCATAACAGAAATGGTGACTCCTGCACCAGCCCTCAACAAGTTTTGAAGACCATAAATGAAAGGTAGAAACTAAAAATAAGCAAAGTAATCATCTTCAAATGAAGTCATATGGATAGAGGTTGGAACAGTGTTGGTCTTTGTTAGGGAAATATTGACTTGGGGGGGGATGAGGCAGGTTTCTGGAATGTTGGACATTGTCAACATCTTGATATAGGTCTGGTTATGTGAGTACGTACATAGATATATACATAAAGATTAATCTGTAAGCTATAAACCGAAGACCTGTGTTCTTTGCTGTGTGTTAGCACACATCAATTAGAAATGTAAAAATAATCATTTTCCAAAAGACCCAGGATCTCGAAGAGTTGAAGAAGGGATTCCTTTACGGAAGAATGGTAGCTGCATCATCTTTTTAAAGAATGAGCATCTCTACAGAATTTGGCAATCATTGTGGGCACACACATTAATTCACGAAGTAATTATTTGTCAGCAGGGGGCCCAGTACACCAGCCCATGTTTCTCAGGTCACAGAGATGTTTGGAAATGTCTGGAGTAGATCTAGGGGACAGCACTAAAGGTCTGGGTATGGAGACTCTGTGAGGGATATCCTCATTCATGAAGATTATTGAAAGGTGTGCTAGAGACAGCACTTCCTGCAGTGGAATAGGAAGCAGGATGAGTAGAGGAAGAAGTTGAATTGTGAAGCAGACAAACCCAAGGCCTAATCTGAGGGGAGCTCTAGAGCTGGGGTGCAGGCTGCCCCTGGGGAAGAGGGCTTAACGTGGGAAAACTACTAGACAGAGGACCCTGTAGAGAGCAGTCAGTCTCTGACATTTCCAATAGCTGGGGGAATGAGTGCTTCCGTTCTGATGTGGGAGATGGACCTGGATGGTGCTGGAAGACTCCACAACAAGGTAGAGGCAAGGAGTAAGGAGCAGGTACCATTCTCACTCCATCCGTAGTCCACCCCCTACCAAATACGTGTGCTATATGTTTATGAGACCAGAAGCGGGATTGGAGTCATGGGCAAAATTACAGAACAAGTTTATCCATATAAGGAACTCACTTGGCATTCCAGGTAGAAAGGGCATTGAGCCTGCAAATGCCACACAGCTAAAAAGAATTGGATGGACTGCAGGAGGGGATTAAGGCACCTTCTCAGTCCCCTGTGTCCTCCTCGGTTGGGTCGCAGCCAACCAAGACCACAAGAGCTACAGGCTCATCCACCCAAGGGGCATTCCCTCCAGTGCCACCATGCCAGAGAGTGCAGCATCTTTGTGCAGGCTGCAAATGAGTCCGCATGAGGGGGCATGAGTTAATTAGTACACTTGGGGTTGAGGAGTTGGTGACAAGCTGCCAGTCTGTATTTGGCGGTTCCTTTTCTGAACAGGTGGCAACTGACTGACAGGCTTTCTCTGAAGTGGAGGAGGACATCTGTGTTTTTCACACTGCGGAACACTGGATCTTTCCAAGTCACACATTTGGGAAAACAGCTGAACTGCCTTCAAGTTCCGCATGTTATGGTACAAATAGCCACCTGATGCACAAACACGAGAGAGACACAGCTTCCACTAGAATCGACTCAAGCCAATATGAGCAAATTGGAGCTTTATGAATGAAGACAACAGACGTGGTAAGAGATATCAGCAATTAAAACAAGGAAACATGTACACAGAAAAAATTACCACCATTACGAAAATCTATACAAAACAAAATCTACAAAGTTGTTTTTGCTTGAATACAGGCATGCGCTGTGTATAATGCTTTGGGGTTGATGACAGATCACATCTATGACTGGTCCTGTAAGAGCATGATGGAGCCGAAAAACTTCCTATTGCCTAGTGATGTCATAGCCATCATAACAATGTAGGGCAATGTATTACTCACATGTCTGTAGGGTTGCTGGCGTAAACAAACCTCCTGCACCACTAGCCATATAAAGGCATAGCATGTGCAATTATATACAGTATATAGTGTTTCATACTAAATGACTATGTTACTGGCTTATGTATTGACAATACTTATCATTATCTTAGAGTGTACTCTTTCTACTTAAAAAAAAATGTTCACTGTAACACAGCCTCAGGCAGGTCCTGTGGGAAGGATTCCAGAAGAAGGCATTGTCATCACACAAGATGACAGCTCCTTGCCCATCACTGCCCCTGAAGAACCTCTAGTGGGACAAGATGTGGTGGCGGAAGACAGTGATATTGATGACCTGGACCTATGTAGGACTAGGCAAATGTATGTGTTTGTGTTTTAGCTTTTAACAAAAAAGTTTAAAAAGTAAAAAAAAAAAAAAAAAGATTATTTTTAACACAGAAAAAAGCTTATAGGACAAGCATATAAAGAAACAAAATATTTTTGTTTAGTTGTGCAATTGTTTATATTTTAAGCTGTTTTATTATTATGAAAAAATCAAAAGTTAAAAAATGAAAAAGTTCATAAAGTTAAAAAATTACAGTTAGCTAAGGTTCATTTCTCACCGAAGAAAGAAAATTTTAAAAATAAATGTAGTGTAGCCCAGTGTATAGTGTTTACAAAGTCTACAGTCATGGTAGGAATGCCCTAGGCCTTCATGTTTACTCATGACTCACCCAGACCAACCTTGGTCCTGCAAGCTCTGTTCATGATAAGTGCCCTATATAGATGTACCATTTTTATCTTGTAAACCATCTTTTTTAAAGAATCTTTTCTATGTTTAGATACACAAATGTTTACCATTGTGTTTCAGTTGCATACAGTAACCTATACACCATTCAGCCTAGGTGTGTAGTAGGCTACACCATCTAGGTTTGTGTAAGTACACCCTACGGCATGAGCACAACGACAAAACCACCTGACTACACAGTCTCAGAACATATCCTCATTGTTAAGCGACACATGGTTATATAAACACGCATACAGTTTGAGACTCTGGTACAGAACTGTCTTCAGCACGAAGTAAGCCAACTGTTTTAGAAGAAAAGCCACCTCGGCAAGTCACAGGAAGAAAGCGTATCACATCGGAACTCCCTAATTCTGGAGCATTTAGCCAGCAGTCTCCCTCCGCCTCTGAAGGTGTTTATGATTTATGGGTCACCATCAATAATCAAAGTCATTGCTGGATTGAAACTGACAATCAGATCAGGCATCTAAATTAAACGGGAATATGAGTCCCATTCGAAGGGTCCATTACACTAGAAGGATTCCACTAAAGACACCATGACATTTATTGAGAACACCTCAGAGCAGGACTCAAACTGTGAACAAAATGGAAAATATCTCAAAGAGCTCTCAAAATTAATTACAAAAATTAAAGGAACCCTGAAAGAAAAGCTGCTGTGTGGAGAAGATGGAAGCTCATGTGTTAGCATGTTCCCTACACTGGAAGTCAAGCCTGGTGTGACAGATTGCACCCAATACCTCTTCTCTAAGGGATCTGAGGAGCCCCTGAAATACTCTTCTTACCCTTCTGGGGAAGGACTCTGTGGAAGATGGGTTTGGTTGCTGTTATGTATGATTTTTTTTTTAACAAAGAGCCATTTATTTACTTTGATAAACTATGTTTCCCACAAGCAGCAGGTTATCTCTTTTTTCTGTTTATTTCTACCAGGAGGTAAACCCACTGAAAAGTGGTTGAAGATACCACATTAAAAGTCACTGATCGGGCAGAAAAGTTCCATAGATCAAGAAACCTGTGGTTAGGCCATTTTGAATATAAATGGAAACTTCTAAAAGAACATTAAGGAAAGTGACTTGGAAAATGCACATTTTTTTCCTTGGTTTTCTTTGATAAAGTCTTGTGTCCAGTGCCACCAAGACCTGCCAGGCAGTGTGTCAAGTTGAGGACCTGGAACATTTAATGATTAAAGTATTGACTAAGAAACCTAGAAAGCTCACCATTGCCTGCATTCCCTCTTTGAAGAGGTCATCATGCTTCCTTTGTACCTCATGGTACCAATAACTGAAAAGGGTCAGGAATGGGCTCCTGATCTCAAGGCAATCATAGATATTGGGGTGATAGCTCATGAACTGGCCTGGTCAAAGATGTTACTCTACACTGCATCGTGTCTAACCAGTCAGATCCTCACTGGTAGGGGTGTGGATTCCAGATCTATCTTGGAGCTCAAGGGATGGTCAATGGTACAGAAGCTGAGAACCACACAGAAAGAAGGAGAGAAAGACATCAGTGGGTCTGTCCTACATCCAGTCCTGGACTCGGTGGATTTGCTAAAGTAGGAGCAATGGGTATTGGTTGCTGAAAGACAGAGAAGATGACCTGATGCTCCCATGAGATGAAGACAGGCTGCTCATCCACGAGAGCTACTGAATGCCCCAGACGATGTTCTGGTTCTTTCTGAGATCTAGCTACATGCCGAAGAGATTCTTCTCATTTCCCTGGATAGTATTAAAACAGATTCCGTTAACGGAAACAAACTCAGATTGTCTTGGCTCCTTTAACCCTAAAGCACTTCCTTGATATGCTAACATAATCTAACCACGATGGCAAACCCTGTTTATGGTGTGTCCACCATGTGTGATGCGGTTTCATGGTGGGGTGATGAAGCCCATTGTGTTGTGTTCACTTGGAACTGTGTATCCCCTTTCCAGCTTTCTCAAGGGATGTTCTAATCAGAGCTAGATATGGCATCCCTAAAATGGGAGCCAGCACTCTCACCACAGGGCCTGTGGCCTATGGAAATCCACCATCTCATCGGTGAGGTATTTGTAGCCATGGTGATGAGCTAGAGGCATTTGTCTATATCCATACTTAGCTGTTTGTATGTGTCACATTCCAGCATCTGTATGTCATGGCCACTTAAGTAAATAGCATTAGCAGACCTGGGTAAATCCACAGGTTTCTTTGTCTCCGAGGCTGTCTGCAGTGTTGGGCACATTGACAACTATTGGCTTCCTTTTGCTTTGAGTCATCACTGTTCACATATAGAGAAATGTCACATGGCTTAACAGGAGATCTGTCTGCAAAAGGAGTTGACCGCACGTGTCGGCCCTTGGTGGTGGTGCTCCATAGTGACAGTCGAAAATCCATTCTCCTCTGGTCCCTGACCGGCTCCCATGGCTTTCGATGGCCAATGTGTCAGTTATAGACAGCATGACAATTCACCTGGAGGTACCATTTCCCAAATGGGGAAATGGGGAAAAGGAACAGACAATGGCCCCTGAGGAGCAAAGATATCGAACGCATATCTACACAAAATACATTCAGAGAAAGATGGGGGACGCTTCCTTCATTTTGGGGAAAATGTAATCAACTAAAATTGGCCCAATTTTAGACCAAAGTCAACGGATATTTGTAACATTTAAAAAATCTGTTTCTTACAAATGAAAATTAGATATCCTGCCAGAATGAACTGGGATGTGCACTCCTCAGAGGAAGGAATTAGGGTGATAGTTAACTTATTTCCTCATTTTTAAAAAATACTGTCTTACTCTGGAAATTATTTTTTATTCCAAAATAACAACAAAAGGTGTGAGGGGGCATAATTTAAAAAAAATATGCTTATGTTTGAGTCAATAACAGGATTAATAAAAGTCTGATTAATAAACAAACAAAAATGAAAAACTGCTATAGTTTCCTTATAACACATACCTATTTCTCTCTCTTATTTCTCCCTCTTTCTCTTAGATATCCCCCTCACCACCACACCCCACTCCCCATCTTTGGGAAGAAAGTATTATTTTAATCTTAATGTTTTCTTTCAATAGCTGTGGACTAAACAGTGGCAGGACGATAAACTGAAGGAAAAAAACAAACGTGACCTCAAATCAAAAAAATTCACATCAGCTTCTTTGAAAACGGGAGAAACAAAAACTATCCATCTCAAGCCTTAGCCCTTTTATTCTTCCCTAAACTGTTTTTCCTTTCATTTGCTTCTGCGTAAAAGTCTACCTAGGCTTCAAAACCAATCTCCCCACTTTGCTAGAACCAACCAAATATGGAGTGTGTGCAAAAACATGGTAGCTTTAAAAAAAAGAAGAAGAGGGAAGATAATTATCAGAGGGAAAGAGGAGGAAGAAAAGGGAAGGGAAATAAAGAGATGACACAAGGGAACTGGGCCAAATGAAGACAAAGCAATGCACTTAACCCACCTGGAGAGCAAATCCGACCAGCAAGGCGCGCTCAGCCAATCGCCTGGGTCTGCGGCGGGGAGGAAAGTCCGCATGGGTTCATTTGGCCGAGGAGTGTGTTTCATAAACCTTACGGTGCAGCTATGAAAGCTATCAGGATCTTCCCACGTTTCCTGTCATTCCGTGGAGATTGGCTGCTGGAGTGCTGGGTGGGGGGGCGGCGGTGGGGTGGGGAGTAGGGGTGGAGGGGGGAAGTGGATGGTTAGGTAGTTGGGGGCGACTGACTCGGATGGGAAGCAGAATCACACAGGAATTTATTTTAAGTGCATATACAAAATGAAATGAGGAAAAAAACCCAGTGTATTCCTTTTGGGTCATGTGAGGGAGCCACTGGCAAAGATGATAACATACGAGGGGAAGGAGAGAGGGAGAGGGAAAGAGAGAGGGAGAAAGAAGAGGGGGAAAGGCTGTCTATTATTCGGGACACCAGTGAAGCACACTGAGGCAGCTGGAAGATTAAATTAAGTATTATATCTGCTGACCCTATTGCCATGGTTACCGGACAGCAGAAAATATTAATCAACCCAAGCCTTTTCAGATGAATGTGCTTGAAAAAATACAACAAATATAAATATATACATATATCCTCCCTGCTCTCCTGTCAAATGCAGAATGCCAGCCAGTGCACCACCTGATTGTGGAGTTAAACAAATAACAACAACAACAAAATTCTTGCCTCCCTGAGAAGGCTTACATCACTTAGGAGAGGCAGGGCATGAATAGTGGGGTTGACCACTTCCGTAATGAATCATCACGTCTGGTTTGGTTGCAAAGTCAAGGGGCTTTTTATCTCCTTATTCCTAGGAAACCTGTCCACTAACTGTCTAGCCAGCCTTCCTTATGCAATGACTAAGCTGACACTCATAGAAGAAAGAAAAAGAGGCAAAAAATGACATAAATAAAATCAGAAGCCCCACACATGAGGATGAGAATGAAGCAATTCCAAGCTGTGAGTCTGAAGGATCCAACATTTAATTACTCCTCAGGCTTAAAACTTTGCTTCTTATGCCAGCTCTCAGTCTGGTCGTCTCAGAAGCCGAGATTTCGCCTCTTGCTCTGCTCCCAGCAGCTAAGCCTGTAAGACTTTCCTGCCTGTCTTGAGAGGTAGTGCCCGAGACAGAAAACTCAGGCATTGCAGAGTAGAGCCAACGGGCGGGGACATGCAAACACTACAAGGCTCAATGGAGCAGAATCTTTCCTGCTCAATGCATGAGAATTGGCACTTGGGCACTAGACATTCTCTTCCTACTCACTCAGGATTTCCTGAGTTCCTACTGTGTGCAAAGCACCCTGCTGCACAATGTGTGTGGGACAGTGAGGTGACAGAGACTCAAAGTATTATAATACTTATAATACTACAGCAGGCTGGGGGTTGGAGGGAAAGGGGCCTTAAAGTTCACCTTTCTCAAACTTCACCATTTTGCAGATGAAGACAGCAGAAACCCAGAGTAGATAAAGGATGTGCTTAAGGTTTGCAACTCTTTCATTGTAGACTGGATCATGCCATGAGTCTCCCAAGCCCTGGGCCTGGTCTGATCTGAGATGCCAAGACTTTTAGCAAGTTTACATGAAATGCTACTAGATTCAAAATTCCCACAGTGTTAATTGGCCTGGACCAGGTATTTAGGAATGCTGAGGAAGTTGAATGGATACTCTCTCCCCTGTTTTTGTCTGCCTCACCTCCCTCTACCATCCATGGCTTCCTAACTTTGTTTCCCCCCAAATGAATAACATATCATGGGAAGTAGAGTTTAGGCTTCTGAACTTCCTCCCCCTGGTGAATACTCAGTCTTAGATTAACACAGAGTCCTAAGGAAATGCTCTGAACTTGAGCACAGACCTGCTAGCAGAATGTTCACGTGTATTAGCCAGAATGTTCCTACTCTATGAGACCAAAGCAGGTCTCCGTGTCAGGCCTGGCTCTGACACCCCCTCGCCAAGAGCCACAGGGGTTCAGATGGCTTTTCTCTTAGTTAAGCCTTCACCGCATGTAGCCCTGACCGCGACCAATCAGCCTTCTCCCTCCGCTTAGGTGCAATTTTACACAGTAGGTGACATTAACTCGGTAGCTAAGTCTCCATGTGCAGCCACGGCAACCAGAGGGTCCCAGCAGATGACAGGAGACAGCAGGTTGTATGATCCTGTAAATTATTTCCCCATAGTAACGGCAAGATTACACACTTTAATATGCATACGGCTTGAGAGAGCCCTTTTCCTGGCTGAACCAAGGCGATAATGCATATTTTGTGTCTAGAAATCCATTCTAAACTGTGCGGCGTGTAATAGACAGTATTACCTCAAGGGCTCCAACCTGACCCTTCTCATCTGGCCCCTTCCACGGACTCATAAATGAAATGCTTCTTCTTCCTTTATGAAATATCCTTTGTCTCTAGGTTTTCCCATTTTACATTGACATTCTTGGGACGTATTCAATACCCATGCCAGTTTTAGCAAGTCTTTCTGCCCTAATGTTTGTCTACAGGTTTTTGGATTTCTTTAAATAAGCACAACCTGATTTAGGTGTTTTATCTTAAGGAGACAAGATTGAAACTGTGTCAGTAAAGGAGTGGGGAATGAAACAGAAAAAACAAGATGGTACAGAGCAGGCATGTCCAACCTGTGGCCCATGGGCCGCATGCGACCAAGGTCAGCTAGCAATGGGGCCCCACAAAATCTTTGAACAACACGTTAGAACAAACTGTTCCTGATGAGCACCTTGGGGAGCCTTATTATGTATAGACACTAACTATATTATATAATTGATGTGTGGCCCAAGATAATTCCACTTTACTCAAAGCCAAAAGGTTGGACATCCCTAGTACAGAAGATCCAGAGTGAACTGGGTCTACTATAAACAGGATAGATCCTGAGTTTATGAGCTGAAGGCCAGATTCCTTTAAGTTCAATACAAAATACTTCTCACCCCATTGTGGCTTCTAGAAGAACTGTTTAAACCAGAGAGTCTGTGTCCACCCTATCATGGATAAAGTGAAAGAGATCTGGAGTCGGTATCAGAGAATGTGTGAAATTCAGCTCTGTCACTTTTTACTTGGAGACTACAGGTAAATTTTTAGCCTTTCTAATCCTCAGTCACCCCAGTCATAAAATGGAACAATTATTGTGAGTTAATAAAATTTTGTGAGACCAGATTAGAACCTAGACATAAAAGATGCTCAACAAATATTAAGGCCAAAGCAAGGTCCTTTTGGAAACACTTAAAGTTGACAAATTGGTATTGATGTAAAAGGATTTCCCCCAAATGCCCATTGATCCTATTTGTGAACCAAACCTATGACAACCCACCAAGCACTCTAGGAGTAGCTGATTGAGGCTCACAGAGGGGTTAGTGAATTCGTCCTGTTACTTGTGTGCTGATTTATTTTTCCTAGCCCTCAACTCCTTCATCTGTGAAAGGGGTAAGGCGGGCCATGGGGAAGCATTAAGGTTTAGTGTAACCAATCTGCTTCTGGTGAAAATGTCTATTTTTTATGGAAAAAGGTTGGATCCAGTACCAACAGCCTTTTGTTATTCATCTTTATACATCTCAAAAGATGGCCTGGGCTTGGTAGCTCACACCTGTAATCCCAGCACTTTGGGAGGCTGAAGTCAGAGGTTTGCTTGAGCACAGGAGTTCAAGACCAGCCTAGGCAACGTAATAAGACCTCGTATATATAAGAAATCAGAAAACTAGCTTGGCATGGCGGTGTAACCTGTAGTCCCAGCTACTTGGGAGGCTGAGTCCATGAGGTCGAGGCTATGGTGAGCCATGCCACTACACTCCAGTCTGGGTGACAGATTAAGACCATGACTCAAAACAAAACAAGGCAAAACAAACAAACAAAAAAGATAAAGACGAAGAAACATGTTCCAGGAAAAAGATGTATGTATACTTCCATGAGGGGATATTCCACATGGGTGGAAGAATATCATGCTCCCGGCACACATGTGCAGTACTCCAGGGCTGTCATTACATGCCTGTGAGTTAGGAAGAGCAGAGCACAGAAACAAAGCTTTCATTTGATCACATGGAACTGGTTAGGGAACTAGCAGGAGCTGAACTTTGGACAACCCTGAATCATACTCAATTTATTCTCTATCATCCAACAAGCCATCATCAAAAACAGGCAGAACACAGTCTGGAGAGAATAGTACACGTTGGAAATATACACAGACGCGATGGTCCATTATTGTCCAGACATGAATGAATACCAGAGCTTACAGAGACGCAGGCCTTAAATGGCAAAAATAGAAGCAGTGTGTCCCTCTACTTCTTTGTCAAAGGAGGCTATATGTCTCTGACACTTCTACCAAAATAAGAACTGTGCTGAGTGTCTATGATGTCTTTTGAATCAATCTTGGGAAAAAGATATCCTTGTACTGAAACTACAAAGGCTCAAATATTAACACTCAAGGCAACTTTTAGATTCTGTGATGGACAGAGAAATTCAGTGGCAGTGGGCCAAATCCATCCCAAGCACAGTGTCATGGAGAAACGCGTGTGCTCAAAGTTGATAATAATTAATTTGTTATTCTCAAGGTCTTCTCTCCTCTGGCATAGCGACTTTGACTTTGGCCTTGATTCTTATGGAAGCAGGTTGGTCACAATGGTGGCTGTTAGAATAGAATGTTTTCTTATCTGAGCTTTGTTAATTCTGTTCCTCCTTTTTGGCATGCCCTTCCTCCTCACCCCCCCAAGCACTTTTACACATCCATTAAAACCCGATTCCTCTTTGTTTTTGAAAATGACATGACCTTATTACCATCCACCTGGTTTTCCTCCCTTCTTTCTTGTGCTCCCCACTGCAACCCCCATGCACACACTAATCCATCAGCCAGTCCCTTTGATGTTTCCTGGCCTGTTTAGAATAAATCACACTGCACAGTTCTGCATATGTGGGCCCTGACCACCTCTCCAAAGTCTTACCACTTTCACCTTAGCTGAGGCAGTTTTGCTGACTTCCTCTGTCTCAAACATGCCAGTGTGTTGCTTTAGGGCCTTTACATGAGTTTCTCCCTCTCTCTGGAATACTGTTTTATTTTTTTAAATTTTTCTTATTTATTTATTCCTTTTTTTAAGAGACAAATCTCACTCATGCTGGAGAGCAGTGGCACAATCACAGCTCACTACAGCCTCGAACTCCTGGGCTAAAGCAATATTCCCAATTTAGCCTCCTGAGTGGCTGGGACTACAGGTGTGTGCCACCACTGCAAGCCGGAATGCTGTTTTCTTATGAGCTTAGTATGGTTGGCTCCTTCTTGTCATTCTGATCTTAGCTATAATGTCACCTATTCTGAGAAGACATCCCTGATCAATAAATGTAAATGTATTATCTAGACACTTGCTATTTCATCACTCTATTTCAATCCTTCTCATAGCATTCACCACTATCTGACATTTTTCTTGTTTATTGGTTTGCTCGTTATCTCTTTTGCCCACTAGAGTGTGAGCACAATGAGAGTAGAAATCTTGACTAGTATGCTTGCCTCTGTGTCCTCAGCATCTAGACAGTAAGTGCTTAATTTGCTTGTGTTGAATGAATGGCCCAACTCTAACACTGTCACAAGTCATCACTTGCTATTCATTCTGCTTTCCCATGGCATTTCATGTAGACCACAATTATCACACCAATTATATAACATATTCTAACTGTTGGTCCAAGGCTTCAGCTAAACCATGAAATCGGGAGAGTGTGGGCTGCATTTTATTCACGTTAGATATTTACTCCAAGGTGAGGAAGATCACCCATGGTCACCATAGAGTGATGCACAGGTAAGGCACTAGACAACTCCAAAGGGAGGATGATGTTGTGTAGTATCCAACCTCAGCAACTGTAAATGAAAGCTCAGATTTCTCTTTATCAAGGAGAAAAATCAGGAAGACTTTATCTTTCCCTTCACCTCTTCCTCTAGGAAGAAACTGAGTGTTCCATGTCCTTGTCCTGGCCAGCTTCTCCCGCTGTCCACACCTTAGAGTTTACAAAAGTCCTTGGAGGTAGACCTCAGTGGAATCTTGTATAGGGTAACTCAGGGTTACTACTTCATACCTCTACCCTACTGCTACCCAGCAATTACTGTGACAGTCACTTATGCACAGGCTTTGACCAGATTTTTGCAGGTGCAGCCAGGCAGTACTTGGCCTTGGGATGTGCATCACACCTTTGGCTTTGCACCCTATGCATCTCTGATGTTGTCAAATGAGGTGCCTGTAGGAACCTGCTCAACCTTCAAGCATGGTCACCAAGAAATTGGCCAACTGAGAATGGAAGCTAATGAAAAATTCCTTCCACCTTTGATAACCTGGGTAAACAGCTCTGAGACCAATTTCAAAAAGTTCCTTAGAAGTTCCAGTTGGAATCGAGCACCAGTTGTTGGCCAACCCACCCTTATATTGGATTTCCCTCATTCCACATCTCTTTCTCATAGTGTCCTTACTCCTAGTCTCTGAGACCACTTTCCAAATAATCCCCCTTGCTCTTCTTTCTGGGGGAACCCAGACAAGGCAGTTGGTACCGGGCATCCTGATAACCCTGAAATACAGTAGCATCCTAGTTATTAAGAGTCTCACTTGACATAAACTGGATGAAGTTCAAGTAGAAAGTGAACCATGAAATTATATGGTATGTGGGAAATTTGCATGGCTTTGGAAAATGGTAATGGTCATAGAGTTGAATGACTTTGTTAAGTGCTTTAGAAACCTTAACAAACAAAACATCTGGATTAGGTAAGTGTTAATCCAAGGCAGCTATAAAAACCAGGGGTTCTCTTGGCAGCATTTGTGGGGACCTTCATGTCCTATGTGACAGATGGAGCCGAAAATCAGGCCAAGGATATAATTTTGAGGATAGAAGAGCTGCAAAGTAGATTAAATTCATAATCTTAACAAGACTCCTATGCCCAAGTCAGGAATCTGATAGAAAAAGAATGAGACCCTGAAATCTGAAATGTAGTAATTTGGGTGGATGATCCTATGACTCATGAATTTCTGGACTTCCCTGAACTCTTACAGCTGGCAGAAGCAGACTCCCTTCACTAAACTCACCTGTAAATACCTCACTGATAGCAGTTTTCTGCAAGATCATGCCCATGGCCTTCATTTTCACAGCTCTTCATTGCCTACCACCTGGTACCAGGGTTAGGTATCAGGAGAACTCAAGTTTCTGCTTTGGGATACTGAAGGAAACATAGGACGTGACAAATTGGTCATGGAACGTGAGACTTCCATGAGAATGAATCTAAGGGGTGTTGGAACAGAACAGCTGGAAAAGGCAGACAGGTAGAAAACATAATGGAAAAAAAAAAGACTCCATTATGACTCGAGGTTTGATGATCTGGCAAAGGTACCTGGAGCCAGTCTTAGTACTTGCCTTGGTTGGTTCTTAAAAACTTGGGCATGATGATGGCCTATAGTAAATAGGGTAAGAAGAACTACTTTGGCATTGCATTCGGGAAAGGGTCAGAGGGTCCAGAGGTGGAAATGTTAGAATATATTTATTATCCAAGACCATAAAACCTACTACCTGACTGTGTACATTAACATTTCTATGCAACTCATTGGTGGCTACCTCTGTAGGTCAGGGTGAACAAAAGGAAATGCCATCAGGAAACAGGGTTTCCTAGTTTTGATGAGGGTAACAAAATTCTGGAATGTCAAGGGACAGACAGTGGTACTTAACCATTCGAGACAGGGTGGTTATAATTATTGCAGTGGGTAGTAAGGTCATGCTGTCAATCAGAGATCTCTGCACATGGCTAAAAAGCATGTTCTGATGGGCAAGATAGATAGACAGTTCTTTGAAAAGCAGTCCTTGGTGTGAAACTGAGTCCTAGTAGTGATGGAAATCTGACCACTTAGAAGTGACTATGTGACTGGATCTACCCTTAAGGAACTGGCTATTACTAGATCCACTGAGTCATAAATGAGAATAGGCAGACCAATACACTGTCATACAGTGGTAACAGCAGGCCTATTCAGGATCAGGCTCGAGAAGAGCCAGAGTTGCATGAACAGGCGGTCCGTGCCAACTAAATCTGTTGCACCAACACCTCCCTCAGGTCACACAAGATGGTGGTCATGAGCAATTGCTCTGTAAGGCAGAGCTCTTGAGTACTCTGGGTCATCAATTTGCATGAAGACAACATGGTCTGAGATAAGGATTTACAAATACTCCTGAGCTGGGGCAAATGCCTGATAGCTCAAGAGCCTGGAAGGAGCAAGACTGGAAAATTGCAAAGAAGGTGGTCTGAGAAAGAGACATATGGATGAACCTGTTGGAGTGAGCACAAAACGTGTGTCTTTTGTCCCATGACACCACAAAGAAGGTACTGAACAAGCAGGAGGATGCAACCTGTGGTAGTCAGTCACCCTTGCTCCTTGGCTATGCCAGATGTTGAATCCTCAAAGGCAAGAGGCGTTGACAATAGAGGGAAGTCTTCACAAAGGAAGTGATGGGGTAGCCATAATGAAGAATGAGTCTGTATTTGCTAAGTGTCTATAGTACTACTCTTACTAATCTTACTACTACTACGACTACTTCCTTTGTTCTCTGCTACTATTAACAATAGTGACTTTCATTTATTGATGGTGTGTGATATGCCAAACACTATGCTGAGTATTTTAAACCTATTTTTAAGTGTATTTCTCACAATAACTCTAAAGCATCACTTTATATATGAGGAAGTTGAACATTCTGAACTATTATTTTTGTTATTATGATCCTACTATTCCACTATTGATACTAATAACCATTGGCTAAAAACAAACTTAGCACCTATAACCATCTCATGTAACCATCAATAACCCTGTGAGATAGGTACCATTATCCTTGTTTCAAGTGATGAGCTGAAGCTTAAAGAAGCCAAATATCTGTCTTAGTCACCAAGGTCTCCCTGATCTGAGACTACCTCCTGCCAAAGCATTCTATGTCTGTCCTATTCCATCTAGAAGTCTGAGGTAGAAGAGTGGTGAGGGGTGAGTGGGCTGCTGAGCTTGGTAAGACTGTTGCGAATGAACAAACAAGCTGAGATGAATGGCCAATGTGTCTGACTTGTCCTAGGGGGATTGCTGACACTGCTTCTCCCCTTTCTTCTCTCTCTCCCACATATGTGGTGATGGGCAAAACATGATGGAAATTGAGCTACTGTTAGTCATTTTTGCAATCTAGATATTTGAATTTTTTTCTCATAAACCAAGAGAACTTATGTTTTGATATATAAATAAGAGAATTCTAGCATATTCGTTATAAAATGCGCATCCCAAATGCTTATCAGAGACTCTTCCATGTTCCTTCCCAGAATGCTTTGCATCTCACACAGCCCAGAAAATGTACTTTCTGAAGGCCCCTGTCCCTATCATGATCTACAAAATTTTCACTGGCCTAAATTGGACTTGTGTTTACAGAAAGGCGGCACCATGGAGGCTCAGCAAGTCTTGTCTTTGTGTTGAACTTCCCAGGTTGCCAGTTACCAATTCTGTATATTTGGGGATGTGTAAGATACCACCTTAAACAGAAGCAGAACATACTGGCCAGTCATGACCAAGTCAGATATGTAATGAGATTCCTGAGTAACAAATATGAGGTAGAGGTCAGAAGCCAGTAAGGTAAACTAGAAAGGAAGCAGAAGGGAGAAGGTAGGAGAGAGAAGATAGGAGGAGATGTTTGGGGAAGGGCAGAAGAAGGGGTTGGAGGAAAGAGAGGAAGAGGGGAGCAGGAAGAGAGACAGAGAGGAGAGGGAGGAGAGAAAGAGAAGAGGGAGGAGACAAAGGGGAGAGGGAGGGGAAAAGAAATAAAAGGGGAGGGAGAGGGAGAAGAGAGAGACATGTGGGGGAATGAGAGAGCAGAGGGAGAACATACGAGACTCTATGGGTATAGCTTCTTTAGAAATATGTAATAGTGAAGAGGCTGGAAAACAATCCCTTGAAATGATTTATGGCTAGGGAGAATCTGGGACCATTTAAGCTCTGTCATGGAGGAATCTGGGACTCTATTTAGGAGACATTTCTTTGAGCCGTGTCTATGTCTACCCATTTTGATCACCCAACCAGCTGTTTAAACGGAATGAGTGTGTGGCTGGACTGATGGGCTGAATCAGTCAAAGGAGCCCATCTGGAAGATGATGTAGCGTCAGTCAAAATATTACATTCTCTGTGAAAATGCAGACACATTGTTTCCATTGGTCATTTGCCATTCATGGAATAGAACATGGAACTAAGAAATCCCTGTGAAATAAATTTACATCCAAAGACAGAAAGCAAAGGAAACCATGTCAGCACCTCTATTGCTAACCCTTCACTATGATCATAGAACACTGACCCCTGGGTTCTTCTAAGAATACAACTCCATGACTTACATAAATGCATTCTGAAAAGTTACACAAGTCACACAAGTTGCTAACACTAAGTATGATCACTGTTAGAAAAGAAAACAGCATTAAATCACCTCTTACAGCTGGGACTGTAGGGAGGAAGTGAAAGCTGCATGTTCTTCTTGGTAATCAGGGCTCATGTTCTACCACGGCTAATGTTCACAGAACTTTATAGTTAGAAAAGAAAAAAATTAGTGTGTGTGTACACATGTATATTAATTGCACACAAGCGATATACAACTCACATGCATGCAAAAATATACTCAAGTACCCAAAGTTTACCATCTTTACACTGCATAGAAATTTGTTTGTTTGACTATTCTCTATTGTGACACACAACATACAGCTGCAATAGGCCAGTGATTAGAGGTTTCCAGTGCCACCTTTTTGCAGGTAGCACTCAGACATATCTCTAGCTGAGCCCGTTCTCTGGAATGAAAGGTAAAAAACACCATTATGTATTTCCATTTGAAATTGAAACTTGGTATGTAAGTAACAAGTAAAGTTTGGGCCTCCAACTGGTACCTAATCCTGACTTGTACCTCACATCTTTATAATAAAGTAAAAAAAAAAAAAAAGGAACCTTGGAACCAATATACCTAAAACCAAAATCATCACTTTCTCCCCCTATCAATTTCCCCTTCCCTCATTCCCCATTGAGTTCCTTCATGTGAACTCCATAGGGCAGCAACTCGGTCTGATTTACTCATGGCTATACTCCCAAGACCCACAGCAGTGTCTGACACACAGTAGATGCTCAGTGAACATGTGGTTAATGATTTAGGTGGTTGGATAGATGTATGGACACTGAAGTCAAAGTTCTTCCCAACACAGGGCTCATCTCTGATACTTTCCTGTCTAGGTACATAATCAGCTCTATCATTTCTTTTTTCAAAAGGCTTCTTAGCATTTGTTTACCTCAGTGGGGTGATAGGGGATGCATGAGATCAAGCATATGGAAAGACTTGATAAATAACATGCACAATTAGGATCATGATTCCTTTCAACTTCTGCCTGCCAACACCTGGCTGAAGTCTTCATCCTCCCACAACAAATCCACCAGGCTGAGCTAGTCTGGTTTCCTTCAGTTTCCCTTTACCTCATTCCCATATTCCCATTAGAGTGACACCCCCAAAGTGCTGTGGTGACAGTCTTGTTCTACCACCTAACATCTTCAGTGAGAAGCTCCCTGTGGCCTACATGATTCCAAAGCAATTGAGACCATCCATATTGCAGATCTGTGCATCTTTCTATCTCAGTCTCCCACTCATCTCCTTTGCTTAGGAAATACTTGGTTGGACACGGTGGATCATGACTGTATTCCCAGAGCTTTGGGAAGCTAAGGCGGGAGGATTGCTTGAGTCCAGGAGTTTGAGACCAGCCTGGGCAACATAGCAAACCTCATCTCTATAAAAAAAAACTAAAGAAAAAAAAAACCAGCCAGGTGTGGTGGTGCATATCTGTAGTCCCAGTTACTCTGTATGCTGAGGTGGAAGGATTGCCTGAGCCTAGGAGGTTGAGGCAGCCATGAGCTGTGGTCACTGTGATCATGCCATTCCACTGCAGCCTAGGCAACAGAATGAGACCTCAACTCGAAAAACAAAACAAAAAAAGTATCATCTCCTGTTCTTCCCACAGGCAGGGCCACCTCTGACTTCATGATATCTGTCTTTCTTCATGTTCATACATAAAATTCATGGATGAATAAGTACACAGACGGATGCTCCTTCCCATGGACCTTTGAAAATCCCATCCACCTCTAAAGACCATATCCAACCTTACAGCTTTCGTCCCTGACTGGCCTAGTTTGAGATGTCTTAGTTCCCTGAGCCAGGATATCTGAGGGCAGATGGTTAATTTAGGAAGAACAGCAGGGATTGAAACCCCCATGAGCACTTATGAGGAAAATTTTGAAACTATTTCAAAACATACACCTTGGAAATGTCCCACCTATGAGGTATGGGAGCTGGGATAGCTACATACCAACTTCTGAAAGTTACTGGTTAAGGGCCACTGGGGGAAAGGGAAGAGTGTGAATTTCTAATCCCTTCCATCTACTATAACACCCAAAGAAGTCCTCAGGTACAGAGATGCAGAACCTGACTATTTCAAGTCTAAGTGGTGCTGTCCAACAGAAACATAATATGAACCCCAAAGGCAACCTGCATTTGTAATGTTGTTTTCTAGCCACATCAAAAAAAGGTAAAAAGAAACAGGTGAAATTAACTTCAATAATATATTTTATGATTATTTATTATTATCATTATATATTCATTCAATCCATTACCCAAAATATTATCATTTCAATATGTAATTATCACAAACAAATTATTAAGATACTTTTTTTTGGTATTAAGTCTTTGAAATCTGCAATGCATTTTATACTGAGAGCCTATCTCAGTTAGGACTAGCCACATTTCAGGTGCTTGTTGGCCCAGGAGGCTACCGGCTCTTGTATTGGACAGCACAAGTCTCACATGGGCAGGCCACTTAGAGCACCTGTTACATGCATCATTGCTGGACACTCAGATCATCTCCTTCTTTTGATGGACTGCTTAAAGTACTCATCTAAGACTTATTAAGTATTGTCTAGAAATATTATATACTGTGGTTAGGTCTTATTTCCCTGAATAAAGAAATATACAAATATCAGTTACTTTTGTTATCTTCCCATGAGTTCCTTTTTTAATGCCTTGTTCAATTAACTTTTGCCAAATGATTGATTCTGAGAAGTCACTGTATTCACAGGTCCCCAACTTTCTATGAGAAGAAATCGCCAATTTCCCATTCAGGGGACCAAGAGGAAATCAGCCAGCCCAAACCTTAGCAGAGGGGGATACTTAGCTTCCAGTCTGGCAGTAGTGAGAACCTGCCTTCATCAAGATGTATTTAACCACTACACAGAGACAAGAACCTTAAAGACCCACAAAGAGGAAAATGCAGCAAACTTTTCCAATAACACTCTCGAGCAAACACTTTACAATTTTGCTGAAAGAAAAAAAATTCCATTGATCTAAACTGAATAGTCCTTCAGCTGTTTTTTTCTCCCTGTTCTCCCTTCATTTCTGAGTCCAAAAAGGTCTTTGCGAGGCACTGGATGGGCACTTGGCGGCCAGCTTGCCATTAAAAGGTTAACACGTCTTCCCAGCTAAACAGAACAGTGGCCATTACGCCACAGAGCAAAGAGCACTGAGAGAGATTTGTGGCACGTAAGAGGCAAAGCAGCGAAGGCAAGGAGATTTTGCAAAGTCCAGGCAAGTCTCAAAGGCGCTAAGTGGTGTTCACTGTCTGCTAATGGAAAAATGTGAATTTTCCAAGTCTCATTTAAGTAAGCAGATAGATATAAACATTTCAATCTCATAAACTGCTCAGGGATGAAGGGGTGACCTGCCGAATTCCAGATGATTCAAAATGACCAATCCACCTTCTTGACCTCAAGCCTAGGAATGTCTCCAGAATTTCTAATTGATGGTTATTTATGACAGCCGAACCACCAGTAAATCAAAAGACAGAAAGTTTCCATTGGAAAAAAGATATTTTCTGCAAAAGATATTGTTTATAGCTACATTTCTTTTGCTCTTTACTTAAGATTAAACTTACATTCAACATGTAATTGGTCTCTTTTTACGATTACTTCATGAATTTTCTTAAGACCTTTTTTCCCACATATCTCTATTATTGTATTTATTTCTAAATTATCACCTGCCTTTCGTTTTTAAAACAAAAAATAATTTACTTATTAACTCCTTCCCATCCCTCTCTACCCTGGCCCTACTATTCATTCTCATTTATAAATTGTCCTATTTTCAGAATCACGTACCTTTGAGTTTGTACTTTGGTTGACTGAAATTTCTTTTCTTTCCATTTTCTACCTCCCAAAGGAGACCACTATTCTCTGTCCCTGGTTCTTTCTGGTCACGTGCCGCCTGTCTTGTCTTTCTGTTCTCGCTTCATCAGAGTCTCTATTCCCAGGGACTTCAGTGGTTGAAGGTTCCAGAAGGCAGCCTTAACACTTCTCTGTTTAGAGTGCTCCCACTAGAGTGGGCTGAAGTGTTACCACTACACTGACTTCTTCTTTAACCAAAGGGTTGCTTGGCTCTAAGACACCAGTTAAGTAATAAACCATACTCAGATCCTGAAATGGTATTGCTCACAAACTACTAGGAACTAAGGTTATTTCATTTTCTTTTTAAAAAAGTTTTTAGATCCAGGAGATACATATGCATGTTCATTACATGGTATTTCGTTTTCAAAACACAAATTTTTAGAAAATGAAGTAGATTTATTAGCAGCATAATTGGACTGAAAAAAATCGATGTCTTTTTTCAGAAACTGAAATTATGATATTTTAGGCACAAGGCAAATCACATATTTAAAGATAAAAGAATGTATGAAAACTACTTTCATTTGAGGTTGGTTTATATATACTTATTGTAAACTTGATTTAACTTCATGCCAGACACTTTTTCACAAACTCAGAGTTAGAATAGAAAAATGAGGTTTTCTTTTAGATAATAAACTCATTTTAAAAGTGTTGCTTCAACTCTTAACAATAGCAAAAGCATGGAATCAATCCAGATGTCCATCAAAAGTGGACTGGATAAAGAAAACGTGGTACATATACACAACAGACTATTATGCAGCCAATAAAGAAGAACAAAATCATAGCCTCTGCAGCAACACGGATGCAGCTGGAGACCATCATACTAAGTGAACTATCACAGAAACGAAGAAGTGAATACCACATGTTCTCACTCATAAGCGGACCCTGATCACTGGTCACACGAGCACAAGGGTGGGATAGGCAGATTGCAGATACTGCTAGGGAGGGAGGGAAGGAGAAAGGAGGGGAGCATGTGCCAACATACTAAGTACCTCCTACACTATCAAGAGTAAGAGGACCAGCTAGAAGCTCAAACTTCATCTGTATGCAACTTTCTTATGTACGCTTTAAGTCCTCAGTTGTACCCCACAACTCTAAAATAATAAATAAATAAAAGTGTTGCTTTAAATTTCACTTCTGAAATGATTTCAAGGAATATACTTGTGTCTTTCTACAATTGTTATTTTTTTATGTCTACATCTAATCCCTAAAGTCTCATTTTCTGAAACTTTCCGTAAATTGCACCAAACTCTATAAATTAAAGTTGGAATGATATAATCCTTTGTCTTCATCTAGGAGGAAAACCAAAATTATAAAGGTATAGCCTGAAAAACCTGTGTTGTTTTTTTAAAAATTCATGTTTAAGTAAAAATGAACTGTGAGTTTCCAATTGAAGAGAAAGATATTTTGGAAAAGTATACGATTACAGGACAATTGTCTTGCTAAATTTCAGCTCATAAATGTTGGTCTTCTTTCAATGGGCTTAGAAGAGCAGCCAAATTGCTTTCTGGCTCTTCTGGCTCCTCACCTCTCAGCCCTGTCTGCTCTGGAGAGGCAACTGTCTCCACGCATTCTTTCTGTAAATGTCTGGTTAGATGTAGCAGACATGAAATAAATGTTAATCAAATGAATACACCAAGTTGACTATGGAGTTAAATGCAAATTTAGACAAAAATCAACTTAAGTTAACAGATATTTATTTAGCACCTACTATTTACTCTGGGGGAAATGAAGACACAAATTCTGCCTTTGAAAAGTTCATAAAATAATATAGGAAAAAGAAGGACAGAGATCATTAAATACCAGAGTGATACTGGTAATATGTTGGCACAGCTAATATTTCTGAAAAGAGGGGAGATAGATACTCTTAATTAAGGTTAGAGGGACCAGGAAAGCTATCACAAAATACAGTATACAAAAATAACCTTTGGACCTTTAAAAATTCCAGATTAGTAGTTCTAGCACTTCAGAATATCATAGTGCAAAAGACAAAACACATGAACAAAAAATATCGCAAGTACCTACCTGCTTTTTAAAGCAGCTGAGAAATCCTAGCTTTTAATTATGAAGCTTGGACTCGGTCTTGTTGTTGGTTGGTTGGTTGATTACCCCGTATAGCAGATAAGAACACCGCTCTACCACTTTCCCGTTGGGGAAATCTTATCAGTAAAAATGTAGAAAATCATATCTACCTTAAAAGACTGTTGTAAAGAGTTTAGAATGGAGTTTGGCACATAACCAAGCTTGAAGAATGTGAGCTTCCATTGATAATAATAATAATAAAAAAAATGATAGTAATAATCATTTGTTCCATTTAGTCATTGTGCTACTAACTCTGAACCCGTCAGATGGTGGGTGATCTCTTACTTGTATAAACAGGTAAACCCGACAGACAGGATGGGCAGGGTAGGGATGAGATGGTGATAGATTTTCTCACTCTGAATCCCATACTTATTCTTCCCCAAGCCCCCACAACACTCTCCTGTCCCCTGATGGCTCTCAAGAAGCCATTGTGAGAAAATATAGTGAAAGTAGAGAGAGGTGGAAATCTGAAAATCTGGAAATCTTTGAGAACAGGTTTTCCTATGAGTTGGGACCCTGATCAAAATGGATACTCACACTGACCAATTTTTTTCACTTCTGCTTATTGTAATGCCTAAATTTCTCCCCCAGAATTGCCATTTCAGGTCTGGGTCCTTAGAATTCGGAGTGAAAAGATAGTATTTATTTTCCCATAATAAGAAAGATTTCTTAAGCCTTGATGAAAATGCCAAGCTCCCTTCCCTCTGGCAAAAAAATATAGCAAACTTTCATGGAAGCCTTGGTTATCTAAAGATGTACAGAAGCTCTGATTCTCTGTTACATATACGTTTACTTAATGAGTATAGGAAGAAGAATTTATTGTTCTTCAATCAATGAAGTTTGGCATCAGAGCATGAATGTCCACTGGTTTTGAACATATCAAATATCACATTTTTAAAAAACTGATTATGAAAAATTAGGAGCTAATAAATCAGAAATTCATTCAGATTAAAGGGCATCTTTTAAAAATTACAACTAGTTGGAAAAAGGACATCATATATAACATATAATAAACCTCCTTTGAAGCATTGCTGCAAAGATTATATAAGTTCTGATCTTCTTGTTCAACAAATGCTTGTTCAATTGGATTCTAATTTCAACAGTTAGTGTAAATTTGATTTCACCAGGTTTCTTTCTGACTAACTTTGAAATCAGATCTCTGAGGAACCAGGAGGACTCCTGGGCATGTAGTATATCCTTGTATCCCCAGTGCATAGCCCAAGGTCTGGCACAGAGTCAGGATTCAAGTAAATGGTTATGAACTGGTGTCAGGAGGGAGGAAGTTGTTTGGGGAAGTGGAGTGGTTGATCAAATGGCCAGGACTAATTCAGGTACCAGACCAGGAAAACAAGGGCAGGGAGGCCCATGTCCTGGGGAAAGAGTATGCGAAAATGAACTCGTCTTACTGCCAAGTTGCACCCTGGGTCCACTCTGTGCCCAGGGAAGAGGGTTTTACTGTCCTTTTATTTCTATTCCTCTCTTACATACTATGGGAGTGTACCGCATGACCTCTTATAAAATAATTCTGGATTTATTACAATTTGAAAAATTGTCTTATTGAGGTAAAACCAGCAAATAAACACACAGAAGCTATTTAGCAAAGAACTTTTGGAGCAGAGTACCTGCCTGGTACAATGAGATCTCGTAACCCTCCAGTTTCAGCCCTGACATTCAGAAAGTGACTAGAAGATCAGAACTTGTGTGGTTTCTGAACTTGTGACAAGATGTGACTTCTCTGGATTTGCACGCTGTACATACAGCATAAGACATGACATTCTAGATGCGGGGTTGGTGCTATCTTCCAGTGATATGGCAGCCCTGTCCCACGTTCCGAGTTCACTGACACACATGGGAGTACATTCTACATTCCCTGGCATTTTCTCACATGCCCAGATGGCAAAGTCAGCCTTGCAAATGGCCACCCACCCTGAATGTTTGGCACATTTCACTGCAATTGATGCAGTGCTGGGGGAGTGGAGTGGAAAAAAGCTGCGTTTTTTCATGTGTACATTCTGAAGAGAGGGAAGACAAGTAAAGACAATTAAAGCTGGGCACGGTGGCTCAAACCTATAATCCCAGCACCTTGGGAGGCTGGGGCAAGAGGATTGCCTGAGTCCAGGGGTTTGAGACCAGCCTGGGTAACTTAGTGAGACCACGTCTCTACAATAAATAAAAAAATTAGCTGGGCATGGTGAAGCATGCCTGTAGTTCCAGCTACTTGGAAGGCTGAGGTGGAAGGATTGCCTGAGCCCAGCAGGTGGAGGCTGCAGTGGCTGTGAGCGTGCCACTGCACTCCAGCCTGGGCAACAAAGTGAGACTCCAACTCAAAAAAAAAAAAAAAAAAAAAAAAGAAAAGAAAGAAAAAGAAAATTAAAAGGGAGAGAAATCTCTTTCACCTCTTCCTAAATTTCCACTCCTTGATTTTGCCTTATTTCTTACACGTGCCTCACAAAGAACTCATTCCCGTCTTGAAGAAACTCTATCCTTTATTAAAACAAACATATAATGTTTAGATAGACCAATTCAGGCATTTATTATTGAAAATACAGAAGCAAGAATGGGAAAGCAAAAACAAAAATACCAGCCAACTCACCATGCAAAAGGGGATAGTCAATAGATTTTGAAAACTTCAGTAGAAAAGCCAATGAAACTTTCAAAATCTCCATTATTTCAGTTTGTAAACTCTTCAAGTAAATAGTAGCCTTATCACTAGAACTATATATTAGAAAAATGACATCCTGGCAGCTCTGCTTGTGCCAGGAGCCATGGTTAGTTGTTGGTGTGAATGTCTGTGTGAGGGAAGGCTGGAAGGCTGAGTGATTGCAACTGAATGATTTCTCATCCATCAGCTAATTTCTTTCACCAGCCAGGTCAAGCCATCACTGTGGGCACCTGCCATGTACAATGCACACTGGCAACCCTGGTCATTTTTAAATACATAAACACATTATTTTCCTATTACCTGGCTTTCTCCCTCAGAAAGTGACAGGCAGTCCTCTGGAATTACAGAAATGTCGTGCTAGGTAGAACCACAAAGATTAGCAAGTCCAATGCCTCCATTCAATAGCTTTGACTCCAAAGTTCCCAGGGAACAGGTGATTCTTACAAAGTCAAGGCTTGAGTGAGGGCTGGCACCGGGCCTGGAAGCGAGGCCTCTGACTCTCAGTTTTGTGGCTTTTCCATGAGAACGTGTGCATGGAATGAAAACAGAGAGGCAAAGGGCAGGATTCATCTTCGTGGCACGACCATTCCCACCATTTCCAGAAGAGCTGAAAAAACAGCTTGATACTCATGTTCTGATCACTGAACGAATGAACTAATCCCATCACTCAACATGTCTCATTTTTCTTTTATCTTTAGTGCCTACTACGCAAAAGCCACTATACTTGCCGTGGAAAAGAATTCAAAGATAAAAACGATGCAGCTCTGGCCTTCCTCAAGCCCCCCACTTAAAGGGTGAACATCTCGATGTGAATCTTATTAGGATCAGCATGCACGTGGTCAGCTTGTGTTCTGTTAATCCGCCTTCATAAGCACCTGTGTGGTCAGAGGCCTTAGTTTTCCACGTTTGTGCATGGTCTTTCCCCACGCGGGCCAAGAGCAGAAAGAGTATTTGTCCTATTTTCACTAAGGGTCCGTGTGCTTGAGCAAGTAGACAGAGACTCTCATCTTTCTCGTTCCCTTCCACTAAACATCCGATACAATGCGGTCGGCCACTGTCTCCAAGTCAAAGGGTGAGTTGTGACCAGTAGAAGTACTCATAACATATAGATGCCAGGGAAAAGAGTTTTCCCTGCATATGAAAGACTTTGTCCAATACCAATAAACAGACCTGGGATAAGCTAGGCACCATTGAGATGAGGGATTCATAGGCCAAGATGTAGTTTTACATACGCTTTCCTCTCTCCCCACCTGGGGATATTCCTGCGGGTGATTTTTCTTCTTTGACATTTTGGTACCTACATTTGATGATCACCCTTTTAAAAAATTTATTTTATTTTAGAATCGGGGGTACATGTGAAGATTTGTTATGCAGGTATATTGCAAGATGGCAAGGTTTGGACTTCTGATGAACCCAATGGGTGGTTTTGCATCCTTTATTCCCCACTACCAAATGTCTATATATAAGATAAAGCCCAGGACAAGTCAAAGCCATGTCATTGTGTCTTTAAAGGTTTGCATGCAAAATCCTGTCACTGTAATTAAAGAGAGACATGCAAAGGTACACTATTTATTTGCTGGATTTTAGCTAAAGAGAAGAATCTCCCTCTTGATTCTTTTGCAAACCCAATCGTAGTATAGTAAAACAAGGAAAAAGACAATCTCACAGAAAAAGAGCTCTTAAAATTCACTAACTTAGTTTAAATAGGAACAAACAGAAGAGAAGTGGGTGCATGAACTCTGAGTGGATATACGGTGCTTAATTTCAGGTAGAGATAACATTTGTCTTGGTTTGAGGGTACAATTTTAGCCACACACCAGCGTACCCCAAGATACCACTAAGTCTAAATATACCACCATAAAAGGTAAAAGCATGAAAGTCCCCATCCGTGCCTATTCCCCTCAGGACCTGCAGCCAATATCTCCCTGACCTCCTAGAAGACCCAGGAAGGGTTCAGGTTTAATCACTTGTACACAATACACCCTTTGCAGCCTTTTAATATTTCCAGTAATTTTTCTCTTATGAGTTTTGAGCTAACATAATTCTCAAGACACTTCCCTTTTAAGCCTTACATCAGCAGAGGCGAACGCAGCACGCTCGGAGACAAAGCAGGGTAGAGCCAGACACACTATTTACCCCAAGCTTCTGGCTCTTGGTGGCCTTAATGACAAAGCTTTTAACTTTGTACAATCCCTGCCTCTCAAACAAAGACATGATTAAAAGAAGGCGGAGGGAGGAGGATGGAGATGTGCAGGAGGCCGGCTTGGTCCCTGTCCGGCATACAATCCATTCCCGGCCAGGAAAATGATTGCCGCACAATGGCCGGCTTGGCCAGCCCAGGGCAGCTGTGAGATATAAATTGTCAGCAATGACCATAAGCACTCAGAGAAACAATTTAATTCCTCACTTCCGCCATCATGGGCTGATATATTCTTTCAAGGTCATTACCCAAGGCTAGAAGGGTCGCTTGATTAACGAGTGACAGGCCCAATGAGGGCCAGTGTGCTCGAGCAAGGCCTTATATTAATTAGACAGAGCTCGGGAAAATAAATGTTACAGAGAGAGGAGGGGCCAAGTCTTGGGCATACACTGTGACCTCGCCACCCCCACCCCGTTCACCCCACAAAAGATAACACCCTGACCTTGATCCTTAACGTTATACTTTAGCTTTGTTTTAAAACCTATAAAATACAAAACATAAACCATGCTTCGTTTCATATTCAAAATGACCCAGGCCCTGGCCTCCAGTTTTGACACTGGCTTTGTCTTACCCTTTCTCGCTTAGTTATTCTAATTTATTGGTTAATTCTGAGCAGGGATGAGGAGAACTGCTGGCAGTGAACTTCACATCTCAGAAGCAGCTTAAACCATGTTGATCCGAGCCAAGGGAAGCAGGAGAATGATGACACTTCAGTGTTTTAAGCCCAGTGGTTAATAATCTAGCAATTGCTCTTTAATAAAATGTCATTATCTTGCTTAAGGAGTTAAGGAGATTTGGCAATAACAGTGGACTTTCAGGGCAAATGACCATTCGAAGCAAAAGGGGCTTAAAAATACCCTCTGCTTCTTGTCCAGTATTCTGTACCTCTTTGATTACATCTATTCTACAATCCTCACTTTAAAAGACACAAAGGAATACATTCCCAGGGGATTTCAGTGAATTCGAAGCACTCATTTCCAATATAAAAGACGGACTAGTTTCAGAATGGGGTTTTATTTTTACCAACCACCAAGAAGGATTTTTTTTTTTCCTTCTTCCATACTCACCATTTTGATCTCTGATCCCATTGGGAAAGCAATCCTGCCACTTCAGGGGACTCCAGTCCAGGGTGCTCACTGCAGATGCAAGCAAGGCTCTACTATATATTTGTTTGAATGTCTCAGAAATCCATCACTGTCTATGAATGAGAGTTCAGGCAGTGAAGGTAGGAAGTTCAGTGGGCACTGAGGATGTGAAGCATTGTTGGTACAACTTCCCAAAGAGAAGCCACATTTACCTTTGAATCCTTTCAAAATGGAGAAGAGAGACTGCACTTTTGAGACAGGTTGCGTCTGTGATCTCCTATTTGGCACCACCTTCTGACCCAACACTGTATGTACAGACAAGCAAAGGGCAGCTTGCAGATGGTCCTTCCGTGAGCCGTGGGGGCCTACCGTGGTTGACAGTGTCTGAGATAGCCCCTAATGATCCCTACCTCCTGGTACTCAAGCCCTTATGTCATCATCCCCTTCCCTGGAGTGCAGGCAGGACCTAGTGAGCCATTTCTAAAAGAATACAGCGAACATGATGGTGTCACTTCCAAGGTTAGGCTACCAAAAGACTGTGGCCTGTCTCTTTTATTCTCTGGGCCCTCACCCTGGAGGAAGCAAACTGTGATGTGTGAGCTGTTCCTACTGAAAGGCCCACAAGGTCAGGACTTGATGGCTCCAGCCAACAGCCAGTGAGGACCCAAGATCTGCCATCGGGCACTCGAGTGAGCTTGGAAACAGATCTTCCCCACTCGAGCCTTGGAATGACAGCAGCCCCAGCCAACCCTCTGATAGCAGCTTCATGAGAGTCTTGAGTCAGAGGTATCCAGCTAAACCACATCCAAATTCCCGACCCAGGAAAAGGAAAGTGAGATAATACATGTGTGTTGTTACAGCTGCTAAATGTCAGGGGGTAATTTGTTATGTAGCAACAGATAACTAATATACCCACTAATTCTGATCCTAGCACTACGTACTCTGTGACACAGAACAATTTAACTGCTCTATGTTTAATTTCCTTTTCCCTAAAATAGGAGCAGTCTCCTGGAGAGCTTTGACACATTGGAAATACCTACAAAGATTTGGTTCTGTTAGTGGGAAGAGAAATTCTATGCCTTATCAGCATATTATGGGTATTCAGTGTACACTATCTTATCAGATTTATGAGTTTTGTGGCAGATGTAACATCATTACCAGGCATGATTATTACACTATATTTTACATCTCTGAGTTATCTGTCCTTGACGGATATCAATAGAAGTACTAGCCAACAAATTTGCAAAGATAACTTACACACATATTCATTCATCCATTTCTCCAACCATCCATCCTTCTATCTATTCTTTCAACAACTATTTATTGAGCATGCAAGAGCATTGTAAGAGATATAAAAATGTATTCAATATGGTTTATGTCTTCAAGGAGTTTACAATCCCAGCAGAGAAAAATAATGCATGGACACTAATTACTGGAATTCAAAGTAGAATGTGATTAGTATCATGAGAGTACAATAGTGCAGCAGGAAGTCAGATGTGGGAGCCTTCAGCTCTGACTGGGGATGGCTGGAAGAAAGAATTGATGTGCAAACTAACACTAAGGAATGCACTGTATATTCTTGTTCCTGAAGCAGAGATAATGTGAAGCAGAGATGATGACATAGCCTCTTGTTCAGTCTTGCTTTGACCAACACCAAACCTTTGACACACAGTATCAGAACAGCCAGGGAGTCAAGGTAACCAGCATGATGGGAGTCAGACCAAGGACCACATCATCATGACACCAGCTACATCATAATGATACATACCTAACATTGACCACCTGTGTATAGGAGAGGCATCTGGCTGTCCAACCTTCTGAATTGAGAACAGCATGGAATGAATCCCTAGTTCTATAACATTTTTAACAATTAATAAGCTAGCATTTTCTTGAGAACAACAAAGAATAAAATATGGGTTTGCTGAGAGAGGTTACATGGCATAAATGCATTATATGAAAACAATACTTGCGATGAGGTAAGAAGTGAGCAGGTTTTTCTCTACTTCAAAAACTGGGTAAAATATATCAAGGGTCTAAATTATCTGGGCATTGGTCGTTTTGCTGGTCAGACTTGTTGCATGTGGGTGATAATTTTGCCCATTGGAGGCAAAAGCTGCCCTGGTCAAAAGATTTGCTATTAATTTCAGGAAAGCTCATAAAAATGCCTATATAGGAAAGGAGAAGAAATCAAGGAGTTTGGTGCCAAGAAACAGGATTAATAAAAAATATTCTAGTCATTCTAGAGAAGTCAATTCAGCAAGTTTCACTCATGTGATATGTTCCAACAGCCTCCCATGGAGAGAAACAGCATGGTACCCACCCAGATAACAAAGCCCCACCTAGCTCCTGCCTTCTCAGAGCCTGCAGAGGTCAGGTAACAGGTCTGTTCACACAGCTCTCTGACCAGTGCCCAGTGTCCACATGACAAATGGGAAAACGCCTATCCGAACCTGGAGAAGAATTCCAGAAAAAGGCATACCTTGGAGGAAGTCAATGGCATTGTAACTTTATGTCTTCACCTAGGTAGTAATTCAGTGGAAAATAATTTTTGCACTATCAAATCCTAATTTCAAGTGCTGGAAATAATTGTGTCATTTGCGACTGTGGCTGTTGCATCCCAATTGATGCACTTGTTTCTTAGTGCCTTGATTAGGCAATCTTAGGCTATGTAATGATGTATAGCAACTGGGCAACAGAAACTTCTCAGGAAATAATTCCCCTCATATTCAAAATTTAGCTCTATGGGGGAATTTTTTTGTGGGGAGTAGGAAGGTAGAGGGTAGAGAAACTCCATTGTATTTGGTAGTTGAAACGTATTGCTTGGGTCCCAGGCTAATTACTTTCCCTAAGCAACTCAGATATGGCCAGAACTTCCAGAGATAAGTTTTCATGGCTGGAAAACTACTTCCCCCGTCCCAGAAGTCAGGTTAGGCTTTTATGTTCTCTAAATCAGAATTCTGAGACTGTAATATGTATACAAAACTGCCAAAATGATGTCAATGATGTTACTGGTCTGTGAATTCCAATGTTAGGAGCTAGGTTCTAGGTTATGATTTTAACCCTACCAGCATCCCTCGATTTTCTGAAGACTTTCATTGATGAAGATAAGCTCATTATTCCTTCTGAGGTGTCGCTTTTGTATATTTCGCTGTCTGTGCACTTTTCACACTGCACAATGATTGTTTGTGCACTAATCTATATTATCTTTATATTACGATCTTTATGAGGTCAGGCCTGCATTTTATTTGTCTTCGTAACCCCAGTGTCTGCCCAGAAAATATTTGACAACCAGGTGTGGATTTGAGTTGAATTCTGTCCCTGGATTAAGCCTAGACATTCAGTTGCCAGCCGGGATAGTTCTACATGGGAGAAACATGCTGACATGCTGAAAACCTAAATGTTATTTTTATGCTGCTGATTAACAGGAGAGATGAAATGGGATTGTACATTATTTTTGGTCAAATATGCCAAATAGCTATTTTTGTCCACGCTGTCATCATCTGTTAGGAAACTTACCAGTTGCATGGCTTTTTAGAGACTCCAGATATCTTGCCTTTCCTAAAGGGAATCTTTCTTTGTTCCAGGTCTAATTGGTTTTGGGCTCAGGCCTGGCACAGCCCTGGTCATTCTTCTTTGCCCTTTAGTACTGCTAAATATATCTCTGCTGCCCAGGAAATCTAGATGCATCTCTTCTAATCTTTCAGGTCAACATCTTCTACTATTTAAATGTTTTTGAAAAAACTTCAGTCATAACTTCCCCTTTAAGAAACACTAATCCAGAACTTAGTTCTGCCTTTCTTATCTGAGAATTTTTATATAGAACTTGTTTTGTGTTTTTAATCAAGGATATCACCTTCCATAGATGTGAGTTGTGACTTTACTGTGTCCTATAGATAGGGCATTGTTATTTTAATAATCATCATTGGAAGTAGAAATCACAGTCGTTTGTTAATCAACTCTAAAAGCTTATCTCCTGGTGCTTAAGAGGTCAGGCTGCCTGAATTTGGATCCTGACTCTCCACTTACTAGCTGGGTAGCCTAGGCAAGTGACTTCACTTCTTCCTGCCTAGGTTTCCTAATTGTAATTGGAGTAGTAACTATACCCACATCATGACAATAGTCCTCAAATGAACCTTTTATGCCACCTGGCAACTGTTGTATGTATCTAGTCCATTCATCACCTCACATTCCAAGATAACTATGACATTTTCTCTTTTCATCTCAAACCATCAATGTCTCTTCCCCATTCTTACTCTCAGCTGAAGACTTTGCCAAGAAAAGTAAAGGAATCAGAAGTGAATTTCCAAAGACTCCTGACTAACCAGCATCTGTATTTTTGTATTTTGCCCTCTTGTTGCCATAGATAGACTATTCATGCTCTAACCTGAAGCTAATCCTTTACTTCATCCTGGATCCTACTCTTCCTGCCAAATGAAGGGTATCTCTCCAGCGCTTCTCCTTTCTTCTCTTGTGTTATCAATATTTCTCTCCTCTACTGGGTCATTATCCTCATTTTCTTGGTGACCATGTCCAGTTTTGTGGCTTTAAATACTATCTAGGTCCTCAGGACTCCCAAATTTATAGCTCTAGCCCATACTTCCATTCCAAAATCTAAACTTGAATATCCCATTGTATATTCAACATTTTCACTTGACTTTTTAAGAGATAGCTGGAAGTTAACTAAGCTAAACTGTTTTTCTCCTTGAATCTGCTCATCCCTCAGCCTTAACCATGTCAGTTGATGGTGATGTCATGCTGCTAACTGCTCATGAAAAAGTACCAGAGTCATCCTTGAATTCTCTCTCTCTCTCTCTCTCTCTCTCTCTCTCTCTCTCTCTCTCTCCCCAAACCTTCAGCTAATCCATCAGGAAATCTTCTTGCTGATTTCTCCAAAATGTACCCAGAATCTGACTCCAACCATATCCCTTCATCCTTCATCTGTCACCTGGATTATGGCACTAGCCTTTCTGCCCTGCCGTAGTCCTTCTTCAGTCTGTTCTCAACCCAGAAGCCACAAAAGTGATCCTTTTGAAACCTGGGTGACATCATGTTACTCCTCTCTCAAGATCCCCAGATGGCTCCCCCTTTCATTCAGGTTAAAAGCAAATGTTCTTACCAAGGCCTTCAACCCTTGATCTAACATCTCAACCATTCTTACCTGTGTGCCTTCCTATTCCACTTCACCTTGCCCATTGGGCTCCAGCCATGGTAGTCTCCTCAACATTTCTTTGACACACTAAGGATGCTGCCACTTCTGGGCCATTGCACGTGCAGGTCTCTCTGCCAAAAACATTCTTCCCTTTAAATATCCACAAAGGAAACTCTCTCACCCCTTCAAGTCTTTGCTCAAATATCTTCTCCATGAGTTTCATTAAAAATTGCAACCTGTCCCCATCCCCAGACCTTTCCATTTCCCTTACCCTGCTCTATCTGTGGGCTTTATCCCACTGCACATCATACTATATACTATAATGTTCAACTTTATGGTATCTACTGTTTGCCCCAGACAGAATGTACATACCAGAGATCTCTGTTTTGCTTACTGATATGTCTCACATGCATAGAACAGTACCTGATATACAGTAAGTACTTGATAAATATTTGTTAAATTAAATTCAGTTTGAATTACAGCTGTTCTGAGGAGCAAATGCAATTATATATGTAAAGCTCTTAAAACAATGCTTAATAAATGTTAGCTGCCACCACCATCACCATCATTATAATTATCGTCATCATCACAGTTGCCAGATGATATGCCTGAGTCTTTCTTGTGGCATTTTATAGTATAAAGTATATAAGCAAATGATTAAGCATCCGAAAATCCACTTTGTACAAAAGGAAAGCCTTTGGCCTTTAGCAGGTATAGTCCAGCTTACAGTGCTTCTTTTAATGATTCCTGTTCCTAAGACCCATTCATACAGTGGGATACTGTCAGTGTCCTTTTCATGGGGACAGAAACCCAGGCCCCATGGCTACTTGGAATGGATAAGATTCGGTGGTGTGCCGGTAAATGTTCAACAACCAGCTCTCCAGGAAACAAAACAAATAAAAACAAAAAAACCATTGTGTTGTGTCTGCCAGTTTCCATGGTGTAAATACTCCCATCGTGGCTTATTTCAAGCTTCCAAGATGATGTCACTGAAAGAAGAGTTGAAAAAAAGATGTAGAGTAGCACACCATTACATAGTAGTTTCACCATAGAGATGCAATGGACATAGATAACCTCAAGAACATAAATGATAGTAAAATGTTAAACAATAATTAGGAAGTGATTAGTTTGAGTAATTACTATTTAATTGTAAGTTTAATTTAATTTTTAATAATAATTGTATTTAACAACCGACTCATCAAAATTCCTGAAAATTTAACCATAGACTCTCAGGAGCTGGTATGAGCAGACTTCACACCACTGGTGAGATCAGAGTAGCCACCTGATCCAAGCAAGGTCAATCAGAGAGTCTCCCATCAAGAGAGGAAGTCACACCTGAAAGAACCAGTTCTTCACATCATTGGAGTATAAAGTTGGGAACTGTGAACAGATATCTCCCATCTCCCGTACAATAGGGTAACAGGAAAAGATAGTCTGTTGGGAGAGAATAAAGACCTTCAAAGAGAACTAGTGATAAGAGACCAAGACAAAATTCCACCTGGGCTCTAGCTGTTTCAGATGCTTGGCTCTTGGGTTCCATATGTTCTCCTATCTTTAAAACAAATTTCCCATCATTCTACAAGCTTGAGGTGGTTTCAGACACTTGCAAACAAATGTCCTAAGGACATATTATGCTTCGTTGATTGGAGTTGGCTAAAGTTATACCAATTCAATCACATTGATCACTTTATGCTTGTCAGTAGGTACAGATGTCTTTAAACAGAAAAGTGAATTACTGTGTAATGAATGCCTTGGTGTAAGCTGAACAAATATTTAAAAATATGAAGTTTATATCAGAAAAACTTTTGAAATCTTTTAATATATAAAGTTTGCATCAGGGAAAAAAATAATAAAAGAGGTTCTTGGCAGTAAAAATTTTGGGACGTTGGCCAGTGTTACCCAAAAGGTCATCATTCACTAACTTCAGACATTCTTGTGTCACTTTTATGATTTTTGCTGTAACTGTGTATCATCAAAATCAATGTACCGCAGAAAAGAAATGTGATTCATTCAATCTGCATAAAGTGTAACCTCATTTAGTTGTAACCTAAGCCAAAATATCTATAAAATCATGAATTTAATGTGTTAATTATATTTTAATATACTTCAGAATAAATAACACCAAGCAATGCTGCTGTGTGTGCCACTTAAAGTGGTACCCAGGACACACCCAGGGAAATACCATATCAGTTAGGCTTGATTTTCTAAAGCTTTCCCTGACACATGGGGTTTTCTCCGCATCGCTCCTGCATTGCCCACAAGAGTCTGGATTTGTCAGAGGACTAGGCTTTCAGGCTCCATGACGGGAGGAACTAATCTGCTGTTATTAAAATGAGAGCAATACATGGTAGGCACACATTTAACTAAGGGATCTGTGTTTTATTATTTGGGAAGATGTATTTGCATAGGTTAATTCAACGACATTCTTTATTAAAAAAAAAAAGAAAAGAAACTCACACAGTGAGCAGCGGCCAATCCTACCTTTCAACTTCATGTTAATTTGCCTAAGGGTTTATCTGACCTGAGCATCCAAAAGATACAGGCTATAAGTTATCTATTTCATCACATGCTGGGTGAATAAGAGACCTTCTCAGTTACAACCAATTGAATTTATTCTCTTAACACAGAGTATCCAAGCCCTAAGTAGACATGATGCTTCTGGCTGATGTTTATCTTTAAAACTTCAGCAGCTGATGGCTCAGAGTTCAGCACGCCAGTACTGCTTTCAGCCCTAGGAGAATAAAGCCCAGGAATGTTGTCTTGTTTTCTGATTCCAGCTCTAAAGTCACTTTTAATGACGTAAGATAGTAGCCTCTAAGACCTTCAAATACAAAGGCTATGATTGGGCTTAATGGGAAGGCTATGTCTCAATCCAGAGACCAGTCAATTGTCTAGGCTACTTCACACCTGGAGCAGTTAACTCTTTAGAAGTCCCATGAAATGATGCTGGTGCCACAAGTCAGGCTGCTCTTGCACATTCCGGAATAACTAACATACACTGAGCGGACCAAAGTTTGCCATTTTAGGGTCTCAGCTTTGTTAAAAGCCGATGAACTCTCAAGTCACAGAGTCGTATCTTTGAATCTTCACCCACAAGGAGAAGTACTGATGCGGCATTACAAAGACCCTTATTTAAAGTTACTCTCATCTTTACTTTCTTACTATATGGGGCTCACTGCTTTATAAGTTTTCTAGAATTGAACTGACTAGTGATTTCTGCGTTCTGATTTTTCTTCTGAGAAAACTGCGAGAATAAAAGAGGTGGAGTAGCCAGATGATCACAGAAGAACATTCTGAGTGTTGAATGTGAGCAGCACATCAGCTTTGACCTGGCATATGTACATACCAGGTCAACGACTATTGCATCATTTTTTAAATTCTTTTTTTCATTAATCAGCCTAAAATAAAAAATGGAAATGCTTTCACGTCACTATCTCCATCTTTTCATCTTATACCCTCTTCTATTTCCTCTACTGTGCAGAGTTGGGATAAAATTGGACCAAAGAGTACTTAAACAAAATTTAATTAAAAGCCCATGAAAAAGGAAAAAAAAAAAACACCCTCCCCTAGAGTACTAAAACCCAAATTTCAGCTCTGAAGTTATACTTAATGAGAAATGCATAATTAACTGCATTCCTAATTAACCTCTATATTTATTTCTAAAATCACATCTCTCTGAAAAAGTTCCATAAATGTTCCCTCCTTTCCAGGGAAGCAATCGTACCTCCCATCAAAGTGAGGATGACAGGAGACGTTTGGACAACAGAGCTGTGAAAGAATGAAACACAGAAGTGTCACCATCTCCCACACAAGTAGTCTCATTCTCCGCACAGTCCTGAATTCCTCACTCTTGGCTCATGCACGTCAGCTAACATAGCAGACACATGATAGCTTAGAATCCCAGCCTTGGCAAGCTTGACATCTCACATGGAAGCAGTCAGAAAAAAATAAACAGGTAGGTCTGTCCTTCCCAGCCATCGGACAAACTCCCAACAATAACAAAGAACATTTTGCTGCTGTTTTTTTTTTTCCCCAATAAATAGATTGTCTTGGGTCAGGACAACGCGAGCCATACAGGACGTGCAGGGGTTACCTCTATAGACTAACCTATCAGCATTAATCAAACCCAAGTCACTGAAACATCTTATAGGAAGAAACATCATCTGTAACAGATGAGGGCTGAGGGCACATGCAACGATGATACCCTGCAAAGATAGGATACCCTGCAAAGATATGATCCTGAGAGGGAAGGCTGTGTGTAGGGGAGAATGATAACATTTAATCCCCACTAAAAACAGAAGCTAATAATCTATGTTTTCAAACACTTTTTTTTTGTCTTTGAAAACTGGGAGAGTTGAACAAGGGTACCTGTGGGGTTCCAAGTGTTCCTTCTGTGACCACACGGTCCTGTAGACACCAGCATCCTATATCTACCTCTGCATTCTAGCCAGGATGAAAATGAGTTTGTGAATGTTGGACATTAAACATTGTTACCAGGTGAAACTGATTTGACACCCCCTACCTACCTCTCCTGCAAGTCTCCAAACCCCTGAACGTTTCTAAACTCCCTTGTTGTTACGCTGCCTCTTTTCTTTTTAAGATGTTTTTCTCCTTCTTCTTCTTTTTTTAAGTCTTTTTTTCTTTTCTTTTCTTTTCTCCTTTTTTTTTTTTTGTAAGGCCTCTGGCCTTACACCGCTGTTTATTACCTAAGGCAAACTCTCTCTCTCACTCCTTTTCTCTCTCTGTTTCTTTAAATCTCTAAACCACAAAGCAGCATGCAAGCAACACCGTGGGTCAAGATATCAAAAGAGGGAACTTTTATAGGTTTCCTCGATAACACGGACAATAAAAGAAGAAGGGCGCACAAGCAGCATTACTGACCTTATTTGATGCTGTGCAGTAAAGAGAGACGGTGCCTCCGCCGCCTGCCCGCGTGGGTCCGGGCCATCAGTGTGTGAAGAGGGAAGCTCTGTATCAACACTCAGGCTGGCTTTCCTACTCTCTCATGCCAAAGCTTTCCAAGTGTTTTCAGCTAATAATACCCAAATAAACAGAAGGTTACTGAATACATTAAACTCACTGCAGCAAGAAATTGCTTTTTGACGCCCAGTATATACAGACAAACTGTTTTTCTCCCCACACTCACATATATGAATATCAGTGGGAATTTAGAAAAGGTTGTGGACATCTAAGCTATGAAAACAGAGGTCTGTATTCCAAATATGTTCGCTGTTAGTCAGCCCTACCTATGCGGCTACAAGTTACATATTTAAGTGACTATTATTAAAGTGAGGATTTGGGAGTTCACTGTCATAATTTTTAACATAGACACGTTGTATTGACACAAAATGTGTTTTTCTCTGGCCTGACATGGCTGCTGCTTTTCACGTGATAAGAGTTCACGAGGAAAATGGCTTTAAGGGCCCTTAGGAAAAACTGCTTCCAAAGCCACACGGGCTAGTTCAAGTCCTAGATGAGTCGAAATAGAACAGAACGCTTCTGCTTTGCATGTAAAATTCTCTTTGACCCCTGCCCCCACCCCCGTGCCCCCAACCAATAGTCAAAGGCACTTTCATAATCTACTGACGGGGAAGACATGTTTTCTCTCACAATAGGAAACTCCACAAAGGAAATAACCCCTTTTTCCTTCAGGACCCTAAAGATCCCAACTCCTACCTTTTAGTCTCATCAAAATTTCTTAGGAGGATATAGTCCTGGTCTCTACCTTCCTGCCTTCACAGGGAAAAAGGATACATCATTTTACCAGTGTAGGAAGAGGAAGAGGAAGGGGAAGAGGAAAAATAGTTATTTTTCTTCTCTAGAGAAAATCTCGTTCCCTGACTCCCAAAAGTCCCACGCAAACAGGCGTTTCTTTCACTTTAGTTAGTAACCACTTACTTTCCCCCTCACCTTTGAAAAATATAAATCCCCAAACCATCTGATTACCCATCACCTTCAGTGTTTTCCAGAACAAACGTTGTGCTTGATAAACATACTCACAGACGGCAACCAAGATGATGAACACCATATTTGGTGATTCCAGAATCAGCCTCACGCAAAGCCATCAACGTGTTAGCTGTCAGAAATGGCTGGGGACATCAGTGTGGGCCGGGCTGGGCCGAACCCATGCATTCGGGGAAGTGTGGGCATGTACTGCTTCGCCTAGGCTCCCTGAATGAAGGATATTTGGGGTACTGGAGTAGCTGGTCATCGCAAAGACTTAGTTTCCTCTGCTTTTTCCAGGAACGACAACACTGCCACTGCCCACGTGGCAGAAGTTATCCAGAAGCATCTGACCCAGTGTCTCATTCTCCACCTGTCCATCTGCATCCGGGAATATATTCCTATGTTGATGAATATTTATAATGAGCCCAGCAAGTTTATGTGAGGTTTGACATGTCCTTCCCGTTCCCCTCCCCCGCCCCAGCCCCATGAAGTGTTAAAAACATGCCATCAAAAACACATAACTAGAAATCCAATTCTTCTATTTATTTGACAGATTAAATAGAGGCTCTGAAAATGCCCTCTGAACCCTAGCAAGAGCAAGCATGAGGGCGCTGCACGCTGAGGCTGACGCCTGGGTCCTGTCACCCCCTTGTGACACTGTGGACACGGAGACACCCAGGAGTACCTTCCCGATTCCCCCTTTTGCCTTACCTCCCAGCCCTGTTTTTCTGCCCTTCTATTTGGTAGTTCTTATAGCTTAATATGATGACATCACAGATCCCTCAGTGAGGTCAAGCCCTGAGTGTGGATGCAGGAGGCATTTTCTTCCATGTACATGAGAAGGCTCATGGCTGGTAGCTGGACCAGAATATGTAGGCAGGCTTGAGGTGGGGACTGCACGGAGCTGAGATGCTTGAATGGCAGTATAGTGATGACAGCGTGACTGAGTGTGTGTATGTGTAAACGTGAGGAAGACTGTTTGTAAACCCAGGTCTTCATTTTTATGTAACTGAGCTGAATGAACAGACACCTGCCCATTGTAACCACTTAAATTGGTGGGGTTTCTATGCCCAGGTGTAATGAGATGACGCTCGACAGAGCGGGGACATTGGTGCACAGTATAACATTTCACCTTTCAGTGTCACAAATCAGATCCTAAAATATTTCAAGAAATCCTTTCATGATGAGATTTGAGACCATTATCTTCTTTTGAGTTGCAGGAAAAAAATCTAGATTTAAAAGGAATCTGCATTAAATTTCCAGACTTAGCTAGTTTAAAAAAAAAATCAAAAATGTCCAGTTAGATTTGAATTTTAGATAAACAACAGATACTTTTTGTATTTTAAATATGTCCCACACAATATTTGGGACATATACTAAAAAAAACTTATTGTTGTTTACTGAAATTCAGATTTAACTGGGATCCTGTGTTTTATCTGGGAATTCTAAACCTTCAGTGTTTACGGGGTGTGTGTGTGTGTGTGTGTGTGTGTGTGTGTGTGTGTGTGTGTGTGTGTGTGTGTAGGGAAGGGGGTAGAGCAGTGTAACTTCACTCTGTTGTGTAAATTTTGGGGGAAATGCATTCTTGACCCCTGACTTCTTGCTTGGATAGGAATATGGCCACTGGAGAGAAGATCAGATGAGCTTTGTAGTTTTTAGCCATATATTTCCGGGTGCCTGGGGACTATGAGAGGGAAGAAGGGTTCCACATGCCATTCCAAATCACTGCGTGAGGAGGAGGCTCACTCGGGCAGGTATGTTTTTCAACACGGCGCTAACAGAGCGCGCACAGGTGATTAACATTCCTCTGCCAAGGTTTATGACTTCATTAGAATATTTCTCATCATAATTGAATAGGTAAAAATACCTGGCTATTAAACACAAGCCTATCCCTCAGGATGACCAGATTATCACTTGAATTTAAAATCTTTCTGAATTTTTAATAGTGCATAACAAATACGATTATTCATGCACTTTCTTCCAGTAGTCAACTTGCCAGGCCTACAATTATTTGGAACACCTTCAGTTTCAATGGGAGGGATTAATTCGAGCCGTGCATCTCTCTCCAATCCCTTGAAAATATTTAGCCAGCAGGTCCGTTTTTCCTCGTGACCTGGATGGAGCCTGTCCGGGAACCCTTGGAGGTACTGGCAGGGCCTGGCTTGGTGTTATTTAGAAACCTCTGGTAATTAGCAGCTGGAGATGTAAGAGCCGTGGTGTAAAGGGAACAGCTGTGAATCCATAAAGCAGGCTGATGAGAAAGTCAAGTGGAGGCCTGCCTGGCTGAAACCTCTTCAATAGATCTGTAGTCTGGACTTGAACCCTGCCCTCTCACCTCAGGGTCCGATATTTCTTTCTTTTCCTTTTTTTTCCCCCTGCCCAAGTCCCCCGCCCCCACCTTCTCTTCTCCTCCCCGCTTCTCTATCAAGGAGTGATGTACTCAGACTGACTGAGAATAAATGTGAGTGACCCCCATCTGCCCACCCCCACGTCCCTGAGCCTTCTGCTGGAGAAGGGGGTGGGGGAGAGGGGGGTGGAGGGGGAGAGAAAGAGAAAGAGAGAGAGAGGGAGAGAGGAAGAGAGGTACAAGAGAGAAGGGAGAGAGGGAGATAGAGGGAAAAAAGGAGGGTCCCCGACTTCCTCACAGGTAATTAAAGGGACTACTTTCAAGGTTGCATGGGCAAAAGACAATTCGGCCCTAATGAAGCATCGATCGCCTGGCACTAAGGTAGAAAGGAGCTGACATTCATTCAAAGGTACCTTTAACTGATGTAAGACACTGCACCGGGAATTATTCGCTCTCTGCTGTCATTGCCTAGGACTTGGGTTAGAGGGGGAAAAAAGGGAGGGGGGAAGTTTGTTTTAGATTTATTTTATTTCCGCATTGCCATAAATGTGTGTGTCGGTCTGTGTTTTCTTTCTTTTTCTTTTCTTCTTTTAAAAAATATAATGCATCAGGGCACATTCTATTTGGTTGTAAGGAGGGGGGTCTTCCCCCCTTAGGGTAAATTTTCTTCATTAGTCACGTTTAAAAGCCCACCAATCAGGCCTGCCAGTCCGGAATTCATGGGGTCAGTGATGGCCAAGCAGGGACTCATTGGGAAGGGTAGGGGCATTGCTGTCTGGCTGTAAACCCAAGCTCGTTTCACTTCGTGGGTTTGGCTGCTGTCTACTTTGTGCCGGTGTTTGCTATTCTGTGGCCAAAAACCCAGAAACCTCAGGGGAAAAAGAAGCTGGGGAAGGGGGACGGATCACTGTGCAGGGGGCTTCTGAGGATGTGTGATGGGGATTGAGAGAGAAAAAGACCGAAGATGCTTGCAGGAATGAGGTCTTTGGCAATATAGGCAGTGAGATAGGGCTTTGGGGTTACAAATAAATGGCAGGCAGAGATCCAGGTAAGGGTGGGAGACAGGAACAAGCTTGGTGTCACCTCCCAACCCACCTGGGGAATGCCCCCTCGGGGCGCCCCAGCCCTGGACATGGCTTCTGCGTTTTTTTCGATGGTCCTAAAAAATGTTTGCATTTGGAGAACATTCGCATGGTAATAAAAGGATACAAAAGTGCTAGTCATGTCAAGGAAATTGAGGAGGATGATGGGGGAGGAGAGGCAGTATCGATTCCAAAACAAGTTGAGCGTTATCCAGAGAGGTTTTTGCCCACAGCAGCTCTGCTGGATCTTCCAAGAGGCCCCGCATTCAACAATAGCAGGTCCCTTCAGAGCAAGAAACACAAAGGGAATTTGCTCTGGTTCAGTCCCCATAGTGAGGCCCTTCGGAAGCTGAACAGTCACTTTCTTTTCCCCCTGCTAAAAATAGGTGGGAAGGGGGGTTTCTCTTGTACACCTCCATATAAACATGCAGGGTACAATAAACTGGAAAAACGGGGGCCCTTCGACAGGACATTTCAAATCACAGGCTCTTTCTCACATTTTCTTTCCATCTTTTTCTTCTGAGAATTTATCGTCGTTTCTTGATTTTGCTCTTAATTTCGGTTTGGTTTTGGAGGGAGGGGGTGGCAGGGTATATTATTTAACTTGATAAACAGCATTAGCACAGCGCGGGGCCGCCTCCTTGCCTCTGCCTCTCTCTCCTATTTATTCATTTGTGTTTACATTTCTAAGACATCCCTTTAGCTGAAGGAGGACACTTCCCACATATTGCAGTATTGGCCATTAATGCAAAAGGATAATTTATTGGCCGCGCAGTCTCTGAAGTTTGAATTTTTAAAAGAAAAATCGGAGCACGGTTTGCTTGGGTTTGCTGCATTCATATGTATTTAGTTTGTACTTTTCTCTCCTTTATCTTTGAAACAGTTTATAACATTCTATTTATCAATTTGATGCTATTTCATTGTAGTTCTTATTTATTTATTTATTTATTTTTTTCTGCCCAAGAACAGGTCAGGAAACAGAGGCAGAAATTGTGTGGAACACCTGCTGAAATTAGAAAAAAAAAGTTTGCCCCTAAAAAAAAAAAAAAAAAAAAAAAAAAAAAGACTAAACTGTAGCCCAGCAGATCCTATCTGCATTAATTTGGCTGAACAACAAGATATTGCAAGAGACAAATTCTGAATAAAGCAGTTCCGAGTTCCCAGAATTGGCACAGCTCAGCCTAAACAATGGCTGCTTCCTATTCACCTTAACCCAGCTTTTCAAAAGAACATCCCCAGAAACACAAAGCATCAGCGGGAAATGGCAATTTTATGAATCCTAATCAATCAAAGGGCTTATTAACTCAATGTGAAGCCAGATTAAAATCTTTAATTATAAATCGTGCTAAAAGGAAAAACAAAATGTACTTATGGTACATTGAAAATTCCGGATATTAACATAGTTGCTATTATCTCTCACAATATTAAATTCCCCCTCCCTTTCCCCCCTACAACCTCACCTTTTTCTATTACTAAAAGAACAGGGCTACAGAACCCAAATCATTTTTCCCCTCGATTTATTAAAATGTATTCTTTTTCTCCCCCTGTGCATCCAATGGGTTGCTGGGAAGCTGGGTTGGTGGTTATAGGAAGGGGTATGAGAAATCCCATTACTGAGCCCCGGGCGGCTGGGGTTTCAGTGTGATGCTGGGGTAGTTTGGGTAGCTGTTTATTAAGGGGGCAGAGTTGGTGTTATAGGGTTGGTGGTGTTTTGTTTTGTTTTGTTTTGTTTCCTTTTTGGGGGGTAGGGAGAGGACAGCAATCAGATGTGCAGCATTCTTGCTAATGAAAGCGGCATGCAAGTCTGTGCTCGCAGGATTGATTGGCAGGAGTGGAGATTGCCAGCCCCAGGAAGGGTCCTTGCTTTAAGCCACGGTGTGAGAAAAGGCTTTGGGTGCTGTTGCCGCCGCCGTTGCTGCTGCTGCTGCTTCTTCTGCCTCTTCTTCTGCTGCTGCTGCTTCTTTTTTAATCAGGCAGACATTTGGGAAATGACCACAGCAAATTTAATCACAGTTGGGGGGTGAAGGGGGAGGGAGTGAGAGCAGAGACTGTGATTCACATGTTTTATTTATTTGTTCAGAGTCACGGCCATCCTATTGTGTGTCCCTCATTCTGTCATTTCAGGCCCCTCCGACCCACCCCCTACCCTTGTCCCCATTGTTAATGTAAGAGGCAGAGAATATAACCACATTTTATAATAATAACATATCCAACATTGCAAAAGCAGAAACCTAATCTTGCGAGGGGTCCTTTTCTTATATTGAAATGATAAAAGAAAAGAAAAAGAAATCTTTCTCTCCTAATGACAATGTAGGATGGAGAGATTTGTTCTTTGTGTAAAAATTCAGTGATTTTCGTAGCTAGGGTACATGCCCCATTTCCTCCCCTCCTACATGTCGGCTATTGTGCTATTCTATTTTTTTATGTTTACGGAGCAAGCCCATGTTACAGAATTGGCTTTAAATTAAATATAGAGAGAATGAAGGAAAGGAAGAAAGAAAGAAAACTGTACAATCAAAGCTAATAAAAAAGAAAGTAATACCCTGGTTTAAATTAAATCCTACTTCATTCCTTTTGTTCAAAGTTCTGAATTTCTTTCTCTCAGTTCTTCTCCTGAAAACATTCCCTTTCTTTGACTATGCCTTTAGGTTCAGGGACAAGAGGCCCTCATCCCAAAATTAGGCCTCTTAAGATCCTTGCCACTTTCCATCCTAACCTTAGGACCAGGTTTCATCCATGGACACAAGGTGTGGGGGAGGGGGAGTTGGAAAGAGAAGGGAGGGATAGCTTTCGCTGACAACAATCTTGAGAGGGAATGGCGTTTGATTTTCATAATACAAGGTCAACCTTGTGCACCTTTTATCAAAACACTAGGTCTAAGATGCCTTATTTAATCCTGAAGCAAGAAAGGGACTTGTCCCTGATGGACATAAATCAAGGCTGTCCTGGTGGCATGTCCTGGGTCCCTCCCGGCTTGTGCCTCTGTCAGACTTAGGACCCTTCCAAACCATATTATTGTAGGTACTACTATTTCAAAAGTGCAGTAAAAATATGGTTTTCCTGATTACTTTGGAACTTCTGAACACAGACATGAGGCCCAATGTTACTTTAAAACCATTTACAAACATCTTCATATGATTTGAGCAAATAAAGATTTACCCAAATGCTGCTTTAGCATCTGAAAACTCGAAGGATCTTATTTTAGGGGTTCTGTAATCACACTTACACACTCCTTGCTGTAAACAGAGTGGTTATTCTTTTGCTAATATGCATGATTTTTTGTTTAGGTCCATCCCTCACTGATTTTTCTACCTTTGCAGACTGGTAATTTTGTAGTTATCTAAATGTACAAATATAGCCAGAGGAAAAAGATTGAGTAAAAGATCCTAAATCGGTTTTCATGGTTAAAGTGCACACGGAATCCATTTTGGCAAAAAGCACTCAAATTCTCAGAATTCCTCTAAATCCTTAAATGCCACACGGCTGTGATATTCCTTTGAAGACGAGCATTGGACCTAATAAACTGAATACTGGAGGCACAGATCTCGTCTTCTTTAGTTCTTGCAGCAGCTTTTCACTAAATTCAAAAAAGACCTTTTGTGCTTAACTGGGTTTTCATTTCATTGCTTTTAAATTTGTTAAGCTTGACTTTTGACACTTTGGGTGTTTAGCCTTTTTTTTTTGTTAAGTGCAATTATATAATAAATATTTGTGCTTCCAGAAAGGAAGACATTAATCTGTTATTAATGCTAGTATAGGATAAAAAGTACTTCACTCTTTTGTTACAAATAGCCCACATAAATATGTACATTTTCTAAACATCATCTTTCAGCAATAGTATAAATTGTTTTTAAAATAACGCAGAGAAACATTGTATATGCAGTGTATTTACTCCATTCTACTTAAAGATGTAAACACAATAGAAAAAAAAATTAATAAAGCCAAAAAGGAAAGATAACTTGTGTAAATAGTTATATAAATAAAATGTGCTTTTGAATTGCTATGTAAACAAATTAGACGTCAAATGATAAAGAACACTAGTAAATTACACTTCTCTATCAAAAATAAAACTATTTAACTCTTTTTTCATTGATTTACTTTCCCAATTCACTTCAGCAAGTGAGAAAATATGAGTAGAGACAGCTTTCAGCAGCTAAAAAATAAAAATAGGTATTTATTCAAAAAACAGCTATATGGAATTTTAATTACTTCTCAGAAATTACAAAAGGAACATTTAGAAAGTGTTCAAAAGATGATGTTTTGAAATTAAATTTTCTTTTGATAGTCTTTTTAAATTTTAAATATTCAAAAGTAATCATGCTTTTAAATGAGGACTAACTCAATCTAATAGAAGTGGTTTTTTTTTTCTTTTTGCCTAAAGGAAAATGATTTTAAAATTATTTCATGAAGAAATATTATATTGAAATCAATATGAAAAATAGCATTATCATGAGTAAATGGAACATAATTCTTAAACATTTTAATCTCTTTATTTTCAACAATTTCAAATGCTCCTAAAATACTATTTTTATATGTATTTTTATATGCAATTCTTCCTACTTGGACACGATTACAGGTTCTTATTTTTTTTAATGTCAGGAAGAAAATGACAGCCATGATAGGAAGAGAATATTTACATTTTTTATCTTCTTTAGTTTTGTTTCAAATCCAAATAAATAGGAATGTAAAAATGGTTTAAATGGTTATTTTAGAACTCTGCAGGGAATCTTCTCTTTAAAAGTATTTCAAGGCTTTTCTAAAGATTTCTCACATCAGTATTATGTTGTTGGTTTCCTTTTGAAAAATCGTCTGCTTCTTAAAGAACCTTATAATTTAAATTTATTTCCTATGCATATGGTTTTGTCAAAATCCCAATCCAAACACTGAAAAGGCCCCCGTCTCCTTAACACCTACAAAGCTAATGTTTATAGGCCAGCTTAAATCTGAGCAGAAAATATTCACCACAACTCTAGGCTTTTTTTTTTTTTTTTTTCTTTTTCTGGATCAGTTGAGCTCTACATTTGATATACAGATGGATTTTTTTCCCCCATCAAAATTACATGAGAAGCAAAAAGCTGGAATCTAAGACTCTAGACAAACTGGGTTGGTCTCCTCACTCCTCCTGTCTTTTCTCAGTGTCAGACTCTATGTTTAGATAAAACAATTTATCTTTATCATTTTCAAGCTGGTCAGACGGGCGAGGGGGTGGGAGGTGCAAAGGGTGGAGGGGTGAGGGAAAAGGTGATTGTTTCACTTGTTGTCAGTGGGCATTGATCAGCCCTGCTGTCTGCTGGTCTCGGAGGTGAGGCCAGGTCCCCCAGGAGTCCTTCGGGGCTGGGCCGTGTCAGGGCAAAGCTGTATTGAGTCATGACCCAAATGACGGCTCATTGAGGGAAACGGGTATTGGCGTCCAAATCATTCTGAGACACCCTCAGTAACACTTAAACCAGTCCACTCCGTTAATGTCAGGTCACGGGGGACACATTTAGCCCCCTCTGCTGACCATTAGACCCTTTGATGGAGTGGACGATAAACTTGACGGGACAAGCTGGACCCGGCTCTTGAGCCTGCCTGTGTCAACAGTAGGCCCGGTGCGGGGCTGCCTTTTGGAGAACGCCAGGGGTCCCTGTGGTCAGGGCCTCTAGGGATCCTGGCCCTTTTACACCACACAGGATAAAATAGAACTAAAACTAGTTTTAATGTTACAGTGTCAAAGGGAGAAAAACAAGCCACCATGATCCCTCACAAAGTTTTTCAACAATGAGGTCAGACACAAATTGTGGCTAAAGTGGACTGGTTCTACCATTTTGTAATTTTTATTTCTTGCTTTGATTTTTCTCTTTCTTCTAAGCACTGCTTATAGAGTGCAGGTATTTTGAAATCCATTTGTTATACCTTCTGTGGCAAAGAACAAAAAGAATTCCTTATTGTTTCCCAGGGAAGTAGAGAAGAATTCAAGAAAAATCCACTCTGTTGTGATCACAAGGTTTCCAAGGCAGTCTTCTGGAAGGGAATTATTTTATTTTGTATTACCAAACATCAAATATATTTGGGGAGGAAAGAGGAATAGGAAGGTACAGCTAATTGCATTTCCCATTGATAGGAGCATTAGCCTAAAACAAACTTGAGCTTGAAAATGAATCTAAAGCACAAACTAACAAAAACCAGGTCTTTGTTAACATCCAAAGGGTGAATTAATAATCATTATTGCTACTATTTAAACAAATTATACCTAAATCTTCTGTTATACGAGAGATCGCTACTGTTTACTTTTTCTGCTTTCCCACCAGCAAAACGGCCTCTGGTTTGACAGAGCAGATTTTCTGGTATTAAAATGCTTTTATCCTAGTTTTAACACCTTGTCTGGATTTCTCTTGAGAATTAACTGATATTGCATTAGAAGGGAAAATGAGAGGGTTTTTTTTAATGGTCCCCACAATCAAAAAGTGAATCCAACGGAAAGAATCCTCCATTCTTCAAACAATACCAGTTAGTAAGTATACAATAAGTAATTTTTTTTTAATGTTAGTACAAATGGGATAACTAATTTGACCACATTATGCATCTGTTTTGTCTTAAAAGCAAAAACCCAATTAAAAAGATAATCTAGTTACTGAACGATTAAGTCCCCTTCTGATAAATAAGGAAGCAGCTGTGGGTTATGTTTAACCAAGGGTGAGGGAGGTGGAGCCCATGTCAGGTTCTCATTGTCTACTTCTCATTATCCAAACCTGAGAGACTTTTCCAGAGTTCATATTCTTTGTCTTCTGATGCAGTTTGGAACCTTTAGAGCTTGCTACAATTCAGAAGTATTCCTTCTATAAGGAGTCAGTTTATCAAACCACACAGGTCACATCTCACTTTCATATCAATTTATGTACTGTTTCACTTCAGAGAAAATTAGATCAATTAAAAACTCTACTCACACCTCACTTTATTTTCTCTTGTCCCTGAAGCTTGAAAGTAAGACTTTTGTGGATTCAGAGACTTCAAATGATTTCAAGGGATTTATACTTTGGTATGCTTTTGGAAGAGGTGTTAGAGTAACTTGTTTCCTTTCAATGTACGATTACTAATTGTATGTACAACATGTACATAGAAACAAGTATTATCAAAAACATTTACTAACTCCATCTTGATGCTTTATGTTGAAAGAATATAAATAATTCTGGCAGATATGTCTGAGTATGTCTGTGAGTAGATGAGTGTATGAGAGAGAGAGAGAGAGAGAGAGAGAGAGAGAGTGTAACTCTATGTGTGGGGGAGAGAGAGAGGAAGAGAGAGAACATGGTCATGCATCTTTTGCTCATCTCATCCAAACAGACTTCTAACTGAAGCCCTAACTCAAGAAATAAATTGCATTGATCTGGTATTTATAATGGGGCAATCTTGAGTTTTTAGTGGGACGAGATACCAAAGGGAAATTACATCATTGCCAGTAACCTCCTCCTTCCACTGTGCTTTCGGTAATTTTTCCCACCTCCTCCTTTCAATTTGCAAAGTCAAGCAAGTGCACAATTAAGAGAAATATATATTATGCCCTGAACATGTTTTTAGCACCTAATAAGTATACATTAGTAATTGAAAAATTAACCACAAAATCCATATTGACTAACATTCTGCCATTTCATTCAAAAATGATCATTCTATCCTGATCCAGATGTAAATTTCAAGGACAGAAGCTAAAAATGCATAAGACATGGAATCCACTAATTTAATAAAATTGGACTGACTTTTAAAACAATTACAAACTGCAATTCCACATTTACATGCATCCTCATTTTCTCACCACAATTAGAACTCCAAATGAAAAAAATCAGTGGCGTTGGAATGGGTTCTACACAACCATAAAATCTTAGATATTTTTCTGAGAACTGGAAGACTGATTTTTCCCTGAACTCTGTTCTCTGAGGACATGGAGTATAAATGAGGGAAGAAAGGCATTTTGTCCAGTAGCAAAAAACATTAGATACCTGTTTGTCATGCTGCATTTATATTGCTTTTTTATGTATTAAAAGAAAAACTTAGATTTTCCTGCTCTAGATTGATCCTTCTGCCTGTAAAATTCTTGGAAAAGTAACACACCAGTCAACACACACATCTGAAGGCAGCCAGTTCTGAATGGAACTCTCCTTGTGACCTAAGTCTCCTTCTCAGCCACAGCCTGAGTATTCCAGAAAAACTTTCCCCTTCAAGCTCCCTTTGTCACATTCTGCCATGCTCTGCTAACTATCCTAAACACATCCCTTGTGAGTCGGATCCAAGGGGTGACAAGTACTGTGCATTCCACTCACTCATTGACTCTGTGAACAAAATCAAACATGGACATTTTACCCTAATAAAACAATGCTTCCAGATGTTTTGAATTGTTATCTGGAAAGAAGTCTTGTAGCTGCTTTGCCCCCCACCCCAAGATAGTAGCTGATGAAAGGTATTCTTTTTTTATTATTATTTAGTCTTGCATTTCACCTTAATTTTAACACATTTTGAAATGGTTCATTGAGCTACATTCCCTGAGCTCCAGTTCACTGGAGGTCACACAAGAGGTCACAACAAGGTCACTAGCTTACTCTCTGAAACCATCAAATGATATAGAAATATACATGTTGCAAAGTTTCAACAGTGTCATCAGGGACTCCTGCCCTCATGACCTTAATGCATGATAATCAATGATCATCCCTCCCCATCTAAAGGTGATCAAGTAGTCCAGACCAGGGTTCTGGCCTGTCCTTTGAATCAGGCCTTGAGCCCTGTGGTGAAAGTGATGAAACACTGGCATATCAGAGCCTTTGCCCAAGATAGCCCCCAGTGGTCAACTCCAATGTCACTGGCAATAACCTCTTCATATCTCAGTGGCAGTTATTAGACTACAATCTATCCTGCATAGTTTGGTCATTTTACTCTATGAATGCTGTCTTAAAGGCACCCCCAAGTCCAAAACAAACTTGACGACAGGATCCCGCCTTGACAACTGGGGATCCCACCTGGCTAGATGGCATCGTGACCCTAGGTCTGTCACCAAGTATAGGGTGGAGAAGAAGAGGCTTTTGCTGCTTCTAGGGACAGGCCTGTGGTTTCTCCCACACAGAAGGTCCAGGGGAGAGCCAGATTTCTTTTTCTCATTCACCGCGCTCCATCATCGGATCGCCGAAACACTTAATGTGAGTTTTCAGAAAAACTAGGGCAGATGATTGGGAAAAGTGAGAAATAGGGGCTGTATTTCCCACAGTTGTTTATAACAAACTAAGTTTGAATTGCTGCAATGGGAGTTGAAGTACAAGGAGGGAAAATGTATGCAGGCAACAGGGAGTTAAGTAAATAAATTTTTTCTTTTCTTTGTCGATGTGTTTAGTTCTCTTCCTGCCAAGATTCATCTCACTCTGCTATCTTGTGAGAGACACATATGGTGCAGCGAAATTGCCATCCAAGAAAGCATGTCCCAGCCTGTTGAGACATCATCAAATAAGATTAAAGCAAAGTAAAAATAAAAAGATAGAACGATTTTTTTTCTTTTCCTTGTACAGAGAACGTCTGATGAAAGCCACTGAGGTACTTGAATTGCTTCTAAAGGTTTTGCAGCCATTTCTTTACTTTAGATGGTTAAGAAAAAGCCAGGAATAGCATGACAATATCTTCTTTTCTTTCTCCAAGTTCGTGAAAAAAATGTGCTTCATAATAAACCAGATGTATATGAATAAAATACAATATTGCCTTCAGCACTTCAGTTGCAAATAGCACTTAAACATGTTGTAGACAGACTTCCGTCTTCACTTTCCCGCCTTCTCTTTGCATTCTGTAGCTTAAAACTTCGCATAGTGGCATCAAATACAACTTTCATTTTTATATTAGTAATTAAGATTATTTTTATGAGCTGGGCATGATGGCTCACACTTGTAATCTCAATACTTTGGGAGGCCAAGACGGGAGGATAGGTTGAGCCCAGGAGTTCAAGACCAGTCTGGACAACATAGCTTAGACCGTGTTTCTACCAAAAAAATTATTAGCCAGGCATGGTGGTAGTCCCAGCTACTTGGGAGGCTAAGGAGAGAGGATCACCTGAGCCCAGCAGGTCAAGGCTGTGGTGGCCATGCTTGTACAACTGCACACTAGCCTGGGTGACAGAGTGAGACCTGACTTAAAAAAAAAAAGATTCTTTTTTTATGGCAAAGTGTTGCTAATTTCTTGCTTGACAGACCTCAATACAGGAAGAACTGAGTTTCATTTTCCCCCATTTGTTGGTCATAGTTCCCTCCTGTGGTTGACACTCGAGAGGAATGGGATAGACAAGGTGGTCGCTTGTCCTAACCAGCGTTCCCTGGAATAGGCATCTTCCCAGGGATGGTGTTTATCTGTGAAAACATGGGCTCCCTTATTCTCAGCAGCTGTGCACATTAGGCCTAATGTCCAGTAGGCCAGGAAATTATAAGTATGTCCATATGTCCATCCTTCCTCAGAGTGTCTCTGATCCCTGGCAACACCTCGGCACAGCCATGAGTTAGCCAGAATAATCTCACGGCCACCTTTAAAAGGCAGTATCTTTCCATCCAGAGTCCCACTAGCTGGAAACTCACAACCAAATCAAACTTCTTTCCCTGTTCCCTTTTGCTTTAAGAACCTACTTGCTCTGGGAGAATTTATGATGGGAGAAACAGGAGGAGGGGAAATCCACATGCCACTCTCTGAAGACTCCTTTCTAGAACATGCAAGGCATTTCGTATTTTTAAGGGCTTTCTGCCCCTCCTCTTCCCTCCCCAGTGGGATTTCAGGAAGTACAGTAAATTCTTTGAAAGGATGCAGTCAGGAGGTAAACAATACCACGCTTCACATCAGAGGGGGGCCCAAAGCCAGGCTTTGAAATTAAAATACATTTTTTTAAGAGCCTGGGGGGGGCGGGTGGCAGGCAGTGAAAGACAAGCATGTCCCTTTCGTAAACGCAGACACACTGTTCCCTCTGATATGAAGTCAGTTTGCGTCGGGATGCAGAAATGAAAACTCAGTCTGTGCATTTGTTTGCAAACCGTTCTAGGTAAGGAGCCGCAGCTTTACAAGATCTTGTTTCCGATGCGCGGCCTTAATTGGACCTCTGGAAAGCAACAATGCATCAGTGGAAGAGATTATCACTGGCCTTAATAAGCTGTTGTTGGCTTTCATAACAGCCACGGCCTAAAACGAGGCACACCGAGCCCAGAGACAATCTTACCAATTGCCTGGAGCAAGGATTAAAGCGACAAGGATCCGAAGGAGAGAGCGAGAGGAGAGAGGAGGGGGCCAGCGGAAGAAACAGGGGCTAATGTAAAATCGTTTCCATATTAACCTTCTTCCCTTCTGACAATGGTCAAGTTCTGATTCAAAATACAAATTATCTCCAATTACTTCAAAAGAGGCAGTCAGAGAGCTGTCATTTAACCTTCACCATCTGTTTGCCTCAAAAGAAAGCGTATAGCCTGCCACGATGACCTCAACTTTCCCTCCGAGCTCTGGATGGCACCAAAGGCGGAGGCTTATTGTTCTCTGGAGAAAAACCTATTGGGGTTTTGGGGCGGGGGTGGGGAAGGGGGTGTCCTAGGAAAGAGGATAGAGAGAAAGGAAGGATGTTACAGGGACCAAAGGAAGGAGTTCTTGGAGGGGACTTCATTCAAGCAGGGTGTGATGTCTAGGGTCTGGTGGGTGGGCTTCTCCACCCTCCAGGCCCTGCTTACTGAACATCCCCCACTGAAAGGTGTGTTTTAAAAACAAGATTAAGAAGGCCTCAGTGAACTGAGACAGCGGAGGACTCAAGGAGGAGGTAGCATGAATCAAGGCCCATGGCATGGCTGATGCTTTTACCCAGTCTCCTGTGGTGGGAGGTCAACCATTTGGAGCATGATGCGACAGAGCTGCCCAGAAGGTAAAGAACACTGTACAAGAAGGTTGCGTGACACAAGCAAAGAAGCAAGACTGCAAGGCTAAGAGGAAGGGAACTTTGAGAAAACGAACGTTCTATTAGATTGCACTGACTGTTAGATCACTGGGTGGGCTGAAAGAAAAAAAAATCAAAACCATCTACCTACTGTACCAAGACCCCCAAAATCGTGCCACTCAGGATGACCAGATAGAGACCAAAGCCATTCCGGAATCACTCAGCATCTCATTCTTTATCAAAGCAATGACAACTAAGAAAACCAAGTGTCACCACCTAAAGGGATTCTTAGGGAGCCTTCCCTCCTTCCGGAGTGAACAGTTAAAGGAAGAGAGAATGCCAGTTTATGAAGATGTCTCTGAACAAGACCAAAAGGATCAGTAGGGACCAGTAGGGAAGTGGCTTCCCAACAGACCACAGTGAAATAATAGGGTGCAAATTTCTAAATGCCTTATGCTTTATGGGAGATTTCTAATGTTTCTACCCAGGTACATTATATTATTTCCACTACCTCTGATCTTTATTTTCCCTTTTACAGCCCACTGAATAAGAGGTTTCTTCAAGAGAGAAAGAAAGAAAACAGACCCCCTATAAATGAGGACAACTTTGACTCATAAACAGTTCGTGTGCTCAGAGAGCAAAGGCACCTGGAACTTTCTAAAGGAAAGCACCTCCAAATCCCAGCGCCATGTGGTGGGAGGGCAGTTCTTTCCCTTGTCAACCGGTATTGAAGCTCGAGATGTGTTTTTACCACAATGCCTGGAGTAACCATTGGGGCCTCTTATTTTTAATTGCAAAAGCAGATGGGGTCATGTCAATTACATACAGAAAGCTACAGTCCTGTTATGAACAAGTATCAGACTGGCAATGGTGGTTGGAGGGACCAAGGTCAAGGGGGAAGCCCAAACCTCTACATTCACCATCACCTTGCTCCATAGAAGAGAATGACTCTATTTTTATTTTCTTCTCCTTTCTCTGCCTCCTAATGCCTTCCACTCCCCTACCCAAATACAAGTCAAGGGTTTAGTTGGCAATTCACTGTTGGACATGAACTTAGGTGATGAAAATAGCTGTGTGACACTGGGCTTTATTGAAATTACCCTCTTTTAGATCTTCCCTCAGGCCTATGCACCCCTTCCAATTTCAGCTTAGAAGATGGTGGACTATGGCCAGACACAGTGGCTCACACCTGTAATCCCAGCACTTTGGGAGGCGGAGGCGAGAGGATCGCCTGAGTTTAGGGGTTCGAGACTAGCCTGGGCAACATGGTGAGACCTCATCTCTGCAGTAAATCAAAAAAACTAGCCAGGCATGGTGGGGCATGCCTGTGGTTCCAGCTACTTGGAGAGCTGAGGTGGCAGGATCACCTGAGCCCAGTAGGTCAAGGCTACAGTGGCCGTGAGCATGGTACTGCATCAGAATGAGACTCTGACGCAAAAACAAATGAACAAAAAGATGATGGACTACCTAATGGGTTGTCAGAAGAACAAACAGTGGAAATGAAGGTGCACAGGCTTCTCAGGTCCAGATGCTGCATCTAATTTAAGCGCCACATGTGATGGGTATTGGTCCTCTCATTCATGCTTCCTTGCTGACCACTGCAAATGTTCCACATTTGAGACACACAGAAGAATAAAGAAAACAAGGCAGAACTTCTTGGGATAAAGAAGTTTTCGACGGGTTCCAGCTCTCCCCAGTCTCTTTCTCTGTCACCATCCCCTCCATGGGAAGGGATGTAGAGACAGTGAGAAAATTATTAAGCAGCAGCAACTGGATCTGATTAATTAACTAGCTGGAGCATCTGCAAACATGTCAGGTCTGAGCCCACGACAGTCCTGTGAGCAGGTTTGTGTTCAGGAAGGGAACCGGCTGTTACATTTTATAAGACAAATATTATCTGTTCTTCTTCCAGGATGCTTGTTATTAAAAGCTGGATTTAATAGAAGAACTAAAAGGGCTTGTTTCACTTGACATTTCATCCACTAAAGACCTGAGGGGGGGTAGGATGGGTTGGGGTGGGGGAATCTCAGTGCCTGCCAATCAGGAGCTTGTCTGTCAAGTTTCTCCCATTTTGCTTTCATAGTTTTCCATTGACTGTTTTTTTTTTACCCCGCCAAACATGAAGTCACAAGATGCTGAAGATTTCCCAACTGCAGCAATCTTTTCAAGGCCTATTTCAGAGATCACAAACATGCAAAGGATTCTCAGTGTATTATCTCTAAGTAAACATCACACCCAAAATCAAGACCACTACTCCTTCATACAGGTAGCAGAGGAAACAACAGAACACATTGTCAGACACATCCACGTTTGGACTGGCTACAGGCTCTCTTCAGAAGTCAGTGCTATTTTATCCTAAAGACACTGACAAGACCGATTTTTAAATGCCTTTTTGATGCCAAGATTCACACTGATTTCATGCCTGTTCTCTACATTTATGGCTCTGTAGTTCTCTTCTTATGTTACGCCATCAAGTCAGTACTTCATAAAGCCTGAAGCATCATCACTATCAACTTAATTGCTAGGCGGGTTTGGAGTGGGTCCAGGGAAGGGTGATAAAATCCCTGGGGAATTTCCAGGAAGGGAAGGGCCCTCATTGGGGAGTCAGGAGTAGCCAGCTACTTGATCAGCAGTACATGGAGCACTGGAGCACTACCCCCTAAAAATAAGGTCTCCACAGCCAGGAGATGGGAGGGTGATGGACCTCTCTGTGGTAGAACCTCTGAAATTTCACCTGTGTGAGTCATTGCTACTTCATAGCCCTTTGGGGCACAGATCAAGGTAAAATACTCTGTGAGACTCAAAGCCGCTACTGTGTCTCATATTTAAAAGATAGAGACCTGGGAAGATCTAATTAACCAAATCGGCAAAATAGTATGAAATCATTAGAGAAAAGGAACAAGTATAATCTAAATTGATCCCTAATTAGGGCTGCCAGATAACATACAGGGTTTATTCTATAGGATGTATTATATTGTATACTATTATATAGGATTATATTATATTGTACAATCTATTATATAGAATTATATTATATTGTAAATTATGTAGCGTGTATTATATCATATATTATACATACATAATGCATTTATTATTATATATGTATTTCAAAAGATAATATGTTGAAATAGTATAAAAATGTTCCATATTTGGGACAAGCTTATACTAAGAATAATTTATTTGTTGAGTATCTGAAATACAAACTTAACTGGCATCTGTGTTTTTTACTTGCTAAATCTGACAACTCTAGGCCAGATTTGAGTCAATTTTATTTTCAGAGGCAGGAGACGGAAATTCTAGAATTTTCTACTGACAGTAGATGCTAGGCAGGTAACATGTTTTACTTTCATAAGTGTGCAGATGGGCCCTATGAGTTAAGATCATTCTTCATGAAACAGCTGAATTTGAGAATGATTTATAAAAATGCAGATTTACCACTTTTATTGTATAAATAATTACTTAAATCTCTGAAAGTAGGAGAATTGTTTCTAAGTACAAGCCCTTTAAAAAGATATGCAGGTAACACACATTAAATATATGCATATAAAAATTACTTAGCCCAAACTCTTAAAAACAGTTTAGTTTCTTTAATTTAAAAAATGCTCCACCATAGTCAATATTTGGAAAACTAGTGCAAAGGTAAAAGAAACCTAAAATTTCTTCTAACCAGGTCAAATTATCACAATTTGGAATTGATCAGATTCAAAATAATTAGGGTTTACTATTCTTACATTTTATGCGAAACAATGAATTCTCTCCCAGTGATTTTGTTCTCTTTTCCCTTCCAGTGACAACAAAATTTCACTGCCCAACATGGGCTTATTCCTCAAAGGGAAACACAACTACCAAGTTCAATGACACTAATACTAATCAAAAGTCCATTTTAATTGCTCCAGGTCATCACAGTGTATTTGGTCCATCTCTGTGGGTGTCAGGATGACTGTGCTGTGCCATGTGGGCCTCCTCCATACTCTGGAACAGTTTTGCATTTTAACTTTGAAAATAAAAAAGTCTCACTTGGGAAGAAAGTGCCTAAATAAAAATCAAAAAACAAAATAAAATAAAAGAGCTCTAAAAGTCTATAGAGTTCACCTAAGCCCAGCAGATCCAGGCTGCAGTGGCCGTGAGCATGCCAGTGCATGCCAATCTGGGCAAAAAGAGTGAGACTCCAACTCAAAAAAACAAAAAAAGCCTATAGAGTGATTCTTTTGCTAGGAGTGAATACATTTTTTACACATCCAAATGGGATATGGTCACTAACATCCTCCTTCAAAGACAGTCTGGTAAATTTATCTACTATAACAAAATATTTGGGATTTGGGAAATGTTTTTTGGATCTGAATATTTCCTGAGGTTCTGCTAAGACAGTACCTGTCTTAGGGATTTCTCTGTCAGAGTAGTCACTAAAATATTCTAGAATGAAGGCTGTGCCCTGCAGTTCTGAATTGCAAAATGCTATGATGGGATGCAGCTAAGAAGAGGCTACAAGAAGCATCTTCGTTCACTTGTCTCACCAGAGAAAACAGAGATGATATCTCCCTTTTCAAAGATGACTTTAAAGTGACAAAGGGAGGGTCAAAAATGAAAAAAATATATTTTAAAAAAGAGTACAGGCAAATCAAATGCTCCTATGTTTTTAAAAGCCTTTCTATGAAACCGGTCCCATTTATTAGTGGTGAAATACAAACCATGTTATCAAGAATCTTAAGGAAATGGATTGCTGTTAAGTGATACTTCAGAATCCACCCCCTAGCAAAGCTACTGCACCATTACAGGAAGATAAGCAGAAAATCCTTGCCTCCAATAAAGGAGACCTTTGCTTGAAATACTGTAAACCATCCAGTGGCAGTTCTAATGCCTGTGATTCAAACTATTGCTCTGGAAAATTTCAGTTAACCAGCGGTACCCAGAGTCTTTACAAATGAAGACAAAGACCAAGACTTGGTCGATGGAGGGCGTATTAAAGAAGTTGATTAGCCTCTGAAAGTGCAGTCTTAAAGGTCCAATTTTCACATGCATTAATATCACATGTAGTAATCTACAGTCTTAGGGGCTGTTATTGGTTGCTGCCTGGCTCCATGTTGAGTATCTAAGTATAATCTCACCCCCTATTCACATACCCCCCATTCTACCATCCCCCACCCTGTTCTTTCACCTGTCAAAATGCAGAAGGCAATTGATTACTACCTGGAATAGGCCACGCACCCAACCTCGAGTTCTTAGAACGTTTTGTTTTTGAGTCCTAGGATTCTTTTTGTTTTTTCAAAAGCAATAATAATAATTTTTAAGGTATAGACAATATTCTCAAAGAGCCTAAAGGCAGAAGGACAAAATACCCGTAAGGGAAAGGATATAGTGTCAGATACAGCCTACAAAATCAAATCCTCAAGTAACTTAAAGCATCCCTTTGGAACTTCTTTATAATAAAGGAGCAAGTAGATGAGTTTATTTAAAAATGGCTTCCATTATAATCCAAAGCAGGACACAAACTAGAGACAGGTCAAAGGCAAAGGCTAACAGATCTTGTTGGCAAGTCAGGAGACAGTTTTGTTTCTGGGTCAGGGCCAGGGCTAGGGTGAAGCAAGTGGGTATCTCCTACCTTGTCACAAGCTCTTATCTAGAAGTCTAGAAGGTCTTTGACCTCTGGGTTTGGTTCAACCTCCCCCTATGCTGAAACTATGGAAAATAAACCTGGTCATGGATCATCATCACCAGTCTCACCCTCTGCAATAGCCCCAGCTTCCCAGGGTCAAGGGTTTGATACCAGCAGGCCTTCTGAGCCACATTCAATGGTTTAACAACACGCCTCAATGCCACACATGGGTGTATACCCAAGTTTTCTCCCAAGATGGTAGTACCTGCCACATCTCCATTACCACCAACACTCAGGCTCACTTCCTCTACCCTCAAATTATTACTATATTGAACATCCTGCCAAGATGTGAGTTCCAGCATCACTGCATCTGATTACAGTTACTACCACAATCCCAAGATTCTGGTTCCTCTACTGCCTCCATCCCTACCCCAACTAGTTCAAACTCAATACAAACAAGGGCATTGATCAAACCTAGTATACCACTGTACTTTATAATCGGGCCCTCCTGGCTAGTCCCTGATGTTAGAACCGTAACTACCTTGATTTTCTAGCCTAACCCATTCTTACTCCTCATTCTTCAAAATTGTACCACTGAGGTCTTTCTACGCCTAGTGATCCAGTCTTCAAAGGCTATAAGAATTAGAGAGCAGATTTTCCAAAACTCTGACATATCCACATGATTGTCTTAAATGCTGGTAGCTAAGCAAAGCGTTTAAGCTTAAGGTGTCTCTCTGTTCTCTCAGGAAAAAAAAAAACTAGAAGAGATGGATTTGGGGATGCCTCTCAACAATCATGCTTTCTTAGTAAGAAATACCTACTGTCAAACATCTGCATCTCATGCTAATTCTCAGGAAGTGATGAAGGCCATAGGTAGCTTATTCAGTTGTACTCTCTTATTTTCACATTGCTGGCATGAGGTAGAAAAATGCCAGTGAATTCTTCAATAGCCTCTGGTCCATTTTGCAATGTAAAACTCTTGAAACTCAAGAGTAGTAACTTGGACACAAGGTGGTGCTAAGGGGTAAAAAATTAACTGTGGGTCCTTTTCCCCAAAGGTTACCTCAAATACTTCAGGTTTTCGGGGCACTTAATAGTTTACAAATCATTTTCATACATAGTATCTTATTTACTCTCCAGAACTCAGGGAAGAATAAGCCAGCACCATTTTTTCGATATATGAATGAGGAAAGTAAGGTTACCATGGGTCATATGACTTGTCTAAGGTAACTCAGCCCAATCTAGGTCTCCCTTTCAAATCCAAGTATAGTGCTCTTTTCTATTCTACTACGAGGGTTAATCTCTTTTTTATGGAAAAAAAATAATCTCAACTGGTCTTTTCCATTAATATCTGCCAATCTAGGGAGTTCTGAATGCACCAGTGCAACTTACAGCATGTGCCTAAGTTGAGTTGCTAGATCAGTGGAAAGGGAAGGGTGGGTTCTTGGTGAACCTTTGTGCTCTCAGAAATCCTTGGCCACATTTTTTGTGTTATAAAAAGTTACACAAAAAACTTTTTTTGGCCAGGCATGGTGGCTCAAGCCTGTAGTTCCAGCACTTTGGGAGGCTGACAAGAGAATTGTCTGAGCCCAGGGGTTTGAGACCAGCCTGTGCAACTTGGCAAGACCTTGTCTCCACAATAAGTCAAAAAATTAGCTGGGCATGGTAGTGTGCACCTGTAGTTCCAGCTGCTTGGAAGGCTGAGATGGAAGGATCACCTGAGCCCAGCAGGTCAAGGCTGCGGTGGCTGTGAGCATGCCAACGCACTCCAGCCTGGGTGACAGAGTGAGACTCCAACTCAAAACAAACAAACAAAAAGCAAACAAACAAAACTTTTTTTAGTCTGTAAGAGAAAAGATCCGTGCTGGCAATATTTGAATTTGTAACTAGTTGGGTAGAAACCCTTTGTCTAAGCTTCCTTCTCCATCCAGAGCCATGGTAATGCTGCATCAGTTCTAGCCTGAGTCTCCCAGAGCGCTCTCTCCTGAAGCAGCTTTCTTACGCCCTCCTGACAGAGCTAAAGATCAGTTTCAGCAAGCCAGAGGGCCCTGGGTCCTCCCAAAGCCCTCATAGTCGTGTACCATACAAGGCACACCAAGAGGCCTCTGCAGATGGCAAATGAAAATCAGATTTATCTCCCATTAGGGTTCTATCCTGATAGGGTGGTTTATTTATGGGTGTATTAGTTTCCTCATGCTGCCATAACAAATTACCACAAATTTGGTGGCTTAAAACAACAAAAATTTGATGTCCGACAGTTCTGTAAGCCAGAAGTCTGAAATCAAAGTGTCAGCAAGGTTGGTTCCTTCTGCAGGCTCTGAAAGAGAATGCCTTACATGCCACTCTCACAGCTTTCAGTGGCTCCAGCCATCCTTGGCATTCCTTGGCTTTAGACGCATCACTCAATCTCATGTCTTCACATGGTTTTCCTCTGTATCTCTGTGTGTCATGAATCTCCCTCTTTTTAAAAATTTTTTATAAAGACACTAATCATTGGATTTAGGGCCCACCCCTAAATTCAGAATGATTTCATCTTGAGAGTCTTAACTAATTACAACTGTAAAGACCCCATTTCCAAAAAGGTCACATGCTGAGGTTCTAGGAAGACATGAATTTTGAGGGGACACTTCAATTCTAAGCACTCACAATTTTTCTTCCATGTTAAGTTGAAGCCCATGCGATCTTTCTCAGCACTTAAAGAAATGGAGAACAAGTGTCACTGTCATCCCCAGAAGAGTTCTTCATTTACTGTCCTTGGACACTCTGAGGGCACTTCCTCTACCAGGACAATACCAGTCATCGTTATCTGCATTGTCTCTAAACAGAACATTCCCATTTGCCAAGGTCATTCCATATAACCAGTGTCTTCTCTTTCCTCTGATCGCACAGTACATATTCAACCGCCATGTGAAGTCGGAGAACGTTCTTTAAAGTTTGAAAGGACATTGACAGGCTTCATCCATTTGTTTTGTTCCCATTCTGAGTTGTGATTTGCTTGCGTATCTTGTAGCCTAAGAACGCTTTTAATTAAGACATGACTCACAAATCATTTTCATGGCAACAGGCTGCGATGTTATATGCCTTAGAATTTTTCAGTAACGAGCCGTGAGCAGAACAAACTCTTTGTTTCGGTGAGAAATGCTAATTGAGGGATTTTTTTTCCAAAAGGACATTGAATATAAACCAATGTACTAAGCAAAATGTAGATGATGCCTTCCCTTTTATCTGCTGTTCTTTCAAACAGAAAACAAAACACCACCCCAACCAAACCAACTGTTCTGGCAGGAGAAAACAACAGCCTCAATACATATGTTCTCCAACAAAGTTGGTCAGGAAGAAAAGAGAGGTGAACACTGCAGATACCATTCAAAACACCACAGAAAACAGCCAGTTGGGTTTCTCTCAGTTAGAAGAAAATATCTCAGCAGCCCCCCCCCCTTTTTTTTAGTTACCAAATTCCTTTATGTTTCTTTTCTTGGAAAAGTGACTTTATAGGTCATTAAACAACTATTAAAAACACAAGTAAGCATGGGTCTTTTTCCTTTGATTTTTTTTTTCTAGTTTTCAAGAAAGGGTTTTGAGAGTTGGAATCTTTTTGTTAATGTCTTTGTGGGCATTTAAATAGTCTTTCCATTTGTAACATCTCCTAAATAAGGCAGCAAGGGGAAACCTGCCTTGCATTAGCACACCTGCTGGGCCAAAACAGGAACATGTATTCCCCCAAATGGGACACCTCATTTGCCAAGCAGACCAGAGCTCAAAATTACCTGCCTCTTTGGACTGCTACACCCGGTTTCCATCAGCCTGCCTGGAACTTTATTTTTGAGGACCTCTCTGCCTCCCCTAGCTGGACAGGATCGGGGGAGGAAAGAGAGAAAGGAGGGAAGCCCTCTTTCCAACAGGTAAATTCATGCGAGTCCCATTCATCAGGGTCCTCATCCAGCTGAGGCATGGAGTAGCCCTTTCTAGCCCCAGGATCAGGCTGGCTTCAGGGTTTAAGGGTTCCATTCTCTTGTGATTTGGTGGTGAAATCTATCAAAGGAATCTCAAAACAAATTACATGGTAAATTATCGTCTCAGTTCTAGGCGACACTCTATGCCCCACTGTCCAGCTCCTATAGACAGCCGGTGGAAGGCCTTCCAGATAAGCAGATTACAGAATGTCATGTACCTCCGGCAACTCAACTTCACAGCCAAACTTCTCCAGCCCAGGCAGTTCATCTGATTCGTATGGGTCACAGGCTGTTTCAATTAATGCTCCTCTAATGACTCAAGTTTGTGCCCTAACGTGGAAGGGGAAGCAGAAAGGAGTCAGGCCAGAGACCTAAGTATCTCTGTCCTTCCCACCCTCTATCTCTGAATGCTCTTTCCCAAGCTGACTTAAAGAGAAAATGGGCTGGGAAGGAATATAGAATTCCTTTCAGACAGAAACCTTTTATGTCACCTTCCTACCGTTACCAATGCAATTCTGCAAGTCTTCGGTGGCCTGTGGATCCTAGGGTAGTGAATAACAAACCCTGATATGAAAACAGAATGCAGAAAACAAATTAGCATTTTGAAAATAAAAAGCCTGGCTTTTAATCCTATTAAGATCATGGCTGCTTTTTTTTTTTTTTAATTTCTCCCCCTCCCCTAAAAACTCTGAAAGAGATACTGATGTCCCCATTAACATAAATGCTGAAATCAGCATTTCCTTTGAAAGAAGTTGTTAATATTTGGAAATGGTCGGATTTCCAATCCAAGCTTTGATTGTTATTCTATACTAGCCTGCAAGTGCCAAGGTCACAGGGAGATTCACCTGCAGACTGAGCTAAATGAATCCACTCGGCCACAATGCATGTATAATTTAACATTCTCCTCTCGAGTACTTCCTTGCATTCCTAAAAAATATTTTATTACAATAACAAATTGGTTTCAAAATCATGCATTATGTATTCCGAAATTAGGTCTGCCAGAGAAACCTGTATATACAAACATGCGCACTTCTAGGCAGGACCGGAAGAACACACAAATACAGTTGATGCCCAGGATGGAGTGCCAGAAGAACAGTTAATTCCACAAGGAACACAAGGTCTCTTTTTATTATCTTAATCTGCATATTTAGAAAGAAAAAGAACAAACTGATCATTTGCTACAGAGTGGTCACTCTTTTTTTTGCATTGCTTCCTCCATGAGACAGCAGTGTGCCATGGGGCAGAGGGCTCTGTTGTCCTAAAAATAGGTTGGCCAGGCAGTTTTCCTTAAAAAATAATTATTCCTTGAATATTAAAAGTCTTCTTTTCCTGTGATCTGCCACTTTCCAGGTATACAGGAACTGGACTTTAACAAAGCTTCTTTGAAACATTAAAGATGAAGATATCAAAGCCGTCCTTACAAATTTGTGTTAAGAAATACACTTACTCTGCCACAAGCTTTCATCACTGAGTTATCCAAAAAAGTGAACACGTTCAGGAAAATCCTTAGAATTCCCATCACAAATACAACCCCGGTAACGTTTCCTTAATAGAAGCTTGTTTCTGCTTTGCAACTTTCATCTGAAGTTAAATACACATTGATTTAGGACTCTTTTACAATGTGGGGATGATTTCCTTATGCACAATAAGCATATTTCTTAAGATGCCTATTTGAAAATAATTAAGATTAAAATGCTTTTCCGATTTCTTCTATTCTTTTTCTAGTTTAAACTTTTCTATCATGCTGGTAACATTTCCATCTCACCAAATGAATGGCATTAGTAAATCCAAAGAAGGCACGTTTCCCAAATACATGGTAAGTTCCACTATACAGAAAGTATTTGATCTTAAAAACGTGAGAAAGAAATTGAGTTGAGATTTTCCCTTTGAAAAGTTTCTTAGACATGAGTTTCATTTCTCTATATTAAAAGAAAAACATATCTAGTTTATTGCAATAAGGGATTTGTTTTTCATTAACTTGCAAGCTAAACATCATTGGTATGTTTCTATTGGTCTACTAACTTGGTGAATAAAACAACAGAATTCCTAAGGGAACTACTTATAAATCTCTTTAAATTAAAATCAGTCTAATTTTTATTGTAAGACCCACATCATGATAGGCTTCGTATTTTTAAGGCAATGCCCAGACGTGAAAAGTTTAATTCCCTGACAAGAGCTTTTAATAAAGACAAATCATGAGTAAAATTAGATGCTGCAACCTTTTCTTCTAAAAAAAAAAATCAGCAAACAATGTGTTAAGAAATGATTTCTCCTTAATTTGGTTTCGATGTAGTGATATGACTAGACATATAGCTTTTCTATAGTGAAATTATAAAGAATAATTTTCTCTAATCTAATCAGTAATTTCTAAAAATGGGAAATGTGAACAGCATAATTTCTGATTTCTTTTGTATCATAATTTAGGCTGACACATTAAAGCTTTGCTTTGCAGAGGAACAATTAACAAATTGTTGATAGAACTTAATATTACTGACAATTGAAAACGCATTTTTTTCTCTCATTTGTAGCATCGAGATATACCACTCCCACCTCCCATCAAAGATAATCTAAGCTCAGATAGTATTAAAGTAAAAATGAGCGACAAAGCTTAGTTCTTTTGTGCTAAACAAAAAGGTGATTTATATAAGTAATAAGCAAATTCCAGAGTATGGAGATATATATATTTTTAAATCCTCTAAAATGCCTTAAGTTGTAATCTGCAGCTAAATGATTAAACTCTCTCTGGGTTCGGTGGCTGCAGAGCTGGATTCTTCATGTTAGCTGTGGGCTATTTTTGGCTGAATGCAAACTGCTTTCTTTATTTGTTATTAAAGACAGTTCGCATTTTATAGCACCTTGTGTATGTAGTATACAGGCCAGCACACACAATTTAGAAAAGTGTTCAAATAAATTAAAGAAATAAAAAGCCTTCAGTAATCATTACGCTTCATTCCCACACACTGCAACGATTAGTTATACAGCCAACTTTTTAAATACTGACATGAAAACACTAAGTGATAATTCATGGTACAAATCAAAATGTGTTACAAACTCCTTTTTGGTTGTTGTGACAGCAGCGTTTCAAATTGGGCATAAATGGGCATTCCAATAACGACACGTTTTTACGGTGAATTGTAAATACACGGCTTATATATGATAAAATATATAAACTCACCTCATGGAGGTTAAAAATTACATCAGTGAAAAGGACTAAATAAAATTACAAATAAGCAGCCCAGAAGTTCTAAGGGGAAGTGCCAGAAGTCAAATGCTTTCTGATTCATCTTAAGCAGAACAGGAGTTTTAACACAAGCCTCTCTTAACAGCTACCCAGGCAGGATTTGAGGAGAGTAATTCCCTAATGCCACTTAGAAAAGAAAAGTCAACCAAAAGCATCAAATGGGTTTTGAATCTAAATATTCTTAAAGAAACTTTCTCCTGAATTGGCAGCTCAGAGAATCAAACAGATAACATTACAATAAGGTAGGCATAGTCAACATTCTTCGTTGGTTTGGGGCTGTTTTATTAAGAGTGTGCCAGGAATTCCACTTCTTAAAGAGTCACAGCCTGAATTCAGCTGTCTCCAGTTCTGTCCCTGACCTGGCCATCTGCCAGAGAATGACACACTTTGAAGGACAAAGTAAGAACAGTTTCCACACACTCCTCAGACCCAAGTCCCTGGCTTCAGAGCAAAAACTCTCACGAGCCTTAAACCTGGTCACTTTTAGCAGGTCGAAAACAGAAAGGGAGGCAGGAGAAGGCAACATAAAGCTGTCTTGAGCCTCCCCTCTCCGTGGGCCTAATGTTGCTTGGTCCACAGAACAATCACAACAATAAAATGCAGTGTGTCCTGGGGTCCCCTCTGAAAGAATAAAACTGGAAGCCTGTCTGTCACGCTGAATACTGAACCAGAAGCTTGCACCACGGGGTTCGATGCCTTGTGCCTGGCTGTATTCACAGGCGAGGCAGACAGATGCGTGGCCTTTTGACAAAGCCAAGAGATGGGCATTTCAAAAATAAAATCATCTCCCAATTACAGGGAACCCTTCCTCCCTGGGATCCCAAAGCACTCTATCAACCTAAATTGGAATCCTGTCTACCGAGCTGCCTTCAATGCAGCCACTCCAGTATAAATTGGATCAAATGCTCTCAGATTAATTCCTGGAAACCTATATTCATCTTTGTATATCTTTATTACAAAACTAGCCACAAGACTGCTCTACAATTTTCATTATCAGAACAGCTTTCGGAGCTGGATTGCGCCATGGTTTATCCCTTCGTGACCCCAAACCGTCTTGTTAGCCCCATTATTGTATATTCATACAACACACCTGAGCCCAAGATAATAAGAGAGTTAGAGTGAATGAGGGGATGGGGTGCATTTTATTGCCTTTTATGCACTGCTCTTCTTTAAGGATATTTAACCTGCAGCAGGAGCCCCCAGAAGTCTGTCTCACTCCTTTGCTCTCACTCATGCAGAAGACTCTCGTGAAGGGATGGGAAGGGAAGGGAGGAAAGGGAAGGGAAGGTCACCTGATGAGCGCCTGGACCGCTTGCTGATGGTCAAGTCTCCTTTCTCCTGGGCCGCTCTGGGATAGGGGACGGAGGTCCTGCACAAACAGAAGCTGCAGCACAGACGATCCCTGGCCCTTGCAGAATTTTTACCTTCAAGGGGAGGATAGAACCTGCGTATGCATAGACCAGAAAGTGGGAATGAAAGTGGTCAACAGCCTTAGCTGGAGCTACATTTGATTAAAAATGTCTGTTTCTGTCAAGTGTGCTACAGGCGTGGTTCTTAAAATGCTGTCCGCAATTGGCGGATATCAAATATGTTAGCTTTATGATGATAATCTATTAAGCTATATTAATCTATATTAATAATACAGATATTATTGATGACTATACTGTTTTTATCAATTACGTTAGAATCAAATATAGTTTTTTTCACCAGCTTGATTATTTCTCTTTCTCCATATTTTCTTTCATATACCTGTATATATAAATATAAAATTATATACAATATAATTATATAATACATAAATGTGTATATATATATACACATATACAAATGTGTATATTATATATAAAAATGTGTATATATGTGTGTACATATACTTACATGTATATGTGTGTGTGTTTGTATATATATACCGGGGTACGTATAAACACATACATGTACTGAGAGTGCCAAAAAATATGTACATATTTTAAGAGATGCTCAGAGATATTTGCTGTAATCAGGAATATCTGGACACTGAAGGTAACCACTTTGAGCACCTCTTGTAATTTGCAGAAGTCAAACGGGACTTGTAGTCATCTTATTGAGTATCACAATTTTAATACTTTTTTTTCCTTTCTTAAAATGTGTATACATTTTTTGGCACCTTCTGTATACACACACACACACATTTACTTCTCCTCTGTTACCACAGCTATCTTCTTCCCTGGTTGAGCAAGACCTATAGCTTGCTTTCCTGTTGGACTCCCTCTCATTCTTCCTCCCTTCCCTTTCCTCCCCTCTTTTCTTTCTTCCTTCTTCCCTTTCTTTTGAAATAGTGCCAGCTTCTTTCTTAAGGCAGGAAAAATAACCTAGAAGAAAAATCCATTATTCATATATTCCAAGGAAACTTTAAGACTTCGATTTTCTTATGCCTTTCCAGCAAATGTGATTCTAAAATACAATGAGACTAATTTCATATGCAGATGTTAAAAAAAAAGAAGAAAAGAAACAGTCTCATTATTTTATGGACATGTTTTGGACCCTCTAAAAACAATCACCTCTTCATTCCCTACTGTTCAAAGAAATGATGCAAAATTTCAGCCAAATAGGTTACTCCACCGCCATTGTTCTCTGTACCTGAGACTGTCTCATCTTCCGAGCTTGGTGGGGGTGCAGAATCTTAGGCCCCACCCTGAGCCCCACTCTGAACCAAGACCTACTTTTCAACAAGATCCTCAGGTCATTTGTATAAATTTTAAAGTTTGGAAACCTTAGTAGCCTAGGGGATTTTTAATTACCAATTTGTGGACCCTACTTCAGACCTACTAAATCAAATTCTTTGGGATTAGAGACCAGGAATTTGTATATATTTTTTATTCCCTTGGATGATCTGATAACTAGCCAGAATGAAGGCCCATTCAATTAAGGTTTGACTATGTGACTTTGACAGTGACAGTGATGATGGTGAGGGGATTCCTCACGTAGAGGTTTCCTCCTGTCACCTCTCTGCTCAGATTTCCACAGTGGGTCTCCATCACCTCTGCTTTCTGCATCTCAGTCTGAGAGTCCAAGGCCTCTGTCAAGTGCCACCTCACTATGCTATCTTTAAGCTCCTTTGCCCACATCATTTTCCTGCCTCAATGAAGCCAAACCACCACCAACTGTCCTGAGTTCTCTGTCACTCACAACAGCCCCCTCTGCTTCACTGCATTCACAACCACATCTCCCTCAAGGCAACCGTAAAGTCCCGCAGCCCTCTGGAGCCCTCGCCACTGCCTACATTCTCAGCATTTCCCTGGGTCCCACCCTTAAGTGTTTAATTTTAAAGCTACCACTTTACTCTTACAGACACGCCCTCTTAAATGATCCTCCTGCAGTTTTGTGTGTATGATTACTTTTTAAAAAGCATCTGATCCAAGGAATTTCTTCTTCCAGTTTGGCTAACGAAGGGTGGCCTCCAGAGCCCGGAACACGCAGAGCCACTCAGTGTCACCTGGTGTGGACATGGTCACCTCCCCTTCATCAATCTCCATGTCCTCAGAGTCGTTTCTTGGTCAGATACCCTGTGTCTGCGAGTGGGTGGACGAAGGGAGCCAGTGCCCAGGACTGCGGGGTGGGGGGAACAGGGAAGCAGCTTGTGACGTATTATTTTATTGTTTAACTTTATTAAAAAAGAAAAAAAGAAGAGGGAAAAAAACTAAAACTAAAACTAAACCAGGACTGGGCGCGGTGGCTCAAGCCTGTAATCCCAGCACTTTTGGAGGCCAAGGTGAGAGGATTGCCTGAACTTGCAGGTTTGAGACCAGCCTGGGCAACTTGGTGAGACCTCGTCTCTACAATATCTCAAAAAATTAGCCAGATGTGGTAACGCATGCCTGTAATTCTAGCTACTTGGAAGGCTGAGGCAGAAGGATGGCCGGAGACCAGCAGGTCGAGACTAGGGTGGCCATAAGTGTGTCACTACACTCCAGCCTGGGTGACAGAGAGAGACTCCCACTCAAAACAAAAGCAAAAAAAACCCAAAAAACAAAACCACAAAACTAAGCCAGAGGCCTAAATAGTTTTGCTTCTTACAGACTCCTCTTTTTCATGTTCCTGGTCACTAATATCCATCAATGTGTTCTACCTACCCCAGAACACATTTGGGTTAACCAATTTTCAGGATCCTTTTCAGGGTACACGTTAGAACAAAACTTCGAAAGGCATCTAGGATCCCAGATAATTTGTCCTAAAAGAAACTCAGGAGAAGTGCATGTTTCCGGAAGTATTAAAACAACCAAGAGTTCATTTTCAGAAGCTGCATAAGAGGCTGCTGGTTAGACCTTCAGAAGTCTTCCTGCTCTGGGCGCATGATCATGCACATGATGATGTGTCCTCTGTTTTATTGTTGCTTCTGCATGCTGATTGGTTTTGATTCATTACCCAACACAGAGTCCATGAGAACAAGTCATTTGTCAAGTTAACAGATGCACAATGAACTTAGATGAAAGTTTTGTAAATTTGCAAGTGGAAAACACATCAACACAGGACCAGTAGAAGAGATCTTGAGTAAGAGAAATATAGAGACAACACACCGAGACTTGCCTTGTTTGGGCTCCTTCTTGTTCACATGGAAGGATTTTCAGGGGGAAATCTGTGCTGCTTCTTCTTCCATTTCTATTTGTGTCAGTTTCCCCCTCGAGCTTTTCTTGTCTTGCCCTTTCTCTGGACGAGGGCCTGACTCTGGGTCTTGTCACATCTCACTCATGCCGTGGGGCTCTTGGGTTCAGTAGGCAGAGAGCCAAGTGACCTGGGGCCATGTGAGTATATCTCACTAGAGATGCTTTTAGCCGTTCAATTCCTCTAAGCCTTGACCAGTTCAAACCTCAATGATTGTGTTTCTCTCCTACATCCAGGGAGAAACATGGCAGGCTTTACCATGGGAGATGTGCACACAAAATATACTTTCAGGATGAATGGAAGCCAAGCCTCTTCTTTCTCCCTTATCCATCCCTTTTTGTCATTCTCTTCTGCCTTCTTATTTCAACCTGATACTTTTCTTGATCATTTCCCTCCATTTTTCTAATTCTCTTTTATACTTATACATGTACATGTCCACTAAACTGATCATGGCACCTATCGGGAAGAAAATACTTCATGGCTCTATCTATCTATCTATATCTATCTATCTATCTACCATCTATCTATATTTTTACCTTTGTTAAAAAACAATCCCCATTTAAGCAGTGACAGCCAGGACTCCGTAATCTGTACATACAATTTAATCTTTTAAAGAATCAGCAGGGCCCACATCAATCAAGAGCCTTCATCAACTTGTAAAAACAATATTTTGATTCAATCTGATTCAAAGCCCTGAAATTCTCAGCTAATTAATGCAAGGTCACTCGAGGGCTGTGCAATGATGGCTGGAACAGTGGTCAAATATTTACCCTCGACACACTCACACGTTTGCATCATCAAAGAACCCGAGCGATGGACAAGAATAGATAATGCGTCTCTGACTGCAGCAGCTTTCTTTCAGCACAAGTATTTGGATACATAATTGTTATGAAGAAGTAATTATTATGAAGAGAGGAAAAAAGAGAAATGATTCTTCCATCATCAGACACTCACGAAAGTAAAAGTCTGTTAAAGGTAAATGAATAGAGACCAGCCAACACCCAGGCAGTTCTTCTTTCACATGCCATACATGAGTGTACTGTGGGGTCCTTTCTAGAACATTCAAAATCAATGACAGACTTAAAATTTCATAAGACAGTAGATTCAATCCATGGCATCTTTTTGTTAGGTCTAGATTTGAATACATTTTCTTTGGTTTGCACCTTGAGCCATGTTGAGACCCAGTGTATTTTGTGGGGAGGAGGATGTGGGAGGATTTGCAAAGCTCATACTATGCATGCTTATTTCTAGATGTGATTGCTGAATATGTTAACACTTTCTTTACCAATAAAAACCTGTATGATTTACTTATGCAATTGCAGAAAGAGAAAGCATCAGGATACCACATTACTGATTAAAAAATAATAATTTAGATTTTTTTCTTAAAATGTGGAGGATAGGTAGGCAATCTTAAAGGGAGTTCATTTAGAGACTGTTCTCAGTCACTTCTTTCTTTCTTTACTTTTGGAGCCTACTGTCAACTCCTTAAAATGGGACATGGTTCTGGTTCTGATATTGTGCTACATAGCTTTGCAAAATGGTATTACTGGGGGACACTGATTAAGGAGCATATGGGATGTCTCTGCAGTATTTCTTAAAAATGCACATGAATGTACAATTTTCTCAAAATATAAAGACTGATCTAAAAACTCAGATTGTATAGTCACAGTATATACACACAGAATTGTGTAGGCTTTTAACAGAATTGTATTTATATATGCATATATGTATATATATTTAATTTAATTGTATATGCACATAATTGGGCACGCTGTTTAATTGATCACTTCTAATCATCTGCCTCTCCCCCTCACTTCCCAACCTCCCAAAAAATGCTACAAAGAACAAACATAACTGTTGACAACAGCTTTCCCTTTCCTTAAGATTGGGGGACTCAGGGTGTAATTCTTTTTTCAAAGTTCTGAATTTATCTTCAAGGAAGATAAAAGAAACAAAAGTCTACATTTTAGGAGAAATTTATTATTATTATTATTATTATTATTATTATTATATTATTATTTTTGAGTTGGAGTCTCACTCTGTCGCCCAGACTGGAGTGCAGTGGCCACTTCCGGCCACCGCAGCCTCGACCTGCTGGGCTCCGGCGATCCTTCCGCCTCAGCCTTCCGAGTGGCCGGAATTACAGGCATGCGCTATCACGCCCGGCTGATTTTTTTATTTATTGTAGAGATGAGATCTCGCTGCCCAGGCGGGTCTCGAACCCGCAGGCTCAGGCAATCCACTCACCTCAGCCTCCCAAAGGCGCGGGATTACAGGCTGAGCCACCGAGCCCGGCTTGAGAAATTTATTATTTAAATCATGGTCAACCAAGGGCCTTCTTACATGCTTCACATTGTTATAGCTATTACCCTACACATTTTAATAATTGAGTGAAGATTAGCAAAAACATTTGCATGGAGGAAACATGGTGGTTACAACCATGTTCCAAGTCAAATATCAAACCCATTCCAAATCAGGCTGTGGTGGTCATTTCAGTGACTCTTGGCAATATGCAGATTGTATGCTTTTCCGCTGCTGAACTCTCTGACCATCGTCAATCACTGTGGCCGGACTGGTGAGCAATCAGCATTGATCACTCTGACAGACCAAAGGAACGTGTGGCTTTGCTCCTGCTCACCATTTCACAAATATAACAAAGCCTGGATTCATAGGATGCTGCCAAGATTTTTTTTTTAAACACTCAAGCTGGTCTACCTGGGGTTACTTGATAAAACATTTGGACTGAATTAAATAGGCCCTTCTGTCAGATAACTGGTTTGATTGATTTTTTTTTTCCCACTGTATTAACCAGTTATTTGGATTTTCTATACACATTCAAAAGACTCACAGAATGATAGATTCATAGAATCTTAGCACCAAAATATCCTTAGAAATCATAGATAGTCTAGAGTTCCCCCACAAGTTTCATAGGTGTTAAATGAAAAAAAGAATAAACAAAAACAAGGGGAAGTGTATTTTTATGAAATGTGTTTGGGAAACAACTGAGCAAAAGAGGTTGGATTGTTTGATTGGTTCCTTGTTTGCTACAGTTCTCAAAGGCGTTCAAATGCTAATATCCAGTATGAGTAAAAGAAGAGGCTATTATCTTTAGGTTCTTCCAAGCTTACATTCAACACAGAATCCTAACAGACAAATTTCAAACACTATGATGTAGTAGAAACTACTTTATAGCATGGAAACAGACATTCAAAGAAGTGATGTGTTTTCTTTAAAATGTCCTCTTTTATATGGAGTTAAAACTAGAATCCAGGCCTTTAAATTTCCATTATAGTCCTTTTAACTGAGTGAAATGCATTTATTTTGACTTTTATTATAAAAAATTCCAAATGTATTTAAAAGTAATGAAAGTAGATAATCTCTATATTCCCATTACTCAGATTCAACAATTCTCCAGAATTTTTTTTTTCCTGAGTTGGAGTCTCACTCTGTAGCCCAGGCCAGAGTGCAGTGGCACACTCACGGCCACCCCAGACCAACCTGGGTGCCAGTGATCCTTTAGCCTCAGCCTTCCAAGTAGCTGGGACTACAGGCGCGTGCTACCACGCCTGGCTAATTTTTTAAATTTATTGTAAAGAGGAGGTCTTGTCAAGTTGCCCAGGCTGGTCTCGAGCCCGCAGGCTTAGGCAATCCACTTGCTTTGGCCTCTGAAAGTGCTGGGATTACAGGTTAAGCCACCGAGCCTGGCCTAGAATTTGTTTTACTATCCCTTTTCTTTTCTATTATGTATAATATAGAATATATAATATTTATAAAAGAATATGCAATATTGTATATCATAGAATAAATAAAATATTCTCCTTGGACAATATATGACACTTTTTTTTTTAAATAATCAATATTTTTTATTATGATGTTATGGGGTACAGTTAAGGGTTGGGTATACAAATATGTTTCATTCAGGCACCCTATTGATAAGAGGTGCTTCCCCATCCCCAGACAGATATTTGCTACCGTTAATCCCATCTCCCTCCCCCCCCATAGTTTCCCACTACTGTCAGTCATTTTCTTATAGTATTAGGTTGGATGTTCAAGGTCCATTATATGAGTGAGAACATGTGATACTCGGACCTTTGTTTTTGTGAGAGGTCACTCAGTATTAGACTCTAGTTCCATCCAGGTTGCTGTGAAATTCATGATTTTGTTCTTTTTTATGGCTGCATAGTATTCCATTGTGTATATGTACCACATTTTTAAATCCAGTCCTCTTTTGATGGGCAGCATGGTTGTTTCCAGGTTCTTGCTATTGTGAACAACTCTGCGATAAACATACGTGTGCAGATATCTTTTTTATAGAGTGATTTGAGTTCTTCCGGATATATTCCCAGTAGGGGGATTGCGGGGTCATATGGGAGGTTGATATTTAAAGCTTTTAGGAATCGCCACATTGCTTTCCACAGAGGTTGCACTAGTTTACATTCCTACCAACAGTGTAGAAGTGTTCCCTTTTCACCACACCCTCTCCAGCAGCTGTTATTTTTTGAGGTGTTGATAATTGCCGTTCTGACTGGAGTTAGGTGGTATCTCAGCGTGGTTTTGATTTGCATCTCCCTGATGATTAGTGAGGTTGAACATTTCTTCATGTGTTTGTTGGCTACTTGGATGTCCTCTTTTGTGAAGTGTCTGTTCATATCTTTTGCCCATTTTGACACTTATTTTTAATAAGGATCAAATGAAAGCATTTTGTCTTTAGTATTATGAAGTACTAATTATTTCATGACAGGTCTTAAAATAGTCATCATCCAATTTTATAATTTCTTTACCATGGGTTAGTTGGAAGTCTTCTGCATAAAACAAGTTTCCCATATTAACTGGGACTATCTAGTTACCTAGAAATACAACTCATATAGGAATGACAAGATGAATGCTCACTTGTCTTTTATTTCTTTTAGCTGCTGATTTTCAGGATAAGGAATTAATACTAATGGCACCCACTAATGGTGGTGGTGGTGACTGCCTTTGGTTTTCTTTCTCCATCTCTCACTCTGTCTCTCTCTGCCCCTCCCCCCATCCAACTTCTCTTTCTTTTGTTTGAGGGTCATTGGACTCAATGTTTTTAAATGAATTCCATTCATTTTTTTAAAATGCTCACAGTGTCCCCCTTATTGCCTATAGAGTTCATTCATGTTGATTTTGTGTCCTTTTGACATGATCCATTAGTTTGATAGCTTCTTGACTTTCAGGCATAACAAGATATCTTTTATCTCCTGCCACAGACTGGACCCAGCCAACTTTTTTTTTTTTTTTTTTTTTTTTTTGAGTTGGAGTCTCACTCTGTCGCCCAGACTGGAGTGCAGTGGCCGCTTCCGGCCACCGCAGCCTCGCCTGCTGGGCTCCGGTGATCCTTCCGCCTCAGCCTTCCGAGTAGCCGGAATTACAGGCATGCGCTACCACACCCAGCTGATTTTTGATTTATTGTAGAGATGAGGTCTCGCTGCCCAGGCGGGTCTCGAACCCGCGGGCTCAGGCAATCCACTCACCTCAGCCTCCCAAAGGCGCGGGATTACAGGCTGAGCCACCGAGCCCGGCCCCAGCCAACTTTTTAAGAAGACTTAATTCTTCTTTTGTGGGGAATGGTATTTAGAGAACACAATGTGGATACTAAGTGTGTTCATTACTTTTGGGTAACTATTAATTTTAGGCCTGTTGGGTGTAAAGATCTAAGAAATGCTGCCTTTTCAAGAAAAATTTTCTTATTTCCTTAATTTTTTCTTTTTCAAATTATTTTATTTTATTTTAAAGATGTAGGGTACAATTCAGGATTAAGTATATAAGTGGTCATCATACAGGTCAAGTTTGGACCTTCCTTTGACTATTTCCTTAATTAAGCAATAGTCAGATTACTGACCTTCTCTAAGTATTTATATTATATTTTAGGCACAAGCCTACCAACATAGAGAATAAACTGGTGGCATTAATGAGAGAATGGTTCACCTGTGTTTGTGAGCATGAAATATATGAATTTCTCCTAAAGTCCCATCTATATTAACATTTCAACTATAGCAGTTGAGAACCAAACTTAATTATTTCGACTTTAATGTGTTGTGTATATAATAGTATAGTTCTGACTTCTTTATTCACATTTGAAATCAGATTTGTCATCTGCAGGAATAAAAAAAAAATTACTTAAATAGACCTATGTCACTTTTAAACAGGTCCCAAGAATCAAGTTGGAAGTGTTTAAGCATAGCAGTGATTTTGTTTGTGTTAAATTTAAATAGTTATGAATTCTATTACAAGAACTATAAAAGATTAATGTTTGCAATGATCATCCATGTCACTGACTGATCATAAAACTTAGAACAAACTTACCACTCAAAATAGTGAACTGAGGACAGACATATATTTCCCCTTGTTTTCAAATTCCTACTGAAATAACTAAACTACTGCTTTTCAAAATAATGTTAGCATAATTATACTATGAGAGAAGATATGGATCTAAACAATATCTAAAAATTCTGTAATATAGAAAGTGGAGCTATAGCTTGTTGGAGAAATTAGAGTAAGAAAAACCATGCCACAAAACCCTAGAGGAAAGAACATTCCTCCTACAGGAGTTCTGGAAAACCTCCAAGACACGATCAGTATAAAGATTGTGACATGTTGGAGTGGGAACCTTATGAATATGTTTTTCACATTAGCTTTCACTCACCTTCCATGGGGTTATCTAATGCTCATAAACCTAAAGTTCTGATGTACTCACTTCCCTAAACCCCAAATGGACATAGTATCTCATTCCCACAAACTTTAAACATTCTTCACAGTTAAGATATAAAGAAGATAGGGAATTAAAAGGCTAATGATAGCTATTTGTTATCCAGATTTCCCATCTGGACCCAACTTTTGCACTGGAATGATATCAGATGATACATAGTAGGACAGCTTAAGTGGCCATATAAAATCTGCATATTTAGATTTGAGAATTAGTTGAACTTTGTGAAGCTCTGCTCACTGCCATAGTGCCTTGCTTTAAGTAAACTGTAGCATTTGATTAATCCAAATATAAAAGCCTATATGATTCATTTCTTAGGATGTAGGGGAATTACAACTGAAGAGTTGTGGGAAGTGTCTACAAACCACAGCTTTCCCAGGGATGCCCCGACATGCCCTTGGAAAATGCTTCCCAAAACCTCAACATGCACTGAATATATTTGGGCTAATCAGGTCCTTTTCCTTCATATCTATTGCCATTTCTGCACATCCTCCTCCCCCCCAAAAGTGAGCCTATAATACCTGTTCTAGCTGAATACCTTTCCACTTGAAATAAATCTGGAAAATCTGGATAAAATATGCTTTAAAAATCTGTAACTAATCTTACAAAAGAAGAAAGGAAATCTTTGGTACTAAAAAGAAAAAAATAGGCTGAAAACCAGATAGTTAATCACATGAGCTGGCAGCATGGATAGTGTAGTGAGGACAGGGGCATGTATTTAACATTTGGAACCTCAGAGATTTGGGTTTCAGTGACTAGGTAGAGACAGAAAATCGTATTGTGTATCCTATGAGCTTTGGAGATAAAATAACCCCCACATAATTTGAAATTCTCAGAGAGCTCATGCTTGAGAAAAGGTAGGCTACGAAGAAATGTTACTGCCCTACTTAAGGAGATAACAGTGGAATTTATCTCTACCTGGGGTTTGGGTAGGAAAAAAAGTTATACTGAAAGGCCAAATCCCAGAATCAGTATGCCACAAAATCCTTCTAGACAGACATGCACAATCCAGGCAACAAATGCTTACTGTAGATAAACTCATAATACAAATTTACAAAATACAACATGAAAAAAAGATCTCTAAAGAGAATCAGCAAAACTCATCAAACAGAATATTAAGACCCTCTAGAACTTTAAATAAAATTGAATAGATTCCAATCAGTTCTGATACAGACTATGATATGAGTACATATAAAATGATTAGAACTATGTGAGAAACAATAAAAAGCATAGAAAAAAATAACTTGCTATGAAAAGTGAGCGGGCAGATGGAAAGGAAATCAAATAAAACATTTAAAAAATTGAAAAAGTTTGGACACTAAAATCTAAAATCTCAGATAATGGCTAAGGAGCAGATCAGAAATAGATGAAGACAGAATTAGTGAACTGGAAGATCTATCCGAAGGGATTATCCAGAGTATAGTACAGAAAGACAAAAATATAGAAAATGTGAAAAAGTGGTTAAGAGAAGTGAAATTTAGAGGGAGAAATCCTAATATACATTTAATTGGAATTCGAGGAGAAGAGAAAGAAAGATAATGGACAGAGGATATATTTGAAATCATAAATAAATAATGGAAGTTAAATTTATAGGACCTAATAAATCCCAAGCAGGATAAACAACAATAAATCTATATCTAAACCCATCATAGTGAAAATTTCAGATTAGCAAAGACAAAGAAAAGATCTTAAAGGTATGTAATTTACCTTCAGAGGAAAAAGAGATTGACAATTGACTACTGATCATCAACAATGGATGTGAGAAGCTCACAGAATGTAATTAGCAATACATTAAGAGAAGATAACTCTAAACATACACTTTAGCAAATAGCAGGGAAAATATCTTTTAAGAGCAAGGGGGAAAACAAAAACAGAGTTTGTCAACATCAGGCATTACTAAAGGAAAGTCCAAAGGATACACTTTGTGCATTATGAAAAGTATTACGAGCTGAAGATAAAAATGCGATAAAGAATGAAAGGTATAGAGAGTAAAAAGTATATGAGTGAATCTAAAGAAACACTGACTTTAAAAGTAATGCCTTGGGTTAAATGAATAGAAAGAACATATGGAAACAGCAGTATGTAGGTGATAAGTGAAGTTAAAATGTCTTAAGATTGTGTATGAGTCAGAAGTAGGGAAGTATATTAATTTTGGAATTTGATTAGTTAATTTACCTTGTAATTATCAATAAGAAGAAACAGGACGGTTAACTTTCAAACTGGTAGTAGAAAAAAAAAAACTTGGAATAAATACCAACTAATCCAAAAGAAGTTGAGGGAGGAAAAAAATGTATAGAGATATAAATACAGAATGCAAAATAAGAAAATTCTAAAGTAAGAAAATATATAAGGAATACAACTATATGTTGCTTATAATAGACATATTAAAACATACAAAAACATTGAAAGTTAAAAAAATGAAGAAAGTAAATGAAGACAACATTATGGGAGAAAAAAACCTACGACAGCTATACTATTAATGAACAAAATAGACTTTAAGTCAAAAGTATACTAGAGATAGAGTGTCAGTTTGTAAGAAAAATTTTCAAAAAGTTAAAATGTGCATGTACTTCATAACACAGTATCAAATGCATAAGATAAAAACTGATAGAATTACAAGGAGAAACAAGCAAATCAACAATCATTGATGATGGTTTTAACTCATTTATATTCTTGATAGATGAAACAGATAGAAAAGCAGTAAGAATATGGAAGGTTTGAAAAACACAAAAGTAAAATTGACCTAATGAACATATTGTTTACCACATAAAACAGCTAGTATTGGATAATTTAAAAATTGTCTGAACTGAGTGAAATTGATATCTAGTATATATTTCATTGTCTCTTTAGCATTTATAATATAATTCTATGCCTTTATTTTCTTTGATAACTGGGCATTTTTGCTATTTGCTATATTATTAGTATGTAAATACTAATGTCTTCCAAAGAATGCTGAATACTTTATTTGAATTTAAACAAACACAGTACCACTAGAAGACCAATTTTGGCTTTCACAGTTTCTCAAAATCTGTAATAGGGAGGGTGAAACAATTAGACAAGTGATTATACCAGCTGATACAAAATTTTAAAAACAAACCAGAGGTTTTGGAGGTATGCCTACTGCTTTTTAAAATAAATGATAATTGGTGACAAAAATCAGCTGTATGACAATTGCAAATGACCTGGACAATGGTTAGATGTTGATGAAGTTCCCAATCATGCCCCTAAGCCATAACTGCTACCAAAATGATTCTAGTAACTGAATGTTGGACTGGGAAAGTCATAATTTATTATTCTTTCTAAAACTTGAGTTACACAATAGCTTGACAACACCACATTATCAAGCACTTGAAACCAGACATCAGAAATGGATTTAAAAGCAACCCACAATGGTTACTTGACATATTTCCAAACTTTTGCATGCCAACATCCCATCACGCTAATCATAAATTGCCATGGCAAAAGTAACAGAATTGGGCTGTGACTTGTGTCTAACATTCTCACCACACTTGCATCCAATGTGCTACTACTTTTATAAGGATTTGGAGACTTTTCCAATAAACAAAACATACCAATGGAGAAACAGTAGCTGGAGGGTTTGAATAATTTATATAACTAAAAGTGTCAAATTTTATAAAAAATGAAATAGATCATGTAATATTCCATTCTGAGGAAAACTATCAATGCTAATTGTATATATTCTAAACAAACAAAACGTGCATTTCAAAATAATGTAGAATTTTCAATTTGACCTCCACAAACAGCAATTGTATATGGTACAACTTAAATGTACAGAACATTACACCAACCAACTACAGAATTGAATGCACAGTCTTTTCCAGCACATGTGAAACATTTACAAAAAATGAGACATATATAATAAAGCAAATATCAGAAAATTTCAAAGGATTTAAATAACAATGTTCTTTGAGTACATGCAGTTAAACTAAAAATCAATAACATAAAGATAACTAGGGAAACATCTATGAATTAGGAATATAGGAAGCATTTCTAAAGAAGAAAATCCATAGGTCGAAAAAGAATATCACAACAGAAATTATCAAATAATAGAATTGAAAGACAATGAAAATGCTGAACTACATTTAAACACTTAAATGATGCAGGTAAAATTGTATGTAGAAGAAATTATATCACTTGAAGTATTTAGGAAGAAAGAAAGACTGAATATTAGTGCAATAAGTATTCATCTTAAGAAATAGAAAAGGAAGAATAAAATATGCCTATAATGCTTAGATTTTTAAGTCTAACTACCATTGTATAGGAGTACAAGGAAAAAAAGAAACATGTTAAATACTATGGACATGCAATTGGCAAAATTCACATTGCAGAAAACTCTACATGAAAAGTGACCTATTTTCTCTTCACAAATAGATTGCTGGGGGTGAGAGGTGGGGGACGAGAGAGAGAGAGTAGGGGGAGAGGAAGAGGGAGAGGGAGGGAAGGAGGGGGGAGAGAACAGAGAGAACATATAGAATACAAGGTACTTAGAGTCTGGTTCAAATAAAAATTGAAATTAAAATAAATGAATAAAAAATGACCTTTATGAGATAACTGGGGAAATTCGAACTCTGACTGAATATTTAATTGTATTGAGAAAATATTGTTAAATATTTATTTGTGATCATGGTATTACTGTTAACTTTTTCATATGTATTTATTTTCTTTCTCTGTTTTTTTTTCTTTGTTTTTTTTTTTTTTTTTTGAGTTGGAGTCTCACTCTGTTGCCCAGACTGGAGTGCAGTGGCCGCTCCCGGCCACCACAGCCTCAACCTGCTGGGCTCCAGTGATCCTTCCGCCTCAGCCTTACAAGTAGCTGGAATTACAGGCATGCGCTACCACACCCGGCTGATTTTTTGATTTATTGTAGAGATGAGGTCTCGCTGCCCAGGTGGGTCTCGAACCCGCGGGCTCAGGAATCCACTCACCTCAGCCTCCCAAAGGCGCGGGATTACAGGCTGAGCCACCGAGCCCGGCTTTTTTTTTTTTCTTTTTAGGAGATGGGAGGTGGTGTCATCTCTCTGTGTTACCTAAGCTGGCCTCAAGTTCCTGGGCTCAAGTCATTCTCCTCCCTCAGCCTCCCAAGCAGCTGGAACTATAGGCATGTGTCACTATGCCTGGATTTTTATTATACTTTTAAATGAAAAGAAATTAAAGCGAAGGAAAGCATATATACTATGCTACCATTTATCTAAAAATACATACATACGAATAGAAATGCATATATATATGTACATATATCCAGGGATGCCAAAATCTCTACACATTTTAACAGATGTTCGCCATAATCAGAAGTGTCTGGATGCTGATGATAGCCACTTTGAGCACCTCTTGTAATTGCAGAAGTCAAATGTGACTTGTATTCATTTTATTGAGTATTATAATTTTATTACAGTTTTTTCCTTTCTTAAAACATTTATACATTTTTTGGCACCTTCTGTATACATATGGTAAATGTTCTTACATACTATACCACATCTCCCTTCTTAGATAAATGCTTTCTTCCACATTAATTTTTTTCACTTAGAACTTTATATATATATATAAAATACATATGTAATGAAAAACAAACAATTAAGTAAAGAAAAAAACAATAATGATTACCTATAAGGAGAGAGCAGGAATAGAGCAGACAGTAAAAGAAGTTATAATGTTAGCCATAAATATTACCCTGTCTTGCGTATTTGACTTTGGAACCTGGTCAAAGAAATCAAATTCCTAAATATCAAATGTAAAATAAAACAAGTGACCCTAACTATGTAACTAGTTGGAAGCATTGCTTTTCAGAGAAAAATGATTCAAGATGTCTTTAAGACACAAGTTGACAATACAGCTTAATCAAATATACTCTAAAAATTTTAAATTGTTTTCAGTAATCATATTGATATTGGTAGTGTTGGCATTGTGATACTGAGACTTTTAAACTAATATTGTGGGATAAAGAAAATAAGCAATCATATTGGTACAGTGATTTTTGGCATAGAGAAAGGACATGCAGATGTAAGCTTGATGAAGGTAAGTAAAAACCTATTGCATGAAATTTTTTTTTTTTTTTTTGAGTTGTAGTCTTACTGTCACCCAGACTGGAGTGCGGTGGCACGCTCACGACCAATGCAGCCTCAACCTGCCGGGCTCAGGTGAACCTTCTGTCTCAGCCTTTCAGGTAGCTGGAACTACATGCACACGCCACCATGCTCGGCTACTTTTTTTGATTAATTGTAGAGATGAGGTCTTGTCAAGTTGCCCAGGCTGGTCTTGAACCCGTGGGCTCAGGCAATCCTCTCACCTCAGTCTCCCAAAGTGCTGGGATTTAGGCATGAGCCACTGTGCCTGGCCTATAGCCTGAATTTGAGTTGGAGATATCAGTATGAACTCATGCTATAAACAAAACATTTCCAAACTTTACCTATTAAAAACTCCTATAAACCATGACTGACCTACTACCAATGAGCAGGTCTAACATCCAGATTGTGGTTGTGATCTCTAAATATTATTTTCACCTAATAGGAACCACTGCTCATTGGAAAAATAATTGGCTCCCAATCTGAAACAGACATTGTACAAGATGAGCATAGAGCATGCTGGAAAACAAGGAGGGTGGCAGTGATGACAAGGGTTCAGTCAAAAGGACACAGGAACCAATGTAGGGAGTTCCCACTGGCCACACATGGGTCAAGAGAGTCAACAGTAACAATAACTTGAGTGCATCAAAACGCTTTGCTATATATAAAGCCATGAGTTCATAATAACATTTTTGATGACTGATGTAGTTTAAATAATTGTTCCCTCCAAATCTCATGTTGAAATGTTATCTCAGTGCTGGAGCTGGGCCTACTGGGAGGTGTTTGGGTCATGGGGGTGGATCCCTCACACGTGGCTTGATGCCCTCTCCACAGTAATGAGTGAGTTCTTGTTCTACCAGTTAACTAGTTAATATGGGATTTGATTGTTAAAAAGAGCCTGGCACCTCTCTCCTCTCTCTTGCTCCCTCTCGTCATGTGACATGCTTGCTCTCCCTTCACCTTCTTCTATGACTGAAAACTTCCTGAGGTCCTGACCAGAAATAGATGCTGGTGCCATGCTTCTGTGCAGCCTGAAGAGCTGTGAGCCAAATAAACGTCTTTTCTTTGTAAACCCAGTCTCAGGTATTTCTTTCTAGATGAGATGAGATCGAGTGTGTTCAGAGTGGTACAGGTTATTTCTTTACAGCAATGCAAACAGACTAATACAATGACATTGGTCTTCATTAGAATATTCTAGAGAACCAACTCATTATTTTGGAAACTGGTAAATAAAGGATAAAAATTAAGTATGTGTCCTGCACTTCTTATATAAATTTTACTGTAACCAGATATTTGCTGATAAGTTACTTTGTTTTAAGAAGTGTTTAGCTAAGAAAAAGAAGGCACATGATAGACTATTGCCATTTTGCAATCACCAATGAATTAGCAAAGTAATGATCATCAACGGCATCACAACAAAGAAAATGAGATATCATGTGTCTCTTGATAGAAGAGATCTCATTCTCTATAAAGTATTTTTGGGAAAAAAAAAATCAAACCAGTATCCAATTGAGCCTGTAGATCTTAACTATCAATTTACATAAAAATAAAGGAAGAGAGCACATTAAACAATAACAGGGGCATACAAAGAACAAAATCTAAATCTTGAGGAAAATTTAAAGAACAAATACCTTGGTTTCTTCAACCAACAAGCAAAACAAAACAAAAACAAGTAAATAAGAGAGATGGGAAGTCTTTAGTTTGAAAGAGTCTAAGAGACCTAGCAATGAATGAAATATATGGATTTGGATCTTGACTCAAGGAAATGGCTTAAAAGAGAGAGAGACAGAGAGAGAGAAGGAGGGATGGAAAGATAATTAGGAAAATGAACATTTACTGGATATTTTAGAATATTAAAAAATTATTGTTAATTTTTAGAAATAAAAATGTTGCTGTGGTTACATTTTTTAAAGTCAGCCTTTACAGACATATTCAGATGGTTGCAAGTGGAAACGTATGCATAGATTTTTCTTTAAGTAATCCGTGGGGAACGGGAGTGGGAGAGATATAAAGGAAATAAGATATTATAAATGGATAGTTTGTAAACCTAGATGATGGGTACATTAAGGTTCATGATACTATTTTCTGTACTTTTATATATATATTTAAATTTTTCCAAAATAAAGCATAAAAATAATCACCTTTCCATATTATTTAGAGATATATACTCAAATGTTTATGAAGAAAATGGCATGCTGGCTGGGATTTTGCCCAGATCTCAGGGCAAGGGGGAACGGGGTAGAGGTACAGATGAACCATATGTCAATAACCATTAACCATATGTCAATAACCATATGTCAGTAACCATTGACCATATGTCAATAACCATTGAAGGGAAATAATAGGTATCTTGGAGTTCATTTTACGATTCTTTCCACTTTTTCATATGGTCAAAACTTTTCATAATAAAAAATTTTTAAAAGAGAAAAATAGAAAGAAAACAATAAAAGAGAGTGGAAACAAAGATACTTGAAAAGAAATATACAGTAAAATAATTCAGCAGAACTCCAATATCTAACTTTTGAAGAGATGAATAAAATGAAGAAACTACTGGCAAGGCAGATAAAGAAAAAAAATAGATAATATAAAAAATCAATATTAGTAATGAAAATGGAAATTATGTATAATGTTGCCAATGTGAAGAAGAGTAATAAAATACATGAACAACTTTGTATCGAGTGGATTGCCTGAGCCCGCGGGTTCGAGACCCGCCTGGGCAGCGAGACCTCATCTCTACAATAAATCAAAAAATCAGCCGGGCGTGGTAGCGTGCACCTGTAATTCCAGCTACTCGGAAGGCTGAGGTGGAAGGATCACGGAGCCCAGCAGGTCGAGGCTGCGGTGGCCGGGAGCGGCCACTGCACTCCAGTCTGGGCGACAGAGTGAGACTCCAACTCAAAAAAAAAAAAAGTTGAAAATTTAGATAAACATTGAAAAATTACTGGAAAAGCACGACTTAGCAAAAATGACCCAAAAAGAAAAAGAAAATCTAAATATTCTCATGAACATTTAAAAAACAAATCAGAAATCAAAAATCTTTCTACAAAGAAAGCTAAGGGCTTCAATGGCTTTGCCAATGGATTTTACTAAATAACCAGGTAACAAATAATTTCAATATTAGACAAACAATTCTGAAGAAAAAAGGGAACAATCCCTAAATGATTTTATGAGGCTAGCAAAAACTTGACATAGACACTGACAAAGATATGAGAGAAAAATTATAGAAAACACTGTTCAAAAAAATAAATGTGAGCCGGGATCGGTGGCTCAGCCTATAATCCTGTGCCTTTGGGAGGCTGAGGTGGGTGGATTGCCTGAGCCCACAGGTTCGAGACCCGCCTGGGCAGCAAGACCTCATTTCTACAATAAAAAAAATCAAAATGAGCCGGGCGTGGTAGTGCGCGCCTGTAGTTCCAGCTACTTGGAAGGCTGAGGCGGAAGGATCGCCGGAGCCCAGCAGGTCAAGGCTGTGGTGGCCGGGAGCGGCCACTGCACTCCAGTCTGGGCGACAGAGTGAGACTCCAACTAAAAAAAAAATAACAAAAAACCCCCCAAAAAACCCCAAAAAATAAATGTGAAATTTTACCTAAAGTACTAGTAAACCATATCCAGCAAAATGTAAAAATGATGATGTCTTGAGCAGCTAGGATTTTTCCCAGAAATGAAGAGTTCAATATTAGAAAATTAGTTACAGTTGGCCCTCCATATCTATAGCTCCATGTCCACAGATTCAACCAACTGTTGAGTGAAAATATGACACGTGGGAGAAAAAAATAGCAACTAACAATACAACAATAAAAAACAATATACATAACAACTATTTTCATAGCATTTACATTATATTAGTTATTATAAGTAACCTAGAGATGATTTAAAGTACATGGGGGAGGAGCGTAGGTTATATGCAAATATGATGCATTTTACCTAAGGGATGTGAGCATCTGCAGATTTTGGTATCTGCAAGGGTCCTAGAACCAACCCCTTGTAGGTACCACAAGATGACTATACTGTAAATCATCACATTAACAGATTAAAGAGATAAATGATATAATCTGAATAATTTGATACAAATTAAATCTATTCAGTGTAAAACTTTTAGCAAATTAGAAATAAAATTAAATACGCTTTGTCTGACACAATATATTTACCTATGTCAAACATCTTATTAATGGTGAAATATTGAAAGCCTTCTATTTGAAAAACTGGGAATAAGAAAGGATGCCCACTCTGACTGCTCCTATTTAACATTAGACTGGAGGTCACAGCCAGTGCAAGAAGAGAAATAAAAGGTACAATAATGGAGAGGCTGAAACAAGACTATTCATGAGGGGAAAAAATTAAAAGAACTCTGAATAGAAATTAGAATTAATAGTAGAGTTTGGCAATGTTATATTCAATCAATGTACAACAAACAATTATATCTCTACATAGATGGGCTAAAAGTTATCAGATTAAAATTTTCAAAAATGCTATGTAAAATAGTATATAATATGATTCATCTAGTAATAAATCTAAACATTTATTGGAATAATTTTAAATACCTAAATAAGTTGAAAAGTGTGCCATATTAATAGATGAACAAAGGTTAATAGTAAAAAAACAAAAACAAAACTATTATCTCCCAATGAGTCTATAGATTTCAGGCAATCTCAAGGAAAATCCCAAATAAGATTGGGAGAAGATAGAGCTTATTTTACCTGAATTTTTATAAAGACATATCAGTAAGAACATGTGATGTTAAGAAATAGAAGATGGCTGGGCTCAGTGGCTCAGCCTGTAATCCTAGCGCTTTGGGAGGCCGAGGTGAGTGAATTGCCGAGCCCGCGGGTTCAAGACCCACCCAGGCAACTTGGTGAGACCTCATCTCTACATTAAAAAAAAAAAAATAGCCAGATGTGGTAGCACGCTCCTGTAGTTCCAGCTTCTTGGAAGGCTGAGGCGGAAGGATCCCTCAAGCCCAGCAGGTCGAGGCTGTGGTGGATGGGAGTGTGCCACTGCACTCCAGTCTGAGCGACAAAGTGAGACTCCAACTCAAAAAAAAAAAAAAAAAAGAAAAGAAGATAAATTGACTAATGGAATAGAATGGAGTCTAAAGCAGAATTTGGAATGTAAAGTTCTACATATATAACAGAGGTGACACTGCAGAATTGGTGCAGAAAGAAGACTTTTCAATAAATGGTGCTGGAACACTGGCTACCCATGCAGCTGAAGATAAAATTGGGCCTTGTACTCAGATCATAAACAAATTTTAATAGCAAAAGGATAACAAGAAATAAACAAATGAAAATCTTATTATTGAAAACAAAAGCACATTTCTAAGTATTTCTTGGCTCAAAGAGAAACTATAATGAAAATTGGAAAATATTTGGAACGAAATGATAAAATATTCTATACCAATATCTGTAGAATTTGTGTAACAAAATCCTGCAGAATGCAGAACTGCTTAGAGAAAAACTCATAATCTTAAAAATTGTATATTAGAAAAGAGCAAGGCTGAAAATCGACAAGCTAACCATCTATCTCAAGCAGTTTGCATAGGAAGTTGCAGAGAAACAGACTTGAAGTGATCAGAAAAACTGTAGGATTTTCCTGATATTTTATCCAGGGACACAGAAGATTAAGCCCACAATAGATGTATTCCTTTCCTAGTGCTCCCATGACAAATAACCACAAATGTAGCCACTTAAAACAACAGAAATGTAGTCTCCCACAGTTCTAGCAACCAGAAATCTGAAATCAAGGCACTAGTAGTGTCAGTTCTTTCTGGAGGCTTTGAAGGAGAATCCATTCCATGTCTCTCCCTGGCTTCTGTTGGCTCAGGCAAGTCCTTGGTTTTCCTTGGCTTACAGACGCATCAACTCATTCTTCACATGACTTTTCTTCTGTCTGTGTGTCTCAAATCTCCCTCAACTTTCTCTTATAAGTACAGTAGTCTTTGAATTTAGAGCCCAAGGGTTCACCCCAAATCTAAGATGGTCTCACCTCAAAATCCTTAGTTTAATTGCAACTGAAAAGTATCTATTTTCAAATAAGATCACATTCATTGGTACTTGGGGTTATGACTTACACATATCTTTTGGGGACCATGATTCAATCCACTACAGTGAATTTGAAGTGTCAACTCATATAAAGAATAAAACTGCTTTCTTCTATGTTATACCCCACCAAGACTAGTTTATTCAAGAAACCATTTATAAGAGCTATAAGTAGTGCAAGGCTAGAAACACACTGTCATTTGTTGCAGGTGATATGGTCATCTACAATAGAAAACCCAACAGAACAACAGATAAACTATTAGAACTAATAAAAATGCTCAGCACTTTGTCAAAAATAAGATCAACTTACAAAAACCAGTAGCATTTCTCTACCAACAATAACCGACTAGAAAATTAAACAGAAAACAAGATGCCATTCATAACACCATCGAAAACTAAAAAAATATCAATAAACTTAACACAAAGGGCACAAAATCCTAATAAAGAAAATTTTACAAATTTATGAAAAGATACAAAGTACACCAGATTAAGAAAGCAGTATATCCTATTCATTAATTTAACAATTTAATATTGTAAAGGTATTAACTGTTCCCAAAATAGTCTGTAAGTTTCCTCTATTTTCAATCAAAATCACATAAGAATTTTTTAAGAATACTGAAAAAATTATTCTTAAACTTATATAAAAACAAATTGAATAAAAAATGTGAGGTTCATTCTATGCATATCAACATACAACACAGAAACATACACAGTATAGGACTGGAACAGATGTGGTGTGTTGCCAAAATAGACAAACAGAACAATGGAACAGTTGTACTATTTACTAAATGGTTTAGGGAAACTGACTCACCAGATGGAGAAAAATCTAGTGGGTTCCTACATCACACCATATTCAAAAGTGACTTCCAGGAGAATTAAACAGTATAGAGCAAAAGGTAAAAGTATCAACTAATAGGAGAAACAGAATGGCAAAAACTCTGTGAGGTTGGAAGGGATTAGGGAAAATAAATCATAAATCAAAAGTATTGATGGATCTGACAACATCAGAATTATGGATTTTGAATAAATGAAAGCTAGCTGCAATGACTAAAACCAGCACAGGTTTAATATAAAGAATACATCACCAACAATGCAATGTGAAAATGACAGGGAAAAAAATGGACAAATGATACGAATAGATTATTCAAGGAGGAGAAAATATAAATATTTGTAAGTATATGAAGATAATAATCTTACTAGACATAGATGAGATGTATTTTAAAACAACAGCGAGACTCCTTTACTCTACCAGATTGGCAAACAATAGAAAGTAGAATAATATCAACCTTTTGCAATATTATGAGCCCTCACAAATGGCTGGTGGGAGCACAAATGTAGGAGTTCTACTGAAAAGCTATATGGAAGCCCTTATCGGCACTGAATGTCCTTATAATCTATAGGACTCTGCAGTTCTATTTCTTGTCAATACCCTAGAGAAGTCTTTGCACAGGTCTCTAAGGAAACATGCAAGAGAATGTCTGTTGTAGGTTACTTGTACCAGCAAGAGACAGTGCTCAGGATGCTTTCAGTGCAAGTAATGGAGCTCATTATCTCCCCTTTCCCACACATAAATATCTTCTCCCTCTGTGTCCCTCTTTCTGTCAATAACATCACCATCATCCCTGTTACCCAAGCTCGAGACTGCTCACTTGACTGCTAATCATCTTTATTTGTTTCTGCTTCCACATGCCTCTTTGGGGACGCACATCTCATGGGTTGGGTGATGGCCTCTAATGTCCTGACAAAGGGTTCCCAAAACTGCTTAATTGCTAAGTCAGTGGACAATTTTCAGTCTTTGACTTGTTTAACTGCTCAGCTATATCAAAAGAATCAACAATTGCCTTCTTGAAGCGTCATCTTTCCTTGGACTTCATGATTCCTTCTTTTCATGTTTTCATCCTGCTTTTCTGGCCTTATCCCTTGCTCCCCTTGACTGCCCATTCCTTAACCCTCACACTTCTATGATTCTGTCTAGGCCCTCTTCCTTATTGTCCTATTCATAATTTCTGGGTGATACCATCTACTCTCACGGTATCAATTACCTTTTATAAGCTGATGGCTTTGCTCCTTACCTGAGCCTAGATATCTTGACTGATACCCAAATTTGTGTCTCTTTACTGGTACTCAAATTTATTTAAACAGAATTCACCATTTTTCTCCACAATGCCTACCCTCCTCCACTGGTCTCTAACTCACTGAACTATGCATTCGGTTGCCTATGCCTGAGGGTCACCTATAGCACCTTCCTCTTCTTCACCTCTACATACTATCCATCTTGAGTCCCTGCAGATTAAATCTCTTAAACATCTCTCAAATCAGGTGTTTTCTCTCCATTTCCACTGGCCTAGGACAAGCCATTATTTTCTCTTTTCCAACCATTACTTTCTAGTCTCTTCTCAGACGGGAGTCTTTCTAAAACACACCTCTCACTATGACTATGTCATTGCTTCCACATATTTATTAAAATAGATTTTTAAAAGTGGGCTTCTCCACACTTTCTTAGTTCTTAGAGGGAAGCATGAGCTTTAAAGTTCTCTGTGAACTTTAAAGTCTGGTGACACATGGAATACCCCAGTTTTCTGCTCTGAGCCCTCATCAGACTCTCATTGCATGTTCCTTATCTCTCCATTAGCAGTTGCATGTCAGCAGAGGAGATTCATGGGTTAGATGTCAGCCACCCAATCCCTTGGAAAGTCTCTTCCTCTTGTCAGTGTGGATGTCCTTTGAGAGCAAAGTCAAATTATAGTGTAACCTCCCTTCCCCACAAAAAAAAATAAAGTCAATCTAAAGCCAGGACCAGCTGTGTAATTTGCAAGGCCCAGTACAAAATGAAAACGTGTTCAAAAAAGATTTGAATGTCAAGGCAGTGACAGCAGAGCATTAAAACAGAAGTGGGGCCCTTCTGAGCACAGGGTCCCATGCCACTACAAAGCTTGCCTGCCCACAAAGCTGGTCCAGTCTGCAGTTGAAAACCAGATGTTACATTTCACAAGCAAACACTAACAACATTTGGATAGCAAATTGCTTTGGATTCTCTCCACTACAGCTTCCCTCCGTTAGCACAGGTCATCAAAAATGATGGCGGCTGATTGAGAACTATATAAATGGTTTACACCATGAATAATAAATTCCAGATTAAAATATCATTAAAAAAAAACACTTTAACGACCCACTGGTGAATACACTTCTACCGGTATAATGAGGTTCACTTTCAGGGCAGAGAGAGACAAGGTCTCTTTTTGGAGACAGAATTCTTATTTTGTGGATTCTCTAACTAGTGACTGTCAAGATGGCTTCCTCTGTTTTATGAAGTTTTATGCTTGGATTTTGCTGCAGATATTAGCAGACATAGCTCCTACTACTGATGGTGATGTCTCTTAGTTTTGGGGTGGGGTTGCAGGACTATGAAGTCAATAAGTATATCCTGAGCATCTTATTTGTACATAGAACATCCAACATACTGTAAAGGAATTCCAAGATCTTCTTTGTATCAGAGAGTAGGATTCTCTGCCTTCACACACCAGTTGGACACGCCTCCCAATCTGGATAAAGTTGTATTAACTAGATTAGACCAATGGTTGCAAAGAAAAATCCAAAATGGACCATTTCTAATGAAGCAGCATCATCTCCAGGAAGAAATAATGAGAAGCTGCATAAAAGATGATATATGGGAAATAAACTAGAAATATGAAGTCACCTGACTTTTTCTTCCCTGTCCCATTGCTCCTTATCCCATATTCCCATGGCTGCTATATCCTTTAGCTCAGTGTATGGACCTTGGTTTCTCTTCTAATAGCATGGGGGATCTTTGAAATCGACACCGTTTAGCTTATCTTTGCCAGCATAGACTGAAACTACCACCCTCATCTGAGCCCTTTCAAAAGAGTAGACACAAAAATCTGATTCATCATGGAACACCAATACCCTGGACTTAGGGATTGGAGGCCATCTAATTTCAGAACTGCACACTATCTTTTATATCTAGCATAACACCCTGCGCAGAGTACGCGGTATTTGAGGAAAATCTCAGTACTAGGAATGATAGCCGTTTTTCCCAAAAAAGGTTCTGTGTTTTCTTAGCAAATATATTTCCATTCTGGTTCTTGAGTGTTAGAGACTTCAAGTCAACTCTTGATACTGAAATTCATCTCTTGATACATAAATTGCCTTGGAACTTGTAGAAAGTTCACCTGTACTATCTTTTAACAATTGTGGAACTTTTGTCATATGTTTATTTTTACTTTCCTTTTTCTTCAATTAAAATAAAATTTGTTGAAGGCAGGAAAGAGGTTGATGATTTTGTAGCTCTACCAAAGTAACCCTATATGATAACCCAGTGGAACATTTAATAGCTGTTTCCTTTGATTTCTGGTTCTGAGGCATGCTACTGCTCTTTGTCTAATTCTGTCACTTTCCTACCTTCACCCCATCAGATATTCCTTGACCTATATGACATTTTAAAATTTACACTTTATTTTAAAAAGTGCTGCTTTCTTGAGGTACGTTAAGTGAATGAAAATCATGCTACCAAGATACATGCTCAATATAACATTTAAAAACACAGAATAAAGAATCCTGGAATAAACATCTGGGTGCAGCAAAAACGTAACATGGTCAGCAACAAAATACATCTACTTCAAGAGAGAGGGAGGAGAATGGGATTAGGGGGCTGTTATTTATTTCTTAATAATGAAAAGAAAGACGGTCTGAAACAACTATGACAACATGTTAATATTTTAAAATCTGAGTGGTGGGTTATGTGATGTAAAACATTTTATTCTAAAAGAATGTCTTGATTGTTTAATTTGGGAGACCACAAAACATTTGGTCACAGAAAGAAACCTACCACATGCAATGTCCAGACTGTATGAATATGACAAAACTAGGAGCTTCTATTTTTACAGAAAATGTGATGAGGTCAACACAAGGAAGCAAACATCTTCCTCTTTTAAAAAGCAGTCATCCCCCTAACGTGCAGGGAAGAGAACCAAGACCTTTTCTCAGTCTTAATCTTTTCTATATTCCACACCCCCAAAAACCACTCTTGGGAAGAACCATTCACATGTGTCTAAATCTTCATGTAAAACCTCAACCTGTACACATTCCTGATTCTGACTGTTTCCACTTGGTTTCCTTCACTCTCTGTGGAAAAATAATTTTAAAATATTACCATCTGATGCCCTTAAGACATCATACAAGTCAATAAGAAAAAGAGAGGAATAAAACTAGTTGAAGGCAAAGAACATGAATTGATAACTCTCAAAGGTAATACAACTGGTTAATTAGCCAGTAAAAAGATTAAATTTAATTAAAAGATACTCTTTAAACAATTAGATTGGTCAAGATTAAAAATACAAGAATACTGTATTTTTTTTTTAGCAGTGGTGAGATATACTCTCATTTAGAATTAATAAGAATATAAGTTGATTAAATCTTTCTAAAATCCTGAAAAGAGTGTTACTCCTTGAAACTAGTGACCCCACTTCCAGAAATCCCTTCTTAAAAATATTCATCTCAACGTTATTTCTTTTTTTGTAACAAATGAACAGACTAAAGTGAGTTACATGACCAACACTAGGAACACATAAATTATTATATAATTATGAAATGGAATAATTTTGCCATCAACATGCTCATTAAAAATGCTCAGGAAAAAAATGTATGCTACACCATTAATTAAAATAAATAGCAGGCTAGAAACCAAATATAGACTGATCTCAGCATTGTTTAAAATTATATATCTATTATACAGAAAATAAAAATTAAAACCAAACATGCTGGAATCATACTTCTACTGGCTCTGGGAAGAAAGATTATGGAGTTTTAATTTTTTAAAAACATTTTCCCCCAAGTTTTCTATGTCAGATTACATTTTATAATTCAGGATCACCAAATAAACACTATCATTAAAAGAGAAAGAGAAGTCACTATTGCTCCAAATCATCTACCCAGGCAATTTCAAATCAAATTCACTGGAAACCTAGATCAGCTAGTCAGATATGCCTTAGCTTAACAAGTGGCCTTGTTAAAATCTACCATAATCAGGAGTTGCTGGGTGTTCTTTGTCCCTTGCTAAACAGTACAGGAAGAATGCTTGACTTCGTACCTCCTATAAGATACCAGTGTTGGTTACCCTGTCTAGACAATTTTTAAAATCTCTGTTGGGATAAACTGAGGCAGAAAACAGTCCATTCTCCACCTATATGTTTTATATTCCTTTTAAAATCTAATTTACCTGATGTGATTAGTTGGACTCACCCTTTTTGTGGACTGCTGAGCCAGGAGTAACCTGCCTTTGATTGCCTACCAAGGCAAATTCTGCTTTAAAGGATGCCTGGGCACTGCTGTAACTAAAAAAATGAATGATTTAGGCCTGAGAGTTTCATCCTAAAAAACATCTACCGGCGGATGTGGTCATTCAAACACTTTCAAGACATTCTTAATATGGAAACCATGTCTAGCAACACTGTCTCCTGTGTTGTCTTTACTTAAAAACAGTCACAGCAGCAAAGGTGTTAAAAAGAAACTCGCTGAAAAACCTCATCATGGAGAGAGTAGGAAATTAAATGTGATGAACATTTTCCATTTTAGAATCTAAGTATGAAAGAGAAAACTCTACCTCTGGGGCCCTAGGTTTGCCTGAAACACATTTTACCCCGGAAATCAGATACCAACATTAAAGCGGCTAAGTCTTTTACATTTCTACTGCATCCCTATTTCTAAACTTAGCCCCAAATTAAGTTCAGGATTCCAGGCATAGCTGGCATACTTGGGTTTGTCTGGGTAAGTTAAATGGTCAAACAGCATTAGCCAAATTCCTGTGTGCTAGAGTCCCATACCTGGTGTGCTAAATACTTAAGGAGAAGAAGAATGGGTATCTGCTTACAAAGTCAATAATCTAACATGGTGGAAGTAGGGGAGTGGGGAGTGAGTTTGGGGTAGACTATGGGGGGGAAAGGTTGGTCTAGGGAGAAATGAGGGCTGGAGAGAATGATGCAGTGAGAGCAGACATTTTCTTATAGGGTTAGACAGTAAATATTTTGGGCTTTCTGGGCCAAGAGGTAAAATCAAAGTTATCATATGAGTACTTAAAAAATCATATAAAATGTAGCTATTAACAATGCAAATGGCCAAGCGTGGTGGCCCAGCCTGTAATCTCAGCACTTTGGGAGGCTGAGGTGAGAGGATTGCCTGATTCGAGACCAGCCTGGGCAACTTGGTGAGACCTCGTCTCTACAATAAATTTAAAAATTAGCCAGGCATGGTATCATGTGCCTGTAGTTCCAGTTACTCAGAAGGCTGAGACAGAAGAATCACCTAAGCCCAGCAAGTCGAGGCTGTGGTGGCCATGAGCGTGCCACTGCACTCCAGCCTGAGCGACAAGAGTGAGACTCCAACTCAAAAAAAAAAAAAGCAAAAATTTTGTTCATGGGGACAACAAACAAACAACAATAACAAAAAAACCATAAAAAAACAGGCTGGTCTTTGTCCTAGGACCTCACTTTGTGATCCCCTGCCAAGGACAGAGCCTTGAGCTGGGAGAGGGAGCCTCCATGGGACTTTAATGTAAGTCTGTTTTTCTTCTATGAAGAAGAGAAAATACTAGCAATCCCTAATGATCAAGAATGATTGTTTTTGAAGATCCAGTAAGAAAACAAGTATGAAAAACCTGTGATCGGCCATGCTCGGTGGCTTAGCCTGTAATCCCAGCACTTTGAGAGGCTGAGGCGAATGGATTGCCTGAGCCTACAGGTTCAAGACCCACCCAGGCAACTTGGCGAGCCTTCACCTCTAAGATAAATTTTAAAAAAAATTAGCCGGGTGTGTTAGCGCATGCCTGTAGTTCCTGCTACTCGAAAGGTTGAGACAGAAGGATCGCCGGAGCCCAGCAGGTTGAGGCTGCAGTGGCGGGAGCGTGCCACTGCACTCCAATCTGGGCAACAGAGTGAGACACCAACTCAAAAAAAACAAAAACAAAAACAAAACAAACAAAAAAACTGTGATCAATTTAAATTTCTGTACCAACACATGATATTATTATGACTATTACTTGATACCCACAACCAAGCTCCACCACAAAAAACCTTACCTGGTTCATCTCAACTGAGATAGCTATCAAAGATTAAAATATATGCTGACTACTCTCAAGTAAAGAATGAGAGAAAGATGTATTTGAAAAAGATGTTACAGGAAATGGCATTGCAATCCTCACCTAGACTGAGGATGAGAGATGGGCAAAATATATGGAAACTGGCTTGAAGCCCCAAAAGTACTCTTTGTCCATGAACTCCACACATCTCCTGATGTTCCTGCATATTTTCTTGAAACTGGTTGCGAATTCTCACCATAAATCCAAAAGATAAGTGCTCAAAACTTCCCACTATGGCAATACGGCATGCATGGGAAATTCTAACTTGTACTTGGCTTAATAATACTTGTACAGAGCAGTCACTAGAAACATGCATGTTGAATCTAATTCAGCCGACTCTGTCCACTTTGAAAAAACAGATTACAAATACAGACCAGGTGAGTTTACGCATTTGCTCAGTTTCAGAGATTATTGAAAATTGCAAAACAATAATAACATTGTTTTTCATCCTGGTGAAATGGAAAGCATTTCTCCAGAGCTCAATATGTGTTACTGATAATATTCCAAAGTAGGCAGCAACAAATTTTTTCAGGAAAAGTGTTTTCTCGTGGCTTTTCCTCTATTCGAAGTGACGTGATCTTAAGTAATGATTTAATACATGGTAGTTACCCTCAATAGATTCATGCTCTGTCTTCAAGAGGATATTATACTCGGTAGTGTGTCAGCTGTGGTTCGTAAGCAGAGATCTTGCTATGGCTTCTGGTTCCAGATGTAATAAGTATTAAAAAGTACGTTACAAAAAAACCCTTTTTTTTCCTTTTTTTTTTTAACAGAAATTAAATCTATGTTACCCAGGCTGGTCACAAACTCCTGGCCTCAAGCAATCCTCCTGCCTCAGCCTCCCAAGGTGCTGGGATTATAGGCATGAGCCACCATGCCAGCCAATAAAATCTTTAAATGAACAAAATGGAGAGTCCTGCCATGAACACTGCCCACTGAATCTACATACAACTGGATTTATTATTAATATTTCTCAATTACTCTTTCTTAGGCCTTACATTTCAGCTTCCATCTATTTTCTCCTCAGTCCTTACAGATGCCCAGATTTCATCAATTGCTGCAGAGGATGACTGGCTTTCAATTACCCACAAACTTCATAACAATCTGATGTTTTTCTCCTCTCTAAATTGGCTTGACTCCCTCTGCTTTTCCAGTTTCAATATGCACAAGCTGCAACTTTCGTTCTGGGGGAAAAGCAGACGTTTGGAAAGAATCTTGTAAAATCTCTGACTTAACGCCATTTCAGAAGTGAGAAGGCATGCAAATACATTTGATTTGCTCAGCGCCATCATTCCTCCATCATTTGATTTCTGCATCATACAACCAATTTATTCATCATAACCACCTACAGAACGTGCGCACATCACTCACATAGTGTTTGCTCCCTGCTTGTGGAAAATAAATGATCAAGACAAATTCGAATATTTGACACTTCTTCCATTTCAAAAAATAAAAGGATCAATTTTAAGCCCTTCATTACTGTCCCTAAGAGGAGCAGAAGGAAAATGGAAGGGGCCGCCAACAATGAAAAGGAGTTTTCCTTTAGGATGCCTTGATTTAAACAGAGGGGATCAGCAGACAAAACCGGAAGCCCCCACATTTTTATTTCTAAATTAAAACTTGAGAAACAAAAAGGATTCAAACCCTGATTTGACCCTCAGCCATTGGGTGACTACTTAATAGGAAAATCATAGGTAACTTGACAGAAAAGGAAGGGAGGAAGGGAAATGGTTTGAAGGTAATTGTTTGAAGGCAAATGTATATTCATGGAAGAAAATGTCTTAGATTTGCCAGGTGAGAACAGTTACGTCCAAAAAGTCAAACCCAATCAAGTCAAATCCCAATTTCACCATAGCCCATGACATGGAAAAAAGAGATACTATTCTTAAATTGCTTAAACTGAAAATTCCAGAGCTGTTCCCTCAATGGGTCAATCTGTACATATGTTTTTAAAGTTTGTAAATATGTCCTTAGACCAGGTATAGGGGGAGAAAATGGTCAGGTAATGTGGTTCCTGGTCAGGTAATGTGATGGGGGGGAGAAAATGGTCAGGTAATGTGATGCCGTGGAGTGGAGCTCAGGTTTCAGAAGGACAGTGTCCCTTGGTCCTCATCATCTTGGCTAGGCCCGAAAATATCCTGCTCCATGGCACGAGAGCAAACAAAAGCAGGCTTTCAATTTTTCTTAGAGAGCCTTACATTCTGGAGTTTTTAGGAGCCAAAGTGCACACATGCAATAGCATTTTCTTTAGAGAGCGGAGGGAAAAAAGACACAGAAATTAATGGGAAATAGTGGGGGGCTAGGCACGATGGATTTATTTTCACTCCAGATTGACGATCTGACACAATCACTCGCTAAAAGAGATGGCTTCACACCTCCAACACTGTGTTTTCTTTCTGGGTGTCGTGGCCCCTTTTCCTTCCACATGTGTGGATGTGGGACACAGACGGGCATGCTTGCTGGTAGGTCTCACTACATGGGAACACTGCATTTCCTCCTTCTGCTTTAGACATTCCTTGCTCTGAAAATGCTTCACTTTGCTGGGGATAAAGCCCTGAAAGGCACCTTTTTTGTTGCTGTTTACCCACAGAGAAAGCAAACAGTCTATTCATCGAAACACTACATTAAATGATAAACCTGTTAGCGCTGAACTTACAAAACTATTTTCCCATTCGTCTCATGTTCCTGAATTTAGAGTATAATTAAATTACAGCATACTTTGGTAAAGAAACAGGATGGCAAACAGAAATTCCTTTAAAAATGATCAGACTGAGATAGACGAGGCTTATGACCTATCTTAGCAGGGAAGAAATATGTTTATTTTTTAAAAATTCATTTAGGATTCTGTTATTTGGTGAGAGAAATTTTGGCGTAGATACATAGATTCTGAATTCAAAGGACTGTCAAAAGCCAGGGGGCTAGGGAGCTCTAAGTGACTGTATTTCAGGGCTTAGGACAGCACCGCATTCCCTGACGACAGGAAGACTCCAAGACAACCTTTCTCTCACACCTGATGTAGCCTTTGTCAGCCTGGAACCTCAAGTGAAGCAGAAACAGCTGAAACATCAACTCAAGCTGTCACCCTCCTGCGAGGTCTCATAAATCCAGATGAAACCTTTCTGTCTGTTTGCTGGTATTGTTTTGCTTTTTGAAAATCAGGAGGAAGAAAAAAAGCTTAGCAAAATCAGTTTGGGTTTTTGCATTTTTGATTGCTGTCCATAAGCTCCCCTGATTATTCGTGGTTGGGCAGGACAATCATGTATTCATTCAACAAACCTTTCTCAAGGCACCAGGGCTGTGCCGGGATGGGCAAGATATAGATGTGGTAGAAAAAGGAGTCATTAATTTCTGGGGGCTTGTAGTCTCCCTTGAAAGAAACCTAAATAAAAAAATTCTTTTGTCTTGAGATTTGTTTTGGGGGAGAAAGAGCTACACCCCATCAAATCATACATATTAGAACACAGTATTCATTAATAATTTTTTCCCTTTGATGTCATTCATCTTTTCCACACAAAATATAAATGTGCATGAAAAAATTGAATAATCTTTTTGAAATTAAATTAAATGGAACTAGATGAAACTCAACTTCTAAAACATAAGGTGATATTTAAGCAACCACATACCACTCTGTGATTGAAAAGAAAACATCTCCTAAAATTACCCAGTGAAGGTCTGATCAGAAGTTTCTGGCAATTGTGTGCAAACAAAGTCAGGATTTTCAATTATACTTCATTTGAACTGCCATTCTAATATTGTATTTTATTTAATGATCTTTTTTCATTCTTTAACATTTAAAGCCAATTTAATAATTTATGATTGCTTCAGCATCCTCCACCACCCATTTTTATTATTTTGCAGAAGAAAAAATATAATCCTAAAAATGTAAGTGGCCTTCCTTCCTTCCTTCCTTCCTTCCTTCCTTCCTTCCTTCCTTCCTTCCTTCCTTCCCTCCTTCCTTTTTTGAGTTGGAGTCTCACTCTATTGCCCAGGCTGGACTGCCTTGCAACGGAGTGAGACTCCAACTAAAAAAAAACTCATCACAGCCACCCCAGCATCAACCCGCTGGGCTCCAGTGATCCTTCCACCTCAGCCTTCCAAATAGCTGGAACTACGGTGCGTGCTACCATGCCTGTCTAATTTTTGATTTATCGTAGAGGAGGTCTTGCCAAGTTACCCTGGCTGATCTCAAACCCGCGGGCTCAGGCAATTCATTTGCCTCAGCCTCCCAAAGTGCTGGGATTACAGGCTAAGCCAGCGAGCCTGGCCCCGACTTTCTAAATGCTTGAAATCTCCCAGAGAGTTTATATACACGTTCTATATATATTCTATAGATACATAACTTCTCATGAAGTATGACAGGCTACCTTTTCAAACCATCTTTGGGTTATATTACACATTGTAAAATAATTCTGTTAATAATGCTGAAAGACAGCAATTGTGTGTAACATTTTTTTTAGTTTATAAACCAAGTTGGATTTAGATTTGTAAATATTTGAGGCAAATAACATTAATCACAAACTGAGCACGGTGGAGAAATTTTGGAAACTAAAGGCAATTAAAAACTGCATGTACATTAAAAAAAGTTATTTGGAGAGAAATTCCTACCTAGGATTTTGGACACTCACAATGATTTTTTTAAAAAGGGCAATGTGGTGTTTTAAAATTTTAATTTAGTTAAAGAAAACTCAACCCCCAAAAGCTGCTCTATTGCATTGGAACCTCGTGAGGCAAGCTCCAGACCTAAGCAAACAAAAGCAGCTGCATTTATAAACCCTTGAAAAAATGGTTTATAATGCAAACGCTGCCATGACCTTAACTCTAGAGGTGCAAACACGCGGCTGTAATAGGAAAATTATGCATTAAAACAGAATGGAGTTCCCAGAATGTTTTAAGATTTCTATTTGATCATGTTTTGTAGCTTTTCCAGTTCCAAATAATAAATAAACTCCTGCAGTCGAATGAAAAGGAAGCTTCTATTTCCTCAAAACATTTGGAATGGGTGAAATGTGTAGTATGTAAATTACATTGCAATAAAGCTGTTTAAAAACAAAACAAGATGTATTTCTACTGGGGGCAAAAGGAATCTGAGAGGGTGTAGCATCCTGTCATCGAGCCACGAACAAGGACTGCTTGGGGACTCAGGATTTTCCAATGACAAGATAATGCACAAAATCATTCTAACATTTGCAAATATTATATGGAATCAGCCACATTATGGAAGTAGAAAAATACATACCTTAAACACGGTATCATAATTTGCTTTTGATATAAGTGAAAAATAATGAATTAGATAAAATGAAAAACAGGAAGGATTTAAGACCATTAAGGAAAGGTCAATGAGAGGCTCTTGCCAATGAAACTCCACATCTTTTATTATTCTCAGAGAAAAAAAAAATAAAAGAGTAGAAAATGCTCTAGAAGGCTAATAAAATATCACAGTGGAAGATTTGATTCTGTTAGAATTTGATAAACAGGAGGAAGAGAAAGCAAGTTTTCATTGATAGTAGCGAAAATTAGAATTTCGATTTTAGAAGACTGAATTGGTTTTCTGTACAGCAGCAAACCAAATCCAGGCTTTTCATGATTGCCTGTGGGTCAACATTTCACCAGGATCTGCTACAGCTGCGTCACCTTTTGGGAAAGTTGAGGTTTTCATGGAGTTTCACTTATTATTATTTATGCTAAATAATAAATAATAATGTCCTTCCCTAAGCTTGATCCACTCAGGCAGTCCTCCCAATCAGGGTTTTTTCTTGCTGTTCATAAGAGAAATAAACATCTGGATAAAATAATATAGAAAGAAATGCTGACTCCTTATCTCTTTTTATTTACACAAGGAAAATCAAAAGTGTTTTTAGTTTTTGCTTTTGTCCTTTGGAGGGGAGGCAGAATTGTGAGATCACAATGAACAGAGCACTTACTAGAAAAACAGGTGGAAGTTTCTGGAAGCAGGATGGTTGTGATTTGCTCTTTTGGGAACCAAGACGACTTCATTTAGATGAGAGTAAATGGGTAGAAATTGCCCAGGCACAGGCATCGGTGAGCCCGTGGACCTCCCTGGACCACATGATGCCCATGGGGTTTCTAAACAGGTAGTTAAAGCTACTTTAGAATGTTTCTGGAGGGACCATCGTCTGGAGATTTTGTGCTGGGTTTAACTGGGTGTGGTGTTCGGGGCTGGTGCCTGCCTCCGTGCCTCTCATGAGTAGTACTGTGTAAATAACCCTGGGCCCATTAATCTTGCAGAAACAGTAGAGGACTGAGCTCCTGCTGTTTCGACGGGGGAGGGTGCGGTCACAGCACCACTAATGTCCTAATAAAATCAGCCTCTGGCATCTGAACCCTCACCTCTTTGACACCCTCAGCACACTGCTGTTTTCTATTAGAACTTTTCTTTAGATCCAAAGATCAAGCAATACAATGAATCTGGGCTTTCTGCTCTCTCCATCTTCCATCGCTTGAAATGAAGAGCTAAGTGTTAAGGTTTATGTAATATCCTTAGTGATATCTGAGTCTGGAAAGAAAAGATGAAGCATTCTTCCTGACAAAAGAAAGGAAAAAGAATAGATGTGAACAGAAGGAAGCTGTCCAGCAACATTTCACACGTAAAAGTCCGTGATGTGTATGGGGTAAAAGTGTGGTTGGTAGTGGAGCCTCAGTCGGGCTGGGAACATCTCTAACTGGTCACCCAGCTATTTAAAAATAACATTCAGGAGTTTGCACGTGATGTGGAAACAATGCAGATCCTGAATGTAATTTTCCCGGGAGTGGACAGACTTCCAGCTCTGAAACAGATCCTCTTATTTTGAACATGTCATTTCTTTTCCTTGTTGGTTTTTTGAAAGATGTAAGCACCATTTGGTCCTCCTTTTCCTGGGTAAAAGCTGAAAATGACAAATGAAAATATTCTACAGGTACTATATATCTAAGAGAAAAGCTAACACTGAAGGGGAATGCATGTCTCCACTTTTATTACTTTCTCTGAGGGCTGCAACCAGACGAGATCTTAAAGGATCATATTTCTTGGCTCTTTTTGCCTGAACCTGGAACTTTGGACTGCTATGCAGAAGAAAGACTGGGTAGTACTTCCTCACCTTAGGAACAGGAAGTGTGTCTGTTGTGTTTTCACAATTAAAACTGGTCTGAGCAGATCACTTTTTCCTTCCAAATATGAAATATGATCCTCTCTTTGTACAATCTCCACTAAACAACATGTTCAAGGGCCCAAAGCTATTAAAAAAAAAAAAAGTTTACACAACATGGGTCCCAGGGCAGGAATTTGGCCTAGCAAAAGGATGGAGGGAAAGGAAAGGAAAGAAGTGAATGAAATATGCATGTCCCAAGATAACTGCTGAGAAGGGACCAGGACTAGAATGACTTGGATGACATATGTGATAGGATTTGGTCAGAGACCAAGAGAAGGGATTCCAGATCTCATAAGGATAGGACAAACAGAGAGCTGTGGTGGAATTTGTGCCCCCCCAAGCCCCACAAAAACACAAAAAAAACCTGAAATCCAAATATAAACTAGTCCTCTGCAACATCAGAACCTTTCCTGAAGGAGCTGGTAACAGGTGATGGACAGTTGCCTTTTAATCTATAAACCAGCAAAGTCCTTCTGTAAATGCCCTGGGATCCAGTGCAGGTGTGCAACAAAGTCACTCTGTTTACAATTATACGTCAATTACAAGACTCTTTCAAGTCACAAATTGAATAGAGTTCAGCAGCTATAACTAAAACACAGTGCTCAAACTCTAAATATTCAATGGATGATTCACATCAGTTCAGAACCAAATTCGGAATCTCTGCTGTATTTGCAGAGACATAATTTTATGCTGCTAGGGTTGAGCACAAGAAGTACAGTGATACAGAGACAGAACAGGCACTGACACTTGCAGAAACACCTTCCAAGCATGTAGATACAAATAAAAGACATAGCAGAACAAATTGTAGCCGTTCACTCCAGCTACAGTTTTATAATTTCAACGCTCGCCTGTTACCTCTATGATGCATTTTTAAACTGGCAATATTGAAAGTCTGAAGCTTCAAGTGGGTTGAAAGAAAAGATTTGTGTGGTTTCATACCAGGACGATTCAGGAGAGACATAAAAGCGACATGAAATTTTAAATGCAATTATTTTAGATTAGAATATTTGGATTGAAAGATCTGGAGGGTATTGTTTTTGATAAGACGGTCCCACTTGACAAGGGCTGTCACCACTCGGGGGCTCTCTGTTGTCAACCAGAGATGAAAGGCCATCAGAAAGAATTAACTTCAGCTTTTAAACAGTTTGAAAATGTCAGAGAGGTCAGAGAAGATCTATTTCTTTATATGGCATATTTACCTGATGAGCTTTTGGGTAGCAATGTGCTTTTACTTTCCATTCAAGGTAGTCTAAAATCATAGTAATTGATCACAGGTTAATGACAGGTGACAAGGTAACACTATGATTGGCTGAGGACCCTGCCAATCATAGCTATTTCATGTCTAAGCAGAGCATACTACATCTTTTAATAACAGTAATTGGCAACTATGGAACAAAACAACAATAAACAATAAGCAAACAAACAAACAACTCTGCTAAGTCTCCTTTTGCATTTTTCATAGCCATTTATTTGACTTCCAGTTACATGGAAGCTGATTTAAAAGGTTTATCATTCACACCTAACTAGTGGACCTATTGTTCCTATGTTCTCCTAGGGAAGCTCAGTGGCCGTTGCAAAATTCAATATATATGTAATATGTGTATTATACTCATATAAAATACATGTCAACACTAAATGTAAATACTGGTTTGTTTTAAAAAAGAAAAAGAAACCTTGGATGTTATTTAGGATCCCTTTAGTAAATTCTTTTGAAAGACACATTCGATTTAATATTATGAGGAAGTTTCGTTTCATTTTAAACAACATGAGGCCTGAAGGTGATTTCACATTTCTAACATGCATTCCTCCTTCTAAAGAGGAAAGCGATAAGTTAAAGCAAGTTCAAGTGTTATTGTAGCAAGCTAATTCCCTTTTTCCACATGCGATTCAGAGAGAAAGGTCAAGTCTGCTGTCACTTCTCTCTAACGGATGCTCAGGGTCTGTGTGCACCGAGCATGATATATTTAAAAGAAGCCAAGCACTCGGCCATTTTCTGCGCCAACTGTATTAATCATAAACCCTCCATCTTGAGCTGAAATGAGAGATTAGGTACAGATGAGTTTGTAAACAGCAAATGTGCGGAGTTCTTTCTGCTCAGAAGCCAATCCCCGTGTCTCCACCATTTTGAAATGTAAGTAGCTCCTGCAACTAGGAGAGAGGGGCTCTATTATCAGCTATAATTTATATGACGAGCTGCTTACAACGTGGGAATGTCGCTGCCAACCCTGTAACCGCGGGGACTGCTGACTTCTGATCAAGCACTGACAATGAGACAAGGGAAACAGAAAAGGGCAAATCAAAGGCTCCAAATATTGAAGACCAGTCCCAAATGTGAATTGTTCTCAGAGAAGTTGTTGAAATTCACACTGGAGGCCCTACAGGCATAGGTGTACATACAACATAATTATCTGTATTCTAAACAGATAGTCTTGATAATTTAGGAGTTAGATGATACAATGCATGAAAAGCAATGTCAAGTAAACTGACCATCTACTTCAATGCATTTCACCAGAAAGATATATATATATATATATATATATATATATATATAATTTACTTCACTGATACTTCTATATAAGATGTACATACCTGAAAAAATTGATTCTTTGTTTAATATCTTTAAAAAAATAGTACAGTCATCAGAGCTATTATTAGTCAAAGGTATTATCTTGGCTAGGCCTATGTTTGCAGGAGAAAATCACTAAAGAAAAGTTCTTGATAAGAAATCGTGTTATAAAAGAGTATACCCCATAGGGAGGGCTCTACAAATGTTAACCTGTTTTAAAAAAAAATCTCAGTCAAATCATTAGAATTGACATATTTCTGGGTAGAAGAATGACAGCATCTTCCTTCAGCTACCCAGATGCTGTTCCTTCTATTTATCCAGTCTCACTTGGGTGTCTTAAATAATGTCCTTGTCACTCCCAAGGCAGTGCTGCTCACAAACTTCTCTTAGCTCTGCGCATTGGCCTACAAGGCAACAGAGTCATTTCTATCTAAGTCATTAACTAATGTTCGGGTACTGTCAGATCACTCATAATGGAAAATCCATGCAACTCACAGAGCCTTCTTTGGCCCCACAAATGAATTTGTTACAACTGGACACTGGCAGCATGGTCTGGAGTCTACAGTTCAATCAATAATGACCATCATTATAGTATTCCACATTCAGGACAGTTCCTCATATCTGAGCTGTTCGACAATCCCAGGCTATTAGAAGCTACATGGCTGCCTTTGTTCACTGGTGGTCTTAAGCACCTGCTGGTGATTCTCCACCAAATTAAATTCCAACACATCCTGGGATTAGAAAATCCTATCTAGTCGCAAACACAAAGATTGAGAAGATACAGGAGATCGACTATGAGCCAAGCACTCAGTCAGGTTATTTACATTTTTTAAATGTCATTTTTTATTATAAGCCTATGGAAATTATCATTCTCCATTTGGACACTGAGGCTTAGAAAACTTCAGTGACTTACCCAGGAGTCCACAGCTCATAATGACAAAGTTGACATTCCAATTACATTTCTTCCTATCACCTTGTAGAAAGATAAAAGAACTGAGGGGGCACTCGGACAAGACTCAGATATGAATTTCAACCACAGACAGATGACTACAACTCCAATTCCCTTATTTTATACCTGAGAAAGACTCCTGTGGATAGAAACAGTTTTGAACTCTTAAAAATGCAAAACAAGCTCTGTTAATATTTTAATGGTGAAGTAGTATCCTCAGAATAAGGTTGGCCCCGAAAAGGCCAAGTGGACACATTAGCTCTTTGGTGCCTGTTGATTTAATCCTGGACACCTATTCATTTTCTGTGGCTCTCCCTCAGTAGTTTAGAGGATCACATTTTCTGAACCTGAATACTGGCCTCGTTTGTGACAAGGGACATGAGGTGTGGGGTGATGACTTTTCACAGATAATTAACATAGATAGTTTAAAGGATGCTGGTGGGAGGGCATATTTTAACTGAGATATGTCCTAGTTTATAAAAACACTGACCAGCTCCCATATCAATGGGGTTTAAGATGGGAGGATAAGGAAAATTAATTGTAAAAGCTGTCTTATGAGACGATTCAAAGCAAGGACACCTTCAAAATTCCACCCAAAGCTATACAAAAATTAATAAAAAATGAGTAGTATGGAGAAAATAAAAACATAGGGCTGTAAAGCTGTTGGCGTTTCTATCTATAGTGCTGGCTTTTTTGAATTCAGAGAGTCAAAGTTCTTTCAATGCTTCATGTTTAATACCCGACAAACTTTGCAGTCCTTGACTTCCCTATCCAAATTTATTTCCTCTTCTTGATGCCCAGTCTCAGATGCAGACAGCAGGATATTCCCCCTATCGCCTGGGCCTCTTCTGCTCTATTTCCTGCCTGCCAACCCCTGGTCCCACCCATAAAACTGTCATTGGCTCCCACACAGCTATTCTGAGTACTCCAATAGTCTCTATCCCACACCCCAAATTTTCATCATGTGATGCCCTGTAAACTTTACTGCTGGTTGTTTCTCTGACTAAATTTAGAAGCATGGTTTATATTTTTTTGGTACCTCCAAAATATCTACCACCCTGCTAGGCTTTTTTTTTGTTGTTGTTAAGATATGGAGTCTTACTATGTTGCCCAGGATGGATACAAACTCCCGGACTCAAGAAATCCTCCTGCCTCAGTCTCCCAAGTAGCTGAGACTACAGGCACACAGCATCCTACCAGCTCCTACTAGGCTCTAATAGATGGTCATTATCCAACTGATTAACTTAATTCCCTAATTCCCAAATTATCTTTAAGGTCCCAGAGCTACAATTGCATTGATAGGTGGGGGCACCCAGCATCCTAGAGGGAGCAGTAGAAGAAGAATGTGCTGTTTCGGTAACACCTTAAGAACAAAAGAACAAAAGCACAAGTATAATAGCATACGTCTGCTCCTCAGGTTGAGATTTATAAAGGCAAGCATTGATTTCAAGTGTCAAAGAAACATAAATATTGCTCTTAGGGCAATAAATGAAAACAAAACCAAAAGGCTTTGGCGACATTTCCACTGGGTGGTTGTCACTCACCAACTCCAAACTTTGGTTTTAAGTAATCACGAAGCTTCAGGAACTGTCAGAGGTGGAGGGACAGGTGATATTAGCAACAACGACTCGCCAGTTAGGACAGCATCTCTGGTCTGAATGGATGTGAACCCACAGTGCTTTACTACTAGAGGTGATGCTGTTTAAGACGGTGCGTACATGTTTGTCCAATTTTCTGAAGGGCGGCCTTTTTCTTCCCAAGTTCTAAATTGATTTTTTTCAATTCAGTACCTTAGGGACCAGAGTTAATTGAGCAGCATCTTTATTTATTAATTGCTCTTTGTTCAATGCTTGATAATATCTTCAAAGACTACAAAGGTACCATTCAAGATAGTCTAAGACTGGCCAAAAGTTAAGAGTAAACTTTTGGAAACAGATCAACATCAAAAATTAGTAGATGTGTGAGAGGTAACTGAGCAGAGAAGAAATGGACCAGAACTTGAGTGAGGCACAACTTGGAGGGAATACTAACCGGACCCTTAGATGACTTTAAGCAAATTGTTACATCTCCCTGCACTTTGGTCTCAAAAATTGGGAATCAGAGTATCCCCCTGACAGGGTATCTTTGAAAGCTAAGTATTATATGGAATTTCAGTTGTCTAGCACCAGGGGCCATTACTTAGTGAGGAAGGGATATTGTGGAGGAAGTCAGAAAGGAAATCTACTATCATAAGGTCTACAGGTCTCCCTCCATTTTGTCCTGAGTCATTATTCCTTATGTGTCCTCCAGGAATACTGGTCTCTTATCGTCTCCCTCCTGCCGCGATACCTATGATTCTTCTCCAATTTAGACTTGCCAAACTGCCAAATTTCTAGGTCTCAACAAAGCACTGCTGGATAAAGCAAATATTTCATTAACAATCTGTCCCCAGGTGCTACAAATGTTCCACCTGAAATGAAAGTAGAAATTCATATGGTCCTCCCCTCCAGCAGTCTCATTCTCTGGAAAAATAGAGGTTTAATTAAGGTCAAATCTCCTAAGCCATAGCAGAGGATGGATTTAGTCAGTTGAAACAGATATTCCAGTTAATTTGATCTAAATGGTTGTGTTTATTTGGGGAGGGAAGGGAAAGGCCTTTAGGAATGGAGGCTCCCAGGTTAGTATAACATGGGGAAGAATAGGCACTCACCAGAGTCTGAACCCCAGGGAGTGGCACACATCTCAGGAAAACAGTTCCTGAGAATCTGGGGGAAAAAAATGTCTGTTCAGTTAGCAACAAGTCATTAGCATATTCTTGGTAACACCAAGAGAGGAAAAGTTTGATCGGCTTGAAGACCACAGTTCTTCAATGAAAAACAAACTGAAATCTTCCACTGAACAATGCAGGCATCTCAAAGAAAAACTTGATATACAAAGCAGAGAATCAGACATAGCACAGGATAGGAAGATTTAAAATGTTGTCAGAGCCAAGTACTGTACCAGTAAACTAGAATGGAGGAGAATTCTACTTGGCCAATGGGAAACCGGAGTGATGAACACACCTCTCCCTAGGACTTCCATGTTTGTTTGTCATTTGTCATTTTCCCTGTGTTTCTGTCTCAAGTTTTCCTTCTATTACTTGCTCACCCATCCTATCAGTTCCCTCAACAGGGCTCTGCAGTTTAAGATGTAACTTTTGTTCTATGACTCAGGCAGGTTGCTTCTGCTCACTGGAACTCTGATAATGAAATAGGATATAAAGAAGAACAGCATCATAATTTAGCAGCAGATTCAGGTTTTGTGGGGTCTGAAGCTTCCAGAATTTGGAGAGCTCTCTGTATAAAAGAAACATGGAATTAGATCCCAATATTAATATTTATTTAAAATGAGGAAATAAACTACAACGAAGTGCAGGGCCTTGGACACTAAGGTCCCTCCCTTCCTTCTGAGATTTCTGGGAACTTCCTGGTGATGACATGGCCTCCTCTCTCCATGTAGAGCCCTCCACAATGCCCAGGAGCTTTAAGTAGGAAACCCTGAGGCCTAAGGCTCAACTGGCTCTGCTGATTTCCCTAAAACAAACATGAGAAATGTGAACACCTCCTCTTGTTGTCGATACCTGGCAGACATTATTTTACAGTCAAGAACGGTGTCCGTCGTTCCTTCTCTAGCACCTGATGGTGATCTGTGTCGTTTTATCCTTGTCCCAAAAGTGAAACAAAAGATTACAAAACAAGTAATAGTAAAATTTTAATAGTAAAATTCAGAAGGGCACATCACATTTTTAAAGTGCAACATATTTTTTCCGTCTAATTCAAAACTGTGAATGTTAAACTTAAAGACTCTTTCCAGCTTCTGTTAGTGACAGACAGAGCTCCCCAAGGGGTGGCTGCCTTCAAAGACAGGTAAATGAGGGCCCATATAAAACAGCCAAGTATTGATGTTGTAGTAAAATTCCAGAAAAATACATTGGCAGACAAGTAAATTTGTCACTAATAATTTAATGTAATTTCCCTAAAATGGAGGTAATAGGTACTCAGGGAATACACCTCCAGGGTTTACATCAAATGTGCATGTGGAAAATTGTGAAATAATATTTTTTAAAAATGTAGATGCTTCATCTGACATGTTGGTTTATGATGAAAATTATTCCTCCAAAATGAAAATGGGAAGGGGAAAATATAACGTCCCCAATCCATGTGCCCTTTAGCTTCCAAACCTTTCCTGGTGGTGGCAGCTGAGCAGCCGTGACTGACTGGGAGTGAGGAACATTTGTTTGCATTTTATTTCCCCCTTAAAATGATGTACTACAATTACCAAATATTAATGAACCAATCATGTTGCAAATAGTATTTCCTGTGTCACTCTGAGTTATAGAATCTAATATTGGGCTCATTTAAAACATTCCAAAGTTGCATATTTTTTTCCCCTTTGCAAAGTGACAGCTCAAATTGTGTTTAGTCGCATCCGTCCAACCATGAGCAAATCAAGTATAAAAATTTCATTTTGTCTAAGTGTTAATGCAATTTTTTAAGCTCATATCCTAGGATGGCTCACTTTGCACTATGCTGGATAATATTAGATGCTGCTTAAACACTATTATCAATTATATTACATGGTGCCAGAAAATTTTAAAATAGCACTTGTTTGAGACTCAAGTCATGAAGTTCTAAGAAAGGAAAAATATAAAGCAGGGGACGAAAAAAATTCACTGTTTCAAATGCTCCAATGTTTATGTTTATATTACAAAGAGGCTGATTTCCAGCTATAAATCTGAATTTCATTGCCGTTATCGTGAGTTTAATATGAAAAAAGACCCGCCGTGTGCTGAGGCAATAAGGAGAGACGCAGCTGTCACAGGCTCAGCTGCTGGATGGAGCAACCTGAGACCCAGAGTCAGGGGCAGGAGGGAAAAAAAGGAAGGAAGGCTGTCTGAGGGAATGCGGCCCTGAGGTGCGACCATCAAAATTATGAATTAATATCAAAGTCAAAATTATAGAATGTCCATCATTTTTCTATAACATATTGACAGAGTAAAATGAATTCAGCAGATAATAAAGAATCTATCCTCCAAAAAAAAAAGAGAAAGAAAGCAGCGAAATATGCCGACTTCATAAGCACATTTCATCAAATGTGTGAGCTTAATACAACTGCCAGGGAAAAGCCTGATCCAATTTTGTAGGAGGTCACCGAACGAAGTCCCTGGCTGTTAATGTGCCTCGGCTTTCCCTGATTTCTTACTCCAGGTAGCGAGGCCAGATGCTGCTTCATGCTCAAAGACATTTCTTTCTTCCCCCACATCTGATCTCTCTCTCTCTCTCTCTCTCTCACACACACACACACACACACACACACACACACACATACACACACTTTCATGCACAGGACATATGTGACTACAGTCATAAACACGAATGGCAAAAGTTGCCGAAGAGTGTTGACTGTGGCCCCATTGTCATGGGCTCAGGACGTGGACAAATTTCATTTTCCTATTGTCACATTTCCAGTGGCTGTTCTACACTCTCTTGGAAAAGACAAAAAAGGTGATTTTTATTTTAGGTGTCTGAGAAAAATGTCTTTGGATTCTAAAGTCATTTAAATACAATATAGATGTGGAGTTATGAAAAACATGTGCCAAACTTTTATTTACTTAACTCAGTCACAGCTAGATCTGCACAATATGGATCTGTAAATCAAGCATGCAAAATCTGCTGAATTTTTAGAATACTGTTGTTTGTACGAAACTGGTTATGTTTTCTAATAACTCAGAATAATAAAAAAAACCCACTTCACCAATGGAAGGCACACATCTCACAGTACGATTACAGCTCACACCTGCCTAACTCAATGTGTTCATAGTTAATGAAGTTTAAAAGTAATAGAAGCAATCTGAATTCTCTCCAAGTTGAGGATTCTGGGTGCCTTTCTTGACTGGGGTTCTATATGAGAGAATTAAGCGCTCATCCTCCAAGGTATCCATTGTGTATATAATGAATTCATTTCTTACCTCTTTGTCTACATTGTAATACTCATATACCAATTTTAGGAGATTGAGAAAACAGCCTCTCAAATCATTGTCTGTGTTTTTGTGGTTTAGATAAGAATCCTGACTGAAAAAGGCAGTAAGACTCATCATGCAAAACACTGTCTGCAGACCAGTGGCACTGGGGTCACTTGGGAGTTTGTTCAAATGCAGATTCTGATTCAGTAGGTCCAGAGTTGGGCTCAGGACCCTGCATTTCTAACAAGTCCCCAAGTGATTCTGATGCTTGCTGGTCCCAGAACCACTATGCAGCAAAGCTCTAAAAGTTCCCTGACCTCCATAAAATAAAGAACATTAGCATATTACTAAATATTTCACATGTCCTATGACAAATTTGTCAGTTTTCACTTGGTTTTGGGCAGGGATATCTATACATCTTCGGTATCCAGGATGGAAGCAGTTGAAGAAGTAGCTCTAACCAAAGCAAAGCCATAAAAGAAAACGCTATGGTTTTGGTTTCCTTGAATCTATGTGTACTGCCCCAAAGATTTTTTTCACCCCTTAATGCAGATTTTTTTTTTTTTTTTGAGTTGGAGTCTCACTCTGTCACCCAGACTGGAGTGCAGTGGCTGCTCCCGGTCACCGCAGCCTCGACCTGCTGGGCTCCGGCGATCCTTCCGCCTCAGCCTTCCAAGTAGCTGGAATTATAGGCATGCGCTACCACGCCCGGCTGATTTTTTGATTTATTGTAGAGATGAGGTCTCGCTGCCCAGGCGGGTCTCAAACCCGTGGGCTCAGGCAATCCACTCACCTCAGCCTCCCAAAGGTGCAGGATTAAAGGCTGAGCCACTGAGCCCCGCAATGCAGATTTTCATAGAAAATTTCTACCCATATTTTTTAGTCTATATTGGGATCTATTTTTAGATTTGCAAATGTATTGATATGAAAAGGCTTACAAAGGTATAAAAAATAAATTGCATTTAGACATTCATTTGATCAGTGACCTTCATCAAAAATAGTTAAGTGACAGGAAATGAGAGCTACCTGGAAGACTGAGGCTATATGATCACCAAGGAATGGTCTATTGACCTTGACTGCCAGTGCTGCTTTTCTCTAGACTGTCATCTCTACTTTCCACCTGCCAAACTCTCTTCCATCTTCCTTGAATATTCACTGGCTTGGCGCTCCTTAAACCATGTGCAACTCACATCTGGGACTCTACCTTCCATGATACCATTGCTTTGTTTTGCTTTCTAGTTATTTCATCCAACGTGTATCATCTCCTTCAGTGTTCAGCCCAATGGATATTTACTTAGCAACTATTTTGTGCCAGGCTGCATGCTTGGTGTAGGGGAAAAAAAGATACAGAAGGACTTAGGATGTAGTTAATAAATTTTATTGTTCTCTACATAAAAAAATTCATCATAATACTGTAGAAAAGATTTACATGAAAAATAAAAATAAGATACCATTAAAATTATAAATTAGAAAAATATGCAATGTTTTGGAAGTGATAGTAGATTTTTCCAAGTTAGAAGAATACCTAAGCAAGGAAATTTTACTAAGGGGTGGGGGCAAGACACATGCAAAGACACAGATGTAGGTAATAGCAAAGTGAATTCCGGTGTTCCAAACTGTGGTTGTCAGAATTTGGGAACAGACAGAGGGAAGAGAAGGCAAAACTGAAGAGGTAGACAGAAGCTGTATCACGAAGAGTCTCATTTGCTAAACTAAGAAAGAGATCAGTGAGGCCGGAAAGGGTCCAATTTTTGTTTCAGCAAATGCAAATCCTATTGATAAAGTAAAGGTCAATATCATAAACTCCCTTGTATCCTTTTTGAGCTGGAAAGTTTGAGGCACAGAGAGAGGAACAACTCAAAAACTTACCGATCAGCTTGTCAAGAAAAACATGCCTTTTTATTCTTATGGTTGAAGCTCTTTTGAATGAAGAATCATGAAAAACCCTACAGGGGGATATTTCTAATTTATCTGTTCATATTGATGATCACATGTGGGAAAGATGACATGCTTTACGAAAGCAGCTGTTAATAAGAAGAAGAATGAGAGGCATGAAGAGGCGCAAAGTACAAAGTATCCTAGAACGATGGGTGCCTTGAGGTCAGGGATTGGTCATATTTATCTTGCAATCCAGAGCTTAGCACAGTGCCCAGAAATGGGGAATATCTATCTAATAATTCTACTTAATAACTACCTGAAATGTCTACTTCCAACGTCTTGAAGTCCGGCCAACCCCTTCTACCACATATCTGGGAATAAAGAAAGCAATTTATACATTTTCTCATTATCAAACATATCATTGGGATGTGTTGTCATCTTAAAAATTACTGGGATACTCCAATTTTCCCCTAAATTTTTATTTTATTTTTTATTTTTTATTTTTTGAGTTGGAGTCTCACTCTGCCGCCCAGACTGGAGTGCAGTGGCCGCTCCCTGCCACCGCAGCCTCGACCTGCTGGGCTCCGGCAATCCTTCCGCCTCAGCCTTCCAAGTAGCTGGAACCACAGGCGCACGCTACCACGCCCGGCTAATTTTTGATTTATTGTAGAGATGAGGTCTCGCCAAGTTGCCCAGGCGCGTCTTGAACCCACGGGCTCAGGTAATTCACTCACCTCGGCCTCCCAAGGCGCGGGATTACAGGCTGAGCCACCGAGCCCGGCCATCCCCTAAATTTTTAAAATAGCTTTTTAAAAATTAGATGTTTCCTGGAGTTTAAATGTATAGATCTATTTAGAGAAAAAGAATCCATTCATAAAGCACCCCTATTTTTCAAGCTTAGAAAAATAGTCTGCTGGAAAAGGTTGTAGCCCAAATAAGCTTATATTTGATCCCAAACAAGATTTCTTCACCAGAAAATAGGGGTCCAGAAGGAAGGGAGGGGAGTTGAACCATTTAAGTTCTGAGAACGTGAATTTTCTCAAATCTAAATTATCTTGGTGGGGCATGGTGGCTCATGCCTATAATCTCAGCACTTTGGGAGGTCAACCTGAGAGAACTGCTTGAGCCCAGGAGTTTGAGACCAGCCTGAGCAATATAGCGAGGCCTTGTCTCCACACACACACACACACACACACACACACACACACACACACACACACACACTTAGCTAGGTATGGTGGAACATGCCTGTAGTGCCAGCTACTCAGGAGGCTGAGATAGAAAGATCGCCTGAGCCCAGAAGGTTGAGGCTGCAGTTAGCCATGATTGTGCCACTGCACTACAGCCTGGGCAACAGAATGAAACTCTGCTTCAAAAAAATAAGAATAAAAAATAAATTATCTTGTGCTCCTTACAGTACCATGCTGTAGACCTGCCTTGTCCATTGTAGACACTTAATAAATTTAACAATCGATTTGACTGAATGTATAGCTTTGGAGAGCACTTGTGTCTATTTTAGCTGTTTTGAATCATATTGGTAAACCTCTGAATTTCTGGTTGCATGGTGAGTCTCCCCTATGTCTTTCAATTGCATTTATGTCCCTTAAATAACCTAAAACTTAAAATGAAAAATAGTAAACATTTAGAGCCAGACCTTTTTGCAGGTGCTCCCAGCCCTTGCTGAGACATGTAGAATCCTAACCCTAACTCAACGGGGCACCGCGCAAAACCTGGTCCCACAGATATATGAGCGTGTGTGCTCCAGGCAGGCCCTTGGAAAGAAGGGGTGTGTGGTTGTATAAATCCTGATACAGGAGGACAATGAATCCACAATGCACACACAGCCCACACCTGCTATCACACGCTGTAATAAACCCCCGCCAGTGTGCCCGTGACAAAGTTGATCCCAAAGGATAGAGAGCAGTGATGGAAACTATAAATCTGTTCCAATAGTCAGCCATTCCTCCCACCTCCCGTGTGTCGTCTGTGTGTGTGCACAAACAAGACTGCCGATACGTAAATACTGAGAGAAGTGTAATCCATCTCCTGCTGCACATTCTGTTTCCAACCCGGCTCTGTATGTTGCCTGGAATTTCTTACAGTATTCAGAAGGATGGAGATGGCCCAGCCCTTTGTTCAAAGGAAGTAGGCAGGGGAGTCTGACTTGAGCAGATTCAGAGATTTTATTTTCCTTCCTTCATGGAAAAAAAAAATCAGCTTAACATTGCATCACTGGTGTTTATGATTCATATTACAAGCAGGGCAACCTCTACACCCAAATAAAAATTTCATTTATGATATGGTGGACTTAATATGAATAAAGGCCCAGGGTTTTCCAAGGCACCAAAGAAAGATGCACCTGCCACAGGGCTAATCACAGGAGAGAATGAGGAAAAGATGGAGTCTGGGAGGGTAATAAAAGACAAAAGCAAACTCAAATGCCATAAATTGATATGAAGTAAAAAAAAGAAATGAAAAGGAGGGGAAAACCCATAGCGTGTCCATCACCTGTGCTTGGGAGATGGACATAAAGAGATGAATTTAAGGCACACTTAAATTCCTGACACTCTTCTTCTCCGGCTCGAAAATCCTACTAGTTAAAAATATGATTGGGATAACTAAAAAGGCACAGGCGACAAGACAGGTTGCATACGAAATTCAAGGTGGCTTGAACAGATTGTTTCTTTCAACTGCACAAGAAGAAGTAATGGAGAGAATGGAGCGGGTTTAAGCGGGTTCTTGATGTCAATGAAAATAAAAACCACAACAACTTTTATACCCTTGTAGCATTTGGCTAATGAGTTACTAAAACCATCCCAGCCCATCCATCATTTCTATTGCAGAGACTCAACCACTCTCTCTCTCTAATTGGTCTAGACAGGTGTCATGATGTTTCAGCACATTGAAAAAAAAAATCCAGAGGTTTTCTTCAGTGAGACTGAAAGTAGACACTTTGGAAAATGTTAGTCTAATTTCAACCTTCTTTGAAACAGTTTACATTTAACCAGAAAATAAAGACGAGTGAAAGTCTCCAGATTTAACTCCACCTCCCAAAAAAGCCCTCTATAGGATCAAAAGGGAAATGGAAAATGAGTTTGATCATTTGGAGTGGCTGGACCCTGCTCTCAGAAGTAACAGGTTTTATCTGGGGATCTCACTTCATGTACGTTGTTTTTTTAAAAATATCAGTAGCAAGCAAAATTAAATACACAGGGTTTCAGATGGCAACTTCACCTTGCCATAAAGTAACTAAAGACAATTCTATACTATCAAATGATTTCAAGGGCTATTCAGTGCCTTTCAGGATACTGGGTTTCACCAAACCCTGTACTTATGAAAGCAAAGAGAGATGAACAATAAATTAGGAAGAGACCAAATCTGAGGAATGAACCTGCCACCACCACATTCTACCAGAAACAACAGTTCATTCATGATGTTTTAAAGTTGTCTTTCAACCAAGTTTTGACACAAATGAACAACAGTCAGGAACTGGAACGTTCTGCTGGTGTTTCGCTGTTCACTCATAAACAGAGAAATAAACAAGAACAGTCCAAGTTAAGGACAAAGCATCAGGCTCAACTTTTAATTTCCTGGTTGCTATCAGGAGAAATCACAACCATCTTGGTATTTAAATATATTTTTTAAAGTGTAATTTCTTTGGAAGAGGGATGGCTATGCAGTAAAGAAACACTGTGCAGAGAAAGAGGTGACATGAATTTCTACTTCTGTTTGCCTTTATTTGTTTAAAACCCTGTAATAAGAGCCTAGTTGTTGATGGACAGACTATACTAACTTAAAACTGATGTTGATGGGCTGCAGTGGCTCACGCCTGTAATCCCAGTACTTTGGGAGGCGGAGGCAAAAGGATTGCCTGAGATCAGGAGTTTAAGACCAGGCTGGGCAACATAACAAGACCCTGTCTCTAAAATAAATCAAAAAATTATCTGGGTGTGGTGGCTCTCGCCTATAGTCCCAGCTATTTGGAGGCTGAGGCAGAAGGATCGCCTGAGCCCTGCATGTCGAGGCCGTGATAGCTGTGATGTACCGCTGCACTCCAGTCTGGGCAACAGTGAAACTCTGACTCAAACAAACACAAAAAACCTGATGTTGCGCATCCCAACATCAGAGCCTTCCCTAAGAATATATTTCAACGTAGAATAGTGGTAAAGAACCTCGAAGGTGATTCCTTAGAGTGATGAAATGGGCCATCACATTCAGAGTTGCTGAGGATGCCAAAGAGAATCTTTGGGTCAAATATGAATTTTAGTGTGAATTTTAGTGTGAATTTTACCTACCTTCTTGAGTATCTGTATGCAAAAGTTCTGAAACTAACATGGACCACAAAGACCAAGTGTAGGAATATTAATTACTCCTCTGGATATGTTTTAAAAAGTTGTATTTTCTTTGACAACTTGAGATATAATATTCACTGCTTCAGATTTCAAGAGAAAATAATAGTTTGATAGTGGGAATTCCAGGCTGGGTATGGTAGCTCATACCTGTAATCCCAGCACTTTGGAAGGTGGAGGCAGGAGGATCACTTGAGCCCAGGAGTTTGAGACCCACCTGGGCAACATAGCAAGACCTCATTTCTACAAAAAAATTTAAAAAATTAGCCGGGCATGGGGGTGCATGCCTGTCATCCCAGCTACTTGGAGGTTGAGGCAGAAGGATTGTCAGAGCCCAGGAGGCTGTGGTGAGCCATGACTGTGCCACTGCATGCCAGCCTGGGTGACAGAGTGAGACCACTGTCTCAAAAAAAAAAAAGGAAATTCCAGTTTCAAATCAGTAAGTAGTTTCTATAACTTAATCTCTATGTATCTATCATGTACTTCAGTTATGTGTCATGTAGCTGAAGATCATTTTTCTCTATAAATTACAAATCTATGCAGAGAATTGAGGTTAGATGACAACAAATCTCTAGGCTAGAAGCATCATGCTGGTAATTTTTTTCTTTGTGTTTATATTTTATATTTTTTGTAATAAAAATGTTTTACATCTCTAATCAGAAATATAGCGCATTTTAAATAAAGTAATTAAGTAGTTTTCCTTAAAATTATCAATCTAATGAAAAATAAATGGGGACGAGGATTTGGGAAGAAAGAAAATGCACCAGGATAGATTTCAAAAGGGTCATGCGTGGTTTCACTAAAGCGGTTACACACAAAATATGAATACAATGGTCATTTCCTTATTTAACAAACATATCCAGCAATTTCTGTTTGTAAGGGGCTAGTTCTGGACATGGAGTTAGAAAAGGAATAAGAAATGGTTCTTGCCTTTAAAGTGCTCACACTCTCAGTTTGTGGAAGACAGTATGCATGGGCACAGTGAAAGCTCACTCTTGCCCCACCAGCATCTACAGGTTAAGCCCACACAGTTTGGTGCCTGGCTTTTAAAACTATACAAAAGAAATTAGCAGAAAATCATATGATTATGTGTCCTCTAGACATAGAAGGATTTAATGATCATAAAAGTAGTAGATGAAGTTAACATAAAAAGACTGATAGCTTTTTTGTAAATTTCTATGTTTCAAACACCTTAAACAAAATTAAAAGACAACAAATAAAAGATGTTTTCTACAAATATAGCTATGACTGACCTCCTTGATAAATGAAGGATATAGAAATTGAGTAGGAAAACCCAGAGGAACTATGAATGGCCAAAAAAAAAGATGAAATGTGTTCAAACCCACAAGTAACCGCAGAACAATGAATTCAATCAACAATTCAATCTAATTTTGTCATCTGTTAGATTAGTAAATGTTTAAGACATGTGAGTCCAGGAAAGTACGGAGATGAATGTGAGAATAATAAAACTACCTTCAGGAAGGGGATCACCTCAGGCACCTCAGGAGGAAAGTGAGGGGTCTATGATCAGAACTTCGTGGCTATTTGTAATGTTTCATTTCTATTGCTGGGTGGTAGCTACATGAGTTTGACTACATTATTCTCTATCTTTTCTCTATAACTGAAGGAGTTCATTTTTAAAAAGAAATATAGCTCAATGCTGGTGGCTCTGATTGTGGCGTGGATTGACAAGGACTTTCTTCAAAATCTGGGCAACATGTATCAAGGGCCTTAAAAATGACTTTTGACTCCAAAGTTCCATTACTAAGAGTCCACCCTTGGAAAAAATCTGGGACAAAAACAAAGATTTAAGAGCAGTGATTTTTAAAAAAATAATTTGGCCTTTTTTACTTTATTTTTTTATTTTAAATATGTGGGGTACAATTCAGGGTTAGGTATACAAATGTTCATTATGCAGGTACCCTTGTTGATGAGGTGTGCTCCCCTCCCTCTGGCAGTTTCCCACTATGAGCAGTGATGTTTAACACAGTATTTTTTCTAATAGTAAGATATTTTACACATCCAACAAAAAAGAGGACTAGTAAAATAACTATACTACATCTATAAGAGGGACTATTATGAAGTGATTAAAATAATATTTTTGACATATTTATATACAGAAATTATCAAAATGGGTTGTTATGTGATCAAAGCAGGATACAAAGATCTATCTTTATTTACATATGTATACATAGACATACATATGTACACAGACATACTTATATACATACACTTTATGATGTCAATAGTGTAAAAAGGAGATGTATAGGTAATATGAAATTGGGAGATTATTATGCTTTACCAGTGAACTCAAATTTCACATTGTTAATTTCTTCTTTTCTAAAAAGGAGTCAATTCTATTTCTTTCCCTCAAAGAAGTTTTCACTTCAATGTGACGTATATGAAGAATTGGCTAAAATTTAAGAAATGAGCCTGGGGTCATTTTTTAGTGGGGGACAACATAGTTATGTAGAAAGAAACTCAAACAGTCATTATATTTATATATACATTTAATTATAAAAGCAATAACCTCATTTACACTAATTGCTGGTATGTTTTCCCAGATATTTTTATAGATACAGTTTGCTGTTTGTGTTTTTTTTTTTTTTTTTTTTTACAAAGAATAGATACTGTGTTCATAGACTTTTCTATCAGCAGGCTATGGGACCTATTTTGCACGCATGTATCCCACAAACAGAAATGGTACGCATATATCCTTTTCATAGTGTCTCTTGACAATCAGTATGAAGACTCTACAATGCAAGTGCAAAAGCAGTTTGGATAGTAATGAAAAAGATTTCTAGAGAAAGCAAGACCTTCCAAGTCACTGATGGCAGCACTGAGTGCAGAGAAGGTAGTTGAGAAGATAAAGAAGATGGACATCTATGGTCATACCACCCTGAACGCATCTGATCTTGGAAGCTAAGTAGGGTTGGGCCTGGATAGTACTTAGATGGGAGAAGATGGATTACTTTCTCCTTTATAATATCTTGCAATTTTTATTCCAGGCTACCTGTATAACTATGAACTGCAGGAGGGTGTGTGTGTGTGTGTGTGTGTGTGTGTGTGTGTGTGTGTGTGTGTGTGTGTATCAGCTTCTGAAACTATTTGTAAGCAAAATAGTGAAAGTCCAAGTCTACTAAAACCTTAGCAATAATATAATCTATGTGTTTTCTGTTTTCCAAAATTACTTCCTTTATGTTGCTATGTGTCAAGTAGTTTTTCATTAAAGATCAGCTTAACTGTAAAAGTAATAATTTGAGGTGGAAGAAGTGGAAGAGAAAACTCAAATTTGCAAACTGTAGTGTTTTATTCCTGTGTAATCTTGTCAAAGTTTCCGCACTAAAAATAAATTCAGGAAAATATCTTTATATGGCATAATTATAAAGAGGAGGTAAGGCACTCAAAGGACTTTTAGTGGTGGAAAGAGGCATATGTCATACTTTAGCAGATTACTACCTAATTCACTGATAACCCTTCTTTCCCAGAGCCCAGAGAAGACAACATTGGATAAGCCAATTGTTCAACTGGTTAGAAAATACTCAACTTTCTGTCAGCACTGCATGCCACTTACTCAAGTTCTTGGCCCAGGAAGTGGCCCTTTTGAGACACACACACATACTCACACACATGCATAGGCACTCACATGCAACTCAGTGTCCTATTACATTTTGTGAGGGGAGCTGATGTCCTAGCCTTGTAGGTTTGTGATAGTGGGTTCTTTTATCCCAGAAGAATAGTTCCTTTTTTCCTCCGGTCTCCCATCCAAAGCTAACATTTTTTGTGATCTGAATTGTCTCCAACTGACCACTGACCCTTCCACTGCTCCCACAGACTATCCATCCCCATCAACTATTCTTCTTCTTGTCTTCAACCTCTGTGATCTGAATTGTCTCCAACTGACCACTGACCCTTCCACTGCTCCCACAGACTATCCATCCCCATCAACTATTCTTCTTGTCCTCAACCTCTGTTTTTCCTTCTGTCAACAATGTCTATCACTTCTTTTGACTTTTCTTCCCACTGAAGCTACTAGCCTGATCTCACCTATTTCATTTACCATGAAACTACTTGAAAGAGTTGTTTATGTTCATATCTGTTTTTAAAAAATATATATCACCTGATATCCTTGCAATATGACTTTTGGCCTTAGTATGAATGACACTCAATCTGTTCTTGATAGGGTTAGTAATTTCCTGTTAGCATCACCAATGACTTCAGAATATTTAAACTGAGCAGTTTATTTTACTCCTTGTCCTATTTAATCATTCTTTACCATTTTATATTAATACATTCTCCATGGGTGAGCTTATCTATTCCCATGTTTTCACATCCACTTCTATAATTTCAACTCTTGTATATGGTATTAAAAGTCCTGACCAGATTTCTTTATCTAGCTTGATATCTCCAACTGGATATTTTCAGACTCCTCAAGATTATTATCTTTAAAACCAAACTCATTACAATAAACTGCCAAATAATATATTCTCAGTATAATAGAGGATAACAACTGGGAACAAACAAATAAAATCAAACCTAAGGGTGAGACTCTGGAAATAAAATAAAACAAAAGTGCCTGATTTTATTGTTATTACTGATATTCAACTTTGTTTAGAAAATTCCAGCCAAAGCAATAATATAAGAAAAGTAACTAGGAGGTATGTATGTTGTCAAGGAAGAGGCAAAAGCATCATTGCTTATTAATGATATAATTATTTACCTAATAAACTATAGCAAATCAACTGGAAAACTATACAAATTAAATCTGCTCAGTAAGATGACAAATTATAAAATTTAGTTAATTTTTAAAAAGCCCAATAGCTTTCTTAGATATCAGCAATATCAGTTAGGAAAAAAAAAGGGAACATCCAATTCACCATGGGAATTAGAAGATATAATTATTAGAAATATATTTTAAAACAATTGCATGGTACCTATATGGTGAAAATTGCGACATGTTACAGTGGCGCATGAAGGAAGGTTTAAATAAATGCAGAAAAAAGGCATTTATGGAGCTACATGGAAAGATATACATAGTAATGCTACCAATTTCATCTAAATTAATCTATAACTTTTATATTATTACAATAAAAATTCCCAAGTTTCTTTGGGCTAGACGTAGAATTTGATTAAAATGTTTCTAAAGCTCAAGTGAAAAAATAAAAACAAATTAGCTAGAAATGTTGAGGGAAAACATTTAGTAATAAGGAGGAATTATCCTGGCAGATATTAAAATGCTTATAGCTACAGTAATTAAAACAATAAGTTCTGGTTTACAAATAGGTAGATCAATGGAACAAAGGAATATTTTTTAAAATATCCCTGACAATATATAAGAATTTATATAATCTATTGTGGCATTTCAAATCAATAGGAAAAGTAGCCAACATTCAATAAATACATGGAGATCAGTGACTAATTGGGAAAAACAGTTCAAGCCATATGTTTTGTCTTTTAAAAAGACAGGTTGAAGCAAATGTGTGCATGATTATGTTAAATGTTAAAGTTCAGTTGTGGGCAGATGGGTATCTATTGTATTATTTGCTGAATTTTTGAAACATACCATTATTTAGAATCAAAAACCAGAGGATTCCATCAAGCAAGAGATTTATAGATTAGCTTAACTAAGAGAAGAACATATGCATGAAAAAAATGGACAAATTTAAAAATAAATTTTATACTGTATAAAAGACAAAAATCTGCAATACGTAAAAAGTACTTAATAAGAGTACAAAATGGTAAACTCTCCACTAGAAAACAAGACAAGAACTATAAATCAGTTTAAAATCTGGTTTTAAAAAGCGTTAATAAAAGACTCAGAAAATATGAAATTATTTTTTTCTTCTCTGGTAAGCAAAGTCTTGAAAATAAAACAATAATTTGTCATTTTAATTTGTCAAAGTGTAATTTTTTTTTAAGAACTAAGACTATCCAATGTCGGGTAGAATACAGGGAAACAGACATTTTCATACACTGTTATTATGAGTATAAACTTATATCCTACATCCTGAGGGCAGTGTAGCCATATCCTCCAAAAGTCACATATACATATAAATAATAATCAAAGTTTGATTTTAAGTTTTTCAAACTGTATATCAATAGAAGATGGATTTGATTTGAAGCAGGTAACTAATTTATCTTATATTTGTTCACTAGAAGGTCTTACTGCTTTGTACAGAACAGATTGTCAAGGAGCAAGAATGGAATCAGACCAACTATACACTGCAAATTTCAAATTCCTTATTTAACATGTTGGTTTTTACTTGTGACTTTTCAATATTTAGACATACCTATGAGGGCATTAATTTGTACTTTTGCCCTAGGTCTCTAAATAACTTCAAATGACTATGATCTCTTTGAAGTGTTCATGTTAGCATCCTTTGAAAGGATGCATGTTTGCATCTTGTATACCTTACATACAGTTTGCCTTTAATGAAGTTTGTTAAATAAATTAACAAACCACTATTATATCATAGAATAGAGGATAACAACTGGGAACAAACAAATAAAATCAAACCTAATGGTGAGATTCTGGAAATAAAATAAAACAAAAGTGCCTAATTTTATTGTTATTACTGATATTCAACTTTGTTTAAAAAATTCACATTGTGTTTTAGCTGGTTAAATGTCTGTGGTTCTCACTAGGCTGCCTGCTTCTTGACAGAGTCAAACATTCATTCATTTCTATACTCCCATCACAAACCACAGTGCCAGATAAATAAAAGGTAAAAAACAAATGTTTGTTGAATGAATGAATGAAGACCCCTGGTTTTTACTTATAAAATGGATTCTTTACATGTATGTTCCAAAACACTAATTTAAAAATGAAGGCGTCTGAAAGTAGACCTTGGGGTATGGCTTTAACATCAAGGAGAGATACTGAGGCTGCCTTGGGATCAATTAAAAAGAAAAGAGAGAAACAAAAAGAAAACAGAGGGAGAATTATATAGGAGCAACTCGTTAGACATCTAGGCACACAAGTAGGTGAGCTCGTGGTTTGTCTAACAGAAGCCACGAAGAAAAAAATACCATGCCATGGCCCTCTGCAGTAGGTAGAGGATAAACATAATTTTACTTTCTTTTATTCCTCCTACTCCTCTTTCTTTTTTCTTTTTTAAGAAAGACAGGTTTATTAAACGAAAGATACACTGTGAAGGGCACAACGAGCAGGACAACAGCAAAAGTGTCTGCTGGCTGCTGTCCTACTCCTCTTTTTTCAACTCTAAAACCTACTGTAGAATGTCTTTGAACCCTTATCAACAGCCTAATCAAGCCCACAGTAGCATTGGCTGCGATAGTCCTGGCTGAAAATGCAAGTACCAGCTTCCCTGCTCAGACATATCACACTGAAGTGTTTTGTTGTTTTCTTTTTTTTTCCTCTTGATTTTTTTCTTCTTTGTTGTGTATGCAAGAAAATCCACTAATATATTTTGGAGACGATAAACCCATTTGTTCACAAACAGAAAATTCCAAACCAAGAATCTCTAAACCATGGGCTTACAGTAGCCCCATGAGGCTCCGCAGTCACTGAAGATTTCTTTATTGACATACTCTTGAGAGCAGAGTGGTTTTAATCATATTTTTTCATGAAAGTTAATATTAAAACAGAAACACGCCACCTTACTGAGTTGCATTTAGAGTCGGTGGCAAGGGTATAAAGAGAAATGAGGATTTTTCTTTTCCTTTAAAGCAGAAGTTTCTCCATACAAATCCAACCATATTAAAAGCAGATCTAAAAGCAAAGCCTCATAGACTTCCAGTTAAACATGGTAGATTGAACATGTGTTTATCTTTGTTTCCTCTCCCAGTCCCACCAAAGTAATGAGAATAAAAAAATATAAAATCGGGAATAATAATTAATAATAATAACAATAATAAAAGAATAAGAAAGGCATAAATCCAGAAGGAAAAGAAAATGGGAAAAAAGACAACAATGGAAGAAGAATGTCAACAAATCTTTGGAAGAAAGACAGCCATGATAAGAATCATAACGGCCTTAGAAAAACAGATGAAGTGGAAATAAGTTTCTGCAAAGGGATAAGAAGAAAGCTTACTCTCCCTGCAGAATTCAAAAAGGCTAAAAATAGGAGGATTAGCTGAAAGTGTGTGAAAGAAACAGTTCGAGCGAGGTACTCTCCTCCATTCCTCAAAGTCAGGAGACAGCTCCTATTTCATTTCTTCAGAAGCCAGAAAGAAGATTCATTTAAGTGAGTATCAAGTGGGAGTGGCTTTAGATTTAGAGATACTGGGCCCTGGAATGGAACAGGAGCATTAAATACAAGTTTGCAAGCTGAACAATTATGTTCCCCAGGCACAAAATAAAAGTGTTTCTAGGGAAACTGAACAGCCCTCAATAAGAGAATGACCACTAAGGAATAGTGGCTCATGCTTATAATTCCAGCTCTTTGGGAGGCTGAGGTGAGAGGATTGTTTGAGGCCAGGAGTTCAAGACCAACCCTGACAAGAGAGTGAGACATTTGTCACTTCTAAATAAATAAATAAAGCCAGGAGTGGTGACTATATGCATTTACTCCCAGATACTCAAGAGACGGAGGCAGGAGGACCACTTAAGTCCAGGAGTTCAACGTTACATTGTGCCATAATTGTACCACTGCATTCTAGCCTGGGTGACCAAGTAAGACTCTGACTCAAAAAAAAAAAAAAAAAAAAAGAGAGAAAGGATTACTTATCACTTGGGGTCTCCCAATGAAAACACTCATTCCCTGCTTCATCCTACAGTAGACAAACCTAGCCAATCAACTTTTCAGAGGAATTCAAAGAACATAAGATATTTGGAGGAAGCTGAATTACTGGAACTGAAATAAACTGGGAAAAAAAAAAAACCTCAGAATAAAAGTTTGAGAATAAGACAGAAACAATACAGGGAACAAGGGAACACAAGAAAACCTTCAAATAGAAGTAATATCTTCTGAAAGGTAAGAGGATATATTGCATCTGTGAAATATAAACAGAATGAAATATACATAGAAACAACCAAAAATCAAGAATGCCACATTATTAGAATTTTTTAAAAATCCAGTTGAATGGTAAGAAGATAAAATTGCAAAAAGCCAATAGAAGAGAAAAGATAAGAAAACTAGAAAATATATCCAGTCAAGTTCAACACATAATTAACAAAAGTCTCTAAAAGAAAGAAAAAATAAAACAGAGGTAAACAAATTATCAGAGAATCATTTCAGAAAAATTTCCCCGAACTAAAAGACATAAAAACAACAGGTTAAAAGGTTCCAATCAGGTTCCCAGTTTAAACAACATAAAAAAGACACACATTAAGACACATGTGTATAGATACAAAATACTGGAAACACAGAGAAGATTCTAGATGTTTCCAGAAGGAGAAAAGCAAGTCACACAAAGCAACCAGAACTAGAATGGCATCTATCTTCTCAGTAGCAGCAGCATTGGAAACTCAAAGACAACAGGGCAGTCTCTTAAACAAACTGAGATAAAATAATTTTCAAACTAGAATTCTTTAGCAAGTCAAAGTATTACTCACATTTGAGGGTGTCATAAAGATATTTTCAGATATTTAAGTTCTCAAGCATTTACCTTCCAAGATATGTTTTCTGAGGAGGATACCAGTAAAGTACTTTAACAAAACTAGAGGAGGAATTGAGAAAGAGGAGAACATAAAATCCAGGGAAGGTAACCCCAAAACCCAGGCAGAGAAAAACAGGAAAGAAGGAATGATATTTTCAAGATGATAAAGGATTGAGAACAAAGACAAGCGGACTTGGAGTAGACCTACAAAGCAGCTACCCATGCTGGTGTGGAAATGATATGCAGGCCTTCTGAAGAGCATACCAATATATACCTCATAGGTATGACTGGATGGATGGTTTTATTGGGAAGGTCTCAGAATATGTGGAAAGAATCGCTGAGAAAATTAAGCAAGTAAAAAGAATGTTGTATAGGAAAAGTAATACAGCTTTCATATTGTACTCAGCATAAAGTTATAAACCTTAACACTAATTCAGGCAGGACGGGAGAGAGAAGGCAGTGGTGATGCTCATCTACTAAAATAGAAACTCACAGATCATGTCCAAAATGAACAAATTGAGAAAGAGCAGCATTATTTAGAAATATAGAAACAGCAGAAGAGACAGATAAAGGAATGGAAAACAGCTTCCTTTGGGGAATAGAATTCAGGGTGGGAGGTAGATTCGGGAAATGCTATTTGTAATCATAAGTCTTTAGGTATTGCTTGGCTTTTCAAAAGTATATGCACACATTACTTTACAAAAATAAAAACTAGTATACAAGCAAATGTAAGTCTCTGTGAATTGGTCTCTCTGTGAAATTCCCAAGCATAACTGAAGTAGGTGAAGCCCACTCCAGGCTGGGATGGAGTGCTCCTTCAACTCCTCCCTACAGAGAACACGGAGTTCAGGCAGTATATGGGACCCTTCCACCTACTGTGTTCTTCAAGGCAGCTGCTTACGTAGAAAAGTGACCTTGGGCCTCGATGACCTGAGGTCACAGTGTTCATGAACTTGGGCTTATTTGAAGTCTCTCATGAAAGCAGCTCTGATGCCCAATGAAACTCCAGTTTCTTTTACTTGAATAGTTGGTTCATCAGACTAGTCCTACCCTATCCTTGATCCTTTGCCCACAGACCTACTCTCTCAGTTTTTGAGAGGATATAGGTAGAACCTCTCTCCGCTGTAACCTTTCCGGTTTCCAATCCCTCCTCTCCCACCTGCATGCTGCTAACTCCAGAGGGTCATTTTCCTTGCCAACTAGGATCCATACACTCTTCTTTGACTTCTGCTGTATTGGTATTCTCAGTGATCTCTATAGGAAGAATATACAACCATAGGAGGATGCATGAGTGCACAACCATAAGACCAATGGATATACTCCTCTACACATAAAGCAATTCTGCAGTGTATATGTTCAAAGATAAACACCTCTGCTGACATCTCTACATCGAATTTGTATAAACCAGAATGCAAACAGCATATGAAAACATAATACACACACCATTGGCAAATTCCCTTGTATGTCAAAATATTATATGAATACCACATACAGCCTGCCCCTATAACCTATATTAAGTGTAGTACATATTTGCACACTTCCACGTAGGCACGCTAGGAGAGAACAGCCTGAACAGACGCTGTTTTTCCTTCCTGACAAACGGGCATGAAATAACAGGCTGACATCTGCCTCTGCAGGTCATTCAAGTCAGCCTGCTACATGTCAAAATTCAAACTGCTCCATCCATCAACGGCAGACCCAAAATTAACGTAGCTTGGAAACTCGGCGGCAAGACAGTAACAGCCCAATTCAAAGTTTGACCTTCGAGGAATGGTGAGGTACAATGGAAAATTATTTCATGCCCTGTACCAAAGCCAACAATAGAGTTTGAAGAGATTTTCAGTTAAATTAATTTTAAAGAAAAATCCCCCAGTGTAGCAGTTTAACTCTTAGGGTCACATAAAAGGAGTGCTAAGCACAGAGATTTTGCTATCTGGAGGCTCTGCCAGCACCTTCTGCAAAAGAACTAAAACAATATTTTAGGCAAAACAGTTTGAAGTCATTTGCACTGTAGCACATACTAAAAGTCTTTATCAGTAAGTGAAGAAATCATCAAGAGATTTAGTCCCTCATAGAATTTTTTGGAAATGGCTATTAGTTAAAATAAAATTGTAAATGAGATCAGCCCTTCCAGATTACAAATACAAATGTACCCTTTTCTGGAGATATTTTAAAGGTAATGATTTCCCTCTGCTCAATTGTAACAAAATTTATGCTGAGAGATTTTATAACCGGTACCCAAAGACGACAACCAACTTAATAAATGAACCGGAAGCTGATGCATAAAATTATTCTACCTACTGTGTTGGCTATAATGCAAAGCATAACACACTTAAAAGAAAAAAAAAACTATACATTTGTAGCCAGTGACATACTGAACTATGCTTTAAATTCATGTTTCATGAAGTTCAAGTTACCGTTTTCTCCCTGCTGAAGACTGCTTCAAAACTCAATCTGAAAAGTTGTCTAGTGTTCCTTCTCAACAATTCCCAGCGTTCCCATTAACATGGGGTCTAGGCTGAAGCAGAGAACATGTTTCCTAAACTTGTTAATGGAATGCTCGGAATCTCCAGAATCCTTTCTCCCTACCAAGTCCTCTCTGGCACCTCTTTTCTCTCTAGTCTACAGTAACAAACTTAAGCCCCTGCCCCAAAACAAAAGCTCTTTTCAGCTCCTATCTGGCTCTTGAGTTGTGCTCCATTTCCCTGTCTCTCCTCAGTCATATAATTCGTTGTTTTTTTTTTTTTTTTAGCTGGAGTCTCACTCTGTTGCCCAGACTGGAGTTCAGTGGCTGCTGCCGGTCACTGCAGCCTTGACCTGCTGGGGGCTCCGGCGATCCTTCCGCCTCAGCCTTCCAAGTAGCTGGAACTACAGGCGTGCGTTACCACACCCGGCTAATTTTTGATTTATTGTAGAGATGAGGTCTCGCCAAGTTGCCCAGGCGGGTCTCGAACCCACGGGCTCAGGCAACCCACTCACCTCGGCCTCCCAAAGGCGCGGGATTACAGGCTGAGCCACCTAGCCCGGCTAGTCATATATTTCTTGAAAGAATAATTCACATCCTCACGCTCCGAATATTCTACTCAAAATCATATTGCTATCTGGCTTCCATTCTTTTTTTTTTGAGTTGGAGTCTCACTCTGCCACCCAGGCTGAAGTGCAGTGACACACTCACGGCCACCCCAGCATCAACCTGCTGGGCTCTGATGATCCTTCTGCCTCAGCCTTCCAAAGTAGCCAGAACTACAGTCATGCACTACCACGCCCAGCTAATTTTTGATTTATGGTAGAGATGAGGTCTCACCAAGTTGCCTGGGCTGGTCTCGAACCCACAGCCTCAGGCAATCCACTCACCTTGGCCTCCCAAAGTGCTAAGACTGCAGGCTGAGTCTCTGAGCCCAGCCCTGGCCTCCGTTCTTATCGTCACATTGAAAATAATCTCCTGCTTGCCAAATCCAATGCCTACTTTTAGACCTAAGGTTAATGGACCTTTCTGCAGATTTGACCACCCCCACCATACACCCACCATGTTCTTTCTTAAAACTCATCCACAAATAACATTCCTATTTCTCTTTTTCTGCTGGATTCTCAACATGGGAGGTTCTGGTTTAATCCCCTTCTGTCTTTACACATCCTCTCTGGGTTAAGACAATGAACTGCAAACACATGTTGATGACTCCCAAGTCTTCCTTTCCAGCTCTGAAGCTCCAGATCCAGCTGTATATCTCTCCTTGGTTATCTTTTAGACTCTGTAAATTTAACATATTCCCTAGCCTGCACTTCTCCAAGAAAGCAGCCTTGAAGGTAACAGTAACTCCATAGACAGGGCCAATGAAATGAATTTCCTAAGTACGCATTGGTTGAAAGCAGAAGAGTACCCTGCATAAGACACACCCTTTCAGACCTCCATGACTGCATGACTCTCTACACAGTACCCTCCACTCTTCCAAGTAGTTAGAGGCCCCTCTTCTGTGTGCTCCATAGCACCTCAAACAACCTGTATGTATGTATCTCATGTCACCAGAAGTAGGGAACGTTGTGTGTATGACCTCCCCCTTTCAAAAACACAATATATTTAATATTGTTCTTCAAAGAACAATGTTAGCAGGTATGGGCACAAATATCTGATGAAGAAATGACTGGATAGACGATGCAATAGTGCTGAATACGTGACTTATTTGGCAGCATACATCAACTGGCCACAGTTTAGGGTTAGTGTAGGAGGGGAAAAGGATCAGTCAAATTTGCCAGAGTGTCTCATGGGACTTCGGTCAGATAGATTTTAGTCAAGCAGGTATTACTGGAAAAACTGGTAAACAGAAAAGTTTTCACTGCTAAAAATCCTGGTTATTTTTCTATTAACAAAAAAAGAAAAATATTTCCATGGGGAATTCTCAATGTAACTTTTAAATGGCCATCTTTAACTATAAAATTTGTTCTAAGCATTTATATCTTTTACCCAGTTAGCACTTAATAACTATGTTGATTAGAGAATTTATATATGTCATGTTCACCCTTCTTTATAAAAATACCTAACACAGCAAGTACAACAAGCATTTATCAGTAATGCTTTGAGAACATTTACTCGAGAAATTTTTAATGTAGAAAAAAATTTTAAAGTATAAAAAGCCATTTGGTTTAATTTCCTGACTTGGAAAAATGAAGTTGCTAAATGAGAGATTGTTCTGGTCTCTCTAGGTCCAACATTCTGGTCTCATGATTTCATTTCTCTTTTTCCTAATCCTATCAGCCTTGGAGGTCATGGAAACTCCAAAGGGATGGCCAAACCTTAGCCTTTATGTAAGCATTCTAATTCATTCTCATGTAGCCAAACCTAATAATTCTCAATGTTGTGGATGTGAGGAAATGATCATTCTCATGCTTTGCTGGTGAGAATTTGAAACTGATATGATTTTACAGTTGGAAAATTTTGAAATGTGTTTCAAAAGACTAAAAAAGCAGTCATGCCGGGCTCGGTGGCTCAGCCTGTAATCCCACGCCTTTGGGAGGTTGAGGTGAGTGGATTGCCTGAGCCCGCGGGTTCGAGACCCGCCTGGGCAGCGAGACCTCATCTCTACAATAAATCAAAAAATCAGCCGGGTGTGGTAGCGCATGCCTGTAATTCCAGCTACTAGTAAGGCTGAGGCGGAAGGATCACCGGAGCCCAGCAGTTTGAGGCTATGGTGGCCGGGAGCGGCCCCTGCACTCCAATCTAGCCGACAGAGTGAGACTCCAACTCAAAAAAAAAAAAAAAAAAGCAGTCATATACTTTGATCAACACTCCATTCCTAAAATTTTATTCTAAAGAAACAAATGAGCTAATATATTCATTATGGTATTGCAAATATAACTACTATATTACAAATTCATTGTAATATTATTAGAAACTTACAAAATTAATTGATAGATTACAGAAAGTAGAGTATGTCTTTACAATGAAATGCTGTGATCAATATATATTGACTAACATGTATAGACAGGTTGTAAAATCAAAACTGATCAGAGTTTAGACCATGAGGGTACCCACCTTACAATCTAAGAGATGTGTCCAAACGGTACACCAATCAAAATTTATTAATTATATTGTATTTGATAAAAATAAAGCAAAATAGCTAATTAACTGAATATTCCATTTCAAAAGCTAGAAAGAGAAGATAACAACAATAATAATAACTCCAAAGAAAGCAGAGATGGATGAATTAGAAGACAGAAATAAACTAAATTTGGCAAACTAGATGAAAAGGTCTAAAAATACACTAACTTTGATAAACTTAATTAAAAGATCTATAAAAGATCTATACAACACACAAATGTATGCCAAATAAAAAGAAAGAAAAAGCAATGAATATTAGGAAATGGAAAAGGGACATATCTCTACAGATGCAGGAGTCAAAATGAGATGATACTTATAAGGGACTTGAAAGTAGATGTTCATGCAATTATGTTCTGATAAATTCCAAAACTTAAATGAATGACTTTCTAAGAAAATACCCAAATTGTCTCAAAAAGAAATTATGCAAAAAATCTGAATAGATAATAACCACATGAGAAATTGAAAAAGTTGTAAAACATCAACACCTCTAAAATGCCTCAAACTCAGCCAGTTTTTTGAGTGAGCTCATCGCAGGAGGATCATATAATTTATTGTGTTAACTAGAACACTTTGGAGAGTGAAAGATGGTGCTGTTCATAATTAAGCTATTTTTTTTGCTTTTAAATGTATTTATTTATTTATATTTTTAAAATGCGGGATACAATTCAGGATCAGGTATACAAGTGGACATCATACAGGTAAAAAGTTCAGACCTTCCTTTGGTCCCCACTTTTCCTAGCTTGAGATCAGGTACCCTTATTGATGTTGTATTTTCCCCCTCAACTCCACTCCCACAGCATCCCGCTACCACCAATCCCTTTCTTATAGTATTATGGTAAATGTTCAGGGTCCATTTATGAGTGAGAACACGTAGTACTCTGCTCTTTGTTTCTGCGACAGATCACTGAGTATTTAAGCTAGTTTTAATATGAGAATCAGGAGTTGTTTCCAGCAAATCAGCTGGTAGATAAATGGCTACACTGGTTGTACCAACTTTCAAAGGATAAATAATTCTAATGTTATGATAACTGCCATCATAGAAAAAAGATTAAAGGTTTTCAAACTCAGTCAAGAAAATCAGAAGAGAAAAACAATAGAGAAGAAAGAAAACTCTATGCCTACTGATGCATGCTCTTAAATAAACAAAATATGTATCTAATACACACCCCCTGAATGTCGCTTATAAATCAATAGAAAACAAACAACCCAACTGCAAAACGGTCAAAAAATACAAAATCAGTTTACAGAAAATAATTACAAATGAACCATGAACATATTAAAAAAAAATGCTCAAACCCACTTGTAATGACACATGAATGAAGATAATATTTTAACCCACCTGATTGAAAAATCTAAATGTCAATAATATTAAATGTCAAAAAATGTGGGCTTTCATGTATTCTTGGTGAGGATGTAAATTGGTGCTACCTATTTAAGGATAATTTGGCAAATTTTTTTTTCTGAGTTGGAGCACAGTGGCATGATCACAGCTCTTTTTTGGATTTGTTACTGTTGTTATTGTTTTTGTTGTTGTTGTAGCGACAAGTTCTCACTATATTGCCCAGGCTGGTCTTGAACTCCTGAGCTCAAGCTATCCTCCCACCTGGATCTCCCAAAATGCTGGGATTATAGGTGTGAGCCACCAAGCACAGGCTAATCTGGCAATTTCAATCAAAATTTTAAATATGCACACTCCATGATATAAGGTTTCCTCTGCTAGGGCCTGTACTAAAGAAACACTTGATCAAATGCATGGGACATATGGGCGAGGGTGTCTACCACCACATTGTTTAATTTTAACAAATAACTAGAAACAATCCAAACAACTAATTTTTTCATTATTGGAATAGTGTCAGAGAGACTAAATGATTTATCCAAGTTAACATCCTTACAAATGGGGTTTATAGGACTAGAAAAAGTTGTACATAAGCAAGGGTTTTAAGAACCATACAAGAGTTCGCTAATATTAAATTGTAGTTTAAGGTGCCCCTTGTTGGACAACTTCCATTCCAAGATTTCTGCAGTTTTTCTTAAATCAGTTGATTGGAAATACACTAATTTCTTTGCACCAATCAACTCTTGCCCTCCAAAATCACTTCCACTCTTGGGATGGATAACTTCGCCCTTCAACATTTTCTGATTTTCAAATCTTTAATAGAAATAAAGATGAAGGTTATTAAGTGCTATGTTAAAAAGTTCCCTAGATGCAAATATCTTTCCATTTGGATATTATGGTTATCATTTTCAATGTTACACGCTTTGAAATAAGTACTCAAAAGAAAAAGATCAACAGGAACAAAATATCACAATCGCCTTAACCACATGGGACAATACTTTCTATGTTAACCATCATAACTATCTCTGCTTCAGAGAGAACAAGTTTCTCTTTTTACAATGATGTTCCATAGGTAAGTAATGATTTACTGCATAATATTACAAAATAGTCAGGAAAATAAGTCATATTATACTCTCTTTTTTTCTTCAAAGTGAAACTTGCAATATCTTAGAAAAGACTTCAGGCCTGGTCTCCGGTTGGTTTCTGACTTTGGTCTCAATCTATATTGTTCTCTACTCAACATGTAATCATCATTAAGGCATGTGATACAGTGCAGCCAAAACCTAGCTATAAAACAGCATGCATGGCATGACTCCCTTTTAGAATATAAATGTAAATATAGAGTGTATGTATACGCATAAAGAGTTTGGAAGGATTTTTGAGTGATTGTCTTGGGTATGATTATAGGTATTCTCTATTTTCTTGGCTTTGCTTTTTTATATACTCTGATTTTATATAATGAATATATATGAGTTTTATATTTAAATTTTTTTTTAATAAACTTGCTTTTACTCTACCTACGGACTTTCATGTTTACTCACAGAGAGTTTAGGCCAGCAAGTCTGATGTACTGCATTTCCTAACCAGTTAGAGTCTTTACAACATTTTTGTAACATAAATAATCTTTCCTAATGGTTAGTACTCATGTTTCTGAGACCAGAGGCAGATAGCTATGCTAGCCCCAGAATTACTGGCCCATAGCTAGTGGGACTCTATGTAGCAATAATTCATAAGAGTCCAAAGGTCAAAGCAGAGAAGTAAAATCAAAAGAGCAGTTGGAATAATATTGAACCTGGCAAGAGGAAATAAATATAGGTCTGAAAGCACAGGTTGTATTTCAGACAGATCTGGGTTTTAGTCACAGCTTTAAAATGTTATATAATGATAATTAACATATTTATCTGTGTCTCCATGTACTTATCTTTAAAATGAGAAAAGTAATGGTAACCATACTTTGTGATTCCCACAAAGTTGGAGTCAGTATCTTAAAATTGCAGGTTCTGATCATACAGCTTCTATCCTTGACTCTGGAGTGTCTCTCAATGTTGAACAACAGAGTTTGTTATTCACCAGTTGAATGGTGGTTCAGATAAGAGCCTTTTAGGTAGCTTCTTAAGATTATCAGAGATCTGAAAAGGTAGTTAAAAAAAAAAAAAAAGTTCAAAATATCAGAGAAGGCAGAAATCCAGAGAGGGAAGCAGAAAAGTTTCTTTTGCCCCAAGGGCATTTTACAAAAAAGCAAACTTCTTTAAATTATACAAGATTCCCAAGATGCAAACCCTCAGAATAAGAGCAAGCAAGAAAACTCACCTAGCCCTCCTTCACTTCAGGGATTGAAGTTAAAGTTGTCTGGGCACTAAGTAGAGCAGAAAGAAAAAGCTATTCTAAGATTGACAGACTAAATTCACATCAGCTAAGAGATAAAACAAAACAAAAACACCAAAAACCTGAGGCTAAGAATTCTATTAAGGTGGTCTTCAAGGTAATTCTCCTAACTGCCTGGGTAAGCAGATTCAAATCATCTATGTAGGTAGCTACCTTTACCCTAGGTCTCAAATAAAACCTCCACAAATAATTATTTTCAGAAAAAAATAAGTAGCTCAGAATTTTTTTTTTAATGTAAGTATGTCAGGGAAAGTTTGAAAAAAGCAAGTATGTCAGCAAGAAAAATAGAAAAAGACAAATGACTAAAAAAGACCTACACAATGGAATTATTAGGCACAGATTATAAAGCACCTATGCTTATCAAGGTTAAAGAAATAGAAATTAAGTTTTAAAATATATGAAGGGTACTATAAAATATAATTTACCAGATTTGATAATGTATAAAGTAGTACTTATAGAAATAAAAAACAAGAAAATTAAAGTTAAAAACACAGTAAACAAGTATAACAACAGATTAGAAACAATCAAAGAGAAAATAAGTAAATGGGAATATAGACCAGATGAAATCTTCCAGAGTGCAGCACAAAAAGGGAAAATATAGAAAATATAGAGGTTAATAGTTATGGGATGATATAGTGAGAAGACCTAATGTATTTGATGGGAGTTCAAGAAAGAGAATAGAGAAAACTGTCAAGAAGAAATACTTGAAGGAACATGGCAGAGTTTGCCAGAAAGTGTTAAAAGACAACTGTTCACAGGTTCAAGAAACTGTTCAGATCCCAAGTAATATTAAATTAAAAAGGAAGAAGACAACACACACTTAAAAACATTATGGTGAAACTACAGAATGCCAAAGAAAATAGATACAATCTTATGAATAGTTATAAAACAACAAAAAGTCAATTACAAAGTCAGTCAGAACAACTAGATGGTTATCTGACATCTCGATAGCAACACTGGAAGTCAAAAGACAGTAGAATGAAATCTTCTTTATAATGGAAGAAAATGCTTGTAAAATTCAATAGAATTCCATACTCAGAGGAAATATTTTTAAAGAGTGTTTTAGATATTCTGCACAGAGACAGGATGGGACCTCCACCAAAAATATGGTTTGGATGTTGAGAATGATGATGCCACACTCATATCAAGAAGGTATGAAAAGATTTGTTACTTACATAATTGAGTCTTTTGAGAAAACCGAGCAGGTTTCCCAAGCTGGTCCAAAATACTTTAGAGATCAAGGAGAGGTGAACAGCCTGGGGCTTTTATTATGCTAAGGAAATGGACCCTGGGTTAGGGCTCCCATGTGTGTGCAGGGGCTTGTGTGGTATGCCTCTACCACCCATTCCAGGGAGAAAGTACCTTGGCTTTCTTTTCAGCCTGCCCAGATGTGGACCATAGGGGAAGAAGGATGGGATGAGACCTAAAAGCTGTCAGTAGTTAAACATAAAAAAAAAAAAAATGAAGTCAATTTCCTCGCTAAAGAGTGATGGAGAAATAAAGACTTTTTTAAACTAATAAAAACTTAAGATTTGATGCTGGAATATTTTCACTAAAGGAAATAATAATTTATGAGAAGGCAGAAGTAATCCCAAGAAGTTATTCTGAGATCAAAGAAAAATATATATATAAGAAAATTAAATATATGAATACATTTAAACAAACTTTGACACAAAATTAATGACAATTTTTAGAAAAAAATGAAACACATGTATGACAAAATTATATAAGTTTGAGAGGGAGTAAAAGAAATTAAAGTGTTCAAAGTTCTTTCTTTGGTCTGGAGATAGTGTAAAGGTATTAATTAGCTTTACATTTTGATAGGTACAAATGATGTAATTTCTAGAAAAAAATCAATAAAATAATGAGGACAGAGTATATAATTTGCAAACTAATATAAGAAATAAATGTAATGATGAAAAATAATTAATCTAAAAGCTATCAAAAAAAGAAAAATAAGTATATAGCTGGAAAGACAAATAGAGAATGCAAAATATGATGCAAATTTAACAATGATTGCATTAAATGTAAATGAACCAACAGCTTCTATTAAAAAACAAATGTCAGATTGAATAAAAACAAAATCACTTCATATGATGCTTATAGAAGACATGTCATTCTTGTTATCCCAGAGCTTTGGGAGGCTGAGGCAGGAGGACTGCTTGAGGTCAGGAGTTCAAGATAAGCCTGGGCAACATAGTGAAACCCCATCTCTACGAAAAATAAAAAGAAATTAGTCAGGTGTGGTGGTACACACACGTAGTCCTACCTACTCAGGAGGCTCAAGTGGGAGGATTCTTTGAACCTAGGATTTAGAGGTTATAGTGATTTATAATCACTCCACTGCAGTTCAGTCTGGGAAAAAGAATAAGACCTCATCTCTAAAAATAAATACATAAATAAAATAAAAATACATATCTACAAAATAAAGATATGAAAGATTGATACTGGGAAGATAGACATACCAACCAAAAGAAAAATAGTGCAGCTATATTAGCAAAAATATAGATTTTAAAACAAACAGCACTGATAAAGAATGTCACTTTACAGTTCTAAAGATTTAATTCATACTTGTCTTGCTAATAACTGAATGGACAGAAAAAAATCAGTAGAAATAAAGATATTTAAACAATATGATTAACAAACTTACCCTAATTTGGCATTTAATAATCATGCTGACGATGTCATGCTCAATAATCCATTATCTCTACTCCTAAGTATATTCACTCTAGAGAAATTCTTGTATATTTGCTCCAAAATACATACATAGTAATGTTTATTGAAGCATTTTTGCAGTATCCCTAACAAGAAACAACCCAAATGATCGTCAAGAACAAAATTAATAAATACATTTTGGTAAAGTTATATAAGGGAATACTACACAATGATGGAAATGAATGAATGCTATGTAATCACTTAAATTGGGGTTTGCAAACTGTGGGCACAAAATCAATATATTTTTATAAATGAAGTTTTACTGGAATGCAACTGTGTTTACTCATTGACATAGTATCTGTGGCTGCATCAAAGCCATAATAGCAGAACTGAGAAGTTGCAACAAAGCTGTATAGCCCACAAAGCCAAAAATTTTTACTATGTGGCACTTAGCAGAATAAGATATTGGTTATTTTCTTAAATGAATCTTGCAAGCATAATGCTGACCAAAGGAAATAAGTAACAAAGAATGCACGCCAAATTATTTCATGTGCATAAAAACCTAGCAAAACTAAATTATATTGATTAAGGATGTGTATGTATGTCGTAAAATTTTAAAGCAATACGAGGAGATGATTATCTCAAAAGGCACAAGAGATGTTACCTCTGGGGAAAATTAAAAGGTTGGGATTGGAGAAGTGACCAGAGGGAGTTGAGGAGTTGACAATGACCTGATCCTTAACCTGGGTGGTAGATACATAGTTTTATTTATCAAGTAAACTGAATGTGTGTGTGTTTGTATTTCATATGGTTTCCTGGATGCATGCTAAATTTTACACTTAAAAAGACTAAAAAGCAAACCAAAAAAAAAAAAAATAAGGTACTGCTGCCATCATCTAGTTTAGTTTATAATTTTTTTTTTTTGAGTTGGAGTCTCACCCTGTCGCCCAGGCTGAAGTTCTCCCGGCCACCGCAGCCTCGACCTGCTGGGCTCCTATGATCCTTCCGCCTCAGCCTTCCTAGTAGCTGGAATTACAGGCGGCATGCTACCACGCCCGGCTAATTTTTGATTTACTGTAGAGATGAGGTCTAGCCAAGTTGCCCAGGTGAACTTTAAAGGAAAATGTTTCACCTATATTCAAATTTAAGTGTGAAAGAGTTAATATTATATACATTAAAAGTAATAATAACAGACTCTGATTGTGATTAGCCTTTTCTTATTCTTTCTAAATTTCAAACATAATTTACATCAAAATGTTAAACAATACCGGCCAATGTTAAGAAATTATTTATGGAGTTTCAGTCCCAAAATAAATTATTTCTGTTATAATAGAAATGCAAGCCATAGAATAGAATGCCAATATGCACAGCATATTAGCTAGAGTGTTAATCCAGAAATTTCATTCTAACCAAAATATCCTTAAGAAAATAATAGTTTTCTTTTTTTAAAACTAATCAGATTTTTTCTTTGCTCATTAGCGTTGAGTATATAAACATACAAGTTCTAACTATTTTGTAGTGACTTCATTGAGATATTTTTCACATATCATAGAATTCACCCATATAAAATGTACAATTCAATGAATCCTAATATACTCAGAGTCATGCAATTACCCCCATCATCAATTTTAGAACATTTTATTACCCTCAGAAGAAACCCAGTATCCTTTAGCCATCATTTCCCCACATCCCATCTCCCTTCTTTCTTGGCCCTAGGCAACCACTAAGCTACTTTGAATCTATATTAATTTGTCTATTTTAAGCATTTTATATAAATGAAATCATATAATATGTGGTTTTTAGTGTCTGGCTTCTTTTACTTAGAATGTTTTCAAGGTTCATTCATGTGGCAGCATATGTCATTACTTCATTCTTTTGACTGGCCGAATAGTATTCCAATGCATGGATATACCACATTTGTTTATCCATTCATCAGTTGAAGGTCATTTGAGTTGTTTCCACCTTTTGACTATTATGAAAATGATGCTATGAAGATGTGTGTTCAAATTTTTGTGTGAATGTAAGTTTTTATTTCTCTTGGGTAGATATCAATGAATGGAATTAATCCTAATATTGTAATATTTGATTTATGTCTGACTATGACTGAGTCAGAAGACAAATTATAACACATCACCATTTGTAAAGAGTAGATTTTTTGACATAGATTTTTATTTAGTTTTCTAAAGCTAATATCACACTGCTGAGAAGTACTTATAACCGTGATAATACAAAATTGCAATTAATATTATTTATTCTTCTAATAATTAAAATTAAATTTGTTCAACTAGAACATATGAATTTCAGGAATACCAGTATTTTAAATTCATGGAAAAATTTTAAAACTATTTATCACGCTTTGAGAATTTTCTGGAATAATATGAAAAGTTTTCTAATTTTCTTCATGTAAAAAAATTTTTATGACCTATTATCCCACTTGTATAATCAGAACTCAACTGAGCAAGTACAAATATGTTTATCATTTTTAATGTACCAAATATCCTGCAATTTCAAAAAAATTGTTTAAAGCAGGCTAAAACAAAAGGACAATTTGAAACTTTAGCACAAAATTATTAGCTATGATATTTTAGCAAGTATTCCATAAAACTACATCTTTGTTCTGGATTTACCTATTTGCATAGCAGAGTAACAACCAAAACTTAGAATTTTAGCATTATAATTATGACCTGAAAAGTAAAAATAAACGATGAATTTATTATTTACCATGAACTACTTTTTTGAAATCAGGTAATACTAACTTTTCCCCAAATCCCCAAAAGATTCTAAGATAGGTAATAAAAAAAAAAAAGGCAGAATTTTGAGCCTCTTGATTGCCTGCAAAAATATAGGTTTTAGAACTAGAAGTTTCTGGTGAAAATTTCAAGTGAAAAAGCAACAGCAAGAAGGAGAGAGAAGTGAGAGAGGCTATAAAGAGATAAGGAGATTAAGAATTGAGGGGAATAAATCAAAAAATCAGCCGGTCTTGGTAGCGCATGCCTGTAATTCCCGCTACTTGGAAGGCTAAGGCGGAAGGATCGCTGGAGCCCAGCAGGTCGAGGCTGCAGTGGCCGGAAGCGGCCACTGCACTCCAGTCTGGGCGACAGAGTGGGACTCCAACTCAAAAAAAAAAAAAAAAAAAAGAAAGGGACCAAGGCTGCATACTGCTGAATAGACAGACTGTAAAGCAGAGGGAAAAGTGAACAAAGCCAGAAGACCCTCATAAGGAAGAACAGGTCATTGCAGAAGAGAAATAAAAGCAACCCCACCTTCCCTCAAAAACAGAATTGAAGAGGGGGAGGGAAAGGGGGAGAGGGAGAAAAATCTACAGAAATGAAGAAAAACCAAAAGAAGAGTATGGGTCTCGCCCAGACGCCTGGGAGAGCAGACATTGAGAAAACTGACTTTGGAATGCAAACAATGAAAAGTCCCCAGAATGAAGGGTCTCAAAATGCAAATGTAGATATCAAAACAATAATGGAGAGATTAAAAAGAATTGAGGAGACACAAGAAGAAACTAGGAAGTAGCTGATATCTGAGATAACAGTAATAAAGAATACTGTGAATGAAATAAATAACAAATTGATAAGCATGGAAAGCAGAATTACCAAAGCAGAAGAAAGAATCTCAGAGCTTGAGGACCAAAATATAGAAATAACCCAAACTCTTAAAAACACAGAAAATAAGCTCAAAAAGACAGAACAAAACCTTCAAGAGATGAGTGACTACCTCAAGAGGCCTAACCTAAGAATAATCGGACTCCCTGAGCCAGAAAGAGAAACAGAGACCACATTGGAACAAACTTTCCATGAGATCATTCAAGAAAACTTCCCTTATCTAATCAGTGATGCAAAAATTCAAACACAAGAGATTCAGAGAACCCCCACAAGACAACAAATGAGAAGACCAACTCCTAGACACATAATAATTCGCCTAAATAAAGTAGGCACAAAAGAAAAAATCCTAAAGGCAGCAAGAGAAAAAGGCCAGATCACCTACCATGGAAGACCAATCAGAATAGCAGCAGATTTATCTGCAGAAACCCTGCAGGCTAGGAGAGCTTGGAGCCCTATCTTCAAAGTCCTAAAAGATAAACAATTTCAACCAAGAATAACCTACCCAGCCAAGCTAAGCTTCATCAGTGAGGGAGAATTAAAATTTTTCCCATATATCCAATCCCTAAGAACTTATGCTGCCACCAAACCACCTCTACATGAAACACTTAAGAAAGTACTAAACACAGAAGAAAAGGAAAAAAGAACAACATTCTTCACAAGAGTACAGGGAAAAGAATAAAATATACACGAACCAACCCCAAAACCAAAAGAAAGACAAAAGAAAAAAGAAAAAAGAAAAAACCAAGTGGAAGAACAACAACTCAATAAGAACTCCATGATAGGGACGAACTCTCACATTTCAATAATTAGTCTGAATGTGAATGGACTAAACGCACCACTGAAAAGACATAGAATGACAAAATGGATAAAATATCACCAGGCAACAATATACTGCCTTCAAGAGACCCATCTCACTAGAAAGGACATACACAGACTCAAAGTAAGAAGATGGGAAACAAATTTTCAGGCGAATGGAACACAAAAGAAAGGAGGAGTCGCGATCCTAATTTCAGACAAAATACCATTTAAGCTATCAAAAATTTAAAAAGATACAGAGGGCCACTACATAATGATATAAGGTTCACTCCATCAACAAGAAATATCTATCCTAAACATATATGCACCCAACATAGGTGCACCAACATTCATAAAGCAACTTCTAGGAAAACTAAAGAAAGACATTGATTCTAACACCATAATAACTGGGGACTTTAATACACCACTCACAACCCTAGACAGATCATCAGGACAAAAAATCAACAAGGAGATCCGGAACCTCAATGAGACTCTGGACCAAATGGACTTAATTGATACCTATAGAACACTCCATCCAAAGACCACAGAATACACATTCTACTCATCACCACATGGAACATATTCTAAGATCGACCACATAATTGGACACAAATCAAGTATAAGCAAATTTAAAAGGACTGAAATTCTACCATGCACCTTCTTGGACCACAGTGGAATAAAAATAAACATTGACACCAACAAAGTCCCCCCAAAACCCACAAAGACATGGACACTAAACAGCATGATGCTAAACAACTCCTGGGTCAATGATGACATCAAAACAGAGATCAAAAGATACCTGGAAACAAATGAAAATGAAGAAACATCTTGCCAAAATCTCTGGGATGCCTTAAAAGCTGTAATAAGAGGGGAATTTATATCCCTACAAACAAACATGAGGAAAATGGAAGGAACAGAAATTAACAACCTAACGAGCCACCTAAAGAAGCTGGAAAAGCAAGACCACAAAAACCCTAATTTCAGCAGAAGAATCCAGATCACCAAAATAAAAGCCCAAATCCAGGACATAGAAGACAAAAAGATAATATAAAAAAATCAATGAAACAAAAAGCTGGTTCTTCAAAAGAATAAACAAGATCGATGATCCCCTAGCTAGACTGACCAAGAAAAAACGAGAAAAAAACCAAATAAGCACAATCAGAAACACAAAAGATGAAGTCACATCTGACCCTGAAGAAATACAAAAGATCATTAGAGACTACTACGTACACTTGTATGGAAACAAACTTGAAAACTTTAAGGAAATGGAGGACTTTCTGACATCACACAACCTACCTAAGTTGGAACAAGAAGAAATTGAGACCCTAAATAAACCAATAACAATCAAGGAAATCGACTACGTAATAAGAAAACTTCCTACAAAAAAAAAGCCCTGGACCAGATGGCTTTCCAGCAGAATTCTACAAGACATTTAAGGAGGAGCTGATACCAATCCTACTGAAGGTATTCCAGGCGATTGAAAAAGATGGAACGCTTCCCAAATTATTTTACGAAGCCAACATCACATTGATACCCAAGCCAGGTAAAGATCCAGCAAAGAAAGAGAACTACAGGCCAATATCTTTGATGAACATAGATGCTAAAATTCTCAACAAGATCCTAGCAAACCGGATTCAGCAATACATCTCAAAAATCATCCATCATGACCAAGTAGGCTTCATTCCTGGGATGCAAGGCTGGTTCAACATTCGTAAAACCATAAATGTTATTAAATACATCAACAGATGTCAAAACAAAAACTACATGATTATATCATTAGATGCAGAAAAAGCTTTTAATAAAATCCAGCACCCCTTCTTGATAAAAACCCTTGAACATCTAGGCATACGGGGAACATACTTCAAAATAGTAAAAGCCATCTATGAGAAACCCACAGCCAGCATACTCCTAAATGGACAAAAATTAGAACCATTTCCCCTGAAAACTGGAACAAGACAATGATGCCCACTCTCACCCCTCCTGTTCAACATAGTATTGGAAGTCCTGGCTTGAGCAATCAGAGAAAAGAAGGCAATCAGGGGTATCCAAATAGGAAAAGAGAAAGTCAAGTTATCTCTCTTTGCAGACGACATGATTGTATACCTTGAAAACCCAAGAGAATCTGTCAAAAACCTCCTTACACTGATAAAGACCTTTGGCAAAGTCTCAGGATACAAAATAAATGTACAAAAGACAATCGCATTTCTCTACACCAATAATAAACAAACAGAAACCCAAATAAAAAACACAATTGCATTAACAATAGCCACAAAAAAAATGAAATACCTTGGCATCTTCCTAACCAGAGATGTGAAAGACCTTTACAAGGAAAACTACAAAACAGTGCTCAAAGAAATCAAAGTTGACACAAACAAGTGGAAAAATATCCCATGCTCATGGATCGGAAGAATCAACATTGTGAAGATGTCCATCTTACCTAAGGCAATCTATAAATTCAATGCAATACCCATCAAATTACCAGCAACATTCTTCTCAGACCTAGAAAAAACAATGCAGGAATTCATATGGAAGCACAAACGTCCAAGAATAGCCAGAACAATCCTCAGCAAAAAAAACAAAGCAGGTGGTATCACACTACCAGACTTCAAACTTTACTATAAAGCTACAATCATCAAAACAGCTTGGTATTGGTATAGGAACAGGCATATAGATCAATGGAATAGAATTGAGATTCCAGAAGCAAAACCTCAATTTCTCAACCAACTCATCTTTGACAAAGCTTCCACCACCTACCACTGGGGAGAGGAGAACCTATTCAGTAAATGGTGCTGGGAAAACTGGCTGACCACATGCAGAAGATTGAAACAGGACCCCTATCTATCCTCATGCACAAAGGTTAATTCCAAATGGATCAGAGACCTAAATGTAAAACCTCAAACCATAAGAACCTTAGAAAATGAAGGAAAAACCCTCATGGAAATCGGAACTGGCATCCAACTCCTGAACAAAACCCAAAACCCACAGCTCATAAGAGAGAAAATAGACAAGTGGGACCTTATTAAACTGACAAGCTTCTGCAAAGCCAAAGAAACCATCAAGAGAGCAGGGAGACAGCCTACAGACTTGGAAAAAGTATTTGCCAACTCCAGGTCCGACAAAGGCTTAACATCCTGGATCTACAAGGAACTCAAGCGTGCAGAAAAGAAAAAAACAAACAACCCCATTATAAAATGGGCAGAAGATATGAACAGACACTTCACAAAGGAAAACATCCGAGCAGCCAACAAACACATGAAGAAATGTTCAACCTCACTAATCATCAGAGAGATGCAAATCAAAACCACACTGAGATACCACCTAACCCCAGTCAGAATGACAATTATCAACAACTCAAAAAATAACAGCTGCTGGAGAGGGTGTGGTGAAAAGGGAACACTTCTACACTGTTGGTGGGAGTGTAAACTAGTGCAACCTCTGTGGAAAGCAGTGTGGCAATTCTTAAAAGCTCTAAATACCAACCTCCCATATGACCCCACAATCCCCCTACTGGGAATATATCCTGAAGAACACAAATCACTCTATAAAAAAGATACCTGCACACGCATGTTTATCGCAGCATTGTTCACAATAGCAAGAACCTGGAAACAGCCATGCTGCCAATCAAGAGGACTGGATTAAAAAAATGTGGTACATATACACGATGGAATACTACGCAGCCATAAAAAAGAACAAAATCATGAATTTCGCAGCAACCTGGATGGAACTAGAGTCTATAATACTGAGTGACCTCTCACAGAAACAAAGATCCGAGTATCACATGTTCTCACTCATATAATGGACCTTAAACATCCAATGCAATACTATACGAAAATGACTGACCGCACTGGGAAACTATGGTGGGGGGAGGGAGATGGGATTAACAGTAGCAAATATTTGTCTGGGTACGGGGAAACATCCCATATCAACAGGGTGGCTGAATGAAACACAATTGTATACCTAACCCTTAACTGTACCCCACAACTTCACAATAAAAAAATAAATAAATAAATAAATAAAAGAATTGAGGGGAGTTCAGGAGAAAAAGAGAGAGATGTGGGGAAAGAAAACGACAAAAGGAAAGTTAGGTTGAATTGTATGAATGATGAAAAAAATCTGCTCAAATATGTATGGTTCCCACAATATGCACCTTGGCTGGATATGTCAGTAACAGACAAAACCCCAGAGGAGCGATGTGGCGAACAAACAACAAAACAAAACAAAACAAAACAAAAGAACAAATCCCAGAGTCATCCTCGGCACATCAGCCTGATGACAGGCATGGATTTACACACTGTCCTGAGCAACATGACTACAGCCAAACATGTACATTTGAGCAAAACAACCTTGTGTGCTAGAGGACTCGGAAGAGAAGGAACTCTGAGCACCTTCAGAGAAAATCAGTGTCCTTCAGTCTAATTAAAACCTACTTTTATTTCATTTGTATAAGGGTGTCAGGTTCGATTAGAGGCCACATACAATTTGGCTCTGAGAAGAATAGTGGCTTTCTTTCATGAAGAAAAACAGGGGAAGAGAAGTAATTTCTAAATGTTATCATCAGAGGTTCCCAGGGCAGCATGCCTACTCACAAGGTCTTAATGTCCCTGGGGGCTGTAGGGAGGGATTTCAGGCGCCTCTGAAATAGAAATACAGTATTCTTAGTTAATTGGATACACAAATTCTCCAGGCAAGCAAAGAATGGCAAATTCTATCCTCCGTTTGTGGTTGTGTGCCCAGATGGGAGAAGAATGTAACTGAACTCACTTGTAGTTCATGTTTACCTGTGTACACCCATCCGGCTGTGTATCATGTAACATGCCTTCTTACTTCACGCAGTTCCAAAATATTTAATTTGAGTTTCCTTATTAGCAGCAAGTGGATCTGCTGAAGCTTAAGAAAACCATTTAATAAAAATAGAGCTACCCAAATGAACAAGGATTGAAAAAAATTTAGATTGATGGAGCTAGGTTGGTCACTGTAATTACAGAAGGTGTATCATTTCCTAAGCTCTCTTTGCATTAAGTGTATGCCATACATTTATCAGACATAATTAGCACTTTAGGTGACAATGATTTGATTTCTTTCCTTGTAATAAAAGCCTTCTGTGTTGGCATATACATTCAGAACGGGAAATTGAACACTGTTGCTGTTTATTCCCTAGAGGCAAAATTTAGGACAAACTATGGAAAATATGAAGAGGGCTTACAGAACAGCCCTTTGTGAATTTTGCAAACAGAAAAAAGAAAATAGTTCAATAAAAGCTTTTAAGGATCACAGTCAAACGTGTGCTTTTTGAAAGCTAAGGATATCTATGGACTGTTTCTCTACTTTTAAAGTCAGCATTTAACTTGCCTTTAGATGTGAACAAACCCACACTAAATTGATTCGTAGGCACAACTGCAAAACTGGACACATTCAAATTACTGTGTATGAACCAGAAAAATATTTGTGCTGCCTTCTCTGAGGGCACAGAAGAAAACTGTTTTAAAAACTATTTCAAATAAATATTGATCCTTTCTCTTCCTTCACTGCCACAATTAAGAATCACGTTAATCTGCTTTTCTGTGGATTAAATCATTTATATACCTGTTAGGGATTTTTTTTTATAAGGGAAAAACAGAAACTGAAACGTAAGTTGTTGATCTATTGTATACAGTTTGTAAAGGATGACACATCCTCTTGAGATATGCAGCCCCACGAGAAACACTATGAAAACTTTTGCTTTTGCATTTAAATCTTCTTGAAAGCCATTTTCTTCTCTTTTTCATCAAAAACAAAATGTGACAGGTGGGTTAGTTAATTCCTTTGATTGCATAAATTAGCCAGAATTAAGTCACAGATGATTGTTAAAATAAATATTTCTAGAGTAAATTTAATTTTATGAGTTAACTTAATGCAAACCTTTCCACTTATACTGAACTTCTGGCCTTTTGCTTAATGCTAAGATTTGTTCTACTAAAATGGTGATACACAGGCAGATGCTGATCTTTTAGAGAGGGTCTTGCATGCCAGCCTCTATTCCAATGATTCCAATGATTTCAAAATCCTCACAATGTCACAGAAATAGGGAGTATAGGAGAGATGCTCAACCTGCACATACATCTCTTCCTAAGAATCTTCATTTTATACTTAAACTTATACGGGCCTTTTTCTGACATAACTAAGCATGGCTTTAAATAAAGTGTCCTGGTTTTTAAAATGAGTTTCTATTTAAGAAATGTATAAATAATAAACCAAAGACAATGAAAGCCTGTAAAAATTAGTATGAAGAGTTAGATTAGGGCATAAACATAAATTGCCTATGTTGTCAAAAACAAAAGAAAAAAATGAAGTAACTACTTAGAGGTTTCCACTGTAATTTAGAAGGCATAAGCATGAAAGAAGCTCAACAGTTGGACGGATCCTATACTCTTCTAAGCATAGATTTAAATAAAGCATATGTGAGGCATTATTAAAGGTTTCAAGAAATAATTTCTCTTACCTAAATTTTGATTTGAGCCAGGTGGAGGTTAAGGCCACAAGCAAAAAGTGCTGTTTATATATTTGCTCTGATGCTTGGAGATTATTTTGTTTTCTTAACATAAGAAATATTTCATTTAGAAACTCAAATATGATTTTTGCAGGTTTGCACCTGTAACCTTTTTTTTCTTTTTACAACAGACACGAGGGACCTTTTTTTTTTTTTTTTAAAGAATGAATCATGTTACACAAGAACTCGGGGGTACCAGGCAAGGCTGAGCTTGACAGAATGCTACTTCAGGTGACAGCCGGTGAGCAATCTACAATCACATATTTTTATATGAAAGAAAGAGTCATATTAAAACCTTAACACTATGAGGTGATATAATCACCTGTTACAGAAATATGTGTTAAAACCAACTAGTGACTAAACTGGGCTACAATCAATTATTAGCACTTTTGTACAAATGCAAACCCTTTCTCCAGATTTTTTTTTTTTTTTTTTTGCTTTTTACATAGAGTTTTATATCAGTGACATGAGATTTTTTTTCTTCTCTCACGTATGAAAGTATTAAATAGCCATGGCCTATGATCATGACATTGCCCCTGTTATTTCTCATTAGATAGATATATTTTACCTTTATGAGACATTGGTACATACATATGCAACACTCATATGGGATGTCAGAAAGCACTTTTGATTTTTCTCCTATACCCCCTAGGATGATGCGAGAACCTCATGTCAAAAACCCTCACTTTAGAACAATAAATAAATAAACCAGCCACAGCCTTCCTGAGGCTGGCCAACTCTAGCATAAGTAATTCAAGAGGCTGAGAGATGCCAGATAAATTTGATTACTATAAAAGATGGGAATATGTTTCTTTCCTTTGAGAATTCACAAAAAGGGGTCAAAAACAAAGCAATGCTGAAAGCGAACAATTTCATTTCGCCTGCAATTCAAGGCGAAAATTCAAAGGCAATTTTGCAGGAACATTTTATCACAATTTTATAGACCCTCATTTCCTGCACACATCACAATCTTTAATTTCTAAAAGAAGAAGGCAAGAAAAGGGGAAGTGGGCGGGGGAGACAGGGTGAGGAGGCTGAGACCAACCGTGAGGGGCTTTTTTTTCTTCTTCTTTAAGATATAAATGCAGATATTTATAAAGCAGTAAGAGATTTGTAAATCTTTCTTCAAAGCTGAACCTACTGCTGGGATTGTGATTTGCTAAAAGCTGCTATAGGCATACTCCAAAACTCAGCAGGGTCATCTCTCCCCTTCCAAAAAAATAAAAAATAAAAGAGGTTAGGTTGGGGGCTGGGGGGAGGAAAGCCACTCTGATCAGTAGCGTCTCGACAGACATAAGAGTCAGAAAACTGTTTTTGCTTTAATTCTTCTCCCTGAATCATATGTATCTTCCCTTTTCAAAATACATAATGAGAAAATTTAAAACTCAATACTTTGCTTCTCATCTTTTTGTCTAATGGACTTGCCTTGATGCCATTTTGAAACAGCAGGTCATTTCGCAAAGCCAAGCTGTCAGGTGGCCCTTTAGAAGATCGCCCTCTAAAGACAAATGCAACAGGCACCAATCCAAGGGTACCTTGACCACCTCCACTCCTCACCCTGCAGGACTTGTCTGGTGCAATGAATGGCACAGTTCACTGGGAGCATAAAGATCTGGTTTCCAGTTCCAATCTTGCCAATAACTCTATGTGTGATCTCAAAGGAAAGCCACAAACTCTCTCATTTCCTAGAAGGAATAATAAAGAAAAGTCCTACCAGCTTCTTGAGATTGTAAGGATAACAGAAAGCAACAAGGGATGGAAAGCTTTTGCTCATTTCACGTACCAATGCATCCCCAAGACCTGGAATGTGTCTGGGACAAAGGAGATGCTGACTAAATATTTGTTAACAAAGGAATGACCACATTTGGGAAAGTATAAGCCATGAAAATTGGAAGACTTTAACAGTAGATACTAAAATGAAATCAAAGATGTCTAGTGCTAAGAACCTACTATCTCTGAAAAGACTGGACTGGCTTCAGGATACGACAGGCATTTTTCTTCTTGTTGGGACAATTAACCTTTATAACCACCTCCCACCTCAACCTCACACACAGATACCCTTAAAACCTACACTCAGTGACTTTTTAAGCTGTCAAGTTGGACTTTGGGGAATATCCCCAACTAGGGAATTGGCATAGTGACTTTAATTTTTCTCTAAATAGATAAGTTGTTTTAGAAAAAACTGAATATAAAATAATTTTACTCTAGGAATGAAAAATGGTTTTTAAAAGGGGAAAGAAAAAAAATACAAGAAAAAAATTCCTTTTGCAAATCATGGTTTTCCATACAGAAGTAGGCACTGCTGTCGCCTAGAAGGGCAACATAACTCTGCTAAACAGTATTGCTGGCTTTTTTTCTGCATGTCTAGAACCCTCATTTTCTGGGGTAAAAGCTTGGGATGGGCTGGCACTGATTAATGCTGACCTAAATTCCCATGAAGAACCAAGAAATACCATAAATGGAGAACTGGGTTTTGACAATTGCATCAATATCTACTATTAAAATCTAAGATGGTTTAATTTTAAAGTTAAAGGCTCTCTATATACAGCGTAGTGCTATACATAGTACATAGGTAGGTGCTGTGTGACAATCACATATCTATATCCTTTCAGTATTTACATTGTCACCTAAAGTGCTAATTATGTCTGATAAATGTATGGCATACACTTAATGCAAAGAGAACTTAGGAAATGATACACCTTCTGTAATTACAGTGACCATAGTATTTACTATTTCAGACTTTCCATCCTAAGAAACAACCATATTCATTCACCTACCAAGAGATCACCAACAATATACTTAGTGCTACTTGGATATCAATTAAGATGAGACATAGTACAAATTGTACAAACACTTGTTTGAAGGAACTACTACCTGGTCATATCTCAACCAACCAACTAAACAAACAAAAAAACTAGGCAGATATACAATCAGTGCACCTGAAATGTCAACAAAGCATTCTGATAAATACAAAAGAAGATAACTTTAAGTGGCAAACACTTTTCCTTTCCTTACCAATAATTTTTTTTGCAGCTAGCTAACAGATTTCCATAGGTATTTTGTTCAATTTAAAATATGAAATGGTATAAACAAAGAGTTGGCAGTGAAATCGTGGTGTATTAGGGAAGGTAGGTGTCCTTTATTTTCATTTATTCAACAAATATTATGCTAGTACCTCCTGTCTGCTGAAGATTCTCTAATGAACAAGAGAAACAAGAGAACCATTGTCCCTGCCCTCGCAGAGCCTACAGTCTAATATAGGAGATGAATACATAAGAAATTAAATAGAGTGTGACAAATGCAATGAAATGAGTCATAACAGGTATTTGGAAACCACTGACAAGATGATCTCCCAGGTCATTATTGTACTTTTGGTAAGAGGAAGCTGAGACTCAGCAAGAAGGCAGTGAGTTGCCCAAGGTAATATAGGATTGTCCTCACAAAATGAAGGATACGGAAGTAGGATTGTAACCTAGGAAAATGAACAAATTTAGTATATTTCCTTTACCAAGATAATCCATTTTTAGAAGCAGATGATATTCAAGTAACTTACTGGACCAGAGGTAGAAAGATGGTTTGGCATCATTGAAGACCAAATTATTTATTATTTATCATGGCCGGTTTTGAGGTTGTTCTTCAATAACCTTTAGGTGGTGTGAGTAGAAGTTTAAATATGTGGGCTGGAAAGTTTAATCAAATCTGGAAACGTGGATGTGCAGTGTACAAAGTACGTGTATTTCAAAGAGAGCTCATATTATCAAATATAAGGTTTTTTTGGTATCTCCACAAAAATACTAAGGGAGTTTTCAAGATCCTTTCAAGGGATTAGGGAAGTTTATGAACAAACTCTCCTGAGATGGAGAGAATGCTACTATGTGAAGCCTGGAAGAATCTACTACAAGGCACAAAAGTGAGGTCATCATGTCAAATCTGTGAACACCAGACTGCTGACCACTTCTTTTTCAGTCAAACTTATTGAAGTATAATTCACAAAAAATAAAATTCACTCTTTTTAGAGTATAGTTGTATGAGTTTTGTCAAATGATAGTCGCACCATCACCACCACAACCAAGATCTAGAAAAGTTCCATCACTCCCCCAAATCCCCTTGTACTTTTAGTCAGTCCCTCTGTTCTGTCCCAGTCCTTGGCAATCGATGATCTCCTCTCTATACATAGTTTTTTCTACTCCAGAGCGCAATGTGCACAAAATCAGCAGCATGGATATTTTTTAATCTGGTTTCTTCCACTTAGCATAATACCTTTGAGATTCATCCAGGTTGTTGTGTATATCAGTGGTTCATTCCTTCTTACTGCTAAGTAGTATTTCATTGTATGGATATACCACTGTTCATACATTCAGTGGTTGAATTCATCAGTTGAAGGGCCTTTGGAATGATGCCAGGTTTGTGTGGTTATGAATAAAGTCACTGTACATGTTCACATACAGGTTTTTGTGTGAACACAAGTTTTTATTTCTCTTGGGAAAATTCTTAGGAGTGGGTTTGCTGGAACAGCTTGTACCTATATATGTTTAACTTTATTTTGAAAATGACTAAACTGGTTTCCAACGTGACATACCATTTTGCACCAGCATGTTTGACAATTTGGTCCCATCTTCCATAAGAAAATTAAGAATTGTTAAGCAAGAATGAGTTGAAGGTGGTCAAGAAAATACTGGGCCCTAACAGTTGGAACTATGACAATATTTAAGAGAATTATATCAATAGAAAATATGGCAATCAGCAAAAGAAAGATTAGCAGTAAATTTAGTTCCACATATGATGGAATGGACAACACATAATCTCATTCATGACTCTTTAGGTGAGAATTTATTTTTGGAGTCACAAAACCTACTACACTGATGTTTTGCCATGATTAGATGGTAGCCTTCTCTTGGCTTATCTCCTCTTCCCTTACCTCTACTGCCGTTGCCCAAATCTCAGGTTTCCTGAAAACCCAGTTCAAGCACCACCATCTTTTGAAGCATTCTGGCACTCTGAATTCCTACAGCCCTCATAATTCCTCATAATTTAAATCTTCATCATATAGGCAATGGTTTGTATTCTATTTATAACACAAATATGTATTTACTTATGTACTTATTTATTTATTTATTTATTTTGAATTGGAGTCTCACTCCATCGCCCAGACTGGAGTGCAGTGGCACACTGCCAGCCACTGCAGCCTCGATCTGCTGGGCTCCGGCGGTCCTTCCGCCTCAGCCTTCCAAGTAGCTGGAACTACAGGCATGCGCTACCACGCCCGGCTAATTTTTTGATTTATTGTAGAGATGAGGTCTCACCAAGTTGCCCAGGCGGCTCTCGAACCCGCGGGCTCAGGCAATCCACTCACCTCAGTCTCCCAAAGCATGGGATTACAGGTTGAGTCACCAAGCCTGGCTAACATATATATTTATGGTTCTTCCTTCCTTCCTTCCTTCCTTCCTTCCTTCCTTCCTTCCTTCCTTCCTTCCTTCCTTCCTTCCTCCTTCCCTCCCTTCCTTCCTCCCCACCTTTTTCTCCTCTTTCTTCTTCTGGGTCTAGGTTTGGGTCTCACTCAATATTACCCAGGCTGGAGTGTGCAGTGGCACAATCATGGTTTACCACAGCCTCAACCTCCTGGGCTCAGGTGATCCTCCACCTCAACCTTCCAAGTAGTTGTGGCATACCACCATGACGAGCTATTTCTTTTGATTTGTGTATAGCAAATCACTATGTTGTCTAGGCTGGTCTTGAACTCCTGGGCTCATGCAATCTGCCTGCCTTGGCTTCCCAATGTGCTGGCATTACAGGCATGAGCTACCATGCCCAGTCCATGTTTCCTTAAGTTATCTCTATAAGTTACCTCTAAAAGGTCTGCCTAAAGAGACTGACTCATCTATACCACCCTCTAAGCTGGTGTAGACCTATGTGTGCCAGATTATTTTGTGGTACTAGTGTCCATTATGTTCAAGGGCAAATGGACTAGCCACTGTAAATATCCAGGAAGACAAACGTATGACTCTAGAGTTCATTTATATCCATCTAGACAACAAATACACATAAATCAATCTGCTTATCTTTATATTTTCTTTTTGTGTGTGTGTGAGAAAGCAGGATTTATTGAGAAGACAGAAAAGTTCCCACAGTGGGAGGGGACCCAAGGGGGTTGCCCATCTTTACATTTTATGGTGGATTTGGTTTAACTGAATTCAAATGGAGAAACTCCCATTAGATCTGTAGGCGATCATCTAAAGGGAAGTATAACATACCACCACATATCGCTGGTTGGTCCTTCCATGTGACCAAGAGACTTAGGAAAGCTTATGTGTTTTAAGAGAAAAATAGGGTATCCATCAAAAGAAGCCAGCTACCTGTAGAGGTTAGGAAGACTAATAGGGAGAGATACTTGTATTTACTAAAAGTCATGCAAAAATCTGAACATGAAGGCCTGAATGCTTAGAAAGTAAAGAACTGTGTTCATATGTTTCATCAGCTTTTCTTCTTCACTAGGTCTAGAGAAAGACATATATTAACTATTTTCACTAAACTTGCTTCCTGGTGTCTGAGATACCAGCTCAGAGCTACTGAGACCGTGGCAGCGTTATTAGGAAATGTTCTCGTCAAACCCCAAACAGCTTTGCTTGGGTATTTTTTTAAGTCTCAGAAAATCACCTTTTATACCTTTATTTAAAACTGATCTTGAGCTAAGCTGTTGTACTTGACTGTGTCCCTTTAACCTAGGGAACTTGCTGCCAAAAAATATTATTGAGGCCAACAGCTTAATAAGTTTTATAGAAGATTAAATATTTATATGAATAAAAATAGCACCTGCAGCGACACCAGGAAGGATAAAATTACAAGGGCTATGAAATCTTCATGCTTCAGGGCATAAATTGCTTACCAGCTGGATGAAGCGGTTTCCCTCATGGAACAACACTGCACTGCTAAATATGTCTTCCTGAGAAGTATCTCAACGTTGACCTCGTTCGGGACCAAAGACTGTAGCAGAAAGACCATTAAGCTGTTGGTTTGCATCCAGCCAAGTTTTTACAGAATTTAGGAAGTGGACATGACAGCACACCAATCTAAAATATGAAAACAACGTTGCAAAGGAGAGGCCAACAACTCCATTCAAAGGAATAGGAATAAAATGGAACAAAATTACAAAAGATGAAAGTGCTCAAGAAAGGAAACTGGCCCTAGCTCTGGTGTTCAGTAAGGACTCTTTGTAGTAAAGAATCAGAGCCACAAGTTAGGACAAAAATGGAAGATAAACTACTTAGGTGGGATCTTTTTTTACTTAATATTTTCCCCCAAATAAAAATAGAACATAGAGATTATCAATAAGACCTTGTTCTTCTAACCTTGCTAGAGCAAAGTTCATCATTTGACTGAAAAAAAAAAAAAAAAGAGGAGAGAGGAACTAAATGAAATAAGAAAAAAGCAGGAGAAACTAACAAAATGTATGTGCCAATTTTTAGATGCTACATTTCACTCCTCCCAGAACCAAACTATACAGTGACATTTGCAAATGACTCCTTTTTCCTTAAGGATTGCAAGCATAATAGTAAATATCAATCAATCCATTTTATAAATAAAATATTCAACAAAGTAAAGAGTAGCATCCAGCCAGGCAAAGTATGCTAATAAGGTTAATAACTGTTAGCTTTTATTGAAAATTCACTTGACTTTGCAAGTTGACTTTGCAAGTTGAGATAGCCCGATGTGCACAAATATTCTACAGTTCCTAACACGACTTGATGTTCAGTTGCATAATTAGTTGCTTTCTACAGAAGGATTATTTAAGAAACAGCTATGGGCTCCAGGAGGATGCTCTTGTTGGAAATAGTGTATGGAAGTGCATGATGGGTGGTCCTCGGAATGACTACATGAACAAAGGACTCCTGTGGATTTTAATAACACTGATCCACTTATGAATCATAAATCAAATGGGAACCCTCTTGCAGTTCGAAGATTTCCAAGATTTCTGGGGAGAATGCTCCAGCACAGCAGCGTGTTATTGGCCAGGATTAACCACATTTGCTCACATTCTTTTAAAAATAGTGTTTTCCATCCTTGGATGGGCATTGGCAGGGCTAGAAAAAGTGCAACAATAGGAAGAATGAGGAAGAGAAGGCAAAGCCAACATCAGGACCCGTGACTGGGGGGGGGGGTTGAGAATCCAGAGTTTTACAGTAGAGTTGGCCAGGGCTGAGAAAAGCAGAAAAATGAAGGCAGATAAAGAGAAGCCATCATAACTCAAGCCAGAGAGACAAATACATAGTTGGGAGCAACAGGAGCCGTTTCTTATTATTTTTAGAAAACCTTTAATTTAATGCATATTTTCTTTGCTGAAAAGAAAATAGTGATATTAACAAATTGGTTTTATTTCTAACCTGGCAGGCTGCCTGCAGTGAAATGTAAATACATGTACATGGGAGCTGGGATTAGCATTTATGGAAGAAAAAGAGTAGTCAATATTTTAATGAGGAAGTCTAGGAAAGCAATTGCATGAAACACACTCCGATGTCACAGGGGAGCTTTTTAAGTTAAGCCAACTAGTTCCAAATTACTACTTTTCCGGCTTTCCTTTAAGGGGAGTTTAGACTTACTTAGAAAAAAATACAACTGTGGCATTTAGTTTTAAATATCATAAAATAGCCGTAATGGTTCTCTCTATAAATACATACATTAACCTATATACATCTCTCTCATTATATATATAGAAAAAAAAATGTCTTACATGCCAATCTCCAGTTAAATGGCCCATTTAACAGTGGCATCTTTCTGCTTTTTTTTTCAAAAACAGAAATACTAGCTTAAGAAAATTGATACTAACCAAGAATGAGCGATAGATTCAAGAAAATGAATACAAAGTAGGAAACATAGGTTACCAAAGCAAATAAAAATCAATGATAATTTAAGAATAGAATAGCGTATATAAGGTGGCTATGGATAACAGATCAAATCAACTAGAAAAACTCTATCTATTATGTAATCTCCACACTGGCACTACTACAGCGCATACTTCCACCTTTGAATTTACCTTTATCAAGAGTCAGGAAAAGAAGAAGGAACAACAACATTCTGGGAACAAGAAGAGTTGAACTTAAGAAATGATATTAACCCTTAATTGAAGTCAAATAATCTTAAATATTGAAGACTTCTCTGTTAACATTTCTAAACTTCAGGGGACCTGAAACTTTAAAAACACACTAAAAACAGAATTTCCTATACTCTGATCTACGCTATCAAGACAATTTCATGTCTGACAAATATTTAATCATTTTATGCTCTTAATTGGCCAAGTTGTAGTACCTATCTTTCCAAACTCAGAACCAACATCAAATAATACAGATAAAACAGAAATTAGAAACATAGAAAACACATCATGTAACATGATAAAAAAGTTGTTTTTTTCAAAATAATAATACAATTGATCAATACATAATGAGACAGAATAATAAGAAAGCATCCACAATCAACACTAAGGTTCTGTGGACATTAAAAGGATCATAAGAGGGCAACCAATTCTTTTGGGTGCCCTCCCACTTGGAAGCTTTTCTGTCTTCTTAATAAACTCTTGCTTTCTAAAAAGAAAAGAAAAGAAAAGAAAAGAAAGGATCATAAGACTATACAGTCTTTTATACTTTACACTTTTATATATTTACAATTATATACTCTCATGAATATAAAGAATCTATGTAGCCATGAGAAATTCTTATATGTAAAGACTGGGAGAAGTATACCAAAATATTCAAAGTAACATTATTTTTATGAGATACATTGTTTTTAATTAAATTAATAGTTAAAAAACATAGTGCATTTACACAAAGACCTACTAAACAGCAGTGGAAATGAATCAAACACAGCTATGTGCAACAACATATATGGATCATGGAAGCATCATATTGAGTGAAAATGTGTCACTTGGATCAGTCTAAAGTCAATGTTTTGCAATTTTTATAACACTCAAAAATTTCAAAAATCGAAACCATGTATTGCTTAGTTCAACATATAACTGTGTTTTGGAAGGCAAAAGAGCAGGGAGCACTATATTCAATATATTCAGAATCTCTTGGAGGGAATAAGGATATAAAGATAAGAACTTGGAAGGTGTACATAGGTACCACAGTCCCATTAATGTACCTATTCTTCAGCAGAATCATAAGTTCACAGGTATTCATTTCCCTGTTTGTTGTGTAACTTGTATGTATATCACATATTTCATTTTGTATGTATAAAATATTATTTAAAAGAGTTGCTGAAAATTATAAAATCATGCCAATAAACAGAGAAGATGAAAAAAGACCTTACACATCTCCTGCTGTCAAACGAATCCCATTCCCACCCTATTACCAACATGCAAGAGACTCCTCAGGGCCTCACACTCTGCCATTGTAGAAGATCAAAAAATGAGCAGCTGTCTCTATATCGGGCAAGTACTGTTTTATGAGGAACTAGACTATTTTTCCACAAAGAAACTATCTACTGACCTACCTGCCATCCATTTAGAAATATCAACCGCAGGGAAACAAAATAAAACAAAACAAAAAAAGGAAGTGGAAAAGATATGATATTTCCCTGGGAAATCTCAAAATTGAAGTGCTGAATTATACTTGGGGCAGAACAAGAACAACAGTGTTGGGAATCTGAATATTTTACATATTCCATCTGAACAGAGATTTAGACTTTAGGCATAGTGATGCTCCCTGAAAAGGATTGACCTAGGAGGTATTCACATCAAAACATCCTCCAGATATAGATTAGGAAGGAAATCTGACCAGCACATAAGAAGACAGATTTAAGAACAAGCCCCCTAAGTCTGGTGACAAACACCAAACAAAGCATCCATAATAGACTGCCACAGGAGAAGGGAACAAAAACATCTCCCAAACTCAGAGACAGATCATTGCTTCTGAAAATATACTTGAGGAAATCAGAAGATGTACTCAACTGGAAATTCCTTGAGGGAAGGGGTCAAGTCTTGCTTGCTATTGTACTCGAGCAGTGCCTGGCACAAAGTTAGTATGTAATGATGATTTTTAAAATAAACAATTTTGCACCTACAAAAGAGTACAAAATAGACTTCACCATAAAAGGGATAGGATTTGATAAGAAAAAAATAAGATATACAAAAGTAACTGAACTTAAAAAAAATGAATGAGATGAGAGACTGTGTGTAATCAAAAACACATTGGCAGAATGCAAATCCACATTAAAGGCAATAAATACAGAATGATAAGCTAGAAAGCACACAGTGTAACATTTCAGGAGGACTAAAAATCAATTGGAAGAGATCAAACACACTCTGTAAGGTTAGATTAAGTTTCAGTTTAATTGGCCAAGGGGGCAACATAGTCAGGAATAGATACGACTCAGCATGAATTCCCTTGGTTTCCAGGGTCCCTAATGGGAATGTAGTGAATTGTAAAGATGGCTTCACATTTGCCCCCTCCCTGTATCCATGCCCTTGCAATAGGACGTCACAGTTTCTCCAATTAAGACCATAAGTCTATTCCTCCATCTCTTGAATCTGGAATGCTCAGGTGACCAATGGAATGGCCAATGGAATCTTCACACAGTGATGCACTCAGTCTTGATGAGTGCTCATGCATTGGGATTTGCCCTCTCTTGATGATTTAGGAGCTCTCAGGTGTGTGGCTCTAACACCAGACATGTGCGGGAGGCTATCAGGAAAAACTAGCACCCAGCTGACTGCAGTCCCATGAGTGACACGCTATCACATGTGAGACTTACAGAAGAGCTGCCCAGCTGAGCCCAGTCTAATCATTGGCCTGTAGAACCGTGAGCTAATACATGATTGCTGTCATAAGCCACGAAATTTTGGGGTGGTTTTGCAGTGAAAGCTCAATGACACAGAGGCAAGCTAGTTGTTAATGCTATACTCTGCCCAAGAAGGGACTTTCAATCTGGGCTCTGTTCCATCTGCAATGCCTCCTTTCTTATATTTGGACTTAATCATCCCTGCAAACAACTTGAAATAGTTATATGTGAAGAGGGACTGTTTCAGACATATGAGACTTTTTGGTTCTCAAGTCAAAGACAGTTTCATTAAAGCTTTATCCTTGTGGGAAGGCAGGGAAGAAGGCCTAGGGAAACAAACTCAGAGCCCAAGTACCCTTGAGCAGCATCTTGGCCTTCAGTCTTATGATTAATTGAAAAGCCCATTTCCCAAAACTTCCCTAAAAAGAAGAGAAACAATAAGATGAAAATTATTAGAGAGAAAAAACACATATAAACATCAGAGTAATTCCAACTTGAATTACTTGAATTAATTCATTCATTCACCTACCCACTAAAAAAATTATTTAGTGAAGTCCTTGAATGTGCCAGGCTTTGTATCTATGTATTCAGGTAAAGAGCAAAAAATAAAACTGAAATGGCTTCCATATCAGTTTTACTGCCTTTGTAGAACTTATTGTTTTAATATGTAGATCGCTGAGTTTCCTGAAAAGAAGATCAGGATAAATGAAATAAAATAAATAATTTAAACTATAATTAAAAAAAAGACTTATCAACTGAAAAAATTTCAGTGAATACAGATAAATAGGACGATCTTATCAAGGCAAACCCATATCTAGAACCTGTTAAAAGTTTTAAGTTTCAAAGATCAGAATATCACATGTTCTCACTCATATAATGGACCTTGAACATCCAATGTAATACTATAAGAAAATGACTGACGGTACTGGGAAATTATGTGGGGGGAGGGAGAGGGGATTAACAGTAGCAAATATCTGTCTGGGACTGGGAAAACACCTCTTATCAACAGGGTGCCTGAATGAAACGTAATTGTATACCTAACCCTTAACTGTACCCCACAAAACCATAATAAAAAATACTGATTAATTATAAAAAAAAAGTTTTAAGTTTCAAGAATAAAGTCTCACAAGTATCTAGGCATGAAAAGACAACAATACACACAGTACACGTTCCAATTATCTTTAAAAAAATGTCTCACCTCAACTGTGGAAATTAGTAAAACAAAATTACACAACTCAAGAATTGCACACCTAAAGAAAGAAAGAAAGAAAATATCCACACAAATGTGTGAACTCAGAAAGCATATTAACCATGTATCTACTTTGCAAAATTATCTAAAGTCATATTCAAACTCACTGAGAGACTGAGAAAAATTAAAGACTCAAAAAAAAAAAATAGAGCTGGAGGAGAGCAGAACATGGTTGAGGGGTTAGTGAGAAGTGCACTAAATTCTTCCATTTAAAATAGAAGATATAATAATGATTGATTTGCCATTAAATTAGACATAGATATATAAATTAAAGAATATTTCTGAAAAGCTTAAATGAAGATAAAATTTAATACCAACATAAACGCTATAGAATACTAACAAATAATGGCATAGTCTGTATGCCCAAAGATGGAGGATGGGTAATAAAAAGACACCCAAAGAATAAAAGAGAGAAGACAAAGTACAAGACTGATCACAAGGCAAAAAACAATGATGCATCAACTACAAGAGAGGCGCCTAAGACCAATGAGTACAAAAAGGATGAGTAGAAAGATGAAAAAATATATATTAAGGAGATACAAATAAAAAGAAAATAGAAGTTTTAATATTAATATCAGATGAAAAGTCAAGGCAAATACATTAAGTGGGCAATTATCTTATATTAAGGGAGCACAATTCAACACAAATATGCAATGTTCATGTGCCATATAATACTGTACTAATTCACAGGATGTGAATACCTCTATAAATAAAAGTTAAAGAATAATAAGAATAAATTAGTAAAGGACTTTAACATGCCTCACAGTTGGTCAAAAAAGATAAAAGAGATCCAAAAGCCACCACGATATAGAGGAGCTTATAATAAAATTAGTAAATTGCCTACCTTGGAGAACATGACCTTCATTTCCAGTGACCTTGGATTACTTCCTGAAGATGATCATTTATGCTATCCCCAAAAGATGCCAAAAAAATTTAAGTAAAAGTCATCACAAGAAGCAGGGCTCGGTGGCTCAGCCTGTAATCCCGCACCTTTGGGAGGCTGAGGTGAGTGGATTGCCTGAGCCTGCGGGTTCGAGACCCGCCTGGGCAGTGAGATCTCATCTCTACAATAAATCAAAAAATCCGCCGGGCGTGGTAGCGCATACCTGTAATTCCGGCTACTTGGAAGGCTGAGGCGGAAGGATCACCGGAGCCCAGCAGGTAGAGGCTGCGGTGGCCGGGAGCGGCCACTGTACTCCAGTCTGGGCGACAGAGTGAGACTCCAACTCAAAAAAAAAAAAAAGTCATCACAAGTATATTTTAGGGGGCAATTAAGTAAAACTAGAAATTATTGATAACTTATGAAGTCTTAAAAGTCGATCATTTTAAATTTTAAAATTATTATTATAAAATAATTCTGGATCATAGAGGACATAAAAATATCGCTTTAGGGTATTAAATAATGAATAAAATAAGAATATAATGTATTGAAAGTTATATGATGCAGCTAAGATGAAAATCATAGAACAATTCAGTTCTAAATATTTTATTAGTAAACAATTACAAACAATGAACGAACTAAGCATACAGTTTTAAAAGCTAGCAACATGGCAGAAAAACAGAAATAGTGAGTGAATTTGAGGTGGTTCTTCAAAACTAACTCTGGCAAAGCTAATCAAGAAAAAAGACATTGCTTATTAAGAAAAAGTGATTTAACAATAAACTTAAGAATTTTTTTAAAATTGCAACAGAATATTTTATATGCATCTATGCTAACAAATTTAACCTTTAAATGAGTTGATATTCCAACAGGAAAATATAAGTTAACAAAACTGGTTGAATAAGAAATAAAAAATAACCTGAACAGGTCAATCATCTTGAAAGAAAATGAGAGGTTTCAAAGAACTTCTCCCCCAAATGAACCAATTGCAGACACTAATTTTATCACATCTAAGGATGAAGGGTTATTCCACACTATTTATTAAATAAATTGCTCCAGAGCATGAGGAGGATGAAGAAATCTTATTAATTAATGTTGAGAGGCTATGATTACCCTCGTTCAAGAAATTAACAAAAATATTACAAAAAGGAAATATATATATAAACCCTAAACAAAACACTCTCATGACTTGGGGAGGCTTATTTCTGATACACAAGGACAAATCCATGTTAGAAAAATCTACCAATAAGTAGAGAGATACTTTACATTCCAATAGAATGGCTCCATATTATAGAGATTTCAGTTTATTTCAGCAATTTATAAATATGATCCACACATCATCAAAAGCCAACATGGAAAAAGAAACGCAACAATAAAGAGAATTTTGAAAGAGACCAGAGGCAATTTTGGTATTACCATATATATATATATATATATATATATATATATATATATACATATACATACCCAAAATTACTGAAATCACATAAACATTTCATTTTATGTATTTATTTTGAGTCGGGGTCTCACTCTGTCACCAAGGCAGTGGTATGATCACGGCTTATCACAGCCTCTACCTTCCAGGCTCAGGTGAGCTTTCTGCCTCAGCCTACCGAGTAGCTGGGACTACAGGCACATGCCACCACACCTGGTTAACTTTATGTAGAGACGAGGTCTTGTTATGTTGCCTAGGCTGGTCTTGAACTTCTGGATTCAAGCAATCCTCCTGCCTCAGCCTCCCAAAGTGCTGGGGTTACAGGCATGATCCACCATGCATAAACATTTTAGTACTGATATTGAAAATTATTTATATTAGCAAAATTAGGGAAAAAACCCTAAATATTCACTATTCAATTATAGGAATGGATAAAACTTTTCTGAATGGTATGCAATGATTAAAACTTACATTGCAGAAGACCACTTAGTAGCTGGGGATAAAAATTTACAAGTAAGTCAGCAGGATAATTTTTTTAAAAAGACTGTAATTTTATTACAGGGGAAAACACCTTGAAGAATACATACTAATTGTAAACAACTGATATTTCTCCATAATGGTAAAAAATGATTTTTACTATTTGGGTTCTTCAGTATTTCCTAAATTTTTAAAAATAAAAATGTTGGTATTGTCCTTATAAAATATTATTTTTAATATTTTAATCTTTTAAAATCCAGTATTCTATTAATTGAGGTATACTTACAGAATGCTGAAATTCATTTAAAATACATATAAAGGAAATCTGAGCTATGTGCCAATGGAGAGCATCTGGATATGACTCACCAAAAAAATTACTATATGTCTGAAGGAAATATTAAAACAAATAGCCCAGCACCACAGTGATTACATAGAACTGTATATATTCGCTCTGTGCACTGGACGGGAATTTTTCATTTCATACATCATTTACAGCTTGCTGCAGTGATTCTGCAAAATCAGTCCATACCATTAGCACACACAAAGAGAAACACCCAATGTTCTCATTATTGGAAAATTCAAGTGTTTTGGGCTCTGATATGCAGGAACATCAGTGTTCTATCTATGCAGATATGGCTCTGCTAACCAGGATGAGAGCACCAGGTGACCAAGAGACACAGATAGGCATCAAATATCTGGGGTCAAGCACTGACTTCTAAAAATCTATAGTCCAAGCCTGGGGTGTGCTCATGGATACACTTAATTTTAAAAACTACTTGAAATAAATGAAAACAAAATGGTGAAAGTCATAAGTCAATTTCCCTCCAGGGGGGCTTATTTTTTTTAATGGGAACCAGCTCTGATTTCTAAAATATTTTATCAAGGCATTTGATACCAAGCATCTGGTCCACACAACACTTCATCAAAATGGATGTCTGATGCATTCACCATTGCACCCAAGTCCCTGCTCTTTCTAAACAGTGTTGTTATTTTCAAATCAGAGCATGGAAAAGTGTATTTCTGAGCCATTATAAAATTTTCCCTTGCATGTTTCAGGCCAGTGAGAAAGATGCTTTACTGGACAATGGAACTCTCCTTGGGTTGGAGGCATTTGTGAACACTTTCTTTCTCTGAGGATAACAAAGAAGCTCAGGAACAGCAGATGCTAACTTGGTTCTGCCTTCAATAAGTTTGATGCCCAAACTCTCCTTTTCTTCTCTTCTTTTCTCTTATGTAACAAAACTCATACCACAACTTTCGTTTGCCATATCCTCAAGTCTAGATACAGCCACAGAAATGAATTTCACCAAACAAACAGCATCTTGTTTCACTACTTTCTGAATTTCCTTATCATTGCACTTCATTCCTTTCTAGAACAATGAGGATCCAGAGTTATGCTCAGCCTCAACAAGGAATGCAACTATGAGCCATCCACATGGCACTTACCAAGACCAGCCAGAAGTAAGCACTAAAATTATCAAAATTTATGACGGATAATGACTGATAAAAACTTAGAAACCGTGATTGTGTCTGACTACATACCAACAGAATCTTTAGCAATCGGATTCATCTTTTCAAGTTCAATGTTAAGTGGTTAGTAAGTACAACATCTTAGTGTGCAGAGGACATCAGAGCTCTGATGACTAGAGTCAAATTCATGCCAGAATGTCAGAAAGACACATAGGCATTTTGGAAATAAAGCCATTGAAGTTTAAGTTGCTCATTTTTATGCCATACATATTCCAAATCATTACATCTCAGATATTAGACAGGTGAACATCCTCATTGCTGAAATCATTTTCCAACTACTTTGAATAAAACAAAGCACTATGGAGAAGATTCTATGGTTAGCTTCTAGGGCATCCCAACAGGGATGTGTCTACATACCAAAGTAAGGGTCCTTCTTTGACTTATTCTTCTTCTGGTTTCAGAAGAGTTCAAAAAATTCAGAAGCCTGTAAGTATGAAAAAAAAAAGTTCGGTTTAAGGAAAGGATCTAGAAAATAGCAATTAAAATGGTCAAGAAAAATCAAGAGTGGTAATATGTGTGCTTGGCTAAAAATGAGACATGGTCTGAGTGGGAAGTTAATAGAAAAAAAACCCTTCAAATCAAAGCCACGGAGGTCATGGCTAAAATGAATGTTGATGCCTTCAGCAGATCTCAAAATGGAAGTACTGCTCCCCATAGAAAAGAAATCCTGTGCCCTCTCCTCCCAAGAAAGTGTTAGAAGAGGCAACAGAAACTCATTTCACATTAAACAATAAATTTCTAATAATGGTTACATTTTAATTTATCATTAAACCCTACTTAGGAAAATAACAAATGTAGTTTGTGATTTTTCTCAACAGCCTCCATCTGGGAAAAGTGCGAAGAAAGTGACAGGAGATTTTTTTCTCCAAAAATCATTAGAGAAGGGTTCTCAATTAAGGATGAAACTCAGTGGCAGGAGTATATTGTCTAACCCTAACACAAAATTTCAATATAAAAAAATGGTTCTTTAGACCAAATATTTGGATTTCAGTGTAGCTTTTTCTTATTTGTATGCGTGTGGGATAAGCACCTTAGATACTGTGTGGAGACCAGCACTGCTCATATATCCTCACCAGCATCCAACAAGCAGGATCCTACAGAACATAGGTAAAAGATATTGTATGCAGACCAGGCATGGTGGCTCATGCCTGTAATCCCAGCACTTTGGGAGGCTGAGACTAGAGGATTGCTTGAGCCCAGGAGTTCAAGACCAGCCTGGGTAACATAGTGAGATCTTGTCTCTACAAAAAAAAAGGCTGGGCATGGTGGTGATGGGGGTGCTTGCCTGTAGTCTCAGCTACTTGGGAGGCTGAGATGGGAGGATTACCTGAGCTCATGATCACACCACTGCACTCCAGCCTGGGCAACAGAGTGAGACCCCCAACTCAAAAACAACAACAACAAAAAGATATTGTATGCAGAGATGTATACAGAGACTGAATTCCAAGGAAAACATTAAAAGTCCAGAAATTCAGCAAGAACAGTACAGACACAAACGGGCCTAATTTTTAGCTCTTCTATATAATGTTAGAGTAAAATTAGACCATCCCTCAGTGGAAGTCTGGTCTTAGGGAAGAAAATAACCCATTATTTATTATTTAAGTAAATAAATGAAAGTTGAGATCATCAAAGATGGCAGAAGATGGTTGCACAAGCATCTTACCACTACTCCCAGACTGTAACGGGTACACGAATTAAGGAAGCATGAAAGAAAAATGCATTTTAACAGAAAAGAATTGTTTGAGAAAAGTGATAAACAGTGATGGGCCCAATTACTGATTACTCTACACACCGGATTTAAGAATCATTGTCCAAAAACGAAGGCAGAAGTATCTCGCCAAGTTAATGAAGTAGGCCTGGTGTACATTTTGAAAGTAAAATCTGAAACTTCAAAGAAATCCTTACAATTATGGTTACTGGAGACATGGGGAGATTAAGATGAGAAAGGGTGGGGCTTACCAAAGATGAGAAGAGAACCCAGAGATAGAAAATGAAATTTAATTCTAACAGGAATCTGGAGCAAGTTGAACCTTGGGCTTCTGGTACTTCCGAGCCATTATAAAGATGTAAACACCTTGCTAGGAGCTAAGCCTCTTAAGACTTAGTATCATCTAACATAAGGTCCCTAAGATAGGAGGTGTCCTATGAGAGGCACCTGATCCTGTTCTCTATATCTTATATCTCGTGCTTCATTCCATGCACAAACTATATTTTAAATTAAAGGTTTTACTCATAAGGCACATGCTTTGAAGAAAGAGTATTCAAAATGCAGTAGCCCTTTAGAAGAAAATTCAAATCCATTTCCCTTGAAACGGTCATGAGAATGGCATCATTTAGGCAATTCATAATTCATCTATTACACACTGATTTAAAAGAAAGGTCAATATCAACTGATAACAACTGCATGATTTTTTTTTAGAGACAGGGTCTTGCTATGTTGCCCAGATTGGACTCAAACTCCCAGATTCAAGGGATACTCACACCTCAGCATCCCAAGCAGCTAGGACTACAGGCACATACCTTGCCTGGCTAAATTGTATGATTTTTGAAGATAGAGCCCACTTACTTTCCTCTCAGTCTTCTAGAGGTTGAGTGGGGGAGAGCAGAGTGTGTATGTGTGTATACGTGTGTGTTTACATGTGGTGAGTTTAGTAGTCGCTGACAACAAAATCTAATCAGAGTCTTAACCTACTGTATAACCTTCTGTAAATACATAGGTACACTTTGACTTGATAAAGTCAACATCTTATTTTCTTGGTGGCTTTCATTAGGTCCACTAATAAAAATTTCCTGGGTAATTTTATAACCCTCTACCCTCTACTAAAGCCAAAACCTAAAAATGACAATAGAACTAATAATACATGTTTCAGGGATTTGGGGGGAACTATCATCTACTTTTGCAGCAAGAGACAGAGAAAGTAGCATGCCATTAAACCTCAAAGTGTCTAGAATAGGGGTTCCCAACCTAATCTGTAAGGGGTTGCATCGTAAATATTTCTTCTTTGTGCACCATACAGTCTATTCCACAATTATTTATCTGCCCTTGTAGCAAGAAAGCAGAAGCTGTGTTCTAATAAAACTTTATTTTTAGAAACAGATTTGACTCATGGGCTGTTGTTTGCCAACTCCTCTTTTAGGAGCTCATTATTAACATGAATATTTCTATTTTGATATGGCATATATATGTGTGGGCACACGTAATGACATGAACTTTAAGAAGGAATCAGGATGTAGGAACAAAAGGAAAATAAGGGTAAGAAAATAATATGATGTCCTGTATAGTTTTTAGATAGCTCTGAGCTTCCCAGAAGCCAAAGCAGGGAAAACAATGTGCTTACTGGATTGAAGCAGGCCAAATAATGGCTCCCAAAGATATCTACATCCTGATCTCCAAAACCCATGACTATGTTAGGTTATATGGCAAGGAGGAGTTAAGGTTGCTAATCAGCTGACTTTAAAATAAGGATATTATTTCAGATTATCTGGGCAGGCCCCTGGAATTACAAGGGTCCTTTCAATGTAGAAGAGGGAAGCAGAAAAATGAGGATTAGAGTTAGAATCATGACAAAGACTAACTAGACTCCTGCTGGCATTGAAGATGGATGGAGCCATGAGCCAAGAAATGCAGGGGACTGCCAAAAGCTGGAAAAGGCAAGAAAGTGAATTCTCCCTTATAGCTTCCTGAAAGGAGCACAGCCCTGCCAGTCCCTTGATTGTAGCTTAACAAGACCCTCCTCAGACTTCTGAACTCCAGAACTGTAAAATGATAAATTGCTTTTGTTTGAAGCCACTAAGTTTGTGGTAACTTGTTATTGTAGCCACTGGAAACCAGTACATAGGTCAATAATACAGACTAGAAATTTCTTTGTAGGTCTTTATAATGGACCTATCATGTGATAATTAACAAGGTACCCACAAAGAGTATAATGGCAAGTTCCCTGTACCTCATGCCTAAAACAACCCTTCGATAGGCTGATAGCAAAAAGCAAATCACAAAACAGTAAATTGTCTTCTATGAGGAACCAACACCAGAGATTACCTGAAATCAACACCTGAGATCCAGGTATGCTGTTCTCTGAGTATGGCTTAATGAGAAGATAAAACTTAGAATATCTAGAGCAGTCTTCTCTGAAGTATGGGATGTTATTATGTTTCAGGAAAAAAAAGCAATGCTTTCACACATGTGTAGGAAAAGCCAGCTTAAGCAAAATTAAACAGTTGTCTTTATGTTCAACGTCTCTGAATCTTTAATACATTATGTGATTCTCCAAGAAGATAGTCATGTATTTGGATCATTCTAGCTATGAATGCGTTTTCTTGGAACATTATGAGTTTAGTGTCCCGCATAACACATTTTGGAAAACTGGGACCTCCAGCAATGAATAAACTCGACTGACTCCTAGGGAATTCTTGCATGAGGTTAAGGAAACTCATACCCGAAGAAACGATGGGTCTCTATGGCTGCCCAGGATGATCAGTCCTTAAGGGTGTCAGTCTTTCATCCATGCTGCAAGCATTCAGTCTGTATTCCCTCTGGTTTGATGGGCCTCAGGACTTCCCCTCAGCAGCCTGAATTTTTTGTATTAACTGTAAAAGCAGGCATGCCTGGATCACGTGAGACCCACTAGAATAACTATTCAGTTATCACACATGTCTCTGGATTCAAAGCCCATCCAGGGGCATTCTAAAATCTACAACCTACGTACAAAGGAAAGAAGCATGATACAGCTAAGTTGTCTAGGGTGTGTTGGCTTTGGTTCATCTTTTAGTCACCATCCTTGTCAGAATAGAATCCTTTTTGTACATCTCTAAAGAGGCTGAGCTTAATTGGTAGCACCACCATTTAGAAGAAAAAAAAAAGACAGAGACTATGTTTTCCTGTAAATCATATATGTATATATATTTTAATAAATTTCCAAACTACTGGGTCATTTACTACTAGATAAATGTATACTGTGCTGTTAAATGTGGAGAAACCAAAGCTAAGCTACAAAGTGGCCCCATAGTGTACTTTCTATTAGTGTATGTCAGAAAAGGAAATACCATCATTAGCATCTCCTTAAGATTTAGTAACTATTAATATTGATGATCCCTCTTCTGTTCACCCCCAAATTTCCACAACATGTGGAGTTTTTGTCTTTAAGACAATGATTTTCTTCCCCATTCACAGCCCACAACTCACAGTAGAACATGCACATTTCAGTGGACATGTGACATTATAGATGCTGTGATTTGAATGCCTGAATCTCCTTAAAATTCATATGTTGAAATCTAATCCCCATTGTGATAGTATTAAGAGGTGGGGCAACTGGAAGGTAATTTGGTCATGAGGGTGGGGTCGTCACGAATGGGATTAGTGCCCTTTAAAAGAGACCTCAGAGAACTGCCTGACCATTTCCACCCTGTGAAGACACAGTGAGAATGCATCACCTACGATACAAAGAGCAGGCCCTCACCAGACACTTGATCTTGGACTTCTCAGTCTCTAAACCTATAAGAAATAAATTTTTGTTGTTTATAAGTTACCCAGTCTAAATATTTTGTTATAGCAGCCTAGACAGACTAAGACAATTGCCAAAGTTTAGTGAATTTTAGTGCAAACTATTCCATTTAAAATGATCCAACAAATACTTGCCAGATGATTGATGATGACTGATCAAAAAGAAGTTCTTTTGATAATCCTGTATTTCTTTTGATTCAAAATATCAACATAAGATCTAGTTACTTGAAAACTTTTAAATTTCTGTGTCACTATCAGGTATGCTGTTGTGATGTCACATTGTGCTGTGGGGACAGGAGGGTTTTAGGAAGACCCAAATTTCTAAATTCACTCAAGACATCCCAGAGAAGTAGCCACATGGTCCCATGGGTTGATTTCCTGGGACCACTGATTTTGCAACACATCTGGGTTGCATGGTCATGGTAAGGAGAGGTGAGAGGGGCCACAACACGTACATTTTCTGATCTAACAAGTGAAAGAAAAGCCCAGGCTCCATTTAGTGCGTCCTTGGTCATAGGATAACTTAGGCCTCTGTTCCCATCTCCCTCTTATCCCTTCCCCACTTGCTCAGCATCTAAATAGCTGGCTGACTTAGAGAAAGGCCTATGAAAATGGGGAGTCAGAGGGAAAGGGATAGGCACAGCATGGCAGCTCCCTGAGAAGGCGGTATGGGGAGTTCTATGTTATAAGTCAGAAGGAATAAATACAATTTCTGAATGTTTCCTGGGGTTTTTAATTTTCTTAAGAAACCATAGAAAACATGACTATCAAGTTTCATTAGCAATGTTTACCCAGCTCTGGAGACATACAGTATTTAAGAAGCATAATAAGGTGTTAGATTCACCCCAACAATCCCAAGCTAGATTTGTAGACTCTTAGTTCTGTTCAAATCTCAGCATCCATGTGCGGGGCCAATGCATTAAGGTTTCTGTGATCGCCAACTAAAACTGTATGGTCCCCTAGGAACCTGCCTGAAGCAGCTATGCAAGCGGTACATCTCAAGTCAATTTGGGCCAACTGCAATTTTGAGCTGCAAACTCCTTAAAAACTTTTTAGAGACTTGCCTCACACCTTGTAAACATGACCTTGAAATTATCTTTCACACTGTGGCAGTTATTTACCAAGACAGCCTCAGTGATTCCTCCCATCCCTTCCTGCATGCCCCTTGACATGTGGTACTGTAACTCCCCTGATCAAGAAGCATGTTCATTTTCCACCCCTTAAATCTGGTCATGGTCACATGACTTTTCTTTGGCCAATGAGATGTTAGCCACCAAGGCTTGAAAAGTGCTTGCGCATTGGGATTTTTCTGTTTTGGAATCCTGAAATCCTGAAGCCCTGCTAAATACTAGATACACATGGCCCAGTTGACAACCATTCCCAAACAGTTGAGGGAGGCTCTCTTACAGCATCATTTTCCACTCTAGCCATCCAACCCCAGGTGAGACAGGCAGCACTACCCAGATGATTCCAGCCCAAATCTCTGACTTGAATATTGGTGAATGATTTAAGCCTCTATGATTTGAGGTGGCTTATTATTCATTAATAGGTAACAGACACACAGACCCATCTCCTCCCCCCATATAAAACTGGACATTGTAAAAATGAAAGGACAAAAGAAACCATTGTCAGTAAGCAATGAAAAATTTATCACTTGTTCACCAACATAGGTTACACAGGGTCTCTTGGTTATCAAAAACAAATTGGAGTGGGCTCTTGCTGCTGCTACCGTTGTATAAGTTAGTCAATCAAAACATGTGTTTTCTAAAAATGGTCCTGATGGTATTATTACCTACTATTTTCTAGGAAGTAGCCTAGAAAAATCTGCTAAATCAGCAAACCTCCAAAAGCCCCATGATCTTCCTCTACAGCTGAAAAAAAAGATCCAAGGCCTATGCCAGGCACGGTTGCTCAAGCCTGTAATCCCAGCACTTAGGGCGGCCAAGGCGAGGGGATTGCCTGAGCCCAGGGGTTCGAGACCAGCCTGGGCAACTTGGCGAGACCTCTTCTCTACAATAAACCAAAAAATTAGCCAGGCATGGTAGCGCGTGCCTGTAGTTCCAGCTACTTGGAAGGCTGAAGCTGAAGGATCACCTGAGCCCAGCAGGTCGAGACTGCAGGGGCCAGGAGTGTGCCATGCACCCCAGCCTGGGCGACAGAGTGAGACTCCAACTCAAAAAAAAAAAAAATCCAAGACTTGGTAAAAACTAAGTATTACAGTACTACTATCAAAATATTGCCCGGAGGTATAGAAGTTAGAACTGTGGGTTTTGAAATAAGACAAATATGGATTCGAATCCTGAGTCTACATTGAAATTGCTGAAGAACTTGAGTATTAAAAATAGTTGTAATAATAGCTAAAATTTATTATCATATATCAAATATCATACCTAATAATCAGTATCATATAATGTATACAATAACTCCATGGGATGGGTTCTATTAATAGTCCCAACTTACATGAGGCTTAGAGAGATTCAGTAACTTTCTAAGAAATTATACCTGGTATATGGTGGAGCTTGGATTTGAACTCAGGCAGTATGATTCCCAGAAATCATCTTTTGCACTATTTTGGCATTCTATTGCCAAAATTATATAATGTAGTCATTCATTCTTCTTTAATTGTTTTAAATTATTGGGTTACTGATCCATTGATTTAGTCATGTTAAAAATATTTAAGAACCACTTCTTAGATGCAAAAGATTTGAAGAGCTGGAAAACCAATGGTGATTGTGCCTGGCTTAGTATGGCTTCAGGTTTAGTGGGTAAAGGAAATTATAATAAAGTACATCAGTGTCTCCCTGTGTCAGCACACTCTGCACCCTGTTTTTGCATCAATCTTTCTCCATTGAAGATCTATGCCACTCCTCTCTCTGAAGTTCCTCTCCAGGATTCTAGTGGTTTTAAAATATGTCCATAAATTAGTCAGTAATCTTCCCTTCAAGGAGTGGACTTTGATTCCCCCCTCCTTGAGTGTGGCCTGGACTTACTGACTCACTCCTAGTGAAAAGTTTATGGTGGAAGTGTGTGCGAAGGCAAGGGTGGGGACAGGAGCAAGTTCCTCACTCCTGAAATTCCAAGAGTTTCATTTTTCATTGATTGGTACAATCTTCAGATGGAGGGTCACAGAGGGGGAACCCGTGGATCAGGCTGGGAATTGTGTAATGTTCTTTTTATGTGAATGAATCCAGCTGGCTGAAGAGTCAGATCCCACCTATATGGGACTTCTATTTTATTTCTTAATTATGGCATTTCTAGAGAGTGGGGAGGAGAAAGGAGGGAATTAAAGGAAGACTTCAAGGAAGTAACGAGTTTTAAAAGGTCAGGAGATTTCAACGCAGTAACCAAGGTTGCCTCTGTATATTTTTAATTGCAAGAATTACTCCTCTCTAGGAAAAAGTAATCACTGCTACTTCTCAACTCAATTACAGTATCGTATCTGTCCAAGTACTCGCAAATACTCTGAGATCTATACATTAGAGCTCATAATGGAATGTTTTACCCATCCAATTTGAAGGGAGAATGTGAACTAAAGTGGGTATTTTTGTAGATGAACATTTCAATGGAAATATGCCATTTCATTTCTAGAGCACTGGCACTTAATGGTCTAATTATTCCTGGCATGAAAGAAACAAAGTTAACATCCGATCCAGGCAGAAAGATGAGCCAACTGAGCACCAAATGAAACAAATGTTTTGAATTTTATAAATAGTTTTGAACTCTGCCACTTTATTTTGGCTGGCAAACAATAAGATTCTTAACGTGTGAAATTAAACCCATTGAAGAAACCGAAGAGGATTGTAGATGAGTGCCAAGTTGTTCAGCAAGAAATCGTGAAAAATTTGGCAGTAGCCACGACTCTCTTGGGGATTCCACAGGTCTCTGAAAGTAAAGTTAGCAGTAACTACTCAACAATCAGGAAAAACAAGCTGGACCTCTACAAGGACGGAGGGCCCTTGAGCTCTATCAGCTTATAATAAATAGCATTTCAAAAGTAGCACTTTTCAGAGATAATATATAAATATTTTAAGTAGCAAATATAGGTGTGGACTATTTTTTCCTGTACCATGTCCAGAAAATCTGCACATACACATCAAACTCTGCATCTAGGGAATCTGTTTTATTGTGCTGTTTGCATTTTTAAACAATGTGCCTGACCTATTTGGGGGTTAATATAACTAAATGGAGCCTATTTGCTGTTTATTATTTATAGAAGATTCACTTTGAATTAGGGCCTCACAAGACATTTGCGTTTGAACTGCATCAAGAAGTGTTCCTGGGTAGTGCCCAGCACCATGGCAGGCAAGGAAGTGACAAATGAGATGTAGACCAACCTATACCTTGAACTTTTATAAAGGGTAAGATGAAATTTGGGTTCTTCCCTCCAATATAAAGGCCACAGAATGAGCGGGAAGGAAGGTCTGGCACTGGTCTCAGGTTCTTAGAGTCCCATGAAGGAAAGCTCTGCCTATCAGTGCAGAAGGTCCCTCCCTTCAGTTAGGATCCCAGCTGCAATACACAAAAGAACATGCCCATCTTCTATTTACATGATTTTTGTAGAAATCCTTTGTCTGTCTCGCAACTACTAAAGGAAGCAGTGTATTGGTTTGCATGTCTCATGGTGGATTACCAAACACCTACAAATGACTCTCAAGGTAAAAAGAAACAAAATAATACAATGATTAAAAGGAGCTCTGCTCTCAAGCATGTCAATTTCAGTTCAATTCTGGACAAAGTTGTCCTCCAGTTCTGCAGATGCAAATAATCATGATGGGGTTTTTTGTTGTTGTTGTTTTAAAAAGATTTGTTTAATACATAAGTTTCCAGGTTCTTGTAGTTGAATAGGTTAAGAGCTGAGACCAAGAATGGCCCCCTGAGCATCACTGTGCTGAAAATATGAACTTCTCTCTATGGAAACTTGCCCACTCCCTGCTGCATCTCTCTCCTGTTTTCATTATGGTAATGAATGCTGGAAGCTTTCCAAATACAAAGTCAACCTGACAGTGACATATATGAAGCAAAAGGCCACCAGATGATTAAGCCATTTACCCACCAATGGAAAAAACAGCCATGATTGACCCAAGAACTCAAAAAATCAAGTACTGCACTAAACTGCACTAAAGTTCAGAACCAAGATGTGGCCACTCCTGAAAGAAGTTCGGTGCCAGTAATGACTCCACACCCAGCCAGGACCAAGAGATTTATTAAAGCGGCTGTTACAGAGGGGATCTGTAACCGGAAAACAGAAAAAGAGAGAGAGAAAGAGAGAGTAAGAAAGAGAGAGGAAGTGGGAGAGAGGCGGGGAGAGAGCTGCAGAGAGGGAGAGAGAGTGACAGAGAGTGAGAGAAAGAGAGACCAAGAGAGAGTTGCAGGGAGAGGGCTGCATTTATCAGCCTGACAGGGGCCGGAAGGGGCCGTGCTATGTTCCTATTGGAGGAGCTGCATGGGAGCAGGGTGGGGCCAACGCCATGTTATAGTCCTATTGGACGCATAACAAAGCTGACTACGGATTGGAGGCTTGCAGGTTTGAAATTGGCAGGAGGGAAGGTTTGAAATTCACACGCGGGGAATTGTGCTCACAGAAGCCAGGACCTAGGACCTTTGTTGTCTGGTGTGTCGGCGCCATTTTGGGAGCCGCCCCTCTGGTCGCTTCCTGCACCCTTCAACTCCAAGAGGCAAGGGCAACTTGCTCAGATGCACAATGCCTCATTATTCCAGAGCCATTTATACAGAGGCTCACAAAAGAGTCATATACTTAAAGATAAATTACTCCTCCCATCTCCCTGATGGGCTGGTTCCAGTCAGTTTTCAAGAGCTCTTTTAGCCAAATATATCCATATTATTTTTTCTTTACTTGAAAACTATGATCTCAGTGCACCCATCTGGCTGAAACTAAATGTTTTATGATAATAATCACCTCTTATTTATCATTTTCTATTTCATAGATGAGAAAACAAGTTCAAAGATTTCAAACTACTTGCCCAAGATCACAGAACTAGCAAACATAAGATCTGAGAGTCAAACCTAGATTTTCTGACTTTGGGTCCAGGTCTTCCTCTAGAAGGGTAACAGAACAGGGAAGAAAGGGTATAAGCTTGGTCTCCAAACCCAGTTCCAGTCCATGTGACCTACACACATCTCTTAAGTCCTCTGCATATTAGCTTCTTTCATTTTCAAGAAAGGGATAATACCACCTACTCCCTTTCCTCCTGGGGCTGCCAAGAGAATGAGATAAGATAATCTTTGTAAAGCACTTCATACAGTCCAGTGCCTGGGACGTGGCAGGTTCCCAGTAAGTTCCTGATTCTGCTTCCCTGTTCTGACTCTAGGATACCTATTTATCTCAGCATCTGCATTGCCTTCTATCCTGCTCTCCTGCTAATACCCCAATTGTCCAACTGGATAAGAGGAAAGAACAAAGGAGACATACAGGGGCAACAAGGAGAGGTGGTAACTGGGTCAGAAACCATCTTATGCCAAGGGATAACTTAGGCTTGGCCTGGCTATAATTTGGGTTTTCCAAAAAGCTGAGCTTGAGACAAGGATTGGTATCCAAGTAGCTTATTTGAGAGGTAATCCTAGGAAAAACCAACACAGTATTAGAGAGTGAGACATGGAGGGGAAAGAGGTCAATTAAAAAAGACTGCTTTATTGAGTAAGTTTGAAATTGGAGCTCAAACCCACTGGAGGCCCTGAGAGACAATGTATTTCATGCCCTAGAGTTATTATCACTAAGGGCAGAAGTAAAGTGTATCCACTAAAGCCAACATATGTGATTGGTTGAGGACTTCCAGTGACACCAACTCTCTGGCAATTCCAGTTTGCTCTGTGTGTTGGCCAAGCTTATATCATGTAGCCAGAAACAAACAGACAAACAAACTCAGGAAAAAAATTATAGTTGTTAATAATAAGCAGTCTTCAGTATAGAGAAGTGAGTGCCCATAGGATATGGGTGGGACAACATCCGGGTGTGTCACAGTAACTAACATGGCTTTAAACTTGCAAAGAGAGTGATATGAGTAGCACCTAAGATTCTTCTTGAAATTGACATTGTTGACGTGCCTGTGGGATCACCATTAGACAAAGAAATAGTGTACTGGGTCAATAATTCTGAATCAAAGAGCCATCAATAAAAAATATGTTAAGCTATCTCTAACCCTCACCAACCATTCAACCCTGAAAGTTCTTCATATAATTTGGTTGTTAAAATGTGCCAACAGGAACTGAAATTAGCACAATGCTCAGCCCTAAATTCATTGCTTCCCTTTGTGTGGGTATGTATATGATATCAGCCCTGTCAAAGCCACTGGGTTTGTGACCATGGTAAGTGGCAGCCTGACTTAATCTCTAGTCCACAGCGATCCCACACAAAAATTCTTTCTTAATTTCCATTTATTTGCTTGGTTGTGATTTCCTAGCTTCAGTCTTTCCAGAGACTTCTGGAAAGTAAAGAGACTATATAAGTAAAGAGTATAAGGTAGGAATAAAGTTTTGGTAAACTCCAAGTTTAAATTGTACAATAATCAATAGTGACCATTGTATCTAGCATGAAGTAATTAATTCTAATAGCATCTATTTGCTTACAGACCATCAAAAAGGGACACATTAGTTAGTGAAGCAAAGATAGGAGGAAAAAAATCATGTCAAATGAAAAAATAAATAAATACAAAATCACTTGTAATTTTTTCTTGGAGAAATATGGAATGGAAAAAATGTATCTTAATTGAATTAGCTCTCAGAAAAATCAGTTCTGATATCACTTGCTTCTGGTTTATCTCCAGACAGACTTATTCTGTGACTTTAGGAAGGTGCCTGTTTTTTAATTTTAAGCACTTTTAACACTAAGAAACAACCAGAAAAGTAGAGATCATGTGAAATGTCATAAGGCAAATAAGGTGTTTAAAGTATGTAGAATATACAAAGTTTTGGAAACTATTGGGTTTTGTCACAAATTCATATACATTTGAAGAGAAATGAACCACAGTTTCAAAAGACAGATGCAAACTGTTTCATTTAGCACATATAAACATTCACCTGTCACTCAGTTATTAAAATATTTCCCCAATTGCTTATTACATTTTTATTTGACTAAACCACTGATTCAAGATTGTTTCCAAGTTGCTAAGGACCTGACAGTAGAATTCAAGGTGAGAATCACTATGTCCCCAAGACACTGATATGCAAATATGGTAAGGAAGTCCTTGTTTCTGTCTTATATACCAAAGAAGATGTTGCCTAAAATTCTATATTACGCTCAGAGTCCTAACTGTGAATATGTGCAAATTTCAGCTTTAAGATGTTCCTACTTTACTTTCCCACCTACTATTGTCTTCTCAAAAAGCTTTTGCTGTTTTAATTCTGTGGTCATAAAGAAAGAAAAATACCCTAGAGACAATTCTGAATCACTTTTGGATTCATAGCAAACATGGATGTGGCTATATCCATACATGAACCAGTGTTTACACATTTATTTCTAAGCTGTGTTTGCTGAGACAGCCTACAAGCAATGACACCACAGTAGTGAACACACCTAGAACCTAGATCTTGGTTTCTAAATACCGTTATACAATGAAAGGAACAAAGACTCCTTAAATCCAAGATGAGTCTAGGGTATCTTATGGTGCCAGAGAGTGAGAAACTCCTCAAAAGGAGGATGAGGCATGCTGAAAGAACATAGGAACCAACCTGAAACAACTCCCAATGGCCAAAACTGAAACGATTTGGGGAAAAAATTAAAAGTAACTATAGTATAAAACAAATATCCATGAATGTATATTGGTATAAATAAATAATTGAATAAATTAAAAATGGAAGAGAAAGGAGAGCTCTTACTTTCAAAAGAATTCCAATTATGTAACGTGAGAAAAATAAGGAAAACAGAAATTTTTCCTCAGAACCCCACAGCAAGAATTGTTGCAGGTAGGATCCGCTGATGGATGCTGCAATCAATGGGTGAAAATTTGAGAAGACAGGAGATTTGCACAATTTCAAGAACACTCCCTCAAAATATTTATTTTGGTGACATCAGGGGGAGAAGAGGGAGAAACCCAGCAGCCACCATCTTAACCAAGTGACTAAGATCACATCATCAGTAATAAGACATATCAAAGTCACATACCCCATGAATGACAGAATGAGAAGGGTGCATCACCTCTTGTTGTGTTCTTGCTAAAGTTGTATGACCTCAATCTAGTCATGAAAAAACACCAGAGAAACCTGACCTGAGGAATAGTCTATCAAGTAATTGATCAGTACTCGTCAAAATTGTCCAGGTCATGGAAGTCAAAGACTGAGGAACTGCCATAGATCAAAGGAGTCTGAGAAAACCTGACAACGCAATACAATATGGAATTCTGAACTAGATTCTGGAACAGGAAGAGGACGTTAGCGGAAAAAACAGTGAACTCCAAATAAAGTTGTATGTTTAGTTCATTGCATTGTCTTCATGTTAAACTTCTTAGCTTTGGTAACTGCACCACAGTTATACATGATGTTAACATCAGGGAAAGATAGGTGGGGATTATAAAAGAACTCCATCTATTATGTTGCAAATTTTCTCTAAGTTTGAGAATACTGGAAAATAAAAAGTAAAAAATGAAGATATGAAAATTGAATATAAAATGACAGATGAATATATTTCACAAGCATAAAAAAGCAATGTTTTGGGAATTGTCTTCTGTGTCAGTCATATCCCCTAGTGGTTTGTGTTTCTTTACTGGTTTCCCTTTCAAAAGCTTTTTATATAGGGCAAAATTTAGATTGCCAAGTTTTTTATTACAGGATTTAAACACAAAAATCCTGTGAATATCTATCCAGTGAAGACAGTCATACTCTCTAATTACAAGTAAGCAGACATACTAACTAGCATTTATTAAGTATTTACTATATGCCGAATGCTTTGTAAACACTTTATGTGTTTTAATTCAATGTTCTTAACAACCCTATGATGCTAATGCTATTATTAGTCTTATTTTTACAGTTGAGAAGCAATTAAATCACTTGCCCCAGGTCATGCCTCTTGCTTGTGCTTGTAACCACCATTGACCCTGTCTGTTGAACAATGTTAAGGCCACCAAATAGTTCCAGCCTGCCTTAAGTTTGGAAGACAGAGAAAGACCATAGGGTAAGAAACTTTGAGTTAATGTTGAAATGATAACACCGAAATGATAACAATAACATTGTTACAAAACATATATTGAACATTAAAAAGGATTCTGTTCCTCTCTTCTGAAAAGTTAATATTATCAAGGCTTCTGTTTACCCCTAAAGTTTCATCCCAAATCCTGCCAGGTATTTTAAGAAGTAAAAAAAGACAAAACTTACTATGTAATCAGAGACTTATAAACCTTAATAGGCCCTTGCAAGACATTATGATCTTTCATATAATCATGAACTTAGATAATTCCTCAAGCATGTTATTTACTCAGTTAAGAGCAACAATTTTTGCTATTATAGAAAACATACTTAAAGAATTTGTAAAATATATGTTGTTTTCTTAATACACCTAAAATCTATTATGTAAATAAACAGAACATTTTTTAAACACACATTACTTACCCAACAGATTAAGTGTTTAGTGAAGAAGCTTTTACAGACTGCTGAATAAACAGATATTTAGACCATTTTCAATGACTTATTTAAAACACATGCCATTAAAAGTTTATTAGCATGATTATTTTTAAAGAAACACCCCCAAGATCATTAAAGCAATCAAGAGTCTAAGGAGACAATTAAAACATAACAATAAATAAACAGTTTGAATTACAATAAATGTAAGTATCATACCACTAGTACAAGATGTGTTTTTATTTTCTTTGTTTTGGTAACCCAACTAATCTCTCAGTTCAAAACGCCAAGTGAATTGGACCCATCATGGGCCACGTCTTTGGTCAAAATTAGTTTTGTAAAATTGCTGACTTCACACTGAAAGCTTGTGAAAAGTCTTTTTTCTTAGCAAAGGATTCCATTCTTTCACTTTTAAACTTGCTCTTACTTTTTTACTGCATGAAAGAAGAATGATCCTTATTCTGCAGCCTCCTTTGGGGTGTATGTGTTCATATATCCATGGTTGTGTATTCATATGGGTTCAGATCTCAAACCCCACCCCACAGAGATGCTGAAGTTTAGATAGAAAAAAAAATAATATACAAACCCTGGAGGTCGACCTTCGTGAATATGAGCCTCCACCATAAACAAACAAAGTCACCTGTTATTTTAAAATACAAGAATCTACTGTTGTTGATCTTTTTTGTTGCTGTTATTACAAAAGCAGCATTTCTTCAATTTGAGTCGCTTTTAAGCAAATTGACAACCATTTCTAAATATATTTGTGAACATTAAAAACATACACAAAAGATTTTAATTACATTTTTTAAGTCCTCAAAAATGTTCTAGACATAAAACTCAAAATCCCTGTACCATGTTTTATTATCAAAAGAAAATTACAGTTAAATTAGAAAACCATGAAACATAGGATTGATAATGGAAGTCCCTGCAGAAGGCAGGCTGCAATTGTTCTGCCACTGTAATACAATCTATTCCAGAATAATTTTTCTTTTTATTATTTCATTAAGTTGTATCTCACTAAAGTTCCTCTTAGGATCTCTCGGCAGCACCAAATTTTTCATTGAGAAAACGATAAATCACTGGCCTAAATTACAATTTAATTATAAACGCCTTTGCCTTCTAATGCTGCCTGGGACCTTTTACCCTGCTACATAATTCTAAAAAATGACCCCTGTCATAATTTCCTTCACTAGAATAATATGGAGAGATCTAATCCTGAATCCTGCTGTCTTATAATTTAATATAAGAGGTAATTATTATTCAAAAGATAATGTTGCAGATATTGAAAATATTCTGAAGTTTGAGTCTTTAAAAAAAAAGGAAAAGAAATCTTAGGTATATAGGAGCTTTCTATCACTGCACCTATCAAGAGAAGCAAGGAGAAAAGAAGCAAAAGGGTTTTTAATGAAAAAATATTAGAATCCATATACAGCTGGTGTTTTGTATTGTGTGAAACGCATTTATATAGTCTTCAAACCATGGTTAGAAATGAAATGCCTAAATCAAGGAAGTGGAGAGAGCAGTGTTGCCGGGAGCAGCAATTTCTTTAAATTCTGCTTTAGTGCTGAGCGTAATAAAAAACCACACCCCTTGGTTCATATTCTAGAGGGGAGGATTTTTGTGGGGAACGGCTGCAAACGCAAGAGAGGAAGACGACAAAGGTGAAAAGTCCTGAGCTGAAAAGTAAGGATACAGCAAGGAGAAAAGATTTTCTATTACCTATCCTGGGGGCTGGGAGGTGGAGACACTTTATTGGCAGCATCTGTACAGCCCAGATGAGCTATCTACCAGCTAACTTTGGCCTCCCCAACAAAACTGTGGTGAATGATAGTGTTTTTTCCTTCCTTCCAGGATTTACAAACAGACAAGCCAAGCACAAACACAAAGAACAGCTAACTGTAGGTTTTTGGAACCTTCCTCAAAACCGACCTACTCTTTAAGCCCAATTAGCAGGACTAGAAATCGCACAAAGTTAGTGCCTTTGAAATCACAACCTTCCCACCTATGCAAGTATCAGCCCCTCCACAGTGACTTGCCATAGTATAGGTAAGAAGCCGGTTGGGCTGGTGGTAAGTATCATGTTAATATGTGGCCTAAAAAGACTGGACAGCACAGAATTCAGGGACTGGGACCCACAGATGATCATGAAGTTGAGCTTCAGTGGAAAATGGAATCGAATTTTCTACTGCCCGTTCAAGAAGGGGGAAGACAAAGTGTCTCTTTTAAATGACAAATGCTCTTGAGGTCATATATCTAAGAGCTAATTCCATGGTGTCAAACTGTATGAAATAAAGAGACCCCATCTTTCACCTTGTTTCTACCAAAAAACTCAAGTGATGGCGAAATGAACCATCCTAATTAATAAGACAATATCATTACAGGATATAACCGTTTGATGGCTCAGTAAAGGCAGTGATGCTAGTGATGATGAAAAAGGACAGCAAACTCAGAGCAAAAAAACAAAAAAGATACAGAAAAGTGATTCAAATGAAATGATAACTCTTGCTTCCCAATCTTAGACTAGTCAGCAAACCCCTCAACAGCTCAATAAACATCAAACTCAACAGTACACAGATACTGCTTTCCTGCCTCTTTTGTTTTGTTTTGTTTTTGCTTTGAGAGCAGTTCATTTAAGATGTAATAAATTGGAAGGGTGCTTCTCCCTCCTACTCCCTGTCCCTTCATAAATCTCAGGACAGTACAAATGAGGTGGATCTCATTACGGACAGAAAGAAAGGGCCTCCCTAGGCAGGGACATCCGTGACTATCATTAAGCCAATCATTAAAAATAACAACCCACCTAAGGAGAAAAATGAGTCATTCTTTTAGAAGATCTATGTATATCTTTATATATATATATATATATATGACAATATTAAAAATAGGTTTGTGGGCTCAAATAGAAATTGAAACCCAGAATGCAAGAGAAAACAGAAAAATGGATGTGGGGAGGGGAAAAGGAAGGTTTATAGGAGGAAGGTCTATAATTTCCTACAGCACAAGCAGAGAGAGCCATGAAATGGTATCCATAACAAACTAGCAATAAAGAAGTGTGCAGAGATCGGTCGACTGTGTCTACCTGAGTCATTTCATGAGCAAGAAAGATTTAAGAGTCCCAGGAGGTTCCTGGCAGACACTGGACTGGACTTTCCAATAACTAAACAAAAGTACATTAAGGCAGACACACAGGTAGATAGAAAGGAAAGCACAGACAGGCGATCTTTAGGTTCAAGATGCCCTAACAGTTTTCTGCTTCACTATGGTCAGATTCTGAGGGATCCTGGTTGTCATGAGGCTTGGTGAGAGCCTTAAGAGTAGGAAAATGCAAAGTTGGTTGAAAGAGAGCATTCAGAAGCCCATCAACCCAGCCAGTTCCATCTACGTGACTGATTCCCATCATGTCCACCTGTACTTAAATTACTCAGTGGAATTAAAATCATACCACAAAGTGGTAGACATCTACAGATGTGAACTGAGCACAAATTTTTCTCAAAGTAGCAGTTATAAAAAAATGCAAACTATCCAATTTCTGATTGTGCGATTCCAGACTGAAAAAGTGAGCACTCTTAGGTCACTTATGCCATAGGAATCCCAATATTAAATTTAAAAAAATAAGCACCCGCAGTCATTAACTGACTCTCCTTGCAGCAGTAAGGTTAGAGGAGCTGGAACTCACAGTTCTTGAAAAGTGAACAATCATTTGTTCACCATCCTACTGTTCTCTTCAAGGAATAAACAAGAAATTGCTATAACAGAGGGCCCTCAAATATAGATGAGATAACAATGTAAAAATTAAGATATAAAATGAGGTTAGAAGCTGATCATTTTAAAGTTATTATGACTTCACTTCATAGAAGTATCCTGTTGGTTCATTTCCAGCATGGCATCCAGAAAGCACAGCCCTCCACATGAAAAGATACTGCTACCAACTGGGCCATATGTGTCTGTCATTCCTGCTTTGTCATTTACACTTATCAGACAAAAGAATCGTTTTTGTTACTTGTCTAGTTTTGGTTGTTCTGGAAGCAGATCTTGGAATGAGGATTTAATTGTAAGTAGTTCATTTTAGGATGGCTCAAGAATTCCTGTAAAGGGAATGGGACAGTGACCCAGAGAAAGAGACAGTCAAGAATGATTTGTTATCATGCCAGTTATCACTTCAGGAAACTGAACTTTAACTCTGCTGGGAACTCTGGGAGCAGGTGTAGAATTGTACCTCAGAGCTGTCCCACCTGAGAGGTGAAGGACTCTAGTATTTATTCACCAATTCAGTATTGTGCTGGTAAATCTTTAATGAGTTCTCCAGTGGAGGTAACAGTGAGATTGAAGGAGCCCTGACTTGTAGCATTTGCCATTGTCCATGATATATATACTCCCCTCATGGTTGATTTCAAGCTATGAACATAACACTACTGAATGTGGATCTGGTAATAAAAGCATATGAAGGGGACCCAAAAAACCCCGGGTTATCTTTAGGAGGATGGGCCCCACAAGGGCCCATCAGCATCAGTGTACCAGCTGGTGTTGCTGTGAGATGCTGTGTTTGGCTTCAGTGAACTTTTCTGGCAATTCTTTCAACACGTGCCCATTTCATAATGGGTGATTTAAGAGCGTACCTGCCCACATCATGCTGAGTGTTCAGCAGTTTTTGACCAAAAGTGGCATAACCTCTGTACCCCACTCTCCCTACTCCCTGATCTCACTCTGAGCAACATTTTTTTGTTTCCCCAGATGAAATAAGTCCTCAAGGGGAGAGGTTTGCCAATGTGGAAGAGGTGAAACCAAAAATGGCAAAGGCACTAAAAGGCATCAGAATTGATGAGTTCAAAAACTGTTTTGAGCAGTGGAAAAAGCGTCTTGATAGGTGTATTGCATCAAATGGAGAGTACCAAGAAGGTGACTGAAATTTAAACACGTAAGATAAATACACAATTTTTTAATAAATAAATTCCAGTTTTGGGGGGTTCCCCCCTTGTACATACCATTAAATAGTATCTCCAATTTATAGATACAAAGGTATAACTTCAAGACAAGAGTGCAGTGAATAGTAAAATGTGGTAAAATAATTAAGAAGTGATGGTCGATTGATTACCTTTGCTTTCACAGTAATTTATTTAATTATCAATGTATGTCATTTAATCTTTAGTAACAACTGTGTTTAATAACCAACACACAAAGTTCCTGAAACTTTAGCAGTCAGATCTTGTAAGCCAGTATGAGCCTACTCCAATCCACCATTGCACAAATTCCCCATAACCATTGACTGAATGATTCTCCCAAAGGGGATTTTAATCCCTGGAACTTCTGGACAGGGGTGAGGGCAGCAAAGTGAACCCCAGAGGTTAGACGAAGCAGTGCTAGGAGTTGGACTCTGTCCCAGCATTCACTGACACTGTAAAGGTGAGATGAAATGAATCCGAGACTAGATGTATTCTCTGTAAGGCCTTGAAATACATCGCTATAGTTTTCTACGATGTTGCCTCTTCTCACCTGGAGCAACTGAGTCTCCTGTTAGCGCATGCTCTTCCACCACATTTAGCTATACTCACTGAGTAGCCCTGGTTTGTACTTTAAAACTGAGGTGTTTACAACAATTTTATCCACACTCCACTCCACAAATCATAATTTCTTCCATCTTCCCTGTTTTAACTGAGGAACTTTTGTTTCCCAGGTAAACCTGCCTCACAATTCCTGACTTCTCTCAACTCTCTTGAATGCATATCCAATCAGTTATCCTATACACCAAGTTCCCAGAAAGGCTCCTCTCCACTATTAGCCATGGTTCCTCTGATAATATAACAGTCCAGACTCTTGTTTTATCTCACAGAGACTCTTCCAAGTGCTTTCTAAGTAGATTCACAGCGTCTAGTCTCCTTCAGTTCTAAGCTACCCAGAAATCACTTCTGGAGCAATCTTGTATCCATGCCCTGAAGAGCACCATCTCAGTAGCTACCTGGAAGAGACGTTGAACAAGTGTTCAAAGTTCTCTGTGGTGTAGCCCAACCTCCTGTTAGAGCCCTACCCACCTACTATTTCCCTTCATGTCTTGGAAGATCTGACAAACTAAACTACTTGCTGGTCCTATAACAGCGTCTAGAGCTTTCCTGCCTCTGTGACTTTACCTAAGATGTTTTCTTTATGAGAAACATAGTTCTTCAACCTTCAAAAGCCACCTCCTATGCTAGCTTCTCAACGCACCATCTCCTGTTCCCCCACCTTCAACCCCAAATTCTTCCCCTGCTTTAATGAGCACACTGCTTGGTCATATTGCTTTTATGGTGCTTATTCTGACTGCTGTTTTAGTTACTTGTCTTCTGATGTTCTTACATTACCAATTTCTTTCTCTCTGGGGCACCTAGCAGTGTATTGCTCATAGTAGGCGTTTAATATTTGTTGAATTGATATGTTGTGTCCTTTTTAATCCAAATAAGCTGACTGACTTGAGAACTAACAACCTAACTGAGCGGCCAGTATATTTTATTATGCAACTGTGTCTTGAATTTTTTAAAAATTTAATTCAACTTATTTGAAGCTGTCTGCTGATTTTTAAAAACCTCCTTCTGCCCAGTTTCCTCAGTATTTGCCCTTTCCTCGAGGCTGAAAATAAAGGCACTCCACCCAGGGTATCCCCTTTGCTTAGAGCCAATCAAAACATGTCTACCCAGACTCTAGCGAGAATGATGGGGAATTTACTTAGCAAAAAAAGACCTTTGGAATACACTACATAGTTAAAGTCTTAAACATATCAACATGGATATATTTTTAAAATGTAATGAGGATTGAAAAAAAGGCAAATTGCAGATGGAGACATATGTTATGTTAATATTTATATAACACTCAGAACAGGTGAAGCAAAACTACATGCCATTTATGGTGGCATACATGTAAGCAAATGAGAAAGACATGCAGAGAAGGACAGATATCAAATTCAGGGGAAGAACTAATTCTTGGGAGATGAAAGAGGGAGAAAGAAAGAGAACTGAGATCAAGGGAAGCACACCTAGGAGGCTCTTAGTGGACTTGGAACTTTTTCTATTTCAGGAAAAACAGTCTGAAACAAATGTGGCAAAATGTTCAGATGTGGCAAATCTGGGTGGTTGTGATAGATATTAATTTCTGGTTATTTCTGTATATTTGAAACATTTTCTAATAGGAGGGATAAGTATTTACCAGAATTGGAAGAGTTCCTAAAGGGTTATACATAAGATTTGTAACTTATGAAAGAACTCTTGAATGTCATGTAGTCAGACATGAAAAGTAGAATTGCTGAAGAACTTGAAGTCTCAGTTTTATCAATACTTCTTTATCTTTTAATCGAACTAAATTGATGACAATCATCTGTTTTGCTGATTACTCAATATTTGCTTTAACTAAATCACTCACCTCTCAATTAGAATACACAGCTTGTTTAAAGCAACAACAAGCCAGGCTCGGTGGCTCAGCCTGTAATCCCGTGCTTTGGGAGGCTGAGGTGAGTGGATTGCCTGAGTCTGCGGGTTCGAGACCCACCTGGGAAACTTGGCAAGCCCTCATCTCTACAATAAATAAAAAAAATTAGCCAGGCGTGGTAGCACGCGCCTGTAGTTCCGGCTACTTGGAAGGCTGAGGCGGAAGGATCGCCAGAGCCCAGCAGGTCGAGGCTGCGGTGACCGGGAGTGGCCACTGCACTCCAGTCTGGGCGACAGAGTGAGACTCCAACTAAAAAAAATAAATAAATAAAGCAACAACAACAAACCCCAGTGAATTGGAGCGTTAACAACATAAGCCTCAAATGATGCCAATATAACACAGGTTCATTAAAGGAAATCTATTACTCCAGCAATAATTACTGGGGGTAGAAGAAAGATTTCTCACAAACTCTTCATCAATAGCATGTCTTGTCTCAAGAATGTTCTAATTCATCCCTCCTAAGTAGTAGAATTACCACCATATTCCATCCCCTCAGTGAAATAATAGAGCTACAAGGGAGAGAAGATTTTCCCTCTACCCTCTGAGAGTTCAGTAATTGAGTCTATGGAATAAACTGATAGCAGAGAGATGAAGAGAAGAAGAGGCATATACTTGTATTATGTGCATGCGGGCATCGCAGGAAAGAAAAGTGAACACACCAAAACCCAGGGAAGTATATACCCTCTTTGTAAGGGGGGTGGGAATGTAGACAACTTGGGGGAGAGTGAATGATTTGGGGAAAGACAAATGGGTCCTCAGAAGAAAAAAGGACAGCCTGTAACAGTCTTTTATTATGTGGTGTCAACCTTCAGCCTCTTCTCCTGTGCTGTGAGTTAATCTTACCCCGTTGTGGCTATCCTCTCTAGGGAGGGAGTTCATGATAACTGCATTCCCTTTGGAGGATCTGTCAAAGTGGCATATTTGGGGTTGGCATTTTTCTGAACTCCGTCAGTACCTACCTTCACATGGCTGTTATGGATTAAAATAACTTCTATTTGCACTCCCATATTCACTGCCACATTATTTACTAGACCCAAGATATGGAGTCATCCTAAGAGTCCATCAATGGTTGAATAAATAAAGACAACGTGGCCTATATACACCATGAAACATTGTCCAGCCTTAAAAAAGAAGGAAATCCTGTCACTAGCAACAACCTGGGTGATGCTGGAGGACATTATGCTAAGTGAAATAAGCCAGGCACAGAAAGACAAGACACACAATCTCACTTACACATGAAATCTAAGAAAGTTGAACTCATAGACGTAGAGAGTAGAATGGTGGTTACCAAGAGCTGGGGGTGAAGGTATATAGGGATATCAGTCAAAGGATACAAACTTTCAGTTAGAAGGAGAAATAAGTTCCAGAGCTCTATTGTTTAACAGGAAGACAATAGCCAATAACAATGCATTGTGTTCTTCAAAATTGTTAAAAGAGTAGATTTTAAGTGTTTTCACCACAAAAAAAGTGATACATATGAAAGTAATGGATATATTAGCTCGACTGAACCATTCCACAATGTATACATATTTCAAAACAACATGCTGTATACCATAAATAGATTCAGTTTCTGTCAATTAAAAATGAAAATAAATACTTAAATGAGTGAATACATTAAGCATTTAAATCAGGGCACACAGTTTGGGCTGTTATTATTATTAATGATCTGTAAATGGTAATGACAAATGTGATCACTTTAAATGTGACTTAGAGGTTTCAGGAAAAAGCCACAGCCTCTTTCTTATCACTTCTCAGCTATGCCCAAAGTCTAATTTAGAAGCTAATTTTTATTCCCAGTCAGATCTACCTTTTTCAGATTTCTACTCATTCATGCCCATAACTCCAATATTTGCCAAAAACAGAGTTCAGTCAACAACTGTCATCCTGCACAGAAACTGGGGAAAGATTGCACAGCTTAGGTTTTACCCCTTCCCTAACATGAAAGAAAACTGCACCACTGGAGTGGGTGACTTTGAGACCCCTGGACCTCCAGGGAACGTAGAAAGAGCCCCACGCCTGGCCTCCCACCCTGACAAAGGTGGCTTCTGAGAACGTTCTGGCCTGCACCCGCCTCCCCTTGTCTCCGGCCACAGGCTCACAGGCGCTCCATCCTGTTCAGTAACTGGGCATCAAACAAGAATAATTGACAGCTTCTCCCCCCAGCCTCCCCTCCGGAGCAGCAGTTTCCCAGGAGCCGTCTTGTACAACCTCAAACACTTTATTACTGGTCAATTTGGGTTTCCTGCCCACTTTAAGTGGCCGTGCTGAGGGTCTCCAACTCTCTCCAGCCCTCACTGATCAATATTAACAGTCACTTCTACAGCATTTCCCTGCTACTCGGTGAGGCTGGGGACTGGCTGTAAATTACCGCACAGCCTGGTCATTATACTGAGAGACATGCTGTAATTCAAAAGTTAGGGCTAATTGTGAGAGGAATTTCTTTCACGCTTTTCAGGACCCGAATCAAAGAAGGAGAGAGAACACAGACCATGTCCATTTGGGGGTTGGTTTGTTTAACCAGCGGCCTTAACTGTAACCATCCCTTGTCCCCCAAGATGCATTCTCTGCTAGTATTTACATATATGGTCCCCACATTTCAAGTCCCCACACACAGACAAACCTTCAGCTCTCCAGAGAAGTGGGAAAAACAACATCCTATAAAGTTTAAATCGCACATTTATAGTCAATGCATTATAGGTATAAAAGAAAAGAAGTCAGGATTAAACAATTATTGGCTGGGGCTCCCAGAGTAATATTTGTTTACGAGATGAAATTTAACAAGAAACAAACAGCGAGTGCGTTGTTTATAAGCAAATAAGGCATAGAGAGGCTTTGTAAATGTTAATCTCTGAGCCTGGCAAAATAACTGAATGGAAATTCCCAGCTGCAGACCACTGACTCCACATGTTGAAGGTGACAGAGCAAAAAGGTCACCAAGAACCAGCCTTCCAAAAGGGGGGTGCAGATATACCACTGAGGAGGACTTTGGGTACACTACTGAGTGGGAAGACAGCCCAGAAATCCATGCAGCACCTCTCGAACTGGAAGCAAAACCGAAGAGCGAGTACTGCAGAGAGAGAGAGGGAAAAAATAAGAGGCTGATGGAAAGAAGCAATAATTATTTTCAGACCCAAGAGGGCCCTTCTCCTTCAAAGATGGATTAGGTGTGTCACCTAAAACCATCTCAGCCAGGTTGTTTTCCTGTTACCTTCAGAGCATTACCACAGAAAGCTCAAGGAGGGCCCTCTCTTTGAATGGAAGGAAGAAATAACAACAAATCTACAGAGGGACTCTCAAGCCCCAGGTACAACATGCCCTGGGGTCCTGGCCTTGGCCACACCCTTTGGGAAACCCTGAGCCCAATGTGGTAACGGAGAGAAGGGGAAGGGGAGAGGAAGCAGCAATATGTCAAGCACTGAAAATAATCGAGTCACTGAAAAATAATTGTTCTGCTCTCTCTCTTTATAACCCTGGCTCTTGGGGAAGGTGGAGAGTTGGGGGAAGGGAGATCAGACTGGTCCTAAGGCCTAGAAAACCCCCAGCTCATTCTGGGCCTTATTTTCCTGAGCTTTGTTAACACCAAGTGTGTGAGGTTGAACTTGAACTCAACTAACCAGTCGCAGTTTTAGAAATCAAGGTCCGTGCCTGGGCTGAGGTACCACAACCGGCTCTTTCCACCACCGTGTTCTGCCTGCCTCCTGGTTGAACATCCAAGCTGCTCCACTTCCTTGGGGGTCAAAGACTACCACCCTTGGGGCTTTCTCCTTAGTAGGTCATCAGGCAGTGTCTCAACTCAAACCCAGGTCCCTAAAATCTCCTGTCTTCCCCTAGCTTCCTGCCCAGGTTGCAGGGTAAAGTTACCCTTCTTGGGTTCACATTTCTCCATGTCTGTGCAGGAAGCACAAGTCCTGTGTGACTCTTGATTTCTGGAAACATACCTACCTCTCGCCAGCCTCTCAGTGCCTGGCTGGCCTCTTTGAGCATGGGAATCTGGTGGCCGGGGCTGCTGGGGAATAATTGGCCTCCCTGAAGGACCTGCACTCCAAAACACATTCTCTGCATGATACAGAAGGAAACCGAGTCAGGCCTGAGAATCAGGATCCATGTTCTCCAAACTTCGTTTCGTCTCCCTTACTTTGTTTTCACCATAAGAGAGGAGGGAGGCTAGGTCAGAAAACACGGCATAAAGGACACTCCAAATCTCAGCTTGGCAATAGGTAATCACTCTGCCCCACGAGGAAGAGTCTATGGGCCATTTATTCTAGCTTGAGGTCCTACGCATGCTAGAGGGCAGGCTGTCTGCTGACGAGGGCTCCACGGTTGTTCAGAACCCTGAACTTTGCCCAGACGCAGAGACTGACCCACCAGCCTAGTGACAGGCTGATCTCCCGGCTCGGGGACCTGGAGGGGAATTAGACACCAGTCACCCCATGCTCTCTTTTGTTTAGAAAAAGGAGAGAAAGAGGGAGAGTGGAAAATAAAATCCTCAATCGTTTAGTACAAGTCATTTTACATGCTGGGATAATGAAGTATAAAAATGCCTTCAAAGAACTGATTTCCTACTTTTAACTCACTGCCAGCCAAGCTCTTTGTGAGGCCTCTCCGGAACATGCATTCCCGTCCCACTCAAACAAAAGAGCTGAGAATTCATTAAACTATTTAATTATGCCTTTTTATTTTTCTCCATTAGCAAGTCCCACCAGCACAAAGTAAATAAAGCCACCGTGGTCTTTCCCCAGCAGACACACTGACTGTTTTTATTCTTTATTCAGTTTACAATAGAAAGGGCTATTTTTCCCCCTCCTCCTCTTCTTGGCGAGTTTCCTAGCACAAACCCTGCAAAGAGAAGCACCCAACTGTACATGCAGTGCATGAGGCTGGCGCAGTAGCATTCAGAATTGCAAGCACATACCCTAGACAGCTTTCAAAGTACCCGCAGCCAACGGCAGCCAAACAGCACTTTACAGCCAGGCGCGGAAAAGATATTAGCTTTTTTTTTTTTATACTCTAGTAAATTTGCTTTTTACATCTATTTCTTTTCAGAAGGGCTTGTTATTGAGCTTACTGTCCACAAATTCCATTGATCTCAGGCTGTGACTCAATCCATATGCTCACGCTTTGACACCAGCACAGCAAGCGAGCGATACAAATCCTGTTCAGGCTACAAACTTATTGATTTTATAGATTTCCCCCAAAGTTGTGATAATGATATATCATTGTTAAATTTGGTAGAACAAACTGCTTTCCCAATCTGTCAATGCGAGCATGAAAACCAATTCACAGCCTTGTTTAGAAGGCTCTCGCATCAGAAGAATAAGTACAGCCAGAGGAAGCGGATCACCAATACCCAGCGGCTGGCACCGGCTTGATGTATGATACCTTCCCCGCTGCCCTTTTCTGACCCGCAGCACACTGGGCTGCCAGACTTGTACTTACTGGCTACAATTATCCACAGTGATTCCTCCCCCGGATGCACAGTATTAATTATTAACAACTGGGAGCATGCTGCTTGGGTGACCCACATCAGTAGGTTTTAAAAGACGATTTTGGTAATTTCAATACGCTATTCAGATGCAGTTGGATACATTAGGATCCTGGGCTTATTGACTTTAATAGGTCAATTTCCTCCCCCCTGCAGTTGTTCTCTCTCTCCCTTCTTTGGGAAGCAAGGAGGCTCCTTCCAGCAGGGGGCAGACATCAGACAATGCTTCCTTTTGAAAGGATGCACAGCCACTCCTGGCCCATGCATGGGTTTGGTAACTCCATAGGTCTGACTGGCTAGATTTGGAGTCTCACTAGCCTGGTAGGATTTCATTCACTTTACTCCTCCCTAAAGGTATGTGTGTCTTCAAGTGTCCATCCAGCCGCAGGCCCTCTAAATCACCCACCCTCTGACTCCTCTTCTGCCTGGTCATTTAAATTCTTTATTGGATAGAAATGTCTGCAGGTGTGTGTTACTATTTCAATGTGCATGTTAACTTCCATTCCCAACTTTCTGGTCAACTCGAATATGTTTTCAGTCATTACTGTGTGACCTCCTTGGGCCATAAAGATTACGATTATTTTTGATGTTTCCCAAAACATTCCTCTCCTTCTTTCTCAAACTTTCTTTTTTGTGTAGTCTCCTTTTTCTCCCTTGTCTCTTCAGCTATCCTTTGCTGCTTTTACTTTCTTGCTCAGGAATTTCTACCAGCTCCTCTCACACACTAATCTGTGAATCATCCTCTCACTAATTTACACTACACAGCTTCACAAAACAATTGGAAACCACACCAGCGTCTCAACACCTCAGATAAAATCCAGGGCTCTCCCTCGCCATCTTCCTAAGAATTATTCATTGCCTTCTAAAAGAGAAACAGAAGGCTGTTTCTCTGCTTTCCCCAGCTACCTCTCATTTGAGGATATAATGTCAGCCCCCAACTTACCTGCTTAACTCAAGTTGGATGCCATGGAAAACATGGTGTGTCATATCATGGTTCTGAGTTAAAATCCCAACTACTTGCATCTCCACTTTCATTTCCCCATCACATACCTGCTTAATTTCAACATGGGTTGAGACCTAGGTTTCTTATAGTCTCATGGCCCATAGGAAACTGACCTTAATTAACAGCATCCAAGTTCAAATGAAATCATGCATGTTGGTATAGTGTTATGAGCAGACCCACTTGACCCTTCCATTCAATTACCACCCAGGTCTAACATTGCTTATTTTCTTCAATGATGATAATAGTTTATATCCTTATAGTGTCTTCATATTGGTAATGGATTTTCTTTTTTAAGTCAGATTCTCATGCTGTTGCCTAAACCGGAGTACATTGGCACAGTCATGGCTCACTGCAGCCTCAACCTCCTGGGCTCAGGCAATCCTCCTGCCTTAGCCTCCTGAGAAGCTGGGACTACATGCATGCGCCACCATGCTCAGGTATTTTTTTTTTTTAATAGAAACATAGTCTCGCTGTTTTCCCCCAGGCTGGTCTCAAACTCGTGGGCTCAAGCGATCCCTGTGCCTCTGACTCCCAGAGTGAGGCGATTACAGGCATGAGCCATAGCACCTGACCAGCAATGAATTTTTATATAACTTTCTCACAACCCATGAGAGTTTATGGAGATGTCATCATCCCATTTTATAGATTAAGACATTGAGGCTAAAACTTACTATGGATCATCAGATTAGTAAGTAGCATAGCTGGTCCTTAAACCTAGGTCTTCTGGGTTCTAAATGCAGTGGTCTTTCCAGCAGAACATATTTCCTCTGCATGTTAGTTGTTTAAACAACAGCTTGCATAAAACCCTTGCATTCTAGTTGCTCTACTTTCAACACAACACTGGTTGAAAAACAATTTTATTGACATATTTTGTCTATTTCCAGCAACTTGTGTTTCATGGCAGAGATTAGGTTTTAGGTTCTTCCTGCTAGGATAGAAAAGTAAATATAGCAGTAACCCACAAGAATCATCACTAGAAAAACAATGTCAATTCTCTCCTGCAATTTGGGGATGAGATAGGATGGGCTGGAAAGGCTTCATAATCTTACCAAAAAAACAAAAAACAGTCCCTCAAAGAACTTGTGATATATTATCTTTTCAAAGATCACTAAGATGAGAAATATGGAACATAAAGAAAATTTCGACACGGTCCAAACGTATAAGGTTGCTTACAGTCATAGATCCATTATAAATTTCCCACAGCCCTGGCAAGAGAGTTTCCAGAAAAGCACCAGAACAATTAAGTCTCCAGCCAGGAAATCGCAATTAAATAGGCTGGCTATTCTCTTTAATCCTCCCATTGCAACTTGCAAAGGATTTACTGGGGTTTCTCAGACCCAAGCCCTCCCACCTCCCAAGGACAGATGGAAGGATACACCTTTCCAAGAGAAGAAGAGGACAATTAAAATTTTATGACGAATCAAGCCCCCCTCCCCCAGAATTCTTACTCTGAACACATACACACACTTGCAGACCTAACCACCCTCCTGTTCATAATTGCACCGGTCCAAGTGTGCGGAGCCTTCACACAGAATGATGGCTTCCCCTGTCTCCTGCATTTGTTCGGCTCCTTTGGGAGGAGCAATTTACAGAAAGCATTATCGATTTTTGCCATAATAGGTACAGAGATGCCTCACCGTCCCTACTCAGCCGGCTCGCTCTCCGCATCACAACTGTCAGGCCAGTTTGTGAAGCCCCGTCATTATTTTTTTTAAAGTAAATCCATCACAAGGTTGGGGTGGGGGGAGGTAAGAGAAGTGATGAAAATAAAATTATTTTCACCTTGCCATACGAAAGAAGGTTCATGTCCTTCGTTGGAAATGAGTGCCAGCACCATAGACCAGCCGAAAAATAAAAGAAGGGAGTAGAAACGTGCAGTATCTCAGAAAAAAAAAAACAGATGAAAGACAGAGAGACCTGGTAGGGACCTATTTGAACTACTCTGCACGCAGTTATACCTGGGCTCCAGCTCGCTGCCATTTATCCCAGGGAGACAAAGCACCTACAGACATTGTCTTTAGTGAGGAATAAGAAAGAGGATATGTATTTATTTGTTTGCTTGTTTATTTATTTATTTGTATATGTGCATCACAGGATAGAATCCTCCTTGAAACTCCTTTCTCCATAAACCTCCAGTTCCCATTCAACTTCATTCTTTTGTGAAAGTTTCCTCACACTCCTTGTCTGAGCCCACCCCTCACTGGTCACCAGAGGCCACCACCATTTGGTCACTGATTAGCATATGAATATAAATGCTCCTAACTTCAAATATTTCTTAAAATGAAGACGAGCCTCTTAGAAATCACATGGAAAACAAACAGAGAACAAAAACACACACACTAAGTGCGTTTCTGACACTCAGACAAACCTTTTGATATTCATGCCCGTCCTTGCTTGGTCGTTGGTGGGCTTTTCAAGCAGGTTGCTAAGCTCCTGAGGAAGGTCGAGCTTATTGTCTTTTGTCCCACAGTTCAGGCCTCCTTCTTCTCCCGAATCCCTAAACACAGCCTTGTTTGAGACTCAGATTTAATCCAAGAACTGGCTCTAGATCACGTTCCCAGTTCCCCAGTTCATTAGCCATGAAAAGTGATAGCCGCTTAAGATTTTTATGAGACATTGTTCCAGAGGCAGACTACAGAGAACTGCACGGTTACCAAGCACTATGCATGCACCTACCAGCCTCTGGCTCAGAAGTAAGGAACACACAACATTCATCAAACTGAAAGGTGATCAGTTTGCTCTTGGTAAAAGGCAAGGATTTGGTGATGTTTTGACCCAAGTGGTACCTTCCTTTAAGGACATGTATTTTGATACAAATTTGACCCTTAACATGTTATCCTTGTTCCACTCCTCACAATCCCTGATCTCTCTCCATTCTCCGAGTACAAGAATCCACCCTTAAAAGTACACAAGTCTTTCCCTCCCTGCTCCAATGTTTGGCAGGAACATTTGCAAACAGACAAGTTTAGAGGGCTCGAGGTCCAGCTGAAAGAGGCAGAATTGGAATCTGGTGGCCAGACCATGTACTGAACCATATTTAAAAACAAAAGCCAGCCCTCCTGCATCAGACCATATAGAAAACATGCTGACATTAAGGTAAGGAATGGAATTTGTTCCATCAAATCTATATTTCTGATTAAGGCTGCCTGATTCTGTCGTCCTTAAAGCCACATGCCCAACTACAATGTGACAGTGTGCACTGAGTTCAGAAATCTTTATGTACCAAGACAGAAAAATAAGAATTTTGGCCATTTTGAATTTTCAACTTTTATTTGTGTTTCAGTGATCCTACCTGAGCATGGGGTCTGAGTGATGCTATTCAAGCTCTTGGTGTCTAACCCAGAGGAAGATGAACTGTGAGGTCCTGGACGAGACCATGATAAAGAGTCGTATGTTTTTGCAAAAGCAAGACATGCTAAGCAATGAATTATGACTGCTCTCTTTTCACTTTGGCTCTGTTATATCTCCCCTCATGTCAGGTGGCACCTGATTGGCCACCAGCATTTAGGGATCTGATTACACTTAGTTTGGATTGATTGATTGATTGATTGATGATTGATGATTGTTGCCCAGACTGCCGTGCAGTGGCATGATCATGGCTCAACACAGCCATGACCTCCTGGACTCAGTCGATCCTTCTGCCTCAGCATCTCGAGTCACTGGAACTATAGGCACACACTACCATACTTGGCTAATTTTTAAAATTTTCTGTAGGGTAAGACTTACTATGTTGCCCAGGCTGGTCTCAAACTCCTGATTTCAAGCAATCATCCCGCTGCAGCCTTCCAAAGTGTTGGGATTACAAGGCATGAGCCATTGTGCTCAGCCTAGAGAAATATATTTATATGAGGCTCATAGGCATGCTGAGGAACACCTAGGTCATTGCTAGCCAACTCAATAAAGGAAAACTTCCAGAAACAACCTGCTCCCCAAATACTAGTGAATGCTGCTACTACTACAGATTCTTACAGCTACATTCAGAATGATGGATAATAACTTAGTGAAATATCATATGAGCCAGACATTACAGTGTTAAGGGTATTATAGGTGTTATTTCATTTAATTTTTAAGCAACAAACGTTTGCTGTTTCTCTCACTGCTATCTGTCATTGCTAGAACAGTGTCTGGTACATAGAAATTGTGTAATAAATATTTGAAAATGATGAGTAACCCGTAGTTGGCCAATGTCAGCAAAGTAAGATTCACAAAGAAAACAATATAACAGACCAATAAATACTAATGATGAAATGGAAAATAAGACAAAAATACAACAATTTCTATCTAACACACTGGCAAAGTTTCATTTGTTTCATTTTTTAATGACAGCCCCTAGTGTGGAAAAGAGCTGGAGACATGGTCTGTGTGGATATAAATTGGAACAGCCTTTTTGAATGACAATCTGGAATATTGATCAGCACTCTTAAAAATACTCATACTATTTGGCTATACATTTTAGTGTTTGCAAATTGATCCCAAACATCAGAGAATTACATACAGATATATGTATGAGAATTTTTATCACAATATTATTTACAAGACAGAAAAATTATGTAGAATCTAAATGTCCATGTCCATGTTAGCTGTTAAATGTTGACAAAAAATTTGGTCCATTCATATGATAAAATATCAGGTAGCCATTTTAAATCATGTTTTTATAGTAGCATTTAATGACACAGGAAAATATACTATAATGTTGAGTTAGACTAAACAAATCCTATGGCATGATCTCAATTCTGTATAATTTTGTGATGTCTATATGACTATACCATACCAATGCATTGAAAAAGCTTGAGGAGACACTACTATTATCCGTGTGTGAAGTGATACAGGTAATTTGGTTTTCTCTCATACTTTTCCTTTTATTCCCAAAATTTTCTATAGTAGTATACATTTACTGATAATTATTAATACTTAAGAAAAACATGAAAATATATGGAAAATCTAGGGTGCAAGGTTCACTTTTATTTTGATTGTTCAGAGAAGAACAGATCATTTATCTGGTATCCTTCCAAGTTAATATCCTTAACTTCCTCCTCAGGAAAATAAAACACTGGATTCATTCTTTGATAGCAGAGTGACAGCCTAGGGGCCACATGTGGTCCCCAGACATTTTTTCAGCCACATGATATTTTAAAATTTGAGTTTGCTTCTGGGCAGGGTGTACCTTTCCCAGTTCACCATGGTCTTCATTCCTCTATATTTTCTTACATAATTCTGCCTGACCCCTGTATCAACTCTTCAATTCCCAGTTCTTGGATCTGCTGACCATATATCTGTGTCAGGGAGCTGGAGTCTCAATCTCCGATAAACAGAAATCCTAACTGGAATATGAAGCCGCCATGAGCCTTCTTCCTAACTGATGCACCCACCCATGTACTATCTACTCGTCACCAGGCTATATTCTCTATCCAGTGACTTTTTGGAAATCAAGGACTTGCAGAGATTTTGGAAATGTTCTCCCACACTTTATAAATAACGTGGCAAACACGACTTGTGGTTGTTGTTATTTATTGAATGCCTAGACTATGCCAGAAAACATGCTAGGTATTGATAAGCCTCTCTCGTTTTAACAGTCCTAGAAAATTACTATTATTTTCATGGTAGAGATAGTCAAATAAGAACAAAAAATTAAATAATCTAAACCAAAAAATATTACTGAGTATCTAGTAGATGCCAGGTCCTGGGCCAGTGGCTACAGGGCCAGAGGCTAGCTCTTTCCTCTGTACACACAACTCTCTGTCACAAAGGGTCCTCCTCTCCTTTATTCCTCCTTGCCTCTCCCAATAAGGATACCCCTCTTCAAGGGATGGCTTAATAAATTATTATTCTATTTTATTTATTCATTGTAATTTTAAATTAGTCTGGGGCAAACTAGGAAAAATAACAGAGGAATCAGGTTTGGGTTAGGGATAAATGCAGGATACACAGTCTCTTTTGTACAACCAACACAAAGACACATCTTTCTTTTTATTCCTTCTTTGTTTTTCTAGCTGCTAACCACATGAAAGAACTAATAAAGGAAACAAAATTATTAAGGAGGGCAATGTTATCACTAATATGATATAGAACATATTCAGTGAAAAAGGATATCCCAGAAATCACGAGGACAATGGGTGAATCTGGCATCAAGCCTGCCTATATAAATGTATCTGGGTCCCTTGGCATAAGGCAGATGTCCCCAAGGTAGAAATCGTAACAGGCAGCCTTGTGTTTTCTGAAACAAGGCTCCCTTTTGAGCTACTGCTGTATAAGGTGTTCACACTCCCTCCTAGGGCTTATTTCTTCACTGTCCTAAAGATGCATGCAAAGAGATGCTCTTTGGTCCTCCTGCTGGAGATCCAGTCTCCATAAGAACAATATCTCAATTCTGGAAACTGTTCATGACTAAGAGAAATTACTATTAGCAGGCATGGATAATGCCATTAGTTAATTACCCATTTTTGGTGGTTTAGTCATTCATTTGCTCATTCAGTAGTTGTTGAGCACTTGCTATATACACTTAGGGCTCAACTAGGTACTGGGCCTAGAGCTGTTAACAAAATGAATGAGTTACATACTTACATACTAATACTCATGATACATACTAATGTAGCAATCACAAGAAATAAGTGTATTCTAGAGAGAGATTGTAATTTAAAGAAATCAAAGGGGATGATGTGATACTCAACTGGTTGATAGCTGAGCATTGTTTATTTGGACTTATGAAAACTGTAGAGTGAATTAAACAAATTCTAACTGTTCGGAATTCCATTTCAAGCTATCTGAGACACCAACACTATATTCCTAAAACTAACCTTGACTGTATGAACCAGGACATCTTCTCACTCTTGGCTCTAATTCTTAGGCAGCACAATTAAACTTCTTTTTTTTCTGAGTTGGAGTCTCACTCTGTCGCCCAGACTGGAGTGCAGTGGCCGCTCCCGGCCATGGCAACCTCAACCTGCTGGGCTCCGGCGATCCTTCCACCTCAACCTTCCAAGTAGCCGGAACTACAGGCGCGCGCTACCACACCCGGCTGATTTTTGATTTATTGTAGAGATGAGGTCTCGCCAAGTTGCCCAGGCGGGTCTCGAACCCGCGGGTTCAGGCAATCCACTCACCTCAGCCTCCCAAAGGCAGGGGATTACAGGCTGAGCCAACGAGCCCGGCTAAACTTCTTTCAAATAAATGTAAAAGCTCTTTTCTCTCATCTCCCATTCAGAGGAAATAGTTCAAAATATAGTAGACAGCTAAGAAATATGCTGGCAGGAAAATTAGATCCCAAATCTCCAGACAAGTGTATTTTTTTTTTTAAAGGAAGAGCTAAATTGTAAAGTTGAGCTACATGGCGAGAAGAGTCTGAGGGGGACAGAAACCATGACACATTTGATGAAACTGTCTCCAATGATGTGGATAAGAAGGGCTCACAAAGAGGATTTACATTTCTGTACAAACTGGGTTGAAAAAAGATTTTAAATCTCTCTGGAAAAGGGTACAATTTATAATTTTTTAGTATCTATTTAAATAATACAAGAAGATGCAACCGGCTATTAAGAGAGCTATTCATTTCCATCTCTTTCCAAGCAGAATGGTAGAATCGGACAGTCCCTTCCAGACTCTTTCCTTACATTCCCAAGGTCTCAGTATTGACCTCATCAGTTCTCACATGGCTTTCTGACAAGTGTGTGGCCTTAAAGCTACATGCTAAGCCCCAATGGTGTGATGCAAATGTTCTCCCCTCCACTAATGGGACCAGTACTTGCCATTCATTTTACTGAAGTGATTCAGTGTTACTCCAGACAGATGATCTAATAACAATTATGCGAAACACAGTCTCAATGGCCACAGAATTATCTTTCACTGTTGTTTTTCTGAACACTTTACAAATGGTTTAGACAGATGCACTAAACTTGTGTTTATGTATATGGAGTTTAGTAGGGATCTAGGGGGGTATAAAAAAAGAATAAGCAAAATAAGGTATTCAGAAGGGTTCTCTAGCCATAATGATATTGATTATAGTGCTGTTCAGAAAATTCAAAGTGAGAAATAATATGGGTTTATAACCATGAACATTAGATTATGCCATTTAATGCTACTCTGTTATTAAAAAGGGTTTTTGAAGATTACCGAATGAATAAAAATGTTCACCATAGATTGTTGATGTGAGAAACAGATTGCAAAATGGCACAGGTAGTAGAATTCAAACAAATACACAATTAGAAAAAAGATGAGAAGGATACACACCAAAATGTTCATAGTGGTCATTACATAAAAGTAGGACTAAGGCAATATTTATTTTCTTCTTTTTGCAATTAAAAAAAAACTTATTTTCTCATGTGTGACTTAAGTAATTATAAACCTAGTTATTAAGCCAATGAGCTACATGACCCATGAAACAATTTCTTTAAATATAAGATAAACTGGCTAACCAAATGATCTTTAAAATTCTTCCAGTTCTAATAACCTATGTTTCTAAGGTCAGAAGCTAGAGGCAGCAAGTAGGGCAAGAAAGATGAGGAAACCCAAGAATAATTTTATAGTATCTATTTAAATAATACAAGAAGATGCAGCCAGATATTAAGAGAGCTAGTCATTTTCATCTCTTTTCAAACAGAACGGTAGAATCGATGGTCATGTTCAGACTCTTTCCTTACATTTCCAAAGGTCTCAGTATCGATCACATCAGTTCTCACATGGCTTCCGGACAAGTGTGTGGCCTTAGAGATACATTATTTAGGTGAAGAAAGCAATCAACATTATCAACATTATCAACAGGTGAAGTCACTTTGGCCAGTGCTCTGTAGATCATCACTGGTCTGTAATGAAATGTTCACTAAAAAATTTGAAAAGAAAATATGATTTTTTTTTCTCAAAAAATAAATGCATCCATCTAAAAAGCTTAAGTCCTTCTGAATGTTTTGTTTGGGAAGAGGTGAGTGAGGGTAAGTGAGGAATATTTAAATATCCTTTCTTTTATGAAGCATGTCGGTTATAATGAATAGTAATTGTGTCTGCTTAATGCCCTCACGTAAACAAATAAAAGACTGACAATCCTGTGTCACCCTCCAAATGTAAAACCTTTACTAGTCCCAGTAATTCCAGCCTGGGGACTACTAATGTATACATGATATATTTCTATTTACACACATTTTACTAGAACAAGATTTGTAAACCTGTGGACTGCAGGTAGAATATACCCGCAGATAAATTTTGTTTGCTAACAGTTGGGAGATACCTCTGAACTGGGCTCACATCCCACAGGGCAGCAAAGTGACTGTCCTTGAGAACCCCATTGTTTCTTTGCTTGTGGTGCCCAGTTTGCTACAATGAGCTACCTGGCCTACTTTGGTCACTTTTGCCATTTACCCGGGCTTGGTAGGCAATTGAGTCTGCCACCCTTTTGAGAAACACATGAATGGCCTGTTTTCAGAAGAGAATGTTAAGGGATTATGAAGCCATATTCTGTTTTGTGGCATTGGAGAGAAACTAGCCCTAAATTCCTCTGCATAGCAACTTCCTGGGTTTTGGTTCAAGAGCTTGGCATCATTGATCAAAGTTCTAGCAGTGGTCTTTCAGCTTTAGCCAGTAACCATGGCTGGAAAGCAAACTAAATACAAAGAATTCTTAAAAGCACAACTCCAGGAGTGTTTAACAACCTCCAAGGATTCCAAGTATCCCTCCTCCACCTCCTTACTAGGCCCCTTGGGGGATGCCTCATTTAAATATTTTCTTGCCTAGGCTTTCTCCTTCCAAAATCACTCATACCATAAAAACAAAACAAAAAAAACCCAAGACTTTTAAACACCTCGGTCTGTAATAGGATTAGAGCATCTGTAAGGTGTAAAAAATGATTTCATTGTTTCCTATAAACTGACTCCTTCCTCACCAGAAAGAGCCTTGGTCGAGATGTAGAAAGCAACTTTTTAAATGGCGTATATTAAATCTGACAAACATCTGGTCAATCAAATTTACAGCAATACAGAGGGTCTAATAAAGGTTTATTTCTTCTTGAAGAACAAATTTAAAGATTTTTAAAAAGACTTTTATATATAAAAAGAAAACTAGACCTGCATTTCTTGGCCCAGCCTGATTTCAAATGTTCCCTGTTTTGCCAAGCCCTGGCCACAAAGAGTTCTGTTTCCTGTAGGCAGTGGGAGGCCAACAGCTTTTCTGCATCCCACTGCCAAAGGAAACGACCCAGTATGGCCAGGGGGTACTAACTCTGGAGTCAACCATGGCACTAGTGGGACAAGTAGCAAGTGAGAGCCCAAATGAGGCAGGGGTCTTACTCCTACCAGCACGGTTTCTCATCATTGCTGTGTGTGTGTGTGTGTGTGTGTGTGTGTGTGTGTGTGTGTGTGTGTGTGTGTGTATTGATGCTGGGGCAGGGATCAGGGAATGGAATGGATGGAGTATAGACTACTTAGGGTGAGGAGTATAGACTACTTTAATCCTTTCAATTCAGCAACTATTTAGAACAAGGACATGATTTAAGCCACTTGGATGTAGGGATGGGCAATGCTGCTGGGAATGAAACTAGAGCCTCCCCCTCAAACCACGAGTGATTCAAATCACAAAACAAGACATCAACTCATGCCAACCCGATATACCTGGCACCATATGCTCAACAACCAACTCTGTAGAATCTCCATTAAATCACAGAAAAATGGGGCAGAGGGATATTTTGAAAATATTAGGCCATTTAATGTTTTTCCTTACATGGATTCCTCTCCTCATTCATCAAATGGATTTCATCCCTTCAAGGGAAGGGTAGATAGGTAAAAGCTCCTCTTGATAGATCCAAGCTGGGAGCACTTAAATCAATTAGCCATGGAGCAGAGTAAGTGTAGAAAGATGGTAAAGGAAAGGAAGTAACAGATCAGGTGCAAGAGTCTTCACTTCTCCTTTGGAGCCAAAGCTCCAGAGAAAGTCTACAGGCAAGAGGTATTAGAGACCCTCACATAAGTGTGTTGTACCTCCAATGTAATGGGGCTTTAATTGTCAGGGTGTGACAAATCACAAGTCTCCTGAAGTAGCAATCACTTTAAACATGGCACCAAGAGGGCATATTGCTGCCAAGGCATTGTTTGGAAATGGTTGAAGGAGGTGTCTAAAAGGATGGACTAGAAAGAGGTTTTCAGTCTCAGCAATATGACATTTGGGTCAAACACTTCCTTGTTGTGAGAATGTGGGGTTGGGGGTTCATCCTATGCATTGTAGGTTGTTTCAACGCATCCTTGGCCTCTACCCACTAGATGCCAGTAGCGTATGTCTCTCTGGTTGGGACAGCCAAAAGTGTCTTCAGACATTGCCAATGTCCCCTCTCGAGAAACCAAAATCACTCTCTGTTGAGAACCATGGGAGTAGAGGTAGCATTCTAGATATCAGAGCCTGTGCAGGATTATAGGCAATCAAGAAGGACCAGATGCCTCCAGAAGGGTGGACGAGAAGATATTACACATGGAGGGGACCAGAAACAGTGGCCAGATCAACACAGACTCTGGAAATACCAGCCAGATCCCAGTAGGCAGCAGCACTGAACCACTGGGGCCTACTCAGGTCACGGAGGGGCCCTCAGGACAGCTTACATACTGCCATTAAGAAGACATATTCTTCCCCTGTACCCAAAGGCTACTCAGGTTAAAAGAGTGTGGTGAGATTAGATGGTTCAAGAGAAGAGAAACAAATTGTTTCTAAAATGGTGTTTGAATCTTTCATTGACCCAATATTTACCCTAAGCAGAATGAATTCAACCTAGACACTGTTTTAAACTAGAAGAGATAAGAGTTACCTTTAACTGACAAGTTTCTGCTTTTCTTCTACCATCAGACTGTGGCAACTTAAGAATAAGATGAGACCAGTCATAATCAGAGTTGTAGCAAATGTCCACAACTCACTCCATTTCATTCCAGATTTTCTTCTGCTCACATCTAGCTACTAGACTTTTGACTCTGCCTCTGACTGGTGGCTCTATTCTTGACATTTAACCTCAAGGATCTGTCTTTCTATCTTTTCCAGATTTGAATTTCACTAGTTCCCAAAGAAATATGACTCTTTCTGATGTAGACAACTCCCAGGACACAACTTTTTGCCTGGGATTCCAGTTGAACCATCTCTTTGGTGACCAAGGGAGAACCCCATTGCTGTAGACTTTTCTGGGCTCATGGAAGAAAAACTAAAAGGTAAATCTTCTAGAGTTGCACTGTTTAATATAGTAGCCACTAGCACATGCGGCTATTCAAATTTAAGCTAATTAAACTTAGAAAATCAACTCCTCAGTCCATCTTATGAGCTGAATTGTTGCCCCCCAAAATTCATACAATGAAGTCCTTACCCTTAGTATCTCAAATTGTTACTGTACTTGGAGATAAGATCTTTAAAGAGGTAACTAAGTTAAAATGAGGTCTTTAGGATGGGCCTTAATCCAATCTGACTGGTGTACTTATAAGAAGAGGAAATTTGGACAGAGAGAGATAGAGGTGCACACATGCACATAACACAAACACGCACACAACCAGGGATATGCACCATGTGAAAGACCATGTGAAACAGAGAGAATTAGCTAGATCAAGCCAAGGAGAGAAGACAGAGAATGAAATCAACCTGGCTGACACCTTGATCTTCAAGCCTACAGAACTATGAGAAAATATATTTCTGTCTAAACCTGTAGTATTTTGTTATGGCAACCTGAGTTGACTAATATCATCACAATAGCCACATGTAAACTAGTAATTACTATGTTAGACAGCCCCCAGATATAGAACATTTCAATCTTTGTAGAAAGTCCTATTGGCCAGTGCTATTCTAGAGCTAGTGATAGCTGACATAAGGAGAAAACATAAATTGTGACCCACAACTCAGTCTCCCATAAAATAACCCCTGTGATTTACTGGCAGCCATGTTATTCAATTAGTGGGTCTCTTCTTCATGGCTTTTACCATCAGATAGAGTTAAAATAGCCAAGCAGTGAACCTGGAAATCTGTATTTTCCTTCTTGCTGCTTGTAGGAATTTTTCCTCTTTTCTAGAGTCCTGTTCCTTTGCTTGAGAGTCATAGTGGCAATACTCACCCTTACACATACATAATATTTTACCTTAATGCTAAGAACGAATAATGCCCCCTACAAACAGAGAAGAGAGAGAGAGACAGAGACAGGTAACTGTACTTAATTCTCTAAACCATGTAAACCAATGTACCAGGAGTTATTTGTGCCTTCTCCCCAGAAGGAACCAGCTGACAGTTTCCATATATGCGGACACTGCCTTCTGGTCTCTCTGTCTGAGGCAGTATGTTCAGTCAGGAAGTACTGGGAAATTAACACCCAGAAATGACCCTCAACTAATTAGGGAAAGGACATAGAAATAAATAGCTGAAGGATGGTCTACATAGTCTCCAATAGGATCTCCAAGAGAAGGAAACTCAAGTAGCCCACATTGCTAACCAACATTACCTCATTCCTCAATGCCTGTCTTCCCTTCCCCACTCCCTCACAGCATACCTGGGCCATTTCCCAGATCAATGGTTTGCATCAAATCCTTGCCCTGAGGTCTGCTTTTGGAGCAATCCACACTAAGACAGCCTAGCATAGTTGACAGCCTTTCCCACAATCTTGACACACACAAAGGACAGATATGAGTACAATCACTAACCAACTTTTAATGTTTTCTGATACCTCTTAGAACTGAAGACCTGAGGGTGGTCTACATCATAGCCTATGGGTTCCATAGAGAAACTATGGAGTCCCTCTTCTCAAGAAAGAAGAAATCTAGATTTACTTGCATGGTATCATCTATAGGCTGCCTTGACCATGTGTTCCACCTAACCCCCTTCAGAATAAAAGGCAAACACAGATAGGGTAATTTCTGAAGACACACAGAGCAGATCAGTACCGACTCACAGAAGGCTGAGTCTTCTGCATGTTTAATGGAGAAGACTGCCATGGAACAAACTGCTATTTTTCTGACTCTCCACAATAAACATGCTGAAAAACTTGATGACTATTTGATGGAATCCTGCTTGGTGATAAATGCAGAAGCCAGAATGCTCAGTATGGAAATGAGAATAAGAGATAACTTTGCCTGCACTATAGCAAACATTTTCATTCATGGCTTTGCTATAGCTCCAATTCCATGACAACAAAAGCTACTTTATCACTAATCCATATAGAATACCCTCCCCTCACAAAAAATTTCCAAGTCACCATGGATAGTTTGTCTATATCATGTAAAAGTCTAGTGCATTATACATAAGGAATCGGGCCAGAAATTGCCCTATTTGTGTTTGTCTTATTATCCTGAAAGGGGTTAGGTGGAACACATGGTCAAGGCAGCCTGTAGACGACTAACTGAACATGCCAAATGACCACTCCTTTAAGAGGTCTGACTTGTGAAAGTTGAGGAGGGCAGGCAAGTAGCCAGAGACATCTAAATTCCATATGGCTCCTGTCTATCTTGGAGAGTTGGCATCAGGCTCCTAATTGTGCTCTTCCCAAGAGGCCCACTCCATGTGCAACTGAAAAGAACTTAAGCCTCATTTATGCTAATGAGGCTCTTCATTGGTCCAACAGAACAGAAAGAACTTGAAAGCCTGATATTTTTAGCCATTTTTCAAACAAAGGGACCAAGTGTCAGTATGAAGCTCAGGAACAACATCCATGGCCACCATTTTTGTCTTAAGAGAGCAAATAAGACAGGAATTCCAAAGAATAAGAGCTTCAAGCTCCACACAAGACTCAAGGCCCTGGGCTCTCTCCATAGGTGTCGCTGTGGTCCTGTCCAGGGCTTAGCAGAACATTCCATATCTTTGAGACGAAAGGCAGCCAGCGAGGAAGAGTGAATACTTGAAAATCAATGATGTCAGTCTATCTTCATATGTCAAACTAATTTGAAAGGGCTTTAATTTTCTTAAAGGATAAAAAAAGGTTTCTTTGCTAGATTAAACTTGCAATTGTCATTCATATATTGTTTATAAGGTAGTCATCTCTTCGTTCTGTATTTTTTTGTTTTTGATTTTGTATACTAGTTAGCAGTGAAGACTTGTCTGCGTGTATCAGAAGGAATAAAGAGAGAAACGTCCTTAACTGTCAGTTTTAATAAGAGGAGTCAACATGCCTCTATTCAGGTTAAATATTGTCCTGTCACATTTCAATAGAGTCAACAGATTTTTTTAAAAGAAAAGTCAAAAGCACTGTGTATGCAAAAAACCCACCCTGTCATAGAATGTCAAAGCCCTTCTTTATCTGGGGGAGGGGCGTGGAGGTAGGACAGAAAAATCTTTTGTAAAATGTGAAAAATTACCACTCACTTGGTGCTGACATAAAAAGGGTGTTTTTTTTTTGTTAGAAAAACAAAGAAAATCTCTAATTTAATAATCACCTGCAAAGTGTTATTGTGATGGGAACAAAAAACACACAATCAAAGTCATCTTTTTAAAGTAACTATAGTGTTTTTTAAGCAATCACGGCACTTTACAGCAGCTCATACACATAAACCGATGATGTTCAGAGTGGAAAAAGCCACCCCCAACTCCTCAAGAAAAGTTTCTGAAATACCGAGTGACAGGCTACAATAAGAAAATGCAAATGGAGCATTATGTTCAAAATAAAACCAAACAAGATTTTTTTAAAACCCAAAACATTTCAGTAAGCAGGCGTCACTTAGGCTTAAATGGCAAAAGAAGAGCCTTTCTTCATAGAAGGAGTAAAGTGTTCAAGAGACACATTTTATAAAGATGGCCTAGAGAGAACTGGGCATATTTTGAGAGGATAACAATGTGTAAAATAGACAGTAAAATAAAGTCATTTTTCTGTTTCAAGTGCAGACTAGTTTATTAAAAATGTGAACGCTACTGGGAGTTTTTGGAATTTGATATGTTTTTATTTGTGGCAAACGCTGTCATTTTAGAGATTATTCTAACTCTGAAACTCTTTCCAATCAGTAATTGGCTCTAGCAATTAGGTCAGTATAAAAAATATACACAGCTTTCTAGACTAAGTAATAGTCAGAATAACCTCCAGTTTGATAATATCAAACCAAATGGGATTAACTCTCTAAGAGTAGCAAGGATGGCTAACTCAGAATTTCAACACTTACTTATTATTAACACTCAGGCTTTGTTGTGGAGAAAAGAATACTCCAAAGAGTGTTACCTTCTGAAGGTTTCACCAAGGCCTAATGATTCCCTGGAATGATCTGCTTGCCAATAAAGGAAGATCAGAGTTGAGCAAATCTGCTTCAAGTTCTTTAAACAAGCAATGAAATAAACACACAAACAAATAGAGAAACTTGTTTCTTTGAGTAGACTGACAAAATGTCCTGATTTGACCAACAATTCTAGGTTAGTCCTGCCATCCTGATGTTTCATTCATTTTCGGATCTGTCTTGGATTTTTCTCTTCTTAATGACTTACTATTAGTCATAGTTGCATTAAAAAGACCATATAGAATGAATCTAATAGACCTGTACTTTGGGCTTCCAGCTCCTGTTATTTGTGTAGTTGTGGATGACAGAATTCTCACATTAACACATAGTTAAATCTGAAAAATGACGAGTGTTAGCCCATATCTCTTTTCTGCACCCTTTTCAGGGGCAACTCATATCTCTCTTTTAAGGACAGCTTGCAGGGCACCTAGCAAGAGCTAGCCACTCTTGTCTATGGTGGTGGTGACAGAAGGATTTGTCACTACCTTTGCTGGCTTCTTGTACCACAGTCCATGCCTATAAGTTGCACGGAAGTGGTGAGGTCAGCAGGAAAAGTGGAAAATTATAGCAGTCCTGCCTTGGATGATATAGGAAGTAGTCTGTACACTCTTGTTGTTGGGCTTTGTCCTTTAATGTATGGTGAGGATCTATAGCTAATTATTTATTTTAGTATTAGGTAATACGTTTTTATTTTGCAATAAAATTTTTAGATAGCAATGAGCTCCAAAGTTACAATATTTTTAAAAAATTTAAGTTGTGAATGTCTACCTCTTAAGAAAGTTGATGAGAGCTTAGAACTTGAACAAAATGTGTGTTGACATTTACCATCAACAATCATAATGATATCATTGACTACAAGAAGAGCAAACGATTTAAGTCTGCTGAAGTATTGTCTTCTATCTTAAAAATTAATAACTATTCCTAGAATGATATGCCAAAAATGATTTAACTTGTAAAGCTGCAGTGGTGCAACTGCATAGCATCCTGTCAACCATGACTTTTCATTTAGATCAAATTACTGGGTTTGTTTAAAATTAACTAAATAGATATCACAATTTAAATTTTTATATACCCAAAATTAAACTAATTGAAGTACAAATAATTTGTAACTAAACAGATATATAATTAACTTTTGAAAAAAGACTTTATTACAGCTGTATACATTTTCTTTCTTTGCTCATCATTAATTTCTTTTAATCAGTTGGGTCTGAAATTTGAAACTTTTAAGAACTACTTTATAAATCAACTTAAGTGTTCTACAATGGTAGTAATTTTGTAAGTAAATTAGTCCTCTAAATCGTTGTTGCATTTTGTTCAAAATCAGTTAGAAAACTTTAATCAAATATTCAACAAATGAACACCAAAAAACTACAGCCTGAATAATTCAGTGAATTTTAACAACACATTAAAATTTATCCCCCCAAAAGCAAGAAGGAAATTGAAACATATTAAAAGATAAGAGCTTACATAACGTACAAGATTTTGTACTGAAATTTTATAATTATGCCTTAGAATATCTCAAATTGTGCAAAGACTAGTTTGATGGAGCTGCTCTTTCTGTTTTTGTTGAGATAGGGGCTTGCTGTGTCACTGACGCTGCAGTGCAGTGGCACAATCATAGCTCACTGCAGCCTTGAACTCCTGAACACAAGTGATCCTCTTGCCTTAGTCACCCAACTACCTAGGACTTCAGGTGTATGCTACCATGCTGAACTGCTCTTTAAAAATTACATATATTTACTAGAATAAATTGAAATTGAGAAAACCTATGATTTGGCAGCTTATTAATCTGGCAATACATACAGAAGAATTATAAAGAAGCAGACAATTTGATAAGTTTTGTTTTCTAAATTTTTGATCACAAAAACATTCCCTAAACGAAAGCAATAAGATAGTATCTGCAAAAATATTTTGGCTGAAATATTTACACATTTCAGGAAAAAATGAGAATTGATGATATACTCTATAGAATTTTCTCAGTTTACCAGATACTATAGCATTTGTAGAGAGAGTAATTTTCCACTTAAATATATCATAGCTTACAAAGATTCATCAATTAAATGTCTCAACAGTTTCAACCAAAAAATAAAGTTTTAAAAACTATAGACACAGCACTTTAGGAGTTTGAGGTGAGAGGATTGCCTGAGCCCATGGGTTTGAGATCAGCCTGGGCAACTTGGCAAGGCCTCATCTCTACAATAAATCAAAAAATGAGCCAGACTTGGTAGCACATGCCTGTAGTTCTAGCTACTTGGGAGGCTGAGGTGGAAGGATCACCTGAGTCCAGCAGGTTGAGGCTGTAGTGACTGTGAGCGTGCCACTGCACTCCAGTCTGGGCCGCAGAGCGAGATTCCAACCCCCCTCAAGACAAAACAAAAAACTGTAGGCAATTTTACAAAAAATTAAAAATAATAAAGTGGAAAGAATACATTCTAAAAAATATTAATGATGCTTTATAAAAAACATGGCTAAGAAAATTATTTCACCACGTGAATATGTACCAAGAATAGTTTATTCTATGTATGTTTTTTTAATGTTTATATAACAATATAAAAAGTTGTTCTAATTTTGCTCTAATGTATACTGATATACATTATTTTAATTTTTCCAGTAAGAATAATATTTTTTAAATATTATTTACTTATATGACTACCAATATATAAACAACTTTTAAAATATATACATATATTTTATTTTCTTAAATTGTGGTAAAATATACACAACATAAAATTTACCTTTTAAACTATTTTTAAGTATAAAGTTCAATAGCATTAAGCACATTCACATGGTTATGCAACCATCACCACCACCCATCCACAAAACATTTTTCATCTATACTCATTAAATAAGAACTCTTCATCATCCTCTCTCCCCAGTTCCTGGCAACCACCATTCTACTTTCTGCCTCTATGAATACTCTACTCTATGTATCTCAGAGAAGTAGAATTATACAGTTGCAATAAAACAACTTTTAATAGATAAATATGCCCAATACAGCTGTCTCTTTCACTCTCAAAAATATTCTGGTTTGGAACACAAAGTTCATATGGCCATTGTAGGTTTGAGTAATATCACCAAGCAGTAATATGTTATTATTCACCACAACCTAATGTTCCTGAAAAGATATCTTTTTCCAAGTATGACATCTCCATCCCATATACGCAAGCTCAGAGACATTCTCTTTTGAGCCATGTCATCCATGGCTTTGTACAGTGCCAACTTAACTAAGCAGGAACTGTGCTTTCTGGCATCCACTCCCCTACATGGTTCCAAGTTAGTGTTGCCCACAGGTGGCATTCTGTGCAAGATACAGAAGGCAGAGATGCAGGAGTAGCTATTCTTTTTTTAATGCTCTGATGGCTGGTGTGCCAGGTTGGGCACTGAGCATGGCGGCTGCTCATACAGGTTGGTTGGGGATCAGCTAGGTTCCCCAGGTGATGTGCAGTGGCACCCCCAGGTGGTGGACTCACAGCTCCTCTTACTGGATCTGCTCCTTTGACTACTCAGTCCTACGCCAGATGCATACGCAGCTCCTTGGTGCAGGATGCCATCTTCTCTTGCCTGTTACCCATGGCACTGAGGTCAGAAGTGGTCAGAGACAGATGCGGATTCCAGTTTGTGTTCACAGATTCAGTTATCCGTGGGGGTTTCTAGTTTATACTTACTCTAGTCCATTTCCAGTTTTCTTACCAATTGCTGGACTGACTGATCAATGGCTACTTTAAATTGAACAATAGATACAGAGGCAGAAGCCTGCATGGACCAATTTACCGGCTCCCACAACTGTGTAAGGTCTAAACTCTATAACAATAGTCTAACTGCTCATGATGGTTCTGCTTCTATGCTCAAACCTTGAAACAGCATCCTAATTCCTCAAATCCAGGTGGTTCCTAAGTTTGGTTTTATAAGCCACCTGCCAAATACAAATACTGAATTTTATAGCCACTTTGATGTTTATGAAATTGCTTTCAAATGATATCTGGCAAATGGAAATAAAAATGACTGAAGAAAGTATGGAGAGAAATCAGAAAACACCATGCTTTTCTCCTTCAGAAGGGAAACTCCCTTCCTCTTTGGAGAGTAAAAACCAAAGGAAGGAGGTTTGTGGCTCCCTTGCAGGGATCAAATCAGATGCCCAATTAATTTTCTATATATATATTCACCTCATTCCACCTCTGCCCACATTACTGGCCACTCACTCATTCAGGGATGTGTTCTGACACAAAGGGAAGCCAGTTGGTCATCTTTAGCAGGCACCAGACCCCAAAAGGGGTATTACTGCAGAATAGTATGAGTTGGAATTTTGAAGAGATCTCATGTTTGTTTCAACACAGGCTTCTTTCCTTGTTAATTCTACCAGATTCCTAAAGCATGGAGGATATGCATACATGTGGGCAAGTACACCAAATGGGTTCCCAGCCAGCTCTGTTCATGTCCCTTTCTGTTAGGTCACACTTCCAGTGGGGCTTCCAGAATGTTAGGACAGGCCTGCCGGGTATGGGTGTCTGGTGTGCGATCCAGTGCCACACGAAAGATGCAGAGTTGCACAAAAGTTAGATTAGAAAATATGGTATATAGTATGTTTAAAAACTAAATTAGAGATTGAGAGAGAAAGAGGAGATTCACGTCGCCAAGTTAGGGAAGGGGGCTAAAGCCAGGAAACATGGCAATAGTCATAGCTCAAAGAGCACATGCCACACCAGAATCTACTAAGGCAATGGCTGTGATGGCCAAAATGGCCTGGCAATGGTAAATAGCTGCTCATGGTTGAGTCCTTTTCATCCTTCCCTTTGATAGGGGAAGGTAGTTAAGGTGATTGGGTGGTGGTCTGATCCACACCATCATGAAATGGCAGGTAAGTGTAGGTACTGATGTCAGGTGATGGACAGCAGGCAGATGGGTGTGTCAGTCACATGATTGCTGCAATGGTGGTGGGGTCTGTCTGTGACATGAAGGTCACAAAGGGCTGATTAGATTAACTACAGTCTCATGAGTGGAGGCAAATACTTGAAATAGAAAAGCCAATTAGTACAAAACAAGCTGGGGAGGGGGGTTGTAAAACAATTATCAATAGCTACCTCTGAAAAATTAGTTCTGTCCTTGGCTAGTGATTAGAGGGTAAGTTAAGTGAACCACTAGAAAAATAGGAGATTTAGGCAATCTTAAAATGGCTGCTCACTGGGTATATTAAATCCATGTTATGTCCTTTCACTTTTTATGGTGCCTGTGACACCATATCTAGTCATGAATAAGTATGTTTGACAAACCCAAAACAGAACAAAGAAAACACATGTAACCTGTTTCCCAAGCTCTTTCTTGTTTTGTTCATCCCTACTGGGACAAAGCCAGCATCACGATCCCAATTCTCAGGTGCTCTGAGGGTGTCTAAGAACATGCCTGGGTATTTTATCAGCGTGAAGAGTAATATCAATGCCATTTATAAAGATTAACAATTAAAAATCTTTCCCCGGAAAATGAATATCATACAAAAGCGATGCTTTTCAAAGCTTCAAAGCAAGGGTCTGCGAAGGCCCCATCTACTCAGCCCATTTTAGGTATTTCAATTTACTTCAGGAAAAAAGAAAAAAAAATTCACAAAGGTGACATTATATAGTAAAGTTTCAGGGATACAGGAGCTATTTAATCATTTTGTGTGTTCGCCTGGCTTTTCTGCAGTCTCTTTTCCTGTGGTTTTGTTCTTTCACTGCTCATTAGCACCTCCCCCAGAGAGTGGGCAGGAGAAGGGAAAAAGAGATAAAACTCAAATCAGACAATTTTATCAGTCAGGCTGTCAACAAGTTGAATATATTGAGAGCCCAGGGGGTGCAGAGGTACTTTTTAGTAGCTCCGATAAAAGGTTTGGTGGGGGAGGAGGTCAAAGCTAATGGCAACATTGAGATTTTTTTGGATTATCAAGGGATCGTATTGATTTGTGCCCTCCATACCTCCATTAGTGCAGATAATCTAAAGTGGGACAAAAATAATTAAGCATCTATAGAACTTTCTTCAAGAAGACACTCGTAAAAATCTATCACTTTTATCCCTGTAAGTTTGGGGATGTGTTGGACAGTTCAAATGGAAAACAAATAAATTAATTTCCTTTGCTTTGTCTAGATTCTTCAAACTGCCCTGGAAGGAAAAATAAAACCCTCCCAGCAGGGTCTCTAGCTCCACTCATCCTTTCAGCCTGACTCCAGTGTGGAGAGGGCCAGGACCCGTGGAGGGGGACACATCTGAGCAAAGCAAGAAGCAAGATCGCTGCCTCCAACATGAGCCGAAGCCTGACAATGAACGATCGAATTTGCCACAGAAGCAGCAAAATTAACAACATGCTCTCTGCACATTAACATGGGCTTCCACAGAACCTTGCTGTCTGCACAGAGACATGAAACTCTTCATTATGTCACAAGCCCACTCCACACATGATGGTTGCCACTTCTAAGCCTGAATGAGAAAGAAATGACCGGGTCTGCCCTCTCCTTCTCCCATGCCTAGGATATTCATTCAAGCTAGAGTTCCAAGTCATAAGAAAAGGGAACATTTCACGGTGGAAGAGTCCCAGACATAACACAGAACTCTCAAGATGGTTGCTCAAAGATGCCATTGTTCTGATGCTCCGGAAAGTTCACTGGGCTCCAGGCTTGGGCCAGTGTGCACTCAAATCCATCCATCCCCCTTCCCTGCAGGCTGTTTCAGACTCCTACATCAGCTGGCTGCCTGCTGGGCTCAGTCCATAGGATGCACCAGTGCAATGGGTTAGAAGACAGAAGAAAGGGAAAAAACAGGGTATTTTTCTCCCTCCTCAGGATGCACTTCCAGAAGCTTCGTTTTGTCTAGAGCTTCTTCTCCTCTATAGTTTCAACTCCAACATCTGACGGGTCTGCTGTGGTTATAACTACCACAACCCCTTGGTACCAACAATGCCACCTCATCTTTCTGCCCCTGGCCCAAGGAGTGGTGGTGACTTTCTGCTGTTGCTAATCTTTGCCTGGCCTCACTGTTCTCCCTTCTTCTCAACCTCTCCAATGCCTGGACAACTACATCTGTGCATTGAATTTGTTCCCATTTAAGTACCAAAGTGGCTTCTGCTTCCCTGGCTAGCCCTGATTGATACAGGAAAGCAGTGAATTTCACAGAGTATTTTCTGTCTTGATAGTTGACTCAGTCTCTGGAACCCATTCTTTCATGAGTTCATCTTTTGTTAGAACAGGCTTTCTCAACTATCGCACCATTGGCACTTTGAACTGGATAATTCTTTGTTGTGGGGACTGTCCTGTGCATTGTGGCTTATTTGGGAGCAACCCTGTCCTCTGCTCAGTAGTTCACAATAGCACCTCTTCAGTTAAAGCAATAAGAAATGTCCCCAGACGTTGCAAAATGTCGCCTGGCAAGGAAAAGTCTCTCCAGTTGAGATCTGACTCTGAAGGAGATGAGAGGGCTGGAGCTATGTGCACGCACCTGTTGGGCCTCCACACCTAGTTGGTGAGTCAGGAGTAGAGAAGGCAGGGACTGTGATCAGAGGGACCCTAAGGGGTTTCTTCTGTCTATTGACCACTAGGGATTCCCAAGAGGATGAAGAAAGGATAATACCCAGTTACCCTGAGCTTGGGACTGAGAAGGCCAAAGAACCAGTTTCCCTTCCCACTGGGGACACTGCTGGCCTAGGCTGGATTGAGCTGTGATAAGGCCCAGAGAGGGGCTCTCACTCAACACTTGTCCTCAAGGACATTTAGAAAACATGGAGACTGGAGCCTCAAGGTCTGGAGGAGAACAGTACCCGTGACCTCTCTCCTGCCTGCTTCTACTCTGCATTTTTAAGTGCAAACCAGCTAACTGTGTGCCCTTGGTTACCACCAGAGTTTCCTCTTCCCGGTCCCCCGTAGGGACATCATTGTCTGATTGTCATGTCATTCAGGAAGGGCACAAAGGTACTGGCAGTACCATCCGCACAGCATGCCAGCCTGGTTCCTTGCAGCCTGGAGGTAGCAACTGTAATTTAATTAAATGTCAACCCCCAGGTATTATATTTCAAATGCAAATAACTTTGGTAATGTAATATTGTGGCTGAGACTTCAAACTCAAGGAAACCAAGAAAATCAAGTTATGCTTGCTCCAGAATTAACATTCCTCTACACAATCCTTGGGCACTGGGGTTGCTTTGTGTTGACATCAAAAACACACCGAAAAGTGACTGAACACTTACTGGGCAGGCTGGGGAAGTCGGGCTCCTTAAGGGTTGAGATCCTCTCTGTTAAAATGAACGTTCTTTAAGCTGGACTTCTGATCTTTAAGTGGGGGCTGCTAGAGCCATGAATAGCAGGTAGACATGTTTTATTCTAGTCTAGACCCATCGCTGGCCAGTTGGTCCATGTCTCTCTTTGGCCCTTAGCCTCCAAATCACAAGCAAAAAAATTGCCACTCATGTCTTTTAGTAAGACACCATCCATAATAGCATGGTACTCATTTTACCATGTGTTGAATGCCTTCCAAAAAAGCAAAACACAAATGCAAAATACTTCAGGGGACTTGATTTTAAAGACTAAACTACATGTTTCTGTTACTCTTCTTTTGAAGCTCAGGTCCTGAAATGATACTTGATGGACAAGACCCACCAAGACTCAGATTCTCAGCTCACGGTAAACTCCTGAAGAAAGCAGCCCCCTTCCTTCCATCATGACTCCTCATCATGGAATACAAGGAACTTGAAAAGTCAAATAATTGGGAAGGAAGAAGCCTTCACTGGAAGGACACCCTGAGGTTGCCTTCTCGTGTCCCCAGCTGAATATGAGATGGCCAAAATATCTATGTGATCAGGTTCTGCACATGTTTTAAAGTGAGAGATTAAAAGAGGCTTCAACTGTACAGTCGGTAGAGCAGATAAAAATGAGCCGCTTTTTCTAATACAAATGGGCTATTTAGAAATACCAGTTTTATAAAAATATCCACTTTACAAGTCAAGTTGGGACACAAGTAGACAGCAAATGGCGATTAGGGAAATGCTAGGACTTAAATTCTCTTGAGTCCTGAATCCTGGAAGTCCATGTTGCCCTGAAGCCACTCCTCCATACTCCAAAGGCAAGTAGAGTTTCTCTCACAGATAGAGTCTCCAAAGCTTCCTTCCTCTCATGCTGTGTGTGTGTGTGTGTGTGTGTGTGTGTGTTTTAAGACATAGGTGGATGAGGCGGGAAAAACTGCTCAGATGTTTCCGAAAGCATCTCAGCCACCTCCAAGAAGCTCTGGGCAGTCGTGCAGCTTTGGACTCTCTTAAGAAAACCTTGGCCTGTTAACCCTACAGAAGCATGATCACTGACCCTCACCAATTGGGACATCATCATTTCCAGGGCTAACCACACTTATTGCAGTATCTCTTCCTGCCTTACTCATAAGAAAGATTACAGTTGCTTCACAATTACATAAATAACATAAATTAGAAATTGAGAGGGATGGGGGGAGAAAAAAACACAAGGGTTATAAAATGGATTCAGAAATGAATGAATGCAAAATGGAACTTAGTCTTACATATTTGTCTGAAGGGACTACTGATTTTGTTCTAAGGTTGTCTAGCAATAAAGTCAAAAAGGAAAACCATAGTCATCTACAAAGACCCCAGTGTCCACAAAACGAGATGCTCAGTTGATACTGAGATTAAGCAGAAATTTATCCTGCAGATCCACATTTCAAGGGTGATATCATCAATACAGTGGTCACCAACTTGTATCCAAGCATAATCCTATTGTGTTGTTTCATCATTCAGATCTTTGAAGAAGAAAGCTATCTTTCTAGGGCCATTCTCACACTGAAGTTACAGTCATTTTTAAACATGCCTATGAACACAAATATGTTATTACTTTCCATCATACTTTTTTCAGGTTCACCAATTTTAAATACCTACAAAAATAGTGTCTTAATGGAATGTCTCTAAAAAGGTAGATGGTCTCTAAATTGTGTACAAAATGACATTTGAAGAGGGTGCATAAGTAGATTGATTATTGTTTTCACAGCTTCCATTAGATTCTCATAAGTGTCAACCACAAAATTAGCTAAGAACCCTTCTGCCACCAGCAGTATTTAGAAGAATACTGAATGGGTTCTGGTCTTTCATTAGGCAAATATTCCATAATGCATCATTTTGATCTGTCAGAGACACATAAAAGTTACAAAAATTTCTTGGAGGGGTGGGCATAGATGTGGTCAACCTGGTTTGTGACTATCTCAAATCTAATCCCAGGGAATATATGGATTTAGCAACACCTTGTCAGAATGTGGATTCAAGCATATAAAACAAGTAACCACTGCAAAAGATCATGGTCACCGTTATTCGGGAAGAATCGGGTTTCCTTTTCTTTCCTACAGAGACAGGAAATAGCTCTTAGCTGGTCTCAGCACCCAGCGAGAAGCCTAAGGGATATACATTGTCATGACAATTCTTGATCCAGAAGGTAACCAAGCAAAATTTCCAAATGCACTCTCAGTGAGGAAGCTAGCGGGTCTATTTCTAATTACAATTTTTTAAAAAGTTGTCATTATTTTTGTCATTGTCAAACATCTTTTAACAAAACTACAGTAACATAGGTCATAGGAAATGAGAGCCCTTTATAATGTCATCCTCCAGAGATCACCACCGGTAATGTTTCAGTGTCTTCCATACAGAGTTGTTTCCATACATATGGTGTATGTGTGTAATTTTCATTTACTGAATTTTTATATAAATGGGATCATACTCTTAGAGAACTACAGCTTGTTTTTTTCCCACTTAATGACATCACTTAGGCTGGTTCTTATAAACAGACATGGTTGCCACTCGTGCTTGCAAATGTGGCCAACTGTGCACCAGTCAGGCAGTCTGCTTCATTCTTTGACGTTTCATAGCATTCACAGCACAGTTGATTTGATCAAATTCCCACTTTGGGATATGCCTATATATCTGACTGTCTTTATCATTACAAACTATAATAGATGATATGCATATATGTGTACCCTTATGGAAGCATTTCTGTTAGAGTCCTAAAAGGGATTCATTGGTCAAAATACACGAGAATTTTTATGTAATAGCTATTTCCAAATTTCCCCCTAAATAAACAGGCTTTATCAATTTATGCTAACCAATAAGAATTTAGGAGAATGTCTATTTCTCTACCCCCTAACCAATACAATTATTTTTAAATATATGAAAGACTGATAGCTAAAAAATTATTTCTAATTTTTTATTAGGAAACATACATAGATAACTCCCGTGTACAACCACAAAAAATTATTGTATTCCTCATCAGAATAACCATAAATCCTTGCTGATAACCAAATATTTCTTAATCCAATAGAGGTCACACTTACCAATGGTATTACACACTGTTACCCAGAAAGAAATGATGGGAAGAGACATGAGAAAGAAATGATGGGAAGAGCTGTGCGGACACAACTCTAGGGGGTGCCATTCATCTAAACTAGAATCTATGTGAATGAGGATACAGCCTGCACAACCCTATCCAGTGACCCATGCAAAGCTGCTCCATTGAGAATCCAGAACGACAAACTCTTTAAATAATAGTCTTAATGCTCACAACTAAAACTTTTTCTCTTAGTTCCACGAAACCAATCCCCACCGCAGACCCAACAAATCAGGCTATGTTGCCTGTGATGTCAACTCAGCAAAAAGTTGGGCAAATTAATCCTTGTAAGACACTATTCATTAGTATCTAAAAGATCTTTGTCCCATTTGTTCACCCAAAGGGCATAACATTAAAATGGCATGATCTCTCATGACGTACAAAAGTAGTTATTAATTTGCACTCATTATCTAAAGATGTTTGCCAGTAGCCTTTGGATATATCCCTGGTGTGCACATATGGTGCTTGACAGAGAAGATCCAGGGAGTTGTCAATGACTACAGGTGACACCATTTAATCTGAACAAGTCATCTAGAGCTGAAGTTTACTCAGGGCTTCAGATGCAATTATTCAGCTGACCAAACTGACAGGCTAGAAGTGGAGCTTTCAATTATCTATTTCAGTAAACATTTTTTCCTACCTCACCCTGGTATTTCTGAAATGCTCTCTTTCAGGCCAGATCACATGCAAGGTCTAGACAGATACAATAGTGTGGTATAACACACGCATATTCATTTTCCTCATTCTGCTTTATTGGGCATATTTGGTTGGCGTCTATATTGTCCTTGGTTTCTGAAGCCTCTGCTGGCCTCTGCATCAGTCCAGATGACTTCCTTATCTCATTACCACCTTGATTCACAAAGCAAAACCCATTTGCTTCAAGACCAGTCTATATTTCTGATTGTTTTTACATTCTGAATATTACTATTTCTCTCTCTTTAAAAATGTCCTTCTATTATTTCCTCTTTGTGACAGAATAGTTGCTATTGACCCATAAAATAGTGCAGCAGGAACCCAATTTTTCAAAAACTGCCCCAAACAGATTGAATTAAATTTTGCAATTAGCCCACAATTTGCATCTCGCAACAGGAAATTCATTGTTGCAACTGCAACTTCAGTAGACTCGGTAGAATAAGCTATTGTTGAAGTAATTCCTGTAAAAGGTCATATATTTAAACCCTTCAATTTTTTTGACAACCTCTCAGAAATGAGTGATACAGTTGCCCCAGTGTCCAAAAAAGCAATAATGTCCATACCACTTTTCTTGATAGGCAGGGTGGAATATTATTACCCCATTTATCACAGACTATTCTGGTTATAAAATATGTTTCTCGATATTTGAGAGACCTTTTTCTTTCACTGTCTGGAAAAAGCTGAAGGTCTCTTGTGCTGAGTGTCAGCCTAGTAGTTTTCTCATAATATGTTAACTTCTTCAGTGTCTCCTGAACAACGGTGACATTTAGCAATTTCTACTGAATTTCCAGCTCCTTAAGAGCAGAGGACAAGGAGGTTAGTTAAAGATTTCCTCTTCTTTGTATTCAGGAGTTACTCTCTGGTCCTACTAAAAGCAGGGGATGGACATATGGGTCAAATACAAAGGCCTTCACGGTCAGTAGTTAAAGGACATAGATGCAGAAGAAGTAGGAGATAATAGGGGGAGGTGAAGCCTGGTAGACTTTGAAAATCTTCCTTGAAGGCATTAAAATTCAACCTTCCAAAACAGTGCTGGCCAAACCAAACATGTATACAGCCAGAGTAAGCCTTCCAGCTGCCATTTTGAAGCAATGAATAAAGTGGATCCTTCAGAGCTCCGCTTCTGCGATGAACATGCCCTATGGATCCCACAGTTTTCAAAGCATGATCTAGTTTCCAGTGTCTAAATGTCTGTCTTCCTGTCAACTCTGACCCATTGGTGCTGGTTTAACTCAAGTTATGGATACTCTTTGATTATTTCTCTGGTGTCCCGACAGTTCAGGGTTGGCCTAACAGTGAGGCAGCTAGAATAGTCTTCTCTTCCTGCCTCTTAGGTTACCCAGATCCAAATAAAAAATGTAGTTGAAATGTGTTTATGACCATGTTCCTTATTTTCATTTAATCTTTTGGCACAGCCTTATACTTTCTGAGGGAATGTCGCTTGAAGAAATTGGGAGTCTACCCTTGCCAACCTATTTGATTTCAAATTACCTCTACCTTTTTTTTCCTTTTCTTTTTAAGTATAGGCAGGAGAAGGGGAGGGAGGAAAGGATATGGGAGGGGAACGGGTGGGAAGAAAGACAGGGAGAGCCCAAATCAAGCATATCATTTGATTATTGTGTCATTCCTGCCGCTGTTGCTCCACAGTTTAATAAACTTTAGTGGCCTGGAGTTACTCAGCTGAGCACTGTGTTACTCTTACCATTATCTAGGGGAGGATTTGTCAGATTCATAAATTGTTCTATCACTGAACAGGGAAAGGCAGGCAGAAGAAAAAAGAAACTTCAGAGTTCCTTTGTCTCTTATTTATGTTTTTTATTATAAATCTCTTTCTTATATATAGAACAAAAGAGGGCTTGATACACTTAGTTTTAAACCATCCCCAGATATGAAATGTAAGTACAGCACCTTCATAGTCTCTTGACAGGATACCAAATACAGAGTCATCTTCTAGGACCAATGAATTAGAAAATCCCCTCCAGGGAGCCCAGTGGCTTATTTCCAGTCCCCTAGGACTTCTGTCCAGTGCTGAGTGGGATTTCACTGATGAGATGATTTGCTGTCTATAGAGGGCCAATTTTCCTAAAATATCAAGGAAATGGGCAACAAACATCTAGATAATGTCATGATTCTGTTTTGGCTTCCAATATTAAATTATCCAAATTATTCAGCAATCCAAATCATTATTTAGGCAAGATACTAAAGCCCTGAAATTAATCATTGATTAAAAAAACATAAAACATAAAAACCAAAGTCCCCCATGAGTTTAATTAACCAGAGTCTAAACTTTTCTACTATTAAGAGATTAGCCTTTTTTTTTCTAGCATGACTAGCATTGCCAAACTACATGCTTCTCAAGACAAGCGTTGTGTTTTAGATTATTAATATTCAATGAATTCTAAAGTTGAATTTTTTAAAGTTTTATTGATTTTTTAAAAAATCAAAAATTAGAAGAACTAATAGAAAACAAATGGAGCACATTTGTTTCACAAATGGTTTGTTTGGGTAGATCTTGGTATGCTGCTATCAGAGTCCCACAGCAGAGGTAGCTCAAGTTCCTTAGATCTTTGCTTAGAGAACTACCCACCAAGGAACATTTGCATCTGTCGTTTAGTCAGCAAGAAATAAATCTTACTATGTTAAGTCACTGCAATTTCCAGGGTTTGCATATTTCTGCAGCAGAGCCTAATATACCCTGACTAAAATACTAGGTAATCTAACCAGTCCTATAGATTTAACAACAACAAAATCTCTATGCTGATTATTCAGAAATATATTTCTTGAGATCAGCCTCCCTCAGGTAGATACAGATATACATATAAATACATGTGCATATGTGTGTATATATACACAACTTGATTTTTCCACTTAGATGGCTAGCAGGCATCTCAAATTCAATATTGCCAAAGAGAATCCCTTCTCTTCAACCAAACACACACACACACATGCACATGCATACACACACCACAGTATTTTTCCACTGGTTTTCCTGGTTTATCAAATAACATCAATACTATACCCAGTTGCTTAGGCTCCAAAACCAGTAGTTACTTTTAATCTCTCAGAAGTAATCTGGACTCTAAGGCCTATCCTAGCAAATAAACTACCAATTTTGTTATCATAAAGCTGAACAGGACTTGTCAAATCTCTCCTGGGGAGATTTCTATGCTTTGTTTATAAATATAAGCAATAAGAGCAAAAGCTGGCAGGTAGACTATTCTAGTGACTAGGTTGTAGGAACCACTTTGAATTGTTGCTTTGTAATCTTCTTGGAAAATTTAGAATCTAACATTTTGAAAATTTACAGAGAATTTTCATCAATGAAATGGAAAAAAGTGAAAATACATCACAATAGGCAAAGTAATATTTAAAAGGTAGAAATACTGACAATTTTGTCATATAAGTCAAAAATCCAAAACACAAGAACCAAAAGCTGATTACATGTCACAGGAGAGCAGAATAGTCTCGGCTTCTGTTCTTTAATTGCTCCTATCTACTATAAGCCCAGATTAAATCTTCCTAAAACTACACTTCATGCCATCCCTTTCAAAAAGCCTAAAATAATCCCTCAATGCCATATAACAAAGTATAGATTTTCTAGTTTGACATTCAAGGTCCTTTTCCTGCTTCATTTATTCATTGACATTTCCTATTTTTAAAGGTTTCTCACTCTACTTCTTTCATATAAATTCACCTTCTCTTCCTCCTTTATGTGGTTGCTCATGCCGTTCCCTCTCCTTAATATCATCTTCCCAACATTGCTCCCTATGCCTCCTTTAAAACCATCATTCCTGTGTTCAGACTCACCCACATTCACATTGCTGCCTAGCAAGCGTTTCTAAAACACAAAGCAAATCATATCGCTCTCCTGGTTAAGAGTCCTTGGATCTATAAGATAAATTCAAGCATCTTTGCCTGGTATGAATGGCATGCACAATCTCTTCCCAATTCACTTTTCTAAACTAATCACGGTCTCCCAAATATTGAGCCACTTGCCATTTTACACATGCGCCCTTAGTGTTTTTACCAGGCCATTCCTTTAATTGCTTAGACTATCTTTGTCGTTTTATCGGCCTAGTGAATTCTACTTGTCTGTCCTTCAAGGTCCAGCCTAAGGATGATTCCTCAGCCTTTCCTGTTTACATCACTTCCTTCCCACCACTTCTGATAATATCACCTCCCACCTCCAGCTGGGTCGAAGGTACTCCCTCTTTTACGGAGCCAGAGTATTACAGACATAGCTCAACTGTAATGCTTTCTCATAATTTATCATAGCTATTTACTATGCAAGTCTTTCCTGATATAACAGGAAGCCTTTTGAAGGCATAGTTCATGTTTTTTAGTTTTATATTTTTGAATGAGTTACTATGAAAGATTTAAAACACTCAAAAAGAGATATACAAAAGCACAACAAAGACAAACCTGTGATAAAATGAAGCATTACCAATACAGTTGAAATACACGGGGTAACCCTTCTTAGTCTTTATTGTGGGTGACTGTGTGGGACAGTCCCAGGAAAACGATGAGGATCAGAAGGCAGGGCACCATTGTCACATGCACTGGAATACATAATAAAATGCAATATTTGCCTTTTCATGCAGTGGATAAATGCAAGAGCTGAGTTAAAAGCATGACTACCAGGTTTGATTCAGAAGATGGCAAAGCTACCTGCTGGAAAGGCAACCTGGATCACAGCCTACACAGGGAACAGACTAGACTTCTCAGAGAACACTATGACTTACATAAAGCCGGGGCAAATCACCATTTCCTTGGCTCCCAAGTCATACCTACTTACCTCAGGGTAATAAGCAGGCTAGTACTTAAGTGCCTTATGTATCCATCCATCCATCCATCCACCCACCCATCCATCCATCCATCCATCCATCCAACAATTAATGATCTACAATCTACTTTGGAGGGTCAGGGAATGTGCCTTACCTCTGAGATGGAACTGGAGAGGAAGGTACTCAATAGGGAGAAAGAAATCAAGGCTGACAACTTTCCCCAGGTTTGGTAAGTTGCATTTGAAGAGCCCTTTTATAAAGGGAAATCTGAATGGATCCTTCAGTATTGTCACAAGAATAAAAACAGACTCCAAACGAAGCCCAGCAATGAGTGGAAGTTGACAGAGTTGTGAGAAGAGGGTTTGGAGTGTATAATCTGCAAAGATATACAGCTTTACTCTACCAACTTTATTAAGAGTCAGGAAAGAGAGGGGAAGATCTTGTTACTATTATCATGATAATCGCATTTGCAGATGACACTAAATTGGGAGGTGTTTCTAATAGCTGTTGAAGACTGGCACACAATACCAAGCTATGTTGGATCTTACTAATAGATGTCAGAAACAACACAATGAGGCACTGGTTGAAAAAAAAATGCAGATGATCTATCTGGGGATGAATAAACTTAAAGATGGAATTTAACTTGAAGGGTATTCCTGGATGGCAGTAATCAAGAAAACAACAAAATGGTGAGCTAGGGTAAAGAGCCATCAGGAGGGAAGCCAGCGCTGCAGTTCAGCAATTCTCTGAGCTAGTGAAATTCTCAGGCACGCACACAGGGGCATCCCAAACCATGGCTGAGAGAGTCTGTCTCTGTGTCAGCAATGAGACCAGACTCAGAACACTGCAGGCAATTAGGGGTAATGTGATGCCTCAGTGGGAATTTAGAAAAGAAAAGAAAAACAAATCAAAGGGAGTGAAATATGAGGAAAGGCATAGGCGATAAAATGAACATAATTTGACTAAATAACAACCTAGGGGACTATGATAACCATCAACTGAGCATAAAAATCCAAAATGGGGCCTAGAGGTCTACTGACCCAGGCGTTGTTTTGAGAAATATCTACCGTTGCATCCGTTAGAAGACTTAATAGAAAGGCAGCATTTCTGCATCCATTTAATTGAAGCAGGAGGACTCTGTTGTGGGGAATAAACAGACCTGAGTTCCCAGAATCTACATATGTCTCAAAGCCATTTTTCAAAATACATGGACAGGGGACTGCTGGGAGGAACCCAAGAGTTACTGCAAGAAGGTCTTTGAATCCATAGGCTCTAAGCCACTCGTCCGTGCATTTGACAAATGTTCATTGAACAAGTACTCTGTGCCCTTACTGTACATGATACTAAGTACAACGTTTTGAATAAATAATACATAAATATCTAGTCATAAACTAGATTAGAGAGCCATGTGTGGAAAAAGCACAGTCTAAGAGAAAAGCATTGAAAGGTTTTAAGAAACAGGGGTGTAATCCATTCTAGTTTTTACTCTTAATCAATGGGTAATGCTGTATACCAACTTTCAAAATACCCATCCTTGTGCCTACAAAGATTGCAAACTAATGCCTCACCATGCACATGAGCATATGTATATATGTGTGTGTATATATATGTGTATATGTGTATAAATATTTAAATGTGTGTGTATATATACATAGTTAAATGTGTATATATTTATGCATGCATAATTATAATAGTTTTAAAATAAAATACTTTTCTTAATATAAACGTGTGTTTTTATATTCCCATCTTCTCATGTCCAAAAATAGGAAGTTAGGAGTCCTGAGAGAAAGATAAAGCTTGAGCTCTCTTCTGAGATCTCCATCTTCTTGCTGTCACAACCTCAAGTCTAAAAGGTCCCCATCTGGCCTTGGACACTTCCTCAGATCTAGCCTCTCTGGTGTCAGAGGTGCCTATCATGGCATCACTGCCTGATGCTTTATAGCAATTGGATCTGAGGCAGAAACCCATCTAAGGAAAGAATCTGCAGGCTGGTCTGCTGAGAAAAAAATGAGTCAGGCCAACCAGGTTCCTCTCCTGGGGTTTGGAACCAGGATTCTGAGACACTGGGGTGGCTGAGACAATGGAGAAAATGTTGAAACTTGAGGGCACAGGCCCAACCGGGAGTAAAATCTGAAAGATGAGAAAGAGGGAAAGGAGGATGATGCCGTGGTCCAGAGAAAAACAAAGGTGAGCACATTCATGGGGCCATTTAGATATATAGGAGAATAACTCATTCGTGAGCTTTCGGTTTTCAATTCCAGTTTTCCTGAGTCTAGTTAAATATCTTGACTTGGTTTCCATGTGGTCTCTGTGTCTATAATAACTTCCTTTTAATTACAGCTAATTTGAGAGGATGTCAGTTCCTCACTGAAAATCCCTTGGCTAGGACATCTACTTACTTACTGTCTTTGCCTTTCAGCTGTAGTCCAACTCAAACCATCTGAAAAAATAAAACACATGAAAATTCACGGGCTTATTCGATCTAGAGGTCCAGCATCTCCTTCAGACATAGCTGGATCCAGGCACATCTTAAAAATGGCATCTAGTCTCACCTCTGTCCCTGTTTCCTTTCTCCTTCTCTTTCTCTCTCTCTCTCTCTCTCTCTCTCTCTCTCTCTCTCCCCCTCTCTCTCTCTTTCTCTCTCTCTCTCTGTGTGTTGGTTTTGTTCTCAGATGGACTCTTTCTAGTGGTACCCAACAGCTCTGAGTTTTTTCTTTCTGCTACTACCAAACCCAACAGGAAAACACTCCCAAAGCTGAGTCTCATTGGCCCACTCTAGGTCACATGCCAAGTACTGAACAAACACCCTGACTGGCCAAGCGTGGGTCCTAGACCACCTGTGTAGCTGGGAGTAGCATCAGCCCTAACCAAACCATGTCAGCTGAGTGAGAATAAGTGTTTCCCAAAGGAAGATTGAGGTGCCACCTGGACAAGGGGAAATGGATTCTGAGAGGGCAAAAATAACAAATGTCCACGCGCATCTCCTGTTACTCTTCAATATGGACACTCTTTGAGAGATAGGTCAGTCTCCTCACACCCTCCAATAAGACCAGATTGTATTTGCAGGTACCTCCAATAATACCAGATAACATTTGCAGATACAGCAGATCCTCATTATTTGCTAATTTGCCTACTCACTAACGTTAATTTGTAACTCCAAACCCAATATTGTAGCTCTTTAACAGGTCATTCGCAGACATGCGCAGAGCCATAAGATTTTGAGGTTGCTCATGTACATTTCCAGCCAAGGTGAATCAAGGTGATGCTCTGCCTTCCCGTTTCTGCTCTCATGCCATAAGCAAGTGTTGCTTTTGCAGACTATTTAGTGCCACTTTTGTAGTTGTGTTTCTGTGGGTTTTGGTGTTGATTTTGCTGCTTAAAATGACCCCTAAGTGCAGTGCTCAAGTGCTGTCTTGTATTCCTAAGCACAAGAAGGCTATGAAGTGCCTTAATACGTGTGCTAGATAAGTTTTATTCAGGCATAAGTTATAGTGCTGTTGAGCTCAATGTTAATGAATCAACAACGTGTATTAAATAGGGTGTTTTTACAGCCATACAACAAGGAATGAAATCATGTCCTTTGCAGCAACACAGATGGAGCCAGAGGCCATTATCCTAAGTGAACTAACTCAGAAACAGAAAACCCAAACCAAATACTGCATATTCTCACTTATAAGTAGGAGCTAAACAAAGGGGACTCGTAGAAATAAAGATGGAAATAAAAGACACTGGGACGCCAAAAGTGGGAAGAATGGGAAATGGGCAAGGGTTGAAAAAGTACCTATTGGTTACAATGTTCACTACTGAGGAAATGGGTATACCAGAAGCCCAGTCCCTGCCTGTATGTAATATACCCATGGAATATGCATGAACTTATACCCCTCAATCTAAAACTTAAAAAATAAAGTGTTTTAAAACAGAAACACACATAAAACGAGGTTATATATCGATAGGCTGACAAAATGTTGTAACCAGAGACAGGCAGGACTCAATCTTCTATTTTCCCTAGGAGCAATAGTTCAGTATCCACTAATTCCATACCTGCAGTGACTACTTTATAGACCATAACTACTACAAACAATGAGAATTAACTGGGTGTGTGTGTATAAAATCTCTCCAATGTTATACTTTCCCCAAATATCTTGTATATTTTGTCTTTCCATCCATAGTGCAAACTCCTTTAGAATTCATCCCATGTTGGCATCCAGCTAGGAACATATAGGTAACTTCAAAACTAACTGACGTATGGATATACCGGTCAGTTACAGAACCCACACCAGCCCAGCTAAAACATTTTCATTCAAAAATTTCTAGAAGTTAGTCTACTATCTTATTGTTTGTAGTCTTTCCCCTGGGTGTGTCATAGACCTATTCAAACATGGCATCAATCCAAAACCATTTTTCATTTTAATGGCAAAAGGAAGGGAAGCAAGCAAGAGCGTTTCATACTGAAATCAAGTTCCTTACGCTGGGTAGAGAGAAGGTTGCACGTTTTAAGTCTCAGTGATCACAGACCATTGCTGCTGACCAGGTACCTCCCAGTGCCCCCAAGAATCATGGCATACACCTGCATCCCTGGCTTTTCAGCTTTTCAGTGTCCTTTGGCAGAACTTGCTGCACCAGCTGCCACACGATCCCCTATGCCCCAGAAACTTGTTTGCAATAAACCAGAGGTATCTTAGTGAATAAATATTTCCTAAATCTAACCTCTGCACTGGCATAAGAGACTACTTTGTTTTCAGACTTTTACTTCTGATCAGCCTTGGCTTTATGAATCTGAATTAGGGTAGCATTTTCTACATAGCTGTTTCAGTTGAAGGAAGATGCAAACTTGACATGAAGAAAAAAAAGTGAGAGTTTTTGAAAATTGCACAGCTTATGTAAAAAAAGTGTTGCCCAGGGTCCTTTCTGCTTATAACTCTGAGTTTCTGGAAAAATTGGCCAACTTCTCAGAACCCCAGTTTCCCTCTACTCAAAAAACCCAGGAGTTAAAACAAGATGATGAAAACAATATAATTATTATCATTTCTAACTTTTATGGATTATATACCATATAGACACTTAATTTTGTTTAATCTTCAAAATACCCTTATAAAGTAGATACTTGTATCATTCCCATCTTACGTACAAGGAAGTTCATGTTCAGAGAGTGGCAGAGTGGTTGAATGATGAACTCACAGTTACACAGCTACTGAGTCATGGTTTGAATCCAGGTGGCTTGACTTTCCAGCGCACTGGCTTCACCACTCATTCATGCTGCCTGATTTATCTCTAAGGTCCCATCTACCCAAAGACTTTATTATCAGGCACATCCAACTGTGACCTGTGGGCCAAAAATGACCCAGGACAGCTAGCAATGCAGCCCCACAAAATATTTTACCATCGTGTGTTTTTTAGAATCATGCCACTTTCATCATGACTCCACGTGTAATTTCATTTTTGAAGCTTGCCTTATTCATGACATCGCTTTTTGGCAGCACATACACTTGTGAGCAGCTGTTTTCAATTATGGAGCACACAAAGAGCAAAATTCTAACAAGCATTTCTGACGAGCACCTTGAGAACTCACTAAGAATTACAACCGCTTCCATCACATCAGACACTGATAGATTAATTTTACAAAAACAAGGTCAAAATTCCCATTAGTTTTATATTGTTATCATTTTTCTAAACTTTATAATAAAAATATTAAAAAAGAACTCTTATTATGTATATTGACTATACTCTATTACATAGTTTATGTGCGGCCCAATTCCTCTTTACTCAATGCACCCCAGGGAAACCAAAAGGTTGGACACTCCTGCTCTTTGTCATTTCCCAACATGTCTCTATTTTTCCAACCAAGATTCTGGGTCTAAGGCTCTGGCCTGTTTATGTAAGATGTAATATCATCAATAAATCTGAACGAGAGGAAAAAAGTGTAGGAAAATTCTGGAGCTCAAACTCCCTAATGGCTTTAGAAACTCTATCATCTATCCTCCTAATCCAGTTTTAATTACATCAATAAGTAGATTGAGCCTAGACTATTTTTCAAGATATTGTATAATGTGTAATTCTTCACGCTACTTCTTCCTTTAAAAAAACAATCCTACAAGAACCTCTGGAACTTATTAGTATGAACAAATCAAACAATTCAATTTTTAAAAATAATTCAGTATCCTTATAACAAGATTTAGAGGGATGGTCTGTGAAATTTAGGAATCCTGCAGACATGACTTGGGAATTGTCCTGATGGCTCACAGTCAGCCCAAGCTTCTGACTTCAGCCAAAAGCAAGGAATCGAACTACCATGAAGAAAAGCAGAGACTTGGGGCTCAGTTGCTTATCAAAATGAGGCACAGCACCCCCAACTCATGATGCCAATAAGAGATTAATCCATAAATCAGAAGCATTTTTAATTTTTAAAAAGTAGTGAATGAAAAACCTACTTGTCGCAGTCAGGTTGCCTCATCATGAAATTATGACAGCACTTGCCACGAGCAAGGTGCTCGCCTCTCTCTGTGGCTGGGTGACAGTGGCCAGCTCCTGGTGGATACTGCCAGCATGCACCAAGACAGATTTCTGACCACTCTCCACCGCTTAGAGAGGCTCGCTGGCAACTAAAATTAGATTGGCTTCTATTCCAAGCCCAGGGCTCCTTCATGGCTTACTTTCTTTTGTAAGAGTCTGTGATGGTGACTTGTTTGATTTAAAGAAAATCAATGAAGAGTTACATAAGAAGGAAGAAAACAGAAGACCAGATATTCCCAGGTTAAGATAAAAGTCCAAATAAAGGGCATTGCACACGCTCTGACTCTCTCTTTCTCTTTCCCTCAAAGCAAAGAGAATAAGGAGCCTTTGAGGTAAAGTGGAAACCGTTTTGTTGGAGGGATCGCATTTTCTTCATCTTTAGAGTATAATCTGATAGGCCTAATCCAGTAAAAATTGCATCTACTCTCAACAGAATGACTGACACAGGGTAGAACAGATGGAAAAACATGTGATTGCAAAAGGTGGCTTTTGGTCCTTGCAGGGACTGAGATAATTCAAGCAACATGAACTTGCTTCTGTCTTTCTCCCTTTCCTGGCAATAATAGAGGGTATGCAAGACAAGAAAAATGCACAAGCATATTGATCTTCCTCCTGTCCTTTGCCAGGGAGAGAAGCCAAGCTGACCTTGGCCTCTGACCAAGTGTGACCCCTTTACTGCATAATTAGGTTAGCTGAATTGGAGAGGTTTACACAGACAGGATGACATTTCTAAGCTTGGGTCCCAAAGCGCAACCTTTCCTAGAAGCCCCCCCTCCATCAGGAACCTACTTCTCCCCCGGAGCATTGTCATGAGTCTCCTCAAACCCCTATTGTGTGTATTATTTATTATCTCAGTGCCTTTTCTTTTCAGGGTATTGGTCCATAATAGTGCCGTCTATGTTATTTATGACGCAAGGAATAACTTAAACCACATTAGGAACCTCAACATTATAGGGACTTTAGAGAGCTACATTTTTCTAGTTATGGTTAAACTACTGCAGTGATAAATTCAATCGTAAGAGTACAAGAGGGAATGCATGGGACAGGTGTTACCCATTAGTCACCGTAAGAAAATGCAGGAACAAACGCTGGCTTACAGATGCTTTAGTGTCTCTTCCTGAGAACAGCTGTGGGAATCTGAAATGGTGAGGGGCAGGGGGCTTCTGAAAGCCAGTAATGAAAAAAGATGGGTATGACTGGGGTGGAAGGGGCGGGAAGGGGAGTCTTGATGTCAGAGGACAGAAAAACAAAGGAAAGACGTCTATTTCACACCTTCACCTCACATGAATTCCACGAGGTCCCCCATGTCTGGGGACAAGCTTTCACCACGGAACAGAAAGCAGTCCTACTCCTAAGTGCCACTCCCCATGAGGAATATGGACCTACTCAGAGCCACAAGAGAGCTATACTAAAAGTAAGTCACTCAAATACCAACTGTGATGTCAGTGCTGTGGCAATTTACTCTTTCCTACAATACAGTCTCTTCATTTATGAAAATCTGGAAATACCTTCCCTTTTCTCTTTTCCCTTTTCTCTCCCTATGAGGGAACTTTTAAAAAATTCAATATTTATTGAGCATTCACCAAAGGTGACCATGGTGTTAGGTATTGAGATAAAGTATGAGTAAGACACCCACAAAGTAGTCATAGTTTGGTGGTAGAAATGGACCGAAAAGGGATCATTACAGTACCATGTGGGGACTTTCATAATGCCAATCATGAACAATTATTATCATTGGGTATTATGATGAAAGGGTATTATCATAATTGGATAACAGAGTTGGAGAGTTTTGGGATGACCCACTGGTATGAAGTGATCAAACCTTCCTTGCCTCTGGTCTCCAGGTGGCTTTAACAACCTCCATATGCCTCCCAGTGTCCAAGAAACTCAGGAAACCTTGATGCCATTCAGAATTTTGTGACTCGTTGGGACAGAAGTCAGGTTTAAAATTATCTTTATACTCCATTAAACTTCATTTAAGCAACTTCAGAGCATAGAGATTATTTCAATAGAACTGCTTTAAAACTCCTTAAGAATAAGTTTCAACTACCTCAGCTACAAACAAGACACATGTTTAGAGAACATACACTCTCTGTTGGCAGACATTTGGATCACATGGCCCCTCATTCAGAGCATGATGCTCTCCCCCAAATCCTAATCAATTATCTTGAATGCCTCCAACAGTGTGAAGCTCAGTGCTTCCCAAAGGGGCTCAATCCACCTTTGTGCAGCCCTGGCTGTTAGAATGTTCATCACTTTGAGATTTCTAATCATGAGAACTGAAATGTTACTAGAAACTCATATATTAATTCAACAAATATTTATTAAATACCCACTCTATGCCAGGCATTGTGCTAAGTGCTAAGAATTTAGTACTAAATATGAATGACATAAAGCAACTTCCAAGTTCTTGGAGATATCATTTATCTACTCTAGCTCCCATTTGGTCTCCTTCAAAGATAATATAACTAAGACTCTTTTAGAAGTTGTGTAATCCAGGTTTTGATCATTTAGTCATTTTTTACTCCATTAATAACAGGGTGGGCTAGGCACAGTGCCTCAAGCCTGCAATTCCAGCACTTTGGTAGGCTGAGGCAAGAGGATTGCCTGATCCTGTGAGTATGAGACCAGCCTGGGTCTCTACAATAAGTAAAAAAATTAGCTGGGTGTGGTAGCACATGCCTGTAGTTCCGGCTACTTGGAAGACTGAGGGGGAAGGATCACTGGAGCCCAGCAGGTCGATGCTGGGGTGGCTGTGAGTGTGCCACTGCACTCTAGCTGGGCAACAGAGTGAGACTCCAACTCAAAAAAATAAAAAATAAAATAACATGGCAGCTCATATTTATAGTAACAAGATGAACATGGACACTGCCCTCATGGGGAGTATGGCCTAGCTGGTTGGGACAGCCCAACCTCAAATTTAAGTATTTTGATTGCTGCTTTGTTAAGAGTTGTGGAAGGGGAAGTGACCTCCTCCTATTCAGAATATACAGGGCCATAGGGTTGTATGGCACAGGGCTGACTCTGTCTTACAGATTTGAGTCCCGTAAGGTATCCTCTGTTCATTACTCTTCTCTGCTTGTTCACAGCACTGCTCACAATTTTGAATTATGTATAAGTTTGCTTACTTCTATACTTTTGCCTCTTGAGTTCTATAAGAACACAGACCATATATATTTTGTACATCACTGAATCTTCATCTCCTTAAAGCATACAAGTATACTTTAAGCCAGGCACTATTAACTCCATTATACAGAAGATAAAACCAAGACTCAGCCACACATGTGGGTGGTAAAGTGACATTACAAGTTAATCCAGGTCTGCTTGGTACAAAGCCTTACCATACTTTCCCCAGATACCTGGTGAACATACTCTCTAAGCTGGTACATTTGTCATTACATCAGTGAGGCTGATTTAACCAAGATACCAAAAAAATAGTGACTTAAACAAGGTAGCGTCTATTTCTCTCTCACATGACAACCTTGGGTAGGTATGGTGGCTCCACACTAGTATTGACACCTAGGATCCTTCTCTCTTGGTGCTTTGCCATTCTTAATACATGGCATCTGTCACATGAGCTAAAATGGTTGATCCTTGTCCACCTGCACCTCTATATTTAGCCAGTAGCAAGGGAATAAAGTAAAGAAGAAGGTCTGTCCCTTTCCTTCAAGGACACAACCTGGAAGTTGCACACACCGCTTCTACCCACACCTCATTGACCAGATATTCGTCATATGAACTTACCTAGCTGCAAGAGAAGCTGGAACTATATACTGAAAGAGTCATGTACCCAACTACAAATTCTCATTAAATAGGAAGGGCGTTTGACTATCTCCAAAACCTGGCTTTAGGAGTTATAGAGAAGTAGTGGGAGAAAAAAGAAGTTAAAAAAGAGGAGACAGAAATATAAACTAACTTAGGTAAGCGAAACTCCTTCCCTTCCAGGAATCTCTACTCACTTTGGTCTTCTCAATTCCTTCCCCTGAGGCTTATTTCTGAAATGGGATCCTTGGTTCCCATGAACCCTTAAACTACAGGATATTATGGCTTCCTGTATGATGGGCCCAATTTTCTAGGTTATGCCTTTCAAGTTTTGGAATAAAGGAAGAATGTAAAAGGGTGGAAGAACAAAGCGCCTACATTCTGAATGCAGAATAATCTTGAGAATTTTGATAACCAAGAGCATAACTGATGTTTTAGATTGTCTCAGTTATACAGGAAAACACAAAGTAGAAAGTGGGATTTCTTCCCCTAAATATCTCCCTCTAAACGTGTTAGAAATAAAATGTCCCTTTCTTTACCTGGCCTCAAGTTCTCATATATTAAGTCTTTACAAATTAAGATTTTACAAAAACAAACTACAAGTCTTCAATGTGCATGGCACAATGTTTTAAAATATAATTTATTAATTACAAAAAAATTTATCCCTCTTTGAAATTGACTTACCATCCACTAAAGACCTTAGAAAAGGCTGATATCAAACCTTATCAAATCTTTAGAAGTCTGGGGCAGTCATTATATGAAAAAAATTTAGAAAAATAGAATGTAACTAATGGGCTTGAGTAAGGTGTGTAATTATAAATAAACTCTAATTAATTTTTTCTCATGTCTTGGTTATTAAACACATGAACCCATTTATGTGAACTCACAAATGACTCTGCTAAGCTGGAAGAAAGGAAATGCAATCTATTCTGAAAGACACTTCTTTTTCTGTTTCTTTCCCCACAGTTTGGTTGCTGAGAATAATAGGGTAGTGTTAAAGGTGAGATGTTTTCTGGGATCCTAGGCGTCATATGAAGGGCATCCCCTTAGGTGATACTCAATGAGCTAATTCTCATATAATTCCTTCCATCTGAGTGGGTATGGAATCCGTTACTTGCTTCTGACAGAATGTAGCAACAGGAAGGGATATTGCAGATATAATTAAAATCTCTCAGCTGTTGATTTTAAGTTAATCAAAAGTGAGAATGGCATGGGTGGGCCTGACCTAATCAGGGGAGTCCTTTAAAAGAACAACTTGAGGTCAGAGACGAAGCAGCAAAGATTCTCTCTCTCCCTTGCTGGCTTTGAAGAAGCAGGCTGCCTCGAATTCTCTAGCCAAAAGGAAATGAATTCCATGAACCTGGGGGAGCTTAGAAGTGAGTCCGTCCCTAGTTGATCCTCCAAATGAGAACACAGCCCAGGCAATACCTTGATCTCAGCCTTGTGAGACACTGAGCAGAGAACCCAGCTCAGCAGGGCCCAGACTCCTGACCTGCAGAAATTGTGAGATAATAAATGAATGTTGTTTTAAGTCACTACATTTGTGGTAATTTGTGACACAGCAACAGAAAACTAATACGTGAGCTGTGCCAGTGTGGCAGGGGACACAGAGAGAGAGGTGAAAAGCTCTCTGGAAGCAAATGTTCAATCCCTGCTCACTTCTCACCCCTGAAGCTTTTGCTCTTTGACATTGCTGGCTGCCATCCTGCCTTCAACTTAAATCCGGTTTCTGCCTGCGATTCAATCTCTGGCTCCCTATGAGAAATCTTTTTTATATAAAATTAATATATAAATAAATTTGCTCTTGGAGCCATGCAGTATGGAACAGAACCTGCCAGGCTCTCTAACGGTCATCACCACGAAAGATTGCAGAGGGGAGGGGTAAGGCAGGGTTTTATCCTCCACGGGGAAGCAGAGAATTTATAGTGATCTTATTGCAGATGTAAAATTAGGTCAGGGGCTCTATAAACTGATTAAAGCTAAGGCTTCACACTTCCAAGAAAAACAGCCAACACAAAAGGGAATGATCTCTAGCTCGGGACAAGAAGGAAGGAGAGCCCTCCGTGTTCACGGGCAGTCCGGCCATGCAGGACACTTGGCCAGAATGAAGGGACCCACTGACAAGCAGCGGCGAGAATTTCTAAAAGCAAACAGCAGATATCTGTGGAATACTGACACACACAATCGGTGGCTTGAAGGTCCCAAAGTTCAGGAACTCTGAACCACCCTGCTTCTCAAATTCATCCTTCTCCGTGGCCCTTGGCCCTCTGGTGCCTATGTGTCTTGGATTTCCCAGGCAGTCAGATTTTTCTGTTTGCGTACCCTGTAAGTCAATGCCTCGCCAGTTCAGGATAATCTCAATGCTTGGATCAGGAAGCACAACTTCTGCAGTTTTTTCCCAAGACTCTTCTTCAATCCCCATCTTTCTCCGGGGTGTAACCCTAGCTTCCTTTATGTTTTCCTCTTTCCTCTTCCCTGAAATTTCTTCTCATTCCCTCCTCATAGTTGGGGAAAGGCCACCTTCATTTGCCATAAATCCTAGCCTTTCTCTCCTGCTCCCGGGACAACGCTGTAAATGAAAAATATCTCATTCACATTGTTTGATTTGTCTTGTGGGTTCCCCAAGCAACCCAGTCACTCCCTAAGGGTTAGAAAGACATATTCTCTATAGCAAAAGAGTAGTGGCTGCTTTTACAATGCTAATGTGTCTGGTTTGAATGAGAAACAATTTGAGTTATTAAAATGTCTTTACTTTTTATTTATTTTTTAAACTTGTGTATGCGAAGAAATCGCTTGGTAAAGGACACAATAACACTGATCCTAGATACTGATATACATGAAGGGAATTACCTGATTTACATCCTTGATTTACACAAGATAGGATGGAAAAAAAGAATTGTGAGGCTGGGTAAGGCTGTGGGTTACCTGTTGATGGCTCTCGGGCCAAATGCCTTAATTTAGACTTTAAATCAAACATCAGGGAAGAACACCTGGGACTTGATAGAGTTACATTTTCATTTCAGTAGTGACCAGAGTCATTCAGCTCATTTTTGGTTCAAGGCCAGTTACCAGTCCAAACTAACTTGGGAAAACACTGCCCAAATTATTTGCTCTACACAGAACAGAAAAATAACAGGTCTGGTTTGAGTTCCATGAAAAATAATGGTTTTAGTCTTGGTACAGGTCTCTGTGAAGGAAGTTCAAGGCCAACTGAAAAGATTCTGTTTTCCTGGATGAGGACAAATGTTCTAAAGCCTGGTTCATGCGTCCCCACACCAACCCTTAGCCACACCACCAGCTCTGGTCAGGAGGTTCACATAAAATTAACTGCTATGAACTGAACCCTGTGGATGGTACTTAGAATAAAGCCTGAGACTTACTCTCAGTTCATTTCAATACGGTTTAAGCTTTCAGGAATTGGGGACAAAAATAAAAATTAAAGCTCCTGACCTATCTAGTCCCTGGAGCAGAATTTTTACACAGAGATGCATCATATGACATTGAAAGAAAAAAAAAAACCTCTTTCAATCCCACCCCCCTAAGACAATCTTTTATGGAAAAAGTATTCTCTTTCAATGTCACTTTAGTTCCCTACAGTGACGGCATGAATAAAACCCAGTTTTATAAAATTAGCTAAAATAAAACCATACATGCAGCAGCAACTTTTCTCAACATAACCCCTACCTGTCCTCAGAAACCTGTTGGTTCACTGTATCCCAAGTTTACGGTATTTTAACTCTTCAAATTCCTTATTTCTTCTGTTCAAATAAACAGCTCAGCTATCGCCATGCCTGTGCATCCATCACGGGTCTTTCAGAACATGCTGGCTCTTTTGGGGGTTATCATCAAACTCTCCCTTAACCAGGAATAAGGGGCGGCATCATCCCCTTGACATCTGTGCCACATTTATGCTTTGCCAGTATCACTTGTACTTCTGGGGCCACCAGTGGATCCAGCCCCAGCAAGTACCAATGGGGATAATGGAGGAACTTAGAAGCTGACGCACTTTAAGAAGAGCTTGAACGTGAGGTAGGCTGAAGCTTTGGGGAAATAACTTTGGTAGGAAAAGGGTGGGGGGTGGAGTAAGCTTGAAGGCATAAAAGGGTGAGAAGAGGCATAGCAGTCAGTCAAGCTGTCCAAAGCATACATCCCTCAGGAAAGGACACGGATCAGAAACAACATGGGTTCCCAGAAGTTGCCTCTACTTGCTGTGCCCTAAGGAAGCTTATGGGAAATGGCCTGATCTGAGAAAAGTGACTTAATGTCAAGCCATTCATAATCATGGTCTTGGACAGAAGAGGTGCATGGCATCAAGTATATCACTCTGCTTGGCAATAATAATGATAATAATGGCAATAATAATGTAATAATAATAATAACAATAATAAATGCTTTATCAATAATATATTCCTGCTCAGCAGAATAATTTTCTTTTTTGAAAGTAAAGTTATTTGGACTTTAATAATAGTGATGAGGATAGACAGAAGGCACCAGAAGCATCATGTTGTAGAGTACAGAGTACTAAAGGGGAATGGTAAAATTTGGAGATTATTCCTATTTTTAAAAATTTAATTGACGCTCAGGTTTTCTGAACTAAGAAAAAATAAACACATGAAAGGAACTCTCATTCTGAGTTTCCCAAAATGGAAAAAGAGAGACATAATAAATGGTGATACAGGTTTGTTTTCTTATAATATTTTCCAGGGCAATTAAGAAAAATACACGAAGTATTTCCAAGACTACCATCAGATTCTCTGTGGATTTTTCTACATACTTTCTCTTCTCTGTTACTGCTTTCAGATTCACTTGTAGATACTGGGTCTCAGTCCCAGTGCTGCCATTTCTGAACTATGTGATCTTAGATGACTGACTTAACCTCTGTGAGACCCACACTCCCATATAATCAGCTAATAGTAGTACCCTCGTGTACCAGTCAGAGCCCTGACAGGAGGCAGATGGCACTCTCAAAATGATTTGAGATGGCCATAAAGGACTCATTATAAAGAGGAGAGCAGAGTTTAGGGAAACAAGAAAGGGTGGAGCACCTTGAGACCAGCTACAACAGGGAACCATTGTCAACTTGGATCTGAAGGTGCACCGAGCACAATAATTCCTATAACCTTTGAATAGGCTACACTTGAGATGTATACCAGAAAGGATCAGGGCCTTTGGTAAAAGTGATGTAACCAGCCCTTGGCCACCTACTGTGGAATAAGCATCCCAACCTTACCTTCCTCCCAGTCTTCAGTCCCTTCACAGGTCCTTCCCACCATCCTCCAAACCCAGCTGGAAACCTGAAGCAAGGGGTCTCACTGACATGGCCCATCCTGGCTGGCCTCGTCGGGGCACAAAGTGGGGTAAAGAAAAAAGGGGACTGATGTGGAGACATAAACGGAAAATACCAAAACACCTCAAAAATGGAACTTTTATTTTATGATTCAAACCATGTTACTTTTATATTATTACTCAATATTCACACAACCCGACCCCCCATCAGTTCTCCAGTGCATAAAACAGAAAACTTCAAATACAGGCTATACCTGAAATCCTATTTTCTGTTTTATGCAATTACCTTTCGATAGGAAAAGAGAGATTGTCGAGTGACATCTTAATCCTTCCTGAGATCAACACTCAAACCAATCTCTCTACAGTTTGCCCATGACCTTGTGCTTGTCTGTATTAATACATACCTGCTGTTTGTCTTCATTTCTATTTATACTATGTAAATGTTATAGAACCATCAAACTTTAGAAATGGAATGAAGATAACAGATTAAATTAGGGATACCAACTACTCTTCCATTCCACAAATATTTATTGAGCCTGAATTTTATCATCCATGCCAACTCTAAGTGATTGGTAGTGGCTACCTAGAGCACAGTGTTGAGAGAAATTGAAAGCTGAACTCATGCACAATAGGAAGCATGTCTTTTGCAGCTAAGGGGAGGAAAGAGTGACCTTCTGTCCCAGAAACTACTTTATCTTGCCAAACATAAAGATGGGGTACCTAGTTAAATTTGAAGTTCAGATAAACAATGAATCATGTTTAGTACAAAAATGCTCCATGCCATATTTGGGGTATGTACTAAAAAAAAGATTCATTATACCTGAAATTCAAATTAAACTGAGCATCCTGCACTTCTATTGGCTAAATCTGAAAGGCCTCACTCTGACCCTGAACCTGGATGAGATTCTCAGCTAACCTTTCCACTTGGTAGATTGGGAATCCACAGTCTGTAGAGATCAAGAAACTTTCCCTATGCGACACATCTAGTTAAAACAGAATCAGGACTAGAAGCAAAGTTTCCACTGTCGTATGCTGTGTCCCCTCTGTCTTAGATCATAAACTTCATGAGAATTTAAGTAAATCTGTGAACCATCTAGCAAACACTTGCAAGCTGCCAGGCCTCTAACAAGCTCTTTTAGATTGATTGAAAATATGACCTGGAAAATGTCAAAATGGCATTTCATAATAGTGTTGTGTTAGTTTGTAATGTACAGTATATTACAGAAATTCATCAAATGCTTACAGAATTAATAGCACCATGCTACCATTCTTATTCAAATTTTAATGGGCTTGAGCATCTATATTTATACTCAGGAGTTCCAGATTAGGCAGTTATTTGGATTTCTATAAATACAGAAAATCAGTGACAATCCTAAAACCCATTACAGCTAGAAAGTGACTTCAAATATAAAATGAGAATTTCTACCTTTTCAACCACTGAAACTACTTCTTTATTGAAGCTAACGGATATTTAAAGGAAAAATATTTTTGCTTCAGATTTGCTGATATATCAACAAACCAGTTATCCTACAAACATACCCAGGGTTTAGGACATGGAAGAATAGTAGCATTATTGCCCATGACCCCTGTGGAGTATCCTTCTTGAACCATTTATTTGGCTCCAGTGGTCAACGGAACTCTCCCCCAGTATACAGATATATAACTCCAAAGAAATAAATGACTTAGGTATGTGAATAAAGAAAGTAATTACTTCATATTTCTCATGAGAATAATGCACTCAAGTGTTATGATTTATTACTACCTGTGGTAGATAGAATAATGGTCTACACCATAATATCCAAAATCTATGAATGTGTTGTTATATGGAAAAGGAGAATTGAGGTCATAGAAGAAATTAATGTTGCTATTCAGATGACCTGATGATAGAGAGATTCCTTTGGATTGTTGGGACAGGCCTAATGTAATCACTACGGGCCATAAAGTAGAAGAGAGTGGCTGAAGAATCAGGGTCAGAGTGATGGGATATTAAAAAACTCCACCAGCCATGGGTGCCTTGGAAGAAGGAAGGGGCCATGAGCCAAGGAATGGCAGCAGCCACTAGAACCTAGAAAAGGTAAGAAAGTGGATTATCACCTAGAGCATTCAGGAAGAATAGTAGCTTTAGCCCAGTGAGACCCATTTTGGACTTCTGAATTCCAGAACTACAGGATGATTAATTTGCATTGCTTTAAGTCACTATATGGGAATTTGTTTCAGCCACCAAAGAAAATTAATACAACACCTTTCTAGAACGATCACCAGCTATGTGTTAGTATCAGTATCAGACAAAACATTTAGATAATAATGTCACTCTTGAGCATGAGAGCTATAAAAAGTAACATATATATTGAGATGACCAATCAAAATGAACAGGACTATAGCAATGCTAGCTGGTACCAGTGCAATTAGAAAAGATGAAAACACACAGTTAAAAAACACACAGGCTATTATTGATCAGTGCAAGTTGTGTATTGACAAAAACTGGATAAAAGAACAAAATGGAACAAAATGAAATGAAACCTTACTGAAAAGACTCCTGCAAACTGGAGCTGAAATGGAAGCCCTCAGAGATAAGTCCATGTGAGAACTGAGATACAACCAACAACAAATGAAGAGTCCCCTCTGCTGATGCATTGGAGGTGGAGATAGGCCCTGGAAAGATGAAAGACACTGGACAAAGAAGAGCCCGCAGCGTCTGTGAATGGTGACTGGGAGGATGTGCAGATGCTTCTAGTGATGAAAAGGCATCTGATTACAGTGATGACAGCTTTTAGGTATACTGACCTTGTACAAGCACTCAACTTCCCAAAGAGACACGGCTCTAAACAGGCAAGTCACCCAACAACAGAGCCTTGATGGTTGGAGAAAACTGAGGAATGGTATATACAGCAGATACATCAAGGTACAGGGACAGCAACAATGAGAATAACAGGATCAAAACTATTCCCACAGCATGTCAATGAGAAAATGAATAGGATAGGGATATAAGTGTCCCAGGAAAAGCCAACAGGATGAGGCAACCTGGAAGTTTGGCAAATATCCGATCAGACTTTCTCAACACAAGAATACCCAAGGCAATAAATGATCAAAGATCAAATGATCAATACTAATTCTACAGCTAAGTCATTTAGATAATTAATCCACTTGCACTATCAACCAGGTGAGTAGAAAATGGCTAAGCAAATTGATAGATGTGTATGTGTGTTCACATACATGTGTATATATAAATGTATATGTGTATATGTAAATGTATATGTGTATATGTAAATGTTGTGTATGTACACACGCACATATATACACATAAAAACAATAAGTGAATATTCAGAACCACAAAAAAAAAAGAATTAGAAATTTTAAAGTGATTTTAAAAAATCAATAGGCAGACAACAATAACTTGCTGAATACATGAATTTCCAAGAGTCCGAATTAGCAATGCCTCCAACATGGAGCAGCACAGTATGTAGGTGTCATAATTTTAAGGAAAAAGCTTTTTAGGAACACAAGCTCATAGAATCAGAACTGCAGAAAGCTGGTGGCTGCAATAACAGATTGAAGCTTCTCAAGATATATCATTCACACTCTCCTCAATCAGAGCAGTGGTAGAGTGGGGAGTTTGTCCTGAAGACCATTATAATTAACTTCACAAGAAGAATATTGGAAACTCAGTCCTGTCACTTTCTAGCTGCAGGATTCTTGGCAAGATATTTGAGTCCATGTTCCCTCTTTTGTAACTTGCAGATAGTAAGGTAATAATGTATATGAGAGCTCTTTGCAAATGAGGCACGAGATATAAACGATATCATTATTTCACAAGCAGATATAACTATGTTACTAAGATTTTAAAACCACACAACAGAGATCAGTTGGGGTTTCCAATAAAATAATTACCTACTAAATAGAAATCTACTAGTATGCTTGAAAATGACTTCAGTAAGAACACTAAGGTTGAGCCATAGAGCAAACCAGAAAATACTGGCCAAATTCATCAGCTATTTTATAATTTGACAAGATTGCCAATGCAATTGAATTCATTGAATATTATTTAAAATAACACTGATATGATAGCAAAATAATGAAATATTGCTTATCTTATAAAAATGGAAGATTGTTAAAACAAATTAATTTCCTATCTTAGAAACTTATGTGACATCAATATACCAGTGTGAAAATTTCTGAAGCAAATAATAGATCAGATTTGGCATCTGCTCAGAAGGCTGTGCTTTTAGATGCTAAGGATATACTTAGGGCATTTAAGAGTATATAATTTATTAATATATTTGCTAAAATATTAATAATATTTCCTATGGTTATCACTAATAGCACCTTCACTTGGATTATTTAAAAACTACTACCACTAACACCACCAACAATATTTACTGTAGTGGTGCCTCCCATTTCTTTCTAGTTTCTTCTTTTTTTCTTTTTTTTAAGTCAGAGACTTACTCTGCTGTCGCCTAGGCTGGAGTTCAGTGGCACACTTACCGCCACCGCCACACTCACAGTCACCACAGTCTCGACTTGCTGTGCTCAGGTGATTCTTCTGCTTCAGCCTTCCAAGTAACTGGAACTACAGGCGTGTACCACTATGCCCAGCTAATTTTTTGATTTTATTGTAGAGATGAGGTCTCACCAAGTTGCCAAAGCTGGTCTCAAACCCATGGGCTCAGGCAGTCCTCCACCTCCCAAAGTGCTAGGATTACAGGTGTGAACCAACACACCCAGCTTCTCTCTAGTTTCCAACTCTCATGGGTTCATAAAATTCTTGATTGTGGGAAGTAAACCTTGAAAACACCCAAATAAATATGTAGTAAAATCTGGGCAGGATTACTTAAATGGCATTAAGTAAGGAAGCTCTTCACAGAGACAACTGGTGAGATTCCTGCATTATGATGTAAGCGGGGGGATAGGGGAAAGTGGTATGATTTGGTGAAATTAAACAATGAGCTAATATCTGGAATATGTTTCTATACTTATTAGGGAATCCCCCACCATTAATAGAGTGGAAAGAGCATGTTTAAAAGTTCCATTTTCTAACCACCTGTTCACACAGGATGACATAGACCGACACTGGAAATTGTGGGTTAAAAAACAAACAAGCAAACCAGTCCACTGGAAGAAGTTCTATCTTCTAGTTGCAACTCTCCAAGCTGGCTTACTCTGTAATCCTTGTAGGTTAATAAATATCACCATGACTAACAGCAAATATATACATCCATTCATTTAACAAAATGTTTATTGAGCACCTACTATGTGACAGGCATTGTTCTAAGTGCTCCATAGCAGAGGGCAAAAGAGACCAAAAATGAACAAAAAAAAAACTTGCCCTCATAGAGCTTTCTTTCTGGTGGAGGCAGACAGTTAATATTGACTGCTTAATGTGACAAGAACATTGATCTCTGTCTTACTGAAGTTCTTTTAATTAGCATAAGAAGAAAGGAATGTGTATGAATAAATAAATAAGAAATGACCCCCTCCCCAATCTTTATATACAAATAAAATCACATAAAAAATGCTTCTCAAGATAGAGTAGGAAGTCATGCAATTTCTGCAGGGCCCCAGGAGTTGTCACATGACTAGCAGTTGTTTTAAATGCTTTCAGGAACAAATACTATTCTGCTTCCTCACTCCATCTTCTCATCACAGTCTACTTCCCACTCTCGGTTGAGGAGACCTGCCCACCATCAAAAGCTGCCAAAGTTCTCTGTTTCGCCCTGGGATCTACAAAGGAATGTAAGACAGAGCTGGGTGCAAGTCTCCAGGGAGGGCCACCCTGCATCCTCAGGTACGAAATGTCTTGAGGTAGGGTTGAGGGTACGTTCCATGAGTTAAGAATATGAATAATCCTGATCCAAGAGTTGAACTAAAGGAGACTGAATTACTGGTCACATTTTCACTCCTCTGTAAAATGCATCCACACCTTTGCCATAATCTCAGAGAGCCAGAGATATTTCCCCCACACCCCTGATACCAGGCTAGGCTAAGAGTTTGGCTTAAGCCATGGGATATTAGCATGTGTGATGCAAGGAAGGGTTTCAGATGTGCTTGAATGAACACAGAGAACTACCCAGCTCACCAGAATATCTACAGCATGAAGTAGAATAACCCCAGACAGAAGAAGAGTCAACCCAGCCAATCCTTACACTCTCGAGTTAACAACAAATGTTTCTTCTAAACCACTGAGTATGGGGGTAGTCTGTTATACAAACTATCCTAGTGTACTCATATTAATTTACATAATAGAACTTATACAAAAGAGTAGACTTTTTCAAGGATGCAATAAAACAATGTCAATAGCAGGCCTAACTTCTTCTTCTGATACCCCCCAACGCATTGTCTCGTGCACAAAATGGAAAGGGCATTGCTGTGCTAATCCCATTGGCTTGGTCATCAGTTTTGTCTTGGGTGTCTTTCAGATCCACTCCCTCTGCTGTTAGCTATATTTGTCCTCATTTGGATCTTGGCTGTTTGCATCCCTGCCAGAGTATAGGACTTTGTATTTTTCATGACTGCATCTCATCTTTGGCCTACAGTTCCTATTTCTAAAAGGTGTCACGCAGTCATTTGGTTCTTACTTTATGTGGGGTGTGTGTGTTTCTGAGGCACATTCTGCTCTGGAGATCATCACCTTTGCAGCTAGAATCTGTGTCTCATACACATTTCAATTCCTCCCCCAACACAGTTGCTGAATCTAACACAGTGTCACAGTCCTCATTACCACAGAGGACAATGAATATGGGATGGATGGATGGATGGATGAATGGATGGATGGATGGATGGATGGATATGTCATTCTCTCCCTTGCAAGGTGGGCCACTGTAATGTAGAAGACAAAGGACTGGGATTCAGGAGTCTGATGCAGCTCCTAACTAGCTATGTGACCTTGAGCAAGTCACTTGGTATTGCTGGACTTTGGTTTCTCATGGTATAAAAAGTAAGAAGATGATATGGTCGCTGAAGCCCCTTGGAATGCAAAAGTTACAGATGTTGGAGACAGATAACTCTCAGCAAGATGGGAAGATGGAAGAGACGATCAACTTGGGAAGTCCTCAGAAAAAAGGGAGAGGGGAATTCAAGCATTCCGATGACCACTATTAATATAACCACAGCCCTGCTTGTCTATGTGGATTCCACAGGGCCAGGGTAGCTCATCCTGCAAGGCTCTAAGTGGTACAGCAGGACTACCTTCCCCGTAAGCAAGAGATCCTGGAGATGGTGTCCCGACAGGGGGTACCATGGCCCCACTCAGCCCAATTCCCACAGCAGAGCTGGTCAGATAAACCAAGAATCCAGACAGGGTGTGGGCAAATGAGGTCACACCACATGAAACTTCAAACTCAGGACCTATTTAAAGCAACTGTCAGGAGGGAATTTTCCTCACTTGCTTGGCTTGGGCATGTCTGGAGAAATACTGAGCAGAGGTTTTACCCTCCTCTGAGGCCTCATGCATGGGCCACAGCCAAAGGCAGATTTCCGGCCCTATCAGACCAATTATTTCACAGGACATAATAAGTCCCTAGTCTGATGTTCCTTTTATTTCCATTACCATCTCATTCGATCAGCTTCCGAGTGTAGTGACAGGACTTGGCTTTCTTCCCTTGAGAGCTCTGCCCACTGTCCAGTCCTTACTGGCTGAAAGAAATGTTTTACTAATGGCTACAATACTTTTCTTTCTTAGCTTTAGACCATGGTTCCTGGTCCCGCCATCCCAGAAGATGGTGACTAATCCCTTTCTCTCATTTATATGGTTACCTTGAAAGTATTTATAGACTGTGGTCACTTCCTCCAGAGAGGCCTTTCTTCTGGAAGGATATAAATTACTTCTTCAGTCAGTCCACTCAAGTTTGCTCTTCCAACATTCGAATCATTTTTGTGGCCTTTCTTTTATTTCCTCTACATTTTATTTTCCTCTTAAACTGTGGGGATGCGAGCCACAGCTAACTTTCCAGATGTGGTTGGAATCTTTTTGGGTGAGGCAGCCCAATACATTTTCCCAGCTCCATCCCCTTGCTGCGACCCTTCATTTGAAAATGGAATGGGCATTGCTACGCTGACCCCATTTGGTTGGTCATTCACTTTTTGTCTCAGGTATTTTTCAGACCCAACCGCTCTGTAGTTAGCTAGTCTTGAATCTTGACTGTTTGCATCCCCGCCTGAGAATGGGACTTTGTATTTACCATGATTGGACCTCATTCTTGACCTGTAGCTCCTGTTTCTAAATGGTGTATGTCACCTGGCCGTTTGGTTCGTCATTTCTATTGACCCCAAGGAGTTTGATGAGAAAGGAAAATGTAGCCCAAGGGACAGAAAGAACAACTGCCTGGTATGAGGCCTATGGGACATAAAGAAGGGGAGGCCATGGGATCCAACTGCCTGGAGCACCTCTGTCCTATAGCTCCTGTTTCTAAATGGTGTATGTCACCTGGCCATTTGGTTCAAACTTTATGCAGGGTTTGTGTGTACTTCTGAGCTATCTAATCTGCTTCTCACTTAAAAAAAATACATATAATTATTCCTGAATATCAGATACTGTTCTTATAAAACTCCTGCTTTGGAGGATCTCATGGCATTTTGGAAGACATGACTCATTCCAGGCACTGGCACCACCTGCAGAGATTTCAAAGCATCAGTTTCTAAAATCAGGAACATTTGTTTTTGGTCTCAGCTCTGGGATCTGGTTATATCATCCCATTCTAAAGGATTCTGGATCCCTAGACCTACACTGCTCCATGTCGTGGCCGTTAGCCACATGGGGCTACTAAAAGTTAATGAAATAAACAAACTGAAGTAAAATGACCTAAAATCAAATAATATTTAAAATTTAGTTCCCAGATTTCACTAGCTACATCTCTTTTTTTTTTTTTTTTTTTTTTTAGTCAGAGTCTCACTCTGTAGCCCAGACTGGAGTGCAATGGCCACTCCCGGCCACCGCAGCCTCGACCTGTTGGGCTCCGGCGATCCTTCCGCCTCAGCCTTCCAAGTAGCCGGAATTACAGGCATGTGCTACCACGCCCGGCTGATTTTTTGATTTATTGTAGAGATGAGGTCTCGCTGCCCAGGCAGGTCTCGAACCCGCGGGCTCAGGCAATCCACTCACCTCAGCCTCCCAAAGGCGCGGGATTACAGGCTGAGCCACAGAGCCCGGCTTTACTAGCTACATCTCAAATGCTCAATGGGCACAGTAGCTAGTGGCAGGTATGGGACATTTTCACCATCACAGAATGTTCTAGAGGACAGATCTGCTCCAGGCAGTCGGACCCCATGGCCTTCCCTTCATGTCCCATAGACCTCACTACCAGGCAGTTGTTCTTTCTGTCCCTTGGGCTATATTTTCCTTTCTCATCAAACTCCTTGGGGTCAATAGAAATGAAGAATAGCTGGTTCTCACCTTCGTTCATCCAACAAACACTGAGTATGGATTGTGAGCCAGGCCCTGGTCCTGACTCTGAAGACAAGCAGTGAATAAAGGCTCTGTCTCTATGTAGGTTCCATTCTAGTGGATGAGAAAAATAATGAACAAGTATCTATATAATAATACATCCATGAAACGCTCAGATAAAGGGAAAGGGACAGAGTGTAGGTATTGCAGAGAGAGGGCCATCAGGGAAGGCCTCTCAGAAGGAGACATACAAGCAAAAACTTGAACACAGTGAGAAGGTGAGCCACAGGACACTTAGAGGAAAAGTGAGTGCAAAGACCCTGGGGTATGAAATGAACTTGCTGTGTTTGAAAAATATAAACAAGTCAATGTGGCTAGAGAGAAGCAAGAGAACAAAAGAGTGACAGAAAGGGCAGACCCAGGTTTCATGGGGCCTGAAGCTTATGTAATTTGAGAGAACCCACTAGAAAGAAAATAAAAATTATAAATATAAAATTGTTCAGGCGATATCTACCCGGGGAAAGGAGGGCATACCTCATCAATAAGGGTAGTTACACGGTGAATATTTATACACCTAGCCCTGAATTGTACCCCACAATTTTAAAACAAAAATTAAAGGAGGAATAAATAAATAAAATTGATCAGGGACACTCTCAAATCTTGGAAAGGGCCTGTGCAAGTGAGAAGCTATGAAACTTACACTTGACATTAAAGCCACCACCAGTGTAAGAAGAGGTAAGTAGAGACAGGTCTGGTAGATCCCAGTAGGGTGGGAAGCCACAGAAGGAAGTTTTGCTGGAGAAGGGTTAGTTTTGCTGGAGATTTGTGTTGCAAAAATGTTTGATGTATACTTTGGGCTTCTGAGTAGGAAATTGACAGGGGAAACAATGACAAGGGTAATCGCAGAGAGACCAAATAGGAGGCAAGAGACGACTGTGTTTATACCAGTGTCAAGGGTAGTATAAACTAGAGGTGGCAAGCAGTAGATGGAAGGGTATTCTGAAGGCAGAACCTGAAGAACTGCTAGTGGCTTTGAGGTGGGAGGTAAGAAAATCCTATGCATGCAGCCAGAGGAGTTGAAGGAGTGGTGGTGAAATTCACCAAGATGGTTCAGCACCAGCTTTTGGAGAAACAGTCAAGAGTTCAATTAGCCCACATTTAGTTTAAGCTGCTGTGTAGGCACATCAGCAGAAACTCCAAATAGGGACTTGGACAGACATACCCAAAACTCAGGGGAAAGGAAGGAGATAGCATGAAGTTAACCATTATCTGCACACAGATTGTATTCAAAGCTGTGGGAGTGGATGAAAACACCTAGGGAGCAAGTTAGACAAAGGAGAGAGTTTTGAGCTCGGTGCCAGGGAACTTCAACATTCCCTGGTCCAACCCTCTTAAAAGGTTGAAAAGACACTAAACTTTCATTATCTTCACTTCAACTTTTGACTCCTTGGTCCAAAAACTCCCCAAATTCATTGTTGTAACAAGTTAGGGTAGACATTGCCTTTTTTATTCACTGTAGAATCTCCAATGGCCGAGCGTGATGCTGGTATAAACTCATTAAGTATTTGGTGAAGGAAGGAAGACTGAGAGAAAGGGGAGTTGAGCTCATCCCTTTAATAGCCCTTCATGGTGTCTTCACAATCCATTCTGGCTTTAGAACAACCATATCCATGAGCCACCATGATTTCCGAGTTAGGTGGCCCAGAGATGTTTGAACAAAGACCTGTACGCCCTCGTTCTTTCTATGTGCAAGCACCCGGCTCACTTCCATACTGAATATTTGAACCACTACCTCCACTGTTGATGCTGATTCTAAGTAATAAAGATGCTAGTCTATACATACCCCCTAAAGATGGTCCCATTTGTGAAGAGAATAGGTACACACCATTGGATTCCAACAGCTTAAGGGTCAATTGCACAAGGAACAGCTGGGCAGTATTGCTGAGCCACAGATGGTAACTGAGTACAACCTCAGTTTATCAGACTCAGACCATGGTGCTTTCCTTAGGGGGAGTGGTTTCTCAATTCTGTGGCATTTAGAACTCTGAATCAGTAGTATGTGTGAATGGAGGCATTTGCTCCAGGAAGTCATTCTCATGACCTCGCTCAAGACCTGAACCTCATGTTCATTGATTGCTTCTAATCATAGTCTATCCGGAAGTATGTCTTGTACTCCCTACCTCCAAAATTCTCTCATGTCCATTTACTTTTCTGCATCCTTATGCCAGGACCTTGGTCTAAGCCAGATCATCTCACTGGATATCAACAAGCAGTCCCCTGCTTTCATCCCTTGCCTTCTCTCATTCCATTTTCCAAGTATAGACACAGCTTGGGGGACAAACAAGATTTAAAACATGAGATTTCTAAAAGTTAATTTTAAGGGTGCTTCTATGGAAAAGTACAGTTGAGAATATCCTTCTCAAGTTCAGCACCGTCCCTTAAGTTAAGCACCTTCAACCCCACTTTGATTGTTCTTTAAAGAGGTGCGACTGAGATGCCTTTGCCTTCCCTTCTTCCTATTAAAAATGACTCTTAGATGCTTTTATTCTTAGTAAAGTCATCCTATTGTGGTGCCAATATAGTTATACAAGCGCATCGTTTCATGCTCTATTCACCTTCTGAATCTTTTAACCCGACTTTTCTCAGCTGAGAAAAGAAATACTGTGGGTTTAAGTCTACCAGCTATCATCAGCAGCAGGGTAATTCTTACCCTAGGGCCCCAAACCCTCATTTCAGACAGGATAATCCAAACCTCTTTTGGAGGCGATGCTATTTCCTTCACTACCTGGTTTGGCTATGTGCTGAGCCTGTTACATTTAGGCAGTGGAGGGGAAAAAGAGGGATATTAACCTCTAACACTGATGAAAATAATAGCCACAATAAAATCGGGATGAAAAATGCAGGGGTAGTAATTATTCAGTTCTACCTTACCCCAGAGGAAATAGTTTTCAGATAGAGCCTTAGAAATTTGCAAAAGGTCCCTCCATTTGGGGTTTTATAAGGCAGGTGCAGGGGCTTTCTGGGGATAGGGGGAGCTTGTCAGAGACCCAGACAACGTGCAGGTAGGTAACGGGGGCCCCCTGTAGAATCCTGCTCCTCTTCCTCCATTCTGTAGAGTCTGAAAACTCTGAGGATGTAGGCTTTTGGAGCCACTTCCCCTCTCTGATCTATCTGGCAGCAGCCTAGTGCGGAAAATATACTAGGCTATATTTCAAATAACCTAAACCAACTGGCAAAAAGTACTAAATTCTTGCTTTTGTGTCTGGCTCTTAAATTCCTGCAGTCCTGACTTAACAGACAAGAGAGGGTCATAAAACTGAACCTGTGAAACAAAAATAGACCTTTCGGGACTTCTCATACACACACAGCAGGGGTGCCAAAATCGCTTTCATTTGTTCATGTTTCAAATCGTGTTGCGCTCCCTCCACGTCTTTGTGGGACTGAGCAGGCGCAGGGGAGCCCGCACCTCTCTGTGCATGGTGTGTGTATCACTGAAGCGTGTGGGGCTATGAGGGCTTAAACTCTTAGGGTCCCATCTTTATGTAAAACAATGACTCCGCCTTCACACAAGCTCTCCATTTCGTAATTAATTTCAGACGCCTAAGACAGTGTGTCTTGGCTCTATGTGCTACCGTAACTGCTGCCGTTTAAAAAGGCTTTATGCTTTGAGGTTTCCTCTTAAAGAAATCAAATAATTTAGATCTTAAGAAAAAATACACAAGTGCCTCCTGGCTATCAATGACAGGGAGCAGCAATAATAGAAAATAATAATAGTCAAAATATGCAACCGCGTTAATGCCAGGGACCTGGGGATGCAATAGACAGAAATGAAATTAGAGGGGAAATCATGATATTGCTGAAGTGCTCGAATGCTGCTCTCACGCTAAGACCAGGGGGATTGGGATAAGGTAAAGTTAATTGCATTTCCAGATGACAAACCTCTCACCTCTGAACTGAATGGCTCTTTATAAAAGCTATCAGTAATAAACTGTAAATCTCAGCCATGATTGCAAATAAAGGTCATCCCTTTCATGCTGCCACTTCCCTGGGCCTTATTACATTCCCGCCTGAACCGTTCGCACTTCTTAAGGTGTGCCAGCTGTCCATGGGAGTAATCAGCGCGGCTGGCTGGCTGGCTTTTTTTAAGGAACGACATTATCAGATTTACATCCTTGCACCTCGTGCAACCACATCAGGCCAATCCCCTACTCCTGGAAGGGAAAGCAGCATCCAGAGGTAGGATTACTCTTCATCTTCTCCCATGAATGAAAGGGGGTCTCACATTCCCCTGTTTCACATCCTGGCACCGCCAGGCTTTGTACGAAGCCCTTCAAGCCATCGGACAGACAACACTGACCTTAATGGTGGTGGCCCTGCCGCAATCCGCCTTTCTCCTATGTACGGGGCAAGGATCCTTGCTCATCACAGCTCCCCGGCTCCCCAAGCCTCCTTAATACAATTAAGGAAGTGTTTCCTCATTTTAATGCCACTGCATGGATGCACTGTCCCTGAGGCCTTTATTCTCAGTGCAGTGTCTCTTATCAATGATAAGATTGGCTGATATTTGGTGAGCACTTCCTATGTGCCAGTTATGGTGCTAAGCACTTAACATCCAGTACTTCCTCTGATCCTCACACCTGCTATGACTGGGTGCCATTTCACCTCCATCTTGCAGATAAGGAAACTGAGCCCAGAGAGGTTACTGCCTCCAGGTTTCCCAGTACTGCAAGTGGCAGAGCTGGGATTTATTTTCCTTAGCTGAAGGGAGACCAAAGCATCCTGGACAGGACTGAGAAAGACAGACAGAACGTAGCATAATGGCAAAGTCAGTTCCTGGATGCAAAGCTGACTTCAGAAGCTTCTTTCCAGGAAGCAGAGCACAAGCTGGAAATGGCCCACACTGGGGAAGAGAAATGGATAGAACAAACCCTGCAGCACGGCAACAACTCTGAACGAACCACCATCCTTACTGTTGAAGGAGTATTTTTGTTTGTTTAAAAAAAATTCCTAGCCTTCAACTAAAAATGAAACAGCTCTAGTTCTAACTCTAATTAGACATCACTTTTTCCCGTTGGGCACCTATTCATTTTATCACCACGTGACAGGTAGCCAGCAGCTCTGTAAGATTTCTGTTTCTCTATCTGCTCATCACTTTCCCTTGTCTACAAAATTTGTTGTATTAAGTGCATCATGAAAATATTTTGTTAAAAAAAATTCTTCAAATGCAAGTTTAAAATCACAATAATCCCCATAAGTGGTAGCAGCATTGCATACGTATATTATCCTGTTTTAAGCTTGGTTCTGTTTTCCAGAATCAGACTTGGGAAAAATCTTAATACATGAGAACTACCTCTGATGCACTCGCTTGTTACTTGAGGTGACTATCATTTCCCACATGTGTGCCTTTGCACTGTACTAAACATTAAAGGATTTACGAAGACCTAAAACATCTTGCTCTTGCCTTCCAAGAACTTATAGTTTTACCTAGTTAATAATATTAAAGTGGTAAAATGACAAATGTAGCATTTCATCAATGGCTAAAAATAACATTCAAAACCGTATCAATGACCAACAAGTTCTATCTGAGCCCAAGAAAAGTCAAGACCACTTCATACTAGGGAGCTCATTGGAAGGCAATAGTAGAGACTCTTTATCTTCTTCTGCGGAATATTAACCATAAAGTTTCTAAATGGAAATTTCACAACTGAGTGGGAAGTGAGAAAAGCTATAAGTCCTGAGGAGAAAAGCTAGAACTAAATGTGTTCTCTGGACAGCTGGTACTCATCGGCTCTAGAATAAGCTATGAGTGTCCCCAGTCCTGACCGCTGGAGGATGGGAGGGTCCAGCTGGAAGCCCCACCAGACGGTGGCAGAAAGAGTAGGCCGCAAAAACCTGTCTTTTATTTGAAACACAGAAACTGGCATATGACTATAGCTTTCCTGCGTCTTCCAACATTCGAAAAAAATATACCTTGGGCAATTTTTTCTTTATTGACTGAACTCAAGTTCACACATTCAAAGACCACCAGAGTAAAATTAGTAAACACCATAAAACAATGTTGGAATGAGACACAATCCAACTATGGTCATTGTCCAGAAGTTATTAATAATTAAGTTAGTGATGAGAATTCATTTTTAAAAAGATGACAGTAAAGACAATGATGGAGGAGGAAGAGGAGGAGGAGGAAAAGGCAGTGGTGTTTCTTTCTAGTATGTCATTGAGAAGAAAACCCAAAGAATGAGTTTGTCCATCCTTGGTCCTAAAATTCTGCACAATGTTCATTCATTCATTCTCTAATTTACTCCATCACAGCTGCCACATGCAAGGTGAAACATTCAAGTCCTACAAAGGCAGATAAGGCCCGAATCTATAAGGACCTCAAATATGAGGGGGGAACCCCCCAAAACCAGAATTTTTTGTGGAGGGCGGGCCTCTTGTAGTACAGGCTTATTCCCCAGGTATGTGTTCTAGGAACCTATCAGCATCAGTGCACCCGCAAGTGTTGTGAAAGGTTGCGTTTGACTTCAGTGAATTTTGGGGACAGGGAGACTCTAAATATGTTTGCCCATTTCATGGTGTGTGATTTACTAATGCACCTGCCTACACCACACTGAGCGTTCAGCAGTTTTTGACCAAAAATGGCGTGACCCCTGTGCTACACCCTCACTGTTCACTAAATCTCACCCCACATGACTCTTTGTTTCCCTGGAAGAAAAAAAGTCCTCAAAGGGAAATGTTTTGCCAATGTGGAAGAGATGAAACAAAAAACGGCAGAGTATTAAAAGGCATCGAAATTGGCAAGCTGAAAAACTGTTTTGAGCAGTGGAAAAAGTGTCTCAACAGGTGTACTGCCTCAAGTGGGGAGTATGCTAAAGATGACTGAAGTTTAAACATGTAAGAATAAGTACACAATTTTTTAAGAAATAAATTCCGGGATTTTTTGGGTTCCTCTTCATAGTTCCACCTATGAAAACCCAAGGAAAGATGCACAGGTCAACAGTAAAAGCAGAACTGTAGTTCTACTCCTGTTATACAACAAAGACCACCTCTGATGAAACAGTGATCTCAAGTCTTCCTAAGACTTTCTTCTATCTCTTCAACTAACTCAGATGTTCGAGTCATGACTGGGGTAGTTTCAGCCACCATGGACTCATAGGAGCCAGCAAGGCTCACTGGAGTTGAATTCTGATACAGACTCATCGTTCTCCATTAATTTCTTTCAATTTGTGAATAACTTCATATTTTAAAGGTAAATAAATGTGCAGGCTGCCCGTCATGAAAGTGCAACATAACTGCTAAGTGTTATTACTATTCAAAGGCTGTTTTTTAGACATCTATTTGCTATTTACAGGGAAGTCCCTGGGTACACATGAAAGGTAATATCAGTTACTCAATAACAATAATGAAGAAAACCTGCATGTAAAAGCTACAGCTTTTGCTTCTTTCATATTAAAAGTTTTAGCAGTGATTATGAGGAACCAAAAAAAGGGGAGAGGGAATCATTTCCTTGGGAAGATGAGGAAATTAATATAATTTAGGGGCTTTTGAGGAAGCAGGGGTGTTAAATCTAGTTATTTTATTTAATGCTTCCTGCCTTATTACATGAGCAAGAGAGAAACATACCTATATCAATCTGGATTCACTATGCTTCTCAAATGTTAACATTCATCAGGATTATACCTGAAGGCCTTTGTAAGGCCCCAGCCCCAGAGATTCTGACTGAGCAACTCAGTTATCAGGCTAGGGCCCTATAAGTTGCACTTCCAACAAGTTCCCAGGTCAGGTTGCTGCTATTCTTTGAGAATCACTAGTGGTTGTAGATCACAGTTTGGTAAACTATGGCCCACTGCTTGTTTCTGTAAATAAATTTTTATTTGAACACAGCCACACCCACTGTTTACATATTGTCTATAGCTATTTCACACTACCATGGCAGAGTTGAGTAGTTGCAACAGAGACTGTATGGTCCACAAAGATGAAAATATTTACTAATGGGCCCTTTACAGAAAAATATTTGGTGACTTTGGGTATAGAGTACAACCAGAGTCATTGAAACTTAGAGCTGGAAGTGCACCATTCTTTATTTAATAAATTAGGAAACCTGGCCATGACATTGAGAAAAGCTCAGACTGAAGCCCAGGTAGGGTCCCCAATGGCCAGTGCAGGGTCCTGATCATGCTTTAAGTGCTCAGCTAGTAGCTGGCTCCATACAGAGGCAACCCCACGTGGACCTCCTGTCTCCAGCTGACAAAGCTGAATCTTAAAATCTACTGAGAGGCAAAACTTGAGCTTCTGTTTTGTTGGGCAGGTGAACCCAAGTACTAATACATTAGGTAGTGACCTACAGGGTGATGACTTATAACTTGTTGGTTAAGAATCTACCAAAAGTTCATCTTCCTAACCAGAGAATTGAAAGACCTTTACAATGAGAACTACAAAACACTTTTCAAAGAAATCCAAGAAGACACAAACAAATGAAAAATATTCCATGCTCATGGATAGGAAGAATCAACATTGTTAAGATGTTCACCCTACCAAAGGCAATCTACCGACTCAATGCAATACCCATTAAATTACCAACATCATTTTTCTCAGACCTAGAAATGACAATACAAAAATTCATATGGAAACACAAACGACCACAAATAGCCAAAACAATCCTTAGCCTTTTAGAACTCTGTCATTTTTTGTTTCATCTCTTCCACATCGGCAAAACATTTCTCTCTGAGGACATTTTTCTTCCAGGGAAACAAAAAGAGTCTCATGGGTGAGATTTAGTGAACAGTGAGGGTGGGGCACAGGGGTCACAGCAACTTGGACAGATTTAGAGTCTATCATACTCAATGATCTATCACAGAAACAAAGAACAGAGTATCATATGTTCTCAACTCATAAGTGAATTTTGAACAATTATCATAATACTATAAGAAAGGGATTGGCAGTAGTGGGAAACTGCCAGGGGCGGGGGGTGGGATTGGCAGTTGAGGGGAACTACCAGAGGAGGGAGGGGCACACCTCAGGAACAAGGGTACCTGTATAATAAACATTTGTATACCTAGCCCTGAATAGCATCCCACATCTTTAAAATAAAGAAAAATAAATAAATAAATAATTTTTTTAAAGGAATCTGCCAAAAGTTATGAATTTCTACCCCCGAAACATATATGACACATGCAATATTTTGCATGCAATGTTAAAGTGTTCACTATTCCCTGAAGCCCACTCATGAGCAGAAATTTAAGGATCCTAATTTAGGATGTAATGTGAGGAAAACATTCAAACTCAGTTCCCTTCTTCTGGTGCAATGACTCACCTGCCACCCATCCCTTTTGAGAACATAAGTATCCTCAAGTGAAGTGTAGCAGAAGCATGGGCTGAATATCTATGACCCCTCTTGCAGTTAGACAAGGCAAAATGAATAAGTCTGAAAAGTGGGCTCTCAGCAGGAGTGGCAAGTATAACTGCTAGGTAGAAGCATTAAAAGTTGGCACATGACACCCTGGTTATGTCCTCTGCAATAAAGGAGATCCAGCATTCCAGGTGGCCTGCTGTAGGATGGTAGACCCAAGAGACTGGGTCCCTCAGTGACTATGTGGAGCAGACCCTTATTCACCACGAGCTAAATGTGCACTGTAAATTAGGAATAAACCTATGTTGTGTCAAGCACCTGCAAATTGGGAGTTAATCTGTTACCACAGCATAACCTAACCTATTCCAACTAATATAGTTAAGTACAAACTTCAGAATACATGAGTTTATGGGGTTGCCTTAGTCCCCAAATTTAGAAGCTGGAACAGTATGAAAGTGCTTGCTGCCAGAGAGTGAGGGGAACTAAAATGAAGGCCATGGTGAGACTCCTAGCTCCCACCTTCATGTCTAATGCATCCACTACTCCAGCTGCCAGGAGAGTTGACTGTTAATGGCTCACAGCTGAGTACCTGCCCAAAAAGAACCAACTCAAGCACAACCTGCATCCAGTGACCAGACTGGTTAATGAGGTCATTAAGGCCCAGCTTCCACTCCCCAATTTGAGGCAAATCTTTATGGCCAACCCAGCCTCAGAACTCCCTATGGGACCAACAAAGCTTCTGCTGCAATGACTCCACTGTTCAACTCCTTCCTCTGTTCAATTCCATCGCTCCCTTAGTGGTCTTGTTCTCAAGTGTATGTCCCCAAAACCTCCTACACACAAATCTCCACTTTACACTCTTTCTAGAGAAGCCAAACCTAAGAATGACACTTAGGAAAGAATGGGGGCTGAGGGTAGACAACAGTCCAAACAGAGCCACAACTTGCATCCAGTGACTAGTCCAGTGAGTGAGAATATAATGGTCCAGTCCCTATTCCCCAATTTGAGACAAATCTTTACGGCCAATCCAGCCTCAGAACTCCAAAACAACAATTCTTGGTTGTTGTTTTTTAATCTGGAGAACACCCACTGGGAAAGAAGTTGTGACCTACAACATCCGGGGTAGTTTCATATTTTATTCTAAAAGACTGATGAATTATTCATTCAGATCCATACATTTTCTGTCTATTACTAGTCAACTGTAAATGTTAACACTATTTATCATAAGTAATAATAACATTACATACCCGTCATATTTCTAAGAGTTTTACATAGATTGCCTCATTTAATCTTTGCAACAATCTGATGAGGTTGTTGCCATTATTATCCCATATCCCAGATGAGGAAACTAAAGTTAGATGACTGCTCAAAGTCATGCAGCTAGTAAGATGTAGGGCGGTAAGGAGGGCTGTCTTAGGCACTGAGTTCCACCTCACCCTGTACCATACCTGCTCAGCTGGCAGCATCCCTGCCAGGTTGATGCTGTTCTAAGAACAGCAAGCTATCAAACCTCGGATGTCTCTAGAAAGCAAGGTAAGGGGGCAGGTGAGAAAAGCAAGAAAGGCTATGCTCTGGGTGGGATGACAAGCACAAGCACAGCCTCACTGAGAAAATGGTGAGCAACACAAATCACAGGGAGAAAACACTTGGCTGTTTTGGAGAGATGGCAGGTAAAGAAAAGGTAAGCATTTAGGTTCTGGAATCACTCAGAGCTATGTGTCTTGAGCAAATAACTTAACCTCTCTAAACTGCAACTCTTCACGTGTAAATGAGGGAATCAAAGAAACATCTCAGTATTGTTCAGAGTATTAAATGAGAAAATACATGTCAAGGACTTAACCCAAGACCTGACACCTAGAAAGCAACACCAACACATGATAATCATGGGTCTTTTCCTTAACCATGACCCAACAGGAAAAAAAAAGGACAAATTTTCTCTTCCAGAATTGTTTAAAAATTTATTTTAACAAAATAATACATATACATAGTTTGAAAAAGTCAACTGGTCTATAAGGCCTCTGATGAGAAACCGTGGTTGCCCGCTTCACCCTCCTTCCACTCCTCATTTCTGTTTCCCAGGAGAAACCACTTTCAACTCTTTTTGTACTTTCTTCTGGTATTTGCCTTCATATTTCTAACTAATGTGCTTTTATTGATGTTACTTGATTTTGATTTTTAAATATTATCTATTGATATTAAACTATGGAAAGTGAGGATTCAAATTTCTTATAACCACTAGGTACATTATGCATGTACATGCACACACACATACACACCATTCCCCTGATACAGTTCTAGAACTATTTTTATACTTAAAACAATATTTGTCATCTACATTATAATTGTATTCTTAATATATAAACATTTACACATGTCATGTAATTTATTATAATTATAGTTCTTTTCATGCACAACTTTTTGTTACTCCAGGAGTTAATGATGTCTTTGTTTTTTTCATGCAGTTTGTCTTCTACAGATCGACCATTAATTTATCCCTGTGTTCTCTGCCACATTTATGAATTTCCTGTGAATCTATTTGAACACATCAGATAAACTATTCTATCTAGTCAATTCATTTGTTTGTTTGTTTGTTTCTTAGAGATATCTGGAGTCCTAGTTTTATTGCTCCAAATAATACTGGGTTTCTATTTTAAGCCCTCTGCCCAGCAGTCATCCTGAGATGTCTCTTCACCGTCACTGAGAATTCCATTTGCCTCCTTCTGATGTTTAATCATCTATTTCCTGGATATCTATGAATTCTTTTTTAGATTACTCCATCTTTATCAGTACAGAGGCAGGGGAGGCCTATCTTACCCTCATGTCAAGCAACAGTTTAGCATTAAATTCTACACTGGAAATAATTTTTACTCAACATTTGTCTTCTAATTTCTAGAGTTTCTCTTAGGAAAGTTGATGCTATTTACCTTGGGGCTGCTTTCCTCTATGAAATGTTTAATCTCTATTTTTATGAAATTTTTGCCATATTCATTTGTCACCTGGGAACTTGAAGGCCATTCCTTGTCTTGAATGATATTTTCTTAAAAGCATCCTACTTCTGTTTCACAAATGTGGCGTCTTCCTTTGTTTCTCTAAATACTTTATTTGTGTTTTTATGTTTTCTTCTGCTCTCTACAGTTCATTTCCTCTGAGTTTATTTTTCTCTATTTTTTTCCCCTATTATTGTGGCAGAAGTTTCCTCAAATGCCTAGAGAAACATTGTCTGCTGACTCATACTGTAAAATAAGACACATTAAAAACTGTTGAAAGCTCAGTGTGGTGGTGTTGGTGGTGTGTTCAGGAAGGGACCTGGTTGTTTCTTTGGGATCTCAGCTGACAGTATCTGTAGATCTTTTCTCTTAGGCTGGTCAGTTTCCTCAGAATAGAATTCTCTAACCTCCAGCCTGTAAGTGATAAGCCTGGACAACAATGTTCTCTCAAGCACTTGGCAGGTGAGGTCTCACCATTTAGTATGCAAGCGTCATTTAATCCCCATGCATAGAATGGCATCCCTCACTCAGCTATGTCTGATACCCTAAGTCAGAGCCTAGTCACCTTCTCCCAAGCTCCAGGCTTCTGATGAACTTGGGGAAAGAGGTCTTCACTTAGAAGAACGCAGTGAGAGAGCACACAGGATCAACCATCTTTTATGTAACTTCTAACCAGTTGTCCTATTCCCAGGTCTTCCCATACCCAAACCCTCCAAGAGCTGAGTTTTTCATGTTCCAGCACCTCAAACTGACTCAGTTCTTGATGTTGTCTATTTCATGCCTGTAGTTCCATTTCTTTGTTATCCACTACATCAGTTTCCATCAGTCCAGTCCTTTTTCAGTTTCCAACATTTTGCTGACATTTCTAATCTGCCATCACTTCCTCTTCTATGTTTTTTGTTCTTAAGATTTTACACTTTTTTATACTTTAACTGTCATTTTAGTAAAACTTTGGGAGAAAGTAGAGATAAACTCATGTATTCAAGCTGCCATGTTTCTGAATTACATCTTCTTAGGAGATGCTTCCTGGCAAACCACTTCCATCCTATCACTGGGATATTTCCTCTCTGGAATGCTAACAAATGATCACCACTGATTTATCCAGTGCAATATCAGAGGGAAAAGCAACCAGACAGTGTAAACCCTTCAATAAAGCAGAAGACATACTATGATTAAAATGCACTCAGGAATCTGTATGGTGGGTGCAAACATGGATCAACCTCAGCAAGCGGCCTCATGTGTCCCATTTTGGGTGACTGAAGAAAATTGATGGCAACAATATAAGTACTGTGCAGCTGCTCAGGATGTTCCATGGACTGGCATGTTCTGTGGCCCCCGATTTCATCCTCTCTAACGTCCGCATGCCAGCAGTAACAATTTGGGTAAGACCTGGGTTCATTAGGTATTCAAGCAGCATTTGTTTAGTTCTGGGAATGAAGGGAAATAAGTTTCATGTAGCTTCATCTTAATGAAAGTTTATTATGTTGTAAATCTGATGTAATTTCAGGGGCTTGCCGCCTTGAATGATGGATGCATTATCTGGCCCAGGAATCATAAGAAGTGACTTCATAATGTACTCACCACAAATCCCAACACTGGATAGACCTACTCTATAAATTTTCTGCCTAAACACTGTCACTGTTTTCCTAAAGTGTATGTGCGTATGAGAGAGTGTGGGGGAAGCATGCATGCATGTTCACACACTCTGTCTAGTTTTTGTATCAGCCAGGGCCTGACAGGAAGCAATTCACACACATTCAAATGGGGTAACTGAGGAGAGTTTAATGGAGGGACTATTTGCAGAGGTGCAGCTGGGTTTAAAGAAACCCAGAAGGGATAGAAATAGCATAGAGCCCTTACCACTCCTAGGTTTGAAGATGCCGAGGGAGGGGTCGCTGAGACCTAGCAAGAACAGTAGCTATGGGAAGAGGCTGCAGACGGAAGCTGTGGTCTTCAGCAGAGAAACGCAACCAATTCTGAGTGAGGCAGGGAGGAGGCCAGAGTAAAAATACCATGACCCCACTTCCTTCCCATCTTCCAGTCTTCTACTGAGCCCTCTATTGGATAAACCAAAGCAGAATCTACATTGCAAAGGAGGAGGCATTGCAGTGAATAAAGGTCATGCCCCGGGGCACAGAGAGAATAGAAGAGAGTGTAAAATGCCCAGCACAGGTGTATACAAGAGATTTTTTGTCCTTGGGCCCCTCAGAAGAAATGGGAAAGACAGAATCAGGGTGTGCCCATGTTGCAAAGTGACTTTACAACAGATTTCTCTTGCTATCATACACCACTATTTTTGTTTGCTATATGTTTGCTTTGTCCATTATGCTGTAAGTTCTGGGAGAGCAGGGACTATGTTCTTTAGCGGCTGCAGCCCAGTCCTTAAGACAAGGAGACCTAATGAGAAGCGAATTCACTGAAAGCACACCAGTAACGAATCACCTCAGTTTCTCTACCCACAAAATGAGAATGCAGGGAATAGGAAAAGATACTACACTTCATGACATAATCGACTTCAGAGGCTGTAGCCTGTGAGCTCAAAACACACTGATGTCTGGAACAGAAAGCACTAGAAAGTCTGAGCGTCGAGGTGCATGCCTATAATCCTAGTAATTTGGGAGGCTGAGGCTGGAGGATAGCTTGAGACTAGGAGTTTGAGACCAGCCTGGGCAGCATAGCGAGACCCCATTTCTACCAAAACAAACAAACAAAAAAGTGCCAGAAGGCACTGCAAATATTATTATTTTTACTGCTGCTATTATAGACATGTCAAAATCAGATCCTGTGTACGGGGTGCTTTTGGATCATAGCAGAGCAGCAGATCCGTAATAAACACGTCGCCAAGCAGCAACTGTGCAGTCAAAACGTCATCGGTCAATAGAATATACTTCCTTGGCTTCAAAAATGCCCTCTCTCTCTCTCTTTCTCTCTCTCTCTCTCCTTTTCTAAAATGGACACTCAAGCCCCAGGCTACATAACCACTGAGGTTTTATTATAAAATACATTTCAAAATAACGGTTGCAAGTCTGGGAAGCAGAGAAGAAGATGAAAAAGAAGAAGTAAACAAGGCCTTTTTCTCCTACTAAATGATAAATTAAAAGCAGCACTTTGCTGTTCTGCCTCATTTATTATCGCATTGCACTCTCGCCGCTAGAGTTAAGGTTGTGTCAGCGTTTCCATTATAAACCCCTATTTTCAAGGGTTTATAATTCAGCCATAAAAATTTGCTCCAGGCTGAAACTTGCCATGCAAAAGGTCTCATTGTAGGACCAAACTTAGGGACCAATTTAGAGGAGGGAGAACTGGGGTAGTCATTCTGAGGTTAAAAATGGGGACCAAAATTTGTTATAACAATTGGTCCTCTCAAATTCTGAATGTGTCCTGGATCTTATGGAGATCTGAAACATCAAAAGAAGATGAAAAAGGAAGTATATTTTTTTCTTTAGTTTGTGGAAAATAGTCAACATAGGTAAAAAGTAGCACTAGATATAGGTATATATTAAAAGCCAACTTACAGCGTATACTCTTGCATTTACATGTTGCCACTGGTTTACTAAAGTGGGTATCTGTCCTGTTATTTTTTTTATTTTACAAGAACTCTTGCAAAATGTAAAAAAGTAAATGCTTGTGATTTCAGCCACAGGGAGCATAGCTATTCTGATTTTCAACATTATTTTCTGCCATTTCTCCTGTCTACCCCAAAGGGTATAATCTGCAAAGTTATTCCCTCCATTTTATTATTCCAATTCCAGAGATGTCCTGGGTGCTTTCTGTGGCATCCCTCTGTCCCTGTGACATGTGGGTCCCAAAGGTAAGGTTGATGTCCTTATTCTGGAGGTGGTTGTTGATCTTCAAGGCAAGTTTACTTTCCTGGCATGTTAGACTGCGCCCTAGATGTCATTAAACACAGATTGACCTGTGGGCTGTTGAGTTTTGTGTGCCAAAGATGCCCAGAGGAAACTGTAAAGCTCATTTGAGAATCAGAAAACCAATTTTGTGTGGACATCTTCCTCAAATCAGAACAGGAGTGGACCCATCTCCCTCACTGGAGTAGAGCTACTTTCAGGTAACTCGTTTCAGGAGCGATTCTTGTGGAACTGAGCGTCCACTCCAATATCGTTTTGACCGATAGTTTTGTGGGTTTAACACATGAACTTGAAGCCAAATGTATGGATCAGTAGATCTCCAACTTTAATGTGCATTGGCATCACCACACCACCAGAGTTTCTGATTCAGTAAGTGTGACCCAGCCAAAAATTTGCATTTCTAACAAGTTTCCAGGTGATGCGGAAACTGCTAGTTTGAAGACCGCACTTAGGAACCACTGGTTTAGATCTTTCTGATATGTTTTAATGAAAATAAATGGCTGTCATAGTACTCCAAATGGTGTAGTACTCTAAAGTATTGTCTTCTCTGGGCTTTTTAAAGTATCGTAAAAGCTCATAGAATTCTTGTAATAATATAATGATCCAGAGTTTACAGATGGGATAATTAAGAAAAGAGCTCTGTCTACTGCCAGACGATAAATCAATGGCAGAGCCAGGACAAAGAATCAAAATTCCAGACTCCTAATTCCACCGTCCAGGTGTGTTCTGACCTATGCGGGCCAATTGGCCATTCTTCATAAGATTAAATAACAACATGTGCTGCCCACAGCTGATTTTAAATAGAATCATGATGTATTCAATATGCAGCATGAAAACTGACCGCTTTTATAGCCATACAGTATAAGGATCTACTTTCTATGTATTCATTCACTTTTATTTCCATCATGGTAAAGCATGCCTTAAAAACGCATCACAAATATGGGGAAACGGGCTCTAATTTCCAGGGGTGGCGACCATGTGAGTCCAATGTCATCACAACAAAGCTCACCAAGAGTAGCAGTTCCACAAAAATATCTAGGCAGCAATAAACATGATCTTATCTCACTACAGCAACCAAGAACGGAGCTGGCAGTACTAAATCACAGAAATAATGTGAGGTGGAAAAGAAAAAGACAACTGCGGACAAAATAAGAGAGGAAAGTTTTATTAATTCTAAATACGCTTTCCCCATTGGGTTTACACTAGCATTTGCCCTAATAGATTCCAGATGTTCAGCCGTCCTGTAAGTAGCTACCTAGAATAAAACAGTAGCTTGCCTCCTTTAAGTTAAAAGGGTGAAATTGTGGACCTAAGGGCTGATTTACAGTTTAGTTAAATCAGAGACCACAGCATGAGCGAACAGAGAACGGCAAGCAGTGGGTGAAGGTGAAAACGGTTGTTCGGAAAGACTGGCGGCTCAAGAGTTAATACCAACGTTTTCTTTGAATGCAGCCTTCTGTGGTAGCTAATGAAGGTAATGAAATATGACATGTAGTATGGCCCTTGACCATAGAGCGCACCCCCTCCCCTCTGTGCTGCGAACAAAGCCAAAACAGATGTAGCAACTTCTGTATGGTTTGGGGTTGACGTTTGTTACACAGAGCAGGTCACCGTGCACGTTCCCAGAACGTTCGCTTCTGACACGCGCCACATTATCTGACAAAGATGCTGCCTTTGTTTGGGAGGTGGGGAGAGAAGGGAGGGACGAGCGAGCAGACAGGGGGACTTGAGCTTATGTGAAAATGAAGCCAAATTTCCCTCCTGTTCTGTGCTCTGGTTCTCAGCCATCCTGTGCCTGCCTGTTTCCTCTTCCTGACCCTCTGTAAGATAGAAAAACAACAACAAAAAAAGGCATTCTGTCCTTCGGGGGGGATATGAGGCAGCTTGGCTCCAGCAAAAGAGCTTTCAACAAAGCTGAATTCTGTAGAAAAACCTCTCTGTACATTTACTACTGACCGATCTTTAAGATTCAGAGAAAGGGCGCTACACCCAAGGATGGCTAGGATTCTCAGTTCTGAAAGCCCCCTACGTTGGTAACATTAGATGATGAAAAGGCAACATCTCTTTACCAAACATTATCAACATTTTAGGGTTTCTGACTCATGTCAATATCTGTGCCTGGTTCTTCTACGCAGGCGGACATGTCTCAAATGAAAATATGCTTCTTGCAATAAAAAGCACTTTGCCTGGCTATGCGGCTAATACTAATTGCAGCTGTGCTTTTTCCAGCTTCTTCACTCTTGAGGGCCACTGGACTATTTGACTGTGATTTTCTCCCCCTGTAGGGATCTCACTCAAGTGATTTTCTTTAAAGAAAATTTCGTCAAGTCTGGGCCTAATACACATGTATTTTTCTTTTCCAAAGGATCAGACCTTCGGCAAAGTTAGGATGAAAAAAGAAGAGGAAGAGGAGGAGTCTTGACAATTGATAGCTTGCTTCAAATGTTATTTATCATTCTCAGCAGAGACACTGACATGTGCCTTTTGAAAGGGGATACTGTACCTTTAACCTTGACTCCGAACGCATTCTTAATTTGGGATGCAAGCTGAGGTTCAAAAATGGATAGCCTTTGGGTGGTGGTTGGGGGGAGGGGTGTGGCTAGATTTATTTATGAGGCGTGTGGAAAATTTTGACATCACATGCTAGAGCCATTATTCACATGTTACATGACACGAGATTGGCCCTTTTAATGCAGCAACATCACATAAAAAATTTGATTTTGTCCTCTGACAGCAGGCTGGGCCTCGGCTACTCACCCCCCCCCCACGAAATGTAATCTTTTTAGGTTAAAGGTCACGGGAAAGGGATTCAAGTAGGCTTTCATCAGAGCCCAGAAAGCTTGGGTTTGGACCAAGCTCCCTCAATCACGACAGGTTACAAGAGGGTGGGGGTCAAGGGCTGGTTCTGTGACAGGACTCCAGGCCACCCCGGAGCCCCTTCCTTTCACTATCACAGCTGCTTCCTGCTGGTTGGGTAAGGAATTGGTGGGGACTCCAAGCCACTCATCAATTTTAAGAAACATTCACTTCTATAGCATATTTCAGCCTAGCGCTTTGTCCAATCATGCAAAGACATCTATCTACTAAGATGACTAATAAGAATCAGACCTAGAGGATAAAAGACACCCAACACTTTTAGGTTGCACAATCCTTGATTCAGAACATTCTTTTTCCCATTATTGCATTTTATGACCAAGGGAATAGCCCAAGTGGTAGTAGGGTCCCCCCCATTGCAGATGAGGCAACTGATGCCCTGAAAGAGTGGCCTGTGTAAGGTCATTCATATCCAGGGGTTGATGTATGACCTAAACGTAGGCTTAGTCTCAACAGCTTTACATCTTACCTATTCAGCCACTATTCTACACAAAGGTGGAAGTCTGTGAAGGACTAGAGATCACATGTTTTTACCTCTTTTAAACAGAGTTTACGCATGAGTAGAAATCTTTTTAAGCAGAGTTTACGCATGACGTAGAAATCTCCATGATCGTACATCCCACATCCACAATTTGTGCTTTTCATATTGGAATAATGTCATGGGGTACGAAAGTTCTCGGAGTTCATGTTCTAGGCAAGTAAGGGGAGGTGGCTCTGTGTTCCTCATCAGAAAATAATCAGGGAGGAGAGAGGGGAGAAAAAAAAAGAAAAGAATCAGTATCTAAAAATCTCATAATCCCATGGCTATTCATAAATACACCCAGGACTGGCTGGCTGTGTTTTTATTGGCAACAAAATAGTAAACTCTTAAAGAGGAAGCTCTATGCTTGGAATAGGTTCTAGCACAAGCAAACACATACTCCAAGCTGACTCCTCTGGGTGTCATGAGATGCTGGCCAAGGGACAGCAGGAGTAGGAAAAGGTTACAGGCTTGGCCTGTGGTGAGGAGTCTGGAAGGAAGGTCAGATACCTTGAGCAGCTGGCTTTGATGCACATGCTGAGAAAACTCCCTCTGGGGTCCAAAGACAACTCCCATGTCTTTGCTTTTTCTGGAAATCCCCTTGCTAGAATAGGGTAGATTCATTCTTTTTTTTTAAGGATCCTCCTGCTCATGCAGCCAAGACAGGATGTTTAACAGCTTATAGTGCCATTTTCTGAGACACAATCTGAAACAAGTCGCAAACCAGAGTCGGTCTTCATGGGTTTTTGATGAGCATGAAAATGCCGGCTTGGTTGGTGAGAGATGACAAGAACAGAGAAACTTTCCACCTTATTAAAATTCCAATCATGATTGTACCAATAGTGGTACAACATGCCAGATGTCCTATAGGATCTTCATTTTTTTAATTAAGTTTGTATTTATTTATTTATTGAGAAGGGGTCTTGCTGTATTGCCCAGGCCAGTCTTGAACTTCTGGCCTCAAACAATCCTCCCACCTTACCCTCCCAAAGCACTGGGATTACAGACATGAACCATCACTCCTGGCCCCTATAAGATCTTAAAGAGCAGAGCTCTCAGCCACTTTTGCTCAATTTCCAGGATGACCTGTTCCCTGCTTTGATGTTGATCATTAATCCTTTAACCCAGAACTGCATCAGGAATTTCATTCTTTGTCAGCAAATTTTAAACATGAGAGCTAAGAGGTTCTTTTGAGCATGGCCGAAATATAATCCTACTAGGACTAGGGAGATGGACCAAGTGGCCTTCCCTGCTCCCTATATATTTTGTCTTATGCTGCTGGTATAGGTTGGACCCAATGAAATTGCTGACATTTGAATGCTTTCATCAGCAAAATCAGTAAGTTCATAGGGCTTGACCTAATACAGCTCTGAGTTGGGTAAATAGATGGGTTTAACACACAACCCTTGCATGAACCACAACAAATGAAGAATAGCACAGCTTGGGACAGTATTTCCAGTACAAAGACTTGTTATATAATGTCATGGTTGTACTATATAATGGTCTCTAATTTTCTTTTGACTTTAAAATACAAAGCACAACAACTTTTTTTATTTTTCATGCTCAAGGAAAAAATAGTTAATGAAAGTAGTACAAAGTACTACCAAAACCATTCAACCTTTTGCACAAAGTTATTGTCAATGTAGAGAGGAAGATGTGGTCTCAAAGACAGATGCAGAGAAAGAGAGTCAGAAGTACCAAGTCAACAGAACTCTAGACACTGGAACAATATGAAAAAACAATGTAGCTCATAGCAAAGAAATGAACCAATCTTGTCATATTCTCAATGTTCCTTCTTGCAACCCATCATCCAAAGAAAGCAGCCCAGGCAGTGGAAAATTACAGTTTTCCAATAAGAGAGACCAACCGCAGCTTTGTAGTTTTCATTTCAGAATGAGCACACATGTCACACGAGAAGAGAAACCCTGGCAGGATCTAGAAGTCACCCGATGCCACTGAGAGGAGGTGAGGACCTGATGAAGCTATAAAAGCCTCAGAGGGGCTCAGAAGACTGTGGTTGCCTCCACATATCCTAGTAATTGGAGTATGAGGCAGGGCTTCAGCAGGTCAAGGTCAGCCAGAGGTCATGGCACCTCTGCTGATGGGTTCCATAATGGTCCGGCTAATGTGTGCTTGGGAGAGAGAGGGGGGCAACCACATAAAGAGATGGCAAAAGGGACAAAAACTGGCTCACAGCTTGCTCATGAAATCCTGTGGGTAAAATCATCTTAACCCCTGCCTTGCTGGGGCTGTATCACATCCTTGATCCTGTGTGTGGAAGGGTCTCCAAGATCAAAAAATGTCATATGGAAAAGAAACTAAACTCTGTCCATGCACACCAGCTGTAGCAGCCAGTGGAGAGAGAGAATTCGTCCAAATTTTAAAGAAACAGGTGACTATCTGAAGCAGCCTAACGACCTGCTCCTATAAGGCCACAGCCTTCATGAGCAGTGTTTCTGGAACTCCAGACAGTAACAAAAGGCTGGGGACGCACAGGCCCACCAGGGGCTGCTGGTTGAATGTTGATATGCAAAAAGTTGACTCCTCAGAGTTGAAGGCCCAGGGAGGTCAGTGGAAACTATAAATCTGTGTCTGCCAGAGAATGGCTGAAATTTTCAAGTCTGATTCATTGCGTGACAATGGAATTCAGACACCAGCCAGGGAAGAGTCAGGGACTGGTACAGAATTGGATTTACTCTGATACGGTGGAGAAGGAAGTCTAGCTAAGTCAGGAAGCTTGCACTCTATTTCTGGTTCTGTGTGACCCTCAGTTTCTGCATCTGAAAATTTGGATACGAGGAATTACTGTGTGGATAAAATATCCTAATGGATAGGACAAGCCTTCTGAAAACTTGCAATAACTGTAAGATATTCATATCATTGTTATCACTGCTATAATGTTCAAACTAAATTGGACATTCAAGACTGGGTTCTTTTGTCTGCTGTTTTACTACGTATTTTTGTGATGGGATGGAAAACATGTTCTCAACTGGCATCCTAATTCCTCTTAGGGAAGGAATCTTCTTTCTAAGGAAAGTGTATCCTAGATGAGATGCTTGGAGGGAAGGTGAGAACTTGAGGGCATGGATCGGATGAAAAGAAACGAGGTGGCTAAACTGAAGTACATTCAAAACAGGCAGGAAAAGAGTGGGGAGCAGGTGAGGAAAGGAGAAAGGAAGAGAGAAAGGAGAGGTATCCCAAAGGATGGGAAATGGGAACCCAGGTCACAAAAGGAGTCAAATGGAGCTCTGTAAATCCTCCTGTCTTCCTAAAACCTCAGTGAAGTCTTCACACACACACACACACACACACACACACACACACACACACACACACACACACACAGGCACACACACAACAGGCACACACATCTCATGCCTTGTTTGCCCGAAGGAAGCTCTGAAAGTTGGCTGGGCGCTTCAGCTCTGTTGCACATTACAGACAACAGAAGGATGTCAAGTCAAGGTCCAGGATGGATTGATTCAGCAGAAGCACGAGTATGGAGGCCAGAGGTAACCACTGGGATGCTTAATCCCCCCGGAAATCGGCAGAAGCACTGGGGAAGGGGGCTTAGCTGTCTTACCTAGAGAGTTCAGGACACTAAAACCCTGCCTGATGTCTGAGTAACAAATTATTGGGGTTCTTCAAATGGCCTGCTAATATTCAGTAATAGAAACACCCTCCTAGAACACAGCTTCCCCTAAGTCCATGCCCCTCAAAGGAAATGTCTGCCCCAAGTCCCAAATGTCTCCTAAGCTGCCCCTGAGCCTAGTGTGACGATTTAGAATTTGTGGTAGAGAATAAAAGCAAGCCCTGAATTTAGCCCTGTGGTGAATACTGTGCTACTGCAGAGGCACCAACGAGGTGAGATGTAAAGGCAACCCTAAGATGTACCACCTCTCTGACCCTTGATCTCTTTGTTTATAAAATGGCAATGATTAAGAGCCACTTCAAAGGGTTGATACAAGGTTGAGCACGGTGGCTCACTCCTATAATCCAAACATTTTGGGAGGTCAAGGCTAGAGGATTGCTTGAGGCCAGAAATTCAAGACTACCTGGGCAACATAGCAAGATCCCATCTCTACAAAAAAATTTTAAATTAGTTGGTGCACTCCTGTGGTTCCCACTAGTTGGGAGGCTGAGGCAGGAGAATTGCTTGAACCCAGAGTTTGAGATTACAGTGAGCTATGATCACATATTGCACTCCAGCCTGGGCAACAGAGTGAGACCCTACCTCTTTAAAAAAAAAAAAAGATGGGAGACTGGTACAATGACTAAATATGTAATACCTAAAAGAAGTTTCTGAAAATGGTAAAATACTTTGTAAGTGTAAATGATATACATCTTACTGAAAAGTCTACAGGAGAATTCCCAAGTAGACCATATTGTCAGAACAAATAATATCAGGCATTTAGGATGTGTCTGTAAAGGACCTAGATAGCAGAGTTGGAATTGTGGCAGATGTCTTTGACCTTCCCTTGGGGGCAGCCTTCTTACCCACAAAGAGGCAAATGAGACTTATGAAGCTGTAATATCCTCCCAGTGATGATTGCTGCACTAAGTCATTGTTTTTATTTCTAAATTTATTTATTTATTTTGTAGAGCTGCAGGGGTCTTACTATGTTATCCAGGCTGATCTCAAACTCTTGGCTTCAAGTGATCCTCCCACCCCCAAGCTCCCAAAATGCTGGGATTACAGACGTGAGCCACCACACCTGGCCTTAAGGTGGCTTCAAAGCTGGGAAAGCAAAAAGAGGTGTTCATTTGCTTAAGAAGTTAGTATAGCTCAGCCTGTAATCCCGCGCATTTGGGAGGCTGAAGTGAGTGGATTGCCTGAGCCCACGGGTTCAAGACCCGCCTGGGCAGCGAGACCTCATCTCTACAATAAATCAAAAAATCAGCCGGGCGTGGTAGCGCATGCCTGTAATTCCGGCTACTCGGAAGGCTGAGGCGGAAGGATCGCTGGAGCCCAACAGGTCGAGGCTGCGGTGGCCGGGAGCGGCCTCTGCACTCCAGTCTGGGCGACAGAGTGAGACTCCAACTCAAAAAAAAAAAAAAAAAAAAGTTAGTATAGTCCTTCCCTGCTTGCTCTCAGGAAGAAAGAGTGAAGGGAAGTGACTCAGTGGGCTACAGCTCTGCTTTGTAACCTCCTGAGCAGATGAGGATAAATTCAAAGGCACGCTCCTATCTTTTATAAACTGCTTCCAGCTAAACTGTGAAGGATGTGGGAGAAGAAAGAATTCCATTCTCCTGACTACAAGAATCCAAAGTCTCAATGTGAGTTTTTGTTCTTCATTACCAAACACATACATTCACACAAATAACAGTAACAGCAATGACTTCAGGCCAGGCACGGTGGCTCACACCTATAATTCCAGCACTTTGGGAGCCTGAGGGCGGGAGGCTCACTTGAGGCCAGCAGTTTGAGACCAGCTTGGGCAACAAGCGAGACCCTCATCTCTGCAAAAAGTAACAATAGGCTGGGCTTGGTGGCTCAGCCTGTAATCCCAGCACTTTGGGAGGCTGAGGCAAGTGGATTGCCTAAGCCTGCGGGTTCAAGACCAGCCTGAGCAGCCTGAGCAACTTGACGAGACCTTGTCTCTACAATAAATCAAAAATTAGCCAGGCATGGCAGTGCATGTCAGTAGTTCTGGCTACTTGGAAGGCTGAGGTGGAAGGATCTCTGAAGCCCAGCAGGTTGACGCTGGGGTGGCTGTGAGCATGCCACTGCACTCCAGCCTGGGTGATGGAGTAAGTCTCCACCTCAAAAATGGGGGGGTGGTGTAATAATGTTTTTTAAATAAAAAACTTTAAAAATAAATCAATGACAGTGCAGAAATCATCACTGGGAGGATATTATGCCTCATAAGCCTCATGAATGTATTTATTAAGGACTGTGATCATGGTGCTAGAGTTCCCTTTGTTGACCTATATTTATGATTATAAGTTATGGTCTGCTTTTTTTCTTCTTCCTCCTCCTCCTCCTTCCTCCCCACCTCACATTGTAAAGTTCTTCCAAAAATTCTACTCATGCCAGTTAAAATTAAAATAATAAAACATCAGGGTTCCTCCAAGGCCACAGTCCCTGGTGCCTTCACAATTGGCTTCTCAGTCTGACAGACCCACGCCATGCCATCCTCTGAGCTGCCCGGCTCCATCTGCCCTGGGTACCTGACCTGGAGTCAGACAGCATCTTCCCGGCTGAAGTTCATACTCCATCTCCCACTGCAAGAACAGGCCATCCTCTCATGAAAGAACAGGCCACAGGGAAGGGACACTTGGCTTTCTGATGATGATTTCTGACACACTGACTCTATAAATGGCCGATCAGCTGGTGGGTCTCAGTTCTTGGGCTGTTTGCCAACCCTGATGGTTATAAGCCCAGGGCTCCTCCCTTCAGAGTGCAATAACTACAACTTCCCCATAATGAGCAAAACCAACAGCAGTGACACTGCCTGGAAATGAATGGTACCACTTAGGCTCTAATAAAGGAGAAGTTGGAACAAGCTGTACCAGGTGCCTTCTATTTGTAGCTATATTCAATTATACAGCATATGTTTCTAGTGGAATTGTTAAAAGGGATGTGTTTATTTTCATCGGCTGCATCATTTATCCCTCACTAGTAAAACAAAGTCTTAGTTACTGACTCAGTCTCCTATCTCAGGAACCTGAACAATTCAAACCAGCTCAATACAATCCTACAAGTATTTACTGAGTCCGTAACACAAGAAATGAATGATACATATTTTTCTGACTGAATTCAAAAGGCAGTAGAATACTCCTCAGGTGGGAGGCAGGTTCAAGGGGATATATGTGAGGGTAGCAATAGGTTTGCTCCCGAAATAGATACCGCCCCCCAAAAGAACTGGTTTCAACTAACTGTATCAGCCAGGAGAAACCATAAGGCAGTAAAGAGAGGACTAGGTCAGAAAATCAGGGCGTATGGATTTGAATTTTGACAGTGGTCGGAATTATCACATTAATTCTGAGCGTATTACTTCATTTCCCTATTTTCACTTCCATGACTACAAAATGGGTGAAGAAGTCCAGACACTCTTCTTGCTCTAAACTGCGACTGAGTTACCTTTAAGAATTCCAAAAATGGTCAGCATCCCACTGATATGGTGATAGATACACAAATGGGTCTGTTTGACCCTGTTTTTATTTATCAGAATCCACATGTAAATGTTGTCATTGTTGTGTTTGTGGTTGTCATAAATCTACAAAGACTCTTTGTGTACAACAAGGTGCTATGAGATGTGAGTGTGTCTGGTGCTTCTCTCTGCCTCAGTTTTCCTGCAGCTCTCACATTCTGGCTTTCTCTAATGGCTTAGTCAAAAGAAGGGCAGGGAAACGTGCATGAAAGGCTACACATTTGTATCTATCCTCGCCATTAGAGAAAGAGCTCGCCTAAAAGCATGCATCCTTCCAAAGTCATCCTTGTTTATAAAGGACAGTACATTAGTCCTGTCAAGGGGAACAAATGAATCAATGACTGTGGTGGTATGCTAAAGTCCTCAGCGCCCAGGACCGTGACAACTATGCCTTAACAATATGTTAGATGCAAAATGCATGACATGTTTTCATTAAATGGATTCTTTATAAAATCCAACTCCCAAGATGATCGTACCCAACTGTCAGAAGTATTAGGTAATGCCTACGACCCCTTCAGGAGAGAGGGCCAAAGAGGAGACAAAGAAAAGGCAATCAGAGACGTGGCACCACAGGGGAGGGGTGGGCTAGTGAGCCCCAGATTAAACTCTAGATATCTTGCTATGAGTGTTTCCCAGTATAAGAAATGCCCTTTAGAGTTTAAAAAATGCTAAAGTGTCATTTGATGACCACGACTGTTCATGGTCTCATTTTACAGTTGAGAGAATCTCAAGTATTTTCAAGGAGAAGTATTCCAGGCATTGATAACAGGACACAAGGTATGTGACTGGCATGTGAACCTCACTAAACTCAGGGAAAAGAATGAGAAAGGAGAGGCTAACACAGGTCTCATGTCCATCTTAGGTACATTGCAGCACCAGACCCTAGAATGGCATGTTGTAGCCACAAAGTACTAAAAACAGACACTGCTCTGCCCCAAAGTCTCTGGTTTATCAAGCTCAGATTTTTGATGGACACCATATCCAAAAGGTAGAAAAGGGATGTTTTCTAGGCCAGACCCAAAAGAGTTGGCAATCATTAAAACAAGCAGATATATATGATGATATGTCTTAGAATAAGCTATCAATAAAACATTATTTCTAATACACGAAGACCTCCAACAAATCAGTAAGAAAAAAAGGCAACTCAATAGAAAAACAGACAAAGGTATGTGAGTAAAAATGTACAGGACAATAAATGCGAATGGCCAATAAACGTATGAAAGATACCCAGGCCCAGGGATAGTCAGGTAAATGCAATTAAAGCAACAATGATGCAGCAATGTTGAGACATCATGGTTGTCATTGTTGACCAAACTTAAAAATATTGATGATATCTAGTGAGGGGGATGGTACTAAGGACAAAAGTAGTCCTATATATTGCTGAAGGCAATATGAAGATTTGGAGGAAATAATCAAACTGCGTTTATTAAATATATTAAACATTTTCTGGACATGCTGGTTCACACCTATAATCCCAGTACATTGGGAAGCCTAGGCAGGAGCATTGCTTGAGCCCACGAGTTTGAGATCAGCCTGGGCAACATAGCCGAGATCTCATCTCTACAAAAAAATTCAAAAAATTAGCCAGGCATAGTGGTGAACACCTGTGGTTCTAACTACTTGAGAGACTGAAGTGGGAGGATTGCTTTGCTCAGGAAGTCAAGGCTGTGGTGAGCAGTGGTTCTGCCACTGCACTCAAGCCTTGGTGACAGAATGAGACTCCAACTCAAAAAAGTATATATTAAGACTTCACTTACCTTTAACATAATAATCACATTTATCAGAGCCTACTGAACAAAACAGAAATAAAAGCATCAATATATAAGAAAGTATGTTCAAAGATGTTTATTTAAACTTTGAACATTATATTAAAAATGTTTGGTCAAGCCTGGTGGCTCAGCCTGTAATCCTGGTACTTTGAAAGACCAAGGTGAGAAGATTGCCTGAGCCCAGGGGTTCGAGACCAGCCTGGGCAACTTGGTGAGACCTTGTCTCTACAATAAATCACACACACACACAAACCACTAGCCAGGTGTGGTGGCATGTGTCTGTAGTTCCAGCTACTTGGAAGGCTGAGATAGAAGGATCACCTAAGCCCAGCAGATCAAGGCTGCAGTGGCCATGAGAGTGCCACCGCACTCCAGCCTAGGTGACAAGAGTGAGACTCCAAGTCAAAAAACATTTTTTTTTAATTTACCTAAAGGCCTATGAATAGGCAAATGGGAGGCTGCATTTTATTATACATATTCTATAGAAAACAATGAACTTACAAAAAGAGAACAAGACCTAGCAAGATGTTCTTTATACATTAGTAAGTTTTAAAGAGCACATTTCAGAGTAATATGTGTAATATGATGTCATTTTCATAAAGTAAAATAAAAGGAACATTTTTCTGCTTGTGCGTGTGTGAACAAAGATAATGATATAAAAAGATATCTATCAAATTTCTGAAATAATAAATTACAAGAAGTAATAAAAATGAAGAGGAAGAATGGAACACTAGCTACTTTTCTTTTACACAAAATTATATTCCTCAGTATTACTTAACTTGCTACAATTAGGATGTAACAAAACAATGTCAATAAAATTAAAATGCAAAAACAAAAAGCAACACGAAGTTCTAGCAATTTTATCAGTAAGCACATACAGATAGTAAGTCAACAAAGGATGGTCCCCTAGCCTAGCATGGCACCTCTCCCATAGTTGATACTCAGTAAATGTTTGTTGAATGAATGAACATTAAATATTCAAAAACATTGATTAATGTTTTTGGTTGAAAGAAGGCATAATTCCAGGGTCCGAGGAAAGCTTTATCCTTATCCTTTCCTTCTCTTCTATCCCTTAAAAAACAACAGCTTAGTATCTAGGAGATTATTTGATATAATTTACAACCCTCAGAGGCCCATTAGAGGCTTCTAGCATCACGGCAAATATGAGTCTCTTATTGAAAAATATGTGGGTCTTGTACAATGCCTGGTCCCACCTGGGAGAAATGTAGCTGCTTCTATTTCATTTGGGGTGAAAGACTGTGAATACTTCACCTTCCTGACATGCTGTAACATCACTGCAAAGCCATTTTATGTTCTCTAAACTCTATGAAATCTTATATGGCCAAAACACTAAACAACACACACTAGACACTAAACAACACACACAGAGATCCATACATTTTATGGCTATTTGAGGCTTCACAAATTCTTAAGCAAGCAAGTATACTTAGTGTTAGCATATTATCTGTTGCTTCTCTGACACTGTTTGAGAAAATGCCCTGTCCAGAGCTCTGTCATTGCACCTGCAAAACTTTATCATAAAAATCTGTTTGTATATCTGATATATGTTTACACATCTATCTCCCAATCAAGACTACCACTTTCTAGAAGACAAGGACTGTGAAATTTTTTTCTTTGCACATGGTAGATGCTTGATCACTGCTCATTGAATAGGTGAATGAATGGATGGGTGGAAATCACTTATTCATCAATTCATTTATGCAACAAGGGTATGGAGCACGTCTGCTGTGCAGGGCACTGCTCTAGCAATGGGATATAGCAGTGGACATAATACTCAATTCCCTGTTCTTCTGAAGTTTACAGTCTCAGTCTCGTGGCGGGGGGGAGGGGCTGGGGACAAGACCACAAATGGGTGCATGAATAATGTAATGTCCAGTGACATGTGAAGGGAAACATGGCAGAGTGAGGAGCCAGAGGGTGAAAGGGTACTTCTTTAACTCAGGTAGTCAGAGAAGACCTCCTGAGAAGATGACTTGATTAAAGACTTGAAATGAGGCAGTGAATCAGTCATGTGTTCATCTGGAGTAGAACATTCTAGGCAGAGGGAACAGCAAGCGCAAAGGCCCTGAGATAGGAACATGCTTGGTGCATTTGAAGAACAGCAAAGAAACCTGTATGACTACAGTATAGTGAGAGAAAAAGAGATTAGAGATGGAGGCGGACCAAGATCTTGGAGGGTCTGAGATCACAGTTTTAGTTTAGCTTAGCACTGTGGTAGCTTGGGGGCTTTATGAGGAAAGTAGTTCTGCCCTTTGTCTAGAGTAGGTTGTCCCAAGAAGGGAAGGCTTAGGGGCAGGGTGGGAATGGGGGTTAGTTCTCAGAATACAATGTTGGTTGGTGGGGAATAAAGTTTACAAAATGAGCCTACTGTGACATCCTGTGCTAATGTCTCACCACTGACACTGTGCTACCTTTTTTATCATCATTATAACAGCTTTTATGCAAAATGTTACATGTTGGAAAAAACTGATGAAAAATGCCCCTTTTGGAAAATGAGACAAAACAGAGTTATTGCTCTCAGGTGGTCTCCTCAATACCCTTCCAGCTTTGGCATTGTCCTGACTCTCTGTTGGGTTTTATTGGTCCTAGACTAGAAGGAACCTATTATCCTGTTAGCAGATCTAAACCTAACCCAAGACTTTGGTGGCATTCCATCCAACTCCGCCAACCACAGGATGGGGTGAGGAGGATGGAGAAAATGTAATTGAGCTTCTAGTCTAGAAGCAGATTCAACATTCAAAACAGCTTTGACCAAAAACAGCTATCATAGAAACATTTTAATGGGCACCAAGAAGCACTGTGAATTCAGAAAAAGAAGTGGTCACATCCATTTGGGACACTCCAGGTGAGGCAGCAGAAACCAATGGCATTTGAGATGTGGGTCTCTATGGTATCACAGAAGTTGCCTCAAAGGCTGAGTTGTATGCATATATGATCTTCCATTATTATACAACTGTGTTCTGCTCAAATGTGACACAAGGTCATCTGATGTCCCTGATCTTTGGATTGATTTCTCCCTCCCTTCCTCCCTCTTTTCCGTCTTCCTTTCTTCCGAAGAGCATCCAGACCCATTGATATCCAAACTCAGGAAAACACCAGATACACGTTTTAGAAATAGCTACAACCATGAAGCTAATTACACCAATATAATCTGTTAAACAATGATAAAAATTATCCATTGTCCAAAGGGAGGCACCCCCTACCTACCCACCCATTTTCTCTGGGCCCTAAAGTCTTAGTTTTCTTTTCAACATATCTTTTGAATAGGCACTGCACCAGGCACTGTGCTTGTTTACATGTATCAGTTCATTTAATTGAATCTCCCCAGAAGTCCCTATGAACTTGGTGCTATTATTACCACCATTTTACATTCGAGGATGATAACTTGCTCCAAGTCACATGCCCAGAAATGGAGGACCCAGGGTTTAATGTTTTTACCCTCAGAAACCCTAACTTTCAATATTAACCCTGCTATTAAGAGGCAGGATGGGCCAGGAGCAGATGTACACACTGAAATCAATCCAGTTTCCTTGTCAAGAATATCCCATGAAGATTTTGGAAGAAAAAAGGAGAAAATATGGTTAAAACCATATCCTGGTTTCATGAGTGTATTTTCATTCTCAGAGTGAAACAACTTCTTTGGGAGAATAATTGAGAAATAAATGTTGTGGGGAGACCTGTTCAATTTCATTCATCTCATTTTGGTAGAAAGAGTAATAGTAATTGAGATTCCTGTTGCACTGCTTTTGTTGTACTGATTATTGTTGTTATTGTTGTTGAATTGTTTTAAATATCAGAAGAGTTGGACTTGTTAAGAAGCTGGTCTATAAACTTCTATCAGTCTATAAACTTTTGTCAGATAACTAGAAGATGGATGGATATACAGCAAGAAAGACACACACACACACACACACACACACACACACACACACACACACACACACCCCAGCATCTAGCCTAGTGCTTTTAAATTAACAGGCACTAGATAAGAGTCAGTTGAATGAAATTGAACTGAATGAATGTGAAGGTAGCATTCCTGATAGGAGGGGCCTGGGTAAGAGATTTAAGAAGAGTGTGAAGCAGATGCCCTTGATTATGTGACATACAACCATTTAAGCACATTTAGTTAGAGAGGAGAGAAAGGGACGCACTGACTTGAGCCTCCAGAGACCCAGAGAAACAGCTCAGGATAGAAAGTAGAATTGAAAGTTAGGAGGGAGCATTGAACGTACAGAGTGAATAATCTAAAAAAGCAAAAACCCAGCATTCTGAGCAGCCTTGCAATAGAACCTACTGGAAAAGGGAGACAGGCCTGATAACATCCAAGTTAAAGCATTTCAGCAAACCACTATTTAGAGAAGCAGAATCTATAAGTTGACTAAAGACCCAGTGGTGGATAGACTTAGTTCTATCGTATATGTTTTTTAACTTGAGTTTATTTTTCTAATGCATTTGCAGTAAGCAATAAATGCAATGTTTTCTAAAAGCAGGGGATTGAGAAGAAGATGGGAGGAGGTACCAAATGGCAGATTCTTCTCTGCTGCCACAATCCCAAGGTGCAGGTAGAGCTCCCAGGGGGAACTAAAAGTCCTCTTTGAGGCTGTTACTGAGGCAGAAATCTCTTTTCAGTGACAAGCATCATCAAAGCTGTAATGCAGGTCAGAGGCCCTGGGCACAGGTGGCAGAATGCAAGGCAGTAACCCCACTGAAACAGCAATGGAAATGCACCTGACCCAGGAAGAGGCCCCCATGTGGGGCCTGCGCCTTTGTCGGTGGGGAAAAGAAGGCCTGGCCAGAAGTTTCAAGGGAAGTATTCAAGGGAGTCCACATCCCCTCACCTAGGCCGGAGCAGCCAGTCATCAACACGGTGCTCTAAAACCCAGCATTGACTTGACACGGATTTGTGAACCTCGCTGCATATGGCTCTGTGGGTTTCACGGTGCTTCTCCCTGAGCCCACTTCATCATTTAAATTATTAACAGTGGAAGTGCATTTGCTGGGGGAGTCGGTGGATCTCAGGTTCCTCTCTCATGTGACTCGCCCTTAACAGCTTCAGAGCTGGGCTGCTGATCACGCATGCGCACAACAGAGGCGATCTAAAGCACACTTCTCTTTGGAGTTGGTCATTGAAAAAACTTAGCTCCATTGGGAGGCATGGGTTAGAGGATTGGCTAACTTCAGGAGTTCGAGACCAGCCTGGGCAATCTGGCAAGACCTTGTCTTTACAATAAACCAAAAAATTAGCCAGGCGTGGTGGTACGCACCTGTAATTCCAGCTACTTGAAAGGTTGAGGCAGAAGGATCACCTGAGCCCAGTAGGTCGAGACTGCAGTCGCCGTGAGCATGCCACTACACTCCAGCCTAGGTGACAGAGTGAGATTTCAACTCAAAAAAAATTAAAAAATAAAAATAAAAACTTAGCTCCATCACCTAGCCTAACCTTGTCCATTGTTTTCAGAAATCAAGAGACCATCAAAATCCCATTTAGTCTGATAAAAAACATCAGCCTCACCCAGACTTCCCTATTCTCCCTCCTACCTATTTTCACATTGTGTTGCTTTGCTTGGTAGCAGTTCAAAGGAATAAAAGCATTTTCTTGCCTACTACACATTGCAATGCCTAACTCCACAGTCCTTGCAACAAAGAGAAAAGCAAATTTAGAAAGTGGACATTGATGACATGTACTGTGGCCTGAGGGTGTCCTGGTTGTTGGATCTTGGGTTTACTTATCTCTTCCTGGTTGCCGTAAATCCAGCCACAGCCCACTCCCCACATCCTATTTATACTGTTAACCCTGAAAAGAAAGGTAAGTCCTAGGACTCAAACCCAGCCCTGCAAAAAATGAAGCTGCACCTCTCAACCAATAGTCTCTTGCCATTTTTAATAAATTGGAATGTGGATCCATCTTGGAACTATGTAGGCCCCTGATGGAACATTCTCTTTCAGGGATGATCAAAATTTTCCTATTTGCATGGAAAGCTCACAAATGCACATTATAAAATATTCTTTAATAAGATACATAGCAAAGTCTTCAATGACTTGGTTATTAACCTAGATAACCTCTAAGGGTCCTTAAATCTAATGATTTCTTTTATTTGAGTTGTATTTGCTGACTTCCCACCATCTTGCTGAATTACTTCAGGTAATAACTATACCTAAAATTTTCATAGCATTTTACAGGGTTTACAAATACTTTTACCCTCATTATCCTATTTGAACCTTAATGCAATGCTATGAATTACAGTATTTATTATTATTCCTGACACAACAGAAGAAATGGAAGCTCAAAGAGTTTTAAAGATTTAGCCAAAGTCATTCAACTAAAAAATAAGGAACTTGAACCATCGGGGAAGTCTTAGAACTGAATCTGAGTATAGATTCTATTACTGACTGGCTGCATGGTCTTGAGTAAATCACTCACTACTCTGAGCTTTGTTGTCTAAATCTGTAAAAGGGGTTTATTAAGTAGATGATCTCCATGGTCTTTCAAAGCCCTAAAATTTTATGACTCTATAATCCTAAATGGTTCCTTTCTCTGGGCCTCATCCCTACATCCAAAACTAAGAGGAAAATATGAGAACTGAGATTAAAAACAATCAGTGTAGAACACTAAGAAATCATAAAAATACAAATGGGGGGGGAGTGTAATACAAAGCTCAATGCATAGTTGCCCTAATGCCCATTATAGATTAAAGTACCAGAACTTCCACCCTCCAGTAACATTTAATTAATATCTTTGTCCCTTCGTTGTGATGAAAACCAAACTAAGATGTACTTTTGACTTAGTTCTTTCAGAGACTACATCTAGCTCTTACCTTTCTTCTGAATTGGAGTCCCATCTGAGACATCTGAGTCCACCTTGTACAAGGTCCCACTGGCCTTCTCTCTCTCTGTGATCTAAAAGTGACCTAAGCAACCTAAATTTCCCAGGGCACACCAAAGCTATAGTTAGTGGCTAATACCCATGAAATCATCACAGATGATCTTCAGTCTGTTTCCTTTCTAACAGGCAGGAATCTACCAATTTCACAATGATTTTGTTCCCTCTGCTAGGGTGACCTCTTTTGGGGGTTCAGGGGTTTGTCAACCTTTGGGAAGCCATATCTAATTCCCAAGCATTGCTTGGCTCTGGCTATCTCAGAACAAGTCTAGTTGGGTGTTCCTGTGTCAAGATTATGCTGAGCTTTTCATCTGCATTCCATCCTTGAAACAATTCTCTTGTTATCACAATTTATGAATAAGGAAATTGAAGCACAAAGAGATTAAGTAACCTATTCGTCAGTCATATGGCTAATGAGCAGTGGAGTCTAGAATTCAAACCCAAAGAGGCTACTTCCAACATTTATGGCCATCTTCAACACCACACCACCACCCACTCCTCCACTACCCGGAGCAGTGGAAAGATTTCCAAAGGCTTGAGTCCTCTAGGTACTGAATTTCCCATCACCAAAGGATTGCAGGCACAGGCTGGGCCTCCACTTGGCCTCAAGCATTAAGATCTTATGACTGCACATCTCTCTTCGAAGCCCTCCCACCTTCCTTTGGGGTACTCATCTGTCTGCTCCGGACACCCTTCCTCTGTTCTCCTGACATAAGCATCTTTTCTTTCTGTGCTCCCTCCCATTTTACACTGTTCTTACGTCTATTACAGTATTTGCCACACTGTACTATAGGAGTTTATGCTTTTTCTCCTCTAGAAAGTGTTGCAAATTGATTGCCTTCGTTGATTTCTGACCATAGATATGTTTGCCTGGGCAGTTATTACAATAACTGGGCAGATACCTCCAGTGTTCCGTAGTCCTCACCACTCCCTATGGCTTCCTCCTTGCCAGAGCACACATATATACCATCTGCCTGGTCTCTGATGGGACTGAAGATTTAGCCCCATAAAACTATCCCTTTTCCAGTTCAGACTATACCTTGTTCATCTTAGTGTCCTCCATGCAGCCTAGCACAGTGCCAGAAAACCAACTCAATAGATGTTTGGTAAGTGAATAAATGAATGAACAAATGAACACATGAAGACTGCCAGAAAGCCTAAAGATGCACTGGGCACAAAGGTGGCAGATAAGGCAGCAACTCATTGGGCAAACTCCCAAAATGGGAGCAGCCTTAATCTCTTTATGCCTGTTAACTCAGTCTATAAAGCAGATATGATAATACTTACCTACTTCTCACTAGGGCACCACATGATATAATTAGCTAATGTCTGTAAGGCATTATCTGCACTAAGTGGTAGACATTAGTCCTACTGTGAATGCTCAGCTTTGGGCCTCCAGTGAATCCACTTTAAATAGAGCTGGCAAACTAAACACCAAGATGTATCCAGTCTTTCCTTTGGGCTCTGCGAATATCCAGCTACCAAACTAGGAACATATGATACCTTTCTCAAAGCAAACCAGTCACTCTCTTTCTGCTTCTTCTCTCCGCTCCCCTCCTCCACCCCCTCCCACCTTAATTTTATCAACTCTATCTAATTTTTTTTTTGAGTCAGGATCTCATTCTGTCGCCCAAGTTGAAGGGCATTGGCACAATCTTGGCTCACCACAGCCTCAGCCTCCTGAACTCAGGTGATCCTTCTGCCCCAGTCTCCTGAGTAGCTGAGACTATAGGAAAGTACCACTACGTGTGACTAATTTTCTTTCTTTCTTTCTTTCTTTCTTTCTTTCTTTCTTTCTTTCTTTCTTTCTTTCTTCTCTCTCTCTCTCTCTCTCTCTCTCTCTCTCTCTCTCTCTCTCTCTCTCTCTTTCTTTCTTTCTTCTTTCTTTCTTTCTTTCTTTGTAGCGATAAAGTCTCACCATGGTGTCTAGGCTGGTCTCAAACTCCTGGGCTCAAGCCATCCTACCACCTCAGCCTTCCAAAGTGCTGGTATTATAGGCATGAGCCACTGCATCTGGCCAATCTCTCCAATTTTAAGTTAATGTTTGGAGAGGAGGCAAGATGTACTAATAAATGAGCCACCAGTCTCAACTGGATGAATTTCAATGGCACAGCAGGAAACTGGCTATTCTTGGGGATAGTGACCTGGAGGGGGAAGGGGACTCTCTCGATTCTGGGAATGTTTTTCTTTCTTGATCTGGAAATCAGTTGCATAGGGAAAATCAACTGACCTGCACACTTATGATTTGTATACTTTCCTGTATGTACATTTTAGCAAAACGAAGAAGGAAAAAAGAGCCTCATGCAGTCCAAAAAAAAAAAAAAGTGGACAAGTCTCTTCCCTTAACAAGCCTAGAGACTTTTTCTCACTCATCTGAGGATTTTACCAACCACAAGCTCTTTGAGGCAGACCCTCCTCTCCAGCCCATTCCACAGCAGTCATTAGCTAGCCATAGCTCTTGCCCTGAACCAGAAGGCTGCCTTACTAGCAGTTCCAATGGTTATTAGCATAGCTTCCTTTTCCTATATCCCAGACTCAATAAGCACTCCACTAGTCAAGGACTCCTTCCAGGAGCGAAGACACAGATCATGGCTATCAGCGGGGTCCCTTGGCAGCTCAGCTCCAGGCAAGATTTGTTCCCTTGTTTGTCTGGAGCTTTGGTTTTAATTTGCAATGTTTGCTTAATCTACTATTAGTTGGGCTGAATTTAATTTAACTCATTGTAGCAATTCATTTCTTTCAATCTTCTGTTATTGGGTATCACTCTTAAATTGTAAGTGATTTTGCCTTCTCTAATCATCGTGTAGGAATCTGTTGGCCCAGTTATTCCTCTTTGCAAGTAACAACTGCAATTAAAAATATATATAATTGCAGGGAGAGCAGTGTGATGGGAATGCGGAATGGGATCTTTATCTTCAGGATTTTTCCAGTAGCTTCTTCTATGTTTTAAATGAAGTCACACAAAGTGATGAGGAGTTATTTCCTCTCCCTCCTCCACTGTTGTCAACGATCATATGGAAGAATAATAGTAGCCAGAAAGACCCTCTTTTTTTTCCTTTTGCAATAAATCCATAAAGTCAAAACCAAGCACATAGCAATTATTTTTAAAAATTAAAACAAAAAACAAGTAACACCTCTAGCTTGGCTTACAGCCAATCAGACCATTTGGATGGTTGAAAGCATTCTGAATTTATATGAAGAAGTCATCTTAGGGTCTTCGTGGTTTAATGAATAACTAGCTTGGCAGGTGGACATGTGGAAAAGATGCCTTTCTATACAAATTTTAAAATATAGAATAGGTGTTTTCCAAGAAAGTTTAACACACTGTTATTTTGACCTTCCATGGTTCACATCTTCTGAAAAGTACAGCTCATATTCTGCACATACTAAAACACTAGGATTTATTACGCCACAATTAATTCAGCTTACTCCAAAATCTCTGAAGAGATGTTTTAAAAGTCACCATACTTAAAAGTAGGATGATAATCACTAGTGTTAGGGAACATCTTTTCAACATAATGTGTAAATGCTAGATAGTACATAAGACGTGGTTACAAACACAAAGCATTTAGCCCAATGCCTAGCTTAGAGTAAGTGCTCAAAAAATATTAGAATAACTAGACCAATATTAACTATACAACATCTACTGTTCTTATCTAGACTATCCCACCCACCATGACTTCCTTATTTCAGTAGTGAAACAAATCACAAGGTTAAATCTTTTCAAGGCTCATACTTTCACATAGAGTAGGTGTTCCTTCTGATCTAAGTACATCAGAATGCTTTTCCCCAGGGTTGGTGAATTCTGTAGCCAAGTCCACCCTTAGCATAAACCTGAAGTTGGCAACAGAAACCCCCTGCAGGAGGTGGCCCCTAGGAAATCCTTAGATGTGGGGTTCAAATATCCAAGTTACATAGAAAATCTTTCACTTAATTCTCTCTAACCACATTGTATATTGGGCCAGTTGTGCAAAATGTATCTGGAAGAACCTATAAAAAGTTAAATATTATCTACTCTTTATCCATTATCTAACACCCAGTGAAACCAACCTCATAAAGGCTGTGGTATTTCTTCCAAGGTACTATTGATGAGGTTGACATACATCAGAAGATGTAGGGAAAGTGACTACTTTTCAAGTAACTAAAGCGTGTGACCCTACTTTTTCCTGGGCTCAACAACTATGTCTTCATCTATACAAATAAAATGGTAGAGAATGGGTTTAATGCAGAAATCTAGAATCTGGATCTAGGCAACTAGTTAGCATGAAAAATCCTCAAGCTATGTTATATATGTATACACATATACACATGTGTACATATGACAGCAATGGATCATCTCTTTCAGGTCAGTTATTCTACACTGAGGTACTAGCTGATACTTGTCTGTGCAGGAAATATCCAATTACAGAGATGCCTGAGTCATGAAACATTAAATAATCTTAAGTTATAAACTACCAAAAGAAAATATATGAGAAAGGGTTAAATCTGCCATGTATGTTCATTGGAAGGTGAATGTGCCTTGTATCTAAGTTATGGATCAGCAAACCAGGTCCCTGAGCTGAGTCCAGACTACCAGCTGTCTTTGTAAATAAAGTTTTATTGGAACACAGCCACACATTCATCTATATATTATCCATGGCTGCTTTCATTCTACAACGGCAGAGTTGAGCAGTTACAACAGAGACTCTATGACCCACGAAGCTGAAAATATTTACTCCCTGACCTGGTACAGAAAAGGTCTGTTGATCTAAAAAAGCTTCACAAGGAGATTGTTTAAGGGGAGAGGGGAGAGAAAGATGAGGGGATAAAGAGAGCAAGAGAGCTGAGTCTGAGGAATGGCTATGGACTGAACAGTCAAGTGGGCCCTCTAGTCAAGGAAAAAGGAAGTGAGCACCTGAGTGGATTTAGGACTGGGACCTGACTGGATGGTTTGGGACTGGAAGATGAGGTGGACAGAGATTAGACACAAGCCAGATAACTGTGAACATGAAAACCAAGAGGACTGGACTTGATTATTCAAACAGTAGGCCATTACTGAGGGTTTCTGAGAAGAAAGCTGACAAAATAAAAGTGAAGATTTAAAGAAACCCAAATCAGGTTGTAGTTTTTTGGATGGTTTGAGATTCCTGGCATGAGACATTGAAGGCTTCAGCAGCCCAGGAGCTGTGGTTCTAGACGTAAAGTTATGAGTAAGGGAGAGAGTAGGAAAGACTGAACAACATGACTTGGGATTGATCACTGGGCTTGAGGACGAAGGAGGAGGAGAAGTAATCGGGGCTCCATCTTGGGTGACCACACAGCTGATCACCTCACATGAAGTCACGTGCATTGGCACATACGGTTTCTTAGTTGACAGTTAAAGGCATGCCTGAATGTTTCACTCTATGAATCAAAGTCCAAAGCCATTCTGAAAAACAGGGCCCCTGGTTTAAGTGATGCTTTTTCTTCCCTCCCCCTCTTCTAATCAATGTACTACATTGACTCATCCACAGCATTCCGGAGATGGAGAAAAGCAGCAGTTTGCTGCGTCTCAAAGTTCCTCTGACAGGTCAATACCCTGTCATCACTAATCCTGCAAACCTCAACAGACTCCTTTTTAAAGACTTCAAGTAAATAGGTGGTTATTATCATCTTTCGGGGAGTTTCTCTACCTATTCTCCGTTTCAGGTTACAGACACCCTAATGGCGAGTCTTAAAAATCACCGTCTTGACAGGCAGATTGTGAAGTCCAAGTCAATCCCTCATTTTGAGTTCCAACAGCTTTGGAACATCCATTTGGCTCCCTCAAAAACAGATGGGCCTCGTCCCCATGACTCTTACAAGGCTCTCCTTCGCCCTCGAGACAGGCAGCTCTCTCGTTGCAGAGCGCTGGACATTGTTCTGGAAACCCTTTGCCCAGATACTCATTAGTACTGCATTAGTCTGTAAACTCAGAACAAAACGCCTAGTTCACCTCGCTCTTACTTGATGTACTTGAAAGGTCTGGTGAATTTACGGCAGGATAATGTGGAGCCCAGCACCTATTTATGAGTTGATCATTTGTACCAAACCCCCCTCAAAGTGCCGAAGGTTACCATTCAACCAGGGCCTGCACTAATGCCACTGGAAGGCCAACAAAGCCAAGTGTATGAAAGTTAAAAGCATTAATAAAAGTGTGACTTATAAATTACTTCATCTTTGTCACCCTTTTTGAAATGGGGTGAGAGAGGCCAGGGTAAATTTATTTTTTAAGTGCTTTCTGAGACCCGAACGGGTCAGGCTTGAAATGCTGTAGTCTATAAATCATTCTTTGCAGATCTGGGGGATGCTGTTGCATCATAACATTAACAAATATTGATTCATTTTATCATTTGCAACTGTTTATGGTACAGCAGAGATCCTCCTGCGAGCCAAAAGCAAATACTTCATTTAGGGGCAATGTAGTTAATTAATACCTCCTGTGGTGGTGGGGAAGGGGATTCGGCAATGAGAATTCAGCTCATACAGGAGTTCATGGCAAGGTGATATTAACTCAGCCCCCACCCCAATACCATAGAGATGGGTGGATTTCATGCTAAGCAATTTTATGTACAAATAGTGTGCACGAGAGGTCCTCCAACCAACACAGCATCATTATATAACATCAGCCAAAGCTCCTGCAAGGCTCGAACCTAGGAAGGAGTCAGACACCTAGTAACTCTGCTAAACTTTATATCAAAGCATTAAATAAGCAGACACCCACACGCAATTCAAACTACAGGTTCTGACGAGGTTCATCCAGTATCCCTGGAGGGACAGTGAAGGACAATTAACAACAAATGCCTTCAAGAAAAGGGAGGTGAAAGTTCACATTGTGTTGGAGAATACTCCTGGCTCCGCTGCACTTTCTCAAATTACACTTCGGATTTGTTTTCAAGCTTTAATTGCTTACAATTTGGGCTTTCTCCTAACAGGCAATGAAGAGCCAGAAACTGATTATCCAGAGAAGTTCAGGAAGCTCTACAGTTGCACTGAAACAAACAATGGCAAAAACACAATGACTAAGAAAACCTGACCTGAACTCCTGACAACGATTAAAGCATCTGAACTATGCAGAGTGGACTAAGTGAAATAACCACAGACGGGTACTATTGTCGGGGGAATCTATGCAATGCAGTTGATCTCCGTGCCCAAGCAAATCTTCAAGTCTTCCTTGCACCTGGGTGCTCCTTACGTGTGACGACAAGATCAGTGATATGCTATGGAGCTGGTCATCACTACGCAATGTGTTACCAATGGCACAGCAATGACTGTAACAGCCTTGTAACAGTATGGCCTGAGAAAATGTGTTCCCAATGGCAATGATAACTGAGGTCCCAGCCAGGGTTTCTCTACCTTTGCACTATCAACACAATACGCTGGATATAGCCGGGCTCAGTGGCTCAGCCTGTAATCCCGCGCCTTTGGGAGGCTGAGGTGAGTGAATTGCCTGAGCCCACGGGTTCGAGACCCGCCTGGGCAGCGAGACCTCATCTCTACAATAAATCAAAAAATCAGCCGGGCGTGGTAGCGCATGCCTGTAATTCCGGCTACTTGGAAGGCTGAGGCGGAAGGATCGCCGGAGCCCAGCAGGTCGAGGCTGCGGTGGCCGGGAGCGGCCACTGCACTCCAGTTTGGGTGACAGAGTGAGACTCCAACTCAAAAAAAAAAAACAAAAAAACAAACAATACGCTGGATAATTCTTTGTTGAGGAGTGGGGAAAGGGTCTTGTACATTGTAGGATATTCAACAACATCTCTAGCTTCTTTCTACTAGATGCCAGTAGCAACCACCACACCACAATAGGACAGTCAAAAGTTACAGCAGACATTGCCAACTGCCTCTGGGAGTAAAATTTCCCTCTATTGAGAAGCACTGTGTGAGACAAAAGAACTCAAAGACTTTCTGTCAGGCCTTTTCCACCAGAAAAATCATCCGAAGCCACAAACTTTAAGACTTGGGATTCTAAATGTACAACCATGGGCCACTGGGTGCTCTAATATTGGGACCCTGAACTATATCTACTGATCATAACCACTATGCAGGAGAACATCAAGAAGAGACTTCCAAGAACTAAAAATTATTGCATGTAAGACAAGAGGAGAGGGAAGAGACAAGTTAGCTGACACAGACAGGCAAGAGTAGGAATGGAAAAAAAATAGATTCCATGGTACAGGTCATACTCCCCAGGGCACTTAGGTAGGAAAGGAACACATTCAGAAAGTCACTATTCAGTTCAAAGGATTGATGTCAGAGTTGATTCCTATGACCTTCCCCATGTTTAAACCAAAGAAGCCACTGTCCTCTGGCCAAGTGCAAAGTCTTACTAGATACCAAATGTGGCAGATCATATTTTTCAAAGATGGCTGCAACATCTCCCATCCCACAAGCTCTTCTGCCATGTGACTTCATCAGGAGTCCGTGTATTTATCCACCTCCTACCATCTGGGCGGTCCTGTGACTAATCTGACCAATGGAACATGGCAGAAGTAACATAGTACCAGCACCGGGGATAACTTTTAACTGGCTTGGCAGCTTCTGCTCCCAGCTTCTTGGAGTATTTGCTCACGGGACATTCCCTCTCAGAACCAGCTGCCATACTGAGAGATTCACAATCTACATGGAGAGGCCATGTGGATATCCTCTGGTCAACTGCTCATTAAGTTCCCAGCCAGCCCTTTGAGTAAGTCATCTTTGTCACCAAGTGCAGTCCAACCTGCAGGTGACTCCAGTCCCAGCCATCATCTGACGCCATCATCTGACCGTCACCATCTGAGGGACTCTAAGCAAGAACCACCCTGCTGAGCCCCATCAATCCCCAAAGCAGAAGAGATTGTAACAAATAGTTGACTTAAGTCACCAACCTTTAGGGTAGTTTGTTACACAGCAATAAGTAACTAGCATACCAACCACAGTCATATTTCTGTAAAGCTAAAAAGAAATGTGTTACACTATCAAAGCTGTTGAGATTTCCATAGGTTGCCCTGAACAAAAGCAATTAACAGATATCATCATCATCACCCTATGTATTGGGTACGCAGAACTTTTCATTTATTATCACATTTCATTCTTGTAATTACCTAGGAGTTAACTCCTACTGTTATCCCACTTGAAAAAACAATGGAATTTAAGTCTAGAGAGCTTCAGTCTTGCCAAAGTGATACAATTAGTAATTGGAGGAACATGGATTCAAACACAGTCTCATGTTCAAGATTTAGTTTTACTACTATCTGAGGATAGTTTTACCCTCAAGATAGAAGGGACAGAGGCAGAGATGGATCTGCAAAATGTTACTAATGGAATTCTATCAGAGAAGTCTATCCTATGCTAGCAGATGCCAGAGCAATAACATCAGTCCTTGTTCTTCCCCATGGACCAGAATAAAGGTCTCTCTGCTTTGAGAAGTGTGACCAACAGCACATTCAGCAGGTATATGGACCAAGTGCCCTTTGGTGGCATTTCTAAAGAGGTACTGGGACCAGAAAACCCCAAGCAATCTTTCAAAGAATTGATCCTTATCCTCGCCAATATCTCTGCAATTTAGCTTCACCTATTACCTGTTGGGTGACCCTAGGCAAATTATCAATCCTCTAAGCCTCAAAGTCCTCAGCTGTAGAATGGGAATTATCCCTACCCATCAGAATTGTTATGACAACTTGAGATAATGTATTAAAGTGCTCAGCATAGTGCTGGCATATGGGACACTCGAAAGTGGGGGCCTGCCTAGGACCTGTGTCTATCATGTATGGTATCGGGTAGAAGGAGGTCAGGTTGCAATGTTTACATCTAGCCTCTGTCTAAATAAATGCCTGAACATTTAAAGCTTTGTCGAGCACGTAAATCTCTCCTGCTGCCCATGAAAAACATGACCAAGAGAAGATTGTTGTTGGAATGCTGGACTCAATGGGAAATCAGACTCTCTAGTCTGAAATGCACACACACCTGGGCTGACCTGCCCATACATCTTAGGTCCTGTATGTTAGAGTGGATATGGCCCACAGACCCCACATTTTGAGATGTCTGATGTTTGGAGGCCCATTCCAAAGCAATCTACCCACTACTTTTGCCTTTGGACACAGCTGAGGCACTGCCTTCTCAAAGGACCCCATGCCTGGCCCTTCATGCCATCTTTGGTCACACAGAAAGACACATCTACTGGCATCATTAGTGACCAGCACAACAATGTGTCACCAAAATGTTCAAACTGGATCCAATGTCACCCCAGCTGAGATTTTTCCTTCCTGTCTGTGGCCTCCAAGTATCTGTTTTCTCTTTCTGGGATGAGAGCCCAGAACTGGGGCTCTGATTTCCATGTACCCTATCACCCTAGGCTGAAGCTTTCTTCTCCAGAGGTCCAGGAAATGAACAGTAGTTCAGTCACATTAGGTTTCTGTCAACTAAGAAGCCCAAGTTTCAAAGGAAAAGCAACCATTCATCCCAAATTCACCATGTTTTGACTTGTATAGAAGGCTCTAAAACACAATTAATAACACAATTGCATCTTAACTTAGAATTTTCCACTTGGCGACTTTTCTCTGGTCGGCTGTCATTAAAAAGGTGCCTTTTGCTATCTTTTTCTTTTTAATTAAAAAAAATTCTAAAGCAAGCTATAATGCTTTCTCTTAGTTGCTAATGTCCAGTTGAGTTCTGCTCAGCATAGATATTGAAGGTTTCCCCAGTAGAAAGGAATCATTCTCTGTCGTTTATTGCAAAGTTTGTGCCTGACAGTTGTAGCTGAGTTCAATTTGAACAGAAATCAAATGTTTGGATGAAAGTGAAAAAATGTAGCATGCGGCATAACCTATATATTTCTAACTGATGCCAGAGGAAGTCCTGTCTGGAAGTCATTTCACTATAAGATATTCAGAGTAACAAGAGTCATTCATTCATTCATTTTTATTCCTTAAATAACTTATTAAGCACATTGGTGTAAGCTCTTATACAAAACCCTGAGCCAGAGAAGAGTGAGTGAGTGAATGAGCTCAATCATTCAAGTTTTAGTTCATGAATTCATTTTTTAAATCAATTTTTTAAGTGATATTGGGGGGTACAGTATGAATTCATTCTTTCAGTACTTTTTTTTTTTTTTTTTTTGCGGAGTACTTAATGTATCCATATGTCAGGCACTGGGCTATGTGCTAGGAATGTCACAGAAAGCACATTGAGGCCCAATCCCTGCCCTTATGGAGTTGAAAGCCCAATTAAAGGGACAGATATTAATCACTTAATCATAAAAGTAAATAGGAAACTGTATTTGAGCCAGGGTCTACAAAATACATGAAGCTTTCAGTTCTTATAAGGAGGGAATCTTACCAAATCTATGAGGTCAGAAAAAGCTTCAATAGGTTAAGACCTTACACCAAAATAGAAGTTAATTAGGCAGAGAGGAACAGGGAGAAGGAGTATGGCGAGCAGAAGAACTAAAGGATGTCCAGAGGGGCCACTGTGGAGGAAGGAAAAGCCTTATCAGAGAGACGGTACGGAGACACAATGCAATCCCTGGGCCCATCTGTCCCTCAAGCCAACATCAGTGACAGATGAAAGACATCCCAGCCAGATAGAATAAAGCAAGTGCTAAACAAAGGTTCAAACCAACGTGGGCACAGTGGCTAGTACCCCAAGGAAGGCGGCAAAAGGAAAGTCAACTCTCAACAGAGTCTAGAATGGGGTTGACAAACTACAGCCCCCAGGACAAATGCTGCCGCTGCCTGTTTTTGTAAATAAAGTTGTACGTACTAAAACCCGGCCACACCCCTTCATTTATGCATTGTCTAGGGTTGCTTTGACGCTACAATGGCAGAACTGAGAGTTGCTACGGAGACCATCAGGGCCACAAAACTGAAACTATCCACTAGCTGGCCCTTTACACAAGAGTTTGCTGACACCTAGTCTAAAAGGACAAACAGCATTTGAAATCAGTCGGACAAGAGAAAAAGTGTGCCAGACCCTACTGCCTGTCACACCTGAAAGAAGCTAACTGGAGTATCTTTTAGAGGAAGTTATGATTGAAAGAGTCACAGGAGGGGGAGAGTACATGAGAGATATTGGTCATGACACTTCAGAAATCACACATGACAAGGTTTATGCATTTAGGCATTTTTTGCATCACAGAATAATTATACTCCAGGAAAGTTGATGGTACGTTGGCATCTCCTGATGTCTACTCCCTGGGAAGAATTACACAGGGATACGATGCAGAAAATAAACAAAATCACTGTGCTCCAATCAGTTCAGAAAATACTAAATAAACAGAGCTGAACTGGCTTCTTTACTGCGGGACTTATCAGAGCTTTTATATCCTATCGTGCTGTAAAAATCTCAAGGAGAAAAGAAAACATATGTTGCAGTTCTCAAATTTATTTGATCACAAACTTCTTCTCCAATAGCATCTTGTTGGCTAGAGTTGCTTAAAGCATAGTTTGAGAAACTCTGAACTTTATAAAGCAAATCTCCTTAACTTTCTCCAAACAACATCAGAAAAGTAGTTCCTTTCCAAATAATTTCAAAATCATAAGTAAAAGAAGCTAGAAACCTGTAAGTATGTGAGAAGTGAACCCTCATTCCTCTTAACCTCTCTGCTTCCTTCCACACAAATCCTTGGATTTTGTTCCTATTTCCTATAAAGAATGCATACCTAAAATTCCTGGCTCAAGATTTAAAGCTTCTGGCATATGCCTCCCCTATTTTCTATAAATTGTCAACTCAACAAACTGGACTTGGTTCAAGAATTCTCAATCCAAAGCATCAATTGATGAGAAATAAATACATGTTTTTAACTTCTTGAATTGACCGTCTTACTGCATTCCAAATCCGGTATGCCAAATTTCTCTTAAATATTGCCTAAGTTGCCCTCCTACTTCATTCAATATGCAAATGAATAGTAGCCTGCAAGCTCAAAGTTTAAAAGAAATCAGTCATGGACAAGGCAGCCAACTAGACTCCTTACTCCCAAGACCATCACATCTATGCACTGAAGAAACAGGTCCCAGCACCTGACAGATCCGTCGCCAGCTGGAAGATTGACACAGTCCTTGAGAATGCAGATGTTACATATTTATCTTCCCCTTTAGACATATCTAAAAGACCCAGGAGAAGGCCAGTAAACATTTTCAAAAGCCACCATAAAAGATCTCCAAACATTCTAGACTTTCTTTAGGCAAGCAACTCCCAGGGTATTCACAGCCCTGGAGAAATGGGCCAAATTTTCCATTCTCAAGGCTAAAGGGATTTGAAAAGGGCAACGGAAAAATCACACCATTGATGGTGAGCATCCCTGAAGGCAAAGTCCTATTTCAGAGTCTAGTCCTGATGTTCAAAAGCAGCAGGCCATGTGTCCACTTCGAGGTCGTCACTCTTTGGCAGAGAATCCCTGCAGGGTTGGAGCAGCCCCGGGGGCTCTGATGAGAGGTGCTAAATAAATTAGTGCTATCGTTTATTAGAGCATAAGAAACAGATGGGAATGGGTGAAACGACAGCTGGAAGAGTGAGGTTTCGGAAGATGGTGTGTGCAGTGCTTGGATACTCAGTCACACGACGCCTGTTAACACGACAGGGAACAGCTTTCTTAACACCAGCTATGTACCCCACAGCCTCTGTCATTTCTTTGAGAAATATTCCTCGACTTTCTCTCTGATACAGACAGTTCCTCTAATACCTAATTATAAAATAATTGGCAATCCCACAACTTTCTCTTGTAAAACTGTCCCATCAAGAGTGATTGTTTTCAATTCTTTGCTTCTTGCGTCCATAGAGGACCAGGAAGAAAGGAGGAGGAGAAGGAATCAAAGTGAAATAGGGTAGGAATTGGAGGGAGGGAGAAAATTGCTTATTGTGACCATCCTTCGGGGACAAGAACAGGCAGTTGGACACCCATTTGTTCCCATCTAGCCAGGACTGGCTCTCACCTAACCGCAGTTTTGTCTGCTTTTGTAGCATTCTTGAAGCCATTTGTTCTTGTTCCAGATGGCACTAACTTATTAGGTCTTCACTAAAAGATGAGACAGAATGAGATTGCCCAGCCTTCCATGCTTTTTTAAAGCTCCAGTTCACTTGGGGCTGTGTGGACACAAGCTCCTGTGTTTACTCTATGAAGAATGCTAACCCAAGACCTTAAGAAATAGTATAAAGGGCCTGACACAGCAGCTCATGTCAGGAATCCCAGCACTTTGGGAAGCCAAGGTGGAAGGAACACTTGAGGCCAGGAGTTCAAGACCAGCCTGAGAAATATAGCAAGACCCCCCCCCATAAAAAATAAAAATAAATTAGCTAGGCATGATAAGCCCTAGCTGTGCCTGTAAACCTCAGCTACTCAGGAGGCTGAGGCAGAAGGGTCCCTTGAGCCCAGGAGGTTGAGGTTGCAGTGAGCTATGATCTTGCCACTGCTCTCCAGCCTGGGTGACAGAGTTAGCCTCTGTCTCTAAAAACAAAAAGAAATGATATGAAGACCCTACAGTTGCTCATTCCTTAAGACTAGAGATAGAAGACTGAAATGAGCATAAGGCATACAATTTATTCAAGAATTATCTTTTGATATCCAACTTTTGATGACCAAAATTATTTTAAGCAATGTCCTTTCTAAGCTTTTACACAGTGGTTTTTTTTTTTCTTTACTATTTACTCACATACTGATATGTTTTATATACACACACACACACACACACACACACACACACACATACATACACACACATACACACACACATGCACCTTGAAAATCTGTCATTTATTTGAGAAATACTGCTAAACGTATATATTTTTTTTAAGTCAGAGTCTCACTGGGTCATCTAGGCTGGAGTGCAGTGGCACATTCACAGCCACTGCAGCCTCGATCTGCTGAACTCAGGTGATTCTGCACCTCCTTCCAAGTAGCTGGATCTGCCACCTCCTTCCAAGTAGCTGGATCTACAGGCATGTGCCACCATGCCCGGCTAGCTTTTTGATTTATTGTAGAGATGAGGTCTAGCCAAGTTGCCCGGACTGGTTTCAAACCCATGGGCTCAGGCAATTCTCTCACCTCAGCCTCCCAAAGTTCTGGGATTATGGGCCTGAGCCACTGCACCCAGTCTAAACATATTTTTCAAAAATTTTCTTCATCACAGAGTCTGATGATACATGTCAAAGATTTGGGGGAGAGTTTTGAGGTATAGAGGCAGGCTATTTGACAGTCACATTTAGTATTTTGTTATCTAAGTGAATGTCTAACGCAGCCTTACGCACATAAAACAGAAAGTAACAGAAGTACTTCCTATCCAAACTAGACTTTCAGAAGTCCTCAAAAATAGTTGCAGATCAGTTTTATGTAGGCTTCTAGCAATTCTTTCAAAATTGTATTTAGTCTGTTATCCCAGAATGTTGGAAAGCCAAGGCAAGAGGATTGCTTGAGACTAGGAGTTCAAGACAAGCCTAGGCAACATAATGAGATTCCACTGCTACAAACAATTTTTTAAAATAGCCATGCATGGTGGCTTGCACATGTAGTCTCAGCTACTCAAGAGGCTGAGGTGGAAGGATTGCTAGAGCCCAGGAGTTCGAGGCTGCATGAGCTATGATCGTGTCACTGTACTCCAGCCTGGAGAAACATAGCAAGACCCTGTCTCAAAAAAAAAAAAATTAGAATTGGTTACCAAGTCATTGCAAGATGAGAAAAAGAATATACAGCATAGTCCCTATCCTTAAAAAATTCACAGTCTTAAATAAGATAAAAAATAATGCAAAAGTACATACATGATAATAATAGTAACTATGTACTAGGCACCTACTATACATTAGGTACCATATTGTATGATGTGTGTACAATATATGTATAGAATGTGTGTGTGTGTGTGTGTGTGTGTGTGTGTGTGTGTGTGTAATCTCAGTTGCTCCCCTTCGAAATCAGCTAGGAGAATGAGCCATGCTGGAAAATGGGTGAAGAAACTGAGACTCAGAGAACTTAAACAAATGATACCATAATGTGCCATATGGTTTACTGATGCCCTAGAAAGAAGGAGGGAGAGATCAGTGGTGGGCTCGAATCATTAGAGAAGTTTTTTGGGGAGGACTGACCAAAGTGACCTTCTAGGGGTTAAAGGAAACTTAAGGTTGATTCTGGAATGCCTGGTCTCATGGTCCCTCTGGTCCACTCACTGCCAGGGCACTCACTAGCTGGTCTTTTGCCATGAAACACATTTCCTCATCTCATGGTGTGACGGGCTCAATAAATCACAGCCTCCTTCTCACTCAGCTTCTGAACAAGGAGAGAAATAACAGCAATAGACAAGGGTCCAGAAGTGTCTTTACTAATGAAAATAAGTTAAGTCGTAGGACAGAGAACAAACTGCCTGATAGGTAAAGCCCAGAAGTAAGTAGACTTTTTCCTTAAAGGTTGGAGAATATCAAGTTCTCTTGAAGGAAAAGCAGGTCCCAAGAGAAAGCAGCACAGAGCTGAGCCAAAGCCATGTTTATTCCTCCCAGATTTGCCAATCAGGTAAATCTACATCTACCGGGCCAGGTGTTACACGAACAGACACCTCCTCAAATGGAAGAGAACATTAAAAATGGAGAAACAGGGTCTGCTGTGTATACTACATTTAACAATGAACAAACATGACCTAAGTTAGGCTTTGCAGATCATTTGTAGAATGAGGAGAGACTTGAAGGAGAGCAGTGGATGAAAGTTATCCTCCGAAATTGCTGGAAATGCGATCTGGTAGCAAAGGTGCAACTCTGTTATGATTCCCCCAAGACCAAACACAAAGCAAAATCAGTCTCTGAAGCAGCTTCTGCGGGGCTGGTGAAGCCATAAGACAAAGTGTTTCCCAAAGAGGATGCCTGTGAGGAAATAAAGTGAGCTAGTGGTCCCTTTAGGAAAATTTTTATTTTCTAGTTTGATTCAAGGGGTACATGTTCAGGTTTGGTACATAGGAATATTGCGTGATGGTGAGGCTGGAGCTTCTGTGGAGCTCATCACCCAGGTAGTGGATATGGTACCCAGGGGGGTGGTTTTCAACCCTTGCCCCTTTTCTCTCCCTCCCCCCTATAGGAGTACCCCAGTGTCTGTTGTTTCTATCCTGTGTCTGTGTGCACACTGTATTCAGCTCCTGCTTATGAAGGAGAACATGTGATTCCAAAATTTCTGTTTTTGTGACCATTCACTCAGGATGATAGTTTCTAGTTGCATCCATGTCACTGCAAAGGACATGATTTTGTTCTTGTTTAAGACTGCATAGTAGTCCATGGTGCATGTGCCACATTTTCCTTATCCAGTCCACCGCTGCCAAGCACCTAGATTGGTTCCATATTTTTGCTATTGTGGATAGTGCTGCAATAAACATGCGCATGCTGGTATCTTTTTGATAGAATGATTTTTGCTCCTTTGGGTATATTCCCAGTAGTGGGATTGCTGGGTCGAATGGTGATTCTATTTTTAGCTCTTTGAGAAATCTCCAGACTGCTGTCTACAGGGGTTGAACTAGCTTGCATTCTCAGCAACAGTGTACGAGAGTTCCCTTTTCTCCACAGGTAGGGGTCCCTTTGTCTGGCTTGTCTGAGAGACCTAGAATAGAAACTGCAGGAGTCAAGACATGACCCCTCTCTAGCTCCAGGGTGACTTCTGTTCTAGGCTGAGGGAGAGCTGATTCTCTCCAGGTAGTCAAGAAAATTGTGCTTAAATTTCCTGTTTTCCCTTGAAGGGCGGATTTTCGCCAGCCTAGGCTTTGACCAAATATGCCTTACTCCTTGTTCCCTTAGCTCTTCTTCCACATCCTGACTAGGAGCAAGGGAAAATTCAAAAGGGCCACAAAAGTAAAGAAAACATAATGGAAATAAAAAAGAATTGCACTCACCTTTACAGGGAACAGAAAATGCAAGGAAGAGGAATAGTATTTATTTCAAGTACATGAAAGCTTCCACTCAAAGATGAGAACAATTTTTCAGCCAGAACAAGGGGAAGAAATGCAAAGTACAGCACAAGGAACTTCCTTTCAATATAAGTAGGTTATCTTGAGTGTCCCCAAGCAGACGCTGAAGCATCTTCTTCACTACTCCCATTCCACACTGAACCCATATGCAGAGCAACAGTCAACTTATTCTGCTGCAAGGGTTTGTCTGTAAAGTCTGCTACCTCACCAGGCAGCAAGTGACTTGAGAATAGAGATCAACATAATGCCTACCTCAGAAAAAACTGAATAAATATGTCTAGGAAGAATCAATTTAAAGTGAGATTCTTAAATACAGAAATGGGTTATTTAACATGTTCCTTTTTGTGTACAGGAAAAAGGAAACTTGAAAAAATGGAATAGACTCGATTTGAGAAGATAAGAGTCATTTCTTAAAGCAAAGAATAACAAGTGATCCTCAAGTCTAACACTGGTAGTTGCTGGAGCTCTTGACAAATGCTCAGCACACATTCTTGGCCACATGGCAGGCTCACGTTGCTGCCTCAACTCTAAAGTGACTTGCTTTAGTCAGGGAAGTACGACTAGCACTGACTGATCACAGCCAAACTCTCATGGCTCATCCGTCTCTCTTTTTCTGTTTCTAGAATTGTTGAAGCCTGCCATAGTTTGAATGTAGTTTATCTCTGCCAAATCTCATGCTGAAGCTTAACTGTCAATGTAACATCAGGAGCTGGTTCCTTTATGATGTGATGGGGTTGTTAAGACAGACTAATGTCACTCTTTTGAGAATGTGTTAGTTTCCTTGAGAGTGGTTTGCTATAAAGCGAGGCTGCCTCTCACATTCTGCATTCTTGGCAAACCTACTTCCCCTTCCACTTCTCCACCACATTATAATGTGGCATGAGGCCTTCACCAAAAGCCAAGCAGGTGCCAACACCATGTTTCTTGGACTTCCCAGCTCTAGAACCATGAGTCAAATAAGCTTTTTTTCTTTATAAATTACCCAGTCTCCATATTCTGCTATAGCATCACAAAAACAGACAAAGACTAAGCCTGTGTTGAGATGGAGCTTCTGAAAGACCAGGTCTAGGAGTGACAATTATGAATAGAAGCTCACTGCTCCCATGGGATGAGTCATACAAGCAAGCATGAGTTAGAACTAAATTTATATTAGTACGGAATGGTTATTTGATATAGCCTAATTTGTCTAATGCAATATCCCCCAGAAACCTAGACTTCTATTCAATTTCAACTCTTTTGAGCATCACCAAAACATAATTACTTTACAGCCTATTGGCTAACAGGTTGTGATCTTCCATGTCCAAGGTCTATTTTTCTACTCAGGAAAAATCTTGGAATTGCTGGAGACTAGATGTATTGGGGTAAAGAAACACACCAATTTAAATATGTTCATTGTGTTTTGTTTTTCAAATCCATTTAACATTCTTGAAAGAGCAAGCCCTTTGTGCCCAAGCTCTTGCACTCTGAGTGCAAGGATTCTTGGGAGCATGCTCACATTGGCTGAATTATATTTACATTTCCCCACTCCTGCTGTTTTCGAAAGAAATCTGTTCCTCTCTCAGCAATGGTATAGGGATAGAAGATCATCTATAAAGCCTCAGCATCACTGCCACACGCACTTGGACATGACATGCTCAACTCCTTAGTGTTTCCATATCTTCATTTCAACATGACCACTTGACACTGAATGTTTGTCCTGCTAGAAGTGTTTGAGTGTTGTCAGAGTTTCACTGAATTTGGTAAATGACTAATGTATCTCAAGTGCTCCCAACTAGACCAGAAAGCCTTTCTTTCATTGAGACTTACATCTTGCTTCCCTGTTTGGGGTTGCTCTGGCCAGAGCTTGTAGCCAATATACACCTTAACTTTGATTTGCAGTTTTGTGTGTTCTATTGAAACAAAATGGCAGGTAAAATATTTTTTACATGAGCATATCTTTTGTCATCTTTAATGGATTCTAATGAAGTTAGGTACATGGATGAATTATAGAGAAAATGGCTCCTCTTGCTAACTCACACAAAAAGTATATATTGCCAAGTTAATTTATACATGGTGAAAAACAGCTATATGAGGTTTGAATAAGGTCCAGCACTTAGTGAACAGTGATGAATCCTAATACGGCTTCCAGACAGTTAAAAGACATAATGAGTTTGAAAGAGTTTGGCAAAGTATAAAGTGCTACTTGAAAGAGAAGTTTTCCCATTTGGGAGTCAGGTATCAACAAGGGTTCTTTTTTCAACCCAATTGAGAAAGTTGTTTCCACACCACAAAGCTATATGAGAAAGGGTGCAGCAGACGAATGTGGTTTAGTGAGGTCCTGCAAGCCAATTTCTTGTATATTTTGTGTGTGCGAACATTTGGACACACATGTGGTGTGCACCAGTGAGTCAGAAATAGATTTCTCTGAAGCCAGGGGTTTACCAAACATCTTCCTATGATGTGTTCTGACCTGAGAGAGCAGTTCAGGTGAAGGATCCCAGGAGATCTCTAAAGCTCAAATACCAAGGCAGGGAGATCAAGGAAAAATCAGGACATCAGAGACAGCTAAGGAGGAAGCCAGAACAAAATCCTATCAGGAACAGGCAAAAGAGAGCATCCCAGACAATTGCTACTAATGTCTATGGACACCTGTAGCTTTCCTTGCTGCAGCAGCTGGTGAACGGTATACTGCTGACTGTACAAAAGCAGGAAAAAAGTTAGGTCTCTGCACACAATGAACTGAGAATATGATTTGGAGTGTTAGGCTTACATTTTTAGAATCTTCCAGAAGGGGATATGAGTACCTGAGGAACCGACAGGTTGGGAGGTGATCCTTGCATGCCCCTACCTGAGCAATTACTTTGATGAAAAAAATAACACATCTTGGAAAACCTTCTGTTCAATGGAATATATATGTATGGTGGAATAGAATAAGATGTTCAAGGACATTTTAAATGTCCCTCCTTGCTGGGTGCGGTGGTTCAAGCCTGTACTCCCAGCAATTTGGGAGGCAGAGGTAAAGGGATTGCCAGAGTCCAAGAGTTCGAGAATAGCCTGGGCAACTTGGCAAGACCTCACCTCTACAACAAATCAAAAGAATTAGCTGGGCATGGTAGCACATGCCTGTAACTCCAGCTACTTGGAAGGCTGAGGTGGAAAGATCGCCTGAGCCCAGCAAGTTGACGCTGGGGTGACTGTGAGCATGCCACCGCACTCCAGTCTGGGCAACAGAGTGAGACTCCAACTCAAAAAAAATTAAAAATTAAAAAATAAGTGTCCCTCCTTACGGAGCTGTCTTGAATCCAATGTAACACATCCACAGGATGAAAGTTCTCTTCACTTCCCGGAGTCAAAGAGAGGAGGAAGCACCTGAAGCACTTAAACGGCCTGTCAGCACCTGTGAACTTAGCTCACCTTTCACAGCAGGCTAGTTCTAAGGAGACATGATAACATCCTCCGACATGGGGAACAGGTTCATGGCTTCAGCCATCTCCATCGCCCCAACCCTGGCCCATCACTCTAACCCCAGCCTCTGAGGGAGACGCTCTGTATGCCAGAGCCTTCCTGCTAGTTTTGCTAGCAACATTTTCCCTGTCCCTTTTCTTCTCCTTTTCCCATTTTTGGCCTCGTCTTCCTGTCTCCATTTCCAAAGACATCTTCCTCTCATGTTCAACAACACCATCAAATTCTGTCTCGCAGAAGTCATTTCTCTGGTTCAAGCATCTGGGTTGAAATGAGACCTAATCTTTGTCTCTCCACACCCAACCCAGTATCTGGCACACAGCAGTTACTCGATACTTGCTGAATGAATGAGAGAATAATTGACGTATAACCCTAACGCTAGATACTAGGGCTGCTGGACTCTGAGGGGTAAGGATGAGCATAGCAGGAAGTAGTAAGGACAGGGAGAAGGGAGCGTTCAAGAGGAAGGGGAAGAAAGGGAGGCAAGAATCCACTCGTGTCCTCCTACTGCTAAAATACCCCCTTCCCCAGTCCTGAAAGCCCCCAGCACCACCACAAGAAAAAAAAAAGCAGTGGGGTTGCCCTTCAAACAGTCCACATATATTCCTCTGCCGAGAGCTATGTGACTACTTTACCTTTAAAGATGCCCTGGATATTCGTTCCAACCTAATTTCACTTGGATATACAATGTAATTTTCCCCACCCTCATCCTTAGGAATTGGTTGGCTTTTTCTCAACCATTTCCTTCGGTATAGAACCTTCCAGTGTCCTGGTCTGACAAAGGTGAATTTAATGTTTCCTGTGTTCCCAAGAATGTTGGGTTCTACAGCACATACAAGGACAGAAGTATTTTGTGTCCTCAGCAGCCAATGAACCTCCAGGATTGTTGTGGTTCTTGACAATTCCTTGTCAATTTCCATTTACCCTGAGCTGTCCCACATGATGCCACATACCTCTAAACTGCCTTCTGTACCACTCGTTGAGGTAAGATCAAGACAATATTTTGAAAGTAGTAAACTGATGTGATTTTCATTCCTCCTCCCCATAAAACATACCCCTCCGCAGCCATTTCACTCTTCCAGCTGGGGGAGGGAAGGAAGAAGAGGTTGGATGAAGGGAAATGTTCCAAACCAAGAGAACGTCTAACCCTTCCATCCCAGAGGATTGCTGGGACACCAGGTAAAGCAATAGGAAAGCAGGTGGTGAAAATGCATGTGCTGACCTCCGTTCTCCATGCTGGAGGTCTGGAAGTGGGAAGGCCTGTGAAATAGGTTAAAGGGGAAGCCCAGAGCAGAGAAAGATCCTCCTTCTCACTAGACACTTAAAATCAGGAAAGACCAACCAGAGGTTGACTCCCTTCACCCCACACCAACCTGGGGTGTCCACAGCAGAATTAATTGGAGGACAGGCAGAGGGAGGGCCTGAGTTCAGCCTTCTGACATCTCCTTTGGCTTCTCCATCATAGGAAAGTATCTGTTGGTTTCTGGGTGCCCTCTGGAAGGACCCAGAAGTAGCTGATGAGCTGGGGCCAGGGTACACAGCAGGGACTGAGTGATCCTGAGAGTCACAGACTGTAGGGGAAGCATCCTAGTCTAGGAATCAAGAGACCCAGGTGCCAGGGAGACACTCAGAGTCAGTGCTAAAGAGGAGCCAAGTCAGCTGGGAGCATCCAGGCGTGACCAAGCTGAGAGCGAAGAGACCATGATCTCAGAATTGCCAACTGCAGCACAAGCAACAACAGGGCATCTCGCAACCAGGCAGATACAGGACAATGCCAGGGCTACAAGAGGGTCCCGAGCCACTGTCTCCTCTTCCCCTACCCCTCACCAAGAGCTGAGATCCCCCTATCACCCACCCAGGAGCACTTTGGGAGAAAAGCAGAAGCAGAAGAAATCTGAAGGAATAAAGTTTCACCCTAAAGAGATCTTTGCCTAAGAAGCAGCTTAAATTATTGAATCAGACTAAATGTCATTGAAAGGGTATAACATGGAGTTAATACAGCCAAAGAGCAGCCATTTTAACACTGCCTAGTATCTTGTTTATCCAGCAGTTCACTTGAATTTACCCTCTAACCACTAGCCAAGGACAGACCTGGTTCTTGGAGGTAGCTATTGATAATTGTTTTACAATCCCTTCCCCAGCTTGTTTTGAACTAATTAGCTTTTCTATTTCAAGTATTTGCCTCCACCCATAAGACCCAAGTTAACCTAATCAGCCCTTCGTGACCTTCATTATACAGACAGATCTCATCACCACGGCAGCAGTCATGTGACTGGCCCACCCATCTACCTGCCCTCTATCACCTGACATCAGCACCTGGGCTTATCTGTCCCCTCTGTGATGATGTGGAGCAGACCACCACCCACTCACCTTAATGACCTGCCCCCATCAAGGAAAATGTTTAAAAGCATTCAACCTTGAGCAGTCATTTGCCATTGCTTTATTAAGCTATGATCTGACCATGTGGCTCTCTGACCTTTTGCCTCTATGTTTCCTAGCTTTGGCCTCCTCCCCTGCCTTAGGAAGGTGAATCTCCTCTCTCTCCACTTTCTAAATAAACTATGTTTTCTAACCTAACTTCTGTGCAATTCTTTGCATCTTTCAAGCGGCACTGGATGGCACAACCCCACCCTGGCGGCCACGCCACTCACCCCCTGGCAGGCCAGACCTAACATTTGGAGGCCCTGCTGGGATATATTTTAACCTAACATTTTGGAGGTCCCACCGAGATCTTGCCACACTCGCACTGTCTCTCTCTTACTCTCCTTTTCCAATCTGTGCCTCCCTCTGGACTATGCTAGAACCTGGCACCTAGCAGAGTGGAGGCTACCAGGGAAGAGATCTGTTGTAAAACATTTTAAAAATACGTTTTCTTTGTGTATCAGTGTATAGTGTGTAAACGCGCAATCCAACGTCACGACTTTTTGTATTTCATCTGAAAAACAATGATGGCAAGCCACCCCATGACGGCACTGCCTGATGCTCACTGCCACCTGAGGGAGGTGGCTAAGGAAGGGTAAGGCTTAGGTGAGCTGCTGGTGCCTGCCCAGGACCCTGGTGAGAGCAAGCACCCCTCCATCCTTAGGCTCCTGGAGCTGCTGTTGCCACTAGGTGACTCAGGTAGACCATACATGGCCGGAAGCCAGACAGCCTGTGCCCCATACCTGTCCCAACATTCGTTCCCTCTTACCACCTCCCCTACAGTTTTCCCATTGGGAAACAGTGAGATGACAGCTAAAAGGGTGTGCACATGTATATGTGGGAGACAGACCACCAAGGCTCCGTGCTACTAGTAACATAGAAAGAGAATTAAATTTTTAAGAAAAAATGAAAAACCTTGCCCCTGCTTTTATTCCAGGAATTGAACACATCCATGTGAAAGGTTCTAGGTTGGCGACTTCCCAGCCATCAGCAACAATCAGTGTAGATGCCAGGCTCAATTTCCCTAAAGTGCAAAGGAAACTATACCTTCTTTGCCCACTGTCACCACCCATGCCCCACCTCCTGTGGCCCAGGGAAAGCATAATCAGTCCAGATCAGAATTAGGTCCTTTGTTACACTTTTTAAAAAAATTCTCTGCAAATGGAACCCCCACTTTCCAACATGTGAATCCATTGTTCAACTCTTGGACAAGTTTTCAGCAACACATTATGTACAAAATAAAGGACTGTCTGATTTCTTTTTTTCCCCATTTTGTTATTTGGATTTCTTTCTTTGTTTTTGCAGAATTTTTCCAGAATAGGTGTCAATTTACTTTGTAAACATTGTGCTTAATTGTTTGCAAGACTGCAGAATAACTGGCACAAAGTGAAGTTATTTTAGACAAGAACAAACAATTTGAATATGGCAGTTAGTGAGGAACTGAGAACAAAGGCTGGAGTTTTATTTAAAGAACAAGTCAATCACGCCAATAGAAAGACAATGCATAGGCTCTTTTTGTGGCAGAGCTGAAAAGCCCCAAGTTGCACTGTATTAAAACGTGTGAAGATATTCAGCACAAAAGGCCCGGTTTTGAACATCAATAAAATAAATTCAGGAAGAACTACTGTGGTTCATAAAGAAACAAAGCCTTCATCATTGAGAAAAGAGATTGCACCCTGTGAAACCCACTACTCAGAGATGACAGGGTCTGAGTTTTCAGCTGGGCAGGAAATTGACATGGAAGTTTTATGCAAACTGACTTAGCGCACACCCAATCAAATATGTTAAGTGCATCAGACAAGGAATAGGAAATACTGAAAACACATGACAACTGCTCCACAAAGATGACTCTCCCACCTCATCCACCTTCAATCCCCACCCCTCATGTCAAGATACTCTCCAGTTTTTCACCTGTGGGTTTTCTCAGAACAAGACTCCAAGTCAGCGGCCAACAAACATTTTCTGTAAAGAGTGCAGCAGTAAATACTGTAGGTTTTGCGAACCATTCAGGCTCCGTGCAACCATTCAATGCCACTGCTGTTGCCAGAGAACCGCCTTAGACAACAGAGAGGTGTGGTTGTGTTCCAATAAAACTTTATGGACACTGCAATCTGGATTTTATGTCATCATCATATGTCCTGAAATATTCTTTTGATTCCTTTTTCAGCCATTTAAACACATAGAATCTTAGCTGCCAGGTCATATGAGATTGGGTAGTGGGCTGCAGGTTGCTCACCCCTGCTGTATAATCCACAAACCCATCAATGACTGCAAAGTACTATTACTTGATATAGTTCTAGTGACTTTACTTCCAAAAGTGTTTCAGAACAACAGATGCCTGCAAGAATACAGAAACAGAAGCTGCGACCACATGAAACCATAACAATCAAGAAAAAAATGAACAAACCACAAATAGAAAACAAAGCTATTAAATGTAGTGAAATATATGTGCATCAGTCTCAGACATGATGAAGTAAGTGTGAAGTGGGGATGGTTGCACTTCTAAATGACAAATATATGTTGTTTAACTCTCATAACAGTCCCATGATATATTGTAATTAGTCCTACTTTACAGATGAGAAAACTGAGACCATGAGATGATAAGTAAAATGACTGATGGATGGATGGATGGATGGATGGGTGGATGGATGGACGGACGGATGAATAGACAGATATCAGATAAATGAGACAAAGAGATAGGTGATAGGTAAGATGGACAGATAGATATGATAAATAGACAATAGACAGATAGAGGGAGATAATAAAGAGATTAGATAGATTAGACAGACCACAGGTAGATGAATATATGGCTAGATAGATAGATAGTAGGTAGTTAGATGATAGACAGATAGTAGGTAGATAGATGGGTGGATGACTAGATGGATGGTAGATAGATGATGGGGAGAAGACAGATAATACGTAGACAGATGGACAGATGAATGGATAGACAGATGGTAAGTAGGTGATGGCTAGATGGTAGATAGATAGGTGAGATAGATAGATAGATCATAGATATATGACACTCCTACTCTAAAAATGGAGCAGTCACCCCCACACTGCTGCCTCTAAGTGGGCAATGGGGAAGTTAGTGAAAGGCCACTGGAACACAAAGCAATGACTGAAGGAGGAGGCGGCGGTAGGAGCCCCTCTTTTTCATAAGCAGTCGTGCACTGATACCCTCCTATTCTTCCCAGAGGTTAGTCTGAGCGGAGGTTTCCTGAAGGAGGTAAGTCTGTAGTCGTTTTGAAATGACTGAAGGAACTAAATATTGAAACACGCACACGACCATAGGAAGCGCGTTCGTGGAGGACCTGGAACTGGGAAAAACAAAGATTCAGAGGGGATTTGAAAGTGTGAAGATGATTTGAAGAGCTAGACGGTTTTTCTCTCAGATCTAACGTAGGGACAGATTTTCAAAAACACAGGTTCTACAAACTGCCTCTCTTTGATTTCCAGGAGGAGCTCGTCGGGAATGCAAAGCAGTTTGTGCAAGGAGCACCTTCCTTCCTTGCACAGGCCAGCCTCACACGGTTATGAGGCTGATTTTAAATATCAAGAGACCCACGCCCAGTTATCCAAGTGGCCACCAGGATTATAGTAATTCACATCAAACCACATAAGAAGGAAATATTATCCATTATCCTCAGTTTACAGACAAAAAAAAATCAGCTTTAAAAAAATCAGATTACCAGCCCCTAAGTCAATTCTGAGTCAGCAGAACTATTTACTCTCTTCTGAGGATGTGTCACTCACCTGAGTGACTAGCTCTGTCAGGACTTTCCCAACATGGCCCCTGTAACCACCTGTGTTGTCAAAGATCAAAACTTTCCTGCAACTGTCCTTTCTCTCTCAAAATAGTGTCTCTTCCCAGTCCTTGAAATAACACGTGTGTAATAATTCAGATCTGCTCAATGATTGTGAAAAAAATAAGATGCAAAAACTCTTTACTTTGAAAGCACAATGAAATTTTCCTGTACTTGGTGGTAGTAGTTAAGTGGTTGCGTGTGTCTGTCAGTGTTTATGGATCTGTACACCAAACAGTGAATTTGACCACATGCAAATTATATTTAAATTTAAATAAGAGTTAAAGGAAATACTGAAATTTCTGTGTGGACACAGAAAGCTTAAAAACCAGAAGTGTCTATCGTCTCTGAGCATCTGCCTGACTTTTAGAGGAAAAACATGAATGAGCCAATTAAAGATCTCATTTCTGGATGACTGACAAGTCACATGTGAGTTACTAAACTAGTTCTGGTTTGGGGACTGGTGAGTTCCACTATATCAAGCTGTGACTCTGTTTTCCCCAAGTGTTCCCTAGAGGCCTTTTTTGGCTGTCTCTCTTCTCCAAGCCGCAATTGAGAGGCTTTGCGAGTGGCCCTATAAACACGCTAATGAATGAATGGACAACTAATTACCTTGTAAATATGCATGAATAAGCACAGGCCTCACATTCCTCAGCAGTAAGCCAAATGTCTGTGCGCCCTCTTGCTACCTACTTGTGCATGAAAAAACGTGTAACATTCCTACAGTGGAAGCGCGAACCTCTCATTCTCAGGGGCAAATATTTTAACATGGGGGGAAAAAAACCCACGTCCACATCTTTCAACATGGAGAAAAAACTCACATACTGGTGTGGGACACTTTAAAAGACACATTTTTAACAAAAATAAAAGACAAATTCAGCCATGCATAAGTTTTTGCACCCCGATGAGCAGTAAACTGACCTCTTGAGTGAAATTTTCCAGACAGGTCCCTTTTTTATTTTAAAAGTGTTTTTTGTGTTTTTTTTAATTTTTAATTTCGAAAATGTGGGGTACAATTCAGGGAAAAGTGTTTTTAAGTAGTTTTGCTTTGTTTTTTAAACCTTTGTTTGTTTACCCATTACAGGTTACAATCATCTCTTGGGTCTCAGATTTTAGGGCTTTGAAAGCCCTTAGGGATGACACTGCTTCCTGTCCTAGGAATGTTGGTATCATACTACAAAAGTCCATGTCAAAGGGGGATTTGGTTGGTCCCTGGAAAATGTATTCCTGTCAGACCTTTGGTGGAGACCTGCTCACCTGGCAGGCATTTGTAGACTCATCATCGTGAGCCAGAGGGAGTCACCCAGTTTGGTGAGCTGAGTTGTCCAGTCTGTTCAGACTGTGACTGGAGTCAATAAACTAGAGTGGAATCCTACATCTCCTAAGCAAACTTCAGCAAGTTATTTACTCTCCTGAGTCCTCAGTTTACTCATCTGTCTTATGGGACTAGTAAAGCTACCTTGCTGGTTTGTTGGGAAGATTAAATTAGATTACGCATATGAAGTACCTAGTTTGGTGTTTGTCATGTAAATATTTGATACATAATATTAATCATTATCAGTAGTATTAATAAGATACAGAGAAAGAGTAAGCTAATTTTGTTTATCTAGACTTTACACCCAGTCCAGTCTAGACACAGGATTATTTAAGTGGGGAAAAGATATCCCTAAAAATTAGCCGAAGCCAGTCCTAATCTCAGAACTAAGACGACACAGATAGGATGATCATGTTTAACTCAGGGCCAGCAGAAGCTAGACTCCATTAGAGGAGCTTCATATTTCCAGCCTTTTTTCCACTGGTCTATACTTAAGCCTGAATCCAAGTAAAAAGCTGTATGACAACTAAGGCAATGCTACTTGATCGCTAATGGATAAAAACAATAACTGGCAAGTTCTTTAGAATAGTACTTCCTAAAACCTGTCCTACACAACTGGAACATGCAAGACAACTCTCAAACATGATAGTCTAAGGACAAACAAGCTTAAGAAATGCTTCATTTCACAGAGTTCAATGGATTTCTTTACTGCAGAATACCTGAGTGCTAGAGTTCATTGTGAAGTTCACATGAATGGAACAATCATGAACATCACATACATTAGCTTTTGTTTTGTTTTGTTTTGTTCTTGTTTTTTGAGTCATACATGGTCATACTCTATCACCCAGACTAGAGTGCAGTGGCATGATCATTGCCCACCGCTGTCTCAACCTCCTAGGCTCAGGCAACCTTTCTGTCTCAGCCTCCTGAGTAGCTGGGACTATGAGCACACACCACCACGCTCATCTAATTTTTTTATTTTTATAGAGATGAGGTCTTGCTATGTTGCCCAGCCTGGAGGAATTTTTTTAAATTATAGGTTCATGGATATAAAGCACCCTAGATACCATCTCATCTAATCACCTCAGTTCATTAATTCCATGATAACCACCTAATAAGCAGTTATTAATTTCCCTGTTGGTGACTGAGAACTTAGTACTTCACCAGGGAGTATAGTCCATGTTTAAACTTATATGCACTAGAATTATACAAAAGTTCCTCCTGATGTTGGAATAGCTTCTGTCTCGAGTGAATAGGGAGGGTGGAGTATGGGAGTCATGCCATTTTTTGGTCAAAAGCTGCTGAACACTCAGTGCTGTGTGGGCCAGTGTGTTGTCATGGGGGAGAATCAGTCACCTGTTTGCCAAAACTCAGGACGTTTCTTCTGCAAATCGTGATGCAACCTTTTCTTTTTTTTTTTTTTTTGAGTTGGAGTCTCACTCTGTCGCCTAGACTGGAGTGCAGTGGCTGCTCCCGGCCACCACAGCCTCGAACTGCTGGGCTCAGGCGATCCTTCCGCCTCAACCTTCCAAGTAGCCGGAATTACAGGCATGTGCTACCACGCCCGGCTGATTTTTTTTATTTATTGTAGAGATGAGGTCTCGCTGCCCAGGTGGGTCTCGAACCCGCGGGCTCAGGCAATCCACTCACCTCAGCCTCCCAAAGGCGCAGGATTGTAGGCTGAGCCACCGAGCCCGGCTTGATGCAACCTTTTCAAAACTTCCAGATAAAAACTTTGGATCTCAAGGAACAAATTTTGAGTGTACTATATGGGGCCCACCCATCCAAAAGATAATTCTGTTTTTTTGGGGGGGGTCCCCCTTGTTGACTGTTAACATGATTGAAGGTTCCGTTTGCTTTTTTGCCAGCCACACTGTGTGTGACATCAGCTCAAATTCTGACATAAACTCAGTGTGCTGCAGTTTTTCTGTAGAATATCGGCTCTGAAAGCCAAGGTGCTAGTTTTTTTCCTATTTGTGTCCAAGAAAGTATCATTTCTGTGTTTTAATCTAAGTTACCAATTTAAAATTTTAAAAAGATAATGAGGCCTGATTTAAAATGTAAAAAAAAGATAATAGGACCTCCAGGATGGGAGTGATTATGAAAGTATGCAATTCCAGGTTTCTAAAGCTTGTTAAGAGTGGTTATTCAACAAACTATATTCTGCTAGTCAGTCTCATTTCTCCATTTTGTCTTTAAAGATATATAAGGGACTTTGTCAACATCCTGGATTTGCTGAAATCCTAGATATTCTCTTAATCCGCCATAGCATTCATTTAAAAAAGAAAAGAATATGATTAATTTGGCAAAATTTATCTTTAGTCAATCATGCCAACTCCTGGAAACCAAAGTTCCCTTTGCTGGGGGCTTGCTCTGGTGACCAGAAACAGGACAGTGTATTCCAGATCATGAGTTGTTTTTTTGCTTTGTTTTGTTTTGAGTTGGAGTCTCACTCTTGTCACCCAGCCTGGAGTGCAGCGGCACACTCATGGCCACCACAGCCTTGACCTGCTGGGCTTAGGCCATCCTTCTGTCTCAGCCTTCCATGTAGCTGGAACTACAGACGCACACCACTGCGCCAGGTTAGTTTTTATGATTTATTATAGAGATGAGGTCTCACAAAGTTGTCTAGGCTGGTCTCGAATCCCCAGGCTCAGGCAATCCTCTAGCCTTGGCCTCCCAAAGTGCTGGAATTATAGGCTGAACCACCACGATCGGCCCAGATCATGAGTTTTGAAGTCAAATTCCATCCCTCGTAATCACTAACCTGCTTGCTGACCCTCAATTCTAAGCCTTAGTTTTCTTGACTGTAAAAACATTCTGAGTTAAAGAGATAGCATATACAAAGTGCCTAGCTGAGTGCTGAAGACAGAGAAAGTGTTCGATACATTGATCATTATTTTTCAAATCAGGTTTGCTGGATTTGGGTAGGCAATCAAGATGGTTTCCTTCTGAAAACTGGGTCTGTCTCTGTCTGGTTTCACAGAAACAATCTTGAGATGGAGATTCTTGTGCACGTGAGTTTCTGACTGAGAACTCCCCAGAGAAAGGGCGTGAGAGTCCTGGGATGGGTAGAGAAAGGAACAAGAAAGAATGTGGCTTCAGGTGAAGTGGACTTTCACTCCCATCCCATGGGAAGCTCTGGGGTATACACTGCCTGAATACGTCTACACTGCCTTAAGGAAAAGGAACAAGCCCTTTTTGAACTCCATCCTGCCGCATCCAAGTGAGTTATGACTACAAGACACTCAAGGCTGTGGTTTGAGAGATGAAACTTCCAGGACATCTATCTTCGCCCAAGGCCTATCTTCTGGGGAACGCCGTCAAAATGAGGATTGCTTCCCCTACCCTGTAGCAGTTGGGGGAGGAGGACCTAACTAGTAAAAGGGACCCCAGGGGATCTGACTGTCATAGCATCTCCAGCATCTGCCATGAAGACATGCCAATCACCAAAACTTGGGACCCACGAACAGGGATGACCTCTGAGGCAGAACACATGAAGCTCTTTGCCCTCTCTATTATCTTATCCTTTCTTCTTTTTTATTCTTCCTCCTTCGAAAATTTCCATCTATTGAAATGTATTGTGATTAGGCACAATTACAAAGGACCACAATATCTCCACTTCCGAGTTACAGTCTGTCTCATTGCTGTCAAAACATGGTTACAAACTATTTTTTTCTGCAAAGAGCTCAAACATAGATTAAAATATAGAACGCAATAGAGCGGGGGGCGGCGGGGATTAACCACTGGAACATGGTACATGATGAAACTTTCAACAGAGACCAGTATGTAAGAGAATCAAGAGAGGCAAATGTTCTACAGAGGTGTGGCCACATTTTAGACACTCCTGAAGTATATTTTAGGACAATTCCACCATCAGGTTATAGAAACAGGGGAATCGAACAACTGAGGTGATTGTCATCTTATTTCTTTGAGAGGGAGATAGACTTGAGGCAGGAATCTTACTCTGAAAATTTAGCAGCTAGGGAAATTTCATCAAGGTTCTAACGTCTTTCATCTTTTTAAGTCTTTTTAAGTCTCTGTTCTCTGTTTTGTCATTTGCTAAATGGATAAAATAACATCTTCTAAAGTTATAGGTGGAATGCTAAATAACATAACATATTAAAACTGCTTAATACAGTGTTTGGTACATGTTAAGAATTCAAAACGTAGCACATGCATTTTAAATTTCCTCAAAAGTTTCTTCAGAGAGGACTAAGAAGCCAACAATTGAAGAACTACTGAAAATCTTAGGATGGCAGACCTTTAACATTGTATCAAAACGTATCAGCATGCATACTGATCGATATATTTTATGCTTAAATTTGACATCACAGGGCCTCTTTTTTTAATTTGACATTGGGGGGGGGTCTCTTTTTTTTTTTTTTTTTTTTAATATTGAGGCATTCACATCTACAGATTTGTCTTGCAGTTTCCTCCCCATACCGCCATCTTTCATAACAGTTCTACTGTTTGGAATTCATGGGGCAGTTTTGAGAGTCACAATTGACAGGGGAGGCAGGACACTAATGACATTTAGTAACAAGTCCAGAGATGCTAAACATTCAGCACTATCCAAAACAATCTCTTAAAATGAAGTACTGTGCCACCTACCTCCTGCACGACTTCCTCAAGTTACACCGGACATTCACAAAGGTAAGAATTTGTTAATAATCATCTAAGCCTGAACCTAAATACTTTTACATATAAACAAACTCTTTAATGTTAAGCATGAATATAAATGGATTTTCCAGAAATGCAATTGCCAGGTAAATCAAGAGAAAACTACAGGTTGTTTTGTTCTAGACTGTACTAAGAGTTGTTCACCATGTCAGAAAACCAAGACAAAGTCACTTAAGTCATGACAAAGTCACTTAATGAAACCAAGTCACCAACACAACACATCTCCATCAATCTGCATTTGCAGCTGACTCATTTATGGTGAGTCTACGCACAGGTGTAGGCATCTGATTTCTTCATTGTGGTTTCCAATGTGGTTGTCCTGAGCATTTCCATGTTAAAATGCATATTTTAATATGTATTGTTTTTCTTTTGTTTTTTATTTTATATTACTGTTGGAGTACTTCGCTCATTTTTTAAAAATTATTTGAATGAGTAAATTATATTGTCTATGTATTTCTTTTCAAGACAGTGAAAGGAGTATGTTAACAAAATGTTTGTTATTAAAAGGAAGATATTGTGTCCAATAGGTTTATAAACTGATGTTATATACGCTTTGCCAGAAATGATGATATTGGTCATCACCGCCCTTATAACACAATCTCAGGTTTTTCAGCCTAGACTCCTTCCTCAGACTCTTCTCCCAGGAAGACCTGGCCTTCTCATCCTGACATGAAAGCTTGGAGGGACACCCAAGAGTCGAGGTCAAAGTTTCACCTCCATATGATCACATTGGCCAGGATTAGGTCTTTGCACATTGTGAAGATTACTGACAAAACTGAAAAAGTTTCCCTAAGTCTCTGAGCATCTTCTATTATCACAAGTGATCCTATTGCTATAAGTGACCATAGGGCCTCCTATGGTCACTTCCTCATCTCTATTCTCCACTTCGGTCAAGACCACAATAAAAGACCCTCTGTCTTTGATACTGAAGATCACACTCTTGCAGAACCACAATATAATTTATTTTGTTTGTGTATATGATTTTGAATAGAGTCAAAGTAGATATGAGTAGATACAAGAGATATTTTCCCTTCTTCCCAATGACAAACCACAAACAGGTTTTGGGAGGGCAAAACTACTCATAAACTTGCAGAACTTCTAGAGTGTCAGGTTCTCTCTGATATGGAAAATTAAAGAGCATTACAAAAAGTACACATTTGTCCTTACTTTGATGGATCATAATATGGCTACAAGAATGAAAATATAAAATTAGACAAGGAGTTGGCTTCTGAGTCTGTGAATTTGGGTATTTTCTGATTTAATGGAAAAGAAATGATTAAATATGAAGTTTGCTGGAGGTGATGAGATAAAGAAATGTATCCCTCCTTTACAAAAAAAAAGATATACAAATTTTTTTATTTCTAGAAGGCAAACTAAGACCGTTGGTTGCCTGTCTAGGACATAAAACATCTACCATGCTATACCTGTATCTGGGCTTTTCAACTAGGTTGATCACAAAGAAAGACCCACAAGGATGCTGCAGTTAAATGACATACACCCACATGCAGACCCAAGAGGACATGCATGTTGTCATCACATATATCAGAATACACCGGCCCTTGAGGATAACTAGGGACTCCAAATCTCCTAGTTTCTATAGCCTTCCACAAACCAGTGTTTTTCCAGAGCAGGCACTGATGTTTCCAATCCAGTGTGAAGCAGAATAAAAAACAAATGCACCTCAAATTTTTCTGAGAAATTAACATGAACAGAAGGAAAAACAGCAATTGTCTCCACTGAACTAACAACTGTTCCTTGCCTGCAGCCATTTGAATCAGAGATTGTTTGCATTAATAAGGCATTAGCCCTTTTTTTTTTATTGTCAAATGCCAGTCGTTCAATGTCCCACATTTGCCCATGAAATTCAGGGCAATGAAGCTGACAAAATGTAATTTACTTGCTCTGGAATAGGCCAGATCCACAATCTACTTTCCCAATCTTGCAGGCTGGATTTCACATTCAGCGGCCTTCCTGAACTATCAGAGAGGACACTGGCTTCCCCAGTCACAAACAGCAATGGTGTGGCAGGTGGGTGGCCCCAGGAGCATATAGTGAGGCCACCAATAACACAGGGCTTTTTCCAGAAGAGAAGGAGAAACTTTCCTATAAACTTCAAACAAGTGCACAAGCTCTCCTTGAGTTGAGAATTAGTTCGCTTTTACCACACGTACCTTGAAATTAATGCAAATATACAGACAAGAACAAAACACACAGACTTAGTCATCTCTGGAAAATACAAGCTCAGAAAGTATTTACCAGAATGTAGAGCTGAAAGAACGAAACTTCACAAATAACTCTAAACGTAGAAAACATTGCACTATCATGATGGAGAATTTTTGAAATGGAAAACAGGTGGGATAAAAATAAGTCAAAGACCACACAGCAAAGTATCACAAACTGTGGGCATCTGGGGTAAGATTTTCCATACGTATAAAATAGTACTGTGTTAAAAACTGCTTTATAAGGTCTATGTTCAAGGTCATCTATCAAGGCATTATTTATAATACCAAGAAATTTGGAAAAACATAAACGTCCAATAAAAAGGGACTTGGTTGAATAAATGATGGTGCATCCATACTATGAAGTCACTAAGAAATTATGTTGTAAAAGTGTTTAATAACATGGGAAACTGTTTCCAATATAATCTCAAAATTAAAAAGCAGTTTACAAAGAAATATGCACATTTTGATCCTAATTTCATAAACTGTACAAAAGCATGTATATGCATGGGGTGAAGAAAGGAAGGATATATATTCTTTAATATTGGCAGTGACTATGTGTATGTGGTGGGATTATATGTTATTTTGTGTGCTGTTCCACAGTTTTCAAAAAATGGTTTATACTAAACATCCATTACCTTAGTAATAAGAAAAAAGAAACAATAAAAATTTTAAATTGCCTTATTTCTGAAAAACAAGATTGGATGCAGTATCAGTTCTATAGTATTGAAACTTAATTCCTTCAAATAACATTCTCCATCTCCCTGCTCATGGCCACCCCCACCCACGCCATTCTCCCAGAGTGGCAAAGGGGGAAAAAATGGTTATTTTTCTTTTAGAGGATTTGGATCAGGGATGAGATTAATGGGTATCCTCTGCTCCAAAGGAAAAATGCACATTTGCCTGTATTTTAAATTCACATTTAGAACATATTTCCTATCGAAAATAAGCCAGCATCTGATTTTTAATGGATTTGAAGAAATCCATTTCCAAATGCCCATAGCATCTGTGAATACTTCATTTAACAATTAGCTGGATTTTCTTTTAGATGGTATTAGAACTGATTTACAGTGTTATGCCATAATCAGGAATGTTCCCACCCTTTGGAAAGCTCCTGATCTGATCTTGACCAGTCTGCCCTCTGCCCACACTGAACGAAAATAATAACGTCTGCAACAAAGACTAAATTTACAGTCCTCAAAGAAAACTAAAGTAAACCTAGAAATTCTACAAGGCATACAGAAAAAAACCGTGTGCATGCCCCACTGTTGTTTGAACAGACCTGATTCTAGCTGTGGTCAACTGATCAGAAACAAATGTCCAACTTAAAATGAACTCAAGTTCAGGGCTCTTCAGTTGTGACCAGTCAGAGAGCGACCCAGACAACCGATGTGCTGAGGTAATTCCTTCAGCAGAAGATAGAAAACTCAGCAAGAGCCTTTCCTACCAATTAAAGGTAGTCAATATTGATTATCTGAGGGATTTCCATGCTCAGGAAGCAAATTAGAAACTCAATACCTGAACTATTCCTAAATGCAGTTATCAACTTCAGAGTTTTATCTCATAAAACCAATTCAGCTTAGAGTTTAATTCTATTAAATTAGGGCTTAGAAATAAGATTTGCTCTAGAATGAATGCATCATTAGTTTTAAAAAGCAATATACTGAAACCCAAAATGTGCTGTATTACAGTTTGAAGAATAAATGAGTAAAGATGGCATCTAAATGCACTTCTCCCTAAATATATTTACCAGTTGGAAAGGTGATTGTTCATAAAGATGCCAAGTCCTGGTAGAAGGAACTTGTCCCTTCTCTTTAGTATAAAGTAGCCTCATTTATTCTTCTCCCTTGCTAAAGTTCCCCCTTTGTTCTTAGACCTCCTTATTCCAACCACTGACAAATTAAAAAGAGGGGAGAGAAACAACTATATTTTTCTGTTCTATATTGAAGCACTGTGAAACTTGGGTTTCATGTTCCAAAGTAAAAGATGCTAATACAGAAACCCTGAAAGGAACTGTCCAGAACTATGTAAGTTATAATCTGCTGCAATAGGACCTTTGTTCTGCACATTTTAAGTAAGACAGATGGTCCATGAAGATTCTACTTCAAGAACAAGGTCCTCTGGCCTTGTGGTAGAAGCTAATGCCTCTACATCTTGCAAAAAAAAAAAAAAAAAAGTCCCTAATTAAACATAGCAAAGGGGTTTGTCCTGCAATGCCTGTCTCCCCCACCCACAATTGGTGCATCCTATACAAGAATAGCTCGGTAAGAACAAATATAGTCAACAGTAATATTACAAGACTGAGAATCATAAATAAAATACAAAGAGGCTCAGACCATGTCAAAGAATCCCCGGGAAGACCTGAATATTGAAAGATGCACCATTCTGGGGAGAACAACTGCTGATCTCAATACAGTCTTAGATGCTCTGATGACAACAGGCGCTTTCCATCCATAACAATGGCCTGAGTTGGGTTCCCTAGCACTGAAACCACATTTGTCATTTTGAAAGGAAATGATTATGTTTTCATGAATTGTACCATATCATGCTATATTTTAGGACCGGCATAGCATTATCATGCCCTCATGAAATATTGCCACACATTGTCTCATCCACCATAAAAGAAAGCCAGTATCACAGTGTCTTGTAAATAGATGACATATGGGTTAATCTAGCATTTGCATTTGGGAAGAATAACTCAACATTAAACTCTTCCATATACAAAAATACAAAGCAAACACAAAAAATGTCCTGGGAGCTTCAGCAAACAGAAGGTGATCACAGCTCGGTCTAGTTTTACTACAGGGTTTTCAGGTGGACTGTATCATGATGATGGGATTCTTAGCACCATAATAATCCGCAGCTTCAGTAAATTACAGGGTGCGTAAGATGCAGAGGAAAAGAGGATGAGATCTGATTCTGACCCAGCTTTGCCCGGCTGAACTCACTACTCCAGCCCTCTGCCCCTCCTTTTCAGCTCGTATTTCTTTGTTCTTACTTTATTTGTGTAAACCTGATTTATCTATTGAAAAACCAACACAAAACAATCCCCAAGGGGATACAGGAGATGGTAAGCCCATTTTTCTCCCTGGGGAAGCATATTGTACAGCTAAACATGAGGAAAACTATTTCCAAATTTCAGCCCAAATGGAGAATTACATTTAAAGTTTCCCTAAGAACAATTTGCAGGTCTCAGTTGAGGACTGGTGTCCCAGTTAGGTGAAGTAAGTTTCTGAAATGTTCCCCAGCTGCTACTTCATAAAAATGACCAATATTGCTGGGAAAAATAGTAACGGGCATCACTAAATTGAAATCGTGTTGTTATGTTGCCCGACTGGGGCGTCAATTAATGTCATTTTGTAAACTGAAGCCTTAATGACCCATTTCAACCTCTGATATGCTCACTTAGGGAAAATTCAGCACTCCCTTGACTCATGGTCTCTCTCTGCATATCAGCCACCTATACAGGGGAAAAAGATAAAAGTGGGAAGTCTGCAGATCATTACCTGGATGTGTGACCCTGAGTAAGTCATTTTATTCCTACAGTATCCAGTTTCCTTTCCTTCTAGAAGGACTGGAATAGAGCACGCTCAGGTCCAGCCTTGCTCTTGAACTTGGAATTTACAATTCTAACAGCTATTAACAAAATAATACCTAAGAATTAAAATGAAAGGCAACAACAAAAAAAGCAGAAACAATAACCACCAAACCATCCAAAACCAAAAAAAAAGAAAGAAGGAAGGAAGGAAAGAAAGAAACATGCTCTCCTCTAGCAAGGAGAGGGAAAAAACATCGGGAGAAGTTGACCAAAATCAAAGACAAAACTGTTTCATGTATTAGTAAAGCCCAAATATAGAATTCACACAATGTCAGCAAGTTGTACTTTGGTTCAGAGCATTTTTACAAGGTAACACAGTACTGTTTATACGGGAATGAAGATAACATCCAATGAAGTAAAAGCATCCCACTGTCTGTCTTTTTCATGCAGTAGGAACGGCCTGTAGACAAACACCAAGAGACAGGAACAGCTAATTTAAAAAATAAAATGCAAAGTCCTATGGCCCAGTTCAAATTGAGTCTGACAGTGAAGGTCACAGCAACTTTTCACTTTTGTTTAAAGATACTGCCTTGATCATTGCCGGATGCAAACAAAAAACACAACGGCATAGAGAGACCATCCTGAAGCTAGATCACCCTAAAGTGTTTTTTCCCCCAATAGTTTTCTTTTCTAGTTTTAAAAAAAACTGATAAATTATCAAATTCCTAATTTTTGAGAAATGACAAATATAATTTTCCATCAAATATATTGCAAGTGACAGTAACCAAAATTTCCCAAGCCCAATGGAATCCCTGCTTCTGAAGTCTCTCTGTATTCCTTAATTTCTTGCAAATTTTCAAACATTTCCATTCTGTTTCTGCTTTTCTCTTCCTTTTGTGTGTGTGTGTGTGTGTGTGTGTGTGTGTGTGTGTGTGTGTATAATTTTCCTAGTCCCACCAATCACAAGAGTGGTAAAGCATTTGGGTTTTAAAAAATTGTTTAAACCAGTTGTAAGATTCATTGTCTGTAAAGAAAATTACTTTGGTCTCCAACATGTGTTTTTAATACAAATGCATCACATAAAAAGTCAAAAGACCTCTTGTCTACTATGGCAATTCTCGTGGAGACATTTAGGTCTTTATAGAAAGATCGCACTTATATCTTGGTAGAAAGAAAAAAGTGAAACAAAGCAGACACTGCACCTTCCTCGGGCCTGTTTTATATTTCTCCCATGCTGTCTCCTAAAGACACTAGCGCTTGATAAAAGTTCAGACCTTCTTGGTGCAGAACTCTGCTTGTCATTTCTTTGGAAGTGATTAAAGACATTAGCACAGCTTCACCATCAAAGCCTGAACAAGTGTCAGGGACCCACCCCACCCCCCTTGTTCCCACCCCATGCTTTCTCGACTTGGCTTTCCCCATTCCCAATCAAAGGTTCTACATGGAGAAGGGAGGTAGTATTTTCTTAATTTATTTTCTGTAGGTTCTCTGAAGGGAGTACTGCTGCTTGCATATTTTTGCAAAGATTTCTAAAGAATCCTAGTCTCAGAATAAAACCGTCTACTTAACACTGAGTTTCTAGGTGATGATTGCTTTTTTGAGACAATCTCAGAAGTTGGAGGAGAAAAATGCCCTTTAATACAACAAAAAATGAGGTCGAGGAAATCAGAGGGTTTTAAATGTCAGACTACTCTAGATTTTAATCCCAATTCTATTTCTAAACTGTGTACAAAGTGTTTGGTTCTTGTGCCTCTTCCCTTAAGCTTAAAAGAAGAAGTTCTAACACCCACCTAACCAGTTTAGAGGAAGTCATTCCTATGGAGATGAAAGTGTCAAAATGTGTGATTTGTAAAGGGGACATCTGCAGTTGTCACTCCCAAAGTCTCTGGGAGCTCCTTTCCCCATTTTGAAAGTTACTTACAGTATACTATTCTACCTTCCCAAAAAAGAATTTAGAAGCTACATTTCCTAGCCTCCCCTGAAAGTTGTAGTCTTTAAGTTGGAAGCACCTTCATGGATCATGTGAGGAAAGAGAACAAATGCTAAGTGTTCATTTTGTGGACACAGGTCATTAGATGTCGCGTGGTTCTGGAGCCAATAGCCACAGCACCAGCTTTCTGACCACAGTAAAGGCTGCAGATCCTGTGACTGGTCCGTTTTGGGGTGTGTTTCTAGGAGTCTTTCCTGGGAGCTCAACTTGGGGGCTGTATCTTAGGCCTTCTCACTGGTTCCATGAGCTACCATATCACTTAGTAAATCTCCTCTGGTTTAAACTACCTAGAGTGAATTGTCTGTAACTAAGAACTCTATCAAAAACATATTTGAAAGACGTGGTTTTGTGTTTGACATATAGTAAAAATCTATGTGTGTTAATTTTCTGTCACCACCTGCTTTATGATCTCATCTTCTTTAGCAAGGCCAGAGAGGTATAGAAAGATGTAAAGAAAGCCACCTACACCAAAATCTCTACCTATCAGCCTGACATGACACCGTGACAAAGTCATAGAACTTTGTATACATAAGCTTTAGTATGTAGGCAAAAGGCAGAAAGAGGAGGGTCATGAACGACCTGAGAAGGTGGTCCCAGATGGAGAGTGACCCAGAAGAGCTCGGGGCTGAAGAATGTGACTTGTAGGGCACCAAAAAGAAACATGCCTTCTTTTGCCTAAGGTTGTCAGACGGCTTACATAAGCCAAAGTCTTCCTTCCAAAGGGAGGTAGTCCTCAGGTGAGCAGAGTACATGAAAGGCAGTTTTTCAATCTCAGAAAAAACCAGGACGGCAATAAAAGACATATATAGTGATGGTGACCAGATGCTCAAGTTCCCTGAACATCCTCTGAATTTTCAGGTTATTCTTTCCAACATAGGTCATTTTCTATATCATAAGACAGTCATTTGCATATGGACCTTGGACTTCCACTATACTCTATAATGCATGGACCTTTTAAATATTCTTCACATCCTGCAAAGAAAGCATCCACCCAAGTGTATCGCATTCAGAAGGAGCTCAATAGATGTTTTATGAAAGAGTTAATAACTGCATAAATGAAGCATATTTTATCCATCTTCTTAGGTTCATAATTTCTTACCAGTCACTGAACTCTGCTTAATATGCATATAGCAAAATTTTTCTGATGGAAAAATGATCATACAATATGTAGTAATTCCAGCTTCAAGTTATAAAGGCAAGGATTTTAAAGATACTCTTACTTCATGACTTCACCTTATCTAAACTTTACAAAAGATTTCCTTTTATTCTGATATGTCCAATATACACTCCTAATAGATCATTGACATGTTTTACAATCCAGTACCAGAATTTGCAGCTTCTGACTTCATGAGTTTATTTATAACTGATCTCAGCAACCACACAGTCAGGGTCTTATTTCAGTTTCCAAGGCAGATTTCTGTAATGTCCTCTTAAATGGTTTCCCTATCAACATTGCCAGTGTTATACTTTGCCCCCAGAGCCATCCTCCATTCATTTAAAGATCATTTATTAATGACTTTATGCCAGACACTGTGCTAAATGCCAAGCACACCAGGAGAAACACAGAGGACAGACATTAACAAAATCACTGGACAATGAACAGCACATTTGGACGACTAGTAAAAAAAAAGTTGTATAGAATGCCATGAGAGTGTAAAATAGGTGGACTTGACATAGCCTAGTAGGGAAGTTGTTAGGCATTCCCCCGCAAAGTGGTATCTGAATTGGTGTCATAGATTGGAAATGTCCACATACGCAACACAGCTCCTCCCCCTAAGAAGTAGCAACTAGTTCCTTATCCTTTGAATTTAGGCTCATGACTTGCTTTGACCAATAAAATCTGGCAGAGGTGATGCTAGGTGAATTCTGAGGCTAGTTAAGAGGTATTGCAGCTTCTTCTCTCATGCTGTTAGAACATCTCTGACATCATGTCAACAAGCCCAGGCTGGCTTCTTTACAAATAAGAGATGACGTGAGGGATAGGCTGGAGCATCCCAGCTCTCACAGCTGAGGTCCCAGACAAATGAATTATCACAGTCAATACCAGAAGGGAGCTGTCTGTCTTAGCTGAATCCTACCAAGATTGTTGACCCACAGAGTTGTGAGCAACTATATGATGGTTATTTGGGGGTAATTTGTTATGCAGCAATTGCTAACTGATAGAATTGGGATTTGAGAATGATAAGAAGTAAAACAAATGAAAGATCTGGAGGGCGTGAGAACAGATCAGGTAGGTGAAACTTCATGAGGAAGGCCCCTGACGTAGTAACATCTGAGGAACCAGAAGACAGTGTAGCAAGAGTTCAGGGAGGAGACGTGATGTACCTCTATGAAACCTGCACACCATGCGTTCATCGAAGCAGCTCTTTGTATTCTGGTTTCCTAGAACTGAGACTCCCTACCTCACAACTGTCTAATATTCTAGATGGGTTCTCAGTTCTGTTCACAATTATGTACTTGTACCTTGTTCATTTCCGTCCTTCTACACATTCCCATTTCCAGGTCATTGGCACTGTGTTCTGAGTCTTGATTTGGGGAAAATCTGAACTGTTAGGACTCAAAGAAGCATCTAACCGTCTCTAAGATCATGCCACTGCCCTCAAAAGGGCTTTGGAAACCCCGTTTTCAATCTCAGGACATGCTTTTCTTCAAGCAATAGGTGTCCATATCTCCCTCCTCTCCTCAAAACTTATGAAAAGTCCATCACTTTTCAAAGAGTTTTGGCCTCGAATGATTTTTGTCTCTCTTCATTCTCTCATTATTAACTGCAGGTACTCCAAAAAAGAAAAAATATTTATCTGTCAAGAGTGGATTTTATCCTTGGGGTTCTTCCTTTGTCAATTTCTCAGTTGACTATGAAGACATCTGACTTGGGCTTCCCTCAAAAGCAGGATTTGATTCATGGACATAGGGATTTTATTTGGGAGGTGAACCTAGTGAGGACAAGTGAGGAAGCAGGGAAAGGAGATAAAACAATAATGGCATTTTAGTGAGCTGTTGACAGCTATGGGCATGTAACACTTAGTCCTGCTGGGACATCTCCAAGGAAACCATGTAGAACAAGCCTTGGAATTGTCACACCAAGGACTAGGGAAGTGGAGCGTTTAGCCCCCATTCCCTTCTGTCCCTTCTTGGTTTGGAGTTATCCTGGAGGCATTACATTCCTGGCACTTTATGTTATTCTTTGCTTGGGTTGGGCTATGTGCCCGGCCAGGAGATATCCCACAGACTAAGAGACAGAGACTCCTGAGAGGAGAAGCTATGAGTACCCAGGGACTGTCTACCTCAACTGCATATGAGCTTAGAGGTGGGCCAAGGGGCTATGGGGTCAGACATTGACATCACCTGCCAGGCTTACACTCACTGAGCACAATGTCAATGTCAGGTGCTTTGCACGAGTGACCTCATGCAATGCTCAAACCTCATGCAATGCTACGAGGTTACTGTGAGGTGTATTTCATAGATGAGGGAACTGGGTCACTGACCCAAGTCAGTGGGCCACGGACAGATCCTGAGTTTGGTTCCGTTTCACTCATCCACACGCCTATACATCAGGTAGCTTGGTAAGGTAGCTGCCTCACCACAGGCAAAGCTAATACTCTGCAGCATCATAGCAACCACGAGGACAATAGACACGACCTTCACCTTGGAATCAATCACAACCTCATGCAAGGCCAAGATAGAGTTTCTCACCCATATTTTAGTCTTGTACTTCTTGAAGTCAGTCTGACCACTTAAAATCATGACCCTAAATATCAATGTCTTCTTTTTTTATACTAAACCACATGGTCCTTAACACCTAACACTTAGGATATTTAGTAAAAAGGTAGGGTGGACACCTATCACTATCACCAATATACCTATTCTCCATCCCAAGGGCACCCCATTTCTACAGATCATTGCTTCTCCTCCGTTAGTATAGGTTTGCTGAGAAGGTCAGTTCAGGTGCCTAATTATCATTTGACAATCTGCAGTGGCCAGTTCCTTCCCAGGGAGGGGCCTGTGGCCTAAGCTTGACCAATCAGATGTCCTCTCACAGACTTTGACTCTGGATCAAGTGATACGAGATCAGAGAGAAGAAGGTGGGTCTTCCATCAGAGCAGCAATGAAGGCCAACCAGGTTCCCCTGTTCATGCCTCCAACCCACTGAGCCCCCTGGTTCCTGCCCTTCCGTAAACCTGCCCCCTAGTCTCTGGTGGATACCTGTTGCTCTCTTCCTTCTTTTCCTCCCAATAAATTCCCTTTTGTTGCATTAACCAGAGTTAGTTTCTATGTTTATAAGCAAACACCATAACTGATACAGACAGTAGAAAACCTGATGGTGAAATCTGCAGGATCTGCATCACCCACTGAAGTTGGTAAGATTTAGATATATGCAACAGGCCAGGCACGGTGGCACATGCCTGTAACTTCAGCACTTGGGATGTTGGTGGGAGGATCAAGGCCAGGAGTTCGAAACCAGCCTTATTAACATAGGAAGACCTTGTCTCTACAAAAAAATAAAAATATTAGCCAGAACCTGGTGGTTCACGTCTGTAGTCCCAGCTACTCTGGAGGCTGAAGCAGGAGAATCACTTAGGCCCAGGAGTTCGAGGTTACAGTGAGCTATGATTGCTCCAGCCTGGGTGACAGAATGAGACCCTGTCTCATAAAAGTAAATAAGTAAAAATAAAATAAAAGCAAAACTATGCAGTGGTTGTTGAGTGGCATTCCCACCAGCTTCCTTCTGCTCCCTCAGAGAGTTGTATGCAGTCCTTCATTCCATCATGTGAATGTAAAATTTACCTGTCCATGCAGGCAACTCCTGGCACTATAACAAGTCTACCTACATTAACTAAAAGTATGTTTTTTTTCATTCAAATGAAAAGGATATCCCAGTGTAAACGTTACTCAGAAGGGTTTCTTTACATCCTTTTTTCTCTTTTAAATGAGCAGGCTTTTCCCTCTAGTCCCATCATAGTTCCAGACTCCATATTTTTATTTCAATACTCTGCATTATCAGTTCATAATCTGAGGGCTTTAATCCAGCTATTGATCTGCTTTTAAAAGAACATTTTTATTCTTTCTCATGACTTCATAATCTTCTTTATACCACTTCCCTGCCTTGGAAATTGTACCCTTCGAAAATGGTAAATGTTGTCCTATTAAATTTAAATTAAGATGAAAGGGCCCAGCACTCTGGATAAATTTGACCAGGACAGTGTTCTTTAAGGATATCATGTTAGCCTTCTCAATAGCTAGTGATATTTACAACACTTTTTTAAAAAAGCCTTATCATAGTCAAGGCACATATAAATTTGTACAATTTTGGAAACACAGTTGGTAGCAGAGCTGCAAATTCATAGTGTAGCAACCTGCGGGGTGTTTTAGAAAAGACAGCATTTTAAATACGACTCATGAATAAGCAAACAGCCCGACCACCCAAATCAACTTGAAAAGTAAACATGGAGGGAATGTTTAGCTAAATTTTAGACGCCATTTGACGAGGGAAAAGGGCTAAAACTTATCAGCTGAGAATGAATTATGTCAATACCAGAAAAGCTAAGCAACTGCAGAGAACTGTCTTCAAGCAAAACTTACACAGGCAAAGGGCTAACTGTTTATACACTACGGATAAAATACACACCACTACAAAGGGCTTGCCCGTGCAAAAGATAACTGGAGAAATGCTTTAGAATATGTGAGATATACATACATAACTTATTTGTGTATTTGCATGGCTGTACTTAAGGATTATCATGGAAAGAAATAGATGCTTACACATATACTGGAATAAAACAGGGGGGAAAAAGACAGCTGTGAACTTGTTTCTATCTATAAAGTCTGGTGTGTAACATATTGAAGTCCACCACCCCTCTATGGAGCTGGGATCTGTGGAGGTAGTAGTTTTCATGATTGATGTGTGGGACTTGAAGAGCTAAAAGGCAGCTCCTAATATTTACCCCTGTTCCCTGTTTGTTTGGACAGTGGTAGTAGTCTCTGCTTTGCAAGTTTTTTAGTGTCAAGGATTACATCTTAAACATCCGGAATTTTAGGACCCTAGGACAGCGCCTGGAACAAAGCAGACGCTCAATAAACATTCATTTCATTCCATCAAATTCTCCTCTATCTTCTCTCAGTGCCCAGCCTCCAATTGGGCAAAAAGTAGTGCGATAAAGCTTCTTGAAACTCCAGAAAATGAAACATTTGACTCTTTTTTAAGCTACTTTCAAATGCTGAAATACTTTCAAATCCACAGAAAGGTCAAAATCTCATCTTTTCCAATCTACCTCACTATAAGCCTATTTGTGCATCATATTTAGGGGTAAAGGTAGATCCCCAATCATTAAGCTATATGCAGTTGAGGTTTGCTGCTTACATTTTGTGTAATTCAAGAACAGTGAGAGAATCTTCCCTGTACTGCCGGGCATTGGCCAGGCCACACAAGTTACATATTCTGTCTCAACTAGCAGGCTGAAGGCAATGCCAGTAACAAAGCATTGCCTCCAGCCAATCCTGGGAGCCACGCAGCATCCATCATCTGTTCCGTGTAGCATCCATCTGTCTGTTCAGTCCTATGGCACAGAGGCAAGCCTCGAGGAGAAAAAAAAAACTGAGCAAGCGTGGAAAAAGCCAAAGCAAGCTTCAAACTAGTCCACACAACCCTCAAAACAATTCTTTTTCCTAAGGAACTGAAGAATGCCCAGACAAGTGCCCATTATTCTCTGTATTTGTTGGACAAGACTGGACTTGGAAAATGGCTTTTGTAAAGCACTTGAGAGCACACTCCTTTTCCCTTCCTTTGCTCATAAAGTCACTTAGAGGAAAATCCATTCTAAGATATAGTCCCCAATTCAAATTAAGATCAAAGTCAATTCAGAACCGTAGAAGTGCTGAAGTTTGTTATGAGGCCTGGTGGGCAGTAGCTGCCCTCCCAATATTGGCTAGATCTGAACACGAACATGAGTGGGTTCCACACAGCAACTCGGGTGTGGGAGGGAGACATACCTTCTAGCTTTCTTCTTAAAACCTTTCCTTATATTTAGCTCATTAAGACCAACTATAACTCACTGGCAAATTATTTTTTTTTAATCTGAACAATGTCTTGAATTGACTCAATTCATGGGCTAATCAAAGAGAGGATCTCATCCTTGCTGGACGCCCGTGACTACACTATTTATACACTAGAGGGCTGTGGATAGCAAGGAGGCTATCTGATGGAGAATTTGGGGGCTCAACTGGATGAGAATAAGTATTCTAAATCAATAGTGCTTACAAGTTCTCATTGTTTACTTATCAGCACAAATTTACATCAAGCTACTTAGTGAGTAACAATTTGCCCAGCACATGGTATACTCAATTATGCCAGATTTTAGCCATCATGTCACAGCCTGGCCGCAGAGGAAGAAATGCTGGAGACCCGTGCACCAGGAATGAACAGCCTATTAAGATCGGAAAAGCTGTCATCCACATTGAAAGGACTTGCGTCAGCCACTGAGGATATATTTTAAACCGCATGTCCGCAAGAAAACTTTAATAATGCAGCCTTGCTCTAATGTCTTGTGAGAGGAGAGGCAATTTTACTTCTTCTATTAACCCAACGTGATTACAATGGCTTATTTCATGGAATATTAAGTTCAAATTCTGCTCCCTGGGAGGACAATAAAAAAAAAAGTGTGTGCTTATGACTTTGCCCGAAATAGCCACAGGACCACAGCTCCTTGGTGCTTTTAATGCATCCAAGCAGTAATCTACCATAATTCGCTAATGGTGAAATAAATTAGTGACCAAATAGTAACCTGAAAAGATGACATCAAGATAGAAAGCAAATGTTTGTCTTTTGCAAAGGACAGCATAGCAAAGCTTATAGAAGTCTCTCATCAATCTTTCTTTAAAAAACAATCCCTCTTAGATGCCTCTGATGGTAGTTGTTTAATAGTCAAACCACAGTTAGACTACCTAACAAAAAAAATAATCATCTTGAAAAGCAACAAGCAGCCTCAGGCCACCTAGGCTACATAGATGCTTACAGAAACAAAACTGGGCTTCCTCGAAGAATTCCCAGTGAGACCTACTCTCTGGACGTGATTTCCAAGAGTAATTACACTGATGAAAAATGGCAGGTCCACCATCATGAGGGTCACCTAGGATTTTTCACAGGGCCAACTGCCAGATTTTTTTTTTTTTTTTTGAGTTGGAGTCTTACTCCGTCATCCAGGCTGGAGTGCAGTGGCACGCTCATGGCCACCCCAGCATCGACCTGCTGGGCTCCAGCAATCCTTCCGCTTCAGCCTTCCAAGTAGCTACAACTACAGGCATGAGCTACCACGCCTGGCTAATTTTTTTATTTATTGTAGAGACAAGGTCTCACCATGTTGCCCAGGCTGGTCTCAAACTCGCAGTCTCAGACAATCCCCTCGCCTCGGCCTCCCAAAGTGAAGAAATTATAGGCAACTACAAGATTTTACAGCCAACTTTGTAACCGATATTCACAATTTTAATTATAAGTGATTGGTTGGAATGACAACTGTAATTAGTTACAAAATAATCCTGAAAGTCAGTAGGCATCCCTCACCTGGTTCCCAAAAGCCATGATCAACACTTATTCTTAATGGCTTTCATTTTCCAATATGGCTCCTTCTTCTAATCACACTCCATGTAACGGGGAAGATCCTTTCTTAATAGCAGGAGGCAGGAAGTTCACTTTCCTTGGCTCTGCATGCCCTTTGAATGGTGCACGAAGTGATATAGGCTGGCCAGTTATCTTTAATAAATTTAATTCACACCATTCATGGTCTGAAACTCTCTCTCCATCTGGGGCTTCCATAAGCAATGTTAATTTCATGAAAAGGGAGTCACTGCTTGCTTAACTACTCTAGTCATGGTGGTAGTGACCAAATTAGCCAGGTCTGAAGCATCAAAGCTCATTTGAAAACAGATGAGTTCATCAACTACAAGGCAAGATTCTGAGATCCATGGAAAGCACAAGTAAAGAAAATCCTCTAGCTTATTGTATATGTGTTTCTTTATCATAAGTGGCATATTAAGGTAAAACCAAGTATAGTGAACTCACACCAATGACTCAGAGATGACACATTATCTTACGAATGTGATTTATCACTGTTTTTACTGTTTACAGTGAAAAAACGCATTTACCTTAACATTTCTATTTGAGAAATGCAAACGGTAAATGGAATTATAATCATAAGCCAACAAACCTAAGGAATGTGGAAAGTTAAATATACATGGAAATAGTGCTATGATTCTTTAAAAAGAAGAAAAACAGCATATGAATAAAATATTGCTTATTTTTACTCTCTCTTTAGAGGAGTTCCCCATTTGTGGCTCACGTGACAAAATAATCTGATCAGAGGAGCAAGGCTAAATGGCAAACGACAAACATCCCCACCTGATGTATTTCCTCAGCCCTGACCTTCAGATAAAAATCGTACAGAAATCTGCAAAACCTCCAAATATGCAGAACCACATGCTTCCAACATTTTCAGACACAACCGCAGGGGGTGGGTGGGGGAAGTAGAAAAGAAAAGAGAAACAAAGGTATTGCTACTGAAAACAGCCTTTTCTCTTCACTAGCTCAGGATTAGGGTCAGAGGAATGCAATGAACGGCTGCCTCCGCCATTTCTTTCTCTGCCTGCGAATGTGCATGTGCCGGCACATGGGCAACCTACATATGTGTGTGTCCATCACTTTCATGTGTACGTGTACCTAGTATCAAGTGTGCCAGGAGTTCACATGAGATATATTACATACATACTGGGTGCATATTTAAGAAGAAAAAAAGACTTCAAACGGTAAAAATTTATTGCACTGTGAAATTAGCTAAAATTATGACAACTGTAAGAAAAAAATTATACGGGCAAAATTTGGGTCTGGTGGAAGAATTCTTTGATGTCTGGATTCCAATTTAACCCCCGACTGAGTTCTAAGAATCAAATGAACAAAGTATATCATACACCCCAAGTCTGCCTGTCAGCACTAGTCATCATTTTTTATTTTATTCTTTCCAGCTGCATGTATTTACAAGACTCTGTTCTGACATTTCCTCCCCTCAAAATGTACACACTCACTGCTATGCGCTGTTGCCAAATGCATTTGTAAAACAGTTCAACCCTGTGTTTGTTTATTCATTATGCATCTCTATCAGTCCCGATAAATATGTATCACTCTAAATTTTTACATTTGCCATTACGTCAGACCTTCGTATATTTGACTTACATGCTGATGTTCGAATATACATAAGCCACATTTTAAAAAGATCTCAAGTTCACATTGAAAACAAAATTGAGTATTCATTCACATACCAGAACTCACATAAATGTTGCTTTTCTGGTAGGATAAATGAAGAGAATTTTTTCAAGATAAGGATTCTAATTATAAAGATTTCAAGACATCCCTGCACATACAAACAACATGACATTCCTATCATGATCTAGAATGGTGATCACATATGACTCTGCACATACCTACAAACATGTGTTTCATATACATAAGGCTGGCAACAGTGGCAGCTGTACACACACTGCACTGAAGAACAGAGAAGTCTAAACTGCTTGTACATGCTGCATACAAAAATAACTTTACCCGGGTATATGGCTGTGAAGGGAGCTAAGTCTCCGAATATTTTAACAGTGTTATAAATGTTTAAAATGTTAATAATAAATCTAGGTTGTTTAAAGAATATTTCCAAATAACATAAAATATTTAGTTTCCCCCACCCAACCCATAAAAAGATAAGATTTATCACAAAATGTTTGAGGAATAATCAGCCATTTTTGGCTAATATATTTTAATATTTATACACATGACACATGCTGAATATAAATGATACATCGTGACTTCCCATAGTGTATGGAATTTATACAATTAACTGCAAGATCCAATGGCTTCGAGGCACATAAGGTGCAAACACAGTTACAAGGTTTTGCTGATTATTGTTATAAATCTTATAAAGCATAAAGGCATTAAAGTATATTCTGTTTACACCATTCATTTTACAATACAGCATATAAAAATATTATTATTTCTTATTAAAAGATTTATATTTTTCTAGCTTTTTTCTTTTATGAGGTAAATTTATTTGCCAGTATTCAAAAAATACTTTCTATTTTTCCACTTCCAAATATGTGTTTGAAATATACCCTGAGATTCAATATCAATTTTCTAGTTATATCTCAAGGGTTATATTTGTTCATAATAATAGCAGCATTCAGGCATTATTTGTTTGGTTTCTCCAAAGTGTTTAAATTTTAAAAGAATCAAATAGCAAAAGCATGATGAGCCAAACTGCTTATTTTACACACATCTGATCACCGTATACATATGTATGCACTTATGCATGTATATTTCTGGCACACCATTAATCATCCATGACAAAATCATGTTATCAATCCACCTACACTGAACATCAAATGTTTTAATATTCATATAAGTTACATTAAAAATATACATGTGATTTTGCTCTTTAAATTAAGAGACTTTGGTCCTTAATGGAGATATTTTTCACTGGGTCTTTCCATTCCTTCTTAGCCGTATTTAAGGTTTAAATATACTTATGAATAAAAATCCTCAGTAAATTCTACAACATACTCCCAAATCATCCAGTGTCTGAATTTTTTTCTTTTTTTTTAGAAAAAGGAGCTAAAGCCACAGCATATGAAATGTGAAATGGAAACATCCCAACGTCTGCATGCATGATCCTGGGGTTGTCCACCCGTTAGTAAAAAGGCACTGGATTCTGCAGCTGCTTATCAAATCAGTTTTATGTTTCTGGAATGAGTTCCTGCTGCTGAGCCTGAATTTGTAGACAGTCATGAAAATATATCCTATGACTGATCTAGCTCAAAACAAAACCTCTCAAAAGACACGTAAGTTTTAGCAAACCCATGTACACCTAGATAGCTAAAGGGTATATTAACAGCATCAGCATCTGTGTGCATACAGTTAGAGGCTGATATATTTAATATATTTACTTGTATTCAGACCGCATGCATATTAAATGACTTGCCAAGGTGTCAGTGAGAAGATCCAGATTCAGGGTATATGTGTGTGTCCTATCAGTAACATATATTCGATAATTTGTATGTTTACATCAGTCAAAGTACGTTATCGTTTTCCTTTATTGTTTTTTTGCTATAACAAGTCTGGCAATCAAAAGGAAGAAAATGCTTAAGTATAGAAATAGTTTATTTTATCAACTGCCCCGTCAGATATGTAGGAAGAATTCATTAGCATGGGCTTTCTTTTATCCCATTAATTTGTTAAAACGGAATGCTGGAAAGAAGGAAATGCTGCTTTCTCTTACTTTTCTTCACTGTATAAAACAAACCCCCCGAAAATGCCTGGAATCAGCTTTGTTTTGTTTTTTTTCAAATGGGCCTAATGTCCTTTCTACCACCCGAGCATGCATGCGCACATACACACACACACACACACACACACACACACACACACACACACACACACACACACACAACCTACCACGTGGATTCACAGTACACACACACACACACACAAACACACACACGCACACACACACACACACACACACACAACCTACCGCGTGGATTCACGGTCCACATCTGGCTCCCAAACAGAGTTGTACATTTGCAAGCACAACATCTTAAATATTGTGAAGCCAATTTGGACTTACTAAAAAATCTATGATACGAGTGAGAAATCATGCTAAATACAAGCCCTGGTAACTTTATTTTTAATGATGACTTTCAAAAAAAAAAACAAGGTAAGGGAAAGAGATCAGCAGGGTGAATGTAAAAATTGTTAATCTTAAATTTCTACAAACCCAAGTGTCAGAGTAAGCATGTATGGTGCATCAAGCATAACAAAAAGAAACGAGGTAGGGGGGAGGGGGTGTCCCAGGCACTTGCTTCCTTGAATCCCTCTGAATACATTTCACAATTCATCAGTTTTTGTCTTTCCTGCCACGAATGAGGACAATCAGACCAGACACCCATTAGATTTTTCATGCAATTTTTTTTTCTTGTTCATGACATGTTGGCAGGGAGGATGGCAATTCTGAAATCTTACCAAATGAGAAAAATGTCAGAAGCTGAACTGACAGCTAGTGGTTACTATGGTGATCGGTGATATTGAAAAAATAAAATAAAATAAGACTCAGTTAATTCAAAAGGAATCAAGTTGGGTATTTTTAAGCCAGTTGATACAGATGAAAACTTAATCCTGATATTGGGACATTATCTTTTCGAGCTAACAGCCAAAGACACCATTTAGCTTAAATAATAACTAAATACACAGCTCATAATCTTGTGATTAAAAATAATGGAAAGAAACAGTATTGATAAATGGAAGTCAAATATTATTACCAAATGACTATCAGGGAAATATAGATTATATTCAGTGGAAAGAGGATTTTGTTGGGGGGGAGAATTCACAGTTTTAGCAAAATATTTTTAAAAAGAGAATATGGAAACCTCAGAGATAAAAAGGACTCTTCAGGGACAACTCAGATTATATTAAAACACACAGAGAGACACACAAACATGGTGTTTTCATCTTCAAAGTTTATCAAAAAAATCCATTTGAGTCTAATTGTTAATATATTCAATTTCTTCACTTTAAAAAGGTATTTGCATAGAGAAAACCTCATTATAAGATTTTTTATAGAGAGAAATATATGTATATTTATACAGACATATATTCTCGACGTCAACATTTCTCTCTTTGGTTTGAAATCCAGTTTAATGTTCTGACTCTCTTCAGGGACCCTCACTTCACAATGAATAAAATAATAATGGCAGTAATAATAATTTTTTAAAAGCACATATTGACACCTTTTTCTAAAACCAGGCAATGACAGTTCTCACTGACTCAATCAAATAGTGCTATTATTTTTAGGTTTAAATGAAGGAAATAACATACCATGAAAATAACATTGATATTAATCAAAAGTTATGCAATTGGTTATCTCATATGTAATATACATAAAATCCATACAACATAATTTTTATAGAATAGGGTTTTCAAACAGTTAACAAAAAAGATGCAAACTCTGTTCGGGATTCAGTCAGGAAGAACACACTGTATCTAAAAATCTTTGACATGGAATAAAACTTTTTCGAAGCTTCTTTTCACAATGGCAGTAAAATGCTCTAAGTATAATGGATTGGTACCAAAAAGTATACTTAGAAAGACCAGAGGTAGCTCTCCTTTTGAAACAGTGTAGTCAGAAAATATTCCATGCTTGCATATTTTATCCATATGCCATATTCCCAGATCTAGTCTATATATTTTTTTCATTTGATATAGGGATATTAAATTATCACTGTATCTTTTTTTTAAATCTTTTGAGAGTTGCAGGTAACTAGTGAAAACAAGATTCTTATTTATAACCTCAAGCTAGTATTTAATGCAAGGGGGCGGGTGGTATATTATCAAGGAAGAAGTTCAGGGGAAAAAAATTAAAATCCTATTGGCGAGGAGAAGCCCTTCTCTACCACTGAACAGACTACAATGCCATCTACTGGAAAAGTGAAGTTCAACTTCACTTGAAACAGTCAAGCTAGTTTAAAAGGCTGATAGATGTGACTGGAGAGACATCCAGTCCTACACCCTTCGCTGTTCAAAAAAGAAAAATATATATATATTGTTGTTGAAACATCACTTCCTATTATAGATCATTATGTTCTTCCTCTGAGATCTCCTCCCAGCATTTTGCTTCTTAATTTCCAGCTAAAGCCTCCCTTTTTCAGCTCCTTCCACCTACTCTTGAGGAACAAGTTAACAACACCCAGAAAAATAATCACCAGCAGTGAGCGACCTTGGGGTCCTTTGCTGCGATCTCTAGCTTGTGATTTTTACAAGCAGTTTGCGTTCGCATTCTCTCTGCAAAAGGCTTTCTTTTTTCTTTTTCTTTTTTTTTCAATCCCTAAAAAATCACAATAGGAAAGGCAACCATCCTGGTCAGAAGCAGGTGAAGAAAAGCAGACACACAGCTCAAGATCCTGGCGTCATAAGCACAAAGTCTCTTTCTGTCCTATGCTGTGTGGGATGTGGAAGCTACAGTATCTTTTCCAAAGAAGTATCCACTGAGGTTTCACAAGCCATCCCCACATCTCTACGAGCATGCCCTTTGCTCCCTCTCATCCTGGTTGACTTGTTCTGTGATTTTTTTTTTAATTGGGGTCTCATTCTGTTGTCCAGGCTAGAGTGCAGTGACACAATCACAGTCCACCGCAGCCTCAACCTCCTGGGCTCAAGCGATCCGTCTGCCTTCAGCCTCCCGAGTAGCTGGGACTACAGGCGTATGTCACCACACTCAGCTAATTTTGCAATTTTGTTTGTAGAGACGACAGCTCACTATGTTGCCCAGGCTGGTCTCAAACACCTGGACTCAAGCAATCCTCCCACCTCAGCCTCCCAAAGTGCTGGGATTACAGGCAGGAGCCACTGAGGCCAGCCTACTATGTGATTTTTAAAAGTGAGAAATTAGAAGGTTGGAAGGCCACCATCTCCCACTCTCTATGTAAAGCTATTCGAGCTAAGAAAAGCAGTATTTAAGAAGAAGGGATTGTCACCTCAATTAAATAAAAATTTTGTTACACTAGTACGAGCAAAAAGAAACTACATTCCAACCTCAAAGCTGCTGCCAATATTTTCCAAGCACAGGGATAGTAAGCAGCAGGGATTCTCAACCTCCACACTGTTGACATTTGGGGCCAGATAATTCTTTGTTGCAGGGGGCAGTCCCATGCATTGCAGGACAGTGAGCAGCACTCCTAGCATCCACACATGCACAGTTATGACAATCAACAACGTCCCAGACATGGCCAGAGGTCCCCTAGGGAATGGGGGGGGGACCAAAATGACACCCCCTCTCATTGATAACAACTGTTGTAGGAATTTCATTTCATTGCCTATAAGTTAGTTCTCATGATTCAATTTGCATTGATACGTGAAATAATATTTTTAAAGGAAATAGGAATATGGTGAGGATTGGTGTGAATTAAAAAATAACAATCTCCATTCTATGCATCGTCTAACGTCAGAGCTAATTGGGGCCCTTGACCTTTTCAAAGACTTTCCTTGAAAGTTCTCATAGCAGGGTTAAAGGCAAGGGTTGGCTCATGGACTTTAGCTGTCAGATTCACCCCCAAAAGTAGGGGAAAAAATTTGCTATCATGATGAGATCTTTAGACAAGAAGGTAGATTTAGATGGGGGTGGACAAGAGGACTGGAGAACTATTTTACTCAAAGTGTTTAAATGAAGGAGCCACTTCAATATTCAAAGACCAAAAGTAAACTGGAAAAAAAAAAAAGATAATCTTTAAATTGGAGCTCTTTTTCTCCCTAAAATAGAAAATCTTCCCAAGATGGTACAACATTCTAATTTTCAAATTAGGGACCTGATTTGAAACTTGCTTGTAGATTTTTTTTTTTTTAATTATCACACTATAAGAAAAAGATGAGCATAAGATAAAAGAAAAGACAGGGTTTGGGGAGACACAGATATTCTATTCCAAAGGGCTAACGAAGTTAAAATTGTAGTCAAGTTCAGGCTTAGAGAAGTGTCGACCTGAATTAATCTGAAAAGTTCCCAACTAGGAGTAAAAACTTTCAAGTCCCACCCCCAGAAGATGTGGTCGCCATTCAAATTTCTCCAACAGAAAATGGAATAATTTTGCAGTAACTGGTCTGTTGCATTAGATGTGCATAGTCTATTTATTTCTGTTGCTTTTTACTTTCTACCAGGAATACCAACATTTACTTGGGGGGAAGTTTTCAGTCAGATAGTAATCTCTCCAAGGCGCTCACACTGAAAAATTCACACAATTGTCTTGCTCCCCTTGTTTGCCAGGCCTTTGATGACAATACATGAGAGCAACGGGAACACATTTTTAACATTTGACATTTTCTAATATCCTAAAATCCTGCTTTTCCTTGTTGCAGGCAAAGGGTATGTGGAATCGGGAAGGAATTGAATGGAAAGTACCACATTCATTCTTCAAAAACGCAGCCATTGGTAGCACCTTCTATAATACTGGTGGCTTTTGTGGAGTGTTTCTTTCTTTAAATGAGCTGGACCACACATATTCACTCATTCAGAAGAAGTCTATAGATGAACTGTCTCCGTATTTTTAAAGGAACTCAGCTTGTGCGGTCTGCTGATATCTCAGAGAAACAAGGAACTATTTTCACATCTCATTCACATAATGGATGGCTACGGTGCAGAGCAGACAAGCCCCCCCTCACCCCCTTCCCCTAGGCCCCCCCACTCGCCCTGCAGAAAGCATTTGGTTTGTCACGACATACAAGAGAATTCTCTTCTGTTTCTGCATTGAGCTTCCTAAACTAAGCTCATTCCAGGGAAGTGTCTATGGATTACATCGCACTGGACCCAGGAAGGTTTACTGGTAAAGATCGTTCACACAACACACATACCTCCCACTCTGCCCATGATTACTGCTACTCTATGCAAATCCTGGAGTCCAGAGAGAAAAGAACTCTTGGCCTCATTTTCTGCTTCTACCTATTTAGGAAATATTCATATTTTTAATTATACATTTAAATTTTAGCATCTTTATCTATTCTGGATAGTTGTTAGGGCTCTATCCACTACTTAGTTGGTGCTTTAAAAGAGAGAGAGAGAGAGAGAGAGAGAGAGAGAGAGAAAGAGAGAGAAGATTAACAGTTAAAAAAAAACTGGCCATTACCTATTAAGATTGTCCAAGAGTGTGTAGTTAAAGGATTTTCTTTCTGCCTTCTATAGGTATTATCTGAGTAGAGTTCCCTAAAACCACTCATACCTGATGACCTGCCTCACAGCTCCCCACCCGATAGTTTTTTCACCTTTTGACTTCACAGAGGGATTTCTGGGCACAAAATGCTGGTGGAATCCAGTCTCTTTCAGTCTCTTAACTTTTATCGTCAGTTGCTAAATTAGCTAATGATTAATTAGTTAATGTTTTCAAAGCACTTTGAAGATGAAAAGCACCGCTAAGTGCTAAGTGTAAAACAGCATTAGTTATTCCACTCCGCAAAGACTAATTAGCTTTAAAAAAAAATGTTCCCCCCAAACTGATCAATAATGTTTCTGGTATTATAGTAGGAGTGTTTGTCCCGCAGATCACTAAGACCCACCTCATGTTTTAAGGCTTTTATGCCCTGAGACATGCAGAAATCCTGACTGAGGTTTATTGCTTGGTAACCTCTTGGCTTTCAATGTGGCTGAAGTTGGACTAGTGATGTCATCTATACAAAACGCAGCATTTGTGCTGACAAAAAAGCTTTAAAGGATTATTTAACAAAGCTAAAAGTAAAGAACTAAACTCTAGGAAAGTGGTACCGAAACATGATCAGTGGACTTATATTTAAGAAGAATTAAGCTTTTAAAGTTTTGGGGTTTTTTTTGTTACTGTTGCTTTTTGGGGGGGTTTTGTCTCTGAAAAGCTCTTTAACAGTGGTTCTCCAGGTGGTCTCTGAATTTATTGTGAGATTTCACACTGATGGCTATGAGTCCTCATGGGGACTACTATGTCAATAATTTCTACAGCAACATTTTATTTCAGGTACAGAAATGACTTGGAAGATAGAGCCAGGTTCTGGAAATGCCAGGATCCTACTTTAAATTGCTCACACCAACCACTATTGAATGAAAAAAGATAGCTTTCACCATGTCTTCTCTTTCCAGTCCAATTCTTAATACACAAAGCCTTTCATAAGCTTCTTGGATGCCAAGTGTCCTGAAAAACTACTGGAAAAAGTTCAACATTTTGTTTCTTCCATCTATTTTCAAAGAGTTAAATAACATAAAGTTAATAAGAATTATGAAGCCAAAAAAGGCAACTTGGTGAGCGGAGGCTTGTGAGCCATTTGTTCCCTTGATACAAACATATGCTTCTCCCGGCTGTCTACCAGGGGGCCTTGGTCATCAACACTGGGGATTTGGTTTGGTGTTGTTTTAAGGTCGAAAATTGTTGTTTTTAGTCAAGATTTTTTTAAAAATCATCTTTCAGATTAGAGATACTACATATTTTCTGTTAGTTTAAGACTGAGTTTTGTTTGGTTTTAGGAGTGTAATCTCAAAATGATATTAAGATGCTGATTTTTGAGAACATCAAGCAAATATTATGAATATGTCATCCTCAAAATATGCGGCATTAACAAATGAAACCCTACATACATAACAAACCACAGACAACTCAGCTTCGAAAATTCAAAGTTAAGCTAAACAAAAGGAATTTTACGCGTGGGAGCATATGTTCTTTATGTATTCAACCCCTCCAGGAATGAGTTTAGATGGAACACAAACACCACAGTAACGTGTGTGTATACATCTATATATGTAAAACATGTATATGACATATACATACAATCACACAATGTACCCACATTAATCAAGCATTTACTAAATTTTTTAAAAATGACACACACAAATTTCCAGAACTTAAGGCTTGCTACCAATCTCAGCATCAACCTTTCTTCTGTGTACAAAAACATATCTACCAGAAAATCACTTGAAAACAAACCAAAAAAAAAAAAAAAAAGAAGGGAGGGGTGTTTTGGAAGAGTATGGTAAACTACTAGGTGATTTCTTTACAATTTCCTAAGTGAATATAAAAAAGCAGACACCCGAAATAATCTTCACATAACTGTACACCAGTCCCCTAAAAAAATTTAAAAAAAAAAAAACTGGCTACGAGCAGGGTTTAGAAGTAGAGGGTGACCAAGTCAAGGGCAACTCTTCCTTTCAAGGTCTCTATGAGGGAGTGGGACACTGAGTTTTAGAAGAGAAGGGGACAGCTATGATTTTGATTGGAACAAGTTACTTTGAAAATTTCAAGGATTATTTAAAATTCTTATCTAAATCAAGTTCCCTTCTGAATTTCTTTTTCTTATAATTGAACAAGTGTTCAACTGTATCAGGCTGTCACAGCTGTCCCGATACATGAACTGCACATATAGTAACAGCTTTCGTTACACATTTTTGTGCAGCAGTTTCCAGTACACTGTGATCAGAGCTTGCATATTTTTAGACTACTTGCATATTGAAAATAAAACCAACATTTTAGATTATTTTTCTCATAGTGCATCTGGCCTGTATAGCTTCTGCAAGACAATAGGGCGATTGTAATTTCATACCTACTGATCTGAATACAACACCTTGTTTTATTTTTGTATATTATTCTCAGTGTTTTGGTTAAAAAAAATAGTTACGTTGGGTCAATAAAGAAGTCCTAAAAAACTGCAGTTTTACCAAATTATTATCCATGGGCCAAATGTTAATGCGATCTTTTCCACTTTTACAACATCTTTATTATGACATATCAAATATCCAAATATTATATGGGTACAGAGGCCATGTCATATTACTTGGTCAGAGCTGTTCACAAAAGACACATGGAAAAATCACACAATCCAGACTTTTAATGAAATTGATTATTTCAGATTTGAAAGCACTTGTTTGTTCAGCCCTGAGTAACAGTGGTTTTTTCAACCAAAGGTGACTGTTTCCGAAATGACCGCGGTTCACAGCTTCAATGGTTGCTTTTGAAAATATTCTGTATTTGCAACACACAGAAATTCCAAAATGCCTTTATTTAAACTGGAATAAATAGACTATGCTTCAGAAGCACTCTGCAAAGAATAATCATCTTTCTACCTAAGTCTAAATGATTGTGCTTGTCTGAATCGTTTTTGAATTAAATATCCACATGCTATTGTTTCACAAACTATAAAAGAAATGATGGTCATCTATTGCTTATTGTCCTCTTCCCAGAATTTGACCCTAATTAACTGCAAATGCCTTATCTTTTCCAAATCACCACAGTGCACGTGTTGTCTAAATTTTGCCTCATGTTGTTCAAGCCCTCTAAATTAGCAGATTCAAAATTAGCTAGTTATAGCAATGCTTTTCACTTTAAATTTTAATAATAAACAGAGACATCTCCTTTCTTTTTTTCCACCCCAGACCCTCCCTCTTTTCTGAAAACTGAAGGCTGCTGCTGAAAGGATTGAAAATCTGGAAAGAGTTTGGGGTGGACTGGCCAACCCCCTTTCATTTCCTTCAGATGTTTACAATCTAGCACCTTTCTGAAGACAAAGATGGGAAAAAAGCTATTTTTCCCTTTGACTGAAGGGTGAGACAGGGGGGTATTAAAAACTGATCAATGTAATTTTTTTCTCAGAAGTATTTGCACATCTGTGAAATAATGTAATTTATTAAAAAAACTTTTTATATGACATTCATGATTATAGCCTGATCTGGAGAATTATTCAAATATAAAATTAAATGTTCAAAAACTAGCTGTGCTGTGGCTGGCTGAGCTTATCCCAGCTGTGCATCATACTTATATAATTCTATTAAAAGTATAAAAGGGGGCCTTTCTGGATCTCACTGAATCTCTGAAAAGGGGAAGTTGTGTTTTAAAAGAAAGTGTGATGATCAGCTTCTTTTGTTTGTTTCATTTTCTGTGGACAAGCTCCAGGGGTCTAAAGGTAGTCCCACCAAACTGTTCAAAATCAATTTAAAAAAAGGTGAGTACTGAGTAATATTGGAAATGTTCTGTAAAGTAAATTGTATTTTATTATCACATATTTTAGGAGAATCTGCAACTTAAAAGAAGGTTACAAACCCTAAAAGTACATTCTTCTGTTTGGTGAAATTGCTGGAGATATAATATGAGCCATCTGTCATTTCCCTTCCCCGCCCTACGAAACACCACAAGCCACTTTCACTACCAGATCCCCACACACTCCCCCCCACCCCCACCCCAGAGCAGCAAGTGCCCCAGTGACTTCGGGAAATTTGCCCTCCAAATGCATGGCTTATAAAAACAAACTTTCCCCAACCAAGTTTTCCTTTCCGTTTGACAGTGCCTTTGCACTGTCACCTCTGAATATATCTGCCTACAAAGGAGGAATTCAGTGTAATATTCATCAAATACAAACTCATCCTATGTCTTACCCAATCGAGTCAAGGTAACAAATAGTCAATGATATTTAAAATAATTGAAGCCCAGAAAATAAAGGATCATCAAATCTCTTCGAAGTTGTGGATTGAAGCCCACACCTCAAATTCTGGTACTTCCCACACCTCCTATTTTTAATAAAAAGCATTTCAGAAGCATTTATTGTAAATGAAAGGTTTAAAAATAAACCAGAATTCGTTTGTGGATTAATATTATGAAAATTTTAAGTAGGAAGAAAACATAATTCTCAACCATTTTATGGGACAAATTAGTAGTCAGATGATCTCAAAAAAGGCTCAATTAGAAAGGGATATGCGGTTGCCATTTTTAAAAACAGGGGCAAAACAAGGGCGAAGATATTGTTTCTGCTGCCTAAGACAGACGGACTTTAATAACACTTAACAGAATGATGCACATAATGATCTCAGAAACCACTTCTCATGCCTCATCCATCATGCCGAGGAGAAAATGAAGCCTTCGACAGCATTAGGAATTATTCTAGATCTTGTCAGTAATTCGCAGCTCCTCTGTAGTATCACAACACAAATGTGCGTGTGAGCGACACTGACCATTAATCTAGAGAGTTTTTTCTACTCACAACAGCGTGCTGAGAATGTATCAATTGTTTCATGAAGACATGGCACATATAAAGCCACACTAAATAAAACAAGAAAAACCAGGGAGATATATGGGTAGATAAGCAAATAGTGTGTTAAGAAATCAAAATGTTTTCTATCACTATGTGAGAAATCAAAGCAATGTCCTTAGTGTGAGGTGGCTGGGTGAATCGGAAACTATAAATGTCCTGGCTGAAGAACCAGACTGTCACTGATTAAAAGTTTCTATAAAGTTGCAACACACTGGCAACATCCTTAGGTAATAAGCCCCTATGTGATGAGAAAATGATGGGTTCTCTTCTCTACTAGAGAGAATGCAAAAAGGTCCACTCTCTGCCTTCAGTCAAAAATCAGAATGAAGCCGGGCTCAGTGGCTCAGCCTGTAATCCCGCGCCTTTGGGAGGCTGAGGTGAGCGGATTGCCTGAGCCCGCGGGTTCGAGACCCGCCTGGGCAGGGAGACCTCATCTCTACAACAAATCAAAAAATCAGCTGGGCGTGGTAGCGCACGCCTGTAGTTCCGGCTACTTGGAAGGCTGAGGTGGAAGGATGGCCGGAGCCCAGCAGGTCGAGGCTGCGGTGGTCGGGAGCGGCCACTGCACTCCAGGCTGGGCGACAGAGTGAGACTCCAACTCAAAAAAAAAAAAAAATCAGAATGAGCACCTGGGTTGTTTGTGTCAGTCACTGTAAAGTTCTCATAGTTCTTATTTCAAAACAATGAGGTTGGAGGATCCTAAGGATTAATCAGATAACCAGCTCATTCAGAGAGATCTCTAGCTTTGACGGTGTCCGTGGCAAAACAAACGTGAACTCCCAGCCCTCATGATAAAACAAACAACAGATTTTGGCAGCATCTGCCTGAAAACGAACTCTATGCTTAGTAGTTTAGTGACCATTCTAAAATAGACTGTGCTCCTAAGAAAAAGGTTTATAAATATTTGCAAAACAAACTCTTAAAATGTTCCTCTTGAGTCTATTCCAAATCAATTTCTATACGTGTACCGTAAAGATGAAAGCTAACTGGTTGTCTGGTTTATGATAAGTTAAAATGGGTTAACTTCCAAAATGATATACTCCACGCAGATGTATTTCTGTGAAGTTCTGTGACTCATTCCACAACAACAAAAAAGCAGGCTCTTGTCAGATGGAATGAAGTGAGTGCTTCTTTAGAGTGGATGAATTGGTTCAGGGCCAGGAACAAACCCCCCCTCAAAAAAATACACAGGTGAGAAAATATAAATACAAACCAATAGTAGTAACAAACAATATGCTGAAAATTTTCTAAAGTAACATACAGGCTCTTCTTTTTTAATAGTTTGAGTAAGTTGGGTAGCTAAAAACAGACCAGAACCACTCGGAAATTGGTGTTCAGTGAAAATAAGAATTCGATCTCATTTTCAGCACTCAAAATATGAAATAATGCATTAAAGAAAAAAACACAAAACTTTTTTGCCTCTTTGGAATGATGAACAAATTTCAAGAGAAGGTAAATGCTAAGTACTCAGCTTGGGTTGGGCTATTTGACCCGCCTTCCCCATCCCCAGCTGGGGAGAACAGTTTATTATTCACAAGTAACAAACTCAACAGCAGGAAAAAGACAGAGCTCCCAGGAAGTGGACACTGCTGGGTGCCCTCCCTCCCCATCTGAATCCGCCCACCTTCCTTCTGCCTCTCCCCACCTAAAAACTATAAAGCAGAAATGTCACCAAGAGCATCATGGGGGCCTGGCCAGGGACAGATGGACAGATATTTATACTGAATAATGCTCACGTCAGGAATGAATAAAACCAGGTTTGAAATTGAGGTTTTCACAAAATAATAAAGAGGAAATGTCATGCGAGCAGCAGTAACGGCATAAATTGTGCTTATTCATTCATTAGCTTTTTTCCTCTCCTTCCCCCATGGAAATATCATTTTTTATTTTTCAAATCTGCATGCATGTGAGAGAACATGGCTTTTGCTTGATTTTTGCTCTCTTAAAGCCCAAGATAAGAGACAAAGATGATTTTTAAAGATCAAAATAATAATAATAATAATAATGGCAGCGAAGACATATTCCTTCCAGATTTCAATTCAAAAAGAAAAGGTAAATAGGATTCCCCAAACAAAATGACTCAGAGCTTTAACTTTTGCCTTCTCTAACTGAACTACAGAGAAAATATCAGCTAAAAATGTCACCTGCTCAACAGCAAATACACTGCTGGTAGCAAAAGACCTGGAGGAGAGAAAGAAAAATGTTTACATTTCAATTGTTCAGATGCCGAACCTGAAAAGGATGACAAAGGAATAGTCAAGAAGAGATTTCTGTGGGCAGCTTTCTAGATGGATGTCAGAACTGGTGGAAGGTGATATGGGGCTGATAGTAACTAGAGACAATTCAGGGAAGATGGGGTGGGGTCCACCTTGGCAAGCTAGGTAAGGTGCAGACAGATTTTAGGCTGAAAAACAAAACTCATAAGGATCCCTGTTCCCCCTATATTCCCTTCTGCCTCCCCCCTAAAAAAACCTGTAAGCCTCTGCTGTCTGGCAGCAAGCCTGCATATGCTCTAGCGCTGAGATAAAGACCCAATCTACTCATCAAACACCTCCAGGCTCCGCCATCTAATAGGAACAAATTGGCAATGACTGCCCAAGCTAGTAACACAGGCCCACTGATTTGTAGATTGATACGGATGCCTAATGATCCCCTTGGGCAGATCAATAGTAACAATCCTCATCCCTGCCTTTCTTCTTTATTGGCATAGAAGACTAAGGCAAGGAGAAAGCAGGACTTAGAGGAGGCCACGGGACTACCTGGGGACAGATGGAGAATAAAGATACAGGTGTTGATGTGCAGGAGGGAAGCTGCTTCAAACCAGCGCCCCGGAACTTTCCTCTGTCTTGATTCACGCCGTATATTTGGCAGGCAAAGGGTGTAAGAATGGGACACAATATGCTTTTCTATTAATAGTATCCGTGCACAGCATTCAGTGAGACCCAGCGTACAGGAAGCATAGCTGCCTTTATCTGGGAAAGGGAAGAGAGACAAGATGAGCTCAAGTGCATCTCTAAGAAGATGAACTTGGTGGACAGAAAATGCCGAAGATGTGCAAAAGAGTGAATGAAAGAAGATACTTCATCTTAGAAAAACAAGGCGACGGAATTAATTCGAAGTTCCTACAAGCAAAGAGGGGCAATCACTATCGACATTGTTTTAAATATCATAAAAACAAGGCAAGTGGATGTATCTGCTGTATTGTTGGAACATGTTTAAACACCCTTCTGCCTCCCCGGGTAGCTGGTTCTCACACACAGGAGCTGGCCCTTCACTTTTTTCCTCAGTGCAGAATGTGAACAGGTTTTCCTGAAGTTGACAGTGGCTCCCCCAAAGGGACTCTTTCCCCTTCTGCAGACCAATTCCACCCCCACCCCTAGAGTTAGGACTTGTTTTCCATTTGTGTATTATTCTTATGAATAAAATTATCCAATTAGGAAATCCATTTAAAGTCCTTAACAGTAACAGGAAAAAACTAATGGAGTTGCTTTGGATTTTCTTTTTCAATAAATTAATGTTAGTGATGTTCTGTGGATTCTTAAGTGCTCGTTTATATCATCAGGGTTATTGCACACATAACAATTAGTCCTAAATTTCTATACTGATTTGTCTTTACTGTAGAAAGTCCATCCTCCCAAAGATGCAGTAGACAAGATTAATCAAAAGAAAACTTACTGGCAGACAGAATGAATTTGACTTCTAATACAAATGAATCTATAATGTCTAAAAACCTTTTAGTTTGTTTTTGTGTTTTTTTATTTTTGTATTTTTTAAAACTATGGAAGTATTTTTTTAAAAATAAAAACCTCTCCCCTTTTACAACTACTCTGGCACATTTGCAGGTGTTGCCTACAAAATAGCCGAAAGGAGAGGGAGGGATGTTCAGTTTTTACTCCTGCATTCAGACCTGCAACTAGCCGCCTGAGAATTTGCTTTGTTCAGCAATCAGTCTGGTTTGGTTTTGTTATTAAAGAGAGATAACACTGAATGCCAGAGATGAAATTGCGTTTTCTTTATTGTCAACAGTTGAAACCTTTGCCACCCAACTGATCAAGTGAAAGATTCTTTTTTATTTTTTTGTAATAATAAAAATGTTTTTAATCTTGTTCCTCTTTTTTTTTTTTTTTTTGGCATACTTAAAAATAGAACTGAAGCTACATGAAAAGCCTTGGTACTCCAGCCCACTGTGTAATATCACAAATTAGTCATCTTTCTCTTTCTGGTAAGTTGCACCGTCCTTTTTAAATAAAAGCAAACGTGGAGCGGCGTTAAATTTTGACAGTGAAGGGTTTGCACTGATGGACCAAATAATCACGTGCACGAGAGCTCCGGCACTGACCACTTAAAATTCAAACTTCACACTAACGATAAGTGTAATCATTGCAATCAGCATCACCACCACCACCATCACCATCATCACAATAAAAAGATGCATTCTGTGAGCTGGTGACATCAATCAACTGTGTGGTGCAGATCAGAAGCCGCGCTCCCCTCTCGCTCTCTCACTCCGTCTGTCTTGCTGGCTTCCCGCTCCCCACCTCACCGTTCCTCCAACCCCCCAGCCTCACCCCCACTCCGAGAAGTGATCACATTTAATTCATTGCATCATTATGTTATCTCCATACTAATCTCTGCCCTCACACCTCTGCCACTTTGACATGCAAATGAGCTAGAAAAAAGCCACACATTAATATAAAAAAGTCACAGCAATCATGTCATGATTTCCTGCCTCCCAGCCCCACAATACTCCCTCCAATCCCCACCTCTCCCCCCATCTCTCTTTCCAGCACGCTGTGCTGGTGATCACAAGAAACAACAGCAATCTGTTGAAGATCAGACGCTAAGACAGGGAGGTGGGGAGAAAGATACAACACATACACGTGTCAGCAACGCGGCCCAGGCAGTCCTATTTGCATATTCACATGAGTTCCGTTCTCAGATTGCTTAAGCAGGGAAGAAGTTAGGTAGCTCCCCCACCCACCTACCCTCCCCGATCCATAAAGAAACAGCTATTGAGGAGAAAGAGAGAGAGAGAGAGAGAGAGAGAGAACATATGAATGTAAAGGGAAAGAGAGGGAAAGAATACGAGAAGGGAGGGGGAATGTAAAGAGACACAGGCAGAAAGAGAGAGAGAGAAGGAAGAAAAGAGAAGAAAAGAAAGGCTGTCCACATCTACCTTACCTCAGCTAGCTTGCTTTCTGTTGCTCTTAAAAGGAATTCCCTGTGGTTCCTTTAGAATTTTTGAGAACCATCCTTCAGGGTTTTTAGTTCTCTCTCAATCTCTCTCTCTCTCTCTCTCTCTCTCTCTCTCTCTCTCTCTCTCTCTCTCTCTCTCTCTCTCTTCCTCCTCCTCCTCTTTCTGTGTTGTGACTGGGTTTATAAAAAAAATAAAAAAGACAACTCCATGTTAAGCTAGCAGTCAAGGAAGCATCATGAAGTCCAGGACTACAGGGGGAGGGAAGAGAGGAGGAGGGTCACAGCTTAATGCTTTACAAAGGAGAACCTGGAGTCTCATTTTAAAACATCCCTCTCACATACAATGACTGACAAAGACAAAAATATATGTACTATATGTACACACAGAGACATATATGTACATTTTCACCAGTAACCCAGATGTCAAAAATTTTAAGATTGTGACGCAAACAAATGCAGGAAAATTATGAGTCATTCTGAAAACCCCATTGCGGATCCACTTTGCTGCTTCCTGATTGCAGAGGGGGCCAGGCAGCTAGGGGCTCTATTTGCTGAATCACATTTGTGGCAATACCTGGGTAATAAGGGACTGGCTCGAGATGGGGTTTCAGCCACTGCAATGAATTTCCCAGCTTTGATCAGTTTTCATCAGTACCTTCATGGTAATGAAAATGTGTGAACATGTCTGCAAATTTGCAAGAACTTAAAAAAAAGAAAAATTGCAAATATATATATATATATATATATATATATATATATGCAAGCTGATGTCACTAATAATAATAGCTTTCTCTGCATATCCTTTATATGGGTAAAAAACATAGAATGGTGCAAAATGCACCTGATTTTCTAGTGGCCTACTGTATAATATTATCCTAATTGACTTTATTAGCTCCGGTGAAATGTTACTGTCCCTCTACGGAACCTGCCTTCGAAGAAAGGCAAAATGTTGCAGTACTGATGAACGGCAGCTGATTCAAAGAAATTAAGTGATGGTCTGGTAAGTGAAAGGAATAGAAACATTTTCAAAATACAATGAATGGCATGTAGTTTAATTCCATTTCTCAACCAGTTCGTTACAACCAGCAAAGAAACAAAGATGTCTGATGTCCTAAGAAACTTCCATAGGAGTACAATTCTAAAAACTGGCCAGAAGGATTCAGTTACAAATTGGTTTTGAACATTAATCCTAAACTTAAATAGTATGAAAAACACCTTTCACTGTAAAAAGGGGGGGGGAAATGAAACTTTTTTTGGTAAAGTTATAAGCCCCTTAAAACTTATGCAAGTGGATATTCAATAACTAATATGGGCATTATAAAAAGCAATAGGAAAATAGGAATTACAGCATATATGTGTACCATGCACAAAGACCCAAATGGGATGATTATCTAAATCACAGCACATATTATATATGAGAGAATACCATTATATAGCTATAGTCGACCTTGCAGGGGAAGGAAGGAGTTAAAAAAATGTTAGCCTTCACAATAATAAAGAACTTGGGGGTCATTTGTTGAGGGTGGGTTAAGGAAATGCCAAAATAAAAATTGTTTCTTTATTTGAAACAGAACTCTTGGCAGACACACATTAAAAAATTAATTTCTCTATGTCTCTCAGAGAAACTATGAAAAGAGAGATGTTTTGCATTCATGACCTGAATTCTAAGAGGAGGGAAAAAGGTAATTTTAAGAATCTGACCCTAGTGCACGAGTTATAGCTCTGTACCCAAAATTGATGAAAAGCATCTATGACAAGACTCATCAATGAGTCCCTGAAATAAAGAGAAAAAGAAAATAACCAAAACATTAGACCCAGGAACATTATATTTCAATATTATCATATGAATTAAATGTAATCCTTGAAGCGACTAGTCCCTAGGGTCACATATTAGGCCTTTCCCTCACCCTACCTCCTTTTTTTTTTTTTTTTTTTTTTTTTTTTTATTTAATAGAGGTCATCCAAGCTGAAAAGCAAAACCCAAATGAAAAGCATCTTCAGTGTGCTTATAACATGAGCTGCAAGGGGTCAGGCAGCGTCTTGTATGGCCTCATAAAAAATACATAACCAGACAGCCTAATAGTATTTCTTTGCATTCATTTTTGGATGCAGAATGGGGGCTGGGGGCTGGGGAGGAGAAAGGGTTGATGTTGGTAGCTATGATGGGGGAAAAAAAAAATCAAAGACGGCACAAAAAATACATGTTTAAAAAGAAGATAGCTAGATCATCTTTTTCTTTTTTGAAAATGTAGTAAGCATAATTCTAAACTGTGATTGATTTACAGTACCCTATAAATTTATAGTATTCTAAAGTGTGATTGATCTCAATATTTTATGACAGTAAAAGGAGTATGTATCTATGTATACATCTACATTCCTTCCTATTTCTGTTAATTTCTGGTCATGTTAATTGGAAGCTTAGTTATGTTGGGCCCTTCTCTCAGTTCATGTTTTTAGCACTGTAAATACTCATTTAAATACAGTCTTACAGATGACACTTATTTTGGATGATTTCCGAAACTGAAAGGGATAATGAGGGGGAAAAAACCTTGGTAGGGTTTCTGCTTTAACTCAACACAGAGAATGTAGGTAGACATATCACTGGGGGAGAGGAGTGGACAGCTAGGGAAAGAGAGAATGGGGAGAAGGGGAGAGAGAAAAGGAACTAGAAAAACACAGCTGGACAACAAATGAAAATAAACAGCTCTAAATGCTGGGGAAATGAGGGAAGCTCTAAATAGATTCCTTCCCCTCCCCCTCACTTCTTTGCTCCCAAATATAACCCAGAGATGAGTGACCCCGCTGGGAAGGATGGAGGCAGAGAGGTGACCCCGCGCTAACCAGCCTGTTACAACTAATAAGGTGTTCTCCTAAGCCACTCCACTGACATTAGGGCAGTGCGGAGATCACTCTCTTTGTTATTGCCCGTCCTCAGCTTGAAATTTACTACCCCTTTGCATTATTAAAGGGACAGCTCACATCCTCCATGGGGTAGGGAAGATTTGGTGAAGATAAATAACTCCACATTATTTTTATTTAAATGTTATGTTTGTACTCAGTAGTTCAGATATTAAAAATCTACGATTTTATAACATAACCAAGTGAATAATCTGCCGTTGGTGACTCCCTCTGAGATAGTAAAGAGGCAAGAAAAGAAGGTTGATTTTATATTTTTATATTCTCTTTCCTCTCCCCACCCTCCTCACTCCATTTAGGGGTCAAAGAATAGGAAACGTTATTTGAAGGTGCTTGACTTTGATAGCAAGTTCAGCATGGGATTGTGTTATTCACGGGGAGACGTCACCTATAAGACTCAATTCTGTAACTGAGTTTCTTACTTAGAACGTCATGACTCTTAATCATGGCAATGATGTTAGGGTTTTAACATCATATTTTTTAAGAGTATGCTTTAATGTTCCCATGATAAATTAGGTTACTTGAAGAACTTGATATTATCAGATCTTAAAGAGATGTGGAAAACAAGTAATACCGTCTTTCATCTAGTCCCCCAAATGTAGTGCAGATTGGCTTGCCCTCATGATGTGACCCAAGAACATAAGTGTTTAATTAGGATTTTAGGCAAAAGTCTTACAACAAATGGCTTCAAAAATATACAAATCAATAAATATATGCTGAATGAAAAATCAATGATCAATCAACTGACGATAACCAAGAATCCTTTCATTATAATCAGTAGGAAAAACAATCCTGACCAAAGAAACCAATGACTTGCTTCCAATAAAGACTTCATTAGTTCAGTTTCAATGCCCTTTGTTACGAAGCTATTTCCATGGAATAGGTATTTGCTGTGATTGGACTTAAAATAGTCATCATTAGAATATCATTACATAAAGGAAGGCATGAATTAGCATCTTCAAGAGACATCTAAGAAACAATTGGACAGGTTTCCTTCTGCTGAATAACAGCTTTAAAACACAGTAGTCACACAAGTTGTTGAGTGAATTAATCAGTGAGCTACCAGTTAAAAACAAGGACCAGGACTACTTTGCGCTGGGCACAGTCCCACCATTTAATCACCTGCAGGCAGGTGGCAAGATGCTAGATGGTTCTGTCAACACATATGAACAGTGTCTGGGAATGAGAAATCCTGATCTTTGGCCTTAGTCGTTAGGCTTCTGCGTGAACTTGGGAATATCATTCAACTTCTCCTGGCTCTAGTTTCCTCGTCCATGAGTAAAACATGGAGTTCTTGTCAATAACATGTTTCCACTTCTTTGTAAATTAAATAAGTGAAATACTCATTGAAATTCCCTTTCCTTTCAAAATGGAAGGGTTCAAGAGCCTCCAAGCCTGTGTGGAGTAAGCAGGAGGTCAGTGGTGATGAGATGATTGTGCCCTGGATACTCAGTTTTCACACAGAGTCTTAAGCTATCTTGTTCATGGCCATGTGGAGCATGATGCATAATCATCATGGACCTTTGTTTAATACCAGATGCCAAAAAAAAGGGGGGAGAATATATTGCAATGAAGTTTCATGAAGAGATTAAAATAGGAATAATTGTGCCAAATTGCCTCAAGGTGGTCTTAGAATACATTCATCTGACCAAAATATCTATATATCAGTATATGGCTAGTATTTGAGAAACATTAAAATGAAATATACATGTATATACATACATATATGTATATACACACATACAACACACAATGATATTCCATTTGACTTTTCACTGGAACTTTTCAGTCAATATGATTTCTTTTTTGTTTGTTTTTGAGTTGGAGTCTCACTCTGTCGCCCAGACTGAAGTGCAGTGGCCGCTCTCGGCCACTGCAGCCTCGACCTGCTGGGCTCTGGCGATCCTTCCGCCTCAGCCTTCCGAGTAGCCAGAATTACAGGCGCGTGCTACCACGCCCGGCTCATTTTTTGATTTATTGTAGAGATGAGGTCTCGCTGCCCAGGTGGGTCTCGAACCCACGGGCTCAGGCAATCCACTCACCTCAGCCTCCCAAAGTCAATATGATTTCTTTGGAGAAGGGAAACCCCAAATCACACTGATCTCATTGGTTAAAGTACAAATACAAAAATTATAAAAAATAAATTAATTTTATAGCATAACATAATATCAAATATCACATCATGAAAGCAATTTTTGCCTTTTTATACTAATCCCCATTTCAATTCCAAAGCAACAAATGAAAATAACGTCATTTTTCTCAACTTATTTTTTGACACTTCATACTTTTTCCTTTCATAATTTCTTTTGTGTGAGTTTTTAAAGTATTTATCACTCATTAAATGAAAAGAGGCAAAATTTGTTTACAAATGTCATCATTAATGACTGAGCTAAAATAAATGTATAATGCAATCCTTAATAGTGTACTAAGACAAAATAGTTTTCACTTGAAAGTACCTCTTTGTACCATACAAAAATGATGAACTGATTTTTAAAATTCCTAAGAGGGTTGACGAGATTATAAATTACTATGAAAATGGTCCGTGGGTCAAAAAAGGTTGGGAAATGCTGATCTCTGAGGTCTACTTTAGCTCTAAAATTCTATATTTTAAATGAGACACCTCTGACTTTTCTAAATTAGTGGAAAGTAAACTTGCAGAGACTGCCAAATCCCCCATTTCTCCTATTAGATACTTCCAGCTCACTTGAATATAGCATACCAAGCCTAAAAACTTAAACATATGAAAATCCAGACGTGGGGAAAATAGATAAATGCATTTAAAATGTGAACTTATCCACTGTGTCTTATCTTTCACATTATCTACTTGCTGGGTTGATAATTCACTTTACTCAGCATGCCACGTGAGCTTAAAAATGTGCAAGACAGTAGCCTGCACACACTGCCATATGCTGGTAACAAACGAGATTTAAAATGTGCCTAGATTTCTAACCAAAAGTTTTGGTAACATCATTCATGTCACCTAGAATATCCTTTTAAAGAATCAAGCCAGTAAAGAGAGCAAGAAAAGAAACAAGATCTCAAGATGTCCACATCTTTGAACACATTGATCAGAGAAGGAATGAGGTTGCTACTTACAGACAGGGGGCACTCAGGGCCACTTAGCTATTTATGGGATACTTGGGATCTTAAAATAATCATCATCTATCGAGGATTCAGGCTTGATGGATTTCAGTTTGATGTAACAAGGGTAGCAACATTTTTCTGTAAAGAGTCAGATAATAAACGTTTTAGGGTTTGCAAGCCATACAGTCCTCATCACAACTATTCAACCACCCCTGTGGTGAAAAAGCTGCCACAGATTATATGTACTCCACTGAGCAGGTCTGTGTTCCAATAAAACTTTATTGACAAAAACAGGTGGTAGGCAAGACTCAGCTTGTAGTTTGCTGATCCCAAATCTTTAATAACTTTTCTAATAACGCAATTGAAAGATAAAATAATGGATGGAGATGTCCAACTGAAATGAAAGAGTTGGAGAATCTTTCTGATTCTAATTACATAAGATTTTAAATATTCCTTTGCTTCAGATTTGGGATCTGTCTTCTGTGTGAGATCAACGTGTATGCATATCAATTTTGCCCTCCCAAAGTGCAGTAAACTTATATTATTTTCTCACAACTATATCCCCGAGGCAGCAGATCTGGAAATATTAGTCCCATTTTGTAGATGTGGAAATGGAGGTTGAGAGACCCTGACTATTCAAAGATTTCTGAGACAGAAAGTGACAGAACTAGCCACTTAGGTTCTCAGACGCTTCTGATGGTTCCTTCAAATAAAATTTCTGTATAAACACACAGTTTGTTTTCATGACAAACCAATGCCACAGAGTAAAACTTAACTAACCGAATTATTGTTTATGAGAAGCTTAGAAAACAACTAAAATTAGCAATGGAATAGGCTAAGTTACGAAGTACCAACTGACATATTTGGTAGGACTCAGCCACTGAAATTTCTTGCACCAAACTACACAATTTGCAAAGTTATCCCAGTTCTAAGATGTTTGGGAATAATTACCCTTTGTAACAAAGATGCCTATATTCTTCTTTTTTTTTTTTTTTTTTTAATCAACTCTCTATATGGTCAGGATGGCACATACATCCATTTCACAGCAAAACTTTTTTTTCTATTTCATTTCTCTTTATCCCTGCCCCAATGCATTCATTCTAACAACATATGAATGTGCCATACTGAAGTTTCACAAAATTGAACAACCCAAACACTATCATGCCACGTCTATCATGATATTCATGTGGAATTCTTTATACTACAAAGACAAAATTTCTTTTAGGCAGTGATAATTATTAATTAAGAGCCATTTTCAGAGAATAAGATGTAGATTCTTAAACTATTTAATAAATTGAGCTTTTGATTTGACAACATGAAAATGACAGTGTGAGCCGGGCTCGGTGGCTCAGCCTGTAATCCCGCGCCTTTGGGAGGCTGAGGTGAGTGGATTGCCTGAGCCTGCGGGTTCGAGACCCACCTGGGCAGCGAGACCTCATCTCTACAATAAATCAAAAAATCAGCCGGTGTGGTAGCGCATGCCTGTAATTCCGGCTACTCAGAAGGCTGAGGCAGAAGGATCGCCGGAGCCCAGCAGGTTGACTGCACTCCAGTCTGAGCAACAGAGTGAGACTCCAACTCAAAAAAAAAAAAGAAAATGACAGTGTGGTAGGTTAATGAGTTCCTTTAATGCTTAGCATAAATAGGGAAGAAAAGCAAAGGCCAACTTAATATACAATGATAGGGACTTGCCAAATGACTTTGTAGGACACCATAGGAAGAAAGGTTACATAGGAGGTAGAACAGGGGAAAGTAAATGGGAAAACTGAATCACATGACACACACGAATACAGACAAGTCACATTCCAAAGTACCTTTACTGTAACAGTCCCACTGTAATATTCCCATTTTAAATTAATATTGAGACTCCAATATTAATATGCAAAAACTTGCAACAATTCCTTTTCAATAAATGTGGAAGATAATAGTGAAGACTTTTTCATTAAAGCATGTTTTTTTGATTTTTCAATACTGTCTTTTGGGTTGCACTATTCAATTGATTGACTCATCAAAATGATAGATCAGTGATTTAAAATGAATTCAGGATATAAAAGGAAAGAATAACCATGATAATTAAAATCATCAAAACAATAATCCCATCAAGTCTCCAAAATCCAAAGAATCAACATAACAAGCAAAATATCAAGTATGAAAACATATTTTTCTATTATTAAATCCACTATCAGTGTTTTATTTCAGCAAAACATCACACAGAACATTAAATTAATGTTGTTAATTTAAACTTTATTGGTTTTTATAGTAAATTTATATAGGAATCTGTAAATTTAGTTTAGTTTTATAGCTGTATGAAAGCTATACACATAGAAAGTTAATGCCTAATTTAATGTTTGCCCAAATTTAAATAATATGCCATATAAAATAAAAATAATTTCCATCATTACAAGGAACCCAAGGGAATTTTTATTGAGAGATACCACCTTAACAAAAATCAGATTTGGCTTTTTAAGAGAAGAGCTGGGAATATACAGCCTCTTCCTATCTGGAAGCTTGATGTTCTCTAGCAAGGCTGGAATGGAGCTGGAACCAGTTAGAGCTGATGAACACTAATTACAGGTCACCCTCAGAAGGACTCTTGAGCTGTCCTGGTGCAGGTCTGGCCAACAGCCAAACTCTCCTTGTAACCCTCTACCTCCAAGAATCTCATTTGCTTATTATATATTTTTCAGCATATTCAAATGATAACTTAGATCCTACTGTAAGAGATTTTCTTATCATGTCCCTCTTTTACAAATATCTTGACATACATTCCTATACCTCCAGTTTGACTTGTATCTGTTGTAATAAGGTTTTCAAGGAAATAAGGTGAAATTAGAAATTGCTCTGTAACTTAAACTAGATCCAATGCAATCCAATTCAACATATACCAACACGTACTACGTAAAAGACATTTACTAAGCATTCAGGATTGAGAGCTGAGCAGTCTCTCGAACAAAATGCAGAAGCAGTTTTTTTTGTTGTTTTTTCTTTTTTGAGTTGGAGTCTCACTCTGTCACCCAAACTGGGGTGCAGTGGCCGCTCCTGGCCACCACAGCCTCGACCTGCTGGGCTCCGGCGATCCTTCCGCCTCAGCCTTCCAAGTAGCTGGAATTACAGGCATGTGCTACCACGCCCGGCTGATTTTTTGATTTATTGTAGAGATGAGGTCTCGCTGCTCAGGCGGGTCTCGAACCCGCGGGCTCAGGCAATCCACTCACCTCAGCCTCCCAAAGGTGCAGGTTTACAGGCTGAGCCACCGAGCCCGGCTTGCAGAAGCAGTTTTACAGAGCCCACATTTCATTCACCATTCAGTGACTGTTAGGATATTTCAAGTCAGCTAAGGAAAAAAGATTTTTTTTTACTTTGATAGATGTTATAAAATGTTGCCCATACAAATGCAATGGCTTTTTAAAAAAATCTTAATAATGCTCTCAAGAGTTTATGATCACTTAATTGTACTAAACAAGTTGCACGTATCATCTCATTTAGTTCTCAAACTTTATCAGGTGAGTACAATTATCTCCCTTTTAAATGTACAAACTGCAGCAAGAATGGGCTAGCATTTGAAGCTTGCAAAACACACCTAATAAATAATAATAGATGGTAAAACAACACTGCTACTTTTTAAGCCAAAAATAACAATATCAGCAATTATTAATAAATGTAATAATTAATACTCAGTGAAAAAAATGTATGAGATGGTTCTATCCAAATACTTTGCCTTATAGTGGAACAGCCTGGCCTCAAATTCCCCATTATCTCACATACTAACTTGGCACAGTATCAATGAATACTTAGAGTCATCTTCAATAGCTTCAACATTCCTGAATAGAGAGTGAAGATGACTTTATATGTTAATTAATTAGGAGCTTTGCCAAACTCTAAACACCTTGACTTTTCTCTCCTCAACACAGTCGGAGAAGTTTTTTTTGTTTCTTATGATATGACACACCTCCTTTGGTCTGAATAATTCTTTTGTATTGTATTCTGACCAAGCCTGTACATGTGAGTTTTTAATGGTGAAAGAATACAATAAAATATGCATCAATATTGCAAAGACAATAAAAGGCATAAATGACACTACACTTCTATGTAGGGCATGCATCCCCTCCTTCTCTTATCTCCTTCTCTAATATACTAGACAATGTCTTTTGTAAATATAAAGTTACTTGCAAAGAGCTCATACAAGCACAAGATAAATACTATAAAATGCACTTTAAAAAATGTACCTAGGCAACCTGGAAATCAACATCTGTAACTGAGAACACTTTAATGCCTGGATCAATTTTCAATTCTTTAAGAAAGATTATTATTCTCGAAAAGGTTTACTAAAAAAGTCTCCAGTATTTTGGTAGGGTCACATTTAAACCATCTTAGGCAAGTAGAAAAACCATGGTGATGCTTTCAAGACTTCTAGAAAAAGTCGTTTATGATAACCATTCACATGCTAGTGTGTTAATAATTATCAAATTACTCCTTATATTTAGCCTACATCCATCATGTAATACATCTTATTAATTTTCTGTCATTTTTTTTTTCTTAGTGGACAAGAACTGGCATCAGATGGGAGTAAAATGAACGTTTAAAAAACCATATCTGATGAGAAGATCTTTAGTGCATATATAGTTTCATTAACCTAACATTTAAACTGTTTGGATAGATGTTATAAAATGCTATCAGAATAACATATAAAATTCAGATGTGCTAAGTCATAATGACATATTTTAATCATTGACTACAAATGTCAATGGAAAACTCCACCAAGTATTCCTCATGAAAGCAAGCAAGAACTTTAAGTTTAGGAAAGTTTCATAGATACCTGATTGAACCTACATTCAGAAAAGTAAGCTCTGTTCCTGCTCCAAACCTGTGGTAGATGGTATCACACAGCAGTTTTTTAAGAACATTGGCCTCAAATTGTCAAAACCAAGAAATTGCATGTAGATGACTATTGCATGAGTGAGCCCATGGGCCCCAGGACGGCAGTGGAAATATACCGATTCTGGCGTGAAAAGTCAATTCACCACTTCACTGCACTTCTACCAGGTAGTTTTCTTGGCCCTCTAACATTCTATTGATTTCCATTGATTTAAGTTGCTTAATTCCAAGGTGTATCTTGAAATGGACACTTCATTGGTTTTTATTTTCATTGGTTTTAACAGAATCTACCCAAAATGTGGCACAGAATTAAATATCTTAAAGACCTGACTACGGGCAATCAGATGTTCACTTCTAAAACTGAAAGTTCTGGTTAGACACCCTTGGAAACGAAGTCAGTGCTTTGTTTTCCTGGATCATAATTTATATAGCACAGTGACTTATTAAATATTAAACAGTTCTGATAAAACATCAATATTCTTTGGTTTACATCAAAACTTCTGTGTCTGTAAAATGCCACCACCACATCTTCCCCATCCTCTTTCTTTGCATTTTGATATTGACAAAATAAAACTGGATCATTCTATTTCTGGTACACTGCACAGTGACAGCTACCAAAATTATGTAACCCATTCTAAAGCCTTTTTCCTCTAAGCGCCACCATCTGATTTGTCAAGTCCCCTAAAGGAACCAAGGGATATAGGAAACAGAAGGAAAAAAATACAGTTGAGTAGGGATGGAAAAGAGATTTCATTGACAAGAACTGGAGTAAAAAGGAAATCTGGGTAGAAACTGTAGTCAAATATCTATATAAGGACTGAACTGAGAGTTAGAGGAGAACAAAAATCAGAGAATGAATGGGAAGGAAACAGAAGCAAGATATGGAAGGGGGATAAAACCCAAGAGGCGCAAAGTATTATGATCATTTATCATGGCCACTCAACTCTATAATTTCCCTAAACAGGTTATATTAGTATGCAGACTCTTCAGTGTGTGGGTTCTTTAAATGAGGGTGTCTTAACCTGTTCAGTTACACCTCGGTAAAAGCACTGATGGGCCTCAGAAAGTATGAGTCTTCTGAACCACTTTGCAAAACTTGGGATATGTGTGTGAGTGTATGTAGGCTGCATAGCTCTCATTAGATTCTCAAAGGAATCCACGGCCCCTAATAAATAAAGAACCACTGCTCTAGAGGCTAAAGCCCCTGTATATCCATCTCCCTCTGGCATGGGAGAAATAAACACTGTGACTCCGTTAGTCAGATTTCCCCTACAGCTTTCCTTATGGGTCAGAAGACTTATTGGAATTACAGGTCACCAGCTGTGACGGGGGCACTCGTGGTCACTTTCACTAGGATCAAAGCTTTCCTTCAACTACCTGCAGTGAACACAACATGCAAAAAGATACATTCTGGGACATATGGATTAAAAATATGCTCTACAGGTTTGGTGCGGGGCATCTTTATAGTCAAGGAAAAGCTATTTGAAACTTATAATACAAAGGATGTTAGCAGAGAAGAATGAATGCCATATTTAATGAGCAGGGTAAAGCTGAAAGCACTGGGCATGGGTTCTGTATTTCATAAAGGTGCAGAATCATCCAAATACTTCTAACCAAAGACACTGGGAATGAGTAATGAGTATAGACCACTTATTCTTAGAGTTGGGAATGTCTTCTGATTGACTGACACTCTATCATCTATCTCTAGAAGTGTCCATGTGGTCCAAATAAGATGTGGTATCGGTTCATTTGTGTTATAGCTGATGTTGCTTCTGTATCTGCCCCAACCATAAATCAAACCCATAAATCAAACTTTGCTCAGTGACTCTGTTAGTCAAACAAACATCCATCACCAACAATTAATAATAATGAACACCTACTACTTACACACATACACATATCTGCATATATAGTAATGGAAAACATGTTCAGAAGTTTTGGAAACCTGATGTAGATACTGAAAATGGTCTATTTCTACCAAACCAACTTGATTATAATTTTCAGTTTATGGGTGAGCCCTGGAGCAATCCCATTTTTTTGTTTTGTTCTGTTCAGAAGCTCTATTATGAGCTTCACAACATAAGTTTAAGTTGCTTAATTCCACAACATACCTTCCAAAAGAACCCCATTGAACAGTAGGGTACATATATGTCAACGGTTCAGATCAGTCAGCTGTTTTGCATGTCAAACTAAACTAGTTTTCAACACTGTTGGAGACCTCTCAAAAGTGTGTGCACATATTAAATGCCTAGACCTTTCAAAATGTTTGAACAAGAGATTAAGCCTTGTATTTCACACTCTCACTCATTTGAAATATTCATGTGAAGATAGGGTGGGTATGAGATGTCCAAGAGTTCTCATCAGGAAATATTTTATGACATCACAAAAACTCTGTTAACCTGCAGGTAATTCCTACCAGGATTTACAAACCAGGAGGATTGAAGCTTTACCAGTGTAGAAAGACAGATGAAAACCAGCAGGCTTCTGGCCAGCAAAATGAAACTGAATCTCACATGAAAATATTTTCATTGAGCTCCAAAAATCATTCAATTCTGATTTTTCCACATTTGATTTTTACTTGATCAAAAAGTTCACTAAGCTAAATTTTGGATACAGGTTGACTAGAATCAAAACACAAACGGCAGAGCTGTATTTAACAATTTATTCATTTTTATATTGTATTATTCTTTTGGAGCCTAGGTCTCACTCTGTCACCCAGGCTGGAGTACAGCAGCAGAGTCATGGTTCACCGCAACCTCAAACTTCTGGGCTCAGGTAACCCTTAAGCCTCAGCCTCCCAAGTAGCTGAGTCTATGAGCATGTACTATCATGTCCAGTTAATTTTTTTTTTTTTTTTTTTTGGTAGAGGCAAGGTCTCACTACATTGTCAGGCTGGTCTTGAACTCCTAGGCTCAAGCTGTCCTCCCACCTCAACTTCCCAACATGTTGGGATTACAGGTGTGAGCCACTACATCCAGCCTATTTTTATCTCAGGAAAAAATTTTACCTGTGATCTGCTTTCACTTAATTCTGATAATAAAATGTCATTTCGTCTTTATATTTTTGTTATTTCTATGTTGTGAGAGAATCAAGTAACAGCTAAGAGACAGTACCTTTATTAAAGGTTTGTAAATTTTCAAACCTTGACCACTTCTCTCTTATATGAGGGGGGACCCCAAAAAACCCCTGAATTATCGTTTGGAGGGCAGGCCTCTTATAGTACAGGCTTCGTCCCCTAGGTAAGTGTTCTAGGAACCCATCAGCATCAGCGTACCAGCTAGTGTTGTTGTGAGAGGCTGTGTTCAGCTTCAGTGAATTTTGGGAGTTGAATTCTTTTAATGAGTTTGCCCATTTAATGATGGGTGATTTATGAGACCGCCTGTCCACACCACGCTGAGCATTCAGCAGTTTTTGATCAAAACGGCACGATCCCTTTGCCCCACCTTCCCTATTCACCTGATCTCACCCTGAGCAGCTTTCTTGTTTCCCAGATGAAAAAAGTCCTTAAAGGGAAACGTTTTGCCAGTGTGGAAGAGATGAAACAAAAAACAGCAGAAGCACTAAAAGGCATCAAAATGGATGAGTTCAAAAACTGTTTTGAGCAGCAGAAAAAAAAAAAAAATCTCGATAGGTGTATTGCATCAAACCAAGAGTACTTTGAAGGCGACTGAAGTTTAACATGCAAGAATAAATACACAATTTTTATAAGTAAATTCCAGGTTTTTTGTTGTTTTGTTTTGTTTGAGTCCCCCTCATATAGCCAACTACTGACCGGATTCCTTCAAAATTTCATCTTTATAAGTTTAGTTTCGTATTATTTTCCAAATAAGTTTATACTGTTTTCTTTCATTTTATCATCCACAAGATGTGTCTACTTATTCATTTATAAAACTTCATAACCAGCCTGAAGAATTCTTTGTATTGGCTTCAACAGACATGTTTTTATTCATTAGCAGGATCCAGAAACACCTTTTCATATTTTCTTCTGGAACCTTCAAACAGTTCTCTCCTTTTTAAAATTTCTGTGTAGCTTCCATTGTTTTCAAGTCTTGGAGGAAAAATATCGAACTTTTCCACTTTAAGAATTCAAGTGGAAATACTCTATGGTTTAAAATCTACTCGCTGATGCAATATAAAAACAATAAATGTCATATCCATTGGTCACATGCAGAACTATCCAAGGAATCGTGACAGGAATCCTCCAAAGTTTTTAGTAGGGGGAAAAAAGTTGCTTGATTTTGCTTTGCCTTTATGTTTCCCTCCTTATCGAGCTGGGTAGCAGAGAGACTTTTTAAAAACAGCAATCAAGCCAGGCTCGGTGGCTCAGCCTGTAATCCCAGCGCTTTGGGAGGCTGAGGTGAGTGGATTGCCTGAACCCACGGGTTCGAGACCCGCCTGGGCAACGTGGCGAGACCTCATCTCTACAATAAATAAAAAAAAAATTAGCCGGGCGTGGTAGCGTGCGCCTATAGTTCCAGCTATTTGGAAGGCTGAGGCGGAAGGATCGCAGGAGCCCAGCAGGTCGAGGCTGCGGTGGCCGAGAGTGGCCACTGCACTCCAGTCTGGGCGACAAAGTGAGACTCCAACTCAAAAAAATAAATAAATAAATAAAAATAAAAACAGCAATCAGTAGGCTTCACGCTAAAGATGGAACAATCTTCAAATAGGAAATCCTTCCATTTTGTATGTGGGAGATGAGCCCAACTGAAAGGTAGATGCAGCCACGAAGAAAGGTATTAAACTGCCTTTCATGTACCAACATAAAAGGGAAGAGAAGGGGAGGAGGGAGGAGAGAAGAACTGAGAAGGGTATGGAATCAGAAAAGAAAGTGATTGAGCAATATGGTAGAAAGGCTGAAGTCATCAGAGAAAGGAAGTCAGAAATTTCTGGTGTGGATTGGCCAAAAAACTTCCCAGAATGCATGCATGCAATAGTTATTGTTGAGCTGTTTGTATCGCTCCAAAGTAAAAAATTAAAATAAAATCATAAGATGCTCAAAAATGTCTTATATGAGTGGTTTGGAGGAAGACTAAGGCAAAGACTGACTTCCATATCTAGGATGCTGTGGAATGTAGAAAATTTTTTTAAAGAATTTTTAAAAAGGAAGAAAAAGCTGGGTAGCATGTAGTTGGTATGGGAACCTGGAACTCACTGGAAACAAGCACCTAGAACTAAGAGGAGCCATAAAAACGCAAGTCCCAGAAATTAACTGCATTTTTGGAGAGGATTTTGCATTTCCTAGAGTACATGTTGTTGAACCATCAACATGTAAAATCAGTTGACATCTGGGTGACCTTACAGTCTTGTATTGGTCAACTTCTCTGCTAGACTTATCTGAATCCACAACTTCTTCATAAGGCAAAGGAACCTCAATTGACCTAATTTCAGAGTTTTGAGTTGTGAACTTGCCTCTTGTCACACATATGAATTTCTTCCTTGCCCCAGATTTTTTTCAGTTTTTAATTTCCTATTTAACACTGTGGAAAAGAAGAAGAAGAAGGAAAAAAAAGTCTGATTTGATTTGTGCTCCCTTTAGTAAAGGAAATCACTCATAAGGATGTTCTTGAACTGAGAAAAATTCCAGTTGCCATGACCTCAAGGAAGCTCAGGTTTGTCACAAACCCAGACTCCTGCCCTGCAGTTTCTAGGTGACAAATTCAAGGCAGTGACAGAGGGCTAGCTTAAAACCCTGGTGTATGCCCGCCCCTGCCAGAATACTGCAAAACTCAATATTTCTTTTTAATCAATCTCTAGACAGAATTAGACCCTGGCTTATAGTTGAAAATGAGAAATAAATTTATTGTGCTTTCTGTCCCATGTATTCCCTAGTACTTCTTGCTTACAATAATATGGAGATAAAGATTCATTGTGTGTGTAAAATTGGTTTTCCAACAAATTCTGTTGCTCTTAAAATAAAAATAAGATTCCCAGGGTAAGAAAAAAACATATGAATGTGTAAAAGAAAACAACCAAAGCAGGGAGGAAGTCATAGAGAAAAGAAAACAAATAGTAAAAGACCACTGAAAAACAACATGCATTACCTGGCTAAATATTTTTCCCCATGAACTGAGAGAGTTTGATGGGTTTGAATTGTGTTGTGACTCCCTTCCGGATAAAACCAGGGAGGAAACACACAGTTTTATGCGTGGGCTTCTCTCCAGGCTGCTTTCTTGGAAGCCAAGAACATCAGACAGTCTTAAGAAGGAATGGAGGGGGTGTGTGAGAAACAGGCTTAAGAATAGCCTTATGGCCTGGCCACAGCTGTACGACCACTGGACACCAAAGAAGGTCGGCAGAAGATGCTAGACTGTGTTGTAGCTGCTGGCAGGCTGTGGTCTAAAAATGGAACATTCCGAGTCAGGGGGCAGTCTTGGACACATCCCAAGCTTGAACAGAGTAAGACAGACTATCTTGCACTGATATAGCTAGCTTACGAGAAGCGAACAGGAGACATTTTTAAAGTGTGTGTAAATAGGCAGAGAAAGGGTAACCAATGGCCATTTGGCAAAGAAGCAGGCCCTGAGTTCCTAAAAAGCATATTTGGATCTCTGTCATCAGAGCTTTACTTATTTATTTGTGCATCTATCTATATACCCACCTGCCTGCCTACCTACCTACCTGCCTATCTCACCTGCCTAGCATAACTGGCTGCGGACCAAAAAAAAATCCTAAGGGACTATCAAACCTTTCATCTGTCTTCTCCATCTTTACTTGGTTTATAGCAGAGATGACTTAAATGGCAAAATAGTTGAGCTATAAAACCGTATCCACGATGTATACTTCTTTTAGACCCATCCTAATTTATTTTCAGCTGAAGGACTATAGCAACAAATACATGACTTAACCATGAATCCCAGCAATTACTGAAGGAAGACAAAGCAATGAATATTTGTTGCTCAGCAATAGGTAGAACCTATGGGTCTTTTCCCTACCAAAATGCAACAAGGAAGAAAATAAACACCCCTGGAAATCTAGGGCAGTGAAGACGCTGCAGCCCACAGACCAGCTTCAAGGGTCAACTTTTCATTCCCTGCCATCTCCTCTGCCTTGAATCTGTCTGCTCGTATAAACAAAGAATGTTTCTGCCAAGTGGATGGGGTCCACAGATCCTAGGAGAGGCAATCACTCCCAACACTGTTCTCAATATTTGTGCATATGCATCTTTTTCTAGACTCTCAAAGAAGTCAGTGCCCCCCAGAGGTGTTTAGAACTATACGTACCTGGCAATCACAAGGAGCCACGTGATACAAGACTGTATTTATAAGAAACAGACAGAAGAGGCAGATCCATAGACACACAAAGCAGAATGGTGGCAGCCCAGGGATTGGAGGAGAAAGGTTGGAGATTGGGAGGAAATAGGGAGTGACTGCTAATGCATATCGGATTTCTTCTCACTGGGTGAAGAAAACATTCCGAAGCTGATTGTGGTGATGGTTGCACAACCCTGTGAATATACCAAAAACCACTGAGTTGTGCACTTTAAATGAGTGAATTGTATTGTATGTGAATTATATCTCAAAAAATGTTACATTAAAAAATCTATAATACGCTGACCCACCAAAAATGGACAGTGTAGCCCTTCCTGAGAAAATAGCAACATCTGGGGGCTCATCAGACCCTGAAATAGTGGAGAAAATGCAAGGATATTACATAGAAAGACTCATTTATTTATCAATGAAGGAAGGAGACTTATTTTGGTCTTTAATGACTTCAGTTTAAGTTTTTTTTTCTCCATAGCAACTGGACCAAATACTGCACTAATTGAATACTCCATGGGTCAAGTGTCTACAAGTCAACAGAGACCTCTGAAAATGAACACAGTAACCAAGTACATTCTGGAAATCTTAGTATGTGAGTAGTTAACTGGACAACTGGCCTCAGCTTCTCTGAATCTTTTGCTTCTGGTGATTAAATCCCCTATCAGCTGAAGCCAATACATTTTCAGCATCCTAAGACAGAAAAGAAGTTGTAACATTCACAAAAAGACAATTCTTAAAGTGAATATAGTTAGCAACATTTTGTAACATACAATACTGTCCTTTCCCAGTCAGAAATAGTACAACATTCTAGTGCAGAATGTCATTTTTATTAAGGCTGGGGGTATTTGTTACAAGTTGCGCAATATCCTCTATACCATATGTTTCCCCATGTGGTCAAAATTTATTTGGAGTTTGCCCTCTGGAGTAAATTTAAATACCAGTAAATTGATGGTGATTTAAAAAAAATAAATACTTATAAATGTTTCTTTTAAACTAAGCATTACTGACAGAAACCTTAAAATCAAGGGATCTAATTCTCTAGAAGGAGCCATGAGGAGAGAATTTTTGCACAAAACTCACAAACTGCTAGCCCAAGATTCACTTTCTAGCCCAACAAAAAGACATGGGGTGGGAGAGGGAGGGGGCATGACTTTTTTTTTTTTTTTTTTTTTGAGTTGGAGTCTCACTCTGTCGCCCAGACTGGAGTGCAGTGGCCACTCCCGGCCACCGCAGCCTCGACCCGCTGGGCTCCAGTGATCCTTCCGCCTCAGTCTTCCGAGTAGCTGGAACTACAGGCGCGCGCTACCACGCCCGGCTGATTTTCTGATTTATTGTAGAGATGAGGTCTCGCTACCCAGGCGGGTCTCGAACCCGCGGGCTCAGGCAATCCACTCACCTCAGCCTCCCAAAGGCGCGGGATTACAGGCTGAGCCACCGAGCCCGGCGGGGGCATGACTTTTAAAAGTCAGCAATCTGACAGGAAGTTGAATGAATTTTCCCTCCTCCTTTAGGAGGAGAGACAGGACAATAGGCAGGATTCTCACAGCAATTTTTATATTTTAGTCATTTGCAGCAAAGAACAACCAGTGTGGTTAACATTCGGCCATCTGCCTGAACATAAAAGCCTTCAACTTGCAACATTTAAGTTCTACAGATAGATTTAATGTGTTATCAATTAAACAAGTTTCCCTCCAACTGTAGTATTTGGACTTAAAGATAAATCTGATTTATATGTATTGGGGTGAGAGAAGATGGGAAGGATGAGCGGGAAGAGAGAATCTGAATTACCACTTTATCAGACCCAAGTTAAATGTCATCAGGTTACAACTCTATAGAATTGACTCCCTGGGTAGCCACACGACCAAAGGAAGCTGAGATTGACAATGTACAGATTCAAATGCATTTTCTTCATTATCAGTCACACAAAACGAGAAGGTATAATATAGCACAGATGTAAACTTTATATACACAGACATCTTGCTGGTTGGGAAAGGACGCCTGCTAAGTAATTTATCCTGAAATCATTCCCTTTAAACACACCAAAAGAAGAAAAAGAAGAAAAAGAAAAGCAACCGGGTTTTACTGTCCCAGCGAGGGTATGACAGCAACAATTCACAATTTTCCTCTATCTCATTCTCTCCTCCTCCCTCCCTCTGCCTCTCCACTCACCATCCATTCTCCATTTCCTGACAACTTCTCATCACGTTAGTTCATGCCTAATATAAAATGGTGGTGTGTGAAGGAATTTAAAAAAAAATAAGGTAGGAAAAGGAAAAGAGGGACAACATGATTAGGAGGAGGACAGGAGAAAGAGAAAGATTGAGAGAGACAGAGAATGTCAACGCCCAAGTCTGGCATTTGCCTATTTAAATTCAATCCTGCAGCCCTGGCCGAGCTGTGCAATAGATGGGCTGTGTTATGAATTTCTGATCAGACAACTGATAGGTTATGAGAGGGGACGTATTCCCATTGAGAAAGCCTTTTCTTCCAAGCAGGGGCAAGTGTCCCACCCTACAGAGACAGTTCCTTGCTTTGCCCTTTATATGTATGTATGTATGTATGTGTGAAAACATACATAATTTCCCCCATCTTAAAAAAAGGTCAAAATAAGCATTTTATGATGATAAATGTGGAGCAATAATTGACAGTCACCTACATCTGAAACCAGGATGTGCCTTGGCAAATTAGACTCACTCACCAAATAAACCACATTCTTTTCTTTTTAAAATCTTAATTAGAACAATCTCCTTTGTTCATCTCATTTTTATGCCTATATTGATGACCTAAAAAGAAAGTGAAAAGATTTAAAACAATCAATAACACTGGTGTTTGGGTATATTCTATGGTTTGCTTCCCTTTCAATACTCTGCATTTACCTGAAAGAAATGCATGCAAATACAACAAGATAATATATTCCATGTACACTACTCAGAGGAAGAAACCAAGTCTTAAAGGTGTCATTGAAATTTCCACACATGTGAAACAATACTTGAAATTGCTTTGTATAGTAATTACAGACAGTTAATTACTCTAGCTGTAGTTAAGCATTACACTAACCAAAAGGTTTGCAGGTTAATTGAAACGTGTATAACAGAGACGGAGTATCAAGTGTCCAAGTCAGGACTTTGCAACAGCCTATGGCTACTGCATGGCAAAAAGTTAGAAACCATCAATCTGGGATCAGTTGCTGCAAGAATCAAGATGCAGACATACAAAAGAGACTAGAACCAATTTACAAGCAGAGGAAGAAGCCACTCAGAGTTATATAAATGTAATGGAGAGAATAACAGGCAAGAGAGGTGTTTATAAAAAAAAGTAGGAAAAGCTGAAAATGTAAGACTTGTCATCACATTTAAAAGAAGGCAGTTGGACCTCATCCCTATCCTGTTTTAAGTGACATCACACGGGGTGAACAGCATCTTACATACTCTTGTTTTCCTTCTTTGGCCAGAAGGCACCCCAGGACCTAATGGAAATTCACCGCTGAAGAGTAGTGGAAGGAGGGTTACTGATCTATGTTTTACATAATGTTCACCTTATGGCATGGACTCGCTGTAAGCAGAATACAGCATCCCATTTAACCTAGGGTCCTCTAAGCTGGCTTTTTTTTGGGGGGGGGTGCCGTGGAGGGAGAAAGGCAATGTTTAAAACAGCATTCCTTTCATGATTTAAGATTTTTCTTCTACTTATAAATACACCTATTATTAACTATGAGCTGCAAGATCAAAATTATGAATGCCTATCGGGGCCATTCTGGCTTATGAAATGCCACGTTTTCTCACATACAACTTCTGCTGCATGTACGTATCAGGGTAACTTCGGCTCTCTTTACCCTCTAAGCTGTAATAGTTCCATTAAGCAAGTGTGGATGGGGGGGGAAGTGGGGCACATAATCTGAGAGTGCAAATTATTTACCTGATTTAGATTCATTACAATCAGGCCTGCCACCTGCATTTCACCATCTTTTTAAAATAGGGAACTTGCCCTGAAAGAATATTATGTAAATCTTTCTGTCACAGATTATTGCCTCTATACACGACTTCCACAATGCGCATCTGCTTTCTGTGTAAGCTTATTACATACACACACACAGTTTCCAATTTTTAACCTCCCGTCCTGCCCATTCTCCTCCTTCCCCCAACACTCATTATGGGGAAAATTACCTCAAACAGGACACTACTGGTTTCCTTCCATTCAATTTACATAATTGCTGTTTGGTTGCTTTTCTTTTTTCTTTTTTAAGTGGAAATTTTGTTCCCCAAAGGAGAGCATCCATGTTGAAGTGGCAAAATGGAATTCCACTCAGGGTGTATGTAGGGGTCTCCCTACAATGTATTCTGGGGCACTCTGAACCTACCAGAGTACAACTTATTTCTGAGGACCATAGGCAGTTTTTGATGGTGACAACCCATAATTTTAAAAAATGCATAAGGCCAGTGATGCTAAGCTTTTGAGAACCACACAAATAGCTGTTTAGGACCAATGCCCCCTGAGTGTTTAGGACAGCACTGGGCCAAATCCCTAGATTAGGAGACTGAAGGGAAGAAGTTGGATTTATTAAAAACTAAAGGAAGAAGGAGCCAAACTCAGAGCTGTCAGGGAAGAAAGGGTGCTGGGGTGGCTGACACTCGTGTATCTGAATGAGACTTGATGAAGCTGGTTCTGGAGATGTCAGGGAAACCTCAAATGGGATTCAATTGCTGCTGTAGGAAGAAACTTCCATGGACAGAATGGCAAAATGATATTGGAATGATACTCTGAAGTGAAAAAGAAGCTGACAGGAAATCAACAAGAAGTAGACCAAAAGAGTATGACGTTTCTCCCTTTCAATATCCTTCTAATGGACCCTATCGGCAAAGTTTAATAAGGAGCCTACTGGCAAGGCAAAGATGGGGTTCACAGTGATCTAGCCCCTGGAATTACAAAGTAGGGTATAAGGTATGTAAGGTAAATAAGGGTGTATAAGGTTGAGTTTGGAGCTGAAAGACAATAGCTTCATAAATGGCACAATACTAAAAATGGCCAATGAACAGCAGGTGATGCTTGCCAGGGAAGATAAAATTTTCTTACCAATAAAGGAGACCCCCTCTACCACCTAGAAAGCTACTTCATCCTCTGTTAGCAATTCTAAAACAAGAGGATACATATCTACAAATTAACAAACAACAATTTTTTAGGACAGTGCTGTCTCAGTCAACTCATAAATAGAAATAGCATCTCGAAGATGCACTCTGTCTACACTATGGAATCAACATTAAGTTATCCAGCAGGACTTCCCAACACCAGACCAGAGGTTCTTAACAGACCATGGATATATTTTTTAAAATAAACAAATAAGGACAAACTGTGGGATTTTATATGTACACTTTTTACATTTAAAATACTATCCTTTCTCTGATACAATATCTATTTTTTACTAAGTTTTTTAATGAAATGACTGTGATAACTGATACTATTTTTTCTTATTTTTAATGTACTCCCTTGTTAAAACTAAAAAGTTGAGCTCTACTTTCACCCCCTGCCATTTTTTTCAAGGAAGATAACATTTTTTTCTAAGTCTAGGTGCAGGGAGGGCCAAGATGGACGACTGGAGATATCAGATGACTGCTGCTCTCAGCAAAAGAGTCTAAAATAGGGAGTGAGGCTGGATCTTTGGAGGTCTCTTGAAAGCCAAGCTGAGGTTTGTTGGACAGACACCTGGGGACACAGGAATAAACAGCTCCAAGCCCCAGTCATCTCTAGAATCAACCCTGATATGAGTTCAGGAAAAAGTCTAGAAAACACCAACATAGAATGATTTAAGTTGTTGGAGGTTCTGAACAAATATATCTGTTTTTATTTAGCTTATTCAGGTGGTCTTTCTAGAAAAAAATAATAGGAACAGCATCCAAGTGTTCTATTGTAAGATAGAAAACTGTTCCAATTTTGAAATGACTTTTTTTTTTCCAGTCTCTATCATTCCCACAAAGATTTCAGGGACTGGGGTTAAGTTCAGCTATAGTCCAGGTATAAGACATCATTTTTTTGTCACTTCAGAAAGTTAGGCCAAAAGAAAGCTTCTAGGAATGGTGGTTCAGCTTTGAGATAAAGAAATGGAAAGAATATTGCCTTCTCTTTGTGGAACAATTCCTATAACACAGCAGTAGCTCTGTTTCACCCCATACTGATACATTTAGTCAGGGTCAAGTAAGAAAACAGAACCACTCTAGAAATTTCAAACAGAAGAATTTAATATAGGGAATTGGTTACTCAGGTACTGAAAGGACTGAGAGGCTAAAAAGTGGTGAGATGACCCAAAGACTAGTACTTAACTAGAGAAAGCAACTATCACCCCTAGGGATGGTACGTGGAAACGGTTGCATTATCGGGTCTCAGAAGTGCATAATAGGGCTAAACCGCAGTGTAGGACTATGAAAGAGTCCTTCATGACAAAGGCTGAGACTGCTGGGGCTGCTGAGTATCAGTCCCAAGACCAAAGAAAAGGCTCCAGAGAGCATGTACTGAAACTGCCAAAAAAAAATAAAAAAAGAAGAAGCTATTAGACAAATGTCAATGGAAGCTGACAATGAAAAGAAAGTAGCTTCTCTCTCATATTCTGTCTTCCATTCTCTCCCCAGGACCACCAATTGGTAGGACCTAACTGGTTTGCAACAATATATTTTGCAGCTATGTTGTTTGGTACATACATGCTTGGGGTCACTATGTCTTCATAGTGATCCTCCTTAATCATTATGTAATGTGCCTGTCTCTGGTAATTTTATTTGCCCTAAAAATCTACTTTTTCTGAAGTAGATTTCTGAAGTAGAGTCCAGCTAACAGAGGAATTTGGGAGAAGTTGCTTGCAAGATCCTGGCACCCTTATCACACAAAAGCATAAAACACAGAGGGGTGAGAATGAAGACTGACAGCTAACCAGCAAAAGACTGAGAGCAATGTACTTGCTAATTTTTTCTTTAAAATTTTTAATTAAAATAAACCACTGTTTCAAGGTATAAGGATGTACATAGCTAACACATGCAAATTGATAAGTTCACACTGGTAAAACCATCACCACAATCAATGTCATAACATATTCATCATCTCCAAAAGTTGAAACTTTTAAAAATCAATTTGCAATTTTATTTCTTTCCTTTTTTTTTGTACTGTTCTTGTCTGGGTTTAATATCAGGACAGTACTGACCTAATAGAATGAGTTGGAAAGCCTGCCAGTGTTCCTTTTTCTTCTATTTTCTGTAAGAAATTATGTAGAATTGCAATTAATTCTTTAAACATTTGGTAGACTTATGTAATAAAACAATCAGGGCCAGGATATTTCTTTTCCAGAAATATTTAAATTATGAATTCAATTTTCTTAAGAGTTAAAGCACTACTCAAATGATCTATTTGATAGTTTTAGTAGTTTGTTGTCAAATGTGGATATAGTGTTATTACTGTATTTATTGTTTTTTTAATGTCTGTGGGGTCTAGTGATAATCCTGTTTCATTTTTTATATTAGTAATTTGTATGTTCTCTCCTTTTTCCCTTTATCAGTCTTGTTAGAAGTTTGTCAATTTTATTGATCTTTTCAATGAACCAGCTTTTTATTTTATTGATTTTCTCTATTTTACTATTATTTTGTCATCGATTTCTGCTCATCTCTTTATTATTTTTTTCCTTCTGCTTGCTTTGGGTTTATTTTGATATTCTTCTAGTTCATTGAGTTGGGAGTTTAGATTATTGATTTGAGATTTTCTTCTTTTCTAATATATTTAGTGCTATTACTTTTCCTCTCAGCCTTGCCTTAGCTATGTGCCACAAGTTTTAATATGCTGTACTTTTCAATTCATTTAATTAATTCCATGTATTTTTAAAACTTTCCTCAAGACTTCCTCATTGACCCATGTATTATTTAGAAATATGTTTTTTAGTTTTCAAATGTTTGGAGGTTTCCATTATCTTTCTGTTACTGATATCTAGTTTGATTCTACTGTAGTCAGAGGACATACTCTGTGGTTTCAATTATTTTAAATTGGTTGAGGTTTGTTTTAGGACCCAGGATATAGACTGTCTAGGCATATATTCTATGAATACTTGAAAAGGATGAGTAATCAAGCTATTGTAAGGTGGAGTGTTCTATAATGTTGGTTGGTGGTATTATGTTCTTTTTTACCCTAGCTGATTTTCTTTCTAGTTGTTCTATTAATTGTTGAGAGAGGAGTGTTGAAGTATGCAACTATAATTGTGGATGTGTCTATTTCTCCTTTCAGTTCCATCAGTTTTTGCTCCACACAGTTTGCAGCTATGTTGTGGGTACATACACACTTAAGGTCACTATGTCTTCATGGTGAAGTGATCATTGTGCGATGTGTCTGTCTCTGGTAATTTCATTTGTCCTAAAATGTACTTTTTTGGATATTAATTTAGCCAGTCTTTCATTTTCTGGATTAATTTTTGCATGGTACATCTTTTTCCATTCTTTCACTTTCAACCTTCCTATGTCATATTTGAGTGAGTTTCTTTTAGACAGCATATAGTTGGGTAATGTGTTTTTTTGTTTTAATCAACTCTATGATCTCTGTCTTTTCATTAGTGTATTCAGACTACTTACACTTAATGTAATTATTGATATATTAAGACTTAAATCTGCCATTTGACTTTTTTGTTTTGTTCTGTTTGTTTTTTTCTTCTGTCTCTGTTTTCTTTCACCCAATCAGGGTGCAACTTGAACAATTTTTAGAATTTATCTTTAATTTATTTTTAGTGTTTTTTGTGTATCTCCTTAGCTTTTTTAGTGCATGCTGCAGGTATTAAGTTATATATACATAATTTATTACGGTCTACTGATATTGACATTTTACCAGCACAAGTGACGTTTAGAAACCTTATGTTGCTTTGCATCCCTTCAGCCTCTCCATTTGTAAAAAGAAATCCTTACATATATTGAAAAACATATTGAACAGTGCTACAATTTTGCCTCTGCTTTCAACGATCACATTTGATTTTAAAAATTTAAAAGATGAAGAAAAGTTGATGTATGAATACTTACATTTTTGCTCCACTGCTGTTCTTTCTTCCTTTCTGACATTCCAAGATTCCTTCTTTTTTATTTTCTTTGTTTTAAAAAAATTCCTTTATCAGCTGGACTTGGTGGCTCAGCCTGTAATCCCAGCACTTTGTGAGGCTGAGGCAGGTGGATTACCTAAACCTGTGGGTTCAAGACTATCCCAGGCAACTTGGTAAGACCTCATCTCTACAATAAATACATACATACATACATACATACATACATACATACAAATACATAAATTAGCCAGGCACGGTAGCACACACCTGTAGTTCCAGCTACTTGGAAGGCTGAGATGGAAGGATTGCCAGAGTCCAGCAGGTCAACACTGAGGTGGCCATGAGTGTGCCACTACACTCCAGCCTGGGTGACAGAGTGAAACTCCAACTCAAAAAAAAAAAAATTCCTTTATCCATTCTTTTAGAATAGGTCCTCTGGCAACACATTTCCTCAACTTTTCTTTATCTGAGACTATCTTAAATTTTCTTCATTCACTGGAAGTAGAACTTGAGTTGACTGTTCTTTATTTTCAGAACTTGAGAAATCTCATGCCATTTCATTCTCTGTAGTTTTTGATGAAAAATACTGGAATTTGAATTGCTTTTCTGTAAATAATGCAGTGTTCCTCTCTGGTTGCTTTCAAGCTTTTTTCTTTGTCTTTAGTTTTCAAAAATTCGATTACGATGTGCCTTTATGTGGATGTATTTGGGTTTATACTGTCTAAGGTTCACTCAGCTTCTTGAGTCTATAGGTGGCTGTCTTTGGCCAAATCTGAGGAATTTTCAGCCATTATCTCTTTGAATACTTTTTTAGCCCCATCCTTATTCTCCTCTCCTGAAACTTCAATTACCTGGGTGTTAGATCTTTTACTATAGTCCCATTTATCCCTGAGGGGTTTGTTTTTTTGTTTTGTTTTGTTTTGTTTTGTTTAACTCTCCAGTTTCTCTGTTGTTCAGATTAAGTATTTCTGTTGTTCTATCTTCAAATTTACTGATTTTTTTTCCTTTCTCTTCTCCATTCTGCTATTGGATTCATCCAGCTAGTTTTTTATTTACATTATTGCATTTTTTATTTTTAAAATTTCTGTCTCTTCTTTATATCTTTTATTTCTCAGAATAAGCCCTTATTTCGAGAAAGGGTCTTTAGAGAGATTATCAGTTAAAAATGAAGTCATGAAGGTGGAATCTAACTCACAATGACTGGTGTCCTTATAAAAAGTAGAAATTTGGATGCAGAAGCAAGCACAGAGGAAAGATGATGTGAAGAGACATAAGTAGAAAAAAGCCATTTATGAGCCAAGGAAATACCTGGAATAGATCCTCTCCTCACAGCTCTGAGAAGGAACCATCCCTACCAACACTTCCCTTTTGGACGTCTAGCCTTCAGAAGTGTGAGACAATAGAATTCTGTTGTGAAGTTGCCCATTCTGTGGTACTTTCTTATGGCAGTGCTAGCAAACTAATACACTGTCTCAAAATGCGTCGGCGAGGCTGTCCTTTTCCCAATCCTTTAGCTAGAGAGCACAAGCTTTTCCTGGGTCCTTGTTTTGTGTATATCTGTTGGCATTTCCAGGTTCCCAGCTTTTCTGGTACCTTGTACCAGATTTTTTTTCCTACCTTGTATAGGATAAATGAAGAAGAAAAGAAACCCAGAAAACTCATCACAGGGATCCCAAGTTCCCTGCCCAGTCTTTCTTCTTCCCACCTTTCAGAGTCTTCTTGGGCTTGTTTTATACATAATGCCCAGGGGTTTTAGCTGCATTTAGTTGGATGAATCGTTTTGTTTTTTAAATGTCGATTTCATCTTCCAGAAGTAGAAATTCACATGTGTTTTTAATGCCTGGTTAATGTTAAAACTATTCCAAAAATGTAAAGATTTGGAAAAATAAGAAACTCCAGAACAATGAGAGGGCCTTTATGGATACTAAAGCTGAGTTTTTATCTTGATGAAAATAATAAGGAATATGTGCATCTCAGATCATAAGGTGGAAACAGCTGAGATTTAGGGAAAGACATTAATAATAAATTGTATTTTTTTATCTCTATTCCTTTAATCCTACTACTAAAAATGTCTCATGTTTATATAGTACTATTTTGGAGATTACAAGACCATTTTTATACCCCCTCTGTCTCAATTGAGCTCACAGATCTCTGAAGTAGATGGAGATGATTATTCCTGATTTACAGTTGAGACTTGGTGAGGTTACAAAGTTGCCTAAAGTCACAAGTCCAGTAAGTAAATGAAACAGGACTCAAACTCATGTCTTTTGACATCAAAGCCAGAGCATTTTCCATTCTACCTCATCAAAACCTCTCTTGCTCATAATAGTGGCCAAAAGTCCCCACACCATCAATTATAACAGGCTTGACAACAATCCCCTAAAGCTTTCTAAAACCTTCATAATCACTCTGGGAAAGGTTATGGCATCTTTCTCCTCTGGTTTCACATTTTTTTTAATTCAGTAAAAACCCATGATAGCTATTAGTTGCCCAGACTATTCTAGATAATCCAAAGTAATGGTTTTCAAAATGTTTTCCACAGAGCCCTAAGGTGCCTTGGCGTCTACCAGAAGAATCGGATATGGGGCTCAGGGCCCCTCTCTCCTGCTTAGTCACAAAGTCTTTGCTTATATCTGGTTCATATATTGGAGTTCCCTGTAGAATTTTATTTAAAAACCTTTGACTAGAAGCATATAGAGTCTTCAGGAGCCTATCAGAGGGAAAGAACTGTTCGCTTAAGGACAGTCCTTTTTGGAATGGGAGACATCCAAGTTTCTGTTGGACTGGCTTTATTCAGATAGCAATAATAAATAACAAGTAAAGTGGTCTACCATTGGCTCTTCTGTTTTTCCCTTATAAGAGGTCTCCAAAGTATTTATCCCACCAATAAATATTGACCATAACTCTGGGAAGGTTTCTGCAGTAGGGCATGGAGAAGCACGTGTTAAAAACCATCCTGTCAGGAAACTTAAAGTCTGATAGGAAGAGAAGGCGTGCATCCTGAAAACACAGAACACGTGGTAAGAAATGCAAACAAAGAACTCTCAGATATCTGGAAAAACCATTTAAAGGTAATAACTCTTATTTACTGAAAATCTCTGACCCAGTCGTTCTCCATCCATTAGCTCAAATCTTCACAAAACTTCAGAACAGACATCACTATTTCCATTTTACAGAAGCAGAAACTGAGGTTTAGGTAAGTTAAGTAATGCTCAGAATTATGCGTACATACCTAACATGCAGTAAAACTAAAATTTAAATACAAGTGTATTCAATACAAAAGCCTGTAGCACCACAAGGCTTTCACAAAGAGGAAAAAAAGCCATTATAAAGATCTGTGTTTATATGGCAGCTAGGTTCAGAAAATAACTGGAATGAGGGAGAGCAATGCTCTCAGAAACCCTGGCAGTCCTTACTTCCTATCATTCACTTCAACTTCTCTCTCTGAATTGTTATTTTTCTCCACATAATCATCTTCTCTTATCCACAGTTTCTTTCTTTTCTTTCTTTTTATAGAGATGGGGTCTTGCTAAGTTGCCCAGGCTGGTCTCAAACTCCTGGGCTCAAGTGACCCTCCTGCCTTGGCCTCCCAAAGTACTGAGACTAGAGGCCTGAGCCACCACACCCGGCTCCTTATCTGGGTATGGCTGCAGATAGCTGTACTATAGCTACCCAGTTTACATGGCTCAAGTTAACTTGTTTAAAAAGAAAATGTCTGGCTTTCTTTTGGTTTCTTTTTTCTTTTTTTTAAATTGGAGTCTCACTCTGTCGCCCAGACTGGAGTGCAGAGGCTGCTCCCAGTCACCTCAGCCTCGACCTGCTGGGCTCCAGCGATCCTTCTGCCTCAGCCTTCCAAGTAGCTGGAACTACAGGCGCGCGCTACCACGCCCAGCTAATTTTTGATTTATGTAGAGATGAGGTCTCACCAAGTTGCCCAGGCAGGTCTCCAACCCGCGGGCTCAGGCAATCCACTCACCTCAGCCTCCCAAAGGCGCGGGATTACAGGCTGAGCCACTGAGTCCGGCTTCTTTTGGTTTCAATTCCTAATTTTCCAGGAAAAAAAAATTGGTGAGGCAAGTGCCCACCTACATCCAGTCAACAGTAGGTGGGTAGTATGAAGAACTTCATGGTGGCTTGTAGAAGGAAGTGTGTTCTAGAATGAAGGTGGTTGAGAACTAAGCAAATAACACATATTTCCTACAGAATATAACTCAGGCTCACAGAATTCAAGAGCTGATAATGTTGTTATTGACAGAACCTGGATAACTGAGAAGAAGCTTTACTACAAGAAAATTAAGTTTAACCAACTCTATCCCACCACTGCTCCTCTGCGAAAGACTCCAACTTCATGAAAGTTTGAATCCACTACATGACCAATTGTGCCTCAGATAAGAATTATGCACACAGAAAGGCCATGCATATATGTTACAAAGGAAACTGGAAAACAAAAATTACAGGCTAAGTTTTGTTATGCTTGGAGATATATATATATATAACTAAATAATATGCAAACACAAGATCAAAAATGTTAGCAATCCTTGCACTCTTTTTTGTTTGTTTGTTTTCATTAATCATTGCAATCTAGTTAGTACATACCACAGGGCTATAACATATCTCAACCTACTGAATTTTCAGGATCAAATTTAAATCTTCCAGAGCTCTTTCCAATAATTAATTGTTCTACACGTACATATACAGCTGCAGACATTATACTTAGTAAAGTGCTGAAAGCCTTCCTTTGAAGATCAGGAACAAGACAAGAATGCTCACTACCGCATCTTCCATTTATCACTGTACAGTTCTAGTCAGTACAGTAAGAAGAAAAATGAATTAAAAGCTATGAGTTCGGGAAAAGAAGAAAAAATGTTGTCATTAATAAGAGATATGATTGTGTACAGAGAAATTCCAAAAGAATTTAGAGATAAAATAGTTGAATTAAAAGCAATCTTATGCATTTCTTTGCACTAGCAAAAAATTGTTTTTAAAAATAATATTTAAAAAAGAAACCATATGACTCCTCCTCCAGCCCTGGGAGAACCCATAATTCAGGAGAATTATATTATAAATGAGAAATTCTTAAGGCTTTATTGTTCTAACAAGTCATAGGAAAGATCTCAAAGGATCGAGGACTTCACACTTCACCACAAGGACTTCACACCTCACCAAAATCCTTCATCTGAGGTCAGAGCAACACATAATGAGAAGGGACGATGTTACCCTGACAGCAATGCCAGTTGAAGCACTCCAATCAAAATACTGAGACTTGAACCAGCAAAGAAATCGGTTGACTCTTGAGACTTTTGCACTAACCTAAGAATCGCAAGATTAGTCCCAGATTGAGGCATCACTTGGCTACAGAAATAAGAACATCTTTTCTGAAGAAGTATATCCACAAATGAGGCCTAGAGGACTATAAATACTATGAAGGCAAGATACTATGAATGAGAGCCACATAAACAACAAAGAAAAGAGACCCTCCAAGAATGTAAACACTGGAACTTTCAGATACAAAAGAGAGAGCATCTATGTACAAAAATGCATAAAGAAATAAGAGTTCAGTTATAATTTTTAATTGCAACAAAAGAGCATCAGGAGTTGGCAGATAAATTTGAAAGAAAACAAATGGAACTCTTGACATTAAAATATAGCTATTGAAACAAAATACTTAATGGTTGGGTTAAACAGCAGGTTCCTTATGGCTGAAGGCAGAATTCATGAAATGGAAAATGTATTTGAAGAAATTACCAAGAATTTAAAGACAAGGAGACGGAGAATATAAAAGAGGTGTTAAGAGGTATAGAGGAGAGAATAATTGAGTCTAAAATATGTCTAAGTGGAATACAGATAGAAAATGGAAGAGAAAAAACTTAAAGAAATAATTATTGTGAAATTTTAAGAACTGATGAACAGTATTATTTGAACAGGTTCAAATAATCCAAGAATTACAATATATTCCAATCTAGATAAAGAGATCCATGCCTAGATCACCGTGGTGAAATTATAGAATACCAAAGAGAAAGAGAATAGTTTAAGAGAAGTCAATAAGAAAGGACTAGAAAACTTACAAATAAACAATTAGAATTTACAGAATTCTCAATACCCATAAGAGATACAATTTTATAATAATAATAATAATAATAATGCTTTCAATGATACAATTATTTTCAATCTAGAATTGCATATTCAACAAAATTATCTTTCAAGAGTAGCAGTGAGGTAAATATATTTATGAAGCCACAGAAACTTAGAATCTTTCTATGAAGAAGCCTATACCTAAGGAGCTTTTAAGTATATCCCTCAAGAAGAAGAATAACCTCCAAAAGAAGGCTTGAGATACAGAAATAAATGGTAAGCAAATAAAAGGTAAACATGCATATACATGCAACCAAATATTATCTAACAAACTGTTAGAACTAATAAAAAATTCAGCAAAGTTGTAGGATACAAAATCAACACAACAACCAGTTGTGTATCTATACACTAACAATTGAACAATCAGAAAAGGAAATTGAGAAACAATTTTATTTACAGCAGCATCAAAAATAAAATATTAGGAACAAACTTAATCAAGAAAGCAAAGGACTTGGGCACTGAAAACTAAGAGGCATTGGTGAAAGAAATTAAAGATGACACAAAAAAATGGAAAGGCATCCCATGTTTATGGATTAGAAGATTTAATATTGTTAAAACATCAATATTACCCAAAGCAATCTGCAGAGTCAAGGTAATCCCTATCAAAATCCCAATGGCGTTTTTTTCAGAAACAGAAAAAGCTTATACTAAAATTCATATGAAACCTCAAGGACCCCGAATTGCCAAAACAATGTTGAAGAAGAAAAGCCGGCCGGGTGCACTGGCTCAAGCCTATAATCCCAGCACTTTGCGAGGCTGAGGTGAGAGGATTGCCTGAGCCCACGGGTTCGAGACCCACCCGGCCAACTTGATGAGACCTCATCTCTACAATAATTTTAAAAAATTAGCTGGGTGTAGTAGCACACTCCTGTGGTTCCAGCTACTTGGGAGGCGGAGGAGGAAGGATTGCCAGAGCCCAGAAGGTCGAGGCTGCGGTGACTGGGAGCATGCCACTGCACTCCAGCCTGGGCGACAGAGTGAGACTCCAGCTACAAAAAAAAAGAAAAGAAATGTTGGAGGTATCACACTTCCTGACTTCAAAACTTACTAGAGAGCTACAGTAATCAAAACAGTATGGTACTGGAATAAAGACAAACAGACCAATGAAATTGAATAGAGAGCCTATACTCTGGTTTCTCTTCAGATCGCATAAATCTTTCACCTTTTGAATAGACAGCCTAGTAAGAAACTCTTGCATATATGACCAAATAATTTTTTACAAAGGTACCAAGACTGCTCAATGGGAGGAAAAAAGTGTAGTCTTTTCAAAAACAAATGAAGCTGGAAAAACTAGATATTTATGCAAAAAAAAATTAAGTTGGACCCTTACCTTACCTTGCAAAATTAACTAAAAATGGATCAAAGACCGAAATATAAGACCTAAAACTATAACATTCTTAGAAACAAAATAAGGGGAAAATCTTCAAAGTATTGGATTTGGCAATGATTTATTGAATATTATACCAAAAGCACAGGCAACAAAAGTAAACTAGATCAACTGGACCACATCAGAATTTAAAACATCTGTATACAGGTTAAAATTGTATCTAGATACAATCAACAGAGTGAAAGGCAACCTACCAAATGGAAGAAAAGATTTAGAAATCATGTATCTAATAAGGAGCTAATATTCAGAATAAAGAACTCCTGCAGCTCCACAACAACAACCACAAAACTTGATTTTAAAAGTGGAAAGAGAGCTGGACTCGGTTGCTCAGCCTGTAATCCCGCACCTTTGGGAGGCTGAGGTGAGTGGATTGCCTGAGCCCGCGGGTTTGAGACCCACCTGGGCAGGTAAGACCTCATCTCTACAATAAATCCAAAAATCAGCCGGGCGTGGTAGCATGTGCCTGTAATTCCGGCTACTCGGAAGACTGAGGCGGAAGGATCACCGGAGCCCAGCAGGTCGAGGCTGCGGTGGCCGGGAGCGGCCACTGCACTCCAGTCTGGGTGACAGAGTGAGACTCCAACTCAAAAAAAAAAAAAAAAAAAAAAAAAAAAAAAAAAAAAAAGGTGGGAAAAGGACTTAATAAATTTTTTTCAAAAAAATATTACAAATGGTCAAAAAGCATAAGAAAAGACATTTGACTTCATTAATCATTAGGGAAATGCAAATCAAAACCACAATAAACTACCACTTTATACCCATCAGGATGGCCGCTATCAAAAAGGATCGAAAAAAATTGGAACCCTTTTACACTATTAGTGGGAATGTAAAATGGTACAGCCTCTATCAAAAACAATATGCAGTTCCTCAAAAAATTAAAAACAGAGATCCCATATGACCTAGCAATTCCACTTCTGGGTATATACCCCCTGAAAAACTGAAGGTAGGGTCTCAAAGAGATATTTGCCATCTAGTTTATAGTGGCATTATTATTATTATTATTTTTATTTTTTTTTTTTTAGTTGGAGTCTCACTCTGTCACCCAGACTGGAGTGCAGTGGCCGCTTCCGGCCACCACAGCCTCGACCTGCTGGGCTCCGGGGATCCTTCCACCTCAGCCTTCCAAGTAGCCGGAATTACAGGCATGCGCTACCATGCCCGGCTGATTTTTTGATTTATTGTAGAGATGAGGTCTCGCTGCCCAGGCGGGTCTCGAACCCGCGGGCTCAGGCAATCCACTCACTTCAGCCTCCCAAAGGCGCAGGATTACAGGCTGAGCCACCGAGCCCGGCTGGCATTATTTACAATAGCTAAAAGGTGGAAGCACTTAAGTGTTAGAAGCACCAAGTTTATAGATGACTGGATAAACAAAACACAGTATACAATTGAATGTTTTAGTCTTAAAAACAAAGGAAAGTCTGACATATACTATAACATGGATGAACCTTATAAATAGTCACAAAAAGACAAATACTGTATGCTTCTGCTTATATTAGGTATCTAGAATACTCAAATTCATTGAGACAGAAACTAGAATGGTGGTTGCCAGAGAGAGGGGGAGAGAGAAAGGAGGAATTATTGTTTTATGGGTATAGACTTGCAGCTTTTTTTTTTTTTTTTTTTGAGTTGGAGTCTCACTCTGTCGCCCAGACTGGAGTGCAGTGGCCGCTCCCGGCCACCGCAGCCTCGACCTGCTGGGCTCCAGCGATCCTTCCGCCTCAGCCTTCCAAGTAGCCGGAATTACAGGCATGCGCTACCATGCCCAGCTGATTTTTTGATTTATCGTAGAGATGAAGTCTCGCTGCCCAGGCGGGTAAGCTCAGGCTCAGGCAATCAACTCACCTCAGCCTCCCAAAGGTGTGGGATTACAGGCTGAGCCACCGAGCCCGGCTGACTTGCAGCTTTGTAAAATGAAAAGTTTTGGAGATTGGTTGCACAGCAATGTGAACATACTTAACACTATTAAACTGTACACTTAAATAGTTAAGACAGTAAATTTTATGTTATATGTATTTTATCACAGTTAAAACATTTTTTTTAAGTGTGGAACTCTCTCATCCTGCTAATATGAATGGCAATTGGTGCAACCACTTTAGAAAAAAGAGTTTGTAGTTATCTAGTAAAGTTAAAGGTATTCACAGTCTATGACTCTCGATATACTTTGGAGAAACCTTTATATATGTAACAAAAGACATGTACACGAATATTTTATATAAACAAAAACAAAAAAGAAACTACCTAAATGCCTATGAATAATATAAAGGCGAAATTGTAGTCTGTTAGTAAAATGGAATAACATACAGAAATCGACTTGAATAGATCATTAGCTGCATGCAGCAACATCAACAAATCTCAGAAATAAGCTGTAAAACAAAAAAAAGGAGCAATTCACAAAACACATGCTGTATAATAATTCTATTTATATAAAGCACAGAAACAATGCAAAACAGTCATACATTGTTTATGGATACATACATGTATTATTAAAATGTATGTAAAATCAAAGGAATAATGAACACAAGACACTGGTTACCTCCAGGGAAGCAGGCAAGGGATACACATATAAACAAATGGATACATGGGTATTTGCCATATTATTCATATTTAAGTTGCACATACACATAATTTTATATTCTTTTCTATGCAAAGCATGTTTCACAGTTAGCAGAATTAATTATTCCTATAATAATATATAGTGTATTATAGTCCTTGTATAGAAAGTTGTACTCCTGGAGTTTCCCAAAGATCGTGAACTTCTAGAGATTAGATGAATAATTATTTAAGACATATATGTAATCCCTGACCTGAGGGAGTTCATAATAGTTAACTACCAGGCACCCTCCAAACTATAAGACAGCATAAAAATTATAATAGACAAAGGGACTAGCAAAGTTACTGACCTTTAATAGAAGATGCACAATAAATATTCGAGTGATTTATTGAGAAAAGCTTCCTGGAGGAGGTGAATCTTACATGGCTTTGAAATGTTGATAAGACTTTCTTGTTGATTTTAATAAATGCATACATACATGGCACTCTGTAGGCTTACTAGAGCTTTACTATTCAAAATGAGGTGCACAGACTGGCTGTATTAGCATCACTTAGGGATTCAAAAGAAACCCAGAACCTTGGGTCCCACCCTAGACTTACCAAATTGATTCTGTATTTTCATAAGTTCCCCCAGGTGATCCATACTACCTTAAGTTTGAAAAGCACCACTCTATGGTATATTTATACTATATTCAAACAGAAACTGATTTTTTTCTCAGCAATGTCTAAAATATACGTTTTGACTGCCTTTGTCTCTGTGATTGATTACATATGCATTATTATGTATAATGTATACTATATTATATACATATGTATACCCCAATTTTGGCTCCTGGTTATAAAGCCCTCTTCCTTACCCCACTTCGTATCGTCTGGTTGACCATGAATTGCATTCCTTATTGTTTAAAAAGAACACGTTCTCTAAGTCTGTAGAGTACAGTCACGCATCACTTAATGATGGGAATACATTCTGAGAAATGCATCATTAGGCAATTTTGTTGTTGTGTGAACATCACAAAGTGTATTTACACAAACCTAAGTGGTACAGCCCACTACATGTGAAAACTCCATGGTATAGCCCCTTGCTCCTAGGCTATAAACCTGTACAGCATGTTACTGTATTGAACAGTGTAGGCAACTGTAATACAATGGTAAGTATTTGTATATTTAAACATAGAAAAGGTAATGTGTTATGCTCCATAATAGTCTCGTGGAACCACCACCGTATATGCCACTTGTCATTGACTGAAACGTCATTATGTGCACATGACTGTACTGTGTACAATAAGAAGTTGCTGTCTGAGAACTTATTCAGAACATCTCTTTTCTATAACTCCAACCATCTTTCCATCCCTTTTTTTTAACTTATTAAAGGTGACATATCACAGACCCTATTCTAAGCTCTGGGGAAGCCACAATGAACAAGATAGACAATATCCCTGCCCTCACAGAGCTAATGAAATTCAAAAGAAAGTTTTATTATTATATTAATGTTTTATTCACTATGAAAGAAATATTTCAAGACTTAAATTAGCTGAGTTTTCAAAACAGAAAGTTAATAGGTTTGTAGATTTCTGCTTGACATGAGCTCATTGGCTCCCCAGAATCCTGGAGCCAAAAGGTACCTTGGAGAGTATCATGTTCAACAGCTTATTTACACCTGATACTTAGAGATGTTAAGAAGCTGGAGTGGGGTCCAAATTTGGCAAAATTACTATGAAGTCCATTTATTTATATTATCAAATGTATATATTAAAAGTCACATTTGGTGGGATTTTAAATCAAGCATTAGTAATGTTCCTCCAAGAGAATGTGTTTCTTTTTTGTTCTTTTCTCTCACAGAAACCAATTACACTAACTTTGAGTTACTTCTATTCACAGCTAGCACCAGACAAATTTAATCAATAAAGTATAAATTTGGAAACAAAATCAAAAGTCAAAGTTTGCAAGAAAAAATAAAGAGCCCAGAAGGACTCTTTGGAATTCTAAAATCATAAAAAGGAAATGCTGTTTTGTAGATTTAAAATATGGCTCTTAAGTAAGTTGACCTGTTTTCCCTTTATTTGAGCATCTCCTTATTTTTATTAAAAGACCACTGACTGCTAGTTTTTAAGGATCAAACTTTAATGGGGAGAAAAACAGCCTTGAACTACAAACTAAATAAGATTTCCTGAATCACAGGTTAAATACATCAGACAAAAGTTCAGATTCTGTGGATAAGTTTATTCAAAATATTGGCTAGTATTTGACACCATTAAAATCTGAATTTCCTGCTCAACCTCACTAATTGTCAGGGAAATGCACATCAAAACCACAATGAGATACCACCTTACACCAATCAGAATGGCCATTAATCAATTCCTAAAAGTTCTAAAATTTGACCTTCCATATGACCCCACAACCCCCTCCTGGGAATACACCCAGAAGAACTCAAGTCACTCTATAAAAAAGATACCTGCACATGTATGTTTATTGCAGCATTGTACACAATAGCAAGAACATGGAACCAACCATGCTGCCCATCAAAAGAGGACTGGATTAAAAAAACTTGGTACATATACACAGTGGAATATTACGCAGCCATAAAAAAAGAATAAAATCATGACCTTCACAGCAGCATGGATGGACTTAGAAGCTATAATACTGAGTGATCTTTCACAGAAACAAAGAACTGAGTATCACATGTTCTCACTCATAAGTGGACCTTGAACAACTATCGTAATACTGTAAGAAAAGGGTTGGCAGTGGCGGGAAACTGCTGGGGGCTAGGAGGTGGGGAGGTAGGATTGGCAGTAGTAGGAATCTGCCAGGGGAAGTGGGGGCACACCTCATCAACAAGAGTACCTGCACAAAGAATATTTGTATACCTAACCCTGAATTGTACCCCACAATTTTAAAATAAAAAAATTTAAAGGTTAAAAAAAAGAAAGACCATTATTAAAGAATCAAAAAGCAACAGATGCTGACAGATGCAGAGAAAAGGGAATGCTTATACACTGTTGGAGGGAGAGTAAATTAGTACAACCTCTATGGAAATCAGTATGGAGATTTCTCAAAGAACTAAAAGTAGATCTACCATTTGATTCAGTAATCCCACTGCTAGGTATTTACTCAAAGGAACAGAGAGCATTGTATAAAACAGACACATGTATGCTCATTGCAGCACAATTCACAATTGCAAAGATATGGAATCAACCTAAATGCCCATCAGCTGGTCAGTGGATAATGAAAATGTGGTATACATACACTATGGAATACTATTCAGCTATCACAAAGAATGAACTAATGTCTTCTGGAGCAACCAGGATGGAATTGGAGAACATCATCCTAAGTGAGCTAACTCAGGAACAGAAAACTAAACACTGCATGTTCTCACTTATAAGTGGGAACTAAACCAAGAATCTGCAAAGACATAGAGAATGGTATAATGGACACTGGAGACTCAGGGGGCAAGGAGGAAAGAGGAAGAGAGACAACAAAAAACCTGAAGGGTACAATGTGCACTGGTAGGGGTAGGGTTTACACTTCAAGTCTAGACCAAAAACTATGTGTACCTCCTAAGACTATTGAAATAAAGAAAAAATAAATCTGAATTTCCACCTAACAACCCAGGTTGTTCCCAGTACCTGTCTTTTCATCACTTACTACGTAATACATCCCCTTCTTTTCCCTAAGGTGAAATTACTTAGAAGGAACAAAGAAAAGAAACCTAAGCTACACACAAGTTGTGCTTTAGCGTTACTCGTATTCATTTGTCACCAAAAAAAATGTGACTTTAAGTTTTCTGTTACCAGGATGCTACAAGTTTTTACTTTTCACATCATGTGAAACAAAAAATATTGAAAGAATTAGCCTCCAGTCTTATTCTTATTCCAGTTTGATGGAAAACAACAAGTTTTCCATCAAATTGGAGACAATTTGGCAAATAATAGGATCCCCAGGAATAGTGAACTATCTTATTTTTCTGTGGTTTCTGAAAATATTTATTCCCCTGGTTGGGTAGTACTCAACCTTTTCCATTTTTCTTGGGAAGAACCCATTACATAATAAGGTATTTATCTTTCCCTTGGAGCCGGCCTCCCAAGAAATAAAGAAAACATGTAGAACACTTTGAAATGATGGTAGAGCACATTTTAGGAGGAAAAGAAACCAGATTCTGAGAACATTAGTCTGACCCCAAAAGAGAGAAACACTTGTAATCAATTTTCTTTTCATTAATGTAATAAATGCTGCCTGCACTTTGTGTGCCTAAAGAGAACCATTCTGAGATAAAGGATGTCTCCCCAACCTTTTATACTGAACCGGTGGTTTCCCAAATTTAATATGCATGAAGAGTGCACGTGAGCCCTCTTAAATCCAAGAACCAAACCCTGCCTGTGTAATAAATCTCACCACTACTCCACTATTAGACAGGGGATTAAAACTAATCTAGCAATCCCCAAACCAAGCACCGAGTGGATTAAAATGCAAAACGCATGGGAGTAGGAAGATGCTTAATGCTAAATAACAAACATTTCAATCATAGAAATCATTTTTATCTTCTTGTTTATGCTAAGTAGATACTATTAGACTTAATATCTGTATTAACACAAGTGGAGGAAAGAAACAGTATTATGAAGACCCAAGTCCTTCAATGCCTTAGGAAGCTGGCCAAAAAACAAAAGCAAACAAAAAGGAGCTTAATCAAAGGACTACACAGTGATCTTTAGATTAATTGTTTACTCCTTTAAGGTCAACTCAACGATGCTTGACCTTTTTAATTTTCCTGTAAGCAAGCCAATGCAGTACACACCATAAAAGTTGAATCAAAGAAGACAAAGGAGTTTCCAGGGATCCAAGCCTAGAATGAGAGCAGGCTCTTTATGGGAAACATGTATGTAATATTTAAATAAGCAAATGTTTTAAGCAGTATCTTCTTTGCCAAAATTATTCTCACAGCACACAACAGGGGAACCCCTGATGCAATGAACCTAAAAGATGCCCCAATGAGGCCTGGGCCCCTGAAAGCTGTAGCTGATTGCAAATAGAGGAAAGTGAACATGTGCAGGCACTCATTAGCACTGTCTATCCAAAGAACACAATACATGCACACATCTGGCATCTCCTAACGGCTGTGGAACACATTATACACAAAACCAACGACTAAACCCCAACTGCAATCCATATAGTGCTGGAAGGAATCCATAAAGTTTTATCTGAAATACTGTTGTACCTTTCAACTCTGTCATCTTCCTCAATTTTCCACTTCTGGGTTCTGTTATACCCGTTCTCAGACATCTGCATTTCAACTTGAATCCCTCCCCAGACTCCTTCCCTACCCCTTCTCCTCTATAAAATAAAATATTCTTCATGTCTGTCCACCTGTACCATTCTATGTGATTACTACCAAGTCCAGCCCAGATTTTCTTATGGAAAACCCTTGCTACAGACAGTTTATAATATTGACATGAAGCTCAGTCCTGGGACATTTATCTCATCTCTAGCATTTGTCTCTGAACACAAAATCTAGGTGCAAAATTGGACTATTACACCTAAGTGCAGTATAAAATGAAAACTATGTATATAATGCTTGGACTAGCCCAGGTATTCGCAACTGGCTTTCAATCCTCCGGTATTGGTATTCATTTCATTTCCTCTCAACCGAGGCATCATGCTTCAGAAAGCTTTACACATTACACAGCAGTAAGAGAAGTTAAGAATTAAAACTAAGAGCTATAAAATAGTAATAGGAAGAGTTCTGACTTCAAGCAGTAAGATGCATATGTTTCTGCAGTGAAATTGCTAAGTCATCTCATCTTTGTAACAATAGAAAACAACAGAGTCTGAATTAGATGTGATGTGACTTCCTAAAAAAAAAAAAAAGGTTTCATCATCTTTATGTTTTAAAGGGCTACATAATCACTAAATCTTGGAGAAACCATCAGAAAGTAAACTGGGTACTGGGAAATTCTTCAAGCACAGGGCTCCATCAAAATGATATGAACTTTAATTTATGAGGATACTTTTGCAATACTATTCCAATGTTTCTCATATCTGATGGCATATCTGTCTCATCAGTGAAGATCACTAACAGCCAAAGTCCAAGAGATATTCAGAAGTTACTCCATCCTCTCAAGCAGATGGACTTCTAAGCTAGCAGCTGGTTTTTGCAGAAGTAGTTCCCAATTTTCAGTCAGTTGGCCAGAGCTGGTCTATGATGAAATTTTCACTGGTCTTGATCAAGTTATAATAAAGCTGATTTTGCTTAAGACACAAGCAATCTTTTATTCTAAGATTATCTGTCCTCTGTGTTTAAATATCTTTTCTTTTATGGAATGATAGTTACAATAAATGACAGTTGGTTAATTTGTTTTCTATTTGTTTTGTTTTATTTTTTTAATTTGGACATATCTTTCTTGGAAAAGTTTTAACTGGCAAAATTTTGAAATGTAATGATCCATGAAGTCCAAATTACTGGGACTTTGTGAAATACGAAAAATGTTCTAGAGACAAAGTTTTCATCTCTTTTTTTCCCAAATACTAATCAGTCTCACTGGTCTAGAAATCTGACAAGATGACAAGAGTAGATTGTTATGTTGGCTTAGTTTTAGCTAACTTGGACTTAATAACTAAAAACAATCACTACCACAGAATACAGATTCTCCTCCAGATCCTGCCTGACTGATTGGTCAGTTCACTGAGGGGGTCAATTCTGTGACAGCGTTAGAAACAACAATAGAAAAAAAGCACGGAATTCAGGTACCATACATTCCCCTGTGAGACAATCTCAAAGCTGACTATTAATTAATAGTTACCAGCTTCTTGTTTTCACCTTCCTCATGCTTCCTTTCAAAAGCCGGAAGCTCACTCACCTTCTTGATGTTTGTGCTGTCTGGCTCCCAAACGCCTGTAGAATTTCTCCACATTCCTATCTGGCTGCTGTGAATTTCATTGAATATACACTGCTGCTGACCCCATGGATAATGGACCTAGAAAATATTCACTGGAAACTCAAATGCCCATTTCTCATCTTTATGTGATTGTGTGTATGTGATCTTATGAAGAAGATACCATTAGTCACTTAGAAGACACATGGTATTTTATTTTCAGAATCTTCCGAAAAGCTAGGAAATTTTAATCTCCATTATTTTTAGGCACTGTCACTGTCTCTCAAGACACAGGTTTTAATATGGTTTTAATGCCTTTAATGCCAAAAAACGATAGCGGTCTAGCAATTTCAGACCAATTCATGGGCACCCTTTGTCATTGTCTGTGCACCAAATCATTCAAAGTGAGGACAGTCAATGTCTATGGGCCTCCCGAGCTGAAATTCCAATTAGAAAAGAAAATAATGGACAATTGTATAGACTGTTAAAAACTGGAAGATTCCAAATAATGTAGACAGAAAGAATATCTGATGGCTTTGGGATCCCTTGAGTATTCCAGATGATACTTTATTTACAATATGTTTGAAACCCCTAGGAAAGACCATTTCTATTCTCATTGAAGGTGCAGGTAAAAATCATCCAAAGAAAAAAGACATTGCATGAAACTGGTCTTAACAAATACTTATTGGCCACCCTCACCACGCCAAAAATGACATCCCAGTATCAATCAGGATGATCAGAAAGGATCTCTGGAATATGTGGCTCTTTGACGTGGTTTTTAATCAGATGTCCCCAGAATTCAGCACTCATGAATCACAGAACTGAAAATGATCTCCAGCCAACGCAGAATTCATTCACCTCCCTCTGAGAGGAGCTGTATGGAAAGCATTGAAATAAAACCACCTGCCCTTTTCTTTCAAATGCCCTGAGAATGTGCCACAACTCTGCTTTCATCCCATGTCCCAATGTTTCACTGCTCTTGCTGGCAGAAGAGAATTTTCCCTGCATGTGGATGTCTAACCTAAATCCTGCATGCTTCAATTTACATCCATTCCCTTTGTTCAACATTGCTGTTACTTCTTACACCTGCTCTCCATTAGATGACTATTACATACTTCTGGGTAATCATATTCTAGAGGGGAGAGAGGCATAAACTACTGCAGCTGAGGGTAGTAGCATGTATTTCCACACAGATGTGTGAGTCATCATCAAATTGTGAAATCCTGGTGAGTAGCTGCACATGGGAAAGATTGCCTTTTGCCAACTCCGCTCTGATAACATGTTATAAGGAAATAGACAACAGAAGTGCAGTTAGAGAGTAACGTTGGACCTACAAACACAAACACACACACACACACACACACACACACGATTTATGGGCTTTAGATGGAATGAAACAAGAATTTATAACCTGCAATTGCCTTCTGTTCTTCTGTTCTAGGTACTACTGAGTTTCTGGTGCTTGGATACAATTTCTTATGCCTGTGATAGCTAAAACAGGCTACAGTCATGGCTGCATGAAACCAGTCTAACTAGCTAATTCTGCTCAAACCAAATCTGTCCATCTGGTTGTTTTATGCTATATGGTCAGAATAACCAGTCAATGGTATGTTTTGTATGTTAACTGTTTTGAAATAATTTAGATATAGCCTTGATTAGAAGACTGTATTGTTTTGCTTCCTAGGGACAAAGGCAAGTAGCATTGCCTAATGCACTGCTCACTAACTCACTGTGTGCCTAGTGAGTTACTCCAAATGTGGATCACAGATTAATAGTATCAGGACCACCATGGAGCATGTTAGAAATACAGAGTCCCGGCTGAGCATGGTGGCCTGTAACCCAGCACTTTGGGAGGCTGATGCAGGAGGATCGCTTGAGGCCAGGAATTTGACAGCAACCTGGGCAAAAGACCAAGAACCCATCTCTACAAAAAATTAAGAAAATAAAAAAATTAGCCGGCCGAGGTGGCATGTGCCTGTGGTCTTAGCTACTTGGGAGGCTGAGGTGGGAGGATCACTTGAGCCTAGCAGTTCGAGGCTGCAGTGAGCTAGGATTGTGCCACTGCTCTCCAGTCTGGGTGACAGAGTGAGATCCTATCTCTAAAAAGAAAATCTAAATTAAAATTTTTTTTTAAATACAGAATCTCAGATCTCCCTTCCAGATTACTACTTTTCAACATGACCCTAGGCATTTCATGAATACATTCAAGTTTGAGAAGCACTGACCTGCTTCACTTCTTGATGTCTCTATTTCGTCATCTATAAAATGGGTGTTGACTAACACTTGCTACTTACTTCAGAGCAAAGAAGGATTCATGTCCTAGGGTTTTTTCCCTCCCCCAGAAGCAGTCTCTACATAAACAGAACATTGGAGAGTCTTCCCACTTGCTGGCACAGGCAATGACTGGACATTTTTGGGAAGAAGAGCCCGGATTCCTTCCTAGATAATACATCTGTCCTTCATCCAAACTTCACTTCTATGGCATGATGGCTCCAGAAAGCAGCAGAACCATTTAACTGCTCTTACAGAAACAACCGAGCCTGATCCCAATGAAAACAGCTTTCCTGCTCCCTGTCTTGGCTGTCAAACACAAACACAAACACTTAGTGGGCTAAATCAGCCCAGCTGGATGTCTGCTGTTGAGCCATCTGCAGAACAACTTGCAGACCAGTAGCTTGACTCCCGGCTAAGACAAAAGACAAGAGGAAAACCGGGTGAGAGGAACCACAGCCCGACTCCAGGGACTTTCCTCTCCTTCCTTCCTTGTCCAATTCCTCCCCGCAGAAGGGACAAGAGTGGAAGAAACAGATGAAGTCTTTGTGCAACAAAAATGCTCCTGTGGCTGTCAGGCAAAACCCCAGTCAGATACGCAAAGGGCCCCACAGAGGGTGCACACCACACTTGCACCCCAAGAGTCACGGCACAGAAGTGGAAAGGGGCTGCCCCAAGAGCCTAAAAATTCAGAAACCAAGAGGGCACTGAGCCGCTCTCTCCACTTGTGTTCCTAACTCCCTCGAGGCTTGTTCAGACACTAGACAAAATCTTTTCAGATTTATGAAGACACAAAAATAAGTTCAGTCCTTGTCCTTCTGGTCACTGGTTGTCTTACATAGAAAACCTTGGGTTTGCTAAGCGTAGTGGCTCACACTGTAATCCCAGCACTTTGGGAGGCAGACGCGAGAGAACTGCCTTGAGTCCACAGGTTCAAGACCAGTCTGGTTAACTTGGTGAGACTGCATCTCTACAATAAATCAAAAAATTAGCCAGGTGTGGTGGCGTGCACCTGCAGTTCCAGCTACTTGGAAGACTGAGGCAGAAGGATCACCTGAGCCCAGCAGGTAAAGCTGTGGTTGCTATGAGTATGCCACTGCACTCCAGTCTAGGCCACAGAGTGAGACTCTGACTCAAAAAAAAAAAGAAAAGAAAAGAAAGCCATGGTTTTGTGAAACAGCACATTATTTCTCTGCCAGAGAAGCAGTGGTGGACTCATTCTGTTTAGGTTGAAACCACCTGAGTAATAAAAGTAGACCCACTGACTTTGGAACCAGGTAGACAAGCTTCTGTAGACGCACCACTTTATTCCCCTAGTGGGTAATAAAGGCATCCCTAAATACAGGTGAGGTAGGAAGACACACACACACACACACACACACACACACAACACACACACACACACGGCTTCCAGAGGTCCCACAGTCATCTGCCTCCAAATATCTTGACTGGAGTCACAGAATGGCCCTTAGTATGCTAACCTGAGGAACAATGGCTGTCCGGGTCCCCTCCCAACCCAATCCCTCTTCATTCATCCTCTTAGCCTCCTTACTTTCTATTCTTTCCTTTTCCCTCCTTCATTCTTTCCCATCAGATTTCAAGATTTAAAAGGGGGTAATATTTGAGAAAATGGATAGCAACAATCAACAACAAAAATAGCATTAACAAAAGACTAAAGAGCAAAAGAATGCAGTCAGACAAACAGAATGATATGGAGAATTTGAATAAAAGGAACTATTTCCAGTACAATGGGTTTTTTAATTGAAAAATTAAAGTTGTGTATTATTTATCGTGAACAACATGTTTTGAACTATGTGTTCATTGTGGAATGGCTCAAGCTAACACATGCGTTACCTTACATACACATTTTTTGTGGTGAGAGTACCTGAAACCGAAGCAATTTTTAAAGTATAACACATTATTAGCTATAGTCGCCATGCTGTATAGGAGAGCTCTTGAACATAGTGCTTCTGTCTAGCTGAAATGTTGTATCCTTTGGCCAGCATCTTCCCAACCCTCCATTTCCCTATCCTCTGGTAAGCACCATTCTACTCTCTACTTCTATGAGTTTGATTTTTTGTAGATTCCACATGTGAGATCATGAGGTACTTGTCTTTTTGTGTGTGGCTTATTTCACTTGACATAATGTATTCCAAGGTCATCCATGTTGTCATAAATGAGAGTATGGCCTGCTTTTTTAAGACTGAATAATATTCCTTTGTGCATATATACATATTTTCCCAATCCATTTATCCACTGTGATGGACTCTCGGGTTGATTCCATGGCTGAGCTATTGGGAATAATGCTGCCATGAACATGAGAGTGCACATATCTCTGATATGCCGATTTCATTTCCTGTGGGTACAGACCTAGTAGTGGGACTGCTGGATCATATCATAGTTCTAGTATTAATTTTTGGAGGAATCTCCAAATTGTTTTCCATAATGGTGCTGCTAATTTACATTCCCACCAACAGTCCTACCACAATGTTTATCTGTTATCTTTCCAACTTTCTCACTTTTTTTCTCCTCAACAGGATAGAAATCAAAATACAAAGGAGGAGAAACATGGATAGAAGAGATGCTTACCTCTGCCTTCCCTACTAAACCATGGCTGCCTCCATAAACGGAAAGAAGCAAGACTTGTTTTGAGTGTTTGATGATGTTTCAGACACTCGTTGGAAATCACACAGCTAAAATAAAGATGGGAGTTGAGGTTACCATTTTGCCTAAAGCTTGTCCTAAAAGAAGCTCTGGGGAAAGGGTTCTCTTTTCAGGGTTCAAAGGTGATTGAGGTAGGTTTGCTGTCTTACTATTTGTTGTCTCCATCTCGGGAATTTCCATGTGGATTAGATGTCTGGAGATTCTTCCAAGATGAGACTCAGGAAAAGGTTCCTCAGGACTTAGTCTGCCTTCTTCCTAAATGCCAAATACCATCCCCAGCCTCTAGCATCCCAAGGGAAGACATCCCATCTTTGAACAGACAGACCTCCATGTGTGTGGCTGCCACCCAATAGTCATAGGCTACTTCTCTGAGGCTGCCAACAACCAAGGAGGCAGAAACGGAGGCTCAGAAATTAATAATATGCTCCCAGGCACAAAAGCAATAAAGGGAAGAGTCACGATGCATATGCCCACTGTGCCTGGCTCCCAAGGCTGTGTTCTTTCAAGTTTACCATACTATCTTCCAAAAAGACAAAAGGTTTTCCTCTCGACATCAACTCATTCATTTATTGCTTTCTGAGGGCCTCCCTGTGCCATCCTGAGGTTGGGCATGCTGCAATCATCTCACCCTGGTCTTCTGGAGATAATATTTCCTCCTTGCTGTTTTAAAGGAAGACGGAAAACATACTGTTTATAAGCAAGTACTTGAATGGGGTGCGGGTGGGGGCGCTTGTATGTGAATCTCAGTCATCTCCTTGTAATCTTCATGACCCTAAAATTCACCTTCTTATACCTGTTTCCATGCCCATAAAACTGGCACAATATTATTCTACTTCATGAGGATCAGATATAAAAATATACAGAATTTAAATATGATTTGATTCGAAACATAGAATTTAAGACAGTGCCTGGCACAGAGAATATACTTAACAAATAAAAACCACCCTCCCCCTCTTCTGCCTCCAAGATTGCAGTGGTAGGAATTTATAGTCAAAGAGCAAGAAAAAACCCCCACCGTAGTTCAAGGTGCCACTCAAAGCATAACATGCGGCCACTGTCTGTTTGGTTCATACACTGGATCTGTCCCACCCACCTTTAGCTTTCGCTGGACTAAAGACAAAAGGGGTCTAATGCATTCCTGGCGGTTTTTCAAAGCATGGCAGAAGTGAGTCGGGTTTATAAGATTAATTCTTTTCTCTCCAGGCAGTGGGTCAAATCAGAACCTTCACTCAACCAACCTAGTAGATAATCTCCTTTTATTACTTTCAATCAAACTAAGTGTCTGCAATCTGTACAATGGCCACTAATTTAGTGGAAAAAAATAATTTGTAGAGCATGATTATAAAAAGATGAGACAGAACACAAGGTCCAGACAGGATAAGCATCCTATAAGTTTGCTCCTATCTCATTGCATAGAAAGCTTCTATAACCCAAAATGCATTAGGGACATACAGCTGTACTGCTAAGCTTAAAAAAAAATCAAAGAAAGAAATGGACATTGTTCACAGATCAGTTTCGTATTTAAATAAGGGAAACAGCCTATCAGTTAAATTCACAGCCTTTGTCACACTCACAGGGAGCGATCCATTGCTCATCCAAGTTTAACATGAAAAGGGTTCATTGTGTAAAAACCAGGACCTTTAAAAAAAAAAAAGATAATAAAATTCTAGTTACACAACTGGACAACATCACAAAGCTGTCTGGATTGTGAAAACCACTCTCTTCCCGTGATAGATAATAAGGCATGGGGTTTTGCTTGCTTTGATTAATTTCAGAATATTGCAGAGAACCTGCATAATCCCTAAGATAGCAAAGGAGAGAAGCAGAGGCGATGGGCAATGATAAAAGCGTAGAAATGGAGCAGAGGCTGTGTTTCCTCTGCTGTAGGAAAGCTCCCCCAAACCAATTTCATTTTGGCAAGTACTAACCACAATAAGGGTCAACATACAAAAATGTCCTCTGGCTCTGGGGCTGAAATTATATGCATTGAGGCTGAGCGATGCAAAACAAAAACTATGAGATGTCGCCAGGACTGTGATCAGATATATAACATAGCTGGAAAATGCACATTTCCCTTTTTTCACATCACAGCAGCCATTATTTATACAAGTACTGAATATGGAAAAGGCTCTGACAAATTTACAGTGGTGTTTGGATGGATGAAGATGGCGGATGATGGATGAGGAAGACAGAGGATTCCCTTATTAAAGCATCAAATTCTTCCTCAAATATCAAATAGACATCTTAGCTACTGCTTCACATTCAAAATTACATAAACCAAACATGCTAAATGTTTTTCTTTAATAGGAAAAGGCAGGATTTTCTCCTAATAAATATTGTTAATTTGGACTATGGCATTAAGTACCTTTCCTTTTTTGCATAATGTGGACTTCAAAGTGTATGCCTGTCAAACAAGAATAAATGTGACAATTCACAAACATAAGTGAATGCCAGCAAAGACTGAGTAGTAATCTCAAGCATGCTACTCTACTCTAAAATTTTAGTAAATAATTTCAGTAGATATAATCTTCCAAATGTATTTTTGGTGTCTTTTCTGACAGGACAGTAGCTCTAAAGGGAAGGAAACTCACCATTTATGATTTTTTTTTAAATACAGTGCCCAGATTAAAAATATACAGAATGGTGGAAGCACTGCAGCGCCCACTAGTGGACACATTAGAATCACAGAAGCATCCTGTCTTCCTTCAATGAAAACCAGTCCCAGAGCATTCACCACAGCAGAGTAAAAAAACAGGAAGAAAGATATAAAATAAAAAGGATCTGCTTTAAAAGCCGTTTACACGGCCATTCACTTCTTATTTTATCTTTGCAATGATAACAGAGGCATGCATGGGCAGAAAAACTTTCTCCTGTGAGGTTCAACTTTTCCTTCATTTGATGCTATTATAAAGTGAGCTGTACACAGAGAAATATATTTGGCAGCACTGAAGATACTTTTTAAATTAATAAAATGAGCGCGCACCTGTAGTTCCAGCGACTTGGAAGGCTGAGGCGGAAGGATCGCCGGAGCCCAGCAGGTCGAGACTGCGGTGGCCGGGAGCGGCCACTGTACTCCAGTCTGGGCGACAGAGTGAGACTCCAACTCAAAAAAAAATGTTCTGTATCTAATGAATCTTGCCCCCGAGTTATAATATAACATTTGAAAGTTTTTCTCTATAAAAAGAAATACCTTTCTACAAATTCTAACCAATCCTACTCCAGTCAAGTTACCCCTTGGTCGGTTGCAAATTGTTAGCACAGTGTCCTTTAATAGTAACAGATTCTGTCTACTCAGAGCTTGTAATGACATCACTGAGAAACAGTCTTTTAGCATTAGCACAATGTTAACATGTAATCCAATAGCAATCTGATTGCAATTTACCAGGCAACAATGTTTACATACTGCAAGTGTTTCTGGTCCCTTTATTTTTTTAATGAAAAACAAGCCTCATTTTGTATCTTAATGTTTCTGTTTAAACACAATGGTGAGTAAATCCTGTAAAAATATGTATTTGACAGATAAGCCAAGAGTTATTACTTTAGCTTGATTTCTAAGTAATTCATAGATTTTTAAGTAGTTATATGGCGTTTTTTTAAAAGAAATATGTCATGTATAAAACTTCATCCATAAAACTGTAAAACAACAAAACATTCCTAATTCAAGTTGGCCCAAGACATCTTATTTAGCATGAGTGTGTTCAAAAAACTAAACACAGGCCCTGGAAACCAGGGCTATGACTGTTTTTAAGGTCCTAGGAGTGCACAGAAGTAAAACTGGAAGTTTTTTCCTAACACATGTGAACTGGAGACTTACAGTTTATCAGTAAATCATCTGGGTTTTATTGCTTACTTTATCCAATAAAACACTTTTTCATGGGTTTTCATGATCTGGTGCCATGCAATGAAAGGGTGAAAAGCCAGCACAGAATGACTTAATGAAATAATCGTAACTAAAGTGCAGCCATTTTGACACTGCTTAGTTCTGTCATGTTTTCTTAGCAAAATTACCTAGCTTGTCCCCTAATCACTAGCCAAGGACAGAACTGGTTTCTCAGAGGCAGTTATTGATAATTGCTTTACAACCCCTCCCCAGCTTGTTTTGTAGACAAGTTAATCTAATCAGCCCTTCCTGACCTTTCAGTGACAGACCCCATCAACATGGCAGCAATCATTTGACTAACCCACCCATCTGCCTGCCACCCATCATCTGACATCAGTACCTGTGCTTACCTGCCCTTCAAGATGACATGAAAAAAGACTTCCACCGGGTCACCTTAAAGACCTGTCCTCCCCATCAAAGGGATGATTTTAAAGTGTTCAGCCTCAAGCAGCCATCAGCCATTGTTTTGCTAAGCTCTGGTCTGGCCACACTGTGGCTCTTTGAGCTATGACCACCATTGTTTTCCTAGCTTTGGGCCCCCTCTCCTACCTTGGGGAAGTGAATCTCCTCTCTCTCTCCAATTTATTTTCTAAATAAACTCTATTTTTCGATCTAACTTCTGTGCGATTCTTTGCATCTTTTGTGTGGCACTGGATTTCAGATCCCCTATCTAATCTGACCTAACATATTTGGAGGCCTCGGTAAGCTTTTGACCTAAAAGTGGGCAGAATCGGCATTGGAGAAATGAGGAATCCTTGTAAAGGCCTGTGGCCGTCCCCAGAGAGTTTACCTCTCTGCTCTAGGTCCTTACTTTGTTACACCTCCCCTGCCAGGTTCCTGTCCCAGCAGCTGCAAGTTAATCAGGGACCCACAACGGTGTCATGGGGCATGGAGGGGGAATAGAGAAGAGAGGGGTAAAAGGGACTGGGTAAGCTATCCTAAGAAAGAACCTTTTTGGAGAGGAGAGGAAAGGAAATGCTGTTGACAGTTGGTTTTGCTTTATATGTCTTACTAAAGAGCTAATGATTATGGTAGAAACTAGAATAATCCACTTCTCCCTCAGTTCCATTAAGGGTGGGGAGGCAATGATCATGTGTTTCTGGAAAATTCCATGGGAGTGGGAGCAGGTGGGAAGCATAGAGCCCCTTCCTCTTTGCTTTGCCTGTTGTTCTTGATTCAGAGCAGTCGATGAGCCAAATGATTTCATGGGCTGTTTCTGGTAGGGAATGTGGGTACAGAAATTTAAAAAATAGATATAAAGGGGAAAGGGAGTAGACAGTATATATCTCCACAGCATTTCCAAAACTCCCAAAATACTATCCCAATTGCAAGTGGGGTTATTTGAAGAAGCAAAAAAAGGCAGTATATGAATCTATGATAGACACAGAGAAACCAGTTTTTCTACCTTTAGAAAAAAGTCCAACATGGCTTCTATGAAATTAATCAAATCTTATCTTGGCACCAGGCTGCAATACTAGCACCAAAAATTGGACACTAAAAAACAAACAACTACCTCTCCTTTTTCAATGGCTTAAGTTACCTGAATGTGTTTGCAGGTGGCAGCTGTTTGACTAACTCATGGTACAGATTTCTCTGTATAACTAAGGGATTTTTTTTACTGATCACAGGCTTCCCACCAATGTGTCTCTATGCCTTAGGTAACTTGTTTTCAAACCCACTGTTAATAATATATCTTCTTGAGATATCTTTCTTGTACTAGATATAATTCTTCCTGTACCATCTATAATTTTTACAAAGACTATTCCTCAAATCATCTCTGGAATACTAATTACACTGATTCTAACAGGTGTTCTTTGTAAAACAAGGGAGTTCAATGGGCAGGTAAGTTTGGAAATTATTGATTGAAACAAGATTAAACAGTTTCTTTACTGTAAGTTAAGAGATTTGAATACACAAATGGATGCTGTCTGCCTCCAATAGTTAGAATGAGTATGTTCCTAGAAGATTGTGTCAAGAGAAAGCATAGATAGGAAAATATCAAGTTGAATCCATGTGGTCAATACTATAGTAATAATAAGAATGGTGATCACAGAGCAGTAAGCAACTCCCAAGGAGCACAACACTGTTCTCAGCACTTCACTATGTTACTTCTTTTGCACCTCACAACCTCTCCCTACAAAAGGAGAAACTAGGGTACAAATAAGTTAAGTTGATTTCCCTGGCTACTAAATGATAGAAATGGAACTTGAACCAAGTAAATAACTGTACACTCACAATGGCTGGAGTTCCCAGGTCTCAGCCTCCAACTCATAGATATCTCCTCTGTTCCCAACAGAACAACTGGACCCCAACAGCAAAGCCCTAAGCAATGGCTGACCAGAAGTGGGCCTGAGAATCCCCCTAACTATAGTGCCTTCCTCCATGGTGAGCAGAACAGAGAATGGACAGGGGAGAAACTTTGCTGGGCTCAGGGGACAGGTGGGCATGGGAGGAGATGTGTGTACTTGACAGATCCCCACATGCATTTACTAGAAGAGAAAGTCTTTAAGATCCAGTGAAAGATGTGAACATGTGGAGAACTACATTTCATTCATAGATGGCAAGGCTCTATTTCAAGATGAAAATGTACCTTAAAACAATCTATGAGTTAAATATCAAACAAAGCCCCAATAGAGCTTTTCTTGGCAATTGACTAGCTGATTCTAATACTCACATAGAAGCAAAGAGCCAAGAATAGTCAAGGCAATTTTTAGAAAGAATTAATGAGTGGCAGGGGTCTTCTCTAGGTATCAAGACTTATTAGAAAGCTATAGTAACAACCACCTAATATCAGTATAAATATCGTGCAAAACTTAGAACAGTCTCATAGACATATGGGAACCTACTACATGACAGAGTTGCATTGCAAATCATTGGGAGAAATGACAGACTAGTCAACTAATGGCACTGCCACAGTCAATCACCCATTTAGAAAAGTAGAAAATTAGACCCCTTTCTCCTAAAATGCAAAAAATAAATTGGACATTATTAAAATTCAAACATAAGAAAGTTAAATCACCTAAAATGGGAGAATGTCTTAGGACATCTCAATAGGGAAGAATTTCTTAAGCAAGACACAAAACACAGAGGAAAAGGCTGATAATTTTGGTTGCACTAAAATGTAAACTTTTGTATGACAAAACATATCATGAACAAAGTGAAAAGGCAAGACATAGATCAGATGAAAATATTTGCTATACATATGGTTATTCTGATCCAAATGTATAAGGAAGTCCTACACATTTATAAGAAAAAGATACTTGATAGGAAAAAAAAGGGCAAAACAAATGAACAGGCAATTAACAGAAGTCCACATGAACAGTAGTAAATTTAGGAAAAGCTATTTAAACTCACTAATAATCACAGAAATGCAAATGAAAACAATAATGAAATTTCATCTAAAGTCCATGAGATTAGTTTAAACAGCAAGTGTCAGCAATGAAAGAGTAAAATTAGAACTTTATACTTTTGAACTCTGGGAAAAAAGAAATTTTAGGAACATTTGACAATTCTATAAAACTAGTTTATTCATTCAGTGAAATACAATACAGCACATAAAACAAATTAGTTCTAAAATTGTAAAAATGTATAAATTCCAAAAATAAAAAGCTAAACAAAATATAGGTACTTATGCAAATTTAAAACAACATGTTTTATTTTTAGATGTGTACATTTGTAGCAAGAATTAAAACACCCTTGGGAATGGTAAACAAAAAATTAGAATTGTGGAATCTCTAGGGTGGGAGAGAGATTTGGATGTCTGTAATGTCCTTTTTTTTTAATTTTTTATTTTTTTACACAAAACAGACAGGCAAAGATCTGTTAAAACTAGGTAGTAGCTAATTAATAATATCCTTAAATTTCATATATTTGGAATATTTACTATTCTAAAACTTATAAAGACTCAAGGAAATGTGGTTAGCATAATTATTTCTTCATTGGGCTGACCAGGAAAATAATTGTGCCCTTCTAGTCTTAGGGCCCAGAGTAAATCTGTTTGATAAGTATAATGGACCTTAAAGCTTTTAAGTTTGTTGAGTCAAAAACAGGAAATAGCCTCCCACTAAAATATCTCAGCATTTGACGACATTGGGGGGAAGCTCTGATGATGGTCTTTGTTTCTAAAGGGTATCTTGGCTCCTTCTAGAACTGCACAGTGATGGTCCCAAGTCAAGGAAAGACAATAAACCTCTTGAGGGGATGAGAGTAGAAGCCTTTGGAGGATTCCAGTCTTCCAGTCATCCCAATGGATACTTAGCAGAGCAGAGATGAGCTGCCCCCAGTTATTCCTACCAAACTGCAGATTCATGAGCCAAACAAATGTCACCATTATTTTAAGCCACTAAGTACTGGGATGTTTTATTTCACCATAACAAATAAGTAGAACAGTGCTTCCTAAACCATCATCATCACCATCGCTGTCATCATTATATGTGAAAATAAGAAGAGTGGACTACATTAAAGTTCTCCAGATTTTAGAAATGTTCATGTCGCTTTTGTGGCTTGCTAGATTCTATGCCGTTGAAGTGCTACCTGATATTTCTTCTTAGAACAACATACTTCTTAAAACAAATATGTTTACTAAAATTAATCTTTAGAAAAAAGTTTTAAGGTCAATTATATTTATCTAATTAATATCTAATTATATATATATAATTAGATATTATAATATATAATTATATATATATAATTAGATTATATATATTATAGTATATATATATTAGATTATATATATATATATACTCAACTCTTTAAAAGTTTATTTCTAATTTTAAGGGTGACATTTATTTTAATAACTTAAAATATTTAAATAAAATGAATCTTATAATGTATTAAAACTAAATATGCATGGTTAAAAATTTAAAATAATGCTTGGCTGGCTGTACTCAAAAGCATCTTGAATCACCATGGTATGCTGGACTAGCTGACCGTGAAGGACAGGCCTCATTCATCTCCAAAATTCTATGGACCATAACTGATTGAATCTTTCCTTCTCTTATAACCTTCCTCAGGTGAATGTGTCTCATTCTTATAAACTGCTTCAAATCAAGAAGCATATTTTGAGGGGTAACAATGCCGTCAATGGCAGCGAGGCTGCAAAGGAGGAGGATGATTTTGGAGGTGGCCTCAAGGCCAGAAATGGGTTACAATGACTAACCTCCCTGATACCTATGTACCATAAGCTAGCCCAGCCCAGCAACTGGTGGATGGGAATTTTCCTTCCCAGGAATCGGGGTTTCTCAACAGCATCACTTAGACATTTTGGACCAGATCATTATCTGGGGAGATGTGGGAGGGTGCTGTCCAGTGCTTGGTCAGATGTTTAGCAGCACTCCTGGGCTTTATGTACAAGATACCAATTGCACTTCCCTGCCCTCAACTGTGAAAACCAAAATGTCCCTCATGGGAAGACAAAATCATTCTCCATTGAGGATCACTAATGTAGAAAATGGGTGGAGGATCCCACGCCTTTGGGAGGCTGAGGTGAGTGGATTGCCTGAGCCCGCGGGTTCGAGACCCGCCTGGGTAGTGAGACCTCATCTCTACAATAAATAAAAAAATCAGTCAGGCGTGGTAGCACATGCCTGTAATTCCAGCTACTTGGAAGGCTGAGGCGGAAGGATCGCCGGAGCCCAGCAGGTCGAGGCTGTGGTGGCCGGGAGCGGCCACTGCACTCCAGTCTGGGAGACAGAGTGAGACTCCAACTCAAAAAAAGAAAAGAAAAGAAAAGAAAATGGGTGGAGGGGTATTCCCAGAGCCCCACACCTGGTCCTGTCCTCAGCAGATACAAGAGAGATCTGTGGTGGTGGTAATGATGATGATGATGATGATGATTTTATATTTGATCTTTCCTCCTTCAAGAGTCAATACAAGTTTTTTTTCTAAATAAGCCAAAATATTGATTAAACTGTATCTTGTTTTTTCGCTTTCTTCCCCCGACTCCCTTAGCCCATGGCTAATAAACAGCAGCAAGAAAATAACTATTGGATTATAGGCAAATCTTTTGAAAATTGCATATGAAATCTGCATGTGTATCATATCCACCATCAGTGATTCACTGTAGATTGAAGAAAACATGACAAGGCGTACAGACTCCTTGCAGTCCTTATCTTAATTTGCCATACATTGGCTCACTTGTTTGATGGAACTTTTGATGGGGAATGGGGTTTTATGGCTACAATTAAGCAACATTTTTCAAAGGAGACTGGAATAACCACTTCCAAAGGGGCAGGCACCTCCTTGAAATTGTGTATTCAAGGGGAAAATTGGAAATGACATTTAATAAGAGAAGATCATGCCTCCAAAAAATGCCTAGTTCAGAACTGACAAACTCAGGATCTGGACTATCCAGAGTCCTGAACACTGTCATCCAGCAGCAAAATCTGCTGATCTCAGTAGCCCACAGCTCAGGAGCCACACGCCACACACCACACATGTGAGGACGTCAGTGACACCGAGAGCCAACATTCACTGGGTACTTGACAGGAGTAAGACGCAACACCAAGCACTTCACTTGCATTCCCTGTGAGACCCTTCCCCATCCCATGAAGAGGTTCTGCTATCATTCCCTTTTCACAGATTAGGAAACTGAGGCCTAAAGAGCTTAAGTAACTCGACCATGATCACAAGTCTAATATGTAATCGTTTGGGGATTACATTAAAAATATATACGCAGCCGGGCTTGGTGGCTCAGCCTGTAATCCCGCGCCTTTGGGAGGCTGAGGTGAGTGGATTGCTTGAGCCCGTGGGTTTGAGACCCGCCTGGGCAGCGAGACCTCATCTCTACAATAAATCAAAAAATTCACCAGGCGTGGTAGCGCGCGCCTGTAATTCCGGCTACTTGGAAGGCTGAGGCGGAAGGATCGCCGGATCCCAGCAGGTCGAGGCTGCGGTGGCCGGGAGCGGCCACTGCACTCCAGTCTGGGCGACAGAGTGAGACTCCAACTCAAAAAAAATATATATATATACGCATATATATATATATACACACACACATATATACATGCACTTACATATACACACAAATACACACATATCCACATACATGATGTTGTCCTGTTTCAACAAGTTAAAAAATTGCTCTCTTCCTAGACCAAGGGTCAGTAAATTTTTCCCATTAAGGGCCAAATCGCAAATATTTTAAGTTTTGTGGACCATATGCTCTCTGTTCCAACTACTCAACTCTCTCATTTATCTACTACATACATATGTACATGCATATAGTACAAAAGCAGCCAGAAACACAAAAACAAATTGGAGTGGTTGTTTCAACAAAACTTTATTCACAAAAACAGCAATGGCTTAGATTTGGCCCACAGGCAGCAGTTTCTCCACCTGTCCTAGAACAAACACTCTCCAAGTGTCACCGCAGATCAGAATCCCTTGGGCCACATACAAAAATTGCAAATTTCTGGGCAGCTGGACCACAATGTGCTTTTTAAACAAGTCCCCTGAGTGACTTACAGACAAGCACATCTTTGAGGACCACTGTTCTAGACCCAGTTTCTTTCCACTCCCCATAAAAGTCAACATTCCAGCTCTCAAAGATAGAGCGCCTATCAACGGAAAAGCAAGAAAGTGACACAGACCAAGAAAGGAAAATCAGCCGCTTATCACAGCTCACCATCTTTGATCCGTGACCACAATTCTCCTAGCTGGAAGATGTCCTTTAGTTTTACAGATAGAAAAATCTCATAAAGAAAAACAACAAAACAACTTTCGTGCTCTGCGAGATCACACTGATCTTTTAATCAACTTGTTGCACACAAAAACACACATACAAAGGGCATTTTTGAACTGTTATCTTGTTTTAAGTCTGAAAATTCAGTTGTGCTAAAACGGCTTTTATGTTATTGAGGGGAAATGAGCACAGGGTCTTCAGAAATAAGAGGGATGGAACAATACGTGAATTTGTACAGAATTCGCCAGTACACACGCTGCCTGCTTCATGAATACATGAATGCAACCTGTTTCATCTTTTCTTGTTTCAGAACTAAAGGTATTCACATAAATCTGGATCTCCTTTTCTTTGGGGAATTAAGGCTGGCACCATCACTCTGTGCCTTTACCTGTATCAGCATGGGAGAGAAAAGGCCAGCCCTTCACTGTCTTTTGACAAAGCATTGAAAAAAGTGAACAGGAGTGGAGAGAGAGATGAATACTAAGGCACACGCTGTAATAGAGCTGACCAGGTCGCCATCCACCTGGGATAACACCCCTCTCCAGCTGGCAGGCACCAGTGATCTGGTTTCAGTCGCCAGCACCCCAAACTTATTAACTGACTCTGATCTTCTCTCTGTCTAATGCCAGGAGCCTCCCCCACCCCACCTTGCATCATAAGACTTTAGTTTATAGACCCTTTTGCTTCATCTCACTTTTCATACCTTTTCTCTGATCGTACTCCACCAATGACCCAGATGCCTCCAAGGCACAACCCTACCAGTGGCGATGGCAGTCCTCCTCTGAATGCTGTGCACAGCTGGGATGGCCAGGCCTGGTTGTAAAGCCTGACTCGGTCCCACCACCAGGGTCCCAGGGGACTGAAATGTGTCTACATATCAAACAGAAGTTGGCTTCTACTGCTTCCTTTTTTTCCTCCCAATACTTTTTATCCCATGGCCACCACGGTTATTTTGAAAGCATATTTTAGAGCTGGGTGATGACATTTAAATAAAGTAATCTCAATGAGGAGTTAGGGATTAATACAAATGTAGCAGAGGGCCCACAAGGTAGCACAATTGTAACAATTGGGGTTAAACTAGCACTGAGCTCATGATGCATTTTTTTGTTAGTGAATCACATCTTGCGTCTACACTGGCAAGCAAAGTGGGCCCTTCAGAGTTGAATTGAACCTGATCTGGGCTCTGTGTAATCCTGAGTCAGTTAATTAACCTCTGTAGTACCAGACCATTGGAGCTCTAAGGTTCCTTTCAATTCTAAAATTCTAGGTTCAGGTCAAGTCTATTTTAGTAGGCACACTTCTCTTAAAATTGACTTTTCTGGTGAATTTCCAAAACTTTTTTCTAAGCAAAGAAATGCTAAAATGGATACGGATCAAAATATTCAGTAGGCTATTTTAGCAGGAGGAGCTAAATTATCCTCAGATCTTTTACAAAACGGGATCTTTAAAGTTATCCCAAATTGCAGCCTAACATACTTAATTTTAATGGATAATGATTTTTTAAAAACAGACACTGTAATTTTTACCAAATGTTTCAGGATAAAATGGAATGTTTTTCCTAAGATGAAGAAGTATACTGGTAAAACAAATGATGATCTTCAAAGAGTTATTATAGGTGATATTGACAACCCAAGCGACCTGATGATTCTAAAATCAGGTCTCCAAAACTGTCAGACTCTGGAGTCTAGAGGTTTTGTGAGTGTAAATGAATGCAGAATCAGTATTCATTGTCACAAGGGGCCTTACATGTATTCCCTGTATAACAACTACATAATAAAATTTGGTGTTATTTTTAAAAAGTAGGAAAAAAATCAATAAGTCAACAAGTATATATAGAATACCTACCTGCCAGCATTGTATTAGTTGTGGGGTGAATTGTCTTCAAGAAGCTTATGATTTCGTTGAGAGAGCAGAACCAACTTCAGCCAAACAACACAAGAGTTTGCAGAATCCTGTAGATAATGTTCCAAGCTAATTCTGTGAGTATGGAAATAATAAGCAGTTCTGCTTGCTTTGCAGATTGGGCTAACACCCTTTATTTTAGCACCATAGAGACTCACTTTTATTGTACAGCTTTAAGCAGCTGCATTCAGAAAAAAAGGATTGTGTTTTCCTCCCAAACCTGTGGCTATCTGCAAAAATACTGTCAGATTATTCAGTACCAAAAAAAAAAAAAAAAAAAAAACTGCTGATCTAAAGACCATTTTTAAAAATATCAAAGTTGGTGCTACACACACACACACACACACACACACACACACACACAGAGTAACATAAAATTAGGGGGACAAAAAGAAAAATAATGATCTTGTCCCTAGTCTTCTGAATTAACTTGTACTTTTTAACTTTATTAGAATTCAAACTTACTGGAGCATTTCAACAGAAGACAACAGTATTATTTGGTTCTTTATTATTTCATAATGCCTTGTGATTCCTATTCATACCTTTTTTGTTTCCATAAGTCTTATATTTGCAAATAAATTTAATGCATTATAACAAAATATGTTAAGTATTTACTAATATTTATTTAGTGCTCTTGTGAACATTCTCTCATATAAACTTCAAAACAAACCTGTGATGTGTCACTATTCACCTTTTGCAAGTTAGCGGAAGAGCCCGCAGAAATAAGAGCGAATGTTTACAGAGCAAGTGCTGTGTCTTAAACCTGCACTGTCCAAGACAGTAGCCACTAGCCCCATGACAATACTTAAATTTTATTTTTAATTAATTAAAAGTGAACACAATTAAAACTTCAGCTTCTCAGCCATATCAGCCTCATCGTCAGTGCTCAATTGTCACATGCGATTGGTGGCAACCACATTGGGCAATGGAGACATAAGACATTTCCACCAAGCCAGGCTCGGTGGCTCAGCCTGTAATCCGGCGCCTTTGGGAGGCTAGGTGAGCGGATTGCCTGAGCCCGCGGGTTTGAGACCCGCCTGGGCGGCAAGACCTCATCTCTACAATAAATTAAAAAAAAAAAAAAATCAGCCGGGCATGGTAGCCCATGCCTGTAATCCCGGCTACTTGGAAGGCTGAGGTGGAAGGATCACCGGAGCCCAGCAGGTCGAGGCTGCGGTGGCTGGGAGCAGCCACTGCACTCCAGCCTGGGCGACAGAGTGAGACTCCAACTAAAAAAAAAAAAAAAAAAAAAGACATTTCCACCACTGCAGAAAGTTCTGCTGAATGGTAGTAATTTAGATATTCCACTAGGTGTTCTACAGGTATTACCTCATTTGATTATCTCAATCATCACCTTAAGAAGTAGGTACTATTATTATTCTTCCCATCTCACAGATGAATAAAAGCGGGTATGGTGACGTGACCAGGATCAAAGAGGAGCTGAGACCCCAGGTCCAACTAACCCAGTACTGCCCAATGGCGTCTTCTGCAATGGTTGTGATATTCCATGTTTGCAATGTCTAAGATAGTGGCCACTAACTTCCCATGGCTATTGACCACTTGAAATGTAGCGTGAGGGATGGAAAGTTGAATATACTTTCAATTAACTTAAATACCAGTAGTCACAAGGAGCGATTGGCAACCGCCTTGGACAGGTTGGATGATCCAGTCCCCTAGTTCAACCCTTCACTCGCACTGTCGCTAATGCACCAGACACGGACCATCCCTACCGGTGATGTCAGAGGGAAGAACATCCGTGGTGGAGGAATGAAAGAAAAATGATGAGTCCTATTTTCGCATAAAGTTTCCCTGAAGTTGAGCCTTCTCTTTGGTTTCAGTCCCTAAAGCAAGCTGCACTTGGGGGTACAGGGTGAGGGATTTAAATCTGGCATGGAATCTATTTTCAACATTTCTTCGATATTCTGGAACTAGCTCTTTGCATGAGAGCCAATAAAAGTGTATGTGGCATATGTTTTCCACAGGATGCAATTGTTATAGAGCAACCAGATGAATTACAACAGGGTCGGGCTGCAACTCTTCAGTGTGCCCAGAGGATCAGGCTGAGGGAGCTGTGGGCCAGACACATAACTCAATGGCGGCTACGACAAGGAAGGCGAGATGGACTGGCCTCCCTCTGCAGGCTCTTTCCCCTCAGCCTGAAACCTTTGCTTTCTTATGTTTTAAGGTATCTGGCCCAGTGTGTGTGGCTTCCCTTGGGTTGTTTGTTTTGATACCAACTTTTTATCTGCTTGGCTTTTTAATGCAGTTCTACTGGAAAATCTTGCCATGGAATATTTAACAAGAAGAGGAAGCAAGCTCAAAATTTTCCATTCACACACAGAATTGTTGCATGCTTCCAGAGGCTGGAGAGTGTTTCTTCCTCCAAGTTTTATGATGGGAGTGTGATTTCAACGATCTCTCCAAACAGACATTCTGTCTCTATTCCGCAGATAACATTCTAGAAGACTATATCAGACTCTAATGATAGCTTATGCCCTTTGAGGCTGAAAACACAGAGTGATAGCCAGTAGAATTGAGAGAGGGCATGGGCAGCTCTATAATGTCTGAGGGAAGCTGATCCTGTCTCTCCAGCTTCCTCTTGGTTTTCCCCCAGCAGAATTTCCCACACACAAGAATGTTACATTAGACGCAAAAATCACAGCCACCATTTTTAATCTCAAGCACAGTGAGATTCAAATAATCCAAGAGCTCATTCCAGACATTTGGGATATTACCATGTTGCCCAATCTTTTTTTAGAACAGGTAGGTTTTGCCTCAGAGCCCTGGTACAAACTCCATCCTGATCTAGACACTTCCAAAGAGTAAGCATACCAACATCTTTCACAAGCCTATCTCACTTCTCAATCAAGAATACCCCCTGAAAGCCAAGATTAGAACAGTTAAATACACTGACCTATCTTGTATAGCAAATGTCTAAGTTGAACAGATCGGGGGAAGAAAATATAAAGGCTTCTTCTCCAATCCGACCAGCCTATTACTTTTCAAGATGCACACATACACAAAGGGTTTTCTGAATGTAGGAAAACAAGTTTATAATTACATAATTATGCAGACACACCACAATTTTTCTTTTATGTTACCTTTATCTTTAAAAGGCAACAGACAGGGCTGTACTAAAAAGCAATAAAGCATGGGTAATTTAATACCAAATTACATCCATATTGAAAAGTTTACATGCAGTTGAGAGCAGACAGAGGTCAGGTTTTCAACAGGACTGTCTTTAATTGTGGCCATCAGTTTTAGCAATCCCGATCTCCGGATCAAAGACAGATATAATGGGCTTTCTCAACGCTGAATAGTGAAAGCAGACAGCAGGAATGGCGCTATCTGGCACCCAAAGGTCATAAAAAAAAATTACCAGAAAGGGAATGTGACTCATTGTAAAATTATATATCTAAGATAAAATACATTTTAAAAAACCATTCTCCCTTGCCCAGTTTCCAATGAGCTACTTTACGCAGAAATTTTTGGGGGGTGAGGGTGAGGGGAAGGTGGTCACTTCATCACAGGTGCAAGGTTTTTCCCCGCTTTTCCTCTCATAAATGTGCAACCAATACATAAATCTTAATTAATTTTTTTCAGTTGCTTTCGATCAGGATTTTCTCCAACCTGCACTATAATCCCTCATTCCTTGAGGACGGGCTATGTGAGCTGAGACAGGTTTTATCTTCCCCCTCTCCCCTCACCACCCCAAATCAAATGAGGAGTAAATTATCAGCAAATCAGATAGAAGCAAGTTTCCGGGATCTGCAGATCCATTCTCCAAATGAAGCGATTTCATCTCTGCTGGCTCTGGGGTGGGGGACTGGCATGGGGGCGGGTTAAGTAGCCATGGGGGACCAGAACAGGGATGCTAGCTGGCGAAGCATCCCCACGTTTGCATGCACAGACCACTCAAATCAGCACCAAGAGACTACTTGCGAGAATCCATCTTTTTTCACTTAACAAGATACAAAATATAAAACACATTTGCCTCTTATTAAACCCCTCCTGTAAGTGGTTCCAGGTCCACCATTTTTAAAGGGAAGAGAGGGGAACCAAGACCCCCTCGGGAATTTCAGCAGAGTGACTGGAGATGAGGTACAGGCTGTGAGCCTTTATTACTTTAATTTTATTTTTTTTCTAAAAGCACAGAAGGAATAACATTTTAAATCATTAGCATTTGCTTTAAGTAGTTATTTCTTCCAACTGTAAGAATCTCTGCTCCCAGCCCCCTTCCCCATTAGCACCCCTCCCAGATCCTGTACAGAACTGCCCAGATGGAATTTCCCTCCACCGCTCCAATCTGGAAGGTGCTTTTAAAGAATCAAGGCAGCCGTGGAAGAAACCGTAATCACAGTTTTTCCTTAAAGCTCTTGGAGAATAAGGTTCTTGTATTTGTGGCACCTGAGACCGAAAGCTAACTATGTCATCTCAAAATTACTTTAGTGGCAGCAGTTACTGTTATGATAGAACATGATCTTCCCTGTTAAAAAACAGAATTCTTAGTCATTCCCATTCAACTCCAAATGCTTTGTGTGACTGACATCCCGGACGCTTTTAAGGGGTGAGGTGCGAAACCTAAATTTTTTTTTTAAGACATGGAATGAAATCAGCCACCTTATTTAATTTAAGACGATTTATAGTTTCTATCAAGGGAGCAGCAAAAGGTGAAGAAATTTGCAAAACCAGGGAAAGAAACTCGATTCTGTGCTTCACAGGTTCAGAATGGCAGGAGGCCCTATCCAGGCACAGAAATGTTCTTTTGGAAATACATCTTCCCTTTTATGGGTTGGTTGTTGGTTTGCTGCTCATTAGACCCAAAGATATCAAATAAATAGCCGATTATTTCTGCATTTCAAGAGAGATCCTACTTGAGACAAGGTTGTTCCTGTCATCTACAGAGAGCAACAACCAAAAGTGTCAGGTGGCCAGGAAGGTCTTTAGCTATGCATCACAGTCAAGTGGCCCTGCGCATCCCATTTTATATAATAAGTAAAGGACAGACAGACCAAGCTGGAATTCGGGAAGAGATAAGCAGGACAGATGAGCTGTGTTCTTTTAAGCCAGCGATAATCGAAGTGGGGTGTAGTGGTATTTTACTCTCAGCAAGATGTCAAGATTTAACAAAGGCAGCATGTGCCTGCTGTTTCCCTTCCTAGAACTCTTTGCTGATGGCAGAGGTCTACCTCCTGCACCACTGCCACCAGGCTTCAACACTATGACAGGGAGGCAACGGATGGCTCTCGTCTAGCCTGCTCACTCACCTCAGCATTACTTTTGGACACCATGAGGGCACCCAGCACCATCCAATACACCACTGTGGTCACTGGCCTTAAGTGAGGCACACCTGCCATCTACGTCCCACAGAGAATTCAAGGCGTTCCTGTCAGAAGCTGCTTTTTTACTAATAAAAAGTGCAAGGATGGATCCAAATACAAAACCTCACGCTTGTGCAGTGTGTTAAAGAATTGGAATCATTGAGAGATTCCAAAAGGGAAAAGGGAAATCGTTTCTTACAATGGAAAGAAGGGTAACTTTCTGTTGCACTTTGACAGAATGGAAGGAAAGTGGAATTCAAGAATAGAGCTAAGAAAGCAAAGGTGCTCTGGGACAAAGAAGCAGGTGCCATCAATGTCCGGGGCCCGGACCAACAGCCTGCTTCTGCCCCAGAGACCCCAGTTCCTAACTGGATAGGACACGAGGGATGGCCAAAACATGCCATCCCCGAATCCCTTTATATCTCTGAAAATAAAGAGATTTGTTTTAGAAAGCATTCATCTCATGTTTTAAATGACTTGGGAGATTTTCAGGAGAAATCAAGTCTTCAGAAGCTTAAACAATAACATGGAATACAGTCTTATAATCTCCATGTGATTACTGGCTCCAGGGAGCTCTCTGGTTCTTCCATTGCTTCATATTTTGAGCAGAAAGAGACCATGGTGATGGTCACAGTGATACCAAGGGACAAGATCTAAAGGATCAGGATGAGGACATGGCTTAAATATAAAATACAACAAGACAATGAATCAAGAGGAAATGAGTCTGGTAAGCCTAAGGTAGGTTTTAGATATATTACAGGGAACTCAACACTGAGCCTTTGGTTTCCATTTTGGCAGGAGACCCTGCTAGGTTAATCACTGTCATCAGTGAAAATTTCCACACCGGAATCTGCATTATGCCCATATGTTACTAGTATTATTAGTAACTAATAATAATAATAATAGGTAGCACTTAGTATGCATGTCAAATGCTTTATACATATATCTCATTTAATTCTCAAACAATCCCATCAGGCCAGTCCGATGGTTATGTTCGCCTTACAAAGAGATGGCAAAAGCTGTGATACCATCTGGAGATTGAAAAGACCTCTGTTAAACCTGACCCAACACAAATGAGGTCAGCTCATCTGAGATGTTTAGTGCAAAGAGAAAACCAACCTAAATGCATTCCAAAACTGGGTGTCATTCATGATGCCTCTGACTTCCTTACTCCCCACATTCAATCTGCCACCAAATCCTTTCAATTCTATGTCTAAAGCAAGGTTTCTCAACTTCTTTAAAAAATAGAAACTTAATAAGGTAAATATCCAATTCAAGAAGGTAGAAAAAGAAGCCACAAAAGAGAGCAGAAGGAAAGAAGCAATACAGATAAATGCAGAAATTAGGTAATATCAAATAATCAATCAAGATTGACAAAACCAAAAGGTGTTTCTTTAGATATTATGTGGGTTAGTCAAGTGGACCTGTCACCTTGGCCCAACTTGGGTGATCTTTGAGGTCAGCTGGTGGGTTGTTGAGCCCAACTGGTCTCACTCGCATGTCTGGTGGTTGTAGCTTGGAATCTCAGCTGGGACTGCTGGTCTCTGCTCCATGTGGTCTCATCCTCTAGTCCAGGCTTCTTCACACGGTGGCCTCAGCATTCCAAAGAGCGGCAAGAGAAGGAAAAGCTTAAATGCACAAGCACTTTTTACATTTTCGGTTGTACAATTGATCAAAGCAAGTCACATAACATAGTTAAGTCCAGAGTAAGTATGGATATAGCTACAGGAGGCAGGAATATTTCTGCCACAATCTACCATACCAGCTGGCTCTGGCCCCACTCATAACCATTCAGATTGATCACTGCCAACAGATCATAATCATTGCCTGAGTCTAGTTACATTAAAATTAGACATGGTAGGTGTTCAAGGAAAGTACAGATTAGGTGTGGTGGCTCATGCCAGTAGTCCCAGCACTTTAGGAAGCCAAGACAGGAGAATCACTTGAGGCCAAGAGTTTGAGACCAGCCCTGGAAACACAGCAAGATCCTGTCCCTACAACAAATAAAAAAGTTAGCCAGGCATTGTGGTGTGCACCTGTAGTCTCAGCTATGAGAAGCTGAGGTGGGAGGATGACTTGAGCTCAGGAGTTCAAGGATACCGTGAGATACGATGGCATCATGGCACTCCAGCCTGGGGGACATAGTGAGACTGGGTTTCTAAAAAGAAAAAAGATAATGAAGAGTATGAGGGGGAATAAAACCCAGAAAGATCCAGAATTTAACTTGCTACAGAGTTTTAAAGGGAAGGATGTTAAGCAATAATTGTTCACAGAAAACTGAACAAGAGAAATTAGACCCAGAAGTAAAAAATTCAAAGACTTGTGGCTGTAAGCCTTGTATAAGCCTGATACCTCGTACTGAGGAAGGCTATACTGGCTCCAATTCTGAAAATCTTAAGAAACAGAGATGAAACTATCTGTCCTGGACAGTTTACACATTCGTCCACCTCAACATCAAAGGGCTAAGCAAAATACTTCCTTCTTGATCTTCAATCTCTTAACAAAAAGAACTCAAATGTCAAAGCAGAAACAAGTATGACTACCAAGTCAACCATGCCCATTGCAATATTCAGAGGATTCCTTTGTTTACTCTGTGTATTAACTAGACTTTCCAACTCCAATTCCAACTGGATATTAACATGTTGCTGAAAAAAACTATGTATAGCTCACTTATTTATTTATTTATTTATTCAAAGAGGAGGCTGCTGTGGAAACAATTTCCTCTATAAATACCTGTGTTTACTGCACATAGATTACTTATGTACCTAAACCTGATTTGTACCCCGCATCTTTATAATAAAATAAAGTAAACAAAACAAAACAAAACAAAAATTTGTGTTTAGAGTAAAGCGCAAGCAGAGAGTTCAAGAGGTATTGGTGTTCACTGATGATGATATTAAATGAAGACATTTTGGAAGGTGAATTTAAGGGATTTTACCAGGAGGTCTTTTATTTAACCTGAATAAGTCACCAATCTTTACTAATTACATAGACTATCAACTACCTTAAGAGTCAAGTTTTTGTGTGTGCTTGTTTTTGCTCCTGCTGTCAAATACTCTGTTAATGACTTCTGTGTGGAACAACTGTGACATTGAGTGGCCAGCCAATTACAGCACACATCTGTGTCTCTGGGCAGTCCCATCAAAACAGGATCCAGGCTCAATTTTCTGAAAATAGAACACTAGACAGATCCTTGAGTGACCATCAATGGTTTTCTCAACCAAGAAAGAAGGATAACATGATGTTAAGAATTTTTCCCCAAAATTATTTCAGTGGTCAAAACAAAAAAGTCTGCTGTGCTCTAAAAAGAGGCTAATTTAGAACATACATTTTCCTGGCAGATTTTACATCAGAAAGCTTTGAATTTAAATATGAAAAGCCAGGATTTGCTTTCTAGACAGAATGCAATTCTAAAATGTCATGCAAATTTCTTTTTGGAAGAACAAATGCAAACATTTTGAGAAGAGCTCTCAATATGCACAGGGCTTTGGGGAAACCATGTGTAAAATACTATTTCGCCTGAGGCAAACTATCTCCCACATTTGTTGAGGAAGAAAATAATAGCCAGTATTCTGTATGACTGTTGATGGTATAAATGGTTTTTATCTGCATGGTTCTTGTGCAGTGCATGAGACAATACTTTGTCAGCTTTTCTGGGAGTTCTGAAAAATCATAGGATCCACAAACCATGCACTAGACCATGTCTATTTTTAATATGTTCCCTCAAGCACCTAGCATAGAGCTAAGCATCCTACGGACACTCAAATACATATTCACTAACTATCACGTTTACCAACACATCCTCCCCACTACCTCCTCCTGCTACTTTCCATATGCTCCGATGAAGAGATCTTTTCTTTGTTTTTTCTTCTCTGCTGTATACACACTCAATTATAATTTGCTTCAGCCCCTACCCCCAACCCTCTGCAAACAAAACAAGTAGTGGATTCATTGATATTGCTTCTGTTCTGCTATCTCATTTTCTTGATTTCACTTTTTTTTTTTTTTTATTCCTTCCACACATGTAACAAAGGTATCAAATCTTGGGTAAAGGCTCTCTGGTTGTCCTGTTCAACAGAACATCTGCAATGACCAAAATGCTCCATAGTTCCACTGTCCAGTAAGGTTGTCTCCAGCCACAGGTGGTGATCAAGTACCTGAAATGTGGCTAGTGTGATCGCGGACATGATTTTGAATTTTATTTCATTTTAATTAACTTAAATTTAAGTAGCTACAAGTGGCTAGTGGGACACATATTGGACAGCAAAGATGTACAGTTTCAGATGAATAATTTCTAGAAGTTAACAAGAATGGTAGAAAGAGAATTAGCCTTGAGTCTCTGCTCCAATTATCTCTGTATACTCCTGGGTAGTTCACTTAGCACCTCTGACACCAGTCTCCTCAGCCATAAAATGGCAATAATAATATCTGTTTACATGGTTATTGTGATGATTGAAGAGATAAATTTTATAAAGTGGCCAGCATATAGCAACTGATCAATGAAAAGTAGTGCCCTTCCTTTTTTAATCTATAAAAGAAGATTCATTTTAAAAAAATGTTCAAGGTAATTGTATAATCAAATGAGATAATGAATGTATAAATCACAAAGAACTAAAAAAAATTAATACAAAGTATTGTTTAACTTCCTTAGCAGAAAAAAAATGTAATGTACGTTTTTATTTTTTCAGTCACCATCATTGTCTTAAGTCTTTCTAGTCTTTCTGGAATGTTGACATCATCTCTAAGCCTTAACATTGTATTTCCTTCCAAAAATTCTAGTGCAAAAAATTCTTTGCCAAAGACCCATGAACCCTGGTGTCTCCAGGTCTCCTGAGCACATGTTTGCACCTCCTCACACTCTTCTACTCTTACTTTCTCCATGGTTTTAAGTTCCTACAAAATACTAGAACTTTCTCAGTCAAGTAAAGAGATATCATCTCACAGGAATTCTTTAAATGCCAAAGATGATGGCAGTAGGATTTCCAAGAGTTAGTGCAAGAAAAATGGGCACAGCTTCTTAGAAAGAATGATGGGCATATTCTTATGCTTTCTTTTGAATTCTAATCTTTTCTATCTCCTGATTTAAATGTTCTCTCTATCCTTTTCCAAACCTCAGTTTTATCACATGAAAAATGGAGCTCCTGGGATACACCTCTTAGAAGAAGCCTGTAATCATGATATTTTTTAAAGCAGTTTGGAAAATCTGGAAAGACTTCTTTGCAAGTAAGCCTCCTACTATAAAGAAAAGCTTCATCCTGAATATGGAAAACGCCCTTGGATGCAAACAGGAATATAGAACAGGAAATAAACAAACAGATCATGACAGCAGGGAACTTGCTCTAGACTTGGTAAAGAATAAATATTCTAATTATCTCATTCTGCTTACACACAGATAATCACTGATGATAAAGCCCACCAAGGCAATGGAAACTATAAAGGATAAAATATGAAACAAATATGACAAAATAATAAGCTCTGATAAATCTGGTTTTAAAACACAGGGGTTTATAACCCCTATATACCTTTGTACAAGGGGGGAATTTTAAAAAATAGAATTTATTTATTAAAAAATTGTGTATTTATTCTTACATGTTTAAATTTCAGTCACTCAAAGTACTCTTCGTTTGATGTAATACACCTATTGCGACATTTTTTTCTACTGCTCAAAACAGTTTTGAACTCGTCCATTCTGATGCCGTTTAGTGCCTCTGCCGTTTTTTGTTTCACCTCTTCCTCATGGCAAAACGTTTCCCCTTTGATAACTTTTTTCTTCTGGGGAAACAAAAAAAGTCACTCGGGGTGAAATTGGGTGAATTGGGTAGGTCATGTCATTTTTGGTCAAACTACTGAACAATCAGCTATGTGAGCAGGTGCTCTTGTAAATCACCCAGTATGATAGCGGCAAATGCGTTGTAAGAATCTCCAAAAGCCTGTAATCCCGCGCCTTGGGAGGCTGAGATGAGTGGATTGCCTGAGCCCGCGGGTTTGAGACCTGCCTGGGCAATTTGGTGAGACCTCATCTCTACAGTAAATCAAAAAAATTAGCTGGGCGTGGTAGCGCACGCCCTGTAGTTTCAGCTACTCGGAAGGCTGAGGCGGAAGGATCGCCGCATCCCAGCAGGTTGAGGCTGTGGTGGCCGGGAGCGGCCACTGCACTCCAGTCTGGACGACAGAGTGAGACTCCAACTCAAAAAAATAAATTAATTAATTAAAATTTAAATTTAAAATTAAAAACAAAAAAGAATCTCCAAAAGCCGAATGCAGCATCTCACAACAATGCTAGCTGATATATTGATGCCAATGGGTTCCTAGAACACTTACCTAGCAGGGGAAGCCTGTACTACAAGGGGTCTGCCCTCCAAAGGATAATTCAGGTTTTTTTGGGTCTCCCCTCATATATTAGAAATATGTCACAATTAAAAAGTAGATAAATGTATAATACAGAACTTCTCCCTGCTCTTTCAGAGAATTTGCTCTACATAATAAAGTAGAAAAAATATTCATTCTTCATTCATCCCCCGGCATGGTGAAGAGAGGGATAATTTCAAGTGGATGGAATACTTCACATCCATAAGGATAACTATTATCAAAAGAGCAAACATAACAAATGTCAGTGAGGATGTGAGCAAATTGGAACCTTTGTGGACTGCTGGTGGGAAGGCAAAATGGCATAGCAACTGTGGAAAACAGTAGTTCCCTAAAAAGCTAAACAGAGAGTTATCATATGATCCAATAATTCTATATCTAGGTGTATACTCCAAAGAAATGAAAGCAGGAATTCAAACAGATCATTGTACACATCATCATGCACAGCAGACAAAAGGTGGAAACAACCCAAATGTCCATCAACAGATAAATAAACAAAATGTGGAATAGACAAATAGTGGAACATTACTTAGCTTTAAAAAGGAATGAAATTCTAACACGTGCAAAAACATGGACAGATCTTGAAAACATTGTGCTAAGTGAAATAAGCCAGACACAGAAGAACTGATATTGTATGATTCCAGTTAAATAAGATACCTAGAAACGGCAAGTTTGTAATTGCAGGACCAGTGCCACCTGACCCTACTCTGTTGGGTAGAATGTCATATTATCTTGTAGATAGATCACAGCCCAAACTTCAAATCATGTAGTCCCAGCATGTGCAACAAAAAAACTTTTATCTCTAACGCCCAGAACCATTTATCCCATCCCCTGTGGAACCAATAAGACCAAGAATGAACAGAACCTGATTACCAGAACTCTTTCAGAAGTGAGGGATCCATTGACCAGGAAGATTTGGGTCTAAAATCTGCCTCAATGTAACTTACTGTAAGTGGTCACATCTGAAGCCCTACAATCAGATGCTGCCAAGCCAACATTCCTAAATCCTATCCCTCGCACTCCAACCCCTTAAAACTTACCCCAGATGACAAATCAGAGAGACAGATATGAGCCCATCTCCTGTCATTTTTCTGGCTGGCCTCACAATAAAGCCTTTCTTTTCTCAAAGCCTAGTGCCATAGTATTGACTTCTGTACACATTGGGCAGTGAGCCAATTTGCTTGATAACAAATTCACAGAGATAGAAAGTATCATAGCAGTTACCAGAGGCAGAGGATGGGGGGAATGGAAAGTTTAATGGGTAGAGAGTTTTTGTTTGGGACGGTGGAAAAGTTAGATACTGGTGGTGTTGCCTAACATTGTAAATGCCCTTACTGTCACAAATTATATACTTAAAGATGGTTAAAATGATAAATGTTATGTTATATATGTTTTACCACACTAAAAAATAAAACAAACCCAGAAAACCAGCACTCAGGAAGGAAAAAAAAGTGAAAGAGAGGGTTTGGGGAACCATGAAATAGAGAAAAAAATTGAGAAAACTCAAGAAAAAGAGAAAAAGAAACAGTGAGCAGCAAAAAGCCAGCAACATGACTGGACTTAAGGGAAAGAACAGCCAGCAAGAAATCCTCAAGTGACCAAAGAGCATTTACAAAGAGTGAACATTAGTATGTATTTTCAACTATTCCCTCTGTGCAATGTAATCACTCTCCCTGACCCGCAAACCTTCACTAAAAGTCTGCCATACTCTGCAGCCATGTTTCTCTGGTGATAGAGAATGAAGGAAGAGGGACAGTGTCCAGCAATAAACAAAGTAGAGGCAGAAAAACAATAGAAACTGAACTGAGGTGCCACGGAAGTTTTGAGAATTCACTTTGAATGTAAGACCTCAAAAATTCTCAGAAAACTTGAATGGACATAAGATTTGAAACAGACACAAATAAAGATTTAAATACAATACCAGGTTGCAAGAAAACCACAATACAGTAAGACAGAGCAAGGCAAGCGTCTGGGAGTTCCAGGCAATGAGCAGACACAAAAACATTCATAAAAGATGAGTGTATGGAATAAAGCAAAGAGAAGAGCAGATTCAGGACACTCAAAATAGAGGGAGTTTTCTGACTTTTATATGAAATGGGTTAAATATGATTCATCTCAAGACAAGAATTACACCCAAGGTAGAAAACAGGCAAATGGCAGACTCTAGCTGAGGGGGAAAAAAAACTTTTCAAGATTAAGTTACCCATTTGGCAGGAAGATTGCAGCCACTAGATCTCTGTGCCAATCTAAGGACCTTGTTAAAAACAGAGATCTTGGTGGAGAACCATTGAAAGGAGGCTGGTAGTTCCATGATATAAGCAAGTTATCAGAACAGTTAAAAGTTTAATAGAAAGAACAAGTGAAGAGAAGAGCTTTCTTAGGATCACAATCAACTCCAGGCTTTGAGAGCCTGTATGCGTGCCCTAGGCTACATCAGCTCAGGAGCCATCAGAACCAGGCATGGCAGACTTGAAAGTGTTCTCCAAACAACACACAGACCCATCAACTCAGGTGGGGCCCTCACTAGTGCAGAGGCTTAAACACAACTTCTGACCAAACATGGAATGAACAATCACCTACTGTAACCCAGGGACAATCTCTAAGTAGCCAAGCTAAAGAATTCTTTTTAAAGGGTGAGTTGAGAGGATATACACTACAAGAGAAACAGACTCTGCAGAATTATTTCAGGCAAGTCACTAAGCAAACAAATGACTAAGTAATAACAGCAAAAACTCCCAAGAGGAGGGAGTCAATATCTAGAGTTGCTTCATTACTTAATCTGCTCCTCCCAAAAATTGTAAGTCATGGAAAGAAACAGGAAACTGTGATCCATATTCGGATGGTGGGGGGAGGGAGGAAGATCAGGCAATAAAAATTGCTTTCAAAGGCCCCAGATGGAAGACTATGGAGACAAAGACTTCAAAACAGCTATTATCACTAGCTCAAAAATTAAAGGAAACCAAACTTAAAGAATTACAAGAAGGTAAGAGGACAATGACTCATAAAATGGACAATATCAATAAAGAGATAAAAACTATTATAAAAAATATGGAAATTCTGGAGTTGAAAAATACAATAACCAGTCAGGCAGAGTGGCTCACACTTGTAATCCCAGCACTTTGGGAAGCTGAGGCAAGAGGATAGCTTGAACCCAGGGTTTCAAAACCAGCTTAGGTAGCATGGCGAAACCTCATCACTACAAAAAATACAAAATTTTGTTGGGCATGGTGGTGCACATGTGTAGTTCCAATTACTCAGGAGGCTGGTGCAGGAGAATCATTTGAGCCCAGGAGCTGGAGGCTGTGGTGAATGACCTTGCCACTGCATTCTAGCCTGGGTAACAGAGTGAGACTGACACACACACAAAAAAAAAAAAAGAAAGAAAGAAAAAAAAGAGAAATACAATAACCAAAATGAAATATTTACTAGAGAACTCAGTAGTAGAGCCAACAAAATAAAAAATCTACAAACTTGAGAGATATCAATGGAGATTATACAATGTGATGAGCAGGAAAAAAAGGAATAAAAATGAAAAGAACCTCAGAGATACAGGACACCATTAATATACTAGTATACCAATATGATACCAATATAATAGACTACTAGAAGAAATGAGAGGGAAAAATAATCCAAAGAAATAATAGGTGAAAAATTCCCTTTCTTATTTTTTCCTTTTTAGTTGATATTTATGAAACACAGAGTGATATTTTGATGCATGCATACAATGTATAACGAACAAATCAGGGTGATTAGCATATCTATCACCTCAAACAGTTACCATTTGTGTTGTGAACATTCAAAATCCTCTCTTCGAGAACTGAATATCACATGTTCTCCTCATAAGTGGGATCTAAGCAATAGTCAAATTAGCACAAGAGAGGGATTGGCAGTTGCTGGGCACTGTGGGGTGAGGGTAGGGGCACAGGACAACACAAAGGGTACCTGGTCTGCTACCAGAGGGAGTGAGGGCCAATTAGAAGCCCAAACTTCACCTGCATGCAGCCTATTTATGTAGTTAATCCTCTCTTGTACCCCACATCTCCATAATAAAATAAAAACGTAAAAAAACCACAAAATCCTCTCTTCCAGTTTTCTGAAAATATACATTATTGTTAGACATATTTACCCCACAGTGCTGCAGAACACTTGAACTTACTTCTCTCACTTAGCTATAACTGATAAGTATTATCCAATCTTTCTCTAGTCTCTCCTTCCTCACCTCTAATAACCAAAGTTCTAACCTGAATATCTATAAGCTCTTTTTTTTTTGTACTCACTTGAGAACAGGCAATATTTATCTTCCTGTGCCTGACTTACTTCACTTAATATAATGTCCTCCAATTTCATCCATAATGCTGCAAATGACAAGATTTCCTTTTTTTTTTTTTTTTATGGTCGAATAGTATTCCATTGTGTATATACACCACAATTTCTTTATCCATTCATCTGTTGGTGGATATTCATTTGTTAATAAACAATTCATACCTTGGCTATTGAGAAGAGAGCTGCAATAAACATGGGGGTGCAGGTGTATCTTCAATGTCCTAATTTCCTTTCCTTTGGATAAACTCAGTGGAATTGCAGAATTGTATGATAGTTCTATTTTAGTTTTTTTTTTTTAAACTGCTATACTTTTTTTCCCTACTGGCTTTACTATTTGTATTCTTACCAACAATGTATAAGAGTTCTCTTTCTCCTCATGTTTGCCAGCATTTGTCATTGTTTGTCTTTTGATGATAGCCATTCTAACTGGAGTAAAGTGAAATTTCATGGTGGTTTTGATTTGCATTTTCCTGATGATTAGCACTGTTGAGTATTTTTTAATACACTTGGCTGTTTGTATACCTTCTTTTGAGAAATGTCGATTCAGATCCTTTGCACATTTATAAACCAAATTATTTGAAAAACTTTCTAAATTTGATGAAAAATATTAACCTACACACAAAGAAGCTCAACTAATTCTAGATAGAATTAACTTAGAATGCTCCAAGGCAGACACATCATAATTAAAATGTTGAAATCCAAAGATAAAGAAAAAACCTTAAAAGCACAAGAGAAAAAACAACTCATATACAAGGGAATCTTAATATGATTAAGATCTGACTTCTCAGCTGGCTCGGTGGCTCAGTCTGTAATCCCGTGTCTGGGGAGGCTGAGGTGAGTGGATTGCCTGAGCCCGCGGGTTTGAGACCCGCCTACAATAAATGAAAAAATAAATTAGCCGGGCGTGGTAGCGCATGCTTGTAGTTTCAGCTACTTGGAAGGCTGAGACAGAAGGATCGCCAGAACCCAGCAGGTCAAGGCTGCGGTGGCCGGGAGCGGCCACTGCACTCCAGTCTGGGCGACAGAGTGAGACTCCAACTAAAAAAAAAAAAAAATCTGACTTCTCATTAGAAACTGTGGAGGTAGAAGGCAATAAGATGGCATCCAAATCACTAAAAAGTCTGAAAACTTCCAACCAAGAATCTTATAACCAGCAAAATTACACTTTAAAAATAAAGGTGAAAATGATATTTCCAGATGAACAAAAAATAAGACAATTTACTGCTAGTAGACCTGCCCTACAAGAAATACTAAAGGAAGTTCTATAGGCTGAAAGCAAGTGATTGGTACCAGACAGAAATTCAAATTCACACACAAAAAATTGAATTGTAAAAGATTGAAATTATGCAAATATGCTCTCTGACCATAATGGAATTAATTCAATAACAGAAGGAAATTTGAAAAGTTCAAAATATATGGAAATTAAACAGTATACCCCTAAATAACCAATGGGCTAAATAATAAATCACAAGGAAAATTAGAAACTACTTTGAAAGAAATGAAAACAAAGACACAACCAGAACTTATGGGATGTGGTTAAAGCAGTACTCAGAAGGAAATTTATAGATGTAAATTTGTACCTGTATTACAAAATAAGAAAGACATTAAATTAATAATCTAAACTTTCACATTAAGAAACTAGAAACAAGCCGGGCTTGTTTCAGATCCTTTGCACATTTATAAACCAAATTATTTGAAAAACTTTCTAAATTTGATGAAAAATATTAACCTACACACAAAGAAGCTCAACTAATTCTAGATAGGATTTAACTTAGAATACTCCAAGGCAGACACAGCCTGTAATCCTGCACTTTGGGAGGCTGAGGTGAGTGGATTGCCTGAGCCCGCGGGTTCAAGACTCACCTGGGCAACTTGGCGAGACCTCATCTCTACAAGAAATCAAAAAAAATTAGCTGGGTATGGTAGCGCACACCTGTAGTTCCAGCTACTTGGAAGGCTGAGGCGGAAGGATCGCTGGACCCCAGCAGGTCGAGGCTGCGTTGGCCGGGAGCGTGCCACTGTACTCCAGTCTGGGTGACAGAGTGAGACTCCAACTCAAAAAATAGATAAATAAATAAATAAATAAATAAACAAGGAACTAGAAACAGAAGAACAAAATAGGCTAAAACCTAGCAATTAAGTGAAGAAAATAATAAACACTAGACTGAAAATAAGAAAGCAAAATAATAGAAAAATTTTTTTAAGTTATTGATTTGAGAAGATCAATAAAATTGACTTTAGCTAGACTGGCTAAGAAAAAAAAGAAATAAAATGTAAGTTACTAAAATCAGAATAAATGAAGGGACATTGCTACCAATCTTACAAATTTTTTTTAATTGTTTAAGATTGTAAAGGAATACTATGAACAGCTGTATGCCAACAAATCAGATGAAGTGAACAAAGTGCTAGAAAAAATACAAATTACCAAAGCTGACTGAAGAAAAAATATAAAAAGTATAGAGATCAAACTAGCAATTTTACAACTTCCCACAAAGAAAAGTCCAGGCCCACATGTTTTTACTGGCGAATTTTACCAAATATTTAAAAAAGAATTAGTACTAGTTCTTCACAAACTCTTCCAGAAAATGAAAGAGAACATATCTCCACTGATTGTATGAGGACAGTGTAATCCTGATACTAAAACCAAAGAGATCACAAGAAAACAAAAAGCAAAAATTTACAGACTGACATACCTTATGAATATAGATACAAAATTCCTCAACAAAATGCAAGTGACCCTCCATATCTATAGGTTTATCATTCATGGATTCAACTAACTGGATATTGAAAATGTCTAAGAAATATTAAAAATAATACAACTAAAAGCAAGATAGTATAATAATTATTTACATGGAATTTATATTGTATTAAGCATTATAAGTCATAGAGAGATTCTTTAAAGTATTCAAGAGGATGCATATAAGCTATACACAAATAGTATACCATTTTATCTAAAAGTCTTGAGCGCCTGAAGATGCTTGTATCAACAGGGTATCTTAAAATAAATCCCAACAGATACTGAGGGACAACCGTACTATTAAACCAAATCCAACAACATATAAAAAAGAATATATACCATGACCAAGTGGGATTTACCCCAGGAATACAAGGTTGGTTTAACATCTAAAAAAAATCAATTAATATAATATATCGTATCATAATAAATAGCAAAACCATAATCAACTAAATAGGCGCAGAAAATAGCATTTAACAAAATTCAACACTCTTTCACAATTCAACAAAGAAAAAACAGATGGAATTTATCAACCTGATATAGTATCTACAAATAATCAACAGTTAATATTGTACATAACAATAAAAAACTAAAAGCTTTCCTTCTAAGATCAGAAAGAAGACAAGGATGTCTGCTCTCACCACTTCCATTCAACATTGTACTGGAGGGTCCAGTCAGTGCAGTTGGGCAAGAAAAAGAAATAAAAGATATATAGATTGAACAGGAAAAAGTAAAACCATCTTTGTTCACAGATGACGCAATCTTGTATTTAGAAAATCCTAAGACATCCACTAAAAAAGCATTAATAAGCAAGCCAATAAGGTAGAGAATATAAGATCAATATTTTAAAAATTAATTGTATTTCCATACACTTGAAATGAATGTTATGAAAATGAAGTTTAAACTAGTTCCATTTACAATAGCATAAAAAAGAATTAAATACTTAAGAATCAATTTAACAAAGAAATGCAAAACTCAGACTGAAAACTACAAAATGCCAAAAGAATTTTTAAAAAACCTAATAGAAAGATATCCCATGTTCATAGACTGAAAAATATTGTTAAGATGGCAATGCTCACCGAATTAATCCAGAATCAACATGATCCTTATCAAAATCTCAACTAGCTTTTTGCAGAAATATTTAAGTTGATCCTAAAATTCCTACAGAAGCGCAAGGGATCCAAAAAAACAAAAACAATCTTGAAAAAGAAAAAAATTGGGGACTGTCACTTCCTGATTTCAAAACATACTACAATGCTATAATAATCAAGCCATTGTGACATGACATAACAATAGACATTTAGATCAATGGAATAGAGTTAAGAGTCTATTAAAAACAAAAACCTCTACTTGGAAGACTGAGGCAGAAGGATCGCCTGAGTCCAGCAGGTTGAGACTGTGGTGGTCACGAATGCACCACTGAACTCCAGCCTGGGCGATGAAGTGAGACTCCAACTCAAAAAAAAAAAAAAAAAAAAAACCTGATATTTATGGTCAACTGATTTTTTACAAGAATGTCAAAACAATTCACCGGAAAAGAATGGTCCCTTCAAAAAATGGTGCAGGGACAACTGGATAGCTACATCAAAAAATAACTCAGGATCATAGACCTAATTATAAGAGTAAAAGTATAAAACTCTTAAGAGAAACACTAGAGTAAATTTTCATGATTTTGGATTGGACAAAGCTTTCTTGAATGCAAAAGCATAAGTGACAAAAGGGAAAAACAGATAAACAAGACTACATTGAAACTGAAATCCACGGTGTTACAAATGATACCATCAAGAAAGTGAGAAGACAACCCACATAATGAGAGAAAATACCGGCAAATAAAATACCTGATAAGGGTTTGCATCTAGCCTATACAAAGAACTGTTACAACTCAATAATAAAAAGCCAACCCAATTTAAAAACTAGCAAAGAATCCAAACAGACACTCCTCTAATGAAGACATACAAATGGGCAATCAGCACATTAAATGATGCTCACCATCATTAGTCACTAGGAAAATGCTAACCAAAACCATAACTAGAGATCATTTTACACCCACTAGGATGTCTATAATCAAAAAGACAATGACAAGTGTTCAGGATGTAGAAAAGGTCACATTTATCTAATTATTTTCCCCTCTCCAATATCAGAATAGTCTACTTCAGAGGTCTCTCTTAAAAAAATGGTCTTATAAGGTCTGAAGCTGTGTATCTTTGCCATTGATAAGTGATAAATGTGTCATTAATAAATGTGACCATTCATATGCCTAGCTGCCATGGCCTCAATGTTTATGCAGCCCCCCCAATTTATATGTTGCAATCCTAACCCCCAAGATGATGGTGTTTGGAAGTGGGGCCTTTTGGGAGGTGATTAGGTCCTGAGGCTAGAGTGAATGAAATCAGTGTCCTTGTAAGAGACCCAAGAGAGACCCCTCACGCCTTCCACCAGGTGATGACACAGCAAGAAGACAACATCTGTGAAGAAGCAGGCCCTCACCAGACACTACATCTACTTAATCTTGGACCTGAATTCCCCAGTTTCCCGAAATTTAAGAAATATGTTTCTGGATGAGTGTAGTGGCTCATGCCAGTAATCCCAGCACTTTAGGAGGCTGAGGCAGGAGGATTGCTTGAGCCCAGGAGTTCAAGACCAGCCTGGGCAATATAGTGAAACCTAATTTCCACGAAAAAATTAAAAAGTTAGACAGGTATGTGGTGGTGCACACATATAGTTCCAGGTACTCAGAAGACCGAGGCGGGAGGATCACTTGAGCCCAGTGAGCCATGATTATGCCACTGCACTACAGCCTGGGTGACTGAGTGAGACCCCCAACTCAAAGAAAGGGAAGGAGGGATGGAGGGAGGAGAAGGGAGGGGAAGGGGAGAAGGAAGGGAGAGAAATAAGTTTCTCTTGTTTAGAAGTTATTTCATTTATGACATTGTGTTATAGCAGTTCAAATGGACTAAGATACAAGCATATCACAAATTAAAGAGGAATTTTGAATAAGGACTTACAAGATAGCATACAAGCATATCACAAATTAAAGAGGAATTTTGAATAAGGACTTACAAGATAGCAGTACCAGTGGGTTCGAGACCCGCCTGGGCAACTTGGCGAAACCTCATCTCTACAATAAATCAAAAAGTTAGCCGGGCGTGGTAGCACCACCTGTAGTTCCAGCTACTTGGAAAGCTGAGGCAGAAAGATCGCCGGAGCCCAGCAGGTCGAGGCTGCGGTGGCCGGAAGCGACCACTGCACTCCAGTCTGGGCGACAGAGTGAGACTCCAACTCAAAAAAAAAAAAAAAAAAAGCAGTACCAGAATGCAAGCCTCTGTCTCACCATTCAGCGTTCTTTGTACTATCTCCCTAAAATCAGGTGAAGATGCCCCCGATTAAACTTTGGTCCCCAAGTGAAAAGTATTTTAATATCTTAGCCATGGGTAAATGTAAAATGAAGAACTTGATTTTTAGTGTCTGGCACCAAGATGCATGGGTGGCTCATGCCATCCCCTTCTCTTCATGCAGCAAAAAATAAAGCTACCAAGAGTTCCCGGTGTCCAGGGACTTACCTGGACACAACAGATTCAGTTTATCTTCTGAGTAATAGGGTAAATTCAAAAGATGGACTATAATTCAGTTAATACAAACACGCGAGGGCTGGAAGAGGCTGCTGAGAAATCAACGTGCCATCTCAGCTTTGTTAGATAAGCAAAACACAAAATCAAACCAGTCTGCTAAAATTATTACCATCTCTATACTTAGCAACAATGATGCGGTGGATGGCAGGGATCATTAATCACCTGAAAATATCTAATCAGAGTAGAGACCTTTTATATTACCATTAAAATTCTTAACTGTCCCAGTCTGATTTCTTTTAAGGAGAGGGCCACAGGCCTTACACATTTCATGGTTATTTTCTCTGGTTACGTAGCCTGTATTTTTTTTTCTTGTGTCTCATTTGTGTCCCCCTCCTCCCTTCATTCTCTCAGTTCAAATGGATGCAACCTGGTTCCTATCACCTAGAGATGAATTAACCTTTCCAAATATCCTGACATTGCCTTCCTAGAAAAGTTCCCTGGAGCTCTGGAGCCGTTGGAGAAGAGAGGCAGCTTGGCTTTGACTTTAATATACATTTCGAAATACCTTTTGCAGGACGGCTGGAAATAAGGAACTAATAACAAAGCACTTCTAAAATTACCGGTAAATCTGAAGCATTCCGCCTGGTGCACGGCCTTTGAGAATCTTTAATTCATCAATTAAGTGATCAAAGATCTTGTTCGTGATACGATTACATTTCTTTTGTTCTCTTTGCACAGTTGTACTAAAATTGATAGCATTCCGAAAAATCAAACAGGTTCCAAAGATAAAAATAAAAAACAGACAAAAATGACACCCTAACATTCATCACTTTACAAAAGCAAGGTTATGATTAGTCCTTAACTATCCTAGGATACAAATGCCAGAGCAAACCACTCCCCAGTGATGATGTCAAAGGAGGAACGTGAAGCTTACACGCTCCTTAAAGCAGCTACTATGCATTTAAGTTGTAACCAGGCCCTTTCAGAACCAGGATGTGGGTAAGGGCTATACAGAATTCTGGCTACTTGCCAAAGCCAACCCTAAGAGCAAATAACTTCAGGAATATAGAAGAGGTTTCTGAGTGACTGCTGATGACCTTTGTCACGTACACAGGATTAGTTTTTCTTATACCACCAAAACCAAAACAATGTCATAGTCCAAGAATCAGAAGGAAATGTCTCTTAAGTTACCACAATTCTTCTTAATCCTTGTTCCCCAGGGACCAGTTATTATGATTGTATGTTGTCTGAATATCCTTGATCTTCTAAAAGAGAGGTTAGTAAACTATGTCTGTAGAAAGTAAGATAATATTTTTTGTTTCGTGGGCCCCTAAATCTCTTTTGCAACCATTCCATTCTGCAATTATTCCATGAAAATAGCTATAAAGAACATGTCAATGAATGGGTGTGGCTATGTTCCAATAAAACTTTATTCACAAAAACAGGCATTGGTTCAAATTTGGCCTGCAGTTGGTAGTTTGCTGACTCCTACTCTAAAACACAATTTTGACAATAATTCATACCCGGGAACCTCAGATTACATCACTAAGCTTGGGAACTTTGCAGGACATTTTTGTTGTTGTTCTGGGTAGTTTGAAGGAGCATTCTTGCTGAGCATTATGGCCTCAGGACAGAAAAATAGGTCTGATGGGGAAAGAAAGTCATTGAGCCAGAAGTATAATTTCATATGGTTTCCTCTTCAAAAAGTTCATTTTACTCTTCAAATTAAGTTTTTAGGAAATATTCATTGTTTCTTTTTAAAGAACATTAGATTTCACATTGCATCTCAGTTATTTATTACCTGAGTTTTGGTCTTAACAAATATGATTTTGCTATTCTCTGTCATCATGGAACAAGCACATGTGGTTTTGATTGACAAAATTGTGATAAAATTCACTGTATCCTTTTTAAAAAAAGTGATTGAAAAGTTTTAGACTGCTGCAGAATATGTAGGGGGGAAAATGAGCAGATTGAATTTCAACAAAAGACATGCCAGACTTTTTTCTTGATCTTATTATTCAACATTCTCCCACTATTCAGTATCTAATTAGATACTGGAGCAATCCAAGGATCATGTGTTTCTCTTTAAACTTCTGGCACAGTCTATCACACTATGGTTAGCATTGGGTACATTTAGGTTCCCCTCTAGAGACCAGTACTGGGTGATATCACGTGCTATGTCACAAACAATGGAACATAAATAATTGCATGTGCCCTTAGACATTTGAAACACTTATCTTTTTAGTTTTCCCTCTTTCCAATTACTTCAAATCCACGTTCATTTTGTTGCTTGAAATTCTTTGTCTACCAACTTCTGGGTACCCCTGGCTACCCAGAATCTTTTCTGCTTCCCAGAAAAATCACAATTCAATTTTTTTTCAATTTGTATGGGTCACATGATAGTTTTATCTGCACTGTCGAGTTCTGTTGAAAGGACTTGCTAGATTAATTTAAGACTAACAAAACACAGTGTATTAATTGAGAACACCAGGGCAAGCCACCACATAATATATATATTGGAGATATATATATATATATATATATATATATATATATATAATATGATTATGATTGTATGTTGTCTGAATATCCTTGATCTTCTAAAAGAGAGGTTAGTAAACTATGTCTGTAGAAAGTAAGGTAATATTTTTTGTTTCGTGGGCCCCTAAATCTCTTTTGCAACCATTCCATTCTGCAATTATTCCATGAAAATAGCTATAAAGAACATGTCTCTCCAAAAATCAATCAAGCATGGATATCAAAGCTGTCTGCCATGTGGTTGTTTCCTTCAAAGACTGACCAATTCTTATATGAGAAGCACCATCCTATCTTCGTACTACACCCTTACTAATACAGAACTAGAGAAAGAAATTACTAACTCATCAACTGCTAGGGAAATGTTGAGGATGCCAAAAAAATACAGACATGGTCAGATCTTTTAAACTTGGAAATGTGTGCTGTTTGTGAAGGAGCATAAATATCCTAAAACTCTCTTCCATATGTCTGCCTTCCTCCCACGGGGCTACATGCCAAAAAGGTTGTAGAAGTTCCAAATTTGGCTTCTATATTTTTTCCTAAAATATGAAAACTAGTGCTGAGCAGGCTTTATAAATGGTTTATATCACAGTGAGTAATATTCAAATGCTCCATATAGTTGGTTTTTAAAATTAAAATGATGGCTTTGACATTTACTTATACATAATATTTGTAAATATTCATGAGGTACATGTGATATATTAATACATGCATACAATATGTAATGATCAGATCAGGGTATTTAGGGTATCCATCCCCTTGAAGATTTATCATTTCTGTGTGGTGGGAATATTTCAAATCTTGTCTTGTAGCTATTTTGAAACATATATTATTAACTATATGATGCTGCTGGGTTATCAAACACTAGTCTTATTCCTTCTAATTGTACGTTTGCAAGCATTAAACAATTTCTCTTCATCTCCCCGCCCCACTCCCCCGGCCCCCAACCTCCTTCCTGGCCTCTGGTAGCACTGTCTATCTCCATAGATCAACTTTTCTAGCTCTCACATGAGTTACAACATGTGATATCTGTCTTTCTGTGCCTGGCTTATTTTACTTAACATAATGACCTCTATTTTCATCCACATTGCTGCAGACGACAAAGTTTCATTACCTTTATGGCTGTATAGTATCCTATTGAGTGTATATACCACATTTTTCTTTATCCATTCATTAGTTGATAGACACGTAGGTTGATTCAATATCTTGGCTATTGTGAATAGTGCAGGGTCCAATAGCCCTTTGATATACTGATTTCTTTTCCTCTGGATAAATATCCAGTAGTGAGACTGCTTAGTTGTATGGTAGTTCTATTTTTGGTTTTTTGAGAAACCGCTATACTGTTTTCCATAATGGCTATATTCATTTACATTCCCCTCAATAGTATAGGAGAGTTTCCTTTTCTCCTTGCCAGCATTTATTTCCTTTCTTGGTGAAAATGGTCATTCCAGTCGGGTGAAGTGATACCTCACTGTGGTGTTGATTTGCACTTCCCTGATGATTAGTCATATTGAGAATTTTTTTTATATACTTGGCTATTTGTATGTCTTCATCTGATAAATGTCTGTCTAGATATTTTGCCCAATTTTTAATGAGATTATTTGGTTTTTTGGCATTGAGTTATTTGAGTTCTTTGTATAGTTTGTAAGTGTTTTCTCCCATTCAGCAGGTCATCTCTTCACTCTGTTGACTGTGTTTTTTGCTGTGCAGAGGTTTCTTAGTTTAATATAGTTCCATTTGTCTACTTAAGTTTTTGTTGCCTATGATTTTGAGGTCATAGCCTTAAAAATCTTTACCTAGACCAAAGTCCTGGAGCATTTCCCCTCTGTTTTCCTCAGGTAGTTTTATATTTTGGGGCCTTACATTTAAGTCTTTAATCCATTTTGACTTGATTATATGACAAGAAATAGGAATCTAGTTCATTCTTCTGAATACTGATTTCCAGTTTTCCCAGCATCAGTTATTGAAGAGGGTGTCTCTTCCCCAATGTATGTTCTCGGCACCTTTGGCAAAAACCAGTTGGCTATAAATATGTGGATCTATTTCTGCGTTCTCTAGCCTATCCTCTTGGTCTATGTGTCTGCTTTTACACCAAGATCATGCTATAGTTCTGTAGTATATTTTGAAGTCAAGTAGTGTGATACCTCCAGTTTTGTTCTTTTTGCTCAGTATTGCTTTGGCTATTTGGGCTCTTTTGCGACTCTGTATGAATTCTATCATTTTTTCCATTTCTGTGAAGAATGCCACTGGTCTTTTGCTAGGGATTGCATTGAATCTGCAGATTGCTTTGAGTTCTAAGGTCATTTTAACAATATTATTTCTTCTGATCCATGAGTATGAGATGTCTTTTCACTTGTTTATCTCCCCTTCTATTTCTTTCATCAGTGTTTTATAGTTTTTCTTGTGGTGATCTTTAACCTTTGTGGTAAAACTTATTACCAGGTATTTTAATGTTTTGTTGCTATTTTAAATGGGATTGATTTCTTTTTCATTTAACTATTGGAGTATAAAATTATACCAATTTTTGTGTATTAGTTTTGTATCCTGCAGCTATACTAATAAATGTATTAGTTCTAGCAATACTTTGGTGGTGTCTTTAAAGTTTTCTATATTTAAAATCAAGTTATCTGTGAAGACAGACAATTTAATTTCCTCTTTTCCAATCTGCATACCTTTTATTTCTTTCTCTTGCCTGATTTCTCTAGCTAGGACTTCCAGTACCAGACTGAATACGAGAGGTGAGAGTGGGTATCCTCGTCTTTTTTCCAGTTCTTAGAACAAAGCCTTTCAGATTTTCCCCATTCAGAATGATATTTGCTGTGGATTCATCATATATGGTGTTTATTATGTTAAGGTTGAGGTATGTTCAATCTATGCCTAAATTGTTGAGAATTTTATTATGAAGAGATGCTGAATTTTATCAAATACTTTTTCCATATATATTGAGATGATCATATGGTCTTTGTCCTTCATTCTATTGATGTGCTGCATCGTTTCTTGATTTGCATATGTTGAATCACCCTTGCATCTCTAGCATGAATCCTACTTGGTCATAAAGTCGTATATTTTTGATGTGCTGTTGAATTCAGTTTGCTAGTAATTTATTGAGTATTTTTGCATCTATGTTTATCAGAAATATTAGCCTGTGGTTTTTTGTTGTTATTGTTGTGTCCTTGTCTGGTTTTGGTATCAAGGTAATATTGGCCTTGTAGAGTGAATTAGAAAGATTTCCTTTCTCTTTAATTTTTTGGACTAGTTTGAAAAGAATTGATGCTAGTTATTCTTGGAAGTTTGGTAGAATAAGGCAAGAAAGCCATCTGGCCCTGGGACTTTCTTTGTTGGGAGGTTTTTTTAAAAATTGTTATTACTAATTCAATCTCATTGTTTACTATTGATCTGGTTAGGTTTTTTTTCTTCTTTGTTCAATCTTAGGAGGTTGTATATGTCCAATTTTTGTGTATTGGTTTTGTATCCTGCAGCTATACCAATAAATGTACTATTCATTTCATCTAAGTTTTTCTGTTTGTTAGCATATAGTTGTTCATAATAGTCTCTGATGGTCCTTTATATTTTTGTTATCAGTTATAATATCTCCTTTTCATTTCTGATATATTTGGGACTTCTGTTTTTTCTTGGTTAGTCTAGCTAGCAGTTTATTGATTTTATTTTTTCAAAAAACTAACTTTTCATTTTGCTGATCCTTTTTTTAGTCTCCATTTTGTTTAGTTCTGCTCCAATCTACATTAATTCTTTCCTTCTGTTAATTTTATGTTTGCCTTGTCCTTGCTTTTCTAGTTCCTTAAGGTTTATAATTAGGCTACTTTTTTGATGTAGACATTTATTGCTATAAAATTCCCACTTAGCACTGAATCCCACAGATTTTGATATATTGTGTTTCCATTTTTATTTGCTTCAAGAATTTTTTTATTTCCTTAATTTCTACTCTAATCCAATGGCCACATTCAGGAGCACATTGTTTAATTTCCATGTATTTATACAGTTTCCTAAGTTCCCCTTGTTTTATTTCATTGTGTTCTGAGAAGATACTTGATATATTAATAATATCTATTTTTAAAATTTTTTGAATTGTCTTGTGGTCTAACATATGTTCTATCCTGGAGAATATTCTATGTGCCGTTGAGAAGAACATGTATTCTGCAGCTATTGGACAAAATGGTCCTTAAATGTCTATTAGGTCCATTTGGTCTATAGTGCAGTTTAAGTCTGATGTTTCCATGTTGATTTTCTGCCTAGTGATCTGCTCAGTGCTGAAAGCAGGGTGAAGTCACCAAATATTATTGTATTGTAGTCTACCTCTTCTTTTAGATCTAATAATGTTTGCTTCATATATCTATGACTCCAATGTTGAGTGCATATATATTTAGAATGATTACAACTTCATCCTTTGAACCTCTTGATCTCTTTACCATTAAACAATGATCTTCTTTGTCTTTTTCAGTGATTTTAACTTAAAGTCTGTTTTATCTGATTTTTTTCCCCTTTTGGTTTCCATTTTTGTGAAAAATCTTTTTCCATTCCTTCAACTTTCAGTCTATATGTGTCTTTACAAGTGAAGCAAATTCTTGTAGGCAGCTTATAGTTGGATCATGACCTTTTTATCCATCTTTTAAGTGGAGAATTCAATCCATTTGCACTCAAGGTTATTACTGATAAGTGAAGACTTATTCCTGTCATTTTGTTTTGTATATCCTTTGTTTCTTTCTCTTTCTTATTATGTATCATCTTAGGTGGTTTTCTGTTGCAGTAACGTTTCAGTTCTTTCTCTTTCTCATTTGTGTATCTGCTTTCCCAGTGAGTTTTATACTTTTATGTTTTCATAATGGTAAGTACTGTCCTTTTGCTCGCAGATATTGGACTCCTTCAAGCATTTCGTGTAGGGCTGGTCTAGCAGTGACAAATTCTCTCAGTTTTTGCTAGTCTGGAAAAGACTTAATTTCTCCTTCATGTTTAAAAAATAGCTCTGCTGAGTATGAGACTCTTGACTGGCAGCTTTGTTTTGTTTCTTTTAGTACTTTGACTATATCAGCCCATTCTCTTCTGGGTCGTAAGGTTTCTGCTGGGATACCTGCTGTTAGTCTAATGAGGATTCTCTCATATGTGACTTGATACTTTTCTCTTGCTGTTTTTAGAATTCTTTGTTTTGACTTTTGACAGTTTGACTATAATGTACCCTGTAGACCTTTTGGGGTTGAATCTATTTAGGGATCTTTGAGCATCCTGTATCTGGATGTCTGTATCTCTTGCAAGACTTGGGAGGTTTTTGGCTATTATTTCATTAAATAGGTTTTCTATTCCTTTGCCCATCTCTTCTCTTTTTTTTACCATTCAGAATTCAGATATTTGGTTGCTTTATGGTGTCATATATGTCACACAGAACTTTTTTTTTTTTTTGTCTGACTTGGTTATTTCATAAGACCTGTCTTCAAGTCCTTTCTTCTGCTACTATTGAAAATTTTGACTGTATTTTTATTTAATTCATCAATTCCAAGATTTGTTTTGTTCTTTTCTATGATATCTGCCCCTTGAACTTCTCATTCGGATCATGAATTTTTTTTTCTGATTTCTTTATATTGTTATCTGTGTTGTATCTGAGTTTTGAAAATATCATTATTTGGAATTATTTTCAGGCACTTCATAGACTTTTTTTCATTGGAATCTATTGATGAAGAAGTATTGTGTTCCTTTGGATTGGATGTGCCATGTTTTCTTACTTTTTTACATTTCTTGTGTCTTTACATTAATATCTGTATATCTGGTGTAATAGTCACTTCTTCCAATATTTTGGATTGGCTTTCATAAGAGAAAGACTTTTCCCTATCAATGTATATAAAATTTTGGTTAGATAGGGCACTTTAGCTTTGATTCTGGGTGCATGTAGCAGTGTAGTCCCTGTAGGATTTTTCCTGTCACAATCAGCATCAGTGGTTTCTGTGAGTCCCTAAGTGGCTTAGGCTGTGGTTGTTAGTGGAAGCTCTGGTGAGACTTTTCTGGGAATGGGAATGCCAAGTTGGCTAGGCTTCAAGCCTCAGTTGTGGCAGTGATGGGCTGAGCATAGCCGCCCTTGGGCCCCCACATGGCATAAACAGGCACCGGTGTCACTAGGTTCAGATGGGCTGATCCTTGGGCCTCCAAGTGCATTGCTTGGGCGCCAACAGTGGCAGCAGTGGGTCGAGCTTAGATGGGTCATTGGCTCCCTGATAGTGTACATGCATGCCAGAAGTGGCAGACTAGGTAAGTAGATCACCTGGTCTTTGGATGGCATGCCTAGGTGCTGGTAGCAGGTGACCTGGGCCTACTGTCAGGCCCCCTGTTAGTGGTGGGTGTGTGTACCAGAAGCAATGGGCAGGGTGGGTCAATCTTCAGACCTGCTGTGAGCACACTCAGGCACTGGCAGCAGGTGGACAGTGGTGGTGGCATCAGGCCAGGCAGATCCATCCTCAGGCCCCTGAAGGGAATGAGTAGACACTGACAGTGGCAGGTGGGGCAGGTCAATCCCCAAGTTCCTTGATAGCACACTTGGGCACCAGCAGAAGGCAGACTGGGCCTGTTGTCAGGCATGTGTTAGGCCTCCTAATGGTGTACACATGAGTCAGAAGCAGCAGGCATGGTGGGTCAATTCCCAGGCCCCCAGCTGGCACACTCGGGTAATGGTGGTAGTTTGCAGTGTAAGCCTCAGGCTCTGGGAGTGTTCAAACAGGCCAGTCACCAGGCCCAGGGAAGGCATGTACAGGTGTGCAGCTGCCCTGTTGCTGGGGTGGGGGGCATTGCTGTCAGTGGCAGCAGTCGCAAGCTGGTGGCTCTCTGACTCAAGGGAGCATGCCCTTCATCTCCCTTTGTCCCAGGGGCAGTCTCCCCCATATGTCACATTACCCATTCCTTAGGATATAGGACACCATGTGGGCTAGAGTGCTGGGGACCCAGCCACACCACTAAGCCCATCATGATGCTATACCCCTTTGGGCAGATGGAGCAGGAATCCAGGGATGCAGAGATGCAGGGGCTGTAGGGCTCCAGGGCAGGATATTGTCTGGTGGGGGCTGGGCTCTCAAATGGCACTGTGCTAAGCTGCCTGGGTCTCAGGGTGAGTATGGGACCCAGTGCAAACTTCCTTTCTGGAAAGATGCCATCACGTGGACTCCAGGCAGCTCCCTATAATAGTCTCAGGGCCCATAAGAGCTTAGGAGCCCTCCTCCCATCACTAGGATGGCAGGAGTCTGCGATGGGAATGCGGACAGCTGAAGGTCTCCCTCTTATCCTTCCCCGGCATGGTGGAACCTCTCCTGATTCTTAGCCGATCCCAGCCAGACTGGCCACCTCACTTGCCTCTCTTTCTATGCCCCATATGTTCCCTGTCACTTTCCTACCAAATTCCAGGCTTCTCTTGTATGTTCTGTTTCAGGGATTCCTCAGCTCCTAGCTGCAGACCAGTACCTGTCCATGGCCTGTTAGGGACCCTGCCACACAGCAGGAGGTTGGGGGTGGGGGACAAACAGAGCTCCACCTCCTGTTAGATCAGCAGCAGCATTAGATTCTCATAGGAGCATCAGCCTTTATTGTGAACTGCGCATTCAAGAGATCTAGGTTGCATGAGAATCTAACCTGATGATCTGAGGTGGAGATGAGGTGATGATGCTAGGGCTGGGGAGTGGCCACAAATACAGATTAACATTAGTGGTGAGATTTGACTGCACATCTACCCCCTCTCAAACCCCATCCCCATGAAAAAAAGTTAGGAACCAATGCTCAATTTGATGTGTGACTATCTACTTGCTGTTTTGGGTCTTCTTTGTGGAGGAGCCAAATGCCAAGGGCTTCTAGTCGGCCATCTTGAAACCTTTCTCCATAAAGTAGTTTTTACATGAATTTACCGATAATCAAAATTTATTTTGACAGGTAATTTCTGATATACTTTGAAGAATCACTCTTACTAGATGATCTTCACCTACTGGTGTTTGGAAATAAGAACTTTAAGACTACACCATTTGACAATACTATAAACATTCTACTTGATAATAATGCCACAAGGCTACAAATATTAGACTACTGCAAAAATTCTTGACATAAACATAATGCATTCCAAATTTAATTTTTAATGAGCTCTTACAAAATATTCCTTTAAGGGCTGAAGATGAAAAATAAACCATGGAAACTTTCACTGGGCCATCACCTATACACGAAGTATCATGGCATATTATAGCCCCAGAATGTATGCATATTCTTATATTAAACATTTTTGCTTAACATAACCAGTTGGTAAGCCATCTCACTTATCTGGTTTATTGAAAAGTTCTAGAAAAGTGACTATCACCTGAAGGGTTCCCACAACAAGCCACACTGTCCAACAAGCCTACTACTGGCTAATCAGTTCTCTATTTCTTATTTGATTTTCAGTGGTTTCTTTAAATTATTTCCCCTTATTTTTCTGTGTCTTTATTTTTTATGATTCCATATCATCTTTAAGACAGAAATGTGAGCTTTAGACATCTAAGAAAAACTTAATATCAAAAGTGTATGAAGTTAATTCTGCTCAAAGAATGGTGATAGATTTGATGAAGATATGAATGATTTTAATCGCTTCTATCTCAAAAGACTATCCCCAAATCAAGTATTTAGGTAGGACCTGACCCAAAGCAAAAATCTAATAAATAATGATATCAGCTCATCTTCCTGTCTCTGGTCCAAGGAACAATAATTTTTATATCCCATTTTTATGGGGGAGTCAAAAAATGCATATAATTTTTTCTAAATGAAAAGGAATTTATTATGTTACAGACAATTAAAAATTTATGTTAAGCAACTTTCTTTGATTCTGAGTTCCATCCTATCAGTAGAACTACCAACCTATTATTTTTATTATTATTATTTTTTATAATCAATATTTTTTATTATGAGATTGTGGGGTACAGTTAAGGGTTAGATATACAAATATGCTTCATTCAGGGACCCTTGTTGATAAGAGCTGTCTCCCCGTCCCCAGACAGATATTTACTACCATTAATCCCATCTCCCTCCCCCTCCCCCCTAGTTTCCCACCACTGTTAGTCCTTTTCTTATAGTATTACGTTGGATGTTCAAGATCTACTATATGAGTGAGAACATGTGATACTCAGATTGTTGTTTCTGTGAGAGGTCACTCAGTATTATAGACTCTAGTTCCATCCAGGTTGCTGCAAAATTCATGATTTTGTTCTTTTTTATGGCTGCATAGTATTCCATCGTGTATATGTACCACATTTTTTTTAATCCGGTCCTCTTTTGATGGACAGCATGGTTGGTTCCAGGTTCTTACTATTGTGAACAATGCTGCGATAAGCATACACATGCAGGTATCTTTTTTATAGAGTGATTTGAGTTCTTCAGGGTATATTCTCAGTAGGGGGATTGTGGGGTCATATGGGAGGTTGATATTTAGGGCTCTCCTGGTGCAGTGGCTGGTGCCACAGTTGCTGGGTTTGGACTCTAGCAATTCCCAGGACACAGAAGGTGAATGTCATTTTTTTTTTCTTTTTCTTTTTTTAATCAGCAGAGCCCTTCCTGAGAAGAAAATGTTGGGAGAGATTGTCTGAGTTGGGGCTCATGAGCAAGTGGCCAGGCCCCTGGTACAACAGCTCATACTGCTTGGTCCCTGACTCTTCACAGGTCACAAAAGCAGAGCATCATTTTTTTAATGGACAAAAGCTTTCCTGTGAAAAAGCAGCAGGGAGAGATCATTGCCCCAGGCTCTGCTTCACCATTGCTGCAGGTGAGACTGCCTGCTCCGGGCTTTGCCTCACCACTTCAGTGCCTGGCAGCACACTGGCAGCAGGAGCTGTGGAAGGAGTCCAGAAGCAAAGTACCATGGAAGAGCACAAGAGAGGCACCCCACCACCATCTTGAAGGTGGGCAAGAAAGTGCTCCAACTTGCTCACCACAGAGCAACAGACCTGATCTCTGTGACTGGTGGATCAACTACTCAGGGATTGATCAGGACCCAGAGGGAATATCCTGAAAGCACAAATTTTTGGAGGGACCTGAGAGTGTTAAGTTCCAGGTGCCCTATCTCCTACCCTTATCCAGCCACAGGACAAAGAGTGTGGCCAGAAAAAGGATGAAGAAGGACTCCATAGAGATCAGTAAACAAATCCAGAGCCCAGATCAGTGAAGAATAGAGAACTGAGCAAACATCAGAAAGGAAAGCTTCTCCCACTGACACTGAATAACAGAACTAAAGAGAAAAACAAGAGATCTGTTACAAATGAGGAAAAACCAGAGGAAGACCACAGGCAATTTCAAGTGTACCAAAGACAAAACTACTGAAAAATCAGACCTTGGTGCCCAAACAACGGAAGTTACCAACAGCTGGCCCCAGAATACCATAGGGGATTAGAGAATGGATGCAAAGAGTGACTAAGACTCAAGAAAGACAAGATGCAACACTGAAAGAACTTGTAGCAGAGATTTTGGCAATAAAAAATTTCATCCAGGAAATAAATAACAAGATGACAAGAATGGAAAGCAGAATTAATCTAGTTGAAAAAAGAATCTCAGAACTTGAAAACCAGAACGTGGAATTTACCCTATCTGTAAAAAACATAGAAAGAAGACTCAAAGAAAGAGCAAAACATACAAGGTATGTGTGATTATGTCAAGAGGCTGAAGCTACACCTGATTGGTATCCCAGAAGAAGGAAGACAAATGGAGAACAACTCAGAGCAAGTATTCCAGGAGGCAATCCAAGAAAACTTTCCCCAGCTCACCAGAGATGTGACCAGCCAAGCACAAGAGATACAGAGAACCCCCACAAGACATCAAATGAGAAGACCAAACCCTAGTCACATAGTAATTCACCTACACAAAGTAGGCACAAAAGAAAAACTCCCAAAGGTAGCAAGAGAGAAAGGTCAGACTACCTACTGGGGAAAACCAATCAGAATAGTAACAGACCTATCAGCAGAAATACTACAGGCAAGAAGGGGCTGAAGCCCTATATTCAAAATCCTCAAAGATAAACAGTTTCAACTGAGAATTTCCTATCCAGCCAAGCTCAGCTTCATCAGTGATGGAGAATTAAAATCCTTCCCAGACATCCAATCCTTATGAGATTATGCAGCTTTAGACCAGCTCTACAGGAGACACTTTAAAAAGTATTAAGCACAGAAGAAAGGAAAAAAAGAATGACCACACACTTCCCAAGAGAACAGCAGAGCACAGAATCAACAGAGAATATGGTGCAACAAGAAACTTGAAAACACACACATACATTAACCCCAAAGCCAAAAGAAAACAAGCAAACAACAAAAAAAAACTTTATAAGAACTTCATGACAGGGATAAACAATAACATTTCAATAATCAGCCTGAATGTGAATGGACTAAATGCACCACTGAAAAGACACAGAATGGCAAACTGGATAAGAAACTATGATCCAATTATTTGATGCATCTAGGAGACTCAACTCACTATAAGGGACACACACAGACTCAAAGTTAAAGGAGAGAAAACAAATTTCCAGGCAAATGGATCACAAAAAAAAAGCAGGAGTTGTGATCGTAATACCAAACAAAACAACCTTTAAGCTACCAAAAATTTTAAAAGATGAAAAAGGACACTATATAATGTCAAAAGTTTCAATCCATCAACAAGAAATATCCATCCTAAACATATATGCACCCAACACAGGAGCACCAGCATTTATAAAGCAACTACTAAGTAAACTAAAAAAAGATATTGACTCTAACACTATTATAGCAGGGGACTTGAATACCCCACTAACAGCCCTAGATAGATCATTGAGGCAAAAAATCAATGAGGAGATCCAGAACCTACACCTGACACTTGACCAAATAAACTTAATAGATACCTATAGATTATTCCACCCAATAACCACAGAATATACATTCTACTCATCACCACATAGAATGTACTCCAAGATAGATCACATCCTTGGCCATAAATCAAGCATAAACAGATTCCATAAGGTTGAAATCTTGCCATGCACACTCTCAGACCACAGTAGAATAAAAATAAATATCAACACTAACAACATTTTCCCAAAGCCCACAAAGACATGGACACTAAACAGCATGGTGCGGAACAACTAATGGGCCAACACCGAAATCAAAGCAGAAATTAAAAGGTTCCTGGAAACAAATAAAAATGAAGAAACATCTTACCAAAACCTCTGGGATGCCATGAAAGCAGTTCTAAGAACAGAATGTGTCTCTGTACAAGCACACATCAAGAAAATGGAAAGATCACAAGTGGAGAGCCTAACAAATCACCTGAGGGAGTGGAAAGAGAAGACCACCAAACCCCACCTTTAGCAGAAGACTCCAAATCACTAAAATAAGAGCCCAAATATGGGACATAGAAGACAAAAATATCATAGAAAACATCAGCAAAAACAAAAAAAAACTGGTTCTTTGAAAGAATTAACAAGATTGATGGACCCCTAGCCAGAATGACCAAAAAAAGAGAACAAAAGCCCAAATAAATACAGTCAGAAATACAAAAGATCAAATCACAACTGACCCCAAATAAATACAAAAGATTATCAGAGATTACTATGTACACCTATATAGAAACAAACTTGATAACCTAAATTAAATGGAGGACTTTCTGACATCACACAGCCTCCCTAGGTTGAAACAAAAAGACACTGAGACACTAAATAATAGACTAATAACAGCCCAGGAAATTGACTCTGTCATACGAAAACTACCTACAAAAAAAAAGCCCTGGACCGGATGGCTTTCCAGCAGAACTCTACAAAACATGCAAGGAGAAGCTGATACAATCCTATTGAAAGTATTCCGGGCAATTAAGAAAAATGGAATTCTCCTTAAATCATTTTTTGAAGCTAACATCACACTGATACCCAAACCAGATAAAGATCCAACAAAAAAAGAGTACTACAGGCCAGTATCCCCTATAAACATAGATGCAAAAATTCTCAACAAGATTCTAGCAAATTGAATCCAAAAACACATCTCAAAAATCATCCACCATGACCAAGTAGATTTCATCCCCAGGATGCAGGACTAGTTCAACATTTGCAAGACCAAAATGTAATTAAATACATCAACAGATGTAAAAATAAGAACCACATGATTATCTCATTAGGCACAGAATGCTTTTGATAAAATCCAGCATCCCTTTTTGATAAAAACCCTCAAACACATAGGTATAGAAGGAACATACCTCAAAATAGAAAATGCCATCTACAATAAACCCACAGTTAACATATTGCTAAATGAACAGAAATTAAAAACATTTCCCCTGAAAACTGAAACAAGACAAGGCTGCTCATTCTCACCCCTCTTGTTCAACATTGTGTTGGAAGTCCTAGCTAGGGTAATTAGACAAGAGAAGGAATTCAGGGGTATCCAAATAGGAAAAGAGGAAGTCAAGTTATCCTTCTTTGCTGATAATATGATCCTATACCTTGAAAATTCAAGAAAATCTGTCAAAAGCCTTTTTGTACTAATAAAGGACTTTGGCAAAGTCTCAGGATACAAAATAAATGTGCAAAGGACAGTTGCATTCCTATACACCAAAATCAAGCAGGCAGAGACCCAAATTAAAAGCACAATCTCATTCACAATAGCCACACAAAAAAATGAAATACCTCAGCATCTTCTTAACCAGAGAAGTGAAAGATCTTTACAATGAGAACTACAAAACACTGCTCAAAGAAATCCAAGAAGACACAAACAAATGGAAAAACATTCCATGCTCATGGATAGGAAGAATCGACACTGTTAGAATGTCCATCCTACCAAAGGCAATCTGCAGATTCAATGCAATACCCATTAAGTTAACAACATCATTCTTCTCAGACCTGGAAGTGACAATACAGGAATTCTATGGAAACATAAACGAACATGAATAGCCAAAACAATCCTTAGCAAAAGAAACAAAGCAGGAGGTATCACACTTCCAGACTTCAAACTTTACTATAAGGCTACAGTAATCAAAACAGCTTGGTGTTGGTACAAGAATAGGCACATAGATCAATGGAACAGATAGAGATTCCGGAAGCAAAGCCTCGATTTCTCACCCAACTCATATTTGACAAAGCTTCCAACAACAACCACTGGGGAGAGGAAAACCTATTTAGTAAACGGTGCTGGGAAAATTGGCTGATCACATGCAGAAGATTGAAACAGGACCCCTACCTATCACCATACACAAAAATTAACTCTAAATGGATCAAAGACCTAAACATAAAACCTCAAACTATAAAAATCTTAGAAAACACAGGAGACACTCTTATGAAAATTGGAACTGGCAACCAATTACTATTCAGAACCCTAAATGCCATAAGATAGATAAGTGGGACCTCATCAAACTAACAAGCTTCTGCAAACCAAAAGACACCATCAAGAGAGCAGGGAGACAGACCACAGAATGGGAAAAAAATATTTGCCAACTGTATATCTGACAAAGGCCTAACATCTAGGATCTACAAGGATCTCAAACGTACCAAAAGGAAAAAAACAAACAGCACCTTTAAAAAGTGGGCAAAAGACATGAATATACACTTCTCAAAAGAAGATATATGGGCAGCCAACAGACACATGAAAAAGTGCTCAGCCTCACTCATCAGAGAAATGCAAATCAAAACCACACTGAGATGCCACCTAACCCCAGTAAGAATGGCCATCATTAATAAAACAAACAATGACAGATGCTGGAGAGGATGTGGAAAATAAGGAATGCTTCTACACTGCTGGTGGGAATGCAAACTAGTGCAGCCTCTTTTGCCAATTCCAATTTTCATAAGAGTGTCTCCTGTGTTTTCTAAGATTTTTATAGTTTGAGGTTTTATGTTTAGGTCTTTGATCCATTTAGAGTTAATTTTTGTGTATGGTGATAGGTAGGGGTCCTGTTTCAATCTTCTGCATGTGATCAGCCAATTTTCCCAGCACCATTTACTAAATAGGTTCTCCTCTCCCCAAAGGTTGTTGTTGGAAGACAATGTGATGATATGTAAAAGAACTAGAAATTGACCTTCCGTATGACCCAGCAATTCCCCTATTGAGAATATACCGGGAGGAACTCAAATCATTCTACCAAAAAGATACCTGCGAACATGTTTGTTGCAGCTCTATTCACAATAGCAAAAACATGGAACCAACCATGTTGCCTATTGAAGCTGGACTGGATAAAAAAAAAATGTGGTACATATACACAATGGAATATTATGCAGCCATAAAGAAGGACAAACATATGGACTTTTCAGCAACTTGAATGGATATAGAGTCAGTCATAATCAGTGATCAATCACAGAAACAAAGAACAGAGTACCATATGTTCTCACTCATAAGCAGACATTGAACAATTGTAATAATATAAGAAAGTTATTGGCAGTAGTGGAAAACTATCAGGGGAGGGGGGTGGGATTGGCAGCTGAGGGAAACTGCTAGGAGAGGGAGGGGCATACCTCATCAACAAGAGTACCTGCATAATAAACGTTTGTATACCTAACCCTGAATTGTATCCCACATCTTTATAATAATTTTAGAAAGTGATTGTTTCTATATGAATATCAGATAAGCAAAAATCAAGGCAAAAAGTATTCAATGAATAAAGAAGGTATTATATTAATAAAAGATACAATATATAAGTATGCTGTAAGTCATTAATTTTTATAGATGGAATAACATTGTCCTGAAAAAGAAAAATACATTTAAAGAAAGTAAAGTTTTTCCTTTACTAACAAAAACACAAGAAACAGCAGGGTGCAAACTTCACAAATTAAATAATCAAAATGCAAATAACAGTAGTATGATTACCTCCACATGACATTTTAATACCTATGAAGTAGTAATATTATTTTACCATATATTACCTGTGAAAAAATATTGACTAAACTCCAAATAGTAAATATAATACTGGGCACCTTCTCCATTTTCTGTAATAACCCTTTACACTGAACAAAACAAAACAAAAACCTTCAACAACTTGAATATTTTTTAGGGCCTCCTAACTAATTGAAATTTTCATAGATTATTTAGAAAACAGCACAATGGTAATACCACTACAGTAACAGTTATATACCTAAAGCTATGCCCAGAGGCAAATTAATAGTCTTAATTGTTAGCTTATTAGACATTAAAGTATCAAAAGAAATTATCTAAAATATTCAAATACATATTTTTAATGTTTGTGTATGTATTGAATGCATATGGTATAGCCTTTTTTTCTTTTTATCAGAGTTCTTTATTTTATTTTTTATTTTAAAGATGTGGGGTACAATTCAGGATTGGGTATACAAGTGGGTATAGTCTTAAAGAAACCCATCTGTCAACCTATTGCTATCAACTTCTGTACTCACTGAAGAAATACTGGAGGGTTGGCTATGTACTATTTGTTGGTAGAGAAAGAAAAACCTACCAGTAATGCACCACTAATATGCTTAGTGAACAAGAACAATTGAATTTTTAAAAATACCACTGTAGCCAATATGAGCCTGCACCAGCTATAAATACCAAACAACCTGGATCAGAGTTCTCCAAACATTGGTCTATACAAGCAATGCCAAAGTATTGGACACTTATTTTTTAAAGTAACATTCCTGGATCTTAGAACTTCCAAATCAGAATCTCTAGGGGTAGGGCATAAAGGTCTATGTTTTTAATAAAGTCTTTTGGTGAGTTTCAGTCCTACTTACTTTTGGAAACCACTAGATACAGATCTTAATTTATAAATATCGGGTCATAAGGAAAAATTACTTAGTATTGATGAAGGAAACAGAGAACATTTAACTTGTATTCTCTTGTACTGTCACTTTTCAATATTCTGTAACCTACAGAATAGGGAAGAGAAGAAAACTTGTTAAGATATATAAATATACTGAGACATCACAGGTGTTAAAAAAAAGAAACCATGGGCAGATGCTACAGTCATTTGCAGATAGATGGACATAACGTGACGCTATACTGGATACTTTTCTCCTCCTTCCCTCCTCCTTCCAGGTTCCCTTCAATTTCATTCTGCTACTCAGCAAACCAAGTTTCTTTGCCCCAGATGATGACCTAAACCTTCATTCCTGAGGAATTTGCGATATCGCTGTATTTCATTATATTTAATCACTGTAGCAGTACAAGGTGGTACCCCAAGGCATCCCCTAGGTTCCATACTCCTTCTTGCTGTTATTATATAGCAATCACCTTATTGACAGGAACAATCTTCCATGCCAGCCCTGAACACTCTTTTTCACATACTTGCCTAATGACATAAGAAGTCTAACATGGGTAGGTGGGTTGGCTCACCCTCTAATTCAATGCAATAATTGTTACTCCCCTGATGGAAGCCACCTTCCTCTAAAGCAGCAGATCTAAAGCCTCTAAAGCAGCAAATCCCAGAATTTCTGAGATATCCTAAATATGATCAATAGGCATTCACCATTCCATGTCTTTATTTCAACTACCTGATTCCAGAAATATGTCTACAAGGGGTTTTCTTGAACCTCATTGTTCTTGATATGACCCCTGATTCTCATTCCTCCAGCTTTCTAATGATTTCACAAGCACCTAATTACCTGCATTAAAGCTCTTTCTACAGCCCAGGCAACGTGGTGAGACCTTGTCTCTACAGTAAATCAAAAATTAGCTGGGCATGATAGTGCATGCTGGCTACTTGGAAGACTGAGGTGGAAGGATCTCCTGAGCGCAGCAGGTTGATGCTGGGATGGCCGTGAGCATGCCACTGCACTCCAGCTTGGGCAACAGAGTGAGATTCCAACCCCCCCCCCCGCAAAAAGAGTATATGTTCAACAGAGAAAACTGGTAAAACACAGCAGGGCGGGAAAGCTCTTTCTGCCTGAAATAGCTATAGTGATTTCTTCCCTAGGTGATATAGGGAGTAAAATTTTTGTGAGTGGGTCAGTAGCTGTAACTGTGAGGAATACCATTCCCTTTTTCTTCCTTTTAGGCTCCCAAACTTATATACCTTGTCTTCTTTGTATGACATAGAATCCCACACTGATCAAAGCATACATTATGTCCCATAGGACAGACCATTGCAAAAAATGCTTTACTGGACCTTAGAATCCGTTGCCAAATTTTTGTGTATGCTTTCCTTAGCTAAAGAAGCTGGAAGACCAAAATTATATTTCACAAGCTCCACTATAGCTCCTGGGGAAACTGCATGAGTCTCATATGGTACACCCATTTTATTTATTAATATAAAGTGAAGTCGTGTTCAGCAACTATGTGATATGGGACACCATTACAGGAAATAAACCCTTCATTAAATCTAAGAATGGTGGGACTGGCTAAAGTATGGCAGGAAAGAAAAGCAAATTCAAATCCAAAATTACTTCTATACCTTGATGATGTATACTGATGATATAGCTAGATTCTGGCTAATCCTCATTGGGTATGGTACCATATTGGGGGTTGCAGCCAGTGGATTGAGCATTCAGTCATGGCAGTTGACAATGCAATTAAGATGAAGTTTACAAGATGAGGTAAGGCTACCCCTAAGCATATTTGTAACACTAAAATAGTCCACTTTGGGTTGGTGTTCATTTATCATGCAGAGCCAGTGGTAATTAACTGTTCATTTCTCCCTCTTAATCAGTCATTGGAACTCCCCTTGAGACCCTAAGTGTGAGCTGAGAAAAAATCTACTTGAGCTAGATCAGATATATATCCACCTCTACTAAAAAAACATGCTGCAGTTTGGTATACCCCAATATATGGCTTGGTGAGTCACATAGCATGCATCATGGCAGCTCATGGACAGGTATGTCATAGTTAAACATTTAGTCTCTCTGAGGGTCTTAAAGAAAGTTGAGAGCTGTTTCTCAATAGACTAATTACTTGACTAAAAGAACATGGCTTTAATCCCAAACCCCTAGGGCTTTTGTTTTGCTTCTACTGAGAAGACTTAATACAGTCTTCATACAGCATCACAGTATGTCAAGACACTTGAGTAATAGACAAAAAAATTATGCTCCAGCAGTCAGAGAAATCCCTCATGAAAAAGAAATATCACATCCCTTGGGGGAATTGGAGAGGTAAGTGTCATAATAAGCCACTTAAAATGGGTGAAGAAGTTGATTCCTATCACTTTTAACAGTTGCAAGTTTTCTGGAAGTGGTGAAGGGTGAAAGGGTGAGGGGTTATGAGTGAGGCCCTGACACCATACACTACACTTAGCAAGTGGTTTCAAAGCAGCAAAGCCAAATGTAGGAATATTTTGCCTTAAAAATAAAAACAGACCCACTAAATACTGTGTTTCTTAATGGTAGGACTCAAATTGCAGTAGATACCATAAGATGCTGCAAACCACTGAACCCTCAAGAAAATTCACTAGCAATTAGACCTCTGTATTTTCATGAACACAAGTGTGATCATCTCGTTTTCCCATTCTCTGGCAAGCATGTGTCTTGCCAAAGTATCTAGAGTATGTGATATTTCGTGTTCTCCAGATCAAATCAGCATGAAGTAATTAATGTCATGGACTAGCTTGATATCTTTTGGGATAACGAGATGGTTAAGTTCCCTAGAGATTACATCATGGCTCAAAGTCAGAGTTTACATGACCCTGAGGCAAAGTGGCAGAAGTATATTGCTATCCATGCCACGTATAAGCAAAATGCTATTGCTATTCTATATGTACTGAGAGAGAGAAAACAAGATTTGCAAGATTAATAGTTAAGGCTAAAATGTTCATTCACTTCAGTAAAGACAGCACATCTAGAATATTTGATTTAACTGAAGTCATTACCTATTAAACTTATGATGACATACCAGCATTCTCCAAGACTTATCCATACTAGTGAGTAATATCAGGAAGTGATAGGAATCAACTTCTTCACCTATTTTATAAGTGGCTTATCTTGACATTTACCTCTCCAGTTCCCCCAAGGGATGTGATATTTCTTTACATATACTCTCTCAATATTGAGAGGAATTCTAGCAGTTTCCACTTTGTCCTTTCTAATGTGATAGGTGAGAAGCCATTATGGGGTTCTATCATTGCTGATTATAAATATTTCAATGACACATTCATGAATTAAAGAAATAAATGAGGAATGCATTCAAGGTCCCATTGGGTCTACTATGAGACAGATTTTGATATTAAATCACCATCACCTAAATTCCATAAAATCCATATTTTACCAAAAGAACTCCAGTGTATTCTGCGTCACCAAGACTTAGTGTTAGCTCAGAGTTATTTTCTAATACTTGCTGAAATGTCTAGGCGTTTCCCTTTCTCCCAAGTTATTAGTTTCCCAGATAAATGACTCAGGTCCCATTGAAAAGGATAAGATTACCAGACACTAATTGTCTTTCTTCCTCTCAAGGGTATTTGGCATCCCCTATATTTAAAGAATTCTGAAACTATAAACATATCAGTCATACTTTGTTTAGGGATCATGACTATTGTGTCCATTCAAATCAGGTCTTGGCTCATCAAGCATGTAATTTTTCTCATTACTCATATTAAGTAGAACCTCATGGACTGCCCATCTATTTTAATTCTGGCTACTCCCAAATATTAAAGCTGGGCAAACTTTTGTGACACTAGCTCTGATGCATGTTATGATAATCATACCAACTTTGTCTCTAGTGGTTTTGAACTGCTCCTTAGCCTCTGCCACTTTGAGATCCATGTTTTACCTCACTAAAGTCATGAAACCTTTCTGTGTCTCCCACCAGCATACTTGGTTTATAGATAATGGCCACATTGGCACTCTTCTAAAACCTATAATACTCTCGTTCATGTATTCTTAGATATCTGAAGGGGGTTATCTCTAAATCCTCTTAGAGTTCATGGTACAGTTAGGCAAACATGATAAATCCATTCCAACATTTCTAACTTCCACAGTAGTGGAATGCCTAGTGTTGCACTGAGCACTCTAACTCACTTGAGCTACCATATTGAATCTAGAATCTGTGCTAAGTAAATACATTCATCCAAATTTAAAGTTACATTCCTTTGTCTTGTTGTTTCACCTTCAGAATCCATTTATGCACAAAAAATTTTTACAATGACAACTAGCAAGATCTTACAATTTTGACTTTGTAACTGGTATTCCAGGGCATGCTGGAATCTGTCTTTAGATATAGGTCTGGGGATGGTGCATGATGCTGAGGATAAGCCGTAAGGAGGATTGATTCTCTTGGCAAGGAAGTCACTCTGTTTTCAAGTAAGATTGGACCACAAGGCTGCTTCAGTCAACAGATGAGACTCATGAGGTTGGGATCTCACTGTACTCTGATCCTTCCCCATATCTCCACCCCAGTTCTGAGGTCTCTTTCTCAGTCAATATCCTTTCACACCTGGCAGTGAATTCAATTGACTTGATAATTCAGTAACCTTGGGGGATCAAACTTTAAGTTTACTTTGAATTTCTTAAGCTCTGTCGCTGTAAGAGAGAAGATATTTTTTGGTGCTATAATACAAAATCCCTACCCAAGCCAAAAATTTAGAACTTTGAACTCATCATTCTTTCTTTAAACTGTCCAGTAATATGAGAATCAACCAGGCCTAGTATTCATCTACTTATCGATTCATGTCTTCAGTCGCAAGTAATAGAAACCTATGTTGGCTTATTTGAGCTAAAAGGATGCTTATTAAAGAATATTGTCTAGTTCACAGACTTGTCAAGGAAGCTGAAGATCCAGGTTCAGAGCTGCAAAGCTAGGAGCAATGCCTAGATTTACAGCATAGAACTTTTCTAGTGAGGACATCCCTGCTGTTACTGCTGAGTTCTAGGCAATATGTACAAGCTGCAAACCTATCAGTTGACACTAGATGCCACAACAAGCACTATCACCTCTGCTTCCCAGAGACTCAAATCTTTCTACTGTCGCCTCAACTCTGAATTGGGGGTGTCCCATGAGCAGAACCTGGAAACACACCTATATTCTCACTGTAAGGCAGCTTTGGAATTGTACTGTTTCTCTAGTGTGAGGTGGACTGCCACTAAGACTCATAACATTGCAGAAAGGAGATTCTGATAAACGAGATATATCAAAACATCAACTACATCCCATAAAATAAAATGGAAACACAAGTCGAAAGAAAAGTTGTTTTCTAGAATTGAAGACAATGCATACAAGAAATATCTTGTCCATAAAATTAACAAATTTTTCTTTTTTTTTGAGTTGGAGTCTCACTCTGTCACCCAGACTGGAGTGCAGTGGCCACTCCCGGCCACCGCAGCCTCGACCTGCTGGGCTCCGGCGATCCTTCCGCCTCAGCCTTCCGAGTAGCCAGAATTACAGGCGTGCACTACCACGTCCGGCTGATTTTTTGATTTATTTTAGAGATGAGGTCTCGCCTACCCAGGCGGGTCTCAAACCCGCGGGCTCAGGCAATCCACTCACCTCAGCCTCCCAAAGGCGCGGGATTACAGGCTGAGCCACCGAGCCCAGCTAAAATTAACAAATTTAAAGAATTAAAACACCCAATGCTGGTAAGATGTGAGGAAAGGGCATTCTTATAACCTGTAGAAGCAGAAGCTTTCCAGAGAGTAATAAAGCAACACAAACCTCAAGCCCTTTCTATTTCTTCTGTGCCTGCATGTAGTTTCCACGCATTTTGTAGTATTATTTTAGAATCAGAGAAGATAAAGTATTACTACTCAAAAATTTAAGTAACATTACCAAGCATTCAGGCAAAACAAAGCTCACATTCTACCTTCGCTTTTGGAGAAAACTACTAAATACTACTTACTATTTTTCCCCCTATACTCATATATCCATTCATCAGGTATTTATTGAGTACATGTGTATGTACCTTATATAAGCATGTGGCAGCTGTGAAGATGATATTTATATTATTTTGTCAAGAGCACATTTTAACTGATAGCAAAACCAGGAGGCAAAGTTGGCATCTTCCATTTCTCAGGTTGAAATTGAGTTGGCATCTCAAGTCATAAATGTTCTTAATGTACTCCAATTGCCCTGCTACGAATTAAAGTGACAGTGGTCACTAGATACTTGTATGGCATAGATTCCCCCTCGAGTATTAGAAGCTGATACCTCAAGGAGCTGTACATTTCTAAAGCCCCAGATTCATCACCAACAACAGAAAATTCCACTCACGGAATATCTAATTACACATTTAGAGTTCCTAAGCTACTGTTCCCAGACAATACAAAAGGCCAGTTGCAATGCAATTTCTGTAGTTTGACAGAGGCTGGTTTCATGTCTAGCCACCGCCCTCCAGGTATTTGTTTACTGGTGTCTAGCACTGAAGCAACAGCTGAATATCAAAGAGCTATGGAAGGTATGTCAAGAGTGCTTTTGTCTGGTCTGGGGCTTCAATATTTTTTGTGAAATTGTTAAGTTCCTTATCATCATTTTTATTATTTGAGATGCTTTTTGGACAAGCCAAAATTTAGCAATAATTTTAAGGAGGCTTCCTGGCATGTGTTCTAGATGGGTCTGCACATGAAACAGATAAATCAAGAGATTTATTTCCTCAATAGGTCAAAATCATCATTACCTTCCTGTTGCCTTTTGGAGGAAAAGAACTTTATCCTTCTACGTGATTTATTCTTTTCATGGGCATCCATTCAGCACACAGCTATTGTTTCAGAACAGGGAAAATGTATTCCTTTTACAGGTTTATTCCTTCAACTGGAATTTGTTTAAGTAGGTTCCACTGCACAAACACAAAAAGCCCTAATACATGCAGACTGGGTCGGCCTCATGCCATCAGATGTCACCGCTGACGGGTGATGGCACTTATATAGATTTACACAACAAAAACTACATTAAAAATGTTAAGGTGGTGAGACAAAGGCACAAAGGCCTAGAAATTCACAGCTCAGGATTTAAACATACTATATCTAAGAAGAATGGAGTGCATTAGGCTAATGGGAAGGTGACAGCGTCCCTATTATACCTACAGTACTAGACACTTAATCTCTAACTGAATTTCCTGGTGGTGCTTGCTTTGTCTCATTCTTGGGGGCTTATGTTTTTTAATGACATTATTGTTGTGTAAATGTTCTTGTTTTATAAAGTAATTTCAGGTTGATTATTATCTGTTGATGCAATTAGTGTAATTACACCTAATTACAGAGTAGAAACAACATATATAATTAGTTTATTAGAGGTATAACTGTGATATGTAATGATTTTTAAATCTTTATGAAACTTTGTTAACAAATATTCCATGAATGTGAAAGCAAAATATTTAGATGCCAGCTCTCTTACATTATATATTTTTTCTTATGCTCAGTAACATTATAATTAGATTTACTGCCTGTCAAATTTAGTGCTAAAAATCATAGTGCCATATTAGAGGGAAAACAAATATAAAAACTGTGCTTAAGAAAACTAGAAATGCTCTCTGGTGTTTTCTTTAAGGTTTGGTTTTGTAAATCTTCAGTTAAGAGCTCTTACCTACAGATCATCACCATCAGGTGAATTTTGACAACAAAGTTACAATCAGGTAAAGAGATTTATATATAACACCATGACATAGAACATATGCTTGTGTTTGTGTTATACGACATTCCTAACAAACTAATAATATTGCCCCCTTTACCCTGTGTTTGATTTCTTTATTTCATTTTGAACCAAAAGGGAACTAAAAATGCTTTGACGTGAAAAAATAAATAAATAGATCACAAAATAAGAAAGACAACACGTGCTTCCAAAATCAGCCAAGCGTGTTGTGATGAAGAGTTGCAAATGGTTGCTAAAAAGAAAACAAACTAAATTCAAATACAAGAAACGTATATTGATGTAGGTTATCCCCATTTATTTCCTGAAATTTATTTATCTGCTATAGGTCACTTAAGAGACTATTATTTAACCATTCCTTCCCTCCCTAAAATATTGACACAAAAGAGTGCAATATAAATAAACTGAATGCAGAGATTTGTTGCTTTTGAATTATGTGATATATTCTCCCATGTGGATAAAAACCATCAAATGTCCTCCATAATTGCTTACTGCTGAGGCAAAGATTAGAAGGTCTAATTTACACCATTGGAAATTTAAGCAATAGTATCAGAAAAGCAACCCTTTAAACACTGGCAGTACATTACCATAAAAATGCTACTCTTCTTTTGGATATATGTAACTTTTTCAACAGTGAATTTTGTCTTTATCAAAAGGCAAGTATTCTCAGCATTTGGTCTACACATAAACTTGGACCCTGGGCTTCAACTATTATTGAAGCAAAATATCAACTGAAGATTTTTGTTCTTTTAAGACAACTATTCTTTTAGAATCACTCTAAGCATGTTCGACACATAAATTCGTTAAATGAATGGAACAGAAGTGTCCTTAAAAATTCAAGGTCAAATGTTTTTTTTTAAAACTTAAGATCAGCAGGAACTATCATTACTCTGGGGGAAAAAAAGGAGGCAGATATTTTCATTTGTTTCTCTTTTATCAAAAAAAAGAAGGAATAAGGAACACACTGGGTACCAGGTCCACTATCAGGAGGTATCAGGAGAGAGGACCTGCTAGAAGCCCAAACCTCAACTGCTTGCAATGTATTTATGTAGTAAAACCTCATGCATACCTCACAGGTCTAAAATTAAAAAATCTTAGCTGAGCTCGGTGGCTCAGCCTGTAATCCCGCGCCTTTGGGAGGCTGAGGTGAGTGGATTGCCTGAGACCGCGGGTTCGAGACCCGCCTGGGCAGCGAGACCTCATCTCTACAATAAATCAAAAAATCAGCCGGGCGTGGTAGCGCATGCCTGTAATTCCGGCTACTTGGAAGGCTGAGGCAGAAGGATCGCCGGAGCCCAGCAGGTCAAGGCTGCGGTGGCTGGGAGCGGCCACTGCACTCCAGTCTGGGCGACAGAGTGAGACTCAAAAAAAAAAAAAAAAAAAAAATCTTGATCCAGAATCCCAGATGTGAACATATATGAAAATGACAAAATACCTCTGTAAATGGTGCATATTAGGGTATACATTTTCTGAGGACAAGGCCTATGCCTTGTAGTTCTTTTATTCCCATGACACCATGAACATCTTAGCTACAGGAGTCACCCAGTAGTTATTAAATGAAAAATGTGAGTAAATGATTAGAAGATCAAAACATGAAACTAATTGTTTCACAGAACAAACTGACAAGAAGCTTTTCCCCATCTTTTATTTTCTTCCTACGCTTCTTTTTAGAAGGACTTACTAAGTTGGTATTTTAAAAGTCAAACATTTAAGACTTTCCTCCTCTTGAATACATTAAATTGTATAAAGTAAAGCAAAATTCTAATAACATATCTAGCACAAAACAATCATCAAGAAATGTTACTCTATGAAGGTTCAGAGAGAGATTGATTCTATGAAAAGTTCTCAAAGAAGTCAACAAAAACCCCTTCAAACAGAGAGACAATCACAGTGATTAAAAAAAAAAATGAGTACCATCTGCTCCTAGCAATGCCTAGCAAATAGTAGGTGCTTAATAATTGTTCATTTTCTCCCATCCTCTTCTGGCTTCATAACAGGCGGCAGAACCCATGTTTTGGGAAGAGGTTGCCTGAGTAAAGAAGACTAATCCATTCTGTAAGGGAGCTCCTTGGAGGCTCTCCTGGATCCTCCTTGGCTCAGTGTTTCCCTCTGGACCAGAGTGTGCTAAGGAAGTGAACCAGGCAGAGAGACACAAAGAATCTCTGCCCGCTATTAAGCAGCAGCAGTAGTAGATAAGCCTGGGAAGGAGGCAAGAACGTGACTGTGGGACAGCTAGACCCAAACATACTCATTTTTGCTTTCCTACTCTACCCATGAATGTTTTAAATGTAATAAACAAGCAACTCACAGTTGGCCTTAATCCATCAAAGTTGATACAGACCAAACAAAAAGAAAAATCTCTTTTCCACTTGGACTTTAGGATCTGAAGACAAAGTTAGCAGAATCAGGAAGGAATGGGTTGCGCGAGACCAACTCTCATCTCTTCACCTTGGAAGTGTCTATTCCACAGTTGTGCCTGGACCCAGTATATAACTCACTTCCCTTCCATTCGGTGGCCCAGACATGAACCCTATTGTGCAGATAAGGGAGGCTGTGAATGCATGCTTTTCAGACAAAAGTAATACAGCCAAAAGTGTGCTGACTTGTTTCAGCTGTGCCCAAGGTTCTGGGGAGGTGGAGTTCCCCTTCCTTAAAATTTGCACAAGGCCTAAGCCAGATGGGATGAAGTTGCAGACAGGACTTACTGACAGCCAAGTGATTAAACAGAAGCACCCATGATTTCCAACATAAGAACTGCATTCAGGGTGTGTCTGACCTGTGTAGCGATAAAAAATCTCATGTGATGTCCTAAAAGAAGATGAGGTAAAAACGGCTAATAATCCCTGGATCACATTAGGTCTCTTTATGCACATCAGATGAGGAACGTATTGCTTATCTTTGCTTTTTGAATTAGATCCGTAAGTGTGAACACTGTAACAACTTCTGGAAAGTTTGTTAGTCTCTATCTGGTCCTGAAAGTACAGTCTCTTTCTGTCTTGTTCTGTCATTACTTTCTGAAGGAAGTCCATCGCCCATGACAGCAAGACATTAAACTTTGAAAAATGTCTTTCCCTTTCTCTCCCATAAACCAACAGTTTAAAAATTGGAGATTAAAAATGGAAACATTTTGCTGGCTTTATACTAATGTGGCATTTTCACATTCTTCCATACCGTTTGAATGCACTCACTAGACTGGCATCCATTCTAAGCACAGTGTAAAGCCCAGAAAGGCATTTTATTCTTTCCAGGTGTGCTTGACTGGTTTATTTATGGTCTGACTTCCTTTCATAGTGTGAGAAACCTTAGCCTCCTGCCAGCTGCAAAGGATTGTTAAGAAGAAGCATTTTTAAGTTAAAAAATATAGAGCAACACTTCTTTTTCTCCCCACACCTTCTTACCCGCCCACCCCCCTACCACACTTCATGCACCTTCTTGCATTGGTTAGTCCATGACAAGTCTAAATAGGCATTTAACTGTACTCACCATCAAAGAAGGTGCCCCATGCAGGCAACAGTATATTAACTTAATGAATACCAGAGAGGATAAGAAAGAGGGTATGGAGCTGTTAACTCTGGCCCAAGTTATCCTTCCTGAGAGCACTCATCACATTCGGTAGAAACACACACACACACACACACACACACACACACACGTTGTATTTTTCTCCCATTCTTTGGTTCTGGAGAAGCTGGAGGTGATCACTAGGAAGCACAGCTGAAAGGCACATCCTGACTTGCAAAGAGGCCATGTGATATGCTTGGTTTTGTGCATGCGGTCGCATAAACTAAGTTGGAATGTTTTCTCGTTCATGACTAACATCAGAAAGTCCCCAGTAGTACTGCCTTGTCTGACTCCATAAGTAGCTCCAGTTAAGGATAACTATTTGCCTCTCTGGTGACCACATGGCACTCCAAACAGGTAGAGACAAAAAGATAAATTTCAAAAGAATTTTCTATTCCATAAAAGAAAGCAAGATATATTCTAATTTAAATAATGTTCACTTATTTGTAGAGCTGAATAAATAATATGAGATGAAATATCTGGCTCTAGCCTCAAACAAAAATTACACTCAATACAGACAACTTTCTAAATGTTTTTTAAATTACTAGGGTTTGAAAAAAGTATTTGATGGAGTCCTTTATGACAACTGTGACTTTAAAAAGAAGCAAGTATGTGAATGACAGCAAAGATGAGACATAATTGACTCTCAGCAATAAAAAGGTTGACAGAACTTGAAAATTTTAAATAAAAAATTATTGAATCCAAACAACATAAATCCCAGGAAAATGTGAGTGCTTTAAATAATAAGAACACAGAGTAGGTATATTTCTTGGAAAAGAAAACTCATTTTTATTGAGTAGGCGTGGTTTTCAAAAATTACCACATAATTGAGAGATCCATGGGAATCTTTGGCATTTCAAAACTTGAGTGGAGCCTTTGGAAAAAGCTCATCACAGCCTTTTTTTAATCTTTGAGGAAGCTGGCACTCTGCGATGGAGTTGTTAAACAGCCTGGCCATGCCAAAATTCATCATAGCACTGCCCCAGGGAGGCTGCTAGCTGCCTGACCCGAGCAGCTCAGAGTGGGACTGGAACAAAAGGCTAGCATCTATTTCAAAAAGAACCCCAGGAAGTATCTGTGGGAGGATGAAGAGTGTTGAGGTGGAAGCCAGAAGACAGTGGGAGTGAGGAAAGCACTAGCTAAGGCAGGCAGAGAGAGCCGTGGAGGAGAGGAGGCTGAGCCAGCAGGTTTATTGGCAGAAGTCACACACATGATTGCCAGGCAATGGTCAATTTCCAGACAATAACCGCAGCATAACTGCAAGGCCGTCAAGACAGAGATCGTGAAGAATGTGTCTTCACACAGGGAAATGACAGAGAGGAAAAAGGAACAGGGACGAAGAGATGGAGGGAAGAAAGGAGGGTAGAAAGTAGAAAAGGAGGGAGGAAAGAAAGAGGGACGGGAAGGAAGAGAACAAGGGAAGAAAGGAAGGAGAGAGGAGGAGAGGGAAAGAAGGAAAGGAAAGAGGAAGATGAGTAAGGAAGAGAAGAAGGAAGGAAGGAAGGAAAAAAATGAATATAGATGGGGAGGCGTTTGAAGAAAATAAGTTTTACCCAAATGAATTACCAGGAATCTTTGTATTTGCAGATTTAGAGTTGATCTAGGCTAGCATGTCGTTCCTTTTTCTGTGCTGTTAAGAAATGTTACCAGCTGGGCTCGGTGGCTCAGCCTGTAATCCCGCGCCTTTGGGAGGCTGAGGTGAGTGGATTGCTTGAGCCCGCAGGTTCGAGACTCACCTGGGCAGGCGAGACCTCATCTCTACAATAAATCAAAAACTCAGCCGGGCATGGTAGCGCGCGCCTGTAATTCTGGCTACTCAGAAGGTTGAGGCGGAAGGATCGCCGGAGCCCAGCAGGTTGAGGCTGCGGTGGCCGGGAGCAGCCACTGCACTCCAGTCTGGGCGACAGAGTGAGACTCCAACTCAAAAAAAAAAAAAAAGACGTGTTACCAATTGTTAATCACATTAAAATCTTTATCACTTATTTTATTAATCTCACTCGGGTTTAACATTACTAACACAGGACCGTCAATAGCAGTAATAATGCCACTGAGGTTGGTATCAACAATGCTGAAGGGTAAGATGTAAAATCCAGACTACCGGCAGCAGGAAAGGTCCTCACAAACCTTGACATTATACCAAAGAAAAGCCTTGCAGATTCACAAAACCATGATCTTAATCTGATATGGTGTCCCCCATCCTCTGATGTCCCTCTAGAATTACTAGTCATCCTCCAGCATTTAAAAACAAATCTCAGCATCCAAGGAGCATCTTAATTAATGTATATTTAAATAACATAGGACTTTTAACCTTTCCCTGTTTCTGCTCTTCTTCCAAAGTTAAAGCCACTCTCTCACATAAAACTTTGCTTTATCAAATACATTTTGAAAACAATAGTGATATTGTAAAATGGGGTTATGGCTTTAGATAATTTTTTAAATTATTCACTCTAATAATGCAGTCATGTGAAAGGTCATTACACTTCACTCTGTTGAACTTGTGGAATTTCTCCGGATTTTATACATTTTTATTCATGAATGAGATTCATAAGGAAAAGTCATCCTGATCTAGCTCCTTGGGCTCTATATAATAGGCTGCATTATACAAAAGTGCACAACTCCCATTAGTAAGGTGGGAAGAGAAGGTAATTACAATGAGTGAGTTGGATCATGGGAAATAACAAATCAGTAAGGTTGAAAACAGTTATCTTGACAATTAAAAACCTTAACTGTGGTGAGGCTGCATTAAAACCCAAAGTTTATAGAAGTTACATTTGGGAAAGTGAGGTGATTTCACTTAATGAAGGATCATTTGTAATCAGGAGGAGCTGGTAAATCTTGGAAGGATGATTTATTTATCAAGAGGCATTCAAAGCAGTCCAATTAAGGTGGTCTAAACATCTGAAAAAACACTACCAAGAAATATCAGGTTTTTAAATGATGAATCTGCTATATAAATATACTCATTGCACTAGGGACTCATTAATTTAATTATTTTATGGTTTGTCTCAGCATTGAGTTTTGGAACTTACGTTAAATTCAGATGTGACTTCTTAGGAGAAAGGGAGCTCTGTCTGGCAATTTAAAGCTGTTTCAGGTGACTTTTATTTTTTTAAGCTGAACACTGTCATCTTCCAACATATTTTCTCATATTTATCCAAAAGTACCTCTATTTTTAGGAGTCTATCCTAAACAATACAACACCCTTGAGAAACAGCTGCTTAGTCTAGGCTTATAGTTCCTTAACTGTGGCCTCCATCAACAAACATTGATAAGAACATACTAGAGTAATTACAACTAACATTGCTGGGCGTCTTGTAGTGATATGACATGCTTTTGTTTTATTAAATTTCTCTGACTCCTGGTGGATTTTGTCCCCAAAATTATAGACAAGGAAAGCTTAGCTTAAGTAAGAGTCAGCAATTTCTGCCAGATCACACCAAGTAACAAGACTGTACGTTGAACCAGGTTCAGCTTCAAACCTTCAGATCCTATGGGATGATGCAAAAAAGCCAGACCAGGGTTCCAGCCTTTAGTGACTAACAACCAAGTTGTGAAAATAAATATGGTGAAAACTACTTAGTATGTCAATCACTCTTTGAGACACAATAGATGTCTGAGCACTTTGCATCCACTTTGAAACCAAACACCACCAACTCCACTGGAAGCAATGGTCTTCCAGTAAATCTATTTTACTTAAGTATAAAGTTAAATAAGGCATCAAATGCCAACAAGTGTTGTTTGGCTAATGGAGGGAGGTGGTCTTAGCAATATTCTAACCTCGGACACATCGCTAATTGTTTTTCCAAGAAGAAACTTAAGACCTGTTTTAGCACCATCTCAAGTAAGCATTGCTATGGGAAAGTTTGGGTATGCCACTTTTTATAGCAGTTGCACAGTTACTGTAAAGAGGAATTTTTGTAAGCAGCCGCCAACCACACCCTAACCTCAGGCAGCTGTCTCACTTTATGAACTACTGGTCATGACAAGAAGTGTGGATGGTGCATTATAAGCCTTCACCACTCAGGCAATGCAAAATAAGTCTTGCTGATTGTGGGCGGAGGTGGATGGAGGGCACAGGAACTCATACAGAGGTCCACTCTTGCCATCTAGGAATATAAATGACAGGGACTCAAACATATATGCTCACTTAAATGTCATTCTTCAGCAGCCTGGTTAATCAAGTGCTCCTGTTCAGCATATAATCATGGGACACACACATTTCCACTGTAAGGAGTTATTTACGCTCCATCCTTCTAAATATGTCCTAAGTGCTATGGTCAGGAAGCAAAAGGATGAACACAAGGCCGATTTCCAGTCACTCTGGAAAAACCTGTCACATCCCTAATGAAACCAACATCTGCGTTCACTGGTGCCACCCCACCCCACCCCCGTCAAAGGAAAAGTTTGGGGAGGGGGCAACCCCTTGCAGGATAATTAAATAAGAAATAAAGCAGAAATCCTCTGTGAGATTCAGGAAGCCTCCTGGGTCAAGCCATGTCAGAACCCAGAATTCCTGGTCACACCTTAGGGTGGAATTTCCAGAGTCTGAAGGGATCTGTCCTGCTTGGTGCATTTGGGCCAAATGATTTAGTGTCCTCACCCCTTGATTTTCAGGGAATCAGGAAAAGAGTTCAGGCTATAAAATACCTTTCTGCTCATTTTTCACTGCTACAGCTTCAGAGGTTACCAAAGTCTGTAAGGGCACAGAATATATATATAAAAAAAATGTTTCCCCGCTGCAGACATGGAAGGCCGGGCCCTCAAGTCCTGCCTGAGTGGCCCATCATCAGAAATCCTTCTCCTTTTGTTAAGTCTGCTGGGCCTTCCTCGAAAGAACTGAATTAGATAGACAGGAAGGGGAGGGGGCGAGTGGGAATGGGGGAGGGAAGGAAGACTGGAGCAAGAATATATTTTCTATGTCTGGATAAGGGAACAGGATTCTAGGTAATTGCCTGGTTTTCTCATTGTTCTCGGCTGCCATGCCGAGATTCATAGAGGGGCTGAAAGGATCTCTCTTTTTTTTTCTTTCCCCTCTAATTCGTCACTCCCCCCTCACACCCTCCAAATCACCCCTCCCCCCCTTAAGCCTTTTCCCTCCCCTCTCGTGGTGCTTATTCCATCCTAGGGGGAAAAAAAAAGTAATTTGTCTGTTTTATTTATGATGCAATGAAGGTATGCTGCTCTCGTCAGGATAGCCTGACACTGGTCAAACTATCTGACAGCCAAGAAGAACTGCCTTCATACTCCAATGAGTGTATATTTTAACCATTTGTCCACCACAGTATACTACCAGGCTTTGTCAGGGTTCATGGCACTCTTTTTTTTTTAATCTACTTTGTTGCATCCTGATTAAAATCAGAACATGAAGAGTATTCATGGTCTCTTTTGTCTTACATTTGTACCCTAAAATACACAGAGATGCTATGTGTCATTAGGCCAAATTCAAAATCGTCTGAATATTCTGGTGGAAGACAAACCTCTGGGGACAGTCTTGGAACGTCACTAAATTCAGTAACCTAGAACAGTTAGGCTGTGTGTCTCAAATGAAGACACCCTGTTTCCTTATCACATCCATAAAGAGGGATTAGCCCAAATGGAATCGAAATTTCAAGCTATTCCTCCCCAGAATTAAAAATGAAAGCACAGGTCAAAGAGCTAGAGTGGTATGAACAAGGTTGAAGAAAGCACGTGTCTAAATAAAAAGCCCTCAAGAATACTAAGGTTTTTATCCCAGAAAGGACCAAAGTCCCTGGGTAGTTGCTGTTCTTCCATCTTCTCAGTTTGAATCAGCGTTGTCTCCACCATTTGCAAATTGGGACTTTTAAGAAAGAATCTGACAGCAGCAAACGAAACGGCCAAAGAGATAGCGTTCTTGCCCTCGTCCCTTTTCGATTCCCCTTGCAGTGTGTTCGCGGGGTCCAGTGACCTACCCGCCAAGTGCACACTCGCAGGGGTACACTCTGAAGTGTATTCTCCTTTTACTCTCAACAACAAACCCCCAATTCCAGAGGGCCTGCCTCGCATTCACTCTCTCTCTCTCCCCTGTTGCTTTGCCACCAGCAATTTAATTCTCCTTTTCAGACATAAAAGGACACACTGGGTTTTAACAATTATACTTTTGATTTCCTCATAAAAAACAATGCTCAGAATTAGGCCCCAGACAATCTGTTCTTGTCCTGCAAAGGCCTGTGGGGCAAGATTTCCAGAAGAACCAATGGGATTTCTGCTGACTGGAAATATTTTTATTTTAATAAACTACAAAAGAAAAATGCTAAAAAAAAAAAAAAAAAAAAAACCCTCACAACAGGTTCAGAAATGTAATGTAATGCACACAGCATGAAACAGAAACAAAGACCCAGCAGACAGGGAGTGTGATGAATGGTCCTAACCACATCGTATTTATTTATTTTTTTTAAATCTGCATTTGCCTTTCATCTGCAAATGAAAGGAATAGGGAGAAAGTGAGTAGGCATTCCAAGGAATTTCATCGGTGTAATAAGAGCAAACGCAAATATTATAAACTCAAGCAGAATTAAGAGTCTAGCAGCAACAAAGATACAGAAAGGCTGAAAAAAATCAGAGTTTCCAGTGTGGGTTTGTTTTCTTGGTTTTTTTTTTGCATTCATTTACGGAAGGTAGCAAGAAAACCCAGTACAATGCAGACACAAGACAGAGGGGTAGCCACAGAGCTGTTTGCTTCTGTTTTTCCAATCAAATGTGAAAGTTAGTTAAATTGAATTTTATAAGATAACAGGAAAAAAATATTTAGTACACTTTTCATAATCTAAAGGTATACTTAAGATTCTAGGACAATCCTTTCTTTAAAAAAAACAAGGTGTTACAATCACTTAATAACACATACACGTACAAGCTGGAACATTATTTAAAATTTTCAAGCCATGGGAAAGCTACCCACCACTTTCTCTCTACATTTTCCTCCCAAGGTATCAGGAAGAACAAGGTAAACCCAGCTGTATTGATTTCATAGTGTGCATTGTGCACCTGATAGACTGTAAAAGTTAACATATTTTGACAAGGGTATTAATTTACAAATAGTTGATTAAATGTAATTCAGTAGCCATGGAAGAAACTAATCTTATTTTTTGTACAAAAGGATGTCATGAATTTTATATATAGACTTATACACACATTCATGTGTGTATGTATACACACAGAGAAAGAGAGAACAAGAACCATTTTCATCAGTTATATCAATATCAGTGACACAAATTTCACAGGTTGAAAGTCTTTAATTTTTAGTGAAAAATAACTTTATAATTCTTTAAATATCTGGAAGATGTCATAGCACTTTGTACATTTGTTACCATATGTAATTTTTAATATTCAAGGAGCTTCCAGTAGTGTTCATTGAAAAAAAAATGACACGAAACAAATAACTTTAAGATTTGTTTAGATCAGAGGGCAAAAGCAATGCCCAACTGCTAACAATAGCATGGAAAGAAACAGCCCTTAAAGACAGGCTAGTTTGATGTACATAAACATTTTATAATTATTCTATAGCTCTAGAAAAGAAGAATTATATGTTGGCTTTGGCAATGATGATAGAACAATGTCCATGTTATATAGAATAGGCTATTTAATCATAATAAACTTGCCAAAATAAAAATCTTTCTAAACAGTTGACACTAACAGCCATGAGTAGATGTGCAATATTGATATAATCTAGAACGGGTTATTTGATTAAAACAAACTTACTAATATGAAATTCATGGCAGCAAAAATAAACATCTGGATGATAATATATGCAGTTCTGACTCTCCCTTGCTTTAAATTTTGAAAGGTTTATGATTTATATTTTCAAAATAGTTTCAGAATGGGCTAACAAGATAGATCACATCACTCTGTGTAACCTGATTAAATTTCACGTTGGGAACTGACAGAGACCCCTCCACGATCCTCCCTGGTAGTAATTGTCCTGCCATTTTGCTGCTCCCGCTCCACCTGGCTCAACCACAGCCATCATAAATCGCACACTCCAAAGCGGCACGATTTGAAAGCCGGCTCCAAAAATATAAGTTTCAAAAATCAAACTACTGACACAGTTCCTCCTCTTCATTTAGAGTCAATAAATTTTATGCTTGCATTATCTTGCTGGATAATAATTGTCCATTAATGAAAACTAGGAAGTGAGAAGCAAATAAATAGCACTTCACAAAACCCTCCACACACAGATCACATTTTCAAACTGCTTTAGAAAAGAAACTGAGAAAATACTGGCAAGTAAACAGGTAGGAATGCGGCAAAAGAGAAATTCCCAAAGGTTTTTCCCAAACTTGCATTCACATGAAAATCACTGTGGGCTACAGATTCCTGTCATATTCCCAACATGTAAGTTTCTGAGCATTTTCCCCCTTTCTATGAGCTATTGTGTTTTTAAGGAATGTTGTACATATTCCTTTTTACATTTTCAATAAACAAAAACTGTTTTGGGGGGGAGGGGGGTATGAATTTCTACACCAGGAAAGTGATTTATTTTGCCCACTGAAGCTGATGTATTGAAATGTTCATTTGCAGCTGGATCACTTTTCCATGCACCCTTAAAATAAGCCTTGACAATGTCACAGAGCACTTTGCCCATGGTCAGCAGAAAGTGGACTGTCTCCTTTAAAGTCCAGGAAAACCACGATTGAAACTGTTTGGAAATTCTGTTGTGCGTATTTATCTGTGCATCAGTTACAGGCATTTCGGCGCCTCTTCTCAAAGGATCCTGATTCTCCACTGGACTACTTGCCTCTGTTTAATCCATTCCTCTCTCAGACAGAGACGTACATCAAACAGGAGAGAAATATTACCGAAAGAAATACCTATTTTCTCACCCTTTTCAGATTAAATATCTCCAGCAGCAGAGAGAAACCTCTTTAAACTGAAATTAATTTCTGTATTAAAAAACATATATCAGATGGTATGTTTTACTTTCGCTGCATTTGTGGTGCAATTTGTAGGCCCTCAAATTCGTAATATAAATACATTTTTTAATCGACAACCCAGCCTGATGTTTCTCTTATTCTTCTGATTACCATTTCCCCTCCATTTGGGACCTTATTTGTTATCTCTCTTGCTCATTGCTTATTCAAAAACGTCTTCAACCTTTAAAAACTGGTCAGCAAAAGAATACATAAAAGGGTGACAGGAACACATACACATATATATATACACAATCTATAACTTTCTAATATAGAAGTTTTTTCCCATAGCCTCCTCCAAAAGAAAAAGAATTATTTACATTCACAGCTTAAAAAATAATTATACATACTTGTTGTCTACGCTCAAATGCTGCCAGGAGCTGGGTGTATTTTGTAGAGGCAGACTGCCCTCTGCAGGGAAAGCTGCTTTTCAGCAGCTCTCTTTCAGGCAATCTCCAAAAAAAAAAACACAAAACAGTATTGCTATAGTGCTGAAAATATTAACAAATAGTTTCTTAAATGAGTTTGCTTGTAAGCAATTCAATGTATTTATTCACCCTAAAATATACTTGTTCACACTCTATTATTTTTCTTAAATGTTGGCTTGTCCCACAATATTTCTAGTAACACAAAAATAGGCAAAGGGCAACATTTTTTTGTCACAAGCTGTGCAGTGATATTAAACTAAACACAGAATTCTTCCAGTCTCATTTCTTCCCCAAATGAGAATAGGTTTTAAAAAATGTTGAATAGTCTTTCAAATGCCCTGTGAACAGTGTAGAGAAGGGTCCTAAATTTTTCAAGAAATCTCTCTAGAGTTCTGCTCTGGGCTTAGGCTGGGAGTCGGCAGAGTTAAAGTCTTCTTAAATGCCTAAGAAATTGCATTGTGGTTCTTTCATTTTCACTTTAATACTTTGGAAAATTAGAAGAGCTGATATTGATTTCACCTCATTTTATGTATTTCAAAAAATAAATGAAAATGCTAATCCAGGGAAATTTCAGTGACTGAGTCATAACTACCCGAAACTTAAATGTTGTGGTAGAAATTAGTGACAGTTAAGAGCTAGTGAGTTAATTTCATTGAGGCTTTCAGTCTGTCTTGGGTCTTCCTGTCTTGTGCCAAACACCCTAAAACTCATTCCAGCAATTAAAGGAGAAGGGAAGTCTGTATTTTGAAGGAAAAGATTGGGTTGGGATTTGTTTTTTTGTTGTTGTTGTTTTTTTAAGGTTGTCATGGAGTGGATTCTGTAAATAGAAAGTGTGTGAAAAGCTGTCACAATTTAGTGGCATTTTCCAATTCCTAATAAAGTCTTTGGGGTAATTCCTTATACTTAAAAGGACAATTGTGACTTCTACCTTCATTGTTTTGCCTCCTTTACTCCACAGAGCTCCTGCCAACCCCACGAGAGCTCACTTCCTTCCTCCAGTCTCTAAATGCGACCAGCAGGGGGGCTTGATGAAGTGCTCATTTTTTACATCAGTCTTATAAATTGCTTTCCCCATTAATTGTATCCATGGAAACAATACATTTGGCTGGTAAGGGACTCCTGAATAAAACTTAATGGGATTCTCAAAAAATTTGCAGGCTAGGGGGAGATGCTATGGCCGGCCATTCAAGCAATCTAAGTTTTAGCCCAATGCAGGATTAATTTCTTGTCTTCAAAAACTGTATTGAACCGAATCCAAATTAAACTGAAGGCTAAAAATGTTCTTTCACTATTTGAAAAAGAAATTTAAAGAAAAGGGAAAATAGAAATTACACAGCAATTCTGAGAAAGAAAATTCTAATACCTCCTAGCAAAAAATCATCAGCAGTGCTTGACATTCAGGCAATTCTTAATACCCAGCTCCTGATAATGTAAGATGGTTTATTCAGGAGACCTGATCAGATCTTCTAAGCAATGCGTAGGCACTTACATTATTCTTTGACCATTCTAGCATTCTCCTGCTTGCTCTGTCCTGTAGGAACATCTTACAGTCACCTTTCTCTGGCTTTCTTTTAGCCTCACCGCTCCCTCAGTGCATATAATCCTTGGGGTGATTTTTTTTTCCCTTAACAGGAAAAGTGTCTATATTATAGGATCTTAAGCCAGGCCTGCATATACCCATATTTAATTTGGAAAATGTGTGGGTAAATACTGCTCATTATGGGATTAGTTAACAGCTGTAAGTCAACCACTGTGAAAAGCCGATTTGTTAAAATTTTTTTAAGTGCCATTTCTTTACATTTAAAAAAATACATTCATTGGATGTTTCTCTTATAATTAGATTAATATGATCTAGATGAAGAAAGCTATGACTTTAAATTGAATAATAATACATGAATTTCAAAGTATTTTCTGTGATTTTTTTTTCCCCCTAAGCCCCAAAGCATTTTCACCTCTGGATAAATAGGTTAATTTTTTTAAATATATAAGAATTCAATTTCAACATTTCCCTTTATACAAATTATCCTTTTACTGATACAAAATGATGTCCCCACTGCATCAAGACTTACCACATACGCGATTTTTCAAAAGCTTTATTAGTGCTATGTTGAATATTAAAGACTATATTCTTCCATCCAGAACCCAAGGTCAGCCTATGAGAGAGCATGTGGGTGCTGGTTCTTGAGTGTATCTCTGGCCCTTCTCTTTAGGTCAGATGCAAATGATACTCAGGACATGTAAATCTTGCAAGAACCAGGGATACAAAAGGCCCCAGTGGTAGAATCCCTAAGGAATTAAGACTCAAGATAGAGTATCTGAAAGCCAATTCTCTTAAATAGCATGACGGCCTGGTTCTGTTATCCACTCGATTTGCTAAATCTAACTGCCATTACTATTACTATCATCAAAATTCTAAAAACTCTTAATAATAAAAGGGTTCATTTTCTGAGGTATTAACAAGTATCCAACAGCAACCAGATAGCTACAACTACTCCTCCAATGTCATAAGTACATTTGTAAATTTATCCAAAGCAAAAATATATCAAAAGCCTTGAAAATGTTTATATCTAGCCAGGCTCGGTGGCTCAGCCTGTAATCTCACGCCTTTGGAAGGCTGAGGTGAGTGGATTGCCTGAGCCCGCGGGTTTGATACCCACCTGGGCAACTTAGCAAGACCTCATCTCTACAATAAATCAAAAATTAGCCGGGTGTGGTAGCATGCACCTGTAGTTCCAGCTACTTGGAAGGTTGAGGCGGAAGCATCGCCAGATCCCAGCAGGTCGAGGCTGCGGTGGCTGGTAGTGGCCACTGCACTCCAGTCTGGGCAACAGAGTGAGACTTCAACTCAAAAAAAAAAAGAAAATGTCTGTATCTTTTACCCAGAACTATTTTAAGGAATTTTTCCTAAACAAATAAATCTTTGCACAGTTGACACATTATATGCAAAAATATTATAGCATTATGTAAGTCATAATTTATCAAAGCAATTTGAAAACTTCATGCCTAACACGAAATAATGGGTTAAATAAACCACAGTACTTTCACAAAATGGAATCACTCACAAAGCAATTAAAATTAGGTTTATTAAAACTTCCTAACGGCATGGGAGAAAATGCCCACAGTACGTTAGTTCAAAAAGTAGGATTTAGACAACATTTATATAATTACATGCAGGGGAAAAAGACTGGTAGGAAATGCAAAGTTTTCAGTGATTATTTTCTTTGCACTTTTCTGTAGTTTCTACATTTCTACAGTGAGCATCTATTAACCTTCTAAGAGAATAACCAAAGTCACCAAAAATGAATACGCATATATACACTATAAGATCTGAAGACAAACCCTGAATTGGGTCATTTATAAACAGAAATGATCAGACTAGGCAGAGAAGTATTTCCTGGAATCTAATACACCTCATTTGGTGGACGCAGCTGCACTGTGCAATGGGGAGGAGGATTGCCTTGGAAAACTCGTTGTTCTAAGAATGGGGCAGTCACAAAAAAAATAAAGCTGGGTGCCTAAATCTCAGAGCACCTGGGACACAGACATAAATGAGTCAGGATCCCCGCAGTTCAAAAGAGTCTGAAAGGTTATCAAATAATTGCCATGTGGTATGAGAAGTGTTGTAAAAAATGATTTTTAAAAAGCAGTGGTCTTCAAATTCAAGCTGTGCAGTGGTAGGAGGGAGAGGGTATTTTGCAACATAGTCACCAAAACTGTCATTGTAATGTCTTTTTTTTTAGCTTTTTATACTTCATATACATTATGTATTTATTTATTTATTTTTAAAATGTGAGGTACAATGCAGGATTAGGTATCCAAATGGTCATTGTACACGAAAAGTTTGTCTTCCTTTAAATAGTGCCTGTGTGTGTGTGTGTGTGTGTGTGTGTGTGTGTTGTGTGTGTGTGTGTGTGTCAGGGTCTCACTCTGTTGTCCAGCCTAGAGTGCAGAGGCATGATCACAGATCACTGTAGACTCAACCTTCTAGGCTCAGGCATTCCTTCTGTCTCAGGCTCCTGAGTAGCTGGGACTACAGGTGCATGCCACAACACCTGGTTAATTTTTTAGTTTTTGTGGAGATGGGGGTTTTGCTATGTTGCCCAGGCTGGTCTTGAACTTCTGGTTCAAGTGTTCCTCCCACTTTGGCCTCCCAAAGTGCTGGGATTACAGGCATGAGCCACCATGGCCAGTCAATAGGACCTATTTCTAAAATAGATATTTTAAGACATGCACATTCAAGATTATATGCCAATCTTAATATACTTGAAATGCTCAGAATATTAAGATGTGTAACCAGGTTAACTTGCTTTTTCTGCAGACTTTGAATAAAATATCTCTTTTCGCTCTTATTTAGGTTAAGAACCTAAAGTTTGCAAAGCAAGGCTGCTTAAGCAAACAAACAAAATCATTAAAATGTGCAACTACTTATCATGAATCAGAATTCTCTCAACATGGGAATTGAAAATAAACTCTGGAAACGAGTCATTTACTGCAGATGACCTCAAACTGCAACTACCAGCCATAATCTCCAATGATAAAACTGAATTTATAAAATTAGCTTAATCTAATAGATGACGACTGTTTTTGGCAGGAGAAATGGGTGTTGATCATTTGGAAATAATTTTTTTAAAGTTTAAAGGTAAGTGACAGTTAAGCCACAGTGAAGGGACAAAGTGGAAAATGCACAAAAAAGAGGTTAAGAGTAAAAGCCATCACTTCACTTTTGAAAATTAGAAAATTTTGCTTTTTATTATATGGGGCCAAAAATAATTTTCATTATACATTTTCCCCCTAATTTTCATGGCAAAGAAATTAAATAGGAAATATATGGATCAGTATTGCACAATATCAATAGTTCTCTTGGCTTAGGTCATTCAAAGTCAGCTGGAAAACTTTACTGTTTAGTCTGGGGGAAAATGATTGGAAAGATACACTGTGATATAAAAATGCAGTTCTTATAGTAACTGTCCAAAGGCCACAGACAGGAAAGCAGCTCAAGTCATCCAGAATCTCAAGTCACCCTGCATGAGACACTTTGGTAGACCTCATGAATTGTCCCCACATGACAAGAGTCCCAAGGTACAGCTCAGAAGCCCCCTCACCTCACCTCCTGTATCAAGTTAGAATTCTGGCTTCAGATAATAGAAAACATAATTCAAGCCATGTGGGCATTTATTATCACAATATTAGGGCAGCCTCCTGGTTCTGTCTCCCTCCTAAGATTGCCTTCTCCCATGTGTTGACATCAGCCTGAGGAGAATGGCATGATGACCACAGCAGCTTCAAATACAACATTCAGACCCAGCAATGGCCAGGGGAAAAAAAGAACCTCTCAGCTTTTTCCCCCTCTAATAGTGACTAAACCATTTCAAGAAAGCCCGCAGCAAAAATTTCCTCCTGCCTAAATTAAATCGCAACACATTTTTGTGCCTCAAACTGTCATTAGCAAGAGGAATGTTCTATGATTGACTTGGATTAACTGGAACCATATAGCTGGGGATGAACCTAGCTTCCTCTGAAATGCAGAGTCATAGACAAGGATGCCAGAAAGCCAGAACAACTGAATTTTCTATTGGGAAGAAGGAAGTTGGGAATGACTATTAGAGTGTGGCTGGTGTCAGGAAGCTAGAGAATAAACTTGGCAGTGTTGTTTTGGCTGTTCATCACATAGCGACAAACCATTTGGACTAGGAGTGAACCCTGTTAAGAGGCAATACACTTATACAAGGAAATGCTTATTGAGATAATCACTCTCACAAAATTATTAACTAAGACAACTAGTCCTCCTATGACTGTGTGTTTATGTGTTGCTTAAATTTTTTCTTGTTATTTTTAAGGGCCATCAATTATTAGATGGACATGGTCCCTTCTCCAATACAACTGAGTAGATCCTTCTTGGAGCTCTCACAGTGCATTCCTATTATCTTTAATATATACTTGTTTATGTCTGTTTTTCATTAGAGTTCCTCATAGTTCTATTTATCTTCACTGAAAGTTCGCCTTTACTCTTCCAAATAACAGAAGCTATGACTTATTCATCTCTTATACCCTACCTATTAGTTACAGTACTCAACTTAATGCTTCCAATACTTATCACATGAATGAACTAAATGAACAGAGACTTGAAGTTTGTAAGAGTAAAAGTTCAAATCCATTGCACTTAACTCCTCTTCTCATCTATTCTTCCATAATGCTCAGCATTCTCGTGACACATCTACTATACATCCCACTGCTACTGTTTCATTAGTCATTTGCATTAAGGTTCAATCCTATTATATAGTTATTCTTTCATTTTCAGGAATATAGCCCTAACAGAGATGCTCACAAAGATTGCATATATATATAGCAAAAAATGGAAACAACTTAATATGCAACAATCAAGATTGCCTAGATAAATGATACTTCCATTCTGTGTAAAATAACTACTAAAAGAAATCATAGTTTAAAAGATTATATAATAATGGTAAAAGACGATAAAGTCTTAGAGTTAAAAAACAAGTGTACAGTAATATATATAGTAGAATCCAAATTTTATGAAAGGAAAATAGCACGATGGAAAATGGGAGGCCCTTCCAGTCAAGACAGCAGACTAAGGTGAAGTATAAAGTCTCTCTTCCTACTTCAAGTAATCTAGAAAGTCTAAATAAAATCTAAGGAAAAAAAGTTCATAGCTGGACTTGAAAATAAGAAAAATACATGCATAAGGGTCACAGAAATAAGTCATGGTGTCCCTCAGAAAAAAATAGTAGATTTTAGTACTGACACAAAAAGTCAAGGTGATGAGCCTCCCATGAAGCAAGACAAGGTGGTAAACTAGAACTAGAAAACCTACTCCCATTATCCCGAAGACAAGGCTTGTTTTAAGGTATGATCAGGAAGCAGAGTCAGCTATGACAATCTGAAACTCTCTAACCTGCAAAGTATGCAAGTATGGTGCAAAATTCTTTGAGTCATAAGGACACTCCAAATCCAGAAATTAATGTAAAAATTGGCCCAGATCTGGGGAACTCATACATCCATAGCAGAGAAAAACACAAAATTGCCCCATAAGGATGCTTCCACAACTCAGCACATAACCTATAAATATGTAATTAGTACTGATGAACCCATATGAAAATATTGTTAAGAATGCAGAGAAATTCAATGCCATGAGAGTTTGCAAATGCAACAAAAGGTTATACCCAAACAACTTTGGGCAATAAAGCAATCTAAAAAGAACTTTAAAAAAAATCTGTAACCATCAAGAAGATAACAGATTGTACATAACAGAGACAGGGCATTATGAAAAATGGAAAATTTGAAAAAGAATTCTGGATTTAAAATACTATCACTAAAAGATAAAACAATGACATATTAGAGAGTATGCAAGACATAGAAGAAGATAATTTAATGAAATGGAAGATAGATCTAAGGAACTCACTGAAAATATATGGTAAATAAAAAGCACTATTTCTATTTTTAACATATCACTATTGGTAGGATATTCAATTTAGTGCTACTAAATTAGTAATATAAAAATATTTAAGTACAATTACCACAATAAATGCACATGATTCAAACTGCATTTTTAAAAGACAGAGACTCTCAAATGGAATCAGAATTAAAATAGTTATATGTTGATTACTAGAGCGATATTATGGAGTAGCACTGAAAGGCTAAAGACAAGGTGATAAGGAAAGGTGTGCTAGGAAAATACTAACAAGAAAGTAGAGCTGCTAGGAGAGAAATGATGTTTAACTAAATGTTAATAGTGATTATTGCTGTGGGGAGTGATGATTTTTTTCATTACGTTCTTTACATCTGACTGTATTTTTCAAAATTCTTAAATGAAAATGTTATTTTTACAACTGGAAAAAATAGTGTATTTTTATTATTAAACATAGTATACAGGACTTTTGTTATTAAACATAATAAACAGGACTTTATTGACATAGAATAACCTAGAATAACCAGCCCTGCATATTATTTCAAACCTTTATTGGGCACATGTATTAAATCATTTAATCTTTATAACAAATTAACAAGAGAAACAATATTTTTGCTTTATTTTATAGATGAGGAAATGGAGACACAGAGATTTTAAATAACTTATCTATATTAAAAGAGCTAGTAAGATGGGACGAGGTCAGGGACATCACCAGTTGCATGTCCTGGAGATATCAGACATCTACACACAGAGTAAACATGGGAGACGCAATTCAGAACTCACAAAAATTCCTCTTTTATTTGCACAGGCAATTATTTTCCAAGAAAAAGTATTTCAAAGAGAAAATATATTTATATCTTTCTAACAATGGTGGAATTCACAGACAAGATAGAGAAAATTCCTTCCTATAATTTAGTTCATGTATTTATATCATAGGACTGTAAAATAAAAGTACCAATATAGCTACTAATATATAAGGCATGGCTTTTTCCACTTAAAATGTACCATTTCTATAATAGATATGATACTATTTTTGTATTTTAAGTGCTTCTGGGTAATACCAGCAAAGTTAAGTTTGAAGAGTATTAATCAGTTTTTAACAATGCAAACTTAGAGAATTTTTCCAACCATGTTTTTTGAAATTCTGCCTGGAAAATGCGTGGCTAGAACTATATTCTATTTGGATATGGTTGTCTTCTCAGATTATACATCCCTTTTCTCTTTAAGCAAAATAGAGTTTAGAATAAATTTTAAGTTAATTCATAGTATAATTTAAAATAATTTCCATAACTACAAAAATAGAAAAAAATTCACATTATTAGAAATTACCTTTTACCTATATTTACGGTAACCAAAAATAAGCTATCATTTATAAGTAATGGATGCATTTCTAACCAAATGGATTTTGAAAGAAAAAGGTACATTTTGCTAGCTTTATCAGAAAGGGCCTTGCAAATGGCATGCAGGCAATTACATTTCTGGGAACATTCAATTGGCCACCTATCTTGGCTAAATTACAATAATGTGCATTTTGGCAAATCATATCATTTTACTAAGTCATTTTAAATGTACACTGTGCATTTCTTCTCTTACCTCTCAAAATACTTCTCTAGAATGCTGCAAACTTAAAGGAATATGCTGATATGCCCTGGAAGTCCCATCATAACTGGGTTTGCTTTGTAGGAAGTCATAATATCTTTCTCTAGTTAAACCTCATATTCCTAGAAGGTACATCACAAAGATCCACCTCTGTCTGCACTGTCACCGCCATGGTAGCATGTTAAGCACGTTAGAGTGAATGACATTTGTCAAAGGCCCTACTTAATGAAATAAAGACAATGGTAAATGGTTGATCAACACCTCTCCTCTTCCACTGTCACAGGCTGTTAGGAAATTGTCCCTTCCACATCAATGAGCTAGGTTTCTCGTTTTCAAAAGCTAAGGTCCTTTTGCCAGTTTCATCCACTCTATAGTACTGTTCATATTCATTTGTGATATCACATTATAATGTATGAAAAAGTGATTTTGAGAAATGGGGATGGAGGTATGCAAATGCATAGTTATAACAGATGTGCAGGGGCCCTGGAACATAAAACTAATGATTTCATTTGTCTACTCTTGATGTTATTGAAGAGTATTATCTTATGCATAATTAACAGGGTTTTGAAAGGTTGAATGTAAAACATTATAGCGTTTGTCAGTTTGCATTGGGAACTCTGCTGTGACCGATACAAATAACCCATAAGTGTGCTTTCTACCTAATCTGGAAGAATGATAAATATGATCTTCTGTTGGTAAGTCTCTGTTTTCACAGATACTCTCTCACTCCATGAGAAACTGTAAAGAGTGAAATACAATCCATCTGAAGACCATTATAAATTCTGGCTCACTTATATTTCACAAGTGACAATGTCTAAAGACATTCAAATTGTAAAAATTAAATAATTGGCACAACCATATAAATCTCATGAAACTACTGAAAACCGTAAGTGTCTAACTCACTGGCAAGAGTCTCACACTTATGCCACTGGATCAATAGAAAAGGAGTTGGTAAAAAAAATATATAAGCCACATAAAATCGTACTCATCATAAATATGGTGGCTCATGAAAACTTTTCAGTAGCCTCACTTTCATTCACAAAGTAGTCACCCAAATAAAAATACTGCCTTCTGGCAGTATTCAAAATAGTCAACACTTGCAAGTCATGTTAATATTGTGATTAATAGTCTGAAAACTGCTCATTACGGACTAGACAGTAACAAGCAGACTGACTGTCGGGGTCACGTTGGAGCAGAGCACCAAGGCTGAATGAAACAAAGGCAAGAAGCCACCACAGAGCAGGCAGGTGTCCAAGCAGAGCAGGATTGATTACTAGATTCTTCAGTCTGGGACTATGACACACTCCACAATCAACAAGTATATGTTCCCGGCACTGTTCTAGGTGCTATTTTCAAACATTTGAACAGGGTCATTTAGGAAAATTAGACTCTTCCTGTAATTAGACATCAGCCAATATTTTAAATTAAAACATTTTTAAAACCTGGAATCAAAGATGACTCTAAAACTAAACATTACTCAAAATAATTAAGCCTAAGCTTGTAATTGGGAGAAATGGATAATTTCTAAAAGTGGAAATATGTTGGTAGAAGATCCACAGATGATAAATATCTTGTCCCATTTTAGAAAATGAGAAATAGAGTAATATTCTTTAATAACCATTTTAGTATGACACAAGCTTGCTTTAAGTCTGCTCTTATCAAGTACGGGGTTTGACAAATTCCAGGCATTTAGCAGATAGTTGTTAAGTGAATGAATGTTTTAGCAATGTTTTATCTATCAAAATAAAAATATGACATAAAATTACTTCCAATGGGCTTTTACATAGGTAACTATTAGATGTAGAAAACAAATTAGGATCCAGTTACTAGCAACAGTTAGACAAGACCAGCACTTAGACAGTAGAATGTCTTTTAACCAAAATACCACCATAGTAAAAGACTGTTCACTCACGATATTGGGAGAAATTCAGGATAAAAGGCATAAAAACTGAAGGATGTATCCTATTTCAGTGAGTAAACATCATTTATAACCTTTTTTTTTGAGTTGGAGTCTCACTCTGTCACCCAGACTGGAGTGCAGTGGCCGCTCCCGGCCACCGCAGCCTCCACCTGCTGGGCTCTGACGATCCTTCCGCCTCAGCCTTCGGAGTAGCCGGAATTACAGGCATGCGCTACCACGCCCAGCTGATTTTTTGATTTATTGTAGAGATGAGGTCTCGCTGCCCAAGCGGGTCTCGAACCCGCGGTCTCAGGCAATCCACTCACCTCAGCCTCCCAAAGGCGTGGGATTACAGGCTGAGCCACCGAGCCCAGCTTATAACTTTCTTATAATCATCGGCATGCAGAGGACGAAGATCACTCCCCAACTTTTGGCTATGACCCTCAAAACTTTTTTAAACCAACGGGTATACTGTGAGAGCTACTGAGCAGACATGGTAAGAATCCACTTGTACTACATAGAAATCAGTCGGAGAGATGACCGACTTGTGCCTTCTTTAAACCACTCATGATAAATATTTTTTCATTATATGAAGCCACACAAAAGAAATTCCAGCCACTTACCAAATAAAAATGTGAGTTATTTGCTTGAGACTTGATAACATTGAGAGAAAAAAGTCAGACATTCTTACCTAGTGAAAGCATGAAAAAAAAAGTCTGACTCTTACAGTTACCTTCAAGGTAAAATTAATTATTAATTGGCAAAGCCTGGACATGGAATGATTGCTATCAATATTTTAATACTTTCAGTGCTAATTTCATTCTCCCCATCACAGTTTGTCTATTGAAGAAGCAAGATCTGTTTACTTTTAGTGAGGTTTGCTGTAATGATCACCTTAGGAAGGTTTCCAATATGTTGAAATACCCTGAGTCTTCTTCTTCTTTAATTTCTAATATTAAGCAAACTGAAAAAAAAAAGACTCACACGTCATTCACACAGATGAACAATTGTACCATGCCTAGCTGGCTCATGAAATATTAGATTGCTAATTTCTGAACGACATTAATTTTTTAATTCCCACCCGCCAGAGCTGCGGTTCATATTACATTCAGATTTGTGTTGTCTCATAGAAGTTCTACAGTGATTCATAAAACTTAAATTTTGATAAATTTGCCTTCTAATTTCACAATTAACTCATCTTTACCGCATCTTTAGAACCAAGCTTGCATAAAAGCCTAGCTAAAAGTACATTTAACCACAACAGAATGATTTAAACGAAACTTGCAAGTCTTGGGGAGTTAGATACATCACAAAAGAAGAATTAAGAACTCTTCACTTTAGCTCTTCAGGGTTCATTGCCCCAGAAGGAAAAGAGGCAAATGAAGAACATCTCTGGAAATGGAGGTATCAGTCCAAGAAAACCTCAGATTCCAGAGTGACTTGCAATTTGCCTCAGGGATAGAGCCACCCTAACTGCTAGTACCGAGGTTCCAGGACTAAGAAAAGGAAAATCAACAGAGCTGTGAAACTGCCAGATGTTTAAAGCCTAGAAGGGCCAGTTGCAGTGGCTCATGCCTGTAATCCCAGCACTATGGGAGGTTGAGGCGAGAGGATTGCCTGAGCCCATGGTTTGGAGACCAACCTAGGCAACTTGGTGAGACCTCATCTCAACAATCAAAAAAAAAAAAAATTAGGCCGGGCTCAGTGGCTCAGCCTGTAATCCTGGCACTTTGGGAGGCCGAGGTGAGTGGATTGCCTGAGCCTGCGGGTTCAAGACCCGCCTGGGCAACTTGGCAAGACCTCATCTCTACAATAAATCAAAAATTAGCCAGGTGTGGTAGCGCATGCCTGTAGTTCCAGCTACTTGGAAGGCTGAGGCGGAAGGATCGCCAGAGCCCAGCAGGTCGAGGCTGCAGTGGCCATGAACACTGCACTCCAGCCTGGGTGACAGAGTGAGACTCCTACTCAAAAAAAAAAAAAAAAGCCTAGAAGGACTGTTCTGGGGTCAGTGTCACCAGAATCATATTTGATTTTTAAACAAATTAAAGTGCCTACTGCCATGCAAAACCCTGTGAGTGTAGGGGCCAATGTCTTGTGCTCTCCTAGACTGTGGTCCCAGATTTGCCCTCACCTTCTACTTTTAACAGCATACGTTTGTTGCTTCTACACCCTCTCTTGGCCCCTAGCCTGTCACTAAGTCCTACCTGGGATGCCGTCTTGTTCTTTTGTTCGAGATACCAGCTTATCTGACATTACTCCTATAAACCCATAGCCCACCACGACACAGGGCACCTGGCCACTAAACTCCATGCTTACCTCTCTCTCACCCACCACATCTGAACAATCAGTCACCAGCTGCTATTATAGCTGATTCTATCTTCTAAATGGATTTCAAATCTGTCACCTTTCTATCCTCACCAGCAATCTGGTCACCATCGCCACCATCACCCTGGCCTCTTAACAGCCTCTTAACCCACTTCCCGTACCTGTCAAGGCCCCACCAATCTATTTTTTTATATTGTAGGTAATTTTGTTGCTCAAAAATTTCAGTGTATCACTCTCCATCTTAAAATCCTTCCCGGGCTTCCCTCTGCTCTCAGGATACAGCCATGCTCTCTGTCACCCCTTCAGGATTCAGCCCTGATTTACTTACCCAGTCTCATCTCACTATTACTGTGAAAGTGAACAACTTCTGCACACCTAAATCCAGAGGCCTATGCTCTGTCTTGACTTGAAGCCTCTGTGTTTAATCCAACCTTACCCTCTGAAGCCAAACCCAGTATCTTCTAAGACATAACATGCCAGGCATATAAATAGCTCATTAAATTTTGTTTATGCACTAACCTTGTCCATAGTACACATATTAGCATTTCTTTGGAAGAAAAATTTCTCAAGAATATTCATAATCTACCCATAGATATTGGTAGATTATGCTCTTGTCGCAATTCTAAACATGTATTTGTATTAACTTATGTAATCCTCAGAACAACCCTGTGAGTTGATAGTGTTATTGTTCCTATTGTATAGATAGGAAACCGAGACTCAGAATGACACAGCTAATATGTGGAGAGGATTCCAACCAAGTCTATAAGCTTCCAGAAGTAACTACTGAACTTCACTGTTATTCCAGAGATAGTCAGGAAGAACACAGTATGTTTGAACTCATGACAGATATTGACAAATGTGCATCAACTAACATTAATCAAATCTTTCCATGTCATGGTTGAAGGTAGTAATGATGACCAGAATGTCTTGGTCTCCAAATCTCTGTAAGTGTTATCTTTACAGTGCAAACATTACACTATACTAGCTTAGTGCACACTTCATCAGGGTAAATTTTTCATATAATATTAACATTTTACGCCTACTTTGAAAAAGAATAAAGTAGAAATATCTCACTGTAAAATTATGTTGGTGCCAAAACTAAAACTACATAATTAATGTTACAGAAAAATGTAGGTTCTCAATGCTTTGAAAATCTAAACTGTATGTCATTTTACCATTTATAGTTTATTAACAAAATTAGATGCAGCTTTTTTATATTAACTGCTGTACATTTTTCTGATGTTAAATCAATAGAGTTTCCATTTTTCATGTTACAGAAATTTAGGAAATTAAATACATCAGACAAATGGTCATAATGTAACGATAAAATGAAATCTGAAAGATTAAAATGATGGCTATTATTTATCATGCATATTTGCATCCTCAAATAGTAAAAGACCTAATTGCTTGCCTTAGTTCCCATAAGTATAAAAGTAAAATATGGAATAACAGATTGACCTTTTTCTTCTTTCAGAAAAAAATAAAAATTCTGGGCATAGACTATGTGGTCAATAAATACTTGATTAATTCCTGTAATAAGCTTATTTAGCTGCTACAACATCTGACACTTAGTATTTTAAGTAGTGAGGGGCAAAGGGGAGAACTACCTATATGTGGTTATAGTGAACCATATTTTAAAATACTTGAAACCAGGCTCAGTGGCTCAGCCTGTAATCCCAGCACTTTGGGAGGCCACGGTGAGTGGATTGCCTGAGCCCACTGGTTCGAGATCAGTCCGGGCAACTTGGCAAGACCTTGTTTCTACAATAAATCAAAAATTAGCCAGGTGCAGTAGCACATGCCTGTAGCTCCAGCTACTTGGAAGGCTGAGGCAAAAGGATTGCCGGAGCCCAATAGGTCTATGTTGGGGTGGCCATGAGCGTGACATGGCACTCCAGCCTGGGCAACAGAGTAAGACTCTGACTCAAAAAAAAAAAATTGAGAATGGGGGCAGAAATATAATAGCAAAACACTTTCATAATAGCCTTCGTGTATCTGGTTATTCATTCATCCACATAAATTCATTGAACACATACTGTGTGCCAGGCATGGAGTTGCTTGACAAACACCAGTGAATGAACAAACCTTGTCTTTGCAGAGCTCATGTTCCAGTGGGAAGTTATACCATCACACAATGAGAATCTCAACATGGTAGGTCACTAACAAGATTCTCAACATGGTAGATCACCAACAAGAATCTCAACATGGTAGGTCACTAAGAAGAATCTCAACATGACAGGTCACTAACAAACTACAAAAAATCATGAAGTCACTGGAATGTGTCTTTCCACCTCTCCTCTCTGCACTCCCAAATGCTACTCTAGCTTTCTTTCTAGCTTCCTATCACCTTCACTTAGATCCGATTTCCTCTACTGGGAGCGTCTGCTCCAAAACCATACTCCTGTCTTATTCCAGATTGAAATTCCATCCTTCAGTTCTTGACTGGGAAGAGTCCATGAGATGATCTGCATTAAGGCAGGAGTGACTGGTAGGTACTTGCCTTTTTTCTATTGGTGTTTGCTAAGAGGGATGATTCACTGAAAACTTCAGGCAATAGCAGCAGATATAATGAGAAAAGAAGGGTTATTTGGGGAGAGGGGTTTTCTTTAACACTCTATGCAGAAATTTTTTCTGCCTCTGGCTATGCATAGATTGACCTCAAAAAGCATCATCTTTGTGAAAAAACTGTAACCCAGAATGTTCAGCAAAACGAACAGTCTAAGGGGTGAGGATAAAAAGTAAAATCCGTAATGAATAACAGGATAGAAAATTCCGAAAGAGCAGACCATAATCACCAGTAAGAAAACATGCCCAGAATAACATTTCTGCTTACTTGAAAATTATCCAAATATGCAGCTGATTTTTTCTTGGTCCCAACATTGCGCTTTTCAAATATCCCATAAATCCATTTTAATTTAATGTCGGGGTCTTTTAATCCCAAAGATTTCAAAGTCAATAAGAGAATTTATTTAATGCTCTAAACTGGAAGCTGTATTTAGAGCATAGGTCTTCTTCCTTCTGTTGAAAGATGAACGGGTGACTCAGAAATCTTACCAGGTTGACAACGGTATTAAATCTTCGGGTTGCTCAGGTGTCAGGAATTCACAGGATGGGTAATAAGTATTACAAGTTTGAGATGGATCTGCCACAAAAAGAAAGGTCCCTAAACTATCTTCAGCTGATTTCCTGACTGTTCACAACCTTGCTAACTACCATAAAGGCATTACTAATATGTCCAGAATGTTATTTTTCCTTCAATAAACCAAGTTAGGGTAAAGTCACACATTGGATAACCATCGGACAAGCTGTCAGCAACCAGCTTTTGAAAGATTCAGTTCATTTCTCTTAAAAATAAGTTCCAGGAAAATGCCCTGTTTCACCAAGGCAGTTTTCCTCCAACTTACAAATGTTTGTTGATCTGAACAAACTCAGGCTTTGTTAATAAATTAAGCAAAAAATGCTTTTAAAACTCAACCACAATGAAACATTTCATCCAGACCTCATTATTTGCCATTTTCATGCCACTTCAGAAATTCTGAGAACTCCCCCGTGTGTGCCAAAGTGACAGGAGAAAAAAACTGTTCTCCAGCTATGCTTAGCCAAGTAAATACTTGGAAATTCACTCTGTAGCTAAGAAAGCATATTATTATGTCCTTTTCAAAGACATCCGATAAACAGCCAGCATTGAGCAAAGCAGATACGTTTTTTGTAGAAAAGAGTCAAGTCCTACTTTCAATTTCAACCAAACCATGGCCATTGGAAAGAGCTTCCTATATGTTCACCCTGAGCCATCTCAGTAGGTTGACTCATCTGCCTGTATTTTCATTGTCCCCTCAACCACCTATGTAACCTAACAGATTGGAAGGCATGGACTTGAGGACATGGACTGTGTCTAGGTCACTATTAGGAACAATGTACCTAGTATCTAGCAGGCACTCAATATTAACATTTGTTCTGTGAATGAATACCTCCCATGAAGCAATGTAGAAAATTAAAATCAGGTAAGATTTCAAGGGATTCTAGAACCCAAGCTCTCTGGGCCTTGGGGTCTTCTTCTCTTCTCATGGGGCCAACTTCCTTTTCAGGTATCAGCAAGTTGGTGGGGTTGGCACTAGGGAGAGGTCAGAGTCTGGTAAGCCCTGGTATATCGTCAGTCATGGTTTTCTTAGCAAGTACAAGGTGTTGGGTTTAGGCTAAATCAAGGCCTAGCAGTAGGAGAAAAGAGGGGATCAGTTATTAAAAATCCAGCTTCTCAAACTATTTAGAGGCCACATGTGTTGCCTTATTAATTTGTTTTATAATTCTGAAAAGCCATGTAGCCTGCCAGGCTGCCACTTAGTGAGGCAAGCCTTTGTCCATCAGTTGGAGTTATTATCACAACATCTTCTTCCTTTAGCATTCATCATCAAAAACTGTCCCTGTAACTTAGGCTTAGTTAGGAAAGGCTTTAGAATAATTTCAGACAAGGAGGAGGAATGAGAAAGGGTAAAAAGAAATAGAAGGAGGCGGAGAGCAGGGGGAGAAGGTGGTAGAGGCAGGAGGAGAAAAGGCCTCACAGCTGCTTAGGGTGACCTTGGCCGTCATTAGATTTTTATGCTGTGTCCTCCAGTCTATTGCTGAAGGTGAGATTGGCCTTGACTTTGCTGAAATAACAAAAGTTTAATAAGAGGCTAAACCATGAGCTCAGACAGAGTAAGAAGAGGGTAAAAGGTTTCAAAGTAAAGACTAGGAACTGTGGTTATTAGAAGATAACCAGATTCAATCTTGAAAAGCAGAGGATTTACTGGGTAAAGGAGATGATGATAGTGATGGTGGTGGAGGTGGCTGTGATGGTGACAATGATCACGCTTACCAAGGCCAGGTAAGCTCACTTGGTTCTCACAACTACCCTATCAAGTAGATTCTATTATTGTTGTTCTCATTTTACAGATAAGGAACAGAGAAGTAAGTTAAATGCACAATGTCACACAACCAGCAAGTGACAGAGCCAACCTATTCATCCAGGACGTCTGGTTGCAAGGCTTTCACCCATCGCTTTCGTTTCCTGTAGTCACTGTAACAAACTACCACAAACTTGGTGACTTAAAACAACAGCAAAGTATTATCTTATAGCTCTAGAGGTCAAAATTCTGAAATCAGTATCACTGCACCAAAATCAAAGTGTCAACACTGTGCTTTCTCCAGAGTTGCTAGGAGAGAATCTGTTCCTTGGCCCTTTTGGCAGTGGCAGCTTCTAGTGGCTGCTGGCATTCCTTGGCTTGTGGTCATATCACTTCAATCTTCAAGGCCTCTTCTTCCTCCATCTTCACATGACTTTGTGTATTGTGTGTGTGTGTGTGTGTGTGTGTGTGTGTGTGTGTGTGTGTGTGTGTGTGTGTAAAGTCTCCCTCTGTCTGTCTCTCAAAAGGCCACTCGTGATTACAAATCCAGATAATCCAAGATAATCTCCCCATCTCAAAACCCTTAGCATAATCACAATTTCAAAGATTCTTTTTGCAAATAAGGTAATATTTATAGGTTCCATGATTAGGACCTGACATCTGTTTTAGAGGAAGGGCATTTTTTAGTCTACAACACCCATTGTAGCCTACAGTCTTCTCTGCTGTAAGTTTCAATGACTTGGATAGGCTTTTGCTTTTTAAAAAAATGCAGATAGTCATTGCAAATTAATTTAAGGCCTCCATTGTAGCAGCTAAAAAGGTAAACATGAAGCTAGAGATGATTTAAATAGTTTTAAAAATTACATCAACATTTTAAAGACTACTTGCTATAATTTGACACTCATCTTTAGATTGCTGATTTGTCATTTAAAATCTCAAATATGGACGAGGATGACAGGTCTTAGGAAAACCTTATCTCAGCTCCATCCTTAGTTACCGAGACTCAATTAACAAATGCCAGCATACCACATCTCAATAGCAAGTACTATTATCATTTAATCCCAGTGCTCAGAACTCTTCAGGAACTTCCTGTAATGGACAGTGCCTCACCGTGGGGAAACCATATCTTCCACCAACTGGCACCACCTACTCTCTCTCCCACCACACAATCCCCTTCCTTTGATACAGTCTCTCTTACCCCAGCTAATGTGTCTTTTTCCCTCTGTTTCTCTCTTTCTTCACCTGGGATATCTATTTCCCTTTCCCTCGGTCCAAGTCTAGACTCTTCTATAAGCTTAGCTTAAGACATACTTTATATGAAAAGATTCTCAATGTCATTAACAATTAGGGAAATGCAAATCAAAACTATCGTGAACTATCACTTCACTCCTCTTGGGATGGTTACTATTTAAAAAAAAACAGAAAGTAAGTGTTAGCAAGGATGTGGAGAAATTGAAACCCTTGTGCACTGTTGGTGGGAAGGTAAAATGGTGCAGTCGCCATCAAAAACAGTATGGAGAGTTTCTCAACACATGCCACCATGCCTGGCAAATTTTTTTTGTAAAGATGAAATCTCAATATGTTGCCCAGACTGATCTCAAACTCTTGATCTCAAGTGCTCCTCCTGCCTAAGCCTTTCAAAGTATTGGGATGATAGGTATGAGCCACTGAGCCTAGCCTGGAAATATTTCATATATTAAGCACACATTCAAGGAATTTCTTTGAGAGTAATTCCTATAGGCCAGAAATAAAGAGGAACCAGAACAGATAAGTTAAAGAATTACCATGTGATTCAGCAATCTATTTCTGGGTATCTAAAAGAATGAAAGCAAAATCTCAGAAAGATATTTATACATGTTTATAGCAGCATTATGCACAATGGCCAAAAGGTAGAAGCAGCCCAAATGTCCAACAAGAGATGAATAGATAAACATATCATGTTTATACATGGGTATATATACAATGGAATATTATTCACCCTTTAAAAGGAAGGACATTTTGGTAAATGTAAGAACTTTGAGGACATTATGCTGAGTTAAATAAGTCAGTCACACACACAAAAAAGACAAATACCATATGATTTCACTTATATGAGGTTCCTAGGTCAAATCCATGGACATAGAAAGTAGGTGGTGGGTACCAGGGACTGCAGGGAGGGGAGTTATCATTTAATGGGTACAGAGTTTCAGTTTTACAAGATGAAAATTTTTGGAGATTGGTTGCACAATAAAATGAATGTACTTATCACTGAACTGTACACTTAACATGGTACATTTTATATAATGTGTATTTTACCACATTTTTAAAAAATAAAGCAAAAAATCCTTATTTCCTGCAAAAAACTTGTCTATCCCAGTTCAAATGGCTCTTCCTCATCTATGCTGTTCTATTATAACTGTAGAAAAGAAGTTTGAAGTCAAGAAATTGGTGCCCTCCTAAGTAGGTTTTCCTCTTTCTCCCCGAGGAAAAAGATCAAGTTTTTTCCTTCCTGGGTGTTCTCCAAAGCACTCAATATGGCACACTTCACATAGAAAATTGAATTGCTACAAAGCGATTGAGTCAAAATGAAATAAAATTTTATAATGCCTAAAAACAACAAGAGACTGAACAACAACAAAATTTGCCAAGAAAGAAAAAGTACTGAAGAAATTTTAACATTAAAAAATGATATAAAAATTAGGAAGACTTTTTCTTTCACTGCTTACCAATGATAAAGGAACAACAGATACTTGATAAACTGTCATATATACGTGTGTGTGCGCGCGCGTGTGCTTAATGTGCATTTCTAAAGGAAAATTTGGTTCCATACGTAATGAGATAGTTCAAATCAGTGGGTCCCAAATCTTGTGCGCATCAGATATCCGAGCCCAATCCCCAGAGAGTCTGATTCAGTGACATTGAGGTGAGGCCTGAGAATCTGAATTTCTAATAAGTTCTCAAGTAATGCTGATCCCACTGGTTCAGGGACCACAGCTTGAGATCACTGGTTTGGATCTGTGTTTTCCTGGTTACAGTAAGGACACCAAAATATGGCTTCTGCTCTTGTGCCTTTATACAAAGCCAAAGGAAGACCTTTAAGCCTCTCACTAGGCTCTTTCCTCCACCTATATTCTTTCCTTTGGCAAAGTTGGGAATTAGGAAGAAACATAATATAATTAACAATCTAACTTCCAAGTAAATCAGACATGGTTTTATTCGTATCTGGTACAGTCCTTCACTTTCAAAGGAAACTCAGAACAGAGTTTCAGCTAGATTTTCTTGTTACAATGGGATGTGTTTAAGTGAGACAGGTTGCAGGCTGGTACAGCAGCGCCTCTGTCAAAAATTAGAACCAAGGCCGGGCTCGGTGGCTCAGCCTGTAATCCCTCGCCTTGGGAGGCTGAGGTGAGTGGATTGCCTGAGCCCGCGGGTTCGAGACCCGCCTGGGCAGCGAGACCTCATCTCTACAATAAATCAAAAAATCAGCCGGGCGTGGTAGCGCATGCCTGTAATTCCGGCTACTTGGAAGGCTGAGGCGGAAGGATCGCCGGAGCCCAGCAGGTCGAGGCTGCGGTGGCCGGGAGCGGCCACTGCACTCCAGTTTGGGTGACAGAGTGAGACTCCAACTCAAAAAAAAAATTAGAACCAGGTACATTGACACCAACAACTGGTGACTTTCCACTCTGGTTTCTCCTAAGCCAGAGATCTCAATCATTTAATGACACCTTTCTTAAGATGACCATCATTTCTAAAATAAGGCTGGTTGTGATACCAAGAAAACAGAATAACAAATACTATATTTAAAAATTAAGAACAAAACCTGACTTTGAAAGAGAAATCCTCTCTTCAGCAAGAGAAAAATTAAATTCAATTCATAGGTTGAGTGGTGCGTGAAGTAACAAAAATTGGTGCATAAATTTGTATACAATATATAGAGAGTGAATGGGTACTATAATCTATTGAAATCTGCATGGTATACCTGTTCACACATAGCATGATTTAAGAGCATAGTACTACATATATCAATGAAATTCCAGTTCATGTTATCTTAGCTCAAGAGACAAGACTGAGTAGTTTATGATTACATTAGACTCTTGAGATGTGTGAATCTCTTAGTCACCATTTTCCTATGATTTATTAAAATGAATACAAGTATATATACAGGCTACCACGGAACTGAAATAAAAATGTATGCCTTTTATTAAAATTCAAGTGATAAACACTCCTGAAACCAGCCATATTAATCTTTTAATGGAAGGCTTCTTTTTTTAAGAAAACCCTTTGTCAAAAGTATTAAATCTGAGGTCTGTTTTCTAGAATGTTTCATATATGTAAAAAAAAAAAAAAAACCAAACAAATTCATAGTGTGTCTTACTATTGCAAGGATTCAGTTACAATGAATCAAATCATGTGTCACCAAGCTTTCCATACACACCCAGCATCCCTCACCCCATAACCCAGCAAGTCTATAACAGCAGAGATGTGACACTCATTTGCCAACAACCGCATTATTATGAGATTCTACTGAATTCTCATTAGTGGAAGCAACATCATTTATTTTTGCTATGTGATTTTCTGCATAAGGATATAACAGAACAAAATTCAACAGTTCTAGCAGTCCCATTTAGAAAACTAAATCACAATGGCAAAAGCTCACCTAAAACTTGCAAGTAAGAGTCTGACATACTAAGAGACTGGATAATGGACATGGGGATTTGGAAACAAAAATGACTTAGACTGGCAATAGAGGTTCCCAAAATTGCCTAAAAACAGCTGCCACAAACATATAATAACATAAACAAATGTCAAACTATGTTTGCATATCACTCATTAAGAAAATCTTATAAAAGGTGATGCGCAAACAATGGTTTTGTTTTTCAAGGCCAATTCTATTTGAGTCTTGGAAAACAAGTGAAAAGGAACAAATAAAGCAAAGGATGGGCTGAGTACAGTGGCTCATGCCTGCAATCCCATTGCTGGGAGGATCACCGGAAGCCAGAAGTTTGAGACCAGCCTGGTCAACACAGCAAGACTCCTCCCCCAATTTCTAACAAATAAAAATAAAAATAAAAGTAAAAAATAGCTGAGCATGGTGGCACACCTGTAGTCTTAGCTTCTCAGGAGGCTGATGCAGGAGAATCACTTGAACCTAGGAGTTCGAGGCTACAGTGAGCTATGAACACACCACTGCACTCCAGCCTGGATGACAAAGTGAGACCTTGTCACTTAAAAAGGGGGGAAGGGGCAAAGGATGAACGAATAGGCCAGTGGAGATAAAGTGCCTAGAAACATATCCCTATATGTATGAAGGCTAAATTATTGATAGAGCTAGCTCTTCATAAACAGTTCTGGGTTAATCGATGACCCACGTGGAGGGAAAATACATTTGGATTTACCAGATATCATACACAAAGATGCAATCTCACCAAGATTAAGGATTTTACTGTGAAAGACACAACTTCACAATGTTTAGAATTAGGAAAAAAACATAAAATATGGGAGACTATTTTTTATGACTTCGGTTTAGAAAAGAAATTTTTAATCAAGATGCTAAAAACCCAAACCAGAAAAAAAAAGCCTGATACATAAGAATGTATTACACTTAAGAACTCCGCTAGGATATCATTTTATAAAGTATCAAGATAAGCAAAATTAAAGGATACTTATAGGAACACATACATAGGATCCCTATAGGTCACATAGTGGTAAAAAAAAAAAAAAAAAACCTAATGAGAAAAAAAATTCCAAATGCTAACTACTTGAGGCTAGGAAGAAAACAGAATGAGTTCCTATGGAATTTTTTAAAAGAAGTTTTGCTTTATTTAACTAGAAAATGATTCACAATCAAACCTAGCTTTTATAAACCACGTTTGTACCTATTTGAAACCTGGGGAGTGGAAAAGGGTGGAGGAGAAAGGGATGTTGGTGGAGGACAACTCTGGGGCCACACAGGACCAACTGGTCCTGGCTGAGCTGACACCAGCATCACCTGCATGAGAGGTCCGACCTCTCTTCACACTATCCTGATAAATACACACATACACCCCAGGAGCTCATCTTTTTGCAAGCCAAGGCTGAGAGAGAAGTCAAAGGTATGGAATATGGTGACACTGTCTAATGGTGCCCAGGTAATTGAGGGAGCCACCCACCTGGACACTATTAAACAGTGTCCAGGTCACTCACTCCCACTCAAGCCATCCTTATGTCTATTGAAATCAAGCTGTCAGTCACTGCTCATTACTCAGAATGGCAAACCCAGTGAGCATCTACCATTGGGAGAAGGAGGGAGAAATATCAGAATATGTGTGTAGAGATGCTATGATTACAGGTGGGAAAGGGGGAAAGAGATCAAGACAGCCAATCATAATTAGTTTCATGTTTCACTCCACTATCCAACCCTTGTTTTGGTACCATAGTCATTTTATACTATTGTAGTCCTTTGTTTTTAACTGAGTCACCCCTCAAACTAGATACCATGGCTAATATCATTTTAGTTCCTTTTTCACATTTTTCGGTGATTTTTTTGTAGAGACGAAGTCTCACTATGTAACCAAGACTGGTCTTGAACTCCTGGGCTCAAGCAACCCTCTCACCTCAGCCTCCCAAAGTGCTGGGATTACAAGCGTGAGCCACCACACCCAGTTACCATTTTTACATTTTTCATTGCTTCTTTTCTTCATTTTTTATTTTTTTGTAGAGACAAGGTCTCACTACATTGCCTTGGCTGGTCTCAATGCCTGGGCTCAAGCAATCCCCCTGCCTCAGCCTCCCAAAGTGCTGGGATTACAGGTGTAAGCTGCCACGCCTGACCAATGCTTGTTTTCTCTGGAAAACATTTGAATTCCACTTCAGTGTCAACTATTTAATAGACATGGACATTTCTGAGATGATGCTGGAGATGCAGAAATGGATGAGATATGGTTCCTGCCCTCAAGTTACTTATGGGTTCAGCAGAGAATGGCAGTCAAGTACCAGCAACCAAAGTATTGAGTGTGGTATCCTAGAAATATATGTGGGATGAGGGAGGAGTACCTGGGAGAGCAAGTTGAGTCTATATACAAAATGTGAGCTGAGAAAGAAGGAAACAGCAATAAAAAGCAAGCAAACTTTGAAAGTGAAAAATGCAAGCCATGAATGTAGAATCTGTTCCCAACATTAGGGATTATGGCAAATTTCCTATCCTTTCACTGAGAGTTATTTCTGTCAAAATGTTAGCTACATCATTTACCCTTCTGGATCCTAAACCCAACAAAAATTAATTTGGTGAATTAAACTTGAGTAATCTTCTATCTCTGTTGAATGAATGAATTCAATGAAATAAACAGTGTCTTTATGTGTTAGGCACTGAAGACACAAACAAACAAGCAAGTCATGGTCACCTGTCCTTAGAGAGGTCATAGAAACACATCCAGTATTTTAAGGAAAAGCATACTAAACGATTGGGTAGGGATCTATTTAAAGGAACTCTACTGTCTCTGAAAGAAAAAGCACACAATATGATTCAGTTATTTAAAACAATGCCTTCTAATGCCTGGCTAACTTACAGTCTACAGGGGCAATGTACACACACACACACACACACACACACACACACACACACACACACACACTTAAAAATCTCTATATGACATGGCAAAACATCTACCAATTATTACTTATATTTGAAGTTGTTTTCAAATGATTAGGTTCCAATACATTTCACTGAATATATACTTCTAAGTGGTAGGTCCCCAAACATATTTTTATTTCAAGCTCTATTTTTAATGTTCCAGAAGCAGCAGGGGGCAATCTAACTTAGGAAACCTGCTGTGGGAGTGATGAGGACTAAGCAAGCCTGCATCCTAGAGCTGTTTGAAAAAAAAAAAATCTCTACTTTGCTGAATACAAAAATATGGTGTATAGGGAAAGCGGAAATATACATGGGAGAGAACACATCCCAGGCAGTAAAATAACAGAAGGTGAAGGGTCCACTCAGGGATAAAACAAGATAAAACAAAATGAAATAAATATAAAATATTTTTTTAAAAATACCTCATACAGGCTAAGAGAAATTTATGAAGGCAGTTAGACATTCTAGAATTTTTGTTTTAACTTTGCCTGCAGGCACTTCTAAGCCCAAATAACTGCAGATCTGGGAATAACAGGTGTTTATTGATTTCTTTGTGATTTTTCTTTTTTTTTTTTTATTTCTTCCCCCCTTTTTCCCCTGTGGTACTAGAACAGAAAGACATATGTATTCCATATGTAACACTTTAGAAAATGAAAGGCAAGAGAAACACTGAACAGATGTAGGAGTAGGACGTTCCCCAATACAGCTTAATGTCAATATACCAACAGCTTTCCTTACATTATTCTAAAAAGAAAAGGCACCAAAAGTCCCCCATAGAAATATTAACTGACAAGAAGCTTGAATGTCAGCATAGACATCTATACTAATCAGAAAGTAACAACTTTAGGTTTCTTTCTCACTTTAATTCTACTTTTTAAAAGACTTACAAGAAATACCATAGAGTCATTACAGGGCAATCGACAATTTGGCTTTATGTGTTTTTGAAGTTTAAAAGAGAAAGAAAAACCAACTGGTCTCCAAAAACATGCATTTAAAAAAAAAACCTTCGATTGTTAAGTTGAGCTACAAAATCACATATCAAGGTTGACTTCGTCTGACATGCCCAAAAAAAGTTCAAAAGATAAGAATCTCTCTCTATGATAAATTATCAACCATAATATGTCTTTTTATTTATCTACAGGCTGCAGCCTTCCATCCATCAAATCAGGAGGGGTCCCTCTTATGTTTCAAGTGTATAACCACGTTTAGAGGATAGGGCAACATACAAAATAAAATACATGTATTTTTATTTTCCCCCAATTTTTGGAAACACTTTATCATCTCTCTGCACTGGGTTTAATTTTAAGAGTACAGCAAATCACATGCCATGAGGGGATAAAACCTACTGAAAGCATTTTTAAAAGGGGGGCGGGAGGAGAAATTGGAAGTTGGACTCTGCTGATACTTTGCAAAACTTGAAGAGGTTTGAAATAGAGAAGAGAAAGAGGGGAAACTGACAAGGGATGGTATTTGCTGAACCCTGTTTGGGAGGTAAATGGCAAACAGTATGGGAACCTACTAACAAAGGGAAAAGGCATGTCAGGGTGAACACAGAAAAAAGGGGGGCAGGAACCCCCCCCCCCATGCTTCCAAAGATGAAACAAACTTCTCTGGGGGAAAAATTTTTTTGTTTGTTTAAATATTCCTACATATGTCAAATGGTGAACTTGGGCAGCAAATAAACTGTGGGGAAGACTTAGGACAGACTGTATTAAACAGAAATGAAAAAGTCCAGTGTCTAGTGAGGAAGAATTCATTGTTCAGGAATTACAGTTTCATAAGGACCCAGATTTTTTTCAAAGGCTATGGCAGCTGTGGTCTGCAGATGTAGATGGGGAGAAAAAAAAATCCACACATCCTGAGCAGGAGATACATTCCCTATGGCATGACCATATTTTCTTATGGCATGACTATAATAATCTTCTGTCCATAAAAGGAACAAGAGAATAGGAGAGGACAACAGGAGACGGAAGACGGATATCATCTCATTTGGGGAAAAGCCAGGGCCATATAAGCAGATGACACAGAGATGAGTGCAGGGGCTCTTGTTTATTATTATTTTAAATGTAGGGAGAGGAGTCTTTTTATACCCACCAGCTTGTGTTTTGGAATTGGTAGAAAATCTAGAATATTCGGGAAGCAAAAAAAAAAACTACTTGTGTCATTGATTTAAACACACAGGCGCGCGCACACAAACTCTGATCTGGCTGCAGTTTCTTAAAAATATATAAAAATCCTCCTTCAAACTGTTCAGTACCACTCCAATTTCCTGTGTAGACCTAAACGTTTGTATGTTTTTCTGTCTCCTAAGTTACCCAAGTTACCTAATGCATGCACAGTATGAAACATTTTTAAATGAGTTAGTCTTTATTGAATTATGATTTCCAGCAGACACTAATAACAAAATTCAAATTGCTCTGGCAGAAGAGAATTTTTAGAGTACTGGGACATAACCGAGATTCTAAGAGAATTCGAAGAGCCACCCACCAAGTGTGTGTAGTAACTGGGTACCGATTGATGAAATACTTCAAATAGTTAATTAGATTTGCCAAGAAAAAAAAAATCAGTCGTTAAGAGTCAACACTCTAGGAGATACAGAAGATAAAAAACTTATTGGCACACCCAGGGTATAGTCAAAAGTAAAGCTTAACAAAATAAAGTTTTCAGATTTTCATCGCACTGTCTCTGCAGTCAGCACAATGCAATTAGCAAAACATCAGAGGGAGGGGAAAGCAACTTTTGCCCGCATGATTTCTTTTTTTCACAAGAATTTCCGCAGCCTGCTTAAAAGGCATTTTGCAAGCAAGAAATAATAGAGACACTCAGATTCTATCAGGGGTTGCATCGCCTATGAACACCTGCAAACTGAATTTGCTCTGTTTTGTTAACCATTTATTTTGTCTTTACTGGGTTTTCAAAGGGAAATGTGATAACCCCACTGTTCTTTAGACGCTCAACAGGATGTTTAATCTAATAAAGCTATTGCAACAAAATGGATTAAAGCAACATGGCACATTTGTAATTTGGGATCTGTGAAAGAATGTTAACATTCGAGCACTATGAGCTCAATTTTGAAAATGTTATTGGTAGGATGAAAGTAGAGTATCTAAGTAACATCCGCTTTTCTTCTTTAAGCATCTTCATACTGCTACCGCTTATGGGAAGCCAAGGCAAAACTGGCTGCTGGGACACCATTCACTGCATCTCTGCATCATAAAAACACACACACATACACACACACACACACATCCCTTGAAGTCCGAGAATTGTCATCTGGCAGAAACATCTAAGAGGAGGAAGAACACAGAAATGAAATGACAAATGGGCCTTTTGAGTATAAATATCATGAGGGGTTCCCTCCCCCAAATTGAAAGTTGTCTTCTTTAAAAGGTGATAGAATTTACTTATGAATTTTAAAACCAATATTTCCTAAACATATTTGGCACTAGACATGTGCCACAGCTCACAAAATATGTTACACCTCTCACATCCGGCCTCTGTTGTTTGATATGTTGGGTTTTTTATATTGTCAAGAAGGAAATAAAGTGACAGCTATCACTCTTGTTTCAAATGGTCGGATGATACCAAGCTAATTTATCAAATATGCTCTAGGACAGAGACCAGCAATGGGCAATAGGAACATGATGTGAGTGTGATGGTTACTTTTAGGTGTCAACTTGACTGAATCAAGGAACACCTACAGAAGGAGGAAAGCATTGTGGGGGGGCGGTGTCTGTGAGGGTGGTTCCAGATGAGACTGGCATGTGAGACTGAGTGGACTGAGTAGAGAATATCCAACCTCAGTGTGGGCAGACACCAGCTGGGGGCCCCCCAATACAGTAAGATAGAGGAAAGACAAATTGGTATCTCTCCCATCCCTGTCTCTTCCCACCCCTCATGTCTGTCTCTGTCTCTTCCCCCCACCCCATCTTTCTCTCTCTCTCTCTCTCCCCCCCAGTCTCTCTCTTTCCCGTCTCTCTCTCCTCCATTTCTCCTTCTTCCCTACCCCATCTTCCCCCCTCCTCATCTCTCACCTCCAACCCTCTTCCCCCTTCTTTCTTTCTCTCTTTCTCCTAGAGCTGGGATACCTTCTTCTTATCCTGCCTCAGGACATCAGAACTCCCAGCTCTTCCAGTCTCTAGAGTTCAGGATTTACACCAGTGGCTCCCAGGGTTCTCACGCCTTTGAACTTGGACTGAGTCACATAGTGGCAACCCAGGGTTCTAGCAATGGGACTTCTCAGCCTCCGTAATCACATGAGCCAATTCCCCTAATAAATCCCCTCTCATATATCTAGATACACCTATTGGTTCTGTCTCTCTGGAGAACCCTGACTGATACAGTGAGCCCAGTATTCATTTTAAATTTTCTGGTAACCATATCTGAAAAACAAAAAGCAGTAAAATTAACTTTATTATACTTGTTTAACTCAATATATCTAAAGTATCTTTTTAACACATAATCAATATAAAATGTACTTATTAGATATTTAATAATTTTTTGGCACTAAGTCAGATTTGGTGTATCTTTGACACTTATGTTATATCTCAATCAGGCTAATCACATTTCAAGTGCTCAATAGCAAACATGTGGCTAATGGCCACCAAATAGCACAGCTCTAGACAGACAAAGGAACTGTAACGAGAAGAAAGACAGGAAGGCCCAGAATGACTCACTAACTGAGAAGGAACAGCAGAAGTACCAAAATGCCCTTGTTGGGTTCCTTCTTTCTTCTACTATGAGAATTTCCCAAAACTCAACGCATCACTCACTGCCTTCTCTTTTTAGATTCTTTCTCTTGGCAAGCTGAATCATTCATTCATTTGTTCATTCAACAAACCTTTACTGGGTGTCTACAATGTACCAAGCACAGTGCTAGGTGCTGGGGTTACAAGCATAAATAAGATCTATACAAGTTGATGCATACTCATTGTATTGTGCAATGGTGACAAATGCTGATGGGCATGTGTTTACGCATAGTTCACACATAGCGGCACGGGGAAAGGGCGTGGCTTACGGCTCAAATGTTACCTTTTCAAAAAGATCTTTCCCGACTGTTCAGTATAGATAAAAATCCTTATCCATTCCCCAGGTATCTTCTATAGCATCACCTTCCTTTATTTTCTTTAGTGCATATATCACCACCTGAAATTTTTCTTCATTCATTTGTGTTTTATTTATCATTTGCTTTCCTTTCTAGAAAATAAGCCCCATGACAGTAGGAACTTTGTGGATCTTATTCACCCTATACCTTTGACAGAGGAGGCAATAAGTCTATAGTACTCACTCACTCACTTCCTCCCTCCATCTATCCATCCATCCATTCATCCTTTCTTTCTAATCGTACTGCCACAAACTGGGCATCCCATTTCATGAGGTAGCATAACCCTTTCTATCTAACAAACAATTCCATGCTATCTTTCCTCCAATTTGCAACAATACCAGATTAAGCCACCTGAAACACTGATTTCATTACATCAATCTCCAGTTCAAAATGTACCATCCTTTTTAGGAAAAACATACCAAAATACCCTTATGGAGGCAAAGTTTTCTGTAATCTGCAGTCAAGGTTTTTTTCTAATCTTGTTCCATCACAGCTTCCCTCATTTACGCTACAAAAAGATACGGAGAAATTAACAAGTATCTAACAAGTTTGGCGTGAACACCACCCTGCGAGTGGGGCTCCTATATACGTGGCCCAGAGCATATTCTCAGTAGTGCCTGTGACAGACCTGTCAGAAATCTCTTCCCTAATATCCTATATGGCAAAAGTTCTGGTCTCCTGACATAATACAAGAGAAATTCTGTAAAAACTGACATTGAAGTTCTCACCTATTATGGCCAGTGGAGACCTGATTTACTGGGATGTGGCCATGGAACAAGTCATTCCTTACTGCCCTCTAACAAACCATCCACACTCCCAGATTCTAGGGTTATCCACCTAGCTCTTTTCCCTCTTTGTCCTTCTGGGCATTTCAGGATACTCAGAATTACTATCCTGGTGTAATGAGGGCATAGGAGGGGAAGAATGCCTTTTATTTTTTATTTATTTTGTGCTAATGAATCAATAATGGGGGCGAATAGCTTGTTCTATCATTTCCCTGATTCACTAAGAGAACTTATGTCATGTACAAGAATAAGTAGCTTTAAAAAAAAAAAACACTGAAATAGATGATTAGGCTCTAGTAACTAGGAGAAGAAGGGTGACATCTCACCCTCTGACTGGTTTATGCCCTAAGTATAGCACTAAATACCAATTCTAACTAGATTGAATCATATAAGAATATTAAACTAAGCAAAGGGATTCTGTATAGAATGTTCTTGATTTCAGCATCTATACAATCCAGAGAGGGGACTGGATAATTTTTAACCACTCCTATAATTTTACTCTGCTCACTTCAGGCTCCAGACCCCAGAGGAATGACTCTAAGCATTTATTACCTGTTCTGTTAATTATTGTTCTTAATTAAATAATACCTTTAAGAATTACTTCACCACTGAGTATATGCCTTGACTCCATAATTAGAAAGTAAGGTCCTCAGGCATAATTCAACAAAAATATATTAAGTACCTACTGGGTCTAAGGCATAATATAAGGACAGAGATTTCTCCCTAGGTGGTTAGCACATTCCTTCACACTTAATAGCAGTTCCGTTTAATATGAAACATTTTCCAACTCTGCTTCACTGCAATCTTTTTTAACTTGTTCTTTCACATGGGCAGGATACCTGGTATATAATCAATAAATAAGATTTGGAGAGAACCCAGAAAACAAAGGAACACGTCTGCCATCCCAGGATTTCCCTAGAGATTTCTGAAATCTGTGAAATTTTATGGAAATCACTAGCCTACATTGCCAGCTGTTCTTATTATTCTGTTCTTACTATTCTTATTATTCTTATTATTAAACCAATCTTTAGCACGCTCTGATGTGGAATATCTCTTGCTTCTATCTTAAATGTTCTTTGGAACAAGGCTAGGTAGGCATTGCTCTAGTTGGCATTCCTCTGAAAGTAAGTGCTGAACAACCAAAGACTTGAGCACAGGTAGTTTATTTGGGTGGTGATCTCAGGATGTACAATTGAAAGAATGGGGGAAATGAGACAGGAAAGAGAAAAAAGCCCAAAACTGTGTGTTAACAAAAACTATTGCCATAGAAGACTGCGGCTTAATCCCACTGAGACCCTCTGAGCTGCCACATAGATTAGAAATGTCCTTCTAAGGGATGAAAAAGCAGGAGAACCCGTCCGGTGACTCCTGTCTCTCAATAGTTGAGGGTCGTTCCTGGGAAAGTTGAATTCCCAGCTTCTGGGCCACCCCACTCAGAGCTAAAGAAAGCTCACAGGCAGAAACTAGCCACAGCAGCCACAAATGGACTCGGTTACAAGTCAAGGGGACACGGGGCAGGGTGTCAGATGTATTCGCTATGTCATCAGTTTATCTTCTTTAACCTCCACAGCCAGGCCAAAAGATCTAGAAACCTACCTTCTACTCAGAGTCGATTGACTTGGGATTTACATTACTTTCATCCCCTGTTTATAATGCCCTTTCTCCAAATGGGAGATGATGATGACTTTTACCAGGGAGGCAGAGACATGTGACTGGGCTCTTATGTTTGCTGGGGTTCAGGCCAGGGGCCACAAACTCAAAAGCCTTCAACAGCTTTAGCTTTAAGACCATCATAAACAGGGATGCAGCCACAATGAGAGTAATCCTGACAGCTCTGGGGGAGGCTCAAGAGTAGCAAGAAAGTAAGGTTCTCAGGCATAATTCAGGAAGGGAGCATTGAGAGAGGATTGGTGGGAGGTCTTGCTAAAAGCCATAGAGTTCTGGAACTTTCACATAACTACAGCTGGCTCCAGTCATCCAACCAACACTCAACTGAGTGTCTGTTGGCATGTCAGAAACCATGCCAGATCCCAATAACTCAACTAGTCACAAGGCCCAGCCATGGTGGAACCACAGCCTATGGAAAGAGAGAACAAGCAAAGCAATAGGATAAATGCTAACGAAGATCATTTACTCAGAAGGCTGAGGTGAAGAATCTCCTGAGCTCAGGAGTTTGTGACCAGCCTGGGTAACACAGCGAGATCCTATCTCTAAAAGAATGTTTTTAATTAGCCATGCATAGGGCACATGCCCGTAATCCCAGCTACTCAGGAAGCTGAGGCGGGAAGATCACTTGAGCCCATGGGTTTGAGGTTACAGTGAGTTATGGTCATGCCACTGCACTCCAGCCTGGTTGACAGAATGAGATCCTATCTCTTTAAAAAAACAAAACGAAACAACAACAAAACACTGTTGAAGACAGAGTCCCTCACCTAACCAGAGTCTATTCCTGAAAATCCACTTCATAGTAAAACTGACATTTTAGAAACCTTACAGGAATTTACAAAAGAATAGGGTCAGAGAACAAAAGCACTGAGTTAACCCATGAGCATCGTTATACATATTTCATACCAATTTCTCACATTTAATGAGCACTATACATCAGGAACCATGTAAAGCACCTCTCACGTATTCACATGTAACTCCCCAGCGACTCATTTTACTAATAAAGAAACAGAGCTGAGAAAGGGTTAGTAATGGGTAGATAGTAGATGGTTCAAAATTTAAACTCAGGTAGTCCAACCACAGAGCCAACATTCTTACTGACTAATCTATGGAACTTCATTAAAAAGGCAGTACATTAAATGAAGGAAATGTGAACCATATGCAAAAATAGATAGTAGAGACTACTATATTATTAATTTCTGGCACAGAACAAACCACCTCAAAACATAGTGACTTACTATCCACATTTATTACTTCTCATGACTCTGATCTGGGCTGTGATCAGGCAGAGGCTAAATGGTATAGGCTGGCCTGATTCACGTCTGTGCTCTCAGCTGGGTGGCTTAGACGGCTGGTGCCTCTTCTTCCAGAAGGCCAGCTGGGTTTGTTCATACGGTAGCAGAAGGGTTCCCAGCAACCAGATGTGTTAGTCCTAATCACAGGCGCTTTTCCAGCTTTTGCATCATATTTGCTATCAACCCTTTGCCAAAGCAAATCACATGGCCAAGACTAGAGTCGGCACGGGAGAAGACCCAGGGAGGTGAGAACAAACTGGGGGCTATCTGCCCTACTTCCTTCTAAGTTCTGTGAAATACGTGTGAGTTCATTTTTCTTTGCTGCAGACACATAAACCAAGAGGAACCATATTCTATGCCAGTCATTCATCCACATGTTCAATCCCTTTCCAATTTTAAATCTCAGCATAAATTCTTTCCAGGTCCCACAAATTAACTGAGCTGCAGAGTAACTGCACGAAGAATATGATGAGGGAGATGGAAGAGAAAGGGGGGCAGGATAAAGGGGGAAGAGAGGGGGTGGGGCAGTGTGAGGCACTATTGCTGCTATTGCTACTACTGCAGACAACCGGGCAACATTTATTTAAGCTACTCAGCATGGCTGTGAAGTTCTGAACCTCCTCCAGCCTTCAGGAACTGTACTCCCACACTGACTTCATGTGCCTCCTCTCACAGCACCAGGAAACTGCCTAAGACCCAGGTTACTCTCCTCAGCTTCCTTTGTGTCTTCTAAGTCTTACTGCACACACTTTGATTCCAAACTCCCAGTTTCTATTTATCTGTTACACCAGAAACAAGAAAAACTCACAGTTCACATATCCTGGAAGTGAATTTCTTTTTTCTTTTTTTTTTTTTTTTTGAGTTAGAGTCTCACTCTGTCACCCAGGCTAGAGTGCACCACTGCAGCCTCGACCTGCTGGGTTCAAGTGATCCTTCCACCTCAGCCTTTCAAGTAGCTGGAACTACAGGCACGCACCACCACACCCAGCTGATTTTTTTGATTTATTGTAGAGACGAGGTCTCGCCAAGTTGCCCAGGCTGGTCTCGAATCCCTGGGCTCAGGCAATCCTCTCGCCTCAGCCTCCCAAAGTGCTGGGATTACAGGTTTGAGCCACCACGCCCGGCCGGAAGTGAAATTCTTATAGCTGCTAAGAGCAATAAGGAAATATAACTCATCTATTAGAATTTTCCACAGGGAAATGGGGAGGGTTGTATGTACAGATTGCTTTAAGAGCAAGGTGGAAAAACTTCTCAATGTGCTAAGATGAGGGAAGCAGGGGAAGGAACTCTTGGGAAGGTTTCCTGGTCCAGGTGAAATGAGTCACACCAGTGTGTGACTAGCCAGTGATGCCTCTCTGTGTTCCCATTTTCTCATCTGAAGACATAATCAGTCACAGGAGAAAATAACACTGCAAGCACTCGTCCCAGCCCCTGAAAATTGTAAGATACCCAGCAAATACTAGGAACACTCACACTTCACTCTGAACTGCATATTGTTTCTCATTTAACATTGCTCCAGTTAGAATGCATCTTTCAATGCATGTCAAAAGAAACTTGATGGCCAAGAAACCAAAGGGCAAGTCTCCACCAACAACTTTCCAGGTTGCTTCCGAGCCGTGCTGTATATAAAGAACTCCCTGGCAAGATCCCCAAGCCTAGGTTCCAACTTCCACATAGCAACTTTCCAGGCTATGGGGGATCCCCAGACTGCAGCATCAGCCTCACCCGGGAAGCTTGTTAAACATGCATTTATCAGGCCCTACCTCAGACCTGCTGAGTCTGAATCCCTGTGAGTGGGACCCAGCACTGCTGTTTAACAAGTTCTCCAGGTGATTCTGATGCGCTCAAGGTGGAAAACTGAGGGTGTAGAGGCAGGTAGGCCACATGAGAGCTGGTCCGAGAGTCTCTGATTAAGATCTCTTGCCATCTCTGTTTCTGAACCCCTATTAAAGTGATACTAAATAAGTAGTTCAAAATACTGGAGGGCAAAAGAAAATGGGTGAGGAGAACAAATAAAAATAAAAGGTGTCATAAGAGTTTGGAAGAGGGAGCAATGAACAGTACTGTTGAAACCGAAGCACGAGGGTCTATAGAAGTTGAGAGGGAAATGAGGTGACCCAGCCCCCAACCCACTGGAGAGGTGCAAGAATTGGGGATGAAGAGATTCCTGGGGAGAAGATTTCTTTTAACATCTGCCCAGAGTATGGAACTTGGGAAAGGAGAGAGAGATCAAAAGATATTCTTTAGAAAGCTTTGCCCAGAGTCACTATACAAAAGCCTCTATCCTGACCTCGCCAGGAAATCTCTAGTAAATAAAACTATTGAAAATGTGAAATGCAAGAGGGAAAATTGTGCAAAGAGAGAAAGTTTTTTCCTGAAATGCTTGTTTCAAAATATAGCTGAAATATACTAATTCGGTTTTTAATTACTTATTTAACTATGAGACTGCATAATGTTTATTTGAATACAATTTTGCTTAGAGGATAGATTATGTAGGTTTCTTATTATATTCATCCAATTCTATTTGGGTCATGTCTGAGGTCAGCAGTGGATAGGACTGGGGACCTATCTCGGGAAGTCTTCTGTTTGCCTTAGGCTTAGGGGTATACACATGTCATCTCAGAACATATGAAGCATGTACATGGTGTTTCTTTCCCAAGAGTGGATCCAGGTTTTGTGGAGCGTAGAGCTCACAGAATTTGTTGTCTCATTTAAAAAAAATAATGAAAAGTTATGAATAAAAATGACCCAGGTCCCCCCACACCTTTCAATAAAAACATTTTCAAATCACCTGTCAGGTACAATGTGCACAGGTGAGGGTGGTGGGTACACTTAAAACCCAGACCAAAAACTATGTGTACCTTCCAAAGCTACTGAAATAAAAAACATTTAAAGATGTGCAAGACCTCCTATTCACTGGTTCTCAGGAAGCTACAGGAGGTTATGCTCCAACACATCAAGAATGGGAGCCAAGATGAAGGGAGACAAGATCTAGGAATCAGGGTGACCCAATGAGATACCACCTTATGCCCTCTACGATGACAAAATAAAGTCAGATAATGACAAATGCTAGCGAGGATGTGGAGAAATCAGAACCCTCCTACACTACTGGTGGGAATGTCCAATAGAGGATGCACTATAGAAAACAGTCTGGCAGTTCTACAAAAGGTTCAACAGAATTGCCACATGACCCACTCCCAGGTATCTAGCCAAGAGAAGTGAAAACATAGGTTCACACAAAAACTTGTACACAAATGTTCATAGCAGCATTCTTCAAAATAGTCACAAAGTAGAAACAACCCAATTATCCATCAATAGGTGAATGGATAAACAAAATGTGGTATACCAATGCAATGGAATAGTATACAGCCATAAAAAGGAATCAACTACTGATACATGCTACAACCTGAATGAACCTTGAAAACATGATGCTAAATGAAAGAAGCCAGATCCAAACGACCACATTTTATATGATTCCATTTATATGCAATGTCCAGGCTAGGCAAATCCATAGAGGACAGAAAGTAGATGTGTGGTTGCTTGGGGGACATGGCAGGGTGAGGGCAGGGCAGAGGAGTGATCACTAAAGAAAGCAGGATTTCTTTTTGAGGTGCATGAATATGTTCTCGAATCAACTGTGGGGATGGTTGCACGTACCTGTGAATAAACTAAAAAAAAACAAGTCACTGGATTGTGCACTTTAAGTGGGTGAATATGATACATCTCCTCTAGCTTACAACAGTTAACTAAAAGATGTAGAAGCAAATACAATTGTGTTTCATGACAAAAGCTGGGAATGGCACAGATGAAAGCAATAACTATCAACATTTAGGTTTCCCCCCCTTTTTGTCAGTGTAGAAAGAGAAAGGAAAGATTCAATGTCTGCATTTAGATTAGTTCTAATGAGTTTATTCTCATTCGGTTGAGAATATTTACATAGCCAAAGTGATATAAAAATTAAGTATTAATTTCACCAATAACTATGGCACAACTATATTTAGAGAATAAAGAAAGAAGAAGGTGGGTATTGCGATGGGGAGGCAAGGAGTATAAAAAGACTAAAGATTCCTCAACTTCCCACTGTAAAGTCAAGGATAATGTCTAAACATGGGGAGAGGGTGGGGCAAGTGGTAACAAAATATACCATTGATTTAGAAGAAAAATCCTGAACGAAATAGTAAAAGAGTTGAAAGTAGCTACTTTCAAGAGGTAGAATTGGAAAATAGAGAGTGACATGCAGCTGGACAAATTTATAATCCCATATCTACATAGATAAGTCCTTTAAAATCCTATTTGTTATACATTGGGAATCCTACTAGAAGCCATAACTGGTGACTGTATTCGCATTTAATTATAAAACAATAATAATAATCACAAGGCATCCAGTCATGATCACACATGAGAATATCAAGAAAAGAAATTCCCCAACTGTTTCTCCAAGGATTTGCTTTTCTGCTTATTGCTTATATTGGCTGCCTTGGCATGTTTAATCTAAGCATAGGATGACCAAAATTAACCCATTTTTGAGAAGCCATCCGCACACATCTGCTACCACTAGGTACAAATAAGAATCCTGGATACATCTGAAGTTTTTGCTAAGATTTAGCCACTACCAACTTTCATTGCTTATAAAGCATGAATCTCATGAGTGTCTCCAAATAAGAATAAATTAAAGAGCTTGACAACTGACTAAATGTCAGATTAAATTTCACAATATTAATTCTCGATTCTCATTGCAAATTTCAAAGGGAGCAAATATCCTTCATTGCAACTCACAGAAGAAATTTCTCATCACAACGATTTTCTATCACTATGCACAGCCATAAATTTTCACAATACCATCAATCCTTTAAGGTATTACAGTATTTAAGAAACTTCTGTCCCTACAAGGGTGGAAAAATCCTCAAACTTACCTTTTAAAGGTCTTTCTTTTCTCCTGGCAGACAAGGAGGTAACACTTTATTCCTTTTGCCAGCTTTGAAGTAGCCTACTATCAACTTATGTTCTCTTAAAGGGTAAGAGCTCACCACCTCTCCTCTAGCTTACAACAGTTAACTAAAAGATGTGGAAGCAAATACAAGTGTGTTTCATGACAAAAGCTGGGAATGGCACAAAAGAAAACAATAACTATCAGCATTTAGTTTTTTTCCCCTTTTGGTCAGTACAGAAAGAGAAAGGAAAAAAGTCAATGTCTGCATTTAGATTCATTCTAGTTAGTTTATTCACCAAGAACCGATCAAATTTGATGAAACGTCCTGGTTAAATTGAGTTAGTAATCTTTGGAAATCATAAGACAAATTAGTTACTTTCATCTAAAGCAATGAAATGTTCATTCGGGCATCAAATTGGGTGGGGGGGATGGCTTGAGCAGGCTGCGCTTACTCTCTCTAAATAGGTGCGGATCTTAATTAGCTCAACTAACAGTTCAAAACCAGATCCACGACAAGAGTTTCAGAAATGCAAATGAGCATCAGGGAAAATTCTGTGAAAGGTTGCTTTTCTGGCATCTATTTGCAATTAGAGAGTCATTCTTTCAGATCACAGGTACCCCAATGTTAGCATGTATCAGAATCACATTGGGCTTGTTAAAAAGCACGGGAGTTTCTGAATTGGTGGATCTGAGGCAAACTGGATAATTTGCATGTATAGCAGGTATCCCAGGTGATACTGATATTACTGAAAAACACTCGGAGAAACATCGTTTCTGATAAATATCTATCTTCAGTAAATAACTATAATCTAGCTCGAATGAGTTTTCAAAGTAATTAAGTCATAGGAGTGATTTGCTTTAGGATATTTTATAAGACAATTCAGACAAACTTTCATGAACATAAGAATCACTGACAAAATAATCGATATTTACCTTAAGTTGGATATAGTTTTTAAAACTTGTTTTCAAATATTATTTTTGTGAATCATTTTTTAAAATGAGTTATCACTTAGTTACATATTTCTGCAAGTGCACATTTTCAAATATCAGAGACCAAAATTAGAAGACCATGTTATTTAGTAACTGACATTTAATTAAAAATGGCATATTTATTATAATGAAGATAATGAATCTGAATTAAGTCTGAGACGAGGAGTATAGCTGCTGGTACTTATGACTGACTGAATGATCATTTTTTCTCTTCCACAATGAAAAAAACTGTTGATGATTATTCAAATATTGTACTTATGGAATAATCACTGTAACTCTTGAAACTTGCAAACTGTGACATTTACATCCTGAATTAGTATTCAAGCCAAGTCTTTAAATAAGTAAATGAACTCTGTCCAATCACTATGTCTGTATTTAAGAAACTGCCTCTGGGCAAATTTTAGAGACTATTTACCATAAAGTAGTGGTGAGTTGTATTTCAGATATGAATAACTGAAAGTAGCAAAAATACATGAAACACCCCATCAATTCACCTGGCATTTTTCAATAAACAAGCCATTTTACTCACCTGTCTTTTGAATTATGTTCATTTTCACTTATAAATTTCAATTCTCGATCAAAACAAAGATGAAGAGTGAAATCCACTTATAAGTAGAAAAGGAGCAACCTCATTATTTAAGAGCTCAGCCCATCTAAAACATTTGTTTGTGTACTCTTCTTGTTATTTACACTTTCTCACCCCATCTCAGTGTTTTCCAAAGCCCCTGCCTGACTTTTCCAATCCATTTTGTCACCTCTATTCAGATCATCTCAATAATGTATTTGAGTGTGGTCTCTTCACTCAAACAAGTTTGGAAAATTTGGTGATTTGAAGATTGATTATACAAGAATAATGACACAACTAAAGAAAAGAGAATGGTAAAAGAATTATGGCTCTCATTTTGCATTGACTTTGATTTTTGGAAACTGAAAGATTGGCATGTCCAAATGTCAACTGGAGAAGATGGCACTAAGTGAAAGGCTAAAAAGAGAGAACCCAGAGAGGGAATGTGTCTCCACGATGATTTTGGTAGAATAAATATACAATTCAGTGTGTACTCTTTTATAACACAATCAGGGCAATGGATATTATGAGTGTGTGTACATGAAACACCATATCACCACAGGAAACTTTCGCTTTGGGTTCCGTCTCCAGCTTTTCATTTGGTAATATACATATACAATTGCTCACTAATTCACACTGTTTTTTTGTTTGTTTGTATGTTTTTTGAGTCGGAGTCTCACTCTGTCGCCCAAGCTGGAGTGCAGTGGCACATTCATGGCCACCGCAGCCTCAACCTGCTGGGCTCAGGTGATCCTTCTGCCTCAGCCTTCCAAGTAACTGGAACTACAGACACATGCTAACACACCCGGCTTATTTTTTTATTAATTGTAGAGACGAGGTTTCCCCAAATTGCCCAGGCTGGTCTTGAACCGCCGAGCTCAGGCAATCCTCTCACCTCGGCCTCCCAAAGTGCTGGAATTACAGGCTTGAGCCACCGCGCCCAGCCGCACACTATTTTAACTGCCTTATATACCCCGGGATTTAACAAGCATTTTTGACATTTGTAAATGAGGATACCATCTTTTAAAAATTAGGCATACTTTAAATTGCTATGACTATAAAAATGACTAAAAGTTTCTATTTCCAGCCAAAATGGAGCAGCAGTGACTCGATTCACCTTCCCACCTGAAATCACTATAAATGCGACACAATATAGGAAACAAAAGTGTTTAGGGCTTTGGGCATCAGACAACAAAGGACAGGGATTCCTGAGAAGTGGAAAAAAAGGTGAGTCCTATGATTGCCCCAGCCTAGGGCCTAGAGGATTCCAGGCCATAGCACATGAAGAAGCAAACCAGGCACAACCCAGTGATTCCCTGAGTTGAAGAGAGACCGAAGAGACTGGGGAGACCAAGCAGTTAGAATTCTCAGGGCAGAGACCAGAGAAGAGAGCAGCCCAGAGAGAGAATTTCAGAGGCCTCTAGAGGGCGCCCCCTGTGCTCAAGCTTTCAGCAGAAAACTGACCAAAACGCCGTCTGAGGAAACGACTCAAGGCTAAGAAAAGAATCACCTGGAAAGATCAATGGCAACAGAACTGGGAACTCATGCATGGCCAGAAACAGTACTTATTCCCATCGGCTAGACTAGGAAACGTCATAACTCAAGAGGCATTGGGCAAAGTATTTAGAAGTGTCTTGCCTCAGTGGAGGGAAGTAATTAGGCCGAGACTGAACACAATTCTAGTTCTGCCTAACAAGTCTTAAAAGCAAGACCCAGAAGGATCAAGCTATTTCCAAGTAATTTAACTGTCCCAGAACAAGTCTCAAGAATATTTATGAAAATACAAAAATATCCAGCACCCAACAAAGCAAAACTCACCATGTCAGTATCGAACAAAAAAATGACCAAGCATGGAAAGAAACAGGAAAATAGGGCCTGTAATGAAAACAAAACCAATCAACTGCAACCAATCAGAACTAAAATCAATAGGAAATAAATACTTTCTATGTGGCAGTCCTTCCGCCTCAGCCTCCCAAGTAGCTGGGACTACATGTGCACACTACCAGGTCCAGCTAATTTTTTTTTTTAATTCTTTTGTAGAGACAGAGTCTCACTATGTTGTCCAGGCTGGACATGAACTCTCACCTCAAGTGATCTTCCCACCTCAGCCTCCTCATTCCCTCCTTGATCCCTGGTCAAGGAGGAAGTTACAGAGTCAAGGAATCCATGCAGCATCATGTGGAAGGTAGACTAAATCGACCCTAATAACATTTCAACTCATAAAGGGCCATGTTTTCATGGTTTATGCACATTCCTCTGAGAGAGGAACTACTCTCTGGTTCCTTAACATAATGTATCTACATCTTTCATACTGTTTTGCTGCTATTTACCCATTCATCCTTGTGACTATAGAATACTTGAAGTAAGGTCATTTGGGTAGAAAGGGGAAGACAATCCTGAAAGCTAGACAATGTATAGGTGTGCTGATTACAAAATGAAAAACTCGAAACTGCAGGAAAAAAAATCATTGTTTTTTTCTAAATATTGGCTGAGACCAAATGCCTACGTTTTACTCTGTCTTCAATGATAGGATTTGAGCAAAGTATCTCCATCGACAATTTTAATACTTACACATTTATTAGTATAATTCTGACCCTTGCCTTCCTAACAGGTATGTTACGGGATTAGCTAATTGATCATTGTGAAGTATTTGAGTTCCTTCAAGAAAAATACTACATAAAAATAAAGAACCAATATACTGCGTAAATGCCTTATCTCTGTTTTGAGACTAACTTCCCACTCATAAAGCTGATCTCTAAATACACAAAACAAGCTGTAGTTAGTAACTTCAAACACCATAAAATAAATGATTGATTTTTTTTAATTTAAATCGTGCTGTTGGGACTAATTTTGCCAATTTGAAGGTTATTCCTAAATAACCAAATCCTCATTCACACTGCTAACTGGCTCTTTAGTACATTTGCAAATAGAACATATTACATTCCTATCATCTAACAACTTTCTCATTAGCTACAGTAAATACTCTGCACTTTGGTCACCCATCAGTTCCCCATAGAGTTATGGGTTATAAGTTTAATCGTTTCATTTGCATATCCAGCTGAGGTAAATTAGAAAAAGTCGCCACACTCATTACACTTTATTGCATTACAAACACAGATGTCTGTTTTTCTAGACCCGCTTAACCTTGACCTAAAGAAAGAGATTAGAGTCACACAGTGAGAAAACAGACACTGTTTGTTCACTTGACTTCTCATATCTGAACTACATTGAATTTCATAGAAAATAAGAGAATTTTAGTTTTTTAATTAAGAGGGTAACCTTGAAAAAAATCACAAACATCAGATATTGCTTTCCTTAGTTAAGAATTGTCTGCCAAAAGATTTTTAGATATTATTTTACCGGACAAATAAACATAAGCAAAAGATCTCAGTAGAGAGTAACTTCACTACATTGAAAAAAATTCCTTCACTAGGGAATGTTACACTCAGCCATCACCAAGCTTAGCGTTAAAGCTGGTGAATTCATCTCAAAAAATTATAGGCAAAAAGGCTAAGGAATTGGTAGCCAAGGGTTCTCCGGACTTTTCACTTACTAGGTTGTATCATCTGTCTCCATCACTATAATTTGAAAACTATGAATGAAAAGCTCTCTTTTGACTCCGTGGAATTGCCCCTAGAAGGTTCCTTACACACACCTATGCAAGCAAATGGCACTAGAGGAAAGACCTTTTGTTTATGCTTATGTGGCAAATCTTTAACTAGAGACCATCCTCCCAATTGTCCTGTCCTCATAGACAATGGGGAAAGTCTATTTGCATATGCAAATATGGGGGAATTGTTATTGTTTTTACATTGACAGATGAAATTGTATGTATTAACCATGTATAACATGATGTTTTGAAGCATATATATATCTTGAAATGACTAAATCTAGATAGTTATATGGATTATCTCACATAGTTATCATATTTGTGGTGAGAACATCTAACATCCTCTTTCTTAGCATTTTCCAAGAATGCAATACATTGTTAACTACAGTCACCATGTTGTACAGTAGATCTCTTAAACTCATACCTCCTATCTAACTAAAATTTTGTATCCTTTGAACAACATCTTCGCAACCCCCACTCCCAACCACCCAAGCTCCTGGTAACCACATTTTATTCTCTACTCACATGAGACCAACTTTTTAAGATTCCTCCCATGAGTGAGATCATGCAGTATTTGTCTTTCCGTGCCTGGATTATTTCACTTTATGTAATTTCCTCCAAGTTTACCCATTTTGTTGCAAATTACAGGATTTTCTCCTTTTTTATGACTGAATTGTATTCTATTGTGTATATTGTGTATGATACATATATCACATTTTCCTTATCTATTCATCCATGGAGGGACACTTAAGTTGATTTCATAGTTTGGCTATTGTGAATAACATTGTAGTCTACGGCCATGCCACCCTGAACAAGCCTGATCTTGAATAATAAGTATATGAATAATATTACAACAAACATGGAAGTGCAGATATCTTTTTGATACATTGATTTTATTGGGATTGCTGCATGAGATGGTAGTTCTATTTTTAATTTTTTTAGGAACCTCCATACTGTTTCCTATTATATAATGGCTATACTAATTTACATTCCTACCACCAGTGTGCAAGGGTTCCCTTTCCTCCACAGCCTCACCAACACATGTTATCTTTTGTCTTTTTGAGTAGCCATTCCATCTGATGTGAGATAAGGTCTCATTGTAGTTTTAATTCCTGGTGATTAGTGGTATTGAGCATTTTTCCATATACCTGTTGGCCATTTGTATGTCTTTCTTTTGAGAAATGTCTATTCAGGTTCTTTGTCCATTTTTAAATCAAGTTATATTTGTCTTCTCACTATTGGATTATTTGAGTTCCTTATATACTTTGGATAGTAGCCCCTTATTAGATATATAGTTTGCAGATATTTTCTCCCATTCGGTAGATGTCTATTTACTCTCTTGATTGTTTCCTTTGCTGTGCAGAAGTTTTGTAGTTTGATATAATGCCACTTATCTGTTTGCTTTTGTTGCCTGTGCTTTTGGAATAATATTTTAAAAGTCCAGACTTTTCTTCTAGTAGTTTTATAGTCTTACATTTAAGTCTTTAATTCATTTTGAGTTTATTTTTGTATACGGTGTGAGATAGGGTCTAATTTCATTCTTCTGCATGAGACTATTCCATTTTCCCAACACTGTTTACTGAAGAGACTATCCTTTCCTCATTGCATTTTCTAGGCACCTTTGTCAAAAGATCAACTGGTTGTAAATGTGTGAGTTTATTTCTGGGTTCTCTGTTCTGTTCCATATGTCTACTTTTATACCAGTACCATGCTGCTTTGGCTACTATAGCTTTGTAGTATATTTTGAAATCTGGTGTTGTGATGCCTCCAGCTTGCTCAAGATTGCTTTGGCCATTTGGGGGCTTTTGTGGTTCCACATAAATTTTAGGATTATTCTTTCTGTTTTGGTGAAGAATGTCATTGGTATTTTGATGGGAATCATGTTGAATCTGTAGATTGCTTTCAGTAGTAATGGACATTTTAACAATATAGAGTCTTCCAATTTGTGGACATGGGATATCTTTCCATTTACAAGTGTCTTCATTGATTTCTTTCATCATTGTTTTATAGTTTCCATTGTAGAGATTGTTCATCTCCTTAGTTAAATTTATTTTTAAGTGTTTAATTTTTTATGTAGCTATTGTAAGTGGGATTCTTTCCTTGATTGCTTTTTCAAATAGTTCACTGTTGTGTATAGAAATACTACTGATTTTTGTATGTTCATTTTGTATCCTGCAACATTTCTGAATTTAATTATCAGTTCTGGCATTTTTTTAGTGAAGCCTTTAGGGTTTTGTACTTACAAGATTATGTAATCTGCAGACAGGGACAATTAACTTCTTTCCTTCCAATGTGAATGCTTTCTATTTCTTCTCTTGCCTGATTGCTCTGGCTAGGACTTTCAGTATCATACTGAATAGAAGTGGTGGGAAGGGACATTCTTGTATTGTTTCAGATCTTAGAGGAAAAGTTTTCAACTTTTTCCTCATTGATATGATGTTACTTGTAGATTGTCATATATGGCCTTTATTTTGTTGAGATACATGCCTGTAAATTGTTAATAGCTATAATCAAAAATTCAGTGCAAAATTAAACTTGAAGTGTCTTTAAAACAAACAAGAAAATCAGCAAAAGAAATACATATATGATATATGTATACATCATACTTATATACTCATATAAGGTTGAAAGAAACCCTTTTAAGGAGGCTCTGACACTCAATCAAAACATACAAACAAATGAACCATTTTTAAGTGCAACTATGAAGGGCACGAAAAACACTTGGTTTCACACCTAAGTTAAAATTGCATAAGAAGGCATAAGAGGTATGTTCATGAGGTACAGATATGCCAAGAGAGATGTTCCTTCAAGATAAACATGGATAAGGAAAACTTCAGGAGGAAAAACCAGAAAGAGGAGATAACAAGTAAAGTAAGCTAGAAAATATTGAGATCCAAACATTAACTTAGGTAACACATGAAAAGTTTATGCCCCAGAAAGAGACTTATATAGATGACCAAGAGAAGACCTCAGTAGAACATACAAAATCGTGTTTTATCTTTATAGCTTAGGCATCTTTACTTGGAAGTTAATGAAGTTTAAGCTTCCAGGCCCCTTCCAAAGCCCTGCAGGGGTCCTAGCAATCTGTCTTTGTAAACTTTTCAAAGCTAAGATATTTTTAACCATAATTAGTTAAGACACTGTCTCTTTCCATTCTGACTCCTCTGACATACTTCTCTTTGTGTCAGGTGGCATTATAGTGACTGCAGGCATTTTTGATGTTTGATAAAGGGAATGTTGAGTTGGGAATACATTGATTTGGGGTTTATGGGACATAATGATGTGTTTTGCCATCCCTTCCATGTATAGTTAAAATATTTCTCGCCTTCCCGGAGGAATGCCTGGGAATACTCTGCTTCCCACTTTGCCCACTCAGCTACAGGACATGAAGGAGCAGGGTCAGGAGTTATCTCATGATCTGACAAAATCTGAAAGGTATCAAGCCAGAAGCTAGTCTGTAAAAAAATTCTTCCAATCATCAGATGTATGAAATTGCAAGCAGAGGGTTCAGAGCTCATCAATTTGTAGTCAAAATAGAAGCTCTCTCCTGTCAGAAACAGTAGTACAGTGTGTACAATTTGAAACACACTGTGCATTTCTTTTTTCTTTTTTTAATAGGAGAGCTAAAACACATTATTTTAACCACAATTTAGAAAAATCACTTGTAAAGTTTTGATAAAATAAAAGAGAAACTGCAGATTTCTGATTTGGGTGTATATAAAGACTATCTTCTTTTGGTTTCTTTAAATTTATGAAAGAACTAAAAGTTCAGACCAAAAAATAATGGAATATGTAACAAAGGAGATAAAAACAAGAGTTTAAATCAATAGATATTACCCTGACATCAAGAAAAGAATTGTATCAAAAATGTTTTAAATCATGCCAAAAGCAATAATTCATTAAAAGAAGAGATAAATGTTGACTAGTAATAATGAATACACTTTTAGATTATATAATCATTACATTAACAAAGAGGAGGAATTCAAATGAACACAGTGGGAGAAGATTACATTTCTTCCAGATTTGACGGGAAGTTCTGACATCAATGAAGACAATATAAAACTTACAAGACATTGACAACAAGGTGTATTGTCCATTCAAAGACTAAGACTAATCACTGCCTGAGAAAACTTGAAAACACCTTGAAATCTCAAAGCCCATATAAAAAAGAAATTTGAAAACAATTTTCCCAAATTTGAATCTTAAACAATCTGAAAATTTTATATGACTTTCCCAATAATTAGGACACTAAAATAAACTTTCCTAAACATCAATCAGAAATTTAAAATGTTGATCAAACATGCTAGGAAAAAAAAGCTGAATTATCTTTCTGTTCTCTCAATAGAAAGTGATACTAAAAAAAATTGTCAAGACTATACAAACAAAACCTATAAGGAAAAAAGTATCATAGAAGTGTGTCAGGCAGTTAATCAATACAAATGATATATTATTTTCCTGGATCATATAATTTTTGTTGTATTTCTCTACTTTTTGTTGTTGTTCTTTTCTTGAGTTGGGGTCTCACTCTGTCACCCAAGCTAGAGTGCAATGGCACAATCACAATTTACCAAAGCCTCGATCTCCTTGTGCTCAGGCAATCCTTCAGCCTCAGCCTCCCAAGTAGCTGGGACTACAGGCACACACCGCCACGCCAACTAATTTTTTTATTTTTTTTGTAGAGACAAATTCTTGCTGTGTTACCTAAGCTGGTCTCCAACTCCTGGGCTCAAGCAATCCTCCCACTCTGCCTTCCAAAGTGCTGGGATTACAGGTGTGAGTCACAACCTCTGAACTTTTGTCTGCCTTTTAAGCTTTGTAATTGTGTTTTCTTTTTTCAATCTAAACATGTGCTTCCTTACTTAATTTTGCATTCATTATTTGTGTTCTGTTGAAGAGGGTTTTAAAACTTGTATTAGCCTTAGCTCCACAAATTCTGGGTCTTCCCCTGCCTCAAAGTCCCACTCTATTTCACATTTGCACAAAAGGCTGCAATAAGCGTTCACAGTGAAGCAAGGTTCGCATGCTGTGTTCAGAATCTTGATAGGGCAAAAAACATTAAACATCAAAATGAAATTTCTTCATAAAAATGAAAACTGGCCTTGTATCTTAATACAAGGCTTTATGGAGGCATCTCTTCCATAAAGAACCAACTGCAACTCTTGCCTTTGCCCAGAAACGGAGAATCATGGGTGACCTCTCAACCATTAAAACATTAATTCTCAGCTAATATCACAGAAAACCATGTCTAAAGGACTGTGCTCAGGCCATCTTGTTTAAGTTATGATATTCTCTCTTAAACACATCATTTTTCTTTCTCAAAAAATTACTAGTGCAAAAAAAAAGAAGAAGAAGAAGATAGAAGAGTTAAGCAATCCAGTTTTATTACCCTAGTTTTGGATTTTTCTTTAGGTTAGTGAAAATATGAAGTTTTCACCAGTATAGTCTTCAGTGTTTCCAAAAGCATTATTAGATCCATCACTGTTTTTCAGTCCTGTAAAATTTTCTTGGTGCTCACTCACTGTGAGATCCCTCCTTCCTTTTGTCTTCCAGAACTTCCTCTCTGATTTTCTGTATGATAAGACTTAGAGGATACCAACATACACTAATGGCAAATTCCTTCTGAATTCTTCTGTTAACATAAACTCTTTGGGAGATTTAAAAGAAAGAATCAGAATATAAACTTTACTTTGGGCCAGCTGGTTATCATTTGGCCTGCCATGAAGCTTTTTCATCCCCAGCAATAAGCTAGTCTTTATCTTCAGAGCAGCAAAAGACTCTCAAATGTAAAACAATGAACACTTATGAGTCCCCTGTTGATCTATTTCTGCAAGAGATTTGGTTAGTTTTTCCAGCAAAGAATCTTCAAACAACACTACTGAAAAAGGACACGAAGAGGTCATCTTCTGTACCAGACTGCCAAAAAGGACTGCACTTAAAATAATGAAAACAGATAGTCATTGCTCCTGTTCTTAAAATTTTTATGGGACAGACGTTTCTCTCAAAGACAACTCTGCACTGGTTTTAGGAGCATTGCTGCTGAATGAAGATCTATAATGCTGGCAAACTGATCAATACTCCCTCAACTGCAAGAACACTGTAAAGATATCTACATCTGAAGAAACAACTGGCTCAAAGAATTAAGGCAATGGGTAGAACTCCCAAAAGGAAGGTTTCACCCCCATGAAATAGTTAATCAAATTAAGCATTAAAAAAATAGTAGCTTATATGAGAAAGAACTGTTCAACCAACCCTTGACTAATATCTTAATTAATTAGCCATCCAGTGGAACGCTGACCGATACAGATCAAGTTTTTCTGAACTAAAAGGAAATCCCCTAAACAAAGATTCCTTATGATTTGCCAGACATGTTGTAAGGGTAATTTAAATTTTTTGATTAATTAGGTGCAGAATAATATATACCACACAGAGTATGATTGAATGATTGCCCCCAAGTCTTCACCCTTCCGTGCACCTATATCATTATCATAGCCTCACAGTGGTCTTGGGTCAACAGCACATGGCAAGAAGTAGCAGTGAAGTGGTCTCTCCCAAATGTTCTAAAATTCCTACATGGCTTCTCTCTGTGTTTCTATCCTCTGGTGCTCAGGTTCTGTTGTTGGGCCCTTGTTTTCAATCTGAATTCCTCTATTCTTCAATCACAGATGCCAGTAAGATGAACACAAGGTTAATTTAATGTCTCATTTTTTCTAATGTACAATCCCACCTAGACAGCTACAACACAAGGTAACAAATACCAAAAGAATTAGTGTTGCATCGTTGTACACCCAATAAAATTAAGTATTAAGCTACATCCCGCAAAGACCTACTGATTCCTCTTCAAAGCCAATTGAATAAATTAGTGGAACTGTTGACTTTTAAAGCTGTAACACATTTTCAAGATAGTCGTTTAACAGATAAGACTGTGGGGGTAAGTGATTTGCACAAAGTCACCAATGCTACTCAGTAGAAAGTCCAGGAAAAGAATATACTCAAAGCTGAGAGAAATTCTCAGATTCATAGATTCAAATCAAATGTTAGTAATGGAGCAGACACCAACACCTTTAAAGTGAAAATTTGTGTTAACCCAAAGAGTGTTTGAGGAAGAAGGGTAGATAGGAGAAAGGGTATGAGAAGACTTTGATAAAGAAACGAAAAAGGCCGGGCTTGGTGGCTCAGCCTGTAATCCCGCGCCTTGGGAGGCTGAGGTAAGTGGATTGCCTAAGCCCGCCGGTTCGAGACCCGCCTGGGCAACTTGGTGAGACCACATCTCTACAATAAATCAAAAAATTAGCTGGGTGTGGCAGCGCGCACCTGTAGTTCCAGCTACTTGGAATGCTGAGGCGGAAGGATCCCCGGAGCCCAGCAGGTCGAGGCTGCGGTGGCGGGAGCGGCCACTGCACTCCAGTCTGGGCGACAGAGTAAGACTCCAACTCAAAAAAAAAAAGAAATGGAAAAGAAAAACAAAGAGAAAAAAAATTCAGTCACAAGGCAAATTCATTTCAAAAGATGTCAACAGTGATAACCAAGTTGATGTTCATCTCAATAGAAGATTTTAGAACAGTACTTTTTTCTTTCACAACCTGAATATAATTGCTAAGTCATAATATACTTAGTTCACGGCTATCATTCTGTGTTACTCAGGGTTTCCAGAGAAACAGATCCAAAAGGAAAGAGAGAAAGTTCTGTAGGGTAGGCCAACAGGCTGGAGACCAAAGGAGCTGATATTTCAGCTTTAGCCTGAAGGCAGTCTGAAAGCAGAATTCCCTCTTCTCAGGGGAGGTCAGTCCTTTTCTCTATTCCTTCACCTGAGTGGATGGGACCCACCCACATTACAGAGGGTAATCTGCTTTACTCAGAGTCTACTGATCTAAATGCTAATCTCATCTTTAATATACCTACACAGAGACATCTAGAATAATACTTGACCAAATATCTGGGTGCCATGACTAGCTAAGTTGATGTAAAATTAAGTATCATATATCTGTCCATCCATCTGTTCATCCAACAAGCTTTTATTTGATGCTACAATGTGCAAAGCACTGTGCCAAATGCCACTGACACAAAAATGTTAGTTGTAGACTGGTACAAGTGCAGTGGCATTTACAAATAATCAATCACAACAGCCAGTTACAGATTTATTTGTTTCTTCTCCACTCCCACTGATTTACTTGACTAGTCTTAAAAAAAAAAAAAAGTTAGCTTTTTTTTTTACAACACAGGATAGGTGCTACAATAGTTTGGCATACTTTTCTGACCAACAATTTCTTAAACCTCTGTTATTGTCCTTACATAGCTTTCCACAAGATTCATTAGCTAACATGCTTGAGGAGCACATTAACGAACACTGTTCTTAAAATATGAATAAGAAAAATACCTTAGTGTACATTTCAAATCACAAACAATTCTAATTTGAATAAAAGTACATAAAATAGAAATGCCTTCTTGCTATTATTGTGCAAACCAAGGTCTAATTTTTAAAGTAGTTTATTTGTAATTCTTTTGAAAATAGTGCCTGAGTAATTGATTTTTTTAATGAACAACAGCACTTTGGAAAGCACCACATGGTATGGGCAAGAGGAGATGAGATATTTTAAAAAGAGAGACTATGACTTAAATGGTCACCTAAACCATAGGATATTCTCTTTATCATTCAATTTTTCTCCTCAGGTTAGGAGGTTATTAACCCATATCCTAGGGTGCATGCATACCAGTGACATCAATGGGACAGAGCAAGGAAATGCAAATTAAAAATTAAACATATTCTGACAACATTAGAATCCTAAAGGTATTACAGTATTTTTAATTTAAAAAATGAAAGGTAGAAATATTTACACCTTCTTAATTTTTGAAATACAGTGATGGGGGAAAGCAATGAATATATAAACCAATGCCAGCAAAAACAAAAGACATTTGTTTTGTGTTTTCCCTACCCATATTCCATACACAGCATTATAACAAACTCGTTTTTCTATATTTGAGTGGATACTCTCCTTCAGCAAGTGTTTTTTGTTTTGTTTTGTTTTGTTTTTTGAGTTGGAGTCTCACTCGGTCGCCCAGACTGGAGTGCAGTGGCCACTCCCGGCCACCGCAGCCTCGAACTGCTGGGCTCCGGCGATCCTTCCGCCTCAGTCTTCCGAGTAGCTGGAACTACAGGCGCGCGCTACCACGCCCAGCTGATTTTTTGATTTATGGTAGAGATGAGGTCTCGCTGCCCAGGCGGGTCTCGAACCCGCGGGCTCAGGCAACCCACTCACCTCAGCCTCCCAAAGGCGCGGGATTACAGGCTGAGCCACCGAGCCCGGCTAGCAAGTGTTTTTTAATGGAAAATATGAGCAGTGATTTACTGCTCCATTTGAAATAGAATGGTATATCTAAGGGATTTTCACAAATATTTAACTAGTAAAGAGAAAAAGCAATACTTTTACCAATCTTCAATACTTTCTTCAGTCTTCTGAAATATAATTTCAGAAACCTTGGATTCACTATAAAAAAATAATTAGTCCAGGCTCCGTGGCTCAGCCTATAATTCCAGCACTTTGGGAAGTTGAGGTGAGTGGATTGCCTGAGCCTGCAGGTTCGAGACCAGCCCAACAACTTGGCAAGATCTCATCTCTACAATAAAATAAAAAAATTAGCCAGGCGTTGTAGCGCGTGCCTATAGTTCTGGTTACTTGGAAGGCTGAGGCAGATGGATCACTGGAGCCCAGCAGGTCGACACTGGGGTGGCTGTGAGTGTGCCACCACACTCCAGCCTGGGAGACAGAACGAGACTTCAAATAAAAAAAAAAAAAATTTACACCTAAATAATTGGTCTTGTGGTTTATGAAAGTCTTGTAGATTCCTGGATTTACCTCTCACTAGCTGTATAACCTTGGACACAGACTTTAATCGCTCCCTGCCTAAATTTCCTCATCTGCAAAATGGAGACATTATGAAGTTGTTATAAATAACAAATGAGTTAAAATTTGAAAAAAATTTAGAACAGTGCCTAGCACATAATAAGCACTATGAATGTGTTAGCTATTGCAATTTTCATCTTACAGATTAAGACCAGAACTAATTACCCCCAATGGTAATTTGCATCAGAAAGGACCATTTACTGACTGCCTTTTCCTCCTTTTTTCACCCCAATGGCCTACCCTGCCTCATAGTTCAATTCTTGAGGAACCCAAACTAACACAAACCAATTAATATGACATCTTAGGAAACTCTGCAATAAAGGAACTGGTTTTAGATTATATTAGGGATGCTAGCATAACTGAAACTCACTGGAAAGAGTGTCAGACAGTCAGATAAATATCATTTTGGACCTTAACCTTTATGATCTGAGTGTGTACTGACTTTTAAAATCAGTAAGGAAAGGATAACTAGTCAATGAATTGAAACAACAAGCAAATCATTTGGGTGGGGGGAATAAAATTAGAGCTCTTACCTCACACTTTGTACCTCTACAAAAGCCAAAAACGTCATCTTGACACAGAAAAAAACCTTCTAAAGACAGAAAATTCATTCTTGTATCCCTAGGACAGCTTCCCAGTTTCCCACTGCAACTGAAATAAGAGGCTAGAATGAATGGAAATTGTGAAAGTAGGAGTTGTAAGATTACTCTCACTTCTGACATCAATTGCAAGTTTAGGAATCCCCAAGACCACCCTCAGGTTCAATAATTTGCTACAAGGATTCAAAAAACCCATCAAAAATCACATAGTTAGACTAGTGTGGCCCAAGACCCCCAGGTAAGCAAAGGCACGCTTATCAGGTAGGGCATTCCAAGGATTTAGAGATCACCTCCCAAGAACTGAAGGTAAGGCCAGACTCCTCTTTGGATAGGGTTAGTTATTTCCAATACATTTAGAACAAAAACTCTTTATCACAGCCTGCAAGACCAGATTTGTCATCTCTTCCACTGTCCCCATCACTTGCTGTGCTCCAGTCACATTAGCCTTCTTTCAGGTCCTTGGGCACACCAAGTTTCCACTTGGGAGCACTGCTGTTCCTTCTGCCTTCATGCCCTTCCCCAGATCTTGACATGGTTGCTGCTGCTCATAAAATTAAATGCTACCTTTTTGAAGAGGCCTCCCCTAAACACCCTAGCCCAAGTAGCTGCAACCTACCTACACACATACACACACACAGACACACACACACACACACACACACACACACACACACACACACAACCACATTACCTTATCTTTTTTTTTCCCCTACTTTTCAGACTGTCTTTGTTTGAGCTGTTATAACAAAAAATATCATAAACTAGGTGGTGTTCCGGAAGCTGGAAAGTCTAAGATCAAGGTGTCAGTAGATTTGATGTCTAGTGAGAGCCCTTTCCTCATAAGATGGTGCCTTCTGTATGTCTTCACACACAGCAGATCTCTGGGACCTCTTTTATATGGGCACTACCCCCATTCATAAGGGCTCTGTCTTTGTGACCTAATCACTTTCTTAATACTATTGGTAAACTAAGTTAGGCTAAAGTTAGCTCCTTACATATTTTAAAGTCAGTCTAAAGTTTTCTCCCAACATAGTACATTGTAACCTAAGTGGATGTGTAAACAGACTATAACCTACTCTTGTGCCAATCACCAAGTTCTAGTCAATCAAAGACAACCCATTATTCAAACTATATTCAAGTAAGGCAAACACCAGCAGGGTAGCCAATCCCACTGTTTCTGTACCTTGCTTCCATTTCCTATACATCTCTTTCTTTTTCTGTCCATAAATCTCCTTTGACCACATGGCAACACTGGAGTCTCTCTGAACCTATTTGGTGTGGGGGCTGCCTGGTTCTTTGCTCAATTAAATTCTGTTCAATTTAATTTGCCTAAGGCCTTTCTTTTAACACTATCATATCGGGGATTACGTATCAACGTTTGAATTTTGGGTGGACACAAACATTCAGATCATAGGAAGGACCTACATCATATTCATTATGTGTCTGTTTATTGCTCTTCTGTTGTTTAAAATGTGTTAAGTTACATCGTGTTCACCAAACTTTTCCCGGTATACAATTGATACCTGATACCCAGTGTGTGTTCATAAATATCTGTGAATTGATTATGTGCCTGATATTAAACACATGGAATTATCATTTCCCTGCACTAGTCTGGGTAAGTATATACCTGCAGCATTAAGAACAAGTCTCTTTTCCTTAGAGAGTAAGAAACTAGACATCATATGCCATTTATAATTTACAAGGGAAAATGCTAACAGGAATATGTTAAATATGATCAAATTAATGAACCTGATTTTCCCATGTGGATTGTCATATTAGTTTCATTATTTTGTGGTCATGTATTATGCTGGTGACTTAACTCTATTAGGTTATCAGTGGCAGAAAAGAACATACAAGACATAAGACTTGAACCAAGAGGACAAAGACAAGTCTCTTAGACTTTCTGAAGAAAAGGTAGAGTTCCTACTTTGAGAGACCAGAATATGCCACTCCAAAATGTGACTGCAGGACACCAGAATGCTTCACTCTAAATGATGCCTCTTTGAAATAAGGATGGGGGGCGGGAAAAGCCACAGGAGAAGCTATGAAAACAGAGTAGAAGTTACCCTTTTGTAAGGTGAATGTATTAATATATTTATAAAGGAAATCTTAATTTGGAAGGGTGCCTCCTTCTCAGTGCCAGGAAGAAAAGGATGACTCTAAGTCACTAGAGACTCTTATCAAAGAAGAAGGCACAAACTTAAATCTACATAACAGATCTTACCCTGTTTACTGTGATTTTCCTGGTCACCTCCCCATAACTGGCCTTTTCCATGCCCTTTCTTTGTTTCAGCAGTGATATTTAGGCCTGAATTCAGAACCACGCTTGGAGACTTCCTCATTTCTCTGAGTATCTGTCATGTACACAAGGTATACATGATATTAAACTCCTGCTTGTTTTTCTCTTATTCATCTGTCTTTTGTTACAGGGTTTAGTACTACTGGAGCTCAGAAAACACTACCCCCAAGAAAGGCTCTTTGGCATGCTGAGTGTTTTGAACTAAAGGAGATTGGAAGCCTCAGTCTCTTTCTGACCCTCTCCTAACCTTCTGTCTCCCATTCCTCTTCCCCCTCCAAAGTGAGTCTTAGAAACCAGAATTCCTCTTTCCCAATGCAGGTTATAGAAACTAGAACTGCCGGGCTCGGTGGCTCAGCCTGTAATCCCGCGCCTTTGGGAGGCTGAGGAGAGTGGATTGCCTGTGCCCATGGGTTCGAGACCTGCCTGGGCAACTTAGCGAGACCTCATCTCTACAATAAATCAAAAATGAGCCGGGCATGGTAGCACGCGCCTGTAATTCCGGCTGCTCGGAAGGCTGAGGCAGAAGGATCGCCGGAGCTCAGTGGGTCGAGGCTGCGGTGGCCAGGAGTGGCCACTGCACTCCAGTCTGGGCAACAGAGTGAAACTCCAACTCAAAAAAAAAAAGAAAGAAAGAAACTAGAACCGCTGTCCCCAAAACAACCCATTAAACCTAGGAAGGCCACTCACTCCCTGTTCCCTTCTCCCTTGAAGATCCTCACTCCAGAGGGGTCCTGCCCTACATCCATGAGGAATAATGCTACACAGAGAGGCCAAGAAAAATATGAGCAGACAGGCCTTACTGGGTTCTCTTCTCAGCCTATTACAATTAGATGATACACTTTGTCTAAACACATTTCTACATGGCTGTCTATTCTTCATTGAACCTAAGCATAAAAACACAGTTTTGGCCAGGCGCAATGGCTCTCACCAGTAATTCCAGCACTTTGGGAGCCCAAGGCAGGAGGGTTGCTTGAGCCTTGGAGTTCAAGACTGGTCTTGGCAACATAGTGAAATCCCACCTCTACAAAAAAAATCAAAAAATTAGCCAGGCGAGGTGGCACACACCTGTAGTCCCAGCTACTGGGAAGGCTGAGGCAGAAGGATTGCCTGAGCCCAGGAGGTTGAGGCTGTAGTGAGCCATAATTGTGCCCCTGCACTCTAGCCTAAACAACAGAGTGAGACCCTCTGACTCAAAAAACAAACAAAGGCCTTTCTCGGGAAGAAGCTGCTAGGAGAGACTGCAGCTCCAGGCTCTGCCTCACCATTGCAGTGCCTGGCCAGACACCGGCAGCAAGGACTGTGGAGGGAGCACAGAGAGGGAGCACAGAGAGGGAGTCCAGAGTCAAAGCCCCAATGGAGAAGACAAAATAGGCACCCTGCCACCATCTTGAAAATAGGGTGGGAAAGTGCTCTGGTTTGCTCACCAAGGAGCACCAGACTGGACCTGATCTCTGTGACCAGCAGATTAACTACTCAGGGGTTGACCCAGAGGGAAGACCCTGAAAACACAAACTCCGGGGGGACAGGACAAGTGCTGAGTCTCAGGTGCCCTACCCCCTACCCTGATTCAGCCATGGGACAAAGGGTGTGACCAGAAAAAGACAAAGAAGACCTCCAAAGAGATCAGTGGTGAGTCCAGGGCTGACCCAACCCCCACCTCCCCAGCAATCCTCTGAACATCAGACCCACACAGCTAGGGCACAACTGAGAGGGACAAACCCAAGTGGAGCCTGGACATCAGCTGCAATAGGAGGACTCTACTCCAGGATAAGCCTATCTGGAGAAGCCCCCACCAGTACCGGGAAGAGACAATCCTGTACCTCCCCACTGGAGGGGATCCCCCTGACCACACTAGAGTGGGAGGGGAGGACTGAAACCCCACCCGCTCCTATTGCCCCCTGCTCCTTCCCTGGACTGGACACTAGGGAGGTTGTGAATGAGGCTGAAGCTCTGCAGGAGACAGCGGAGGGACAGCTGAGAGGAACATCTACAGAATCTGCCACAAGAGGGCAGGTTTTTTGTTTGTTTTTAATTTTTTTATACTTTTCCTTTGTGCATGAATGTGTATGTGAGGATTCAATCTGTATCCCCCCACACCCCTTTCTTCTTCTTTTTTTCTCTCTTCTTTTGTTTTTTGTTTTCTGTTTGTGTGTACAAGGATTGAGTGTTCATCATTCAGTTTTTTGTGTTTTTCTTTTTCTTTTTTGAGTTTAATGTGTGTTCAGTTTGAATTCCTTTCTTTTCTTTTCTTTTCTTTTTCTCTTTTTCTTCTCCTTCCATTTTGGGGTGTGTGTGTGTGTGTGTGTGTGTGTGTGTGTGTGTGTGTGTGTGTGTGTATGTGTATGTGTATTTGATTGTTTTTGCTTTGGTTTCTGCTCTTGTTGTTCTGTGTTTTTTGATGTTGTTGTTTTTTTTCTTTGTTTGTTTGTCCATCTTATTTTATTCTACTTTTATCTATTTTCCTCATTACTATTACTGCATCTTGGACTCACTGGGTACACATACATACCCACTGCATCATCATATAGAGTAGTGGTAGGGAGTGGTCTCAGAGAACCCATACCACAATCAGTGAACATTGTGATTTGCAAGTAGTTTCTGAATCCCAGCTCCCCATCCTCTACCTTATTTGACTCTCAAAACCACAAGAGACAGCAAAGCTTCCCATCCACAGCTGTGTTTCAAAATAAAACAAATTCAGAGCCCTGACCAGGGAAGAATAGAGGGCTGAACAAACATCAGAAATGAAAGCATCTCCCACTGCCACTGAATAACAGAACTAAAGAAAAAAGAAAGACATTTGTCACAAATGAGGAAAAATCAATGGAACAACAAAGGTAATTCCCAGTGTTATACAGAGAAAATACCTGAAAAATCAGACCTCAGAGCCCAAACAATGGAAGTCACCGATGACTGGCCCCAGAACACAACAGGAATTAGAGAATGGATGAAAAGAGTGAATAAGACTCAAGAAAAACAAGATACAACACTGAAAGAACTCATAACAGAGATTTTGGCCATAAAAATTTAATCCAGAAAATAAATAACAAGATGACAAGCATGGAAAGCAGAATTAATCAAGCAGAAGAAAGAATCTCTTCTTAAGAAGACCAAAACATGCAATTAACTTGATCTGTAAAAAACATGGAAGGAAAACTCAAAAAGAAAGAACAAAGCCGTTCTCTCTCCCTCTCCCAACATGGTGGCCTCAGCAAAAAAGAATAAGGGGAAGACCATCTCCCTAACAGACTTTCTGGCTGAGGATGGGGGGACTGGTGGAGGAAGCACCTATGTTCCCAAACCAGTCAGCTGGGCTGATAAAACAGATGACCTGGAAGATGTTTCAACCACTTGGCACAGCAATGATGACGATGTGTATAGGGCACCTTCAATCCACCGTTCCATCCTTCCCACTGCTCCACGGGCTGCTCGGGAACCCAATATCGACCGGAGCCGTCTTCCCAAATCGCCACCCTACACTGCTTTTCTGGGGAACCTGCCCTATGATGTGACAGAAGACTCGATGAAGGACTTCTTTAGAGGTTTAAATATCAGTGCAGTTCGTTTACCACGTGAACCCAACAATCCAGAGCGGTTGAAAGGTTTTGACTATGCCGAGTTTGAGGATCTGGATTCCCTGCTCAGTGCTCTGAGTCTCAATGAAGAGCCTTTAGGTAACAGGAGAATTCGAGTGGACGTTGCTGATCAAGCTCAGGATAAAGACAGGGATGGCCGTTCTTTTGGCCGGGATAGAAGTCGAGATTCTGACAAAACAGATACAGACTGGAGGGCCCGCCCTACCACAGACAGCTTTGATGACTACCCTCCTCGAAGAGGTGATGATAGCTTTGGAGACAAATATCAAGATCGTTATGATTCAGACCGGTATCGTGATGGGTATCGGGACGGGTATCGTGACGGCCCACGGCGGGCTATGGATCGGTACGGGGGCCGGGATCGCTATGACGACCGTGGCAGCAGGGACTATGATAGAGGCTATGATTCCAGGATAGGCAGTGGCAGAAGAACATTTGGTAGCGGGTACCGAAGAGATGATGATTACAGAGGAGGCGGGGACCTCTATGAAGACCGATACGAAAGGCGGGACGACCGGTCATGGAGCTCCAGGGATGACTTACTCTCGAGATGATTACAGGCGTGATAACAGAGGTCCCCTCCAAGGACCCAAGCTGAATCTAAAGCCTCGGAGTACTCCTAAGGAAGATGATTCCTCTGCTAGCACCTCCCAGTCCAGCCGAGCAGCTTCTATCTTTGGAGGGGCAAAACCCGTGGACACAGCTGCGAGAGAGAGAAGTGGAGGAGCGGCTACAGAAAGAGCAGGAGAAACTGCAGCGCCAGCTGGACAAGCCAAAGCTTGAACGGCGGCCTCGGGAGAGACACCCAAGCTGGCGAAGTGAAGAAATTCAGGAACGGAACGGTCGAGGACAGGAAGTGAGTCATCACAGACTGGGGCCTCAGCCACATCTGGCAGAAGTAAGTCAGATCAGGATGCACGAAGGAGAGAGAGTGAGAAGTCTCTAGAAAATGAAACATTCAATAAGGAGGAAGACTGTCACTCTCCAACTTCTAAACCTCCCAAATCTGATCAGCCCCTAAAGATAATGCCAGCCCCTCCACCAAAGGAGAATGCTTGGGTGAAGCGAAGTTCTAACCCTCCCGCTCGATCTCACAGCTCAGACACAGAGCGGCAGTCCCTACAAGTGCTGGGGGAAAAGTAGCTCCAGCTCAGCCATCTGAGGAAGGACCAACCAGGAAAGCAGATGAAAATAAAGTAGATGGGATAAGTGTCCCAAAAGGCCAAACTGGGATCTCCAGCCGTGGTCCAGGAGATGGAGGGAACAAAGACCACTGGAAGGATTCAGATAGGAAAGATGGCAAAAAGGATCAAGACTCCAGATCTGCACCTGAGCCAAAGAAACCCGAGGAAATTCCAGCCTCTAAGTTCAGTTCTGCAAGCAAGTATGCTGCCCTCTCTGTTGATGGGGAAGATGAAAATGAGGGAGAGGATTACACCGAATAGACTTCAACATCCTGTGTTTTCTCCTGGTCTCTCTCCACCCTGGAACATTCAAGAGCAAATCAAACCTCTATTCAGACAAGGCAAAATAAAACTCACCATCTCCTGGAGACCTTTCTGAATTTTTTTTTAATTGAAAAATACTTTTGCATGCTGCTACAGCCTTTAAAATATTAAAGTAACTGGAGAATCATCAATGTAGCCAGAGAGAAAGAGACTACAGCTTTTTGATGGAAAAGTTGTGGTGTGTTTTTATGACACCATGCAGTTGCCTGTGTGATTAGTGCCTAGGGGAGTCCATTCAGCAGAAGTGGTCATGACAGTAATGCAGTGTCTGGAATCTGGTTGGGCAATAGGGGAGAGGTACATGGAAGTGTGAGATTCCTACCTTTTAATTTTTATCCTATTGTGACATATATGAATTCTCAAACATAATTTGAATAAATTTTCCATCCTTGGGGGAAAAAAGAAAGAAAGAAAGAACAAAGCCTCCACAAGATGTGCAATTATATCAAGGGGCCAAACTTATGCCTGATTGGTATCCCAGAAGAAGAAAGGGAAATGAAGAACATCTTGGAGCAAGTATTCCAGAGGTTATCCAAGAAAACTTTCCCCATCTCACCAGAGATGTGACCATTCAAACACAAGAGATACAGAGAATTCCCACAAGACATCAAATGAGAAGACCAAACCCTAGACACATAGTAATTTGCCTATACAAAGTAAGCACAAAAGAAAAAATCTTAAAGGCAGCAAGTGAGAAAAGTCAAACTACCTACTGGAAAAAAACAATCAGAATAGTACCAGAGCTATCAGCAGAAACACTACAAGCTAGAAGGGACTGGAGTCCAATATTCAAAGTCCTCAAAGATAAAAAATTTCAACCAAGAATTTCCTACCCAGTCAAGCTCAGTTTCATCAGTAATGGAGAATTAAAATCCTTCCTAGACATCCAATCCCTAAAAGATTATGCAGCTCTATAGGAGATGCTTAAAAGGTATTAAGCACAGAAGAAAGAAAAAAGAGAACGACTATGCACTTCCCAAGAGAACACCAGAACACAGAATCAATAGAGAATACATTGCAACTGCAAATGCAAATACACACATATATCAACCCAAAAGCTAAAAGAAAAAACTATAAGAACCTCATGACAGGGATAAATAATCACATTTCAATAATCAACCTGAATGTGATAGACTAAATGCACCACTGAAAAGACACAGAATGGCAAACTGGATAAAAATAATCATGACCCAATAATTTGCTGCATTCAGGAAACTCATCTCACCACAAGGGATGCACACTGACTCAAAGTTAGAGGATGGAAAATGAATTTCCAGGTGAATGGATCACAAAGGAAGGCAGGAGTCATGATCTTAATATCAGACAAAACAACCTTTAAGCTATCAAAAATTTAAAAAGATATGGAAGGACACTACATAACGATAAAAGATTCAATCCATCAGCAAGAAATATCCATCCTAAACATATATGCACCCAACACAGAAGCACCAGCATTTATACACCAACTACCAAGTAAACTAAAAAAAATATTGACTCTAACACTGTTATATCTGTGAAATTAAACACCCCACTAACAACTCTAGATGGATCATCGAGGCAAAAAATCAACAAAAAGATCCAGAACCTCAACTTGACACTTGACCAAATGGACTTAATAGATACCTACAGAATACTGCATACTGAATACAGCAAATTATTGGGTGCAAACACAAACTATACATTCTACTCATCACCACATGGAATATACTCCAAGATCAGTCACATCCTTGGCCATAAATCAAGCATAAACATTTTCATAAGTTCAAAAATACTGCCTGCACCTTCTCAGACCACAGTAGAATAAAAATAAATATCAACACCAACAAAATTCCCCCAAAACCCACAAATACATGGACACTAAACAGCATGATGCTGAACAACTGCTGGGTCAACATAGAAATCAAAACAGAAATTAAAAGATTCCTGGAAACAAAGGAAAATGAAGAACCATCCTACCAAAACCTCTGGGGTGCCATGAAAACAGTTCTGAGAGAGGAATTTATATCTCTACAAACGCACATCAAGAAAATGTCAAGATCACAAGTTAACAGCCTAACAAATTACCGACAGAGCTGGAAAGACAAGAACACCAAAACCCTAACATTAGCAGAAGAATCCAGATTACCAAAACAAAAGCCCAATATAGGACATAGAAGACAAAAATATTATAGAAAACATCAACAAAACAAAAAACTGATTCTTTGAAAGAATAAACAAGATTGATGGAACCCTAGCCAGAATGACCTAGAAAAAGAGAGAAAAAGCCCAAATAAACACAATGAGAAATGCAAAAGATCAAATCACAACTGACTCCAAAGAAATATAAAAGATTATCAGAGATTACTATGCACACCTGTATGGAAACGAATTTGATAACCTAAATGAAATGGAGGACTTTCTGACATATATCACACAACCTTCCAAGGTTGAAACAAGAAGACATTGAGACACTAAATAGACCAATAACAATCCAGGAAATTGACTCCGTCATAAGAAAACTACTACAAAAAAGAAAAGAAAAGAAAAGAAAAAAAGCCCTGGACCAGACAGCTTTCCAGTGGAATTCTGCAAAATATACAAGGAGGAGCTGATGCCAATCCTACTTATAGTATTCCAGGCCATTAAGAAAGATGGTATTCTCCCCAAATCATTTTACAATGCTAACATCACACTGATACCCAAACCAGGTAAAGATCCAACAAAAAAAGAGAACTACAGACTAATATCTCTAATGGACATAGATGCAAAAATTCTCAACAAGATTTTAGCAAATTGGATCCAACAACACATCTCAAAAGTCATCCACCATGACCAAGTAGGCTTCATCCCCAGGATGCAGGGCTAGTTCGACATCCACAAGACAATAAATGTAATTAAATACATCAACAGATATAAATGCAAGAATCACATGATTATATCATTAGATGCAGTAAAAGCTTTTGATAAATCCAGCATCTCTTCTTGATAAAAAAAAACTCAAACACCTAGGCATAGAAAGAATATAACTCAAAATAGTAAGCATTATCTATGATAAACCCATAGCCAACATATTGCTAAATGGACAGAAATTGGAAATATTTTCCCCTGAAAACTAGAACAAGACAAGACTGTCCACTCTAACCCCTCTTGTTCAACATTGTGTTGGAAGTCCTAGCTAGGGCAATTAGACAAGAAAAGGAAATCAGAGGTATCCAAATAGGAAAAGAGGAATTTACGCTATCTATCTTTGCTGACAATATGATCCTATACCTCGAAAACCCAAAAGAATCTGTCAAAAGCCTGCTTTCACTGATTAAGGACTTTGGCAAAGTCTCAGGGTACAAAATAAATGTACAAAAAGACAGTTGCATTCTTATACACCAACAACAAGCAGGCGGAGAACCAAATAAAAAGCACAATACCATTCACAATAGCCACATACAAAAAACAGAAAGATAGAAAGAACTTGGCATCTTCCTAGCCAGAGAAATCAAAGACCTTTACAATGAAAACTACAAAACATTACTCAAAGAAATCCAAGAAGACACAAACAAATGGAAAAATTTTCCATGCTCACGGATAGGAAGAATCAACATTGTTAAGATGTCCATCCTTCCAAAGGCAATCTACAGATTCAACTCAATACCCACTAAATTATCACCATCATTTTTCTCAGACCTGGAAATGACAATACAGAAACTCATATAGAAACATAAACAACCACAAATAGCCAAAACAATCCTTAGCAAAAGAAACAAAGTGGGAAGTATCACACTTCCAGACTTTAAACTTTACTACAGCCGGGCTCGGTGGCTCAGCCTATAATCCCGCGCCTTTGGGAGGCTGAGGTGAGTGGATTGCCTGAGCCCGCGGGTTTGAGAACTGCCTGGGCAACTTGGCCAGACCTCATCTCTACAATAAATCAAAAATTAGCCGGGCGTGTTAGCGTGCGCCTGTAGTTCCGGCTACTTGGAAGGCTGAGGTGGAAGGATCACCAGAGCCCAGCAGGTAGAGGCTGCGGTGGCTGGGAGCGGCCACTGCACTCCAGTCTGGGTGACAGAGTGAGACTCCAACTCAAAAAAAAAAAAAAACTTTACTATAAGGTTACAATAATCAAAACAGCCTGGTTTGGGTACAAGAATAGGCATATGGATCAATGGAACAGGATAGAGATTCCAGAAGCAAAATCTCAATTTCTCAACCAACTCATTATAAAGACACCACCAACAACCACTGGGGAAAGGAGAACCTATTCAGTAAATAGTGCTGAGAAAACTGGCTGACCACATGCAGAAGATTGAAACAGGACCCCTACTTATTACCATACACAAAAATCAACTCTAAATGGATCAAAGACCTAAACGTAAAACCTCAAACTATAAGAACCTTAGAAAATATAGGATACACCCTTATGGAAATTGGAACTGGCAACCAATTCCTGATCAAAACCCCAAGTACCCATGTCATAAGAGATGACAGACAAGTGGGACCTCATCAAACTGAAAAGTTTCTGCAAAGTAAAAGTAACCATCAAGAAAGCAGGGATACAGCCTACAAAATGGGAAAAATATTTGCCAACTGTATATCTGACAAAGGCCTAACATCCAGGATCTACAAGGAACTCAAACATGCCAAAAGGAAAAAAAACAAAGAGCCCCATTAAAAAGTGAGCAAAAGACATGAATAGACACTTCTCAAAAGAAGATATATGGGCAGCCAACAGACATGTGAAAAAGTGCTCAGCCTCACTAATCAACAGGGAAATGCAAATCAAAACCAGAGTGAGATACCAGATAACCCCAGTAAGAATGGCCATCATTAATAAAACAAACAAAAACAGATGCTGGTGAGGACGTGAAGAAAGGGGAACTCTTCTACACTGCTGGTGGGAAAGCAAACTAGTGCAACCTCATTGGAAAACAGTATGATGATTGCTAAAATTATTAGACATTCCATATGACCCAGCAATCCTTCTGCTGAGAACATACCCAGAGAAACTCAAAACATTCTACAAAAAAGATACCTGTCCATCATGTTTATTGCAGCACTATTCACAATAGCAAAAACATGGAACCAACCATATTGCCCATCAAAACCGGACTGGATAAAAAAAAAATGTGGCATATATACACAATGGAATATTACACAGCCATAAAGAAGGACAAGCATATGGACTTCACAGGAACTTGGATGGATTTAGAGTCTATTATATTCAGTGATCTATTACAGAAACAAAGAACAGAGTACCATGTTATCACTCATAAGCGGACCCTATACGTTTACCATAATACTACAAGAAAGGGATTGACAGTAGCAGGATACTGCCAGGTGATAGGGAGGGGCACACAGCATCAATAAAGGTACCTGATCTCATACCAGGCAAAGTGAGAACCAAAGGGAGGCCCAAGCTTTACCTGTACGATGACCACTTATATACTTAATCCTGAATTGCACCCCACGTCTTTAAAATAAAAAAACAAACAAAAAGCCCTCAGTCTTCCTTGAGTGTTTGGGTCTTCACTTCTGATGGCTCTCATGCCACATATAACTTTGATTACATAAATGTACCATGCTTTTCTCTTGCTAACCCATCTTTTGTTACGGGAATGTCAGCTTAAGACAGGTCAGCTTATGATACCCCTCCAGTCCCAACTAAGCACCATGAAAAGTAGTAGAAGATTATTTTTCCTCTCCTACACTACAAAATGTTAGCCACCAATAAAAAGTGCTAGTTGATTATTCCATGATAAAAAGAAATGAGCTATCAAGTCATGAAAAAACATGGAGCAACCATCAATGCACATTACTAAGAGAAAGAAGCCGATCGGAAAAGGCTACATACTGCATGATTCCAGCTCTATGACATTCTGGAAAAGATAAAACAATGGTGACTTTAAAAAGATCAGTGGTTACTAGAGGTTGGGGTGAGGGGGAACTTAAGGAACGAATAGATGGAGCACAGGGCAGTAAAATGATTCCGTAGGCTACAGTAATGGTTGATACGTGTCATTACACATTTGCCAAAATCCACAGAATGAACAACACTGACAGTGAACCCTAATGGAAATTTTGGACTTTAGTTAATTAATAGTCTATCAACACTGCAACATCAACTGCAATCAATGTTCCACACTAATGCAAGATGGGAATAGGAGAAACTGGGGAGAGGGAGGGAAGGAGAGACATATTGAAACTTTCTGTACTTTCTCCTTAATTTTTTGTAAATCCCAAACTGCTCCAAATAAAAACCCTATTAATTAAAAAAAAAATACAAGCTGCCTTTCTTTTCATGGAAATTTGAGAGGCTATTTCCTCAACTCTAAGTGCATTAAGACACACAGAGTCTTACCCATTTTAGTTAATTACAACCTGTTTTCCCATCACGTTTCTAGTCTATGTAACAGATGGTGAAAATGTCTATTCTAAAGGCCTAAAAAGTTTCCCTGTTCAAGAACAGTGGCTATTATCCAGCATCCCCTGCCATGGGGTTGGAATGCCTAGGGTAGGAAGAGGGGGGCGCACATCGGGTGACAGGATGGAAAATAGAAAGCAAACCCTCAGGGTGCTAACAAGAATAGAGGGAACTCCTAGAGGAATTAAAAGTAACCCCTACCAGGAACCTAGGGAAATAATCTATACAGAAAAAGAAACGACTTGCTTGAAATTCATTCACACTGGCAGGGTCAATAGAAAAATTTCAATGTAAATAACAGGAGACCTTAAATGCATGTTTGCTGAATGCTGAAACATCTGGGGCAGAAACTACGCAGAGGTTTCTGCAGTAGCCAAATGTTGCCTCTTATCACAGTAGAACAGTCATTAAAACAGAAGACCTGAGAAGGCAGTGAATGTAAGTGGAGCCAATAAGATACCCCTGTGAGAGATTTTTAAAGATTTTTTTTTTCTATTCCCCTTGTAGTCCATTTGGATGGGATAAGATTGGGGAGACTGATAATCTGCCAATATCTTAACCTCAAAGTTGAAGCAACATTTAAAGAGATTATGTGACTTATTTTCCTCCCTGGGGCATCTTCACCTTCGACATCAGCAAGCTGGGGACAATTATTCAGAAGACAATGGCAGCAACGCCACAGCACTGTGGGTTTAATGCTATTTCTGTCTCTATAAAATCTCCAATAATTTGTTTACGACTTCCAAAATTCAACAATCGTGTGCAAATGCAATTCTACTTATGTTAATGGGCGCGTCCCTCTCTCATATCAGATTCTGAATAAAAATTAGGCAAGTGCTCTGTTTTGAAAATATATAAGATGTGAACTTGGTGGGGGAGAGGGGGGTAAACCTCCAAATGCACTATCCTATCAACCACATTTTTTTAACTTAATAACTTAAGTGAACTGTTAGTGAAATTACAACCTGCTTGTGACACAATAAATTTACAGCAAAATTCATTCCATAAATTATTCAATTCTGCGACTGCAGTCAAGGAGAGAAATATCACCAGGAGCAGGTGATTAGCATGTGAAAGGAAAAACCCATCTCCTTGCAGAAACAATCACTGTCAAAGCTTCCTATTGGAGTTTTGTAAAAATTACTGTTAAGAACACACACTTAAGGCTTTGTAGTTCCTATAAAAGGGCTAAGTATTTGATTTACATTAGATTCATTTGTTCTTTCTTCAACTGTCTCTTTCTCCTACAAACCATAACTGCCTCAATAAATGCTTGCTCAATCAAGTGTGCATTAAAACAAAAGAATTTAACTTCAATAAAAGTGATGAATCAGGGCCAGAAGGTAACTTTTCCTTCCTCTGTATATCTTGCTATCAGGTAAGCAAAGCAGAAATTTACATCTGATGTTCCACAGGGGAATAATATAGGTCTGTATTGCGTGGTTGGTCATATTTGTAGATTCTTGCAGAAATCATTTGAAGCCAGAATTGCAGGACAAAAGGGTTCCCACCAAACTGCATTTGTGAACACGTTCTATGAGCAACATATCTATATAAATGGGACTTTCTATCAACTCAACACACAGAAGACGGCACTAGTGGACAAAGAAAATGGTTCCAGGATCAAGAAAGTTTCTTGAAATCAGGGACACAAATCCCCAACTGTTGGTATTTTCAGCCAGCTATTGGGGACATCACTTACTCTACATGGTAGATGTTCTTCATTAAACCAAAGGCATAGATACTATCACCTTTTTTCTTAATCAAACCAAGAATATGACTGTTCTCATGTATTCATATATACACTTTCATTTCAGCAAAATGCCTTGATCTGTTTTTCTTTGGGGATTGCTCTTTTGCTTATACATAATGTGTGGCAGACAGAAAAATGGCCCTCCGAAGACATCTATGTCTTATTTCCCAGAACCTGAGACTATGTTACAATACATGGCAAAGGGTAACTAAGGCATCAGACAGAATTAAGGTTGCTGACTTTAAAAGAGGGAGATTACTCTGGATTATCCAGGTGGCCCCAATGTGATCACAAGGGTCTTTACATGTGAAAAAGGGAGGTAGAAGAGTGAGTATCAAAGTGACATGATGCGAGAAAGATCTAACCAATCCGTGCAGGAGCAGAAAGGTGTGATACTTTTCCTCATCCATTATAAGGATCATGGCCGACACTCATAACAAAAGACAGGTTAACGAGAGAAAAGCCTAATAAATGTATTTCATCAAAGTTTTACATGACACAGAAGCCTTCAGAAATGAAGTCCCAAACACTTAGGAAAATTTTCTGTGTTTATGCTTAGGTTCAATTAGGAATAGACAGCTATGTAGAAACGTGACTGGACCAAAAAAAAATGATCTAATAGTAATAGACTGAGGCAGGAAAGCTCAGCAAGGTTGTTCAGATTCTTCCTGACCTTTCTGTGTAGCCTTCCTTCCCCTTGAGTATGGGGCAGAGCCCCTGTGGAATGAGGGTTTTAAAGCAGAAGAAAGCAAGAGAACTTTCTAGGTTTTGGAGGCTTTTTTTTAGAATCATGGGGTACATGTGAGAATTTGCTACATAAGTATATTGTGTGAAGGCGAAGTTTGGGATTCTAACAAGCCCTCCCTCACCCCCTAGTAATGAGCATGGTACCCAGTGAGTGGTATCGTTCCCCTCTGCTCCCTCCTTCCCTCTGTCTTTTAGCAGTGCCCAATGTCTGTGGTTCCCATCCTTGTACCCATGTGTTCCCAATGTTTAGTCTCCACTTATGAGTGAAAACATGCTGTATTCAGTTTTTTGTTCTGGGGATAATTCACTCAGAATGATGGTCTCCAGCTGCATCCATGCTGTATCCATGCTGTAAAGCGCATGATTTAGTTCTTCTTTATGGCTGTGTCGTATTCCACTGTGTATATGTACCACGTTTCTTTATCCAGTCTACCTGGGCATCTAGGTTGGTTTCCATGTTTTTGCTATTGTGAAGAGTGCTGCAATAAACATATACATTCAGGTGTCTTTTTACGAGGGCAGTCAATGTGTGTTCCTTTAGATGGCATTGCTGGGTCAAATAGCAGTTCTATATTTCGTTCTTTGAGAAATCTCCAAACTGCTTTCTAGGTTTTATGGCTTGCTTTGGGAGGCCGAGCGTTCTAAATTCTATGACTCAACTTGGGAAAGAGGAATTCTGGTTTCTAAGACTCACTTTGGTGGAATAAGAAGGGTGGGAAACAGGACAAGAGAAGGTCAGAGTCTTTGTTTCTGAGGCTGCCTCTGAGGGATTCCAATCTCCTTTAGTTCCAAGTACTCAGCATGCCTTTCTTCCTTGTTGAGTATGGGGCAAGACCCCTCTAGAATGAGTCTTTTGACCTACTATCAGACAAGGATAGGTCAGAGATTTTTTTTTTAACAGCTAGCTACTAGATAGAAAGGAGGAAGAAGGGCAGAGTAATAATTCTAGTAACTATGACTGGCTTTGGAGAAAAGGGGTTTTAGTTTCTATGACCTGCCTTAGGGAAGAGGAATTTTGGTTTCTATGACTTGCTTCAAGAGCCATTGAGGAATGAGTGACAGGAGGGCAAGAAGTCAGAAAGACCTTGGTACTGAGGCTGCTCCTAAGGCCTTCCAATGTTCTTTAACTCAAAGTACTCAGCATGCCAATATGCCATACTTTGGGATATTATTTTCTAAGCCCCAACACTGGCCACTGCTGGCTCTGAAGATGGAGAAAGGGTGTCAAGAGCCAAGGAATGCAGGTGGCCTCTGAAAACGGAAAAGGGAAGGAAATGAATTCTCCCACAGAGCCTAGAGGAGAAAAACAGCCTGGTTGAGTTCTGACCTCCAGAACTGCAAGACAATAAGTTTGAGTTGTTTTAAACTCTCAAGTTTGTGGTACTTTATTAAAGCAGCAATGTAAAACAGAGTATTTACACAATATATCCTATTCTGAAAGGCAAAATGGTATGGAAAAAGGAAAGGAATTCTGCAAATTGTTAGTGTTTGTTAATAAAGGAAATTGCAAAAGCAAAAGCCTAAAAGTTAAGTTTATACAACTCTCCCTAAAATTACATAGGAAGGAATAATTTGAATGGGCAATTATGTTTTAATCACTAATACCCTTCTTCTATGTATCAGAAAAATTTATTTATGGATATATTGCTTACCAGCAGTGGAATACTTCACCCTGCATAGATAACAGCCTTTCTCCCTTATTGGCTGAGTGTCTAGAGCCATCAGCTATCACCTGGCATGTGGTTTGTGCTTTGAAACACACAGACGCCACCTAAAAAAATCACCTTGACTTCTAAGGGTAAATTTTTTTTCTTTCTTTTTTTTTTTAATTTTTATTTTTTACAGACAAGGTCTTACTCTGTCAACCAAGCTGGAGTGTAGTGGCATGATCATAGCTCACTGCAGCCTCAAACTCCTGGGCTCAAGTGATCCTCCTATCTCAGCCTCCCCAGTATCTGGAACTACAGATGTGCATCACCACACCCAGCTAATTTTTAAAATGTTTTGAGGTGATGGGGGTTTTGCTATTTTACTCAGGCTGATCTACTCCTGGCCTCAAGTGAAACTTCTGCTTCAGCCTCCCAAAGTGCTGGCGTTATAGGTATGAGCCAACATGCCCAACCCATAAAGGCAAATTCTTATTAGATTGTTCAGCATGGAAAAAAACAAACAGAATTGTAGATGAAGGGCTGAAAGAAAACGCATGTGATGTAGTTTAGCCTCCTTATTTTATCAGAAAGGTAACCAAGATCCAAAAGGTGGAATTCTCTCCCAAGGTCACACAGTCTGGAATGAAAGTAATTTAGACTACTAGCCCAGACCTCTTCCCATGATGGTCTGTATGCCATCTGTATGGGTTGTTTCAAATTCATTCCTTCATTCATCCAGCAAGTATCCACTGAGAACCTACCTGTGTGTTGGCACTGCTTCCAGTGCTGGTTACTCAGCCAGAAACAAGAATGACAGCGCTCTGTGCTGATACACTAAAACCATGTAGCTTAGTCGAATGAGAGGAAACAGACATACAGAATAAGTATATAAACAAACACATAACAAGCACCAGGAAGTAAATATAACATGCTAGCTGGGCTCGGTGGCTCAGCCTGTAATCCCGTGCCTTTGGGAGGCTGAGGTGAGTGGATTGCCTGAGCCCGTGGGTTCGAGACCCGCCTGAGCAGCGAAACCTCATCTCTACAATAAATCAAAAAAAATCATCCGGGCGTGGTAGTGCACGCCTGTAATTCCGGCTACTTGGATGGCTAAGGCGGAAGGATTGCCGGAACCCAGAAGGTCGAGGCCACGGTGGCCAGGAGCGGCCACTGCACTCCAGTCTGGGCGACAAAGTGAGACTCCAACTCAAATATATATATATATATATATATATATATAAAACATGCTAGTGTGATGGAGAAGGACTAGGGGACATCTCCGATTAGCTGGTTAGCAAAAGCCTCCCTGAAAAGATCCAAACAAGGAGTCAGCAGAATGAGGAAAGAACATTCCTGGCAGAGGGAACAGCCAGTGAAGAGGTTGTAAGGCAGCAACTTGCTTGAGCTTTTGGAGGAATGTCATGAAGGCAGGCGTGGGAGAAGTTGACATAGGTAGAAGAGCGGTATGAAAGGTGGGCAAGGGCCTGACCAAGCTCTGGAAACTCTTTGTGTTGCACATGGCTATATTCACCTAAATTTCAATGTGTGTTGACATCCATTTGGGAATGTGAGTTGTTCGTGGGGACAGATTTGCTTAATACACTAAGCACCTAATGTTACCAGGTCAATAAGAACTCAGGCCCTTCCCTTGTCTTCAGGGAGAAGGATTGGTTTCAAAGCTAATCAAATCAACACCACTGATGAGTGGATTATTGGTAATCATCAATGGCATTGTGCTAGGTTTTATAATGTAGAGGCTCACCAGACCACGTCAAGATGTGAGCGAAATCATTTCTACTTAAAGACAGTTCAATATTTCCCAGCCTGGGATAGTCTATTAGTTACTGAGCACAACCTGTGTGCCAGGTACTCCAGTGAGTGTTCCACCTACATTGTCACTGTTAATGCTCCAATATAGGACGTCCTATAAGAAGCATGTGGATGTTCAGTCTCCAGCTCAAGTCTGCACACTCAATGAAAGAACTAGAACTATACCCTGGTCTCTCTGCCTCTAAAGGTCATGCTTCTTTCCCTTTACCATCTACCACTCACATTAACCAAAAACTATTCTGTGCAAGCAATGTCGCCTTTGAACAACATCTCACCTTCTTCTTGCGTGATATGACGGGTGGGACCAGATGACCTCAAAAAGCTCTCCCGCCTCCCACATTCTCTGATTCCATGACTGTTACATTGGCAGAACTGTTCTCCCTCCATTCTTGCAGCCCTTTGCACCTGGAAATTTCCTCCTCAATAAGCAGTAAGCATAGCAGTTGTCACCTAATGATCAGAAATGCTTCCTATCATCCAGAAGTCAGATTCTTGCCCACACCAACAGACACACCAGCAAATGCACACCTACCTCTCTTTGCTGGGGATGGAGGGTCAGTACTCATTGATGTTTCCTCTCTCTTTTATTTCCTTCTCACCAAATGAAAATCAACCTCCAAATCCATGAGAAAGTCAGTCTCAACAGTGTTTCTGTGTCAAGACACAATGATGAGGAAACTGCATTCACAAATGAACTTTAAGGCCAGTTCTCAGAATCTCCATTTGCAAATACCAGTACTTTCCCCTCTCCATACAGGCTTCCTTCTTCAGTTCAAAGTGCTTAGAAGTCAGCACAAAATTTGCTTCTAAGAAGCATAGACTATTTATTTCAGGGGAGTAAAGTTCTCTGCCTTAAAGACTTTTCTACTGAAAAATAAGGAAAGAGATTAACCATCACAAGTCAGTAAGTCACATTTCAAGATTTGGTGTGTAGCTAATCATTTCTCCTTGCACACTGAATAAATGAGACTTACTTTCATATTCTGGAGCAAAAATCTTCATCTTTTTTTTTTTGGTCAGAGTATCTCTGTCTGCCAGGCTGGAGTGCAGAAGCATGATCACTGCTCACTGCAACCTCAACCTCCTGGGTTCAGGCAATCCTTCCTCCCCAGCCTCCTGAGTAGCTGGGTCTATAGGCATGTACCACTATGCCGGATCAATTTTTTGACTTTTTGTAGAAATGAGGTCTCACCATGTTGCCTAGGCTGGTCTCAAACCCCTGACCTGAAGCGATCTTCACAGCTTGGCCTCCCAAAATCCCGGGATTACAGGTGTGAGTCACCACGCCTAACCAAAAATTAAATATTTGAATATAAAGTCATTATTTTTAATAAATTAATTTATCAAGAATAAAATACATTATAATTTAATAGCCAGTTCTGACTACTCCATAAGGCAATGCTATGACTAAAAAGATCAGCCTTCCTCCTATACACTGTTTTTCTTTAGATGTAAAACAGATTTTTCTGTACCCTGAAAAAGTTTCCTATTTCTCTTGAGTCACCATTCATAGTAGATAGTTGCCCATTTCGCCTGCTCCACATTCTGTATCTAGGTTTGCCTGTGATTCAGAAATAGTTGACTCCACTTCCAGGTTCAGGGGCATCACCCAACCTATGCCTCGCCCACCAGCCAATCCATCCCCCAACAACAGTGAAAGACACGTAACCCAAGTCTAACCAGCATTCATCCCTAGTTCATTGCTGAAGCGTCCAATATTAAAATGTTCCCTTTACCCCTGGGAAAGGCATATCAACCTGGAATGCTGGGAACTATTTTGCCAACACAGGTGGGAGCTTGCTTGAGAATAAACCAGCACAGAGGAAAGAAAGGTAAAGATGCAAGAGAATATGTTTAGTCCTGATAACACCATTTGAGCTCCTGGATCAAATTGTGCCTGAAACTTACCTGGACTTTTTAGATATATGAGCCAATATATTCCCTTTTTTTTAAAGTTGTATTTCTGTTGCTTGCAATTTTAAAATTACATTTTATACTATAATGTTGGTATAATAACAGGCTTTGATTATAAAAATGCCTTGAAAATCTACCAAGTGTGTCTACAGAAACAGAAACACAACTAAAGCCTTAGAGAACTGGTGGAAATATTTTTCTTCCAAAAGAAAATGTGCTCATAGAATTGCTTCTAGGCTGGGTGTGGTGGCTCTCACCTATAATCCCAGCACTTTGGGAGACCCAGGTGAAAGGATTGCCTGAGCCCACAGGTTCGAGACCAGAGCCTGGGCAACTTGGCGAGACCTCATCTCAACAATAAATAAAAAACTAGCTGGGCATGTTGGTGTGTGCCTGAAATTCCAGCTACTTGGAAGGTTGAAGTGGAAGGATTGCCTGAGCTCAGTAAGTAGAGGCTGCAGTGGCTGTAAGTATGCCACTGCACTCCAGCCTGGGCAACAAACAGAGTGAGACTCCAACTCAAAAAAAAAAAAAAAAAGAGAATTGCTTCTAGGAGAAACGGTGTAAGAGGATCTATATTCTTATACTCTAGCAGCAAAATAAAACTTTGACAATCTGTTTTGTTTTGTTAAGTTCTATCCCTACTCGCATCCCACACTTTCAGTTTTAATAGGTCATCGGTAGGTTATCCTTGTGATACAGACGTGTGGGATTCCACCAGGGAATAAATATAATGCAGACGAATACCTAAGTGATGAAATACAGTTTTCTAAAAAGCATACAAATTATGTGAAAATATAATATATTGTCACATGCAGGAACAAAAAAAGCCTTCCCGGCTAGACCATTTACGCTTTGTCTTCAAATGATTATACAATTTGGCAAAATTTGCTTTTCTATTTTCCTAGGGAACAAGAATGTTACAGATCAGTCCTCATTCGTAAATCTAACCATAAAAGAGATCTGAATCTGGAGGCTTTAAAAAGTGCCGAGATCACAATCCACCTGGAAAAAGATGGACTGATAGAGAAATGAAAGCCAGGACATGGTGCCACAAAGAAAAACCCCACGGAGCCCGTCCAGGGGATCATGTAAGGAGATAATGTAGAGAACAGATGAGGAAAGAAATAGACATAACCCACATTGATATTCCCAGTAACATTAAATAGATCAAGAGATGACCATAATGACGCCATGCTTTTATTATGAAATGCCTGTTTTCCAAGACTCTCAGAGCACTTTGCCAGCTCTCATGTCAAATGCTGACAGTCAGAAGAAATATGGAAAGGCACGACTTCTATTTTTCCCATATTACAAACCCGAGGCACTCAGATTCCAAGAGGTCAGCCGTGCAGAGGCATGCATTGTGGAATACCTCTGATGAGACATTAAAGACAACCACTGGGATAAAAAGTGGTGGAAGAGATAAAGAAAATATTAATCCACAAAACAGAGAAATCAGTTTTGTTCAACAATTATTATGGTATACAAATGATCTAAAAAAAAAATGTACTGCAGTGACCACAGGTATTGCAGAAGTCTAAAAAAATACTACTTTTATAAAGCTCAATTAGAGGTCTTGTGACATCAACTGGCCTAGAGACTGGGGTTTTCTGACCTAAAAGGATGTTTTTACTCTCGGGGGCAGGGGGGTAATATACAGAAAGTCTCATAGTAGAAAATGCAATTAACATAAGGATATACGATCAAGCGTCCTTGAAACAAATGTGGACTACTGTGTTTATCTCGTGGTTCATAGTAGAATAGGAATGCAGGACTCCTGAGCAGGAAATTGTTCCCTTGCATGCCAATTTTTCAGAACCCGTCTTGGAGCTACCTCACAGAAAGTGAAATGGAAAAGCTGTGTGACAAGATTGAAATGATGAAATCCTGAGATTTCTGCTAAGAGAAAAGATTGGAATTAATGCTCACTGGAGAGAGCTAGCTCAAAATGGATATAAATGAGGTTATTAAGATGCACAAAAAGACAGCATAGGGAGAGCTGTTACCAAGGAGGGATATTAAAGGTGATCTGTAAGAACAGCCCGTTTGAAAGAGCTTGAATGTCAAATTCAACAGGCACAGATGGTTTTACCAAAGTCTAGATTTTTAACAGTTTGTCAATGAACTTAGTTTTACAGAATATTTTAGAATACTACTTTATGCATTGCTTAGTAAAATTCACAATGATAATATTAGAGTTGAGAGAATCCATACATCACAGTAGCAAAAAACTGCAAGAGATACAGCAAAAAATAAATAGAAAAATATCAGTAACAGGATGTTTTAATTGATAATTCTCATCTCAAGACAGAACAAATGGTCATATAAAAAGTAAGACTACAAACAACTTAATCAGTAAGGTAAATATATGTCCATCAGTCAAACTGGGTATTCTGACAATAGAAAAAATACACCTTCTCAAATGTCCATGGAACAGTCATTAAAAAGAGACCAATTTGGCACAAAGAAAAGAATACTACAGAATTATCTGATCACAATGCAATCACACAATAATCTTAACAAAATCAGTAAGCAACAAGACCTTTATTAAAGTCCTCTACATTAAAGAACTCAGTTTTGCATACTATTTCACAGGCTTAAATACTTATGTCAACAAGAAGGAAGAATGAAAATAAATGACTTAAACTTCCAACTCCCAAAAAGTAGAAAAGAAACAACAAAATGAACTAGAGGAAAACAGAAAGAATTAATAAAGATTAAAGTAGAATGACTAGGTTAGAACACAGAAAAATAGTCAAAAGTAACATATAAATAAGTAGATAAATAAACAGTAAGCAAACAGGTATTCTGGGAAAAGCAAGTAAAAGACATAAGTAGTCAACCTGCTACTAAAAGAAGAAAGTGAGAAAAAATTCACAAAATAAGAAGTGACAAAAGTGGGGAGGGAACCATGACAACAACTCTGTAAATTTGAAAACCTAGATAAAAATGTATTCTTTCTACAAAAATATAACTTTTAAAAACTGAAGTGACAGAAAGTCCAATAAATAAATTTCCATAGAGGAAACACAGTAAATTGTCAGTGACTTAACCCTTAAAAAGGATTAGATAGTTCTACAGGACAATTTCATAGGGAAGTTCTAGCAAACTTAAAGATCAGAAAATTCTGGTGTTATTTAAACTGCTCCAAAAAGAAAAAGAAGAAAACTACAGACAAATTATATTTATAAACATCAGTGCCAATATCATAAAGAAAACATTAGTAAGTAGAATCCAACAGCACATTATAACCTGGAGTAAGAGTTTGTTTGAGGAATGGAAGGATGGTTCAATATTAGGAAGTCCATTAATATAATAGATGGATATTTATCTATATAATAAGAACGTTCATATAATCATGTTCATATATGAAAAAAACTTGTGCCAAAAATTCAACACCCAGTCCAGCTAAAACACGTAATACAGTAGGAATGGTTGTATATTTCTCTCTTAGATTGAGTTCCCTTGAGACAAGGATCTGTGTAAGAGTAGTTTATTTAAAAGGTGATTTTTTAGGAAGCAGAGTGAGGGAGTAGGGAATTGAGACATATGAAGCTAATGAAAGCTGTATGAAGGGTTATCCTGGTCAGCTGGGGCTCAATCCTCTTTGAGACTTTCTGAGAGACAATGTGGAACCTCTGAGTTGTTCCCTAGAAGGGTGAAAGAGGGAGTATTTATGCATTGACTCTCAAATCTCATTAGTCAGGGTCACTCCTAGGATATGTATTTCCACAGGATCCCCAGTCTGTCCACATAAGGCCATACCCTCTCACAGCTAGAGACTGTGCTGAAGCAGCAAAGGGCAGGAAGTTTGCAGGAAGGATAGGAAATTTTCTATCTAGGTGACCTCTGGGGCACCTGTGGGGATCTGGGTGGGCAAGTGGACATGTATGCACACATGTGTGTAAAATTACCCCAGAGGTCAGCTTCTGACACAAGGAATAAACATTGGCAGCATTCATGCTAAAGTTAGACACAAACATGCTCACAGTCACCGCTATAGTTAACACTGTATTGAACCAACACAAATAGACCAGAGGAAAGAAATTAGAGCTATCCCTAGTTTGAGGTGATATGATTTTATATTCATAAACCCAATAAATCAACTGAAATTCTACAACAAAATATAAGACAATTTAGTAAGATGGTAGTACATAAAATAGTTAAAAATAAATTAATACCCTTTACATGGTAAAAACACCAGTTAGAAGATGTAGCAGAAAGAAAGAGTCTACTTACAGCTAGGAACCTGGTTGACAAAAAAATATGCAAAAGTAAATGATATGAGGAAAACTATTACTGATGATTTAAAAAGTAGTATGACTGTAAGAAAACGACTGACAGTAGTGGGAAACTATGGGGGGGAGGGGAAGGGAGATGGGATTAATGGTAGTAAATATCTGTCTGGGGACGGGGAGACACCTCTTATAAACAAGGGTGCCTGAACGAAGCATATTTGTATACCTAACCCTTAACTGTACCCCACAATATCATTTAAAAAATTATTGATTATAAAAAAAAAATATTTAAGTCAGCAGACCTGGAATGAAGCTTAAATCTTCATACAAATTTCACAAATGACTCTGATCCTCATTCTAGTTAAAAAATCCATGTTCTAAATTTCTGACTCAAAATTGTTCAAGAGAGCAATGGTATCAAAGTACCAAAGTATTTGTAATAAAACCCATCGATAAATCCAAAAAATAAAAAGTAGTATGAAAAAGAGACTATATAGTCTTGGAAAGAAAGAAATAGTCAATTCTTCCTAACTTAGTTTAATGCAATCCAGTTAAAATAACAACAATGATTTTTTTTTCCTAGAACTTGAGAAATTAATCCTATAGTTAACGTAGAAAAATAAATTATAGGCCAGACTTGGTAGCTCACACCTGTAATCCTAGCACTTTAGGAGGCAGAGACAAGAGGATTGCCTGAGCCCAGGGTTTGTAACCAGCCTGGACAATTTGGTGAGACCTCGCCTCTAAAAAAAATAAAAGAAATTGTAAAATAGCAATAAAAAAAGTATGAGAAAAAGAAAAACGATGAAGGAATAAACCTGCTAGCTATCAAAGCGCACCAGTTAAAAGTATATAATTGGTATCTGGAGAAACAGACAAGTCAGTGGAACAGAATAGAAAGTCCAGAAATAAACAAATCCATATACAGGAGATTATTATATCACAAAGATGACATTTCAAGTTACTTAGATAAAGAAAAACATTTTAATAAATTACACTAGGACAATTGGGTGGCAGTCTGGGGACAAAAAGATAAAGTTTCCTACTTCACATTGTACACAAGCATAAACTTTAAAGTACTTAAAAGTTTTTTTAAAATGAAGTGCTAGTAATAGAGATTTAAAATAGAGCAAGGAAGGCCTTTATAAGAAAGACTTCAAAATCCAGAAGCAATATAAAATCAGTAAATTTTACCCAAAAAAACCAAAAACCTGCAGGCATGCCAAAAAAATACCATGAGCAAAACTAAAAGGCAAGTGATTTATTGCAGGTGGGAGATTACAAATTATATTAAAAAGCTTGAGCTCCCTAATTTATAAAGATTACCTAAAATTCAGGAAGAAAATGGCAAACAATTCAAAATAAAAATGAGCAAAGGACACAGACAGTCCTGGGAAGTGGGGAGAATGCATACAAATGACTATTAAGCACATGGAAATGTCTCAGTCTTGCTTACAGCAAGATAAAGATAAATCAAAACCCCCCTGAGAACCATACCATTTATCACCTATCAGACTGGCAGAAGTCCAAAACTTGGACAACACTCTTGTCAGTGGGACTGTAGGGAAACAGGCACCTAAGACATGTTGCTGGTGAGAATGTGAGAGAGTGAAAGAGTACAATCCTCATTGACAGGAAGCTGGCCATCTCTACCAAAACACAGAGGCATTTATCTTTTTACACAGCAATCCTACTCCTGGGAATCTATCCCACAGATAGATCTGCACACATAAAATGTAGACGATTATTCACATAGCATTATTTGTGATAACAAAAGACTGAAAATGATCCAAATGCCCATGAATAGGGGATTGGTTGAATAAGCTGTGGATACACTCACACAATTAAACATCATGCAATTGAAAGTATGAGGAATATCTCCATTTATGGTTGTGGAAAGACCTCCAGGATATATATTATTGAAAAAAAAGCAAGATGCAAAGTAAATTGTGCCATATGCTATCTTTTCGGCAACAAAGGGAGAGAAATAGAAATGTACATTTGCACTTGCTTGTCTTTGAATAACAATACACTAAATTGCCTGAGTTCAGGAGGTCAAGGTTGCAGTGAGACATGATCATGCCACTGTACTCCAGCCAGGGTGACAGAATGAGACCCTCACTCAATAAATAAATAAACAGCACTCTAAAAAAAAAAGATTAAAAAAATAAATTTAATAGAAATTATTACCAATGGATGGCAAAACAGTGAGGACCACAGGAGGTGGGAGAAAGAATTCTGAAAGTAACATTTAATAATTTTGAATTTTGAATTAAGTAAATGTATTGCCTATAATTTCAGAAATCTGAAATATTCCATAGAACAAAATCACATATAACCTAAAAGGAAATGAGAACAAGATTGATTTCTGATGGAGCAATTTAACACTAATGTTCTAAGAGGGAAAGATTTAAATCTAAAATTCTATAGATCGAGTAATTTTTCAAAATAAATACTTTTCAGACATACAAAGACTCAGTTTACCATATACAAATTATCTCTAACTCACTGAAGCAGCACATATGCTAAAATTGAAACAAGGGATAACATGCAAATTTGTGACGTATTCCATAATTTTCCAAAAAAAAATTATTTAATAAAAATAACTTCTCAAAAATGCATTCTGGAAAACAAATTCAAAAGACACACCAGATATCAAAACCAGGGGTAAGTGAAGGAACCAGCTAACTAATTAAATTTAACTAAATGTTGATTGCAAAGAAAAATATCTTTTAACAACTTGTAACTAAACATTTGAGACATGTCAGAGAAAACAGACTTTAAGTAAAATTGTTTTTAATGAATACAGAGTTCTGTTTTGTAAGATAAAAGGAGTTCTGGAGATGGGTAGTAGTGATGGTTGTACTATCCGAATGCATTTAAATATCACTGAAAATATACTTAGAATGGTTAAGATGGTTTCTTAGTCCATCTGTGCTTTCATAACAAAATATCTAAGATTGGGTAATTTATAAATAGCAGAAATTTATTTTCTCACAGTTCTGGGGACTGGGAAGTCCAAGATCAAGGCACCAGCAGGTTTAGCTGCCTGTTTCCAAGACAGTACCTTGTTCCTCCATCCTTGGCAGGAAGAAGGAGGGTAGAGGAATGCTGTATGCTCACATGGTGAATGAATGGAAGTGAGCCCTTTTATAAGGTCCCTAATCCTATCCATGAGGGCTGAACCTTCACAGCCTAATCATCTCTTAAAGGCCCATGTCTTAATAATATCACATTGGCCATTACATTTCAACACCTGAATTTTGGAGAGGACATTGTTGAACCACAGCAGTAGTATATATGATGGTGAATAATATATATATATATATACATATATACACATATATGTATATATATATATATATATATATATATATATATACAATATATGTGTTTCAATTCTTAGTGTAACTACTAGAGTAGAAATGAGAGTTATAACTTACAATACACCTAGATAAAGAAAATGGAATAAAATAGATGACTGAATAATCCAATAAACCAAAAGTAGGCACAAAGAGAAGAAACTAAAAGGCATAGTATAATAGAAAAATAGAGAACACAAATAAGATGAGTCCAAACACATTTGTAATAATAATCATCTATTAAAATAAAAAATTCTCATTTTCCATTTTTAAAAAACCACAGGCTTTTTTTTTTAAGTTGGGGTCTCACTATGTTGCCCAGGCTGGAGTGCAGTGGCATGATCATGACAGTCATGGCTCACAGCAGCCTTGACCTCTTGGACTCAGGTGATCCTTCCATGTCAGCATCCCAACTAGCTGGGACTACAGGTGCATACCACCACACCTGGCTAATTTTTTTTATTTTTTATTTTTATAGAAATGAGGTTTCGGTTTCGCTCCATTGCTCAGGCTGGTCTTGAACTCCTGGACTCAAATAATCTGCCCACCTTAGCCTCCAGAAGTACTGGGATTCACAGTCTATTTTTAAGAAGCATATCTAAAATAAGACAACAGAGTGAAGACAACAGTATGAGAAAATATGCCAAGCAATTCTTAGTAACAGGAAAAAAACAATGTTAGGCAAATGCAGTAAAAGGACAAAAAAAGGATGTTTGCCAGTAAGACATAGCCACATGAACTTTTGGGTATATAATAACACAACTTTCAAATATCAGCAGCTGAAATAGATGAACCAAAATTAAGAATACAGAATATATGGATAATCAAATTAACAAGTTTGATCCAATAGATACAAAACAGAGCATTGGACACAATAAAGAACATTCTTCTCAAACAGTCAGAGGGACTCACAGAAGAAAATTGATCACATATTAGGTCATGAAGAAAAATCTCATCAAATTCTATAAAGCAGAAATCATATAAGCCACATTGATTGATCACAATGAAATAAAATTAGATTCATCATCAAAAAGATAGACAAAAAAATCCATAGTCTTAGAAACTTTAAAATCCCCTTGAGAATAACTCTTATGTTTAGGAGAAAAATCAATACAGAACTTACAAACTACATTTAGAAATGAATGACAACGTGGCCCTGTAAAACCTATGTGATTAGGTAAAACTGTGTTGAAAGAAAAATGTAAAAGTACTCCTTGACCCTGCTCTTCTGCTTCTTGGTATCTTTCTCAAAGGAATTTTTCCACTGGGCACAAAGTCTTGTACAAAGGTTTTTATTGCACCATTGTTTGTCATGGTTGACCATCCCCTGCTCATGGACACTTAGGTGCTTTTCAGATCTCTCTAGCATCATGTTATGGAATATCATCCAAAAGTTAAACAGAGTGACATATAGTTATATGTATTGAAATGGAAAAATGTCCAAGACACAATGTTTAGTAAAATAAGCAAAATGCAGACAAATTAAAGTGGTATGGTATCTTTTATGTCACAATAGTCTAACAAAAACTAAATCTGATGTATTTCTACAGGTACATAACTATTTTACAGAGAAAAATGTCAGTAAGATAGATGCCAAACAGTGAGTTACTTTTAAGGAAGGGAATAGGATAGAAGGAATAATCAAGGGATCATTCAACCAAATATACTGTTTGATTTTTTTAACAGGGGGGTATTTATTTAATACTTGTGCAATAGAAAAAAAAGTGATCTATGTGAATGATTCTAAGGCAATCATACGTGAATCATCTCTTACACACAAATTTTACAGGAATCTTTCAGTCGGCTTGTATAATAATTTTTGCCCAGGCAAGTTTTTATTGATAAAGCTGGCTTCTTTTAAGTCGGAACCTGGAGAGAAAGTAAGGCATTAGGTGATTTTCATGAATATATTTTGCTAGTTATATCATTTCACGTTTCTAAAGTATCAGACTAGAAAAACAGTTAAGATGGAAGGGGAGGAAGACTTCAGTGAAACCCAATTTTACAAACCCTATTCATTGTTTAAGAATTGTGATGCTATCCTCTGCAGAATAAATTTTCAGAGCTCTGACATTCACCAATGTTTACACATTCTAAACCTCTGTGCCTTAGGTTCAGCCTTAAACACTGTCTCTTTTAAGAGAAAAACTCATCAACATCATTAGCAGTGCCAGACAAGAACCAAAATGTAAACTACAACTATAAGAACAAAATAAAATGTTACATGAAGAAAGTACAAGACAAAAAAACATGTAACCCATTCCATTAGCTGTACAACAAAATGTAAAAATAACTCTCAGATACACTGGATGTTAAATGGGGAGGGGTGTGGATGAATTAAAAAGTTACTCTAATTTAAACAAAATTAATAAAGAAATGTTCTGCATGGGTTTTTTTTTTCTTGTTTCTATTTCTGATCATTTATCATGCAAATGAAAGCAGTAATGGAAAATGTAAAGAAAACAAATTCTGCAATATGCTGAAACCCGTATCCAGCAAGAGATAAGATTGAATATCAGAAAGGAGTCTGAAAATTAGCTGTCTGTACAATAACTGGGAGGGAAAACGGTTTTATTTAGCCTGGAGGGATTTTTTTGTAGCAAACTGACTAAATTAAAATCCAGTCTATTAAATCCAGTATCATACTAGAAAATGCCTTTTCCTTGCACTTTTAGATAAATTTTCATTGATCTCATTTTACGCATGATTACATTTTTAATGAGTTGTGCAATATTTCCAGGCTAATTTTAAATCCCCTCTCTCCTCTCCCCCCCTCCACTTACTGCTTGCTGGATTAACATTTCTGATAAATTGTTGGACCAGAAAGAAGGAGCATTACCAAGATGAAATAAATTACTTCCATTTTTTTTTCAGCTCAAAGTGATAATAGGAGAATACAAATGCCCACTGTCTAATTATGCCACATCTTCCAATTCATTTCACAAAAACAATTATTTTATTTTTATGTAATAGGCATGTTACCTTGTATTCATTATAAATAAACCTGCATAGTATATAGTCTATTTGAATTTTTTTTTAAAATCACCCTAACATTGATCACGTAAACTTGGTGAATGGCCATCTTGAAAAGGAAAAGCCAAAGAAGCAATGCATAATCTAAAGATTATAGAGACAACTAGAAAATCTGCACACTAAGAAATAGTCTTTTTTTTTTAAAGATTCACACTGCTTAAAATTAATTTCCAAGCAAAATATAAAATACTACTGTGCATAAGTGCTTTAAGAGACACATTCCTGTGTGGGACAGGAGACTGGGAGTGTTCCTTGAGTAGTCTCCCATATTAGGAAAGTAAAGTCATTTTTCTCTATTTGTATCTTTGGGTCTACATAGCAAAAGACAATTTGATATGAGTCTCTGTAATTCCAACCTCTATTCAAGAAAGAAAATCAGAAACCATTAAAGCTGGGCCTCATGACCAAGACTCTTGTAAGAGTTCTAAAACATCTGTGTCCCCCTTTCATGTTAGTTATTTTAAGAATTCTCTATCTGATTGCTTGTGATGACTGAGAGCGAAACTTTGTAAACAGATTAAACTTTCTAATTCAAAGGCAGAACAGATGACTAAACAAAATAAAATTTAGCTCTATGGTGCTTGCAAAAGATATGAGCCTTGAAAGTCTGAAAACAAACATGGGGAAAAATTTGCCAGGCAAATACTAACCACAAGAAAGCTGGTAGGTGGTATAGTAATTTTAGTAATTCCAGCACCAAAGTAGAAATTAAAGCAAAAAATATTTCAAATGAATTTTTTATACACAAAAATATATATTTGCATACATGTATATACATACGCACACATGCACATATGCATGCACGAGTGCACACACACATGCAAAGTATTAACACGTATGCTCCTAACATGACATGACTTTACAATATAAAAACAAAAAGCCAAACAAAATTATATGGAAAATGAAATAACAGAGGAAAGACTGAACATGTTAAATGAAGACATAAAAGATATAAAGAAAAAAGACACAAGTTGAACATAAACTATAATGTTTGAGATGAGCAATATACCATTGCCTGGAATTAACAGGGAATCAGACAAAGCAGAAGACAAGATTAGTAAATTTCAAGACATAACAATAGAAACTGTGAAATGAAACTCCTATTTTTTAAAGGAAAGAAAAAATGAACAAAGCACCAGTGAACTGTGAGACAACTTTAACTAGTCACATATAATGTAATTGTCATCCTTGAAAAGATAAGGAGCACCAAATATTTGAAGAAATAATGACTAAAATGTTTCCACATATGATGAAAAATATAAGCCCATGAATCCAAGTAGCTCAATGAAATCCCAAGCACAAGAAACACAAAGAAAATGAAGCCATGTCACAATTAAATTGCTTAAAACAAGTAATAAAGAGAAAAATGTTAAAAGCAGGCAGAAGAGAGGAAAGAGACATATTATATAGAGAGGAATAAAGATAAAGAGAACAGTAGATTTCTCAATGGAAAAAAAAACATGAGCTAGAAGATAGTGTAACATCTTTAAGATATTGACTGGGGTATAGGGAGGAAACCAGTGAAAGTTGCTAAAAAATGAAAATGAAATAAAGACCTTTTCCAGACATACATATATTGAAAGAATTAATCACCAGCAGACCTGCACTATAAGAAATGGTAAGATAAGTGCTTCAGAGAGAATGAAAATCATAACAGATGTATACAAACAAAGGAAGAGCCCTGGAAATAGAAACTACAAAAGTAAATATTGAGAATTTTTTAAAATTTAAATATCTTTAAAATATAATCAGGGTAACCCCCTCGGCTCCCCTCCCACTGTGGGAGTTTTTTTCTGTCCTCTCAATAAATCCTGCTTTCAAAAAATATAATATAATATAATATAATCAACTATTTAAAGCAAAAATAAGTACACTACATTGTAGGGATTTAAACATGTATATAAATGAAATTAAGGTGAAGGGGAAAAGAATTGAAAATATACTATTGTAAGGCTCTTATACTATAAGTAGTACAAAGTCTCTTGAAGATACATAGTAGTCTGCTTTTTTAATTCTGTGTGCCTCAAAATTCACAATATGTTAAAGATGTATAACATAAATTCCAAAGCAACCCATTAAAAAACACAGAGTTACTAAGTCAACAGAGGAGATAAAATAGAATTATAAAAATATTAATCTAAAAGAATGTAGAAAATAGGATAAAGGGAACAAAGAACAGAAGGGACATATGAAAGCAAGTAACAAGATAGTAGATTCAAATATAATCTTATTAATCATCATATTAAATGTAAATAGTCTAAACACCCCAGTAAAAGGCAGAGATGGTCAGATTTAGAGAAAGAAAACAACACTAAGTTCTATGCTGCTACAGTTTTTTTGAAATGTAAAGAGGACATGACAGGAATTCTATACTTACATAAATTGAAAGAAAGTAAGAGTACCTATATTAATATCAAACAAAGTAGAGTTCTGAGCAAAGATGATTATCAGGGATGAAAAAGGCATTTCATAATGATAAAGAAATTGATTAATCTAGAGTACATAAAAGTCATAAACATTAATGCATCTAATAACAGGGCTTCAAAATACATGAAGCAAAAATTGAACAAACTACAAAGAGAAATTGAGAAATCTATAACTGTACCCTAAGTTTTCCTCCCATCTCAATAATAATTGATGGAACAAGTAAACAGAAAATCAGTAGACACAGAAGGGCAACCCCCTTGGGTCCCCTCCCACTGTGGGAGCTTTTCTGTCCTCTCAATAAATCCTGCTTTAAAAAAAAAAAAAAGACACAAAAGATATGAAATATACTATTAATCAAAATCAACTTTATTTAATTGACACTTATAGAATATACAACAACAGCAGGATATTTATTTGTTTCACTTGCCTATGGTCTATATAAGGTAGATCAATATAGGATCATAAAAGGAGTCTTAGTAAATTAAAAAGCATTCAAATCACACAAAGTATGTTCTCTGACCATGTTGGAATTTAATCAGAAGTTAATAAGAGAAAAATCTCTGAAAAATCCTCAAATGTTTGAAAATGAAATAATACACCTCAATATAATCCACGGGTAAAGGAAGAAATAGAACAGAAATTGCAAAGTATTTGGAATTGAGTGAAAATAAAATCACAACATACTGAAATTTGTGGTTCTATTCTGCACTGTATTTCTTTTTTCTTTTTTTTTTTTCTTTTTTTTTTTTTGAGTTGGAGTCTCACTCTGATGCCCAGACTGGAGTACAGTGGCCGCTCCCGGCCACCGCAGCCTCGACCTGCTGGGCTCCCGCGATCCTTCCACCTCAATCTTCCAAGTAGCTGGAACTACAGGCGTGCGCTACCACGCCCAGCTAGTTTTTTTATTTACTGTAGCGATGAGGTCTCACCAAGTTGTCCAGGCGGGTCTCGAACCTACAGGCTCAAGCAATCCACTCACCTCAGCCTCCCAAGGCACGGGATTACAGGCTGAGCCACTGAGCCCAGCTTGCACTGTATTTCTTAACATCAAAAACTTCTAAAATAATGATGGTAAATAGGATTACATTTAGGAGGCTCATCCAGTATGTTAGATCTAAGATGTGGTACCAATTTCAACTTTGACTAAAAATCTTCACCCTGGCATTGAAATAATAGAACACTATCACCATGACTGGTCAGCTCTTGTATTCATAGTAAAAAAGGGTTTGAAATCTATCCTTTTATGGTCTTTTACGGTTGTTTTTAGTTATATTTCCATTTGTCCTCTCTGAAAAAAAACATTCTAACAGAACTATAAAAAATTATAATAGAATTACAGTATTTAAGCAAACACCCAATTCTGTCCAATTTCTGGTTATATTTGTCATTTCCCTGAACAGGTTTTAGGAAATTGAAGAGTTATACTACAAACCAAACCTGGGATTGAGAAATTTAACTATTTTTAATGATAGTGAAGAATAAATATATGACCATAAATATAAAATATTAGCATCAAAGTGAAATATAGAAAGTCTCAGAAAGTATTAATGGCCTAAAGGAATGTAGTAGAGAGTTTAACAGACCATAAAGTTCACAAGAGAACATGACAAGAATCTCTAACACTCAAAATAGTAAAAGCCAATCTCATATTTGTTTAACTCACTGAAAAATCCTCAGTAGTCTGGACAGCCACAATCTAAGTGTTCAGCAATGAAAATGTAATTAATATACACTCATATTGGGCAAGAAAACATTAAGACCTGTGATGTAGAAATGCCTTCCATACCACTCAGGTGGGCAGTATGTGAACATGGAAGTGAGGTGGGTTTTTTGGGGGTGGGGAGGTTTGATGAACTGCAGAATCCTGAAAAATGTTTCTGTTTGTAGAGAAGCCATAAATCAGAAAGCTCAACTCAGTGAGGGGGGGAGCAGTTTCCATTAACAGAGACATCTCATAGACCTTGCCCCTGTGTGCATACTGAGAACAAGAATGTTTACTTCAGGGAAATTCTGTGACCAAAATTCAGGGAAGTCAACAAATCTGGTGCAGATAGATTTGACAGCAGTTCCAAATAGAAACTTCATAATGGATCTTTAAAAAAATACTATCATGTTTCAATGCAAAACAAAAACTTTCAAGTCAGAAATCGAGTTTGGCTTCTGGCTCTGCAACTTTATAAGGTGTGAGAATTTTGGAGAGGTTCTTGATTGCGCAAAGCCCAAAGATATCTTCCTCACAGGGTTGTTGCAAGGATTTGCTCATGCACATAAAGAGCTGAATTCAGTGCCGAGTACACAGTAATGCCTGATTAAGAGTATCAATTATTAAATATAATTAGAATCACCTTTCTCTAAAGGACCAGAAAATGCTGGCTAGAACTGGAAAGCAAATATAAATTATTTTTATAAATGGACCTGAGGATACATGAGAAAACCTAATTTATAAAATTAAATGGTGCCAGTTTAAAGTAAATAATGAGGCTATGGTAGGTCTTCTCCAAAGATGGCCATCATCAATTCCTTCTCTTCCTGTATGAGCATGCCATTCTCCCCACCAAGATCTCAAGTCCACTTCCCTTCCCATGAATTCGGGTTAGCCTTTTCACTTGGACAGAAGTGACACTATGCCAGAGTCAATCCTATTCTTTAAGAGGCCTGGTGCTGCTGCCTTCCCTCTTAAACTCAGTTACAATGTAAGAAGTCTGTCTAACCTGAGAAATCCATGTTGTTAGGAGGCCCAAGATAGCCACATGAAAAGGATACGTGGAAAAGGATACATGGAAAAGTACCAAAGCATGAGACATTTCAGTGCAGTGCAGCTTGGAACTTCCAGCCTTGCTAAGATGTCAACTGAATGTAACCAAGTGAGTAAACCCAGTTGACATCAAGTGAGGCAGGAAAACCACCCAGCTAAACCCAGTCAACCCACAGAATAATGGGGGGTGGAAATATATATATATATGTATTTTTAAGTTTTGGGCAATAGATAACTGAAACAGAGTCTAAACCTGCCAATTATCAACTGTATTTATTTGTAGCCTAAGACTGTCAGAAACTGCTCATCACCTTTCCTCTCTTAACAGATCATTATTGGTATATATCCTAGCATATACATACATATAGCTGTGATTCCAGAAACAATTTTTTTTTCAGAACAATTCCAGATTCACTGGGTAGAGGCTACAAAAAGGGATACAACCAGCCAGTGAAAGCAGCCAGAAAATTTCAGGTAAAGGGGTGACTCTTTCTTACTGACAGATAATAGAATGTTTTTGTCAAAAATTTTTTCTGACAGAGTCCATAGAAAAACAACTTGCAATTTAAGTCCCACTTTCAGCAAATCTGAATTTATTACCAAAAACCACTTTGCTAATATTTTTTTCTCTCCCCACATAGAACTGATATTTAAGATGCAAATGCAATCAGTCCTTTCAAAGTAAAAGCCTCATTGGAATTTGATTTATGGCTTAAGAACATGTTGAACTCAGGATTTTTCCCCCATGTTGTGAATAATGAATCGATCAGTTTATTAACTAGTGGCCAATGCTATCATGCCAGAAAATGGCTCAAAAATACAGAATAACTCAATAGACATAGAGTCCTTGAAATGTCTGGTCTTCCCCTTTGTAATTCTCTTGCTTTCCTTAGAGTAAAAACTTTCTTAGTCTTTAAATGACTTAGCTGTTCAACCTATTATAGAATATAAAAAAGTTTTTCACCTCTTCCCACAAATTTTCTCCCTGATCCATTTCCCACACACTGTAGCAGGAAATGGTATGAAGAATAATTCTGGGCATAAAAGCTTTTCAGGTCTTTAACAACGTGAACTCACCTCAATTAATTAGGTGAAAATAATTTTCTGATTTGCTGGCTATGACCTTACCCTTAATAGTCTTCAATGAAGTCACCACAGCTTTCACTCTCTACCATTTTAATACAGTTATTTACTGGTTTATTCCTTTTACTCCATCATTTATCTTGATAAAATAAAATAAGTTTTAAATTAAACAAATTTTAAATATCAGTTTCTAATAGGCCAGGAAAACAACTTTAATCTCACTATGATCTGTTTTTACATCCAAAGCGGCATTTGATTTTCACACACAGGTTTTAAAGGTAATGAAAGAAATAGGCTTTGTTTCTAAAATATAGAAACAGAAAAATTAAGATAAACTTTCACTAATTAAATATTTAATGGGAGCCAATTATGTGCCAGTCATATCCTGAGTTGTGGAAAAATAAAGATAAATCTGTCTCAACCCTTAGGACGTTCGTGGGCTAATAGAGGAGCAGGCCCCCAACAACAAATGACATAAAACATTGCAGAAAAGGAAAATACGACAATGTAATAAGTGCCATAGAGCTCGGAAGAACTGCAAAGTTGAAGTTGGGGAGAGGAGACAAGACCAGAATCCTGGGCCGGGCACAGTGGCTCATACCTGTAATCCCAGCACTTTAGGAGGTCGATGGCCTGAGCTCAGGGCTCAAGCCCAGCCTGAGCAACATAGCAAGACCTCGTCTCTACAACAAATCAAGAAATTAGCCAGGTGTGGTCGGACACACCTGTAGTCCCAGCTACTTGGAAGGCTGAAGCAGAGGAATTAGCTGAGCCCAACAAGTCGAGGTTGAGGTGGCTGTGAGTGTGCCACTGAACTCCAACCTGGGTGACAGAGTAAGACTCCGACTCAAAAAACAAAACAAAACAAAACAAAAGAATAGAAGTCTGGAAGTATCTTGCATCTTCAGGAAGTATTAAGAATGCGTATGATAAACAGGTCTTGGAAAGGAAGTTGTATTAGCATCCTCTAAGGTGACGCAACAAATGACCACAAACTGGGTGGCTTCCAATAACGGAGATGTATTCTCTCACAGTCCTGGAGGCCAGATGTTCGAAATCAAGGTGTCAATGGCACTGGTTCCATCTGAAGCCTCTGAGGGAGAATCCGGTTTGCTTTTCCCCTCGTTTCTGGTGGTTGCCAGCAATCCGTGGCATTACTCGGCTTGTAGTTGCATCACTCTGAGCTCTGCCTCTATTGTCACATGGCTGTCTGCCCTGTGTCTTCACATGCTCTTCCTATAAGGACACCCGTCAGGGGATTTAGGGCCCACCCAAATCCAGTATGATCTCATCCTAATTAATTGCATCTGCAAACACCCTATTTCCACATAAGGTAACTTTCAATAGTTCCAGGGGGACATGAATGTTAGGGAGATATTATTCCACACAGTACGTCACACCAAGGAGTCTCCATGCAGGAAGGCCCATGTTCACACATTTCAACTGGCACATACCACACGTCACAGTTTCTATCATATCTACAAGCGACTCACTCTCCTATTTCACTTTATTGTATTTTAAATTGTTATTAGGTCAGCTCTCTTGGTTCATCTATGTTGTTATAAATGGCAAGATTTCCTTCTTTTTTTTAGGTTAAATAATACTCCATTGTATGTAAATATATAACACAATTTCTTCAAGCCAAACACAGGAAGAAAAATGCTGCATGATCTCACTTAAATGTGAAATCTAAAAAAGTTGAATTTACAGAAGCAGAGTGTAGAGTGCTGGTTCCCAGGGGGGCAGCTGGGGAGAAGAAATGAGGAAATGTTGGTTCAATGTTTCAGTTATGTAGGATGGATACGATCTAGAGATCTGATGGACAGCATGGGAACTGCAGTTAATAATACTGTATTATATACTTGAACTTTGCTAAGACAGTAGATCTTAAGTCTTCTCACCACACACATACCCATAACTATGTGAGATGAAGATGTTAATCAGTTGACTGCAGTAATTAGTTCAAAATTACTGTATATCAAAACATCATGATCTATGCCCTAAATATATACAATTTCAATTTTAAAACTTTTTAGAAAAAGAAAATTCGGACAATGTGTACAGAGTTGAAATGAGTCCTCCCCCCAAAAAATTTAACCACCTTCACTGACACAGATGCATACTGCAAATCAATTTCTAATCAAAACAATAACAATGCCTTCTGCAACCACAAGCTTTGTCACCAGAAGGCATCTGACCACAGCCCCAAAGCCTGTTCTACTTCAGGATGTTTCAAATATTTGGTAGTCTCAGAAAAAATAATGAAAGAGGCTGGAGTATTCCTTGAGATCAGGAGTTTGAGACCAACCTGGACAATATAGCGAGACCCCCATCTCTGCAAATAATAATAATAATATAAATTAGCCAATCAGGGTGGCAAGGGCCGTAGTCCTAGCTACATGGGAGGCTGAGGCAGGAGGATCACTTGATCCTAGGAGTTGGAGGCTATAGTGAGCTATGATCGTGCCTCTGCAACTCCAGCCTGAGCAACAGAGGGAGACACTGTCAAATAAATAAATAAACAAACAAACAAGTTGAGAAAGTCCTTATATAAAGACTTTTTTTTCTGAGCTGAAGTCTCACTCCATCACCCAGGCTGGAGTGTAGGCATGCTCACCACCGCCCTAGCATCGACATGCTGGACTCAGGCGATCCTTCTGCCTCAACCCTCCAATTAGCCGGAACTACAGGGGCGCGGCTAATTTTTTTGATTTGTTGTAGCGATGAGGTCTTGCCAAGTTGCCCAGGCTGTTCTCGAAGCTGTGGGCTCAGGCAGTTCCCTCACCTTGGCCTCCCAAAGTGCTGGGATTATAGGCTGGAGCCACAGCGCCTGGCCTATAAGGACCTTTTAAGAAGTCTTCCAAGTGACTCTTCATAATGTTCGAAATATTGTTCATGAGTTTTTCACATGAGTTATTTCAGTGGATTCATAATCAGATCTTTAAGGCAAGGCTTTCAAAATCATTAAGCAGATGAATGGGATATAATATAACTGCTACCATTTAGCTCTAGTATGGTCAGGCACTGCACAAAGCTATTAATATGCATTTTCTCATTTAACTCTCACAACTCTAAAGCAGCTGCTATTATTACTTGTACTCTAAAGCAAGGAAAACTGATATTCTGAGAGGCAGTGAGAGTTGGCTGAAACTTACACAGCCCATCAGGGGAAGAGTCACTACTCCCTCCCAGATAAGTCAACTTTTAGTACCTGTGACTTCATGGATACGTGAACCAGAATTAGGGGCTCCATTCCTATCTCACTTTTCCTGCAATACCTGGTCTCCAGATCGAGCACTGACCTCGAGCACCAGGTCAGGGCAATTTCTGCCTGAAAAGTTCATGCAGCAGGGCTGTGAAAAACCCATGGGGCAATGAGTGGCCAGCGGAAGTTCAGGGGTGGATCTCTGAGAGCGAAAGAAGTGTCTAAACTGAGACCATCACCAATGGATCTGACACAGGGCTCTCCCTCCTCCTTTCCTAACCGCTCTTTGTCCTCCACGCCTGCACCCCCAACTCAGCTCTGGGAAACCTTGCAGATGCGTTCCAGCAACACTTAATTCCTCTCAAGTACCATGCAAAGCAAGCAGGGAAACACTGCTGTCTGCAACGAAGCTCCATCAAAGGTTTTTTCATTTTGCTTTGTTTTTATTTTTTGAGGTATGATCTCACGCTGTCGCCCAGGCTGGAGAACAATGGCACAATCATGCCTCACTGCAGCCCCGATCTCCTGGGCTCAAGTGATCTTCTTCCTTAACCTCCTGAGTCACTGGACCACAGACACACATCACCACACTTCGTTAATTTTTCTATTTTTTGTAGAGGCGAAGTCTCACTATGCTGCTCAGACTGGTCTCAAACTCCTGGGTTCAAGCAATCCTTCCGCCTTGGCCTCCCAAAGTGCTAGGATTATAGGCATGAGTCACAGTGCCTGGCATCTATCAACGATTTTTAAGTAGAGAAGTGGCCTGATTCAACCTGCCTTCAAGAAATAGGAAGGTATGGGGGGCGGTCTTTAGACTGAGAGATCGCTTACAAGTTCCTGTTGTCATAATCCTTTTGGGAGATCACGAAGGCTCAGACTAGGGAAGTGGCAGAGGGCATGAAGAGGGAGGGGCAGATGTGAAAACCAAGAAGTGAAATGATGGGATAAACACCTATGTGAAGGACTGAAGAACCCAAGTGATGTAGGTTTCTAGCCTGAACAGCCTGGGTAGATGCTGACCCCATTAAAAGCAAGAAGGCATGAAGAAGGAGGGGTGAGTGAGCAGGTCATTCTCTGGCTTTGAAGGCAGTGCCCAGCCTGTTAGAAGTGACCATCCAGCAGCTGGAGCCCAAGAAAAGCTCTGCCCCAGAGATAACAGTGACAACTGAAGCCTTGGAAATGGATGCACTCACACGGCAATCTCCTGAAGAGTAAGAAGAGTCCCTGGCACAGAAATCTTGGAAACAACAGCTTCTAAGAAAAAGGAGAACAATAGAAGAAGGGAAAAGGAAGGCAATGGTCAGAAAGGAAGAGGACCCAGAGAGCAAGGCCTCTTTCAGAGGCCACGGGCATAGAATCTTCAAGGAGGCTATGAGCGCCAAGATGAAATAGTGCCGAGAAGTCAAGGCAGATAAAGAATTAAGAAAGACCCTGTGATTAAGCCAGGAGGGGGTTATTTGTGACCTTAAGAAGGGTCATATTCAGCAGAATACAAAGTCAAAGCCAAAACACAGGGGGATGCAGTGTAAATAAGAAGTGAGGTGAACGGAGCAGGTACAGACAACTGTTCCAAGAAATTTAGCAGTAAAAAGAAGAAAAAATAAAAGATACTTAAGTCAGAGCTGATTTGGGGGAGGTGCTGTTTTTTTCCCTATATTTTGACTTTAGAGTCAGAGCAGAAGAGTAAGAACCACTCAAAAAGGGGGAGAGGCTGAAAGCAAGAAAGGAAGACAAATAATTTCTGGGGAAAAAATCACAAGTCATAAAAAAGGGTGGGTGGAAAGTTGAAAGGAGGGTCACTCTTCTGAAGCAGCAAGTGATGGAATAAAGAAAAAAACAGGCAGGATTTGGAGAAGAGTGAAACAGAGCGAGGACCCCCTCTCTGTGGCCTGCTGGGCACCCCCACCTCCAACCACAAAAATAAAGGAAAATCTTGAGTTCCTTCAAGGGAAATTCCAGGTGCCCAACTAGCCCTCAGAAGTAAATGAGTAACGTGATATAAGCAAAAAGGTAATAATAACTTAAGCAAGAACCTAGGAAGTTAGTCACAGAATGTTTGGCTCTTTATAGAAACTAAAGACAACACCTTAACATATGTCCCTAAGTTATTTTTCAGAAATCTGGGACTCCCACCAAACAGATCTCAGATGAGGGAGAACTGAGGTCTGAACTCAGATGCTGTTCTTTGTTCTAAATTTCTTCCTGAAGGGCCTGGAGAAAGTCACACCCACTGGCCAGAGCTGTTGCCAAATTTTTAGATAATGCTTCACTTCCTTAACCAACCACAAATGAGAAAATCTTTGAATCCACGCATGACCTGTGGGCCCCCACTTTGAGATGTTCCACCTTTTAGATCAAACCCATGTATACTCTTCATGTATGGATGTATAATTTTGCCTGTAACCTCTGGCTCCCTGCCTTTAAAAACCCTTACCTGTAACTTACCTAGGAGTTCAGGTCTTAAGCATAAGCTGCCTGATTCTCTTGGCTTAGCGCCCTGCAATAAATGCCTCACTTACTCTCACTGCAATCCCAACATCAGTGTTTGGCTTGTACCAGGCAGGTGGACCCAAGTTTGGTTCAGTAACATGAGGATTTGAAGGCAGGTAACAGAAGGGAAACAGAGCTACATACAAAGTGTAAATTGCTGTCAATTTCAGAATGGGGAAAGCAAACCATGCCCGTTATGATTAAGTTACATTTCCTACTACTTACTGGAGGGATCAAGGTGCCAGTAGGAAAGTTTCTGTAGTTAATTAACTTACATAATAGTGACTGCCAGGACTTGTGTGATAACCAAGAGAAACTGAAGTCTTTAAAATGGTTTAGATGTGCCACAGTCCTGCCCCCACAGAGCCTTGGGCTAGATTCCAGGATGGGAGAAAAACTTCCCAAATGCCAGTGGCTTTAACTCATTTACATGTCATTTCTCAATAACATTTAAAACTCTCTACTTTGTTTTCGACCCAATGAAAACGCAGCTTTAATCCAAAGCAGAAGAATTGATTGTATCTAGACTTATTCTGCTGGCTAAGAGATCCAGAGGCAACCACTGTTTTACATTTTTATCACTGCCTTTTCAAACTTGATTTAAACATGTTCTGTCTATTGCTCCATTGTTTTTAAGAAACTCTTCTAGCTTCCTGGTTTTTAATCAGTCTTTTTTTAAAAAATACCTGTCATTACTCAAGGACTTCTGAAGCATTCTGCTTTGTGCCTGTGAAAAGTTTGGGGGTGAGATTTTCTTTTCCCTTCTGGGTTTTATCCTCCACAGCTAAAGACATCAAGGAAATTTGAACTTTGTATTTTTATGAGGCTTATTTCAAAGCATGTTGACAGTGCAACTGATGGTCTGGTTATAAATGGAAGATTTGTGGTACTTTTTAAAAACATATAATTGTGAGATCAACCAATACCTGAAAGAAGAGCCCCAGAGTTAACATAAAGTGACAGTTTCTATATACGATTCAGGAAGCTTCGTCCCCTGGGCAGTTTCCTTCATAAATGCATAAAATCAACGAACTCCTATTATTCACAAGTAAAAGTTAAACATACAAATGCAAGGTCTCTATCCTCAAGGAGTCTACAAACCCTATTTATGTGCACACATGCACATGCCCGTGCATACACAAACACACACAGCTTCTTTCTGCTAGTACCTGGGACTCTACCTGAGGGCTTTCTCTGGCCACAGGACCATACCTGAAGTCCTTGAGGAAGTAACTCATTGGGATATAGCCTTGAATCAATGACCAATGAAATACAGTGGGGAGGACAGCCCAAATTCTTTGCCCCTCAAGGGGGACAACTCTGGAACATGTGCTGTACAGTTTCCCCAAGGTCCTCAGCAGGACTGAGCCCAAGTTACCTTCAACAGTCACCGGCTCACGAGGCATACCTTAAGTGGCTGCCTTCTCTCCTGGGTCTCACTTCCCCACTCTTTACCTTGAGCTTCCTGGAATCATTTTCCAAGTACCTACACTCAAATTTGAGAACAGCTGGGAAAACAAGATGGGTTCAAAAGAACCGTCACCAGGTTAGCAATGGCAGCAAGTTTTTAGATACAGTTGAAAAATCTAAACATGAGGTACTGTCATTGGACAATGCTAATAGCTTTGTCTCTTCTTTCATTATCTCCTATGCAAAAGAGAGGCAACTTTTGGGGACTCAGACAAGAAAACAAAGTCCATGCCTGGTATCTTAGTACAGGATATTTTGTATAGGGAACTATGTATAAAAGTGCTAGAAAAAAAACAAATGGCCAAAGAGAAGAATGAGATGATGAAGAGACCTGCAACAGAAAGAAATCACTATCCAGTTTCTCAAAATATCAAATGTGGAGCTGCCATATGATCCAGCAATTCCACTCCTAGGTACACATCTAAGAGAACAGAAAACATAAGTTCACACAAAAACTTGTACACAAATGTTCATAACAACATGATTCATAACAACTAAAAATGGAAATAACCCAAATGTCCATCGACTGTTGAATGGATGGATAAACAAAATGTGGTGTGTTCACACAATAAAATATCATTTAGCCATAAAAATGAAGTACTGGTACATGCCACAACATGGATGAGCCTTGAAGACATTACGCTAAGTGGAAGAAGCTACTTACTAAAGGCCACAAGTTGTATGATTTCATTTATATGAAATATGCTGCATAGGCAAATCCATAGAGACAGAAAGTAGATTAATGGTTGCTAGGGGCTATGAGGAGGATAGGGAGTGACTGCTAGTGGGTTCAGGGTTTGAGGGGAGGTAGTGAAAATGTTCTAGAAATGCTCAACCTCACTAATCATCAGGGAGATGCAAATCAAAACCACACTGAGATACCACCTAACTCCAGCCAGAATGGCAATTATCAACAACTCAAAAAATAACAGCTGCTGGAGAGGATGTGGCGAAAAGGGAACACTTCTACACTGTTGGTGGGAGTGTAAACTAGTGCAACCTCTGTGGAAAGCAGTGTGGCGATTCCTAAAAGCTCTAAATATCAACCTCCCATATGACCCCGCAATCCCCCTACTGGGAATATATCCAGAAGAACTCAAATCACTCTATAAAAAAGATACCTGCACACGTATGTTTATCGCAGCATTGTTCACAATAGCAAGAACCCGGAAGCAACCATGCTGCCCATCAAAAGAGGACTGGATTAAAAAATGTGGTACATATACACGATGGAATACTACGCAGCCATAAAAAAGAACAAAATCATGAATTTCGCAGCAACCTGGATGGAACTAGAGTCTATAATACTGAGTGACCTCTCACAAAAACAAAGATCCGAGTATCACATGTTCTCACTCATATAATGGACCTTGAACATCCAACCTAATACTATAAGAAAATGACTGACAGTAGTGGGAAACTATGGGGGGGAGATGGGATTAACGGTAGCAATTATCTGTCTGGGGATGGGGAAGCACCTCTTATCAATAGGGTGCCTGAATGAAACGTATTTGTATACCTAACTGTATACTTAACTGTACCCCACAACATCATAATAAAAAATATTGATTATAAAAAAAAGAAAATGTTCTAGAATTAGACAGCAGTGATGGTTGTACAAATCTGTGAATGTACTAAAACCCACTAGATCATACACTTTAAAAGCGTGAATTTTATAGAATCTGAATCCTATATCAATAGGAAGGAGAGGGGGAGAAAGGAAGGAAGAAAAAAGAGAAAGAGCCACTATCACCCCTTGGGCAAGAGAGACCAAGTGGTGAGAGGGTTTTACCAGAGCTCGAGTCAGGGACCCCAGCAGAAACTGGGGCCTCTGCAGAAAGAGCTTGGAGAGGAAGCTGGCCCCAGGAAGGAGACGCAACCATTACCAGACACTCATTATGAAGCAGACAAAGACAGAAGGACACACCCTGGCTTCTCCCTTCCTCCTACCTGCCATTCTTTTGCTATTGACCAATCCTGGCTAGAAACCAGCTGGCAAGGGAACTTGAGAAGTACCATTTGCAGGTGTTGGCCCTATAATACAGAGAAGACTAGGGAAGGACAGGGTATTATTCTAGAACAAACAGGCAAGCACCTTGCACAGAGCTCATCACTTCAAACATGAAACGCTTCCCAGTTGAGGTTATTAAAACAGCCTAGTAATCAAATGGGTAGTGTAATTTGTAAAAAATTAAAACAAGTCCTCATTCGTGCTTTTTTGGAGATAATGGAGGAATAGGAGGAAGAAGCAGGAATAATTAGTTCAGTAGTGGTCACAACATTAAAATAGGAAAGCAAGACTTTCTTTAAGCCAGGAACACAATGAAAGTGACACTATTCCTCCCTCAAGGAGATTATTCAGTAATTCTCAGTCTATGAAAGTTCCTTTCATGGTTAATATAAAGCAAAAACCCAGGAATTAACAGAATAGGAAGTGCTTATTTAACATGTGAATTTGCACTGTGCCTCCTTACCAAATGTCCCAAAGAGTTTAAAACTGGAAGGACACTTTTGGAAGGGTTTCAAAGAGTCCTCTATTCTCACCGAATTTCAATCTATCTCAACATCATTACCTCTGGGCACACTACAGTTTTCTTAAACCATATTCTCACACATCTATCTCCTGCTAATATAATTGCTGCTCGCTTTAGTATACTGCAAGGAATATCCACTTAAACACAGAACAGAACTTGTAGCTGAAATTTCCCAGTGAGAACAACTGGGGAGAAAACAAAGTCAGAGGAAGACTGATCCAAGTTTCTATAAACCCTTCAGGACATTTAACATTCCCAATCAGACAAGGCTCCAAACCAACTCTTGACACTCAGATGGCCAGTTATTATTCTGACATCTAGGAGCTGTTGCACCTTGCTGTTAATTTTATCCCTCGAAATAGTGTTGGCAGAGAATCGACCCTCATAGACATTAATATGAACTGAGGCTAGATTCCTGCTGACTATACGAATGCCTTTAATCTAGGGTATATGTCATACCTTGAAGAAATCCTAAAACAGAATTATTAAAGATGTCTTTCTTTAAAAAAAAAAAGTCAGGAGGTTCTTTTGACTTTATATAAGCAAGTGAATCACAAAAGCAAATTTCCTCTTTTTGCTTAAGGCCAAAACAATGTCAAATAAAATAAAGCAAAAGATAAACACATATCTTTGAGGCCATTCTTTTCTCATTTCCACCTTTCCTCTTGGATAATTCTCAATATTAACATAGCTTGGGAAGGTGAGGTGACCAGAATAGGGAAGCAAATGGGACTGCTAACCCGTTGCAAGCTTATGCAAATGTTTCCAAGGATAAAATATTTCAAGGCAAATCCATAAATAACAAAGAACCAAGTCACCATTATAGTAAAGTCAGACTTTTCAATAGTTTACTAAAATATACCATTTATTTTGGGCTCTAGCCGTACATCAAAGCACAGCACGAGACTAAACTTTTTGCTTCTCCAAATGTATTTATGAAAAGTAGAGCTGTGTCAAGGAATCAACATAGCAAATTTTGTTCTTGGATCTTGTCAGCTTTGCACTCCTAAAGTAATTGCATTTGGCTATAAGACTTTAAAATGATTTTCCTTCTTTCCAGAGCTCCAAAGGAACACTTACCAAACTTGATGATATATGTGTGACAATCAGTAACACATATTAATGTTATAACACATAATATAGTAATCAGTAGTAAATATATTTTATATATATTTTAAATATATTATAATCAATATCTTAAGATATAGTAAAGCGCTGATAAACCTAAAATGTACCCCAAAGTGACTTTAAGTGCTTTAATTCATTTAATGAAGACAATTCCCAGTTTATTTTGTTTTCATGTTCTTATTGAAATAACTAAACAGAAAAATTAAAAATTCCTGAAGTTGTAGTATTCCTTATCTCGATAACTTATACCGCATACAGCCTAGCAGAAAGTACTTTAAGCTAAAATACTTAATATTCTCATTCACATTGAAGAATATGTAAAGCACAAATGTAAAAAGAATGGTCCACTCTTCTAAGAGTATTTTGCGCCTATGGAAAGAGAAACACGGGAATATTCTGGAAAAATGAAGACTCGCAAAGCTGAAGCTGGGCATGTTGGCTGGAGTGTTTGTGACATCACTAAACATCAAAGATACCCAGCATTTATACAAATGCACAATAGCAAATCATTTTATATAAGCTTTTCCATTAATGTGATAATAAACACTGACTATAAAATTCCATACTCAGGTTTCCTCTAATTCTAAAATAAAAACACAGACTACATTTGTGCACTATGTCTGAGATTCTCTGGTGTGACTATCAGCACTTTTTTTTTGGTGCCACACAATTTAGCAATTCATAGTACAATGTCTTAGGTAATTAATTGCTTGGTATATTGATCCCATCTCCATAACTAGATTCAATAGTCCTCTATACTCCCAAGTTTCCTTGCATATATAGCAAGGACTCAAATAAATACTCCCTGATGGCTAAGCATGTTTATTTAAATTGGAGGTTTCTACCCTATAAATGCACCAGCTGATATATGATTCTCTGTTTCATTCTGTTATTTTAATAGCCAAGAGCTGATATCTGTGTGTCAGGAACACTAACACCCAAATAATACATCAATATCCTTTTTTTTACATTTTCCAGATATTCAAGCAGAACTTAAATTTTTGTCTTAATCTAGAAAAGAACCATCCTGTTGTGTGTATGAATAAACAGTTCAGGCAATAACTAAGAGGAGAATTATTTCCTTTTTCTTGTTTCCTTTTTAAATTTTTGTGTATGAAACATATGTCAAAAATATATACTTACAGGTTAAAATATAAAATGAACACCAGTGAAAAACCCACTCAGGTAAAAAAAAAAAAAAAAAAAAACACAGCCTCTTAGAAGCCCTCTTGTGCCCCCTCCCCAACCCATCACCTTCTCCCCCAGAGGTAACTCTACCCTAACTCTTGTTTTGCTCTTTCCCTTGTTTTCATTATAGTTTAACCACCTGTGTGTGCGCCCAGACAGTATATTGTTCGCTTTGGCTACTTTGGGTCTTTATATAAACACATGCCGTACGTATTCTTATGGTGTGCTTCTTTCACTCAGTATAGTCCTTTTTCCAATTCCATTCTCAACATGGCAGCCAAAAGGAGCCTATTCAACTCATTTAAGTCAAGTTGGGGCACTGCTCTGCTCAAAAGCTTGCAATGGCTGCTCATCTCACCAGGTAAAAGCAATAATGCCAATGCAGCTCTCCATGACCTGGGCACACAGCTGCCTCTCTGACCTAATCTCAATCCCCCACAACCACACTGCCTCTCCTCCAGGAATGCCCCACCTGGTGGCTTTGCATTGGCTGTTCCCTCTGAGCAGCTCTACCCCCTAACCCCCACCCCTGTGGCTCAATCTTTTACCGCTTTCAAGTCTTTAAGGTCACATTCTCAAAGACGCCTCGCTGACCACCCCATTGAGAATTACACACACACACACACACACACGCTCTGTCCCCAAAGTTCCCATCTCCCCTCCCCTGCTTTCCTTTTATTTCCACAGCAATCATTACTTTGACATTTAATTTATTTAATAATTTACATATTAAATATGTTGTTTGTTTTCTGCCTTCTCTTCCCACAAGAATGTAAACTCCATTAGGTATCTCCAGCACGTAGACTAGTGCCTAGTACATAGTAGGCATACTCAGTATGTTTTTGTTGAATGAATGAATGAATGAATGAACATTATGCTTCTGAAATCATCCATACTGATGGCACAGAGTTGTAGTTCATTTGTCTCACATTTCCATTATATGAATACCACAACCTAATTATCCAGTCTGTAACTGATGGACATTTGGGTCATTTCCAATTTTTGTTCTTTTGTTTTTGATTGGCTCTTACGAACAATACTACTATGCATATCTGTAAGTGTGAATCTTGATGCACATAACACAGGAAAGGTGGACACTTGACAGAGAACTTGTAGAAATATTGAGGATGCAAATTTCAGTTCCCCTAGGAGTGGCCAACGTCTGCCAAACCATCAATGTAAGAGAACTCATTCTCCTTCACACCCACCTCAACACTTATTCTTGTCCCTTGTCAGTCCAGTGAGTATGCAGTGCTATCTCATTGTGCTCTCACTTTGTATTTCTCTAATTAGTAATAAGGGTTTTTCCCTACATTTATTGGCCTTTCCTTCTCTGCAAAATGCCTATTTAAGACTTTTGCCCAGATTTCTGTTGGGTTGCCTTTTGTTTATTCATAAGGTGTATAAGTCAGGGTCCAGTCAGGAAAACCAAAACCATATAAGGTATTTTAAATGGATGAGATATAATACAGGGATTGTTACACGGGTGTTGGAATGCTGAATGAGCAAAAAATGAGTGGAAGTATCTTCTGCCCCTCGAGCAAAGGAAACAAAAGAGATGAGGAGAGTCTCTGGAAACTAGTGCTTGGTCCTCTGGGAGGATGGGTCCATTATTTGGACTCAGTAGATTCACAAACTATCCAGAGGTCAATGAGGGAATGTGGTACAGCTGGTATCCCAGCTGTCAAGAAGACGAATGGCTGTATACCTGCTGGTACTTCCAAGGAAATAGAGAATTGGTGATGCTGAAAGCAGGCTCACTCCTACCATGCGACTGGGATTGAGAATACAGATGGGGTCCATATACTGTATGTCTAAGGATTTAAATTAAGTATGTAAACTATTAAACTAATAATGTGCTACCATCACATCTTGACAAACAGAGCTTCATAATGAGCTGGAAGGCCATGTGAGTCTGAAAATTATGTTATTGGTCCATGCTAAATAAATATAGAAATTGAGAGTGTTTAGAAATTGTATATCAATTTGACAGAGTCATGTTATGTTGCTTGTGAATTTCATTTTCCTTGTAATTTATTTTTTGTCTTTAATAAAAGTATTAGTATGCAATAAATTTGAAATTTAAAAGTAATAAACTGGATTTTCATCACAGTTAGCTTGAAAAGCACAGATTTAGACTTCTCAGGCTCTCTCTCTCTCTCTCTCTTTTTTTTTTTAATCAAAGTGTCACCCAGGCTGGAGTGCAGGGGCATGCTCACAGCCACCACAGCCACCAAAGTCTTTACCTGCTGGGCTCAGAAGATTCTTCCACTTTTGACTTCTAAGTAGCTGGAACCACAGGCATGTGCCAACACCTCCAGCTAATTTTTTTGATTTATTGTAGAGACAAAGTCTTGCCATGTTGCCTAGACTGGTCTAGAACCTGTCAGCTCAGGAATCCTCTTGCCTCAGCCTTCCAAAGTGCTGAGATTACATGCGTGAGCCATCACACCTGACTACAGACTTCTCAGTCTCTCAAAGTTCGTAGACCAAGTGTGGCAGAACCTGGGAAGAGCAGGACTGTGAGCTCAGACCTTTGGTCCACGGCCTATCCCCTCCTCACCAGGGAACATCTTGCTCCACTAGAGCCTTAAGCACACACATGTGATCACCCAAGTCCACATGTTCAAGCTCCATTCACCTCCATACAACACCAGTAAACACAACCACCCGGTATGCCAAGATGGCATGGTCTGCTCTTGAAAGGAGGGACCCAAAGTCTTTACATGAGAAATGGTCAAGATTCAAGGTTACCCAGTCCATAGCAGGGGGTAGGTAGGACAGATTCATACCCCTTTGGCCATGCAGACACTTTGTCCCACAGGTAGAAATGAAGTCAGATGAGACTGAGGGGAGGATTCTTTAAAGCTCAGAGGTCAGAGCAGGAACCTTCTTGTTCAAAGAGTAATAATGGCTGGATGTTCTAAAAGATGCTGGAAGCTGGTGCCAACTGTGGCAAAAAAGAAAACAGGAAGGAAATACTTAATCTCCTCTTCCTGAGTTTCCCATCAGACCCCCATTGGCAGAAACTAACTGGAATTCCTACTCAATGCTCAGAAGTCTGAGAAATGTAGTTTGTAAAATCAAAGCTCCAGCATTACACAGAGTTTCTCTACAGTTTCTGATACTAGACCTTTGTCAGATTCCCTGTCACAAATATCCTCTGCAAGTTTATAGATCTTTTTGTTTGTTGATAGTTATTTTTCTCTGTGTGTTACAGCTTTTGATGAATTCTCAGTTTTAAGGTAGACAAAGTCATCAATCTTTCCCTCCATGTTAGGCTTTGCATGTTATGTTTAAGAAATCCTCCTCTATCTCCAGACCATGAAAACCATCTCCTAAATTATGTTCTGAAAGCTTTTGTATTTAAAATCTATACTTTAAAGACTCATTAAGGTCGTTAATGTACCTGATATTGACTTCGGTGTGTAGTATAAGAGAGGGGTACAATTTCTTTCTTTTTTTTTTTTTCCATATCCATACCTGGATATCCCAGCACCATCTACCACAGAATCTCTCCTTCCTTCCTCTGAACTGAACTGTCACTTCTGTCATATGGCAAATGCCCTTATATGTGTGGATCTCTAACTGAGTTACCTATGGTCTCCTGCTGCTCGATGCCTGTAACACCACCAAAGAATCTCAATTACTATAGCTTTGTAAATCTTGATCTTGGTACGCAACTTCCTAGGCTTTGTTCTTTTTCATTAGGAATACTGGAGTTATTCTTGTCCCTTGCACTGCAATACTCTATAAGTAGCTTATCACATTTAAAAGAGGAATAAATCCCGCATGGATTCTAAACAGAATTGCATTGAATCTAAATCAATTTGAGGAGAATTGATATCTTTACAATATTGAATCTTCTGATCCATAGTAGGGCTTATCTCTCCACTTAGTTAGGTCTTCTTTAATCTCTCAGTTAAAATTTTACACTTTTTTTCTATAAAGGCCTTGCATGTTTTTGTTAGATTTCTTCTTCAGTGCTTCATGTCTTAAGCTATTATAAGCATCTTTTTAATTCATTTTTTAAATGTTTGTGACTGGCATATAGAAATGCAACTGATTTTTATATTTGATTTTATATTTGACTACTTTTCTAAACTCACATATTAATTCTAATAAATTATCTGCAGATTTCTTTGTATTTTCCACATAGTCAAATCACATGTAAATAGTAGCAGTTTTCTTTCTTCCCATCCAATCCTAATACTTTTTTTTTTTTAAGTTGGGTTTCACTCTGTCACCCAGGCTGGAGTACAGTGGCACAATCATGGCTCACCACAGCCTTGGCCTCCTGGGCTCAAGCGATCTTTCCACCTCAGCCTCCTGAGCAGCTGAGACTACAGGCACGCATCACCATGCCCAGTTTTTTTTCTTTTTTTTTTTTAAGAGATGAAGTCTGACTATATTGCTGGTGTCAAACTCCTGGGTTCAAGTGATCCTCCCACCTCATATCCCAAAGTTCTGTGAATGGTCCTGATGCCTTCTATTTCTTGTTTTTCTTCACTGTACTGGTATGAAACTTCAATAGTCTGTGAATAAAAGTAACCATAGGGCCATGCTTGTCTTTTGCTAATCTCAGATAGAAGGCTTCAAAATTTTACTAGGAAGTACAAAATTACTATTTTCAGAAATCTTTGACCAGTATAAGGAACTTCCCCTTCTGGTCTCAGTTTGCTAAGAGTCTAATTTATGGGGAATTTTATCAAATGCTTTGTACCTATTAAGATGTCCATATGATTTTTGGCTTTTTAACTAACTAATGTGGTAAATAACATTAATGATTTTCTAAAGTTGAACCAAACTTATATACCTGAGACAACACAGCTTGTTCATGACTCTTTACCCTCTATATATACATTACAAATTTGAGTTTTCTAATATTATGTACAGGACTTTTGCATGCATTTTTGTTATAATATTGGTCTACAATTCTTTCTTATCTACATCAGATTTTGTTATCAAGACTATGCCTTTTTTTTCCTATGATTCCAAATTTATTTACTGAAATCAATAAATTTGGAATCATTTTTCCTTGAGTGTTTGCAGTCAAATGCTGTACCAGTGATGTATCCCCCTCTTACATTGAATGTTTGTAGATTTTGGTAGAATTGGAAGGTTTTTTAAGGAAATATTTTTTACTATGAATTAAATTATTCAAATGATTTTGTTATTGCTTGAGTTTTCTATTTGTTCTTGAGTTCATTTTGGTAGATTATATTTTCCTAAGATTTGGTTCATTTCTTAACGTCAAAGTTATGATTTGAAATGTATCATTATAGCTTGTTGTCATTTTAATATCCAGAACATCTGTAAGTTAAGTTTTCATTCTCAATCCTGATAATGATTACTATGCCTTAATCAATCTCATTAGGAGTTTGTCTAACTTTGACTTATTTGTCTTACTTTGTAGGTTCTCTTTATTAAAAGTTTAATTTCTATTGTATTGATTCCTGCTTTTATGCTTATTACTTTCTTTGCATTTAATTAAGATGGAAGCTTATTGCACTAATTTTTCTCCTTTCCTCTTTTTGTTACAGCCTTTAGTGCCATACAATTCCCTCTAGGTACTGCTTTAACTACATTCCACCACCTTTGACATTTCATATTTTTATTGTAAATTAATCCTAAGTGTTTCTTAATTCTCATTATGGTTTTATCATGGACTCATTATTTGTTATAAAACATTTCTTTATATCCTAACATATACTTTTACTACTTTTTCCAGAATCATTTTAGTTATTGATTTCTAAATAATTGCATTATAAGAGCCAAATATATTTTCTTTACTTATTATCTACATATCTGTATATATTATTCTTCCTTCCCTTCCTCTAAAAATTTATTTCATGTTGATAGTGGCTAAATTTACAATTTCATCCTTATTTTACAGGATATCCAGGTAAGGTTGTTACTGAATTAAAATAAAAATTAACATAATTCAGAGACGGATTCAGTGATAGGATTCCACATCTTCCATTCTGGGGAGAAGCCTTGTTTATATGAGAGATAGTTGCAGCCTGTTAGGCAGAAGCATAATGTTATTTTTACTGCTGCTGAATGGGTGTTTTCAATTTAAAGGCATATATGGGTGCTAAGTAGTCAAAGAAGTAGACTATGCTGAATAGTGTCTATTGTCTTCCAAAGCTCTTCAATTATCTCCTTTATAATGCCAGGGCTGGGAGCCTAAATGACATTTCCCACACTCCTTTTCCAGTTTCTTCCTGTTAGGTTCTGCCAGTAAGAGGCCCTCATGAAAGACTGAAAGGCAGAAGGAAGAAGCCACTTTTCCCTGACCTCTACCGGTGCTTCTGGCTTTGCCTCCAGCAGGGATGACAGAAGTAGCAAAGGCATGACAGTGGCATCCCAGAAGCACACTAATCATCACATCTGTATGACTACATGTTCCATTTTGTTCTTCCAGCCCTTCCAACACCTTTGCAACACATTTTCTAAATCCTGTTTGAAATATTGAAATAAGGATCCAAAGTGGTCCTTATTACCCACTGATAAATTCATGGGGGGTTATTCTAGTCATTTTTTAAATTATGGATTGCATTGAGATCAGATAATATAAACCAAATGATTTGGATGCCTTAAAATACGCTGTGACTTGCTACAAGATCCAGAATATAGTTAATTTGCATAAATATTTCATGAATGCTTGAAAAGACATGTATTCTGCAGTTATTGGATAGAGTGTTTTATATATATATCTCTTAGGTCAAGTTTCTTAATGATGTTGGTCAAATTTTCTATACCCTTCAGAATTTTTCTTTACCAATTATTGAGAAAAATGATTGTGGTTTTATCTATTTCTCATTGTTCTCTAATTTTTCCTTTATACATTTTGAGACCTTGTTATTAAATAAATAAAAATTTGGGGTTTGTTTTTTGTTTTTGTTTTTGTTTTTTTGAGTTGGAGTCTCACTCTGTCACCCAGACTGGAGTGCAGTGATCGCTTCCGGCCACCGCAGCCTCGACCTGCTGGGCTCCGGCGATCCTTCCGCCTCAGCCTTCCAAGTAGCCAGAATTACAGGCATGCGGTACCACACGAGCTATCGGCTGATTTTTTGATTTTATTGTAGAGATGAGGTCTCGCCTGCCCAGGCGGGTCTCAAACCCGCGGGCTCAGGCAATCCACTCACCTCAGCCTCCCAAAGGCGCGGGATTACAGGCTGAGCCACCAAGCCCGGCTATAAATAAAAAATTTAATTGCTACATTTTCTTGGAGAATGTGATACCTTATAGTTACAAAATGGCCTTCTTTATCTTCACTATATTATTTGTCTTAAACTTTATTTTATCTGATATTAACATGACTACACAAGCTTTCTTTGTTTGGCACGACCCTGGTATACTGTTTCTATTATTTTATTTTCAATCTTTTTATGTCCATAAGTTTTAGATGTCCTTCTTATCAATAGTACCTGGTTAGATTTTATTTGTTCTTTTTTTAACTCAAGCTGATAACTTTTGTCTTCTAATCTAGTTCATTTATATTTAATGTAATTACTGACATTTGTATTTGCATCTACCATCTTATTTTAGGCTTCCTATGTATATCATCTTTTCTCCCATTTCCCCTCCTTTTTTTTTTTGTATTTTTCTGGGTCTTTGTTTTTTCTCTATTTTTCTCTTCTACTAGTTTAGAGATTATACATTTTGCTTTTATTCTTTTAGAGGTTGTAATATGCATAAAAACTTATCAAAGTCAAAAGTTTGTCACTATCTTTGCCTTCTAAAAACAGCACAAGGGCATTAGAATACTTTACTTTCAGTCACACACTCCTGACTTATATATACTTAGACTGAGGTTTCTTTAGGTTTAGACAGTATGAATTCAGGGTACAAAACCCCATGAATATTGACTTGTGAGTCCAAGTGGACCATTCTGATCAAAGCACCTGCCCATTCAACCACCCTCAACTACCCTCACTTCTCATAGTTCTCCATTTTCTGTCTCTGCTGGTCCTTTGAAAATGCTTATCCTTTGCCTGGGACACACTTCCTTATTTGTAATCTGGTTCTTTGTTCTTATGTACCACCTCTTCCAAGACTCTTTCCTTGAGCATCCCCTTCAATCTCAGGTTATTTTCCTTGCTTAAGTATTCCCATCTTGTAATTCTTTCCATCATAGCACTTATCACACAACTTTGTAATGACCTTTTTTTTTTTTTTTTTTTTTGTCTATAGGTTATTTGATGATAGGAATTATGTCACTGTTTCACTTTTGAATCCCCAGTTCTTAGTACAATGCTTGATGCTATTAGTCACCTAATAACACCTAATTAACATTTATTGAACAAATAGAGTTTCTAGCTTGAAACCCTGCACTGTTTTTCTGTTGCCTACTTACAAAACCCCACATGATCTGGCCGATTCTGAAAGTCCTGTTTAAGCCTTTTATGTTTGGCTAACAGGACACTGCCAAGATTATATAATCTGGTCTGGTCACTGACCAGTTCAGATACTTATGTTTGCCCGGTTATATATCTCAAGAGAAAGGGGGATTATGATCATGCTAAAGTAATACTGTCACAGGTAGGCATATCCCATTCAATGCGAATTATCAGAAGCATTTTGTAACCGAGAGCAGCCTTACATGCCCTTATCACCACTGAAATAATGACATACCAATGGACCTAGAATGCCACGCCATTTAAATGTAGCCACCCAAACCATATCATCTTGTACCTGAAAAGGAAAGAAGAATTCACTTGTTAGTTTAAGGAATATCATCCTTGCTGCTGATTGAGACATTGTAATCTGAGATTTCTATGACCCAAGATTGTCAGTTCTAGAGCAGGGGGCATTTGTTATCTTTACAGCTGCTTAAGAACACTATTGAAAATGGTGTTCAATATATGCTTCCTGAATAGAAAGTTGACCTTCTATACTCCAATGATATAGTATAGAAGACAAAATGATAGAATTCTTAGACCCAGAAGAAATTTCTGTAAGTTATTAATTCAAAATCCTATCTCTGAGTAGGACTCATCTAAATTCCTACCTCAAAGTCAGTTGTTCAGCAAGTGACTAGGAACAAAGTATCTGATCTTCCATTGGCTGATCCAATGTTTTATCAGTTACTACTGTTTAAAAAAAATTGTCCCTGTTATTCCTCAGCTTTGTCTCTGGCTTTTAAACACAATAGGTACTGACCAGCACTGGACAAGCCAATTAAAGACTGTATCGACCAGATGAACTTGTGTCTGTGCTAAGACCACAGGGTCACCTGCATAGACTTAGCCTTTTGCCACTTGTTTCCTTAGCCTGGCTCCATGCTTTGGAATTTGATACCTGACTCTGATTTCTTCATTAATTTGGCCTCCTGGCTTTGGCCAATGATCTTTGGATTTCTGATCAACTCTTACTAAGCACACTCCTGATTTCAGCATCATCTACTGCTTTGGGGGTAATAGACAATCCATCAGTCAGTCTTGCCCTATGGTTCTCCCCTCATTTAGACTAGTTTTTTTAAGAGCATTTATTGGCTCCTTCACCTGCATGGCTGATTTTGTCCCACCAATCAGAGACCGGTACTCAGACCATTTGTCAGCTAAATCTTATTATTCCAGATGAATTTCATATTCTCTGATTTTATATTCTATTAAAATACAGAATATTTGGTCATCATCCTTCATATAACCATATCCCTTTTTTAAAAGAAATAATGTTTTCTACAAAATGAAATAGAATATGTTGGAAACACCACTGACATTAATTATATTTCTGTAGATTATAACCATTCAAGTCGACTCAACTGAATGACATTTGTAGTAGTAGATCAGGGACATAATAGAAAAAGGAACATAAAAAATTATCAACTTTCTATAGATCTAAAGGGAAAGCTAGACAATTGCTTTTCTTCCAATTAAGGATAAGCTTACATACCACAAAATAAAGTAAAAGGCTATGCAACCACATAGGTAAAACATGCGTGACAGAGATAAAGAGAGAAAAAAATTGCCAAGACCTCATTCCCCTGACCTTCCCCCACAAAATTTAATAAATTGAATATCTGCAGAATTAACCTAAAAATGCAAACTGACCATAAAATAACAATTATATAGAGTAATGGGAGAAACTGTCATTTTAGACATGAAAATTAACTAGAGGGCAGAGAAAATGTTTAAAGTCACAAAAATCACAGAGAAGGTATAATGAATTACTTGAACTCAGTGGGAAACAATTCTGAAAAATAAACAGGACTTTTACCTAGAATCAAAAAATACAAAGAATAATATTAAATGTTCTGCGTTCTTTTCAAGAAATGGCTTTCTATCCTTTTATTCTTTTAATGGCTTCTATTTTCTATTCACTCAAAATTACTCATTCAAAATCCTCTTCATATGGGGTTGTTAATAATGCTGTCCATCTACAAGCAGAACCCTCCATGTACAAATATACACATTTTGACTTTTTCTCCTGGTCTTTGTTGGGTACATTATAAATAGACGTCATGATGCTGTGCTGCAGGGATCTAATACCAAGGGATGTCTTTGTTGTACATTTTTCTTTCACTTTTTCTTTGAGAAAGATAGTAGAACAAGCTGGAGCCACTGTAGTTTAAGTTTGTTTGGAATAATATGCAAAAGACAGAAATGGAAAGTTGGAAACAGCAGTGCTAATTAAGAAACATTGATGAAAAGAATTGTACAACCTAAAGAAATACAAAAAGAATGCAATTTTCCACTCTGTTTTTTCTATATTTTTAATTCAAAACATTAAAAGGTTGCTACCTGTTCTCCTTTGATACTGTCTCAGCTTTCTGCCTAGAAAACTGTTGAACAGATAGTTTCCTGTATCCTTACAGAACTCTGAGACTGAGGTTTACTAATGTATCTGTTAGGTTGAACATGCATGTAATCCACAGGAAACTTAGCACTTGTTGAAATTAGCAATGGTTTTCTTTCTGCAAGTGCTAACCTAAGAATCTCTGAGTATTTGAAGTTCGTTGCAGGTTAGCCTTTTCTTCACTCTTATTGGCCTTCCTCTTAGAGATTTCCTGGTCCTCTTTTTGCCTGGGTCCTACAGTAAATTAAGAAAAGAATGGGGACAGGAGGACACACACCACCAACTCAACTAGTAAAATGGAATCCAGCTCAAATTCTATCAAGGAGCACCTCTTTCCCATATCTCAAACAATAGTTTTCTATGCAGGAGGTTTAGGCAATAACTATAACACATTTTCATAACACATTTTCATATCTGGAACATAATATCTCCAGGTTTGTCATTCTTCAAAATTGTTTTAGCTATTTCTGGCCCATGTATACCCATATGAATTTTATAAGCAGCTTATCATTTCCCACAAGGAATTTTATATTTAACTTTCTCAGGAACTGCTGTACTGTTTTCCAAAGCAGTTGCACCACTTTACATTCCCATCAACAATGTTTGAGGGATCCAATTTCTCAGGATCTTCATCAACACTTGCTATTGTCCAACTCTTTTATATAAGTAACTCTAGTGGGCATGAAGTAGTATCCTTTTATGATTTTTATTTGCAGTTTCTTCATGACTAGTGATGTTGAACATTTTTCATGTGCTTCTTGGCCATTTGTATATCTTGTTTGGAAAAAAGTCTACTCAAATTAATTGCCCATTTTTAATTGGATTATTTGACTACGTATTGTTGAGATGTAAGAGTTCTCTATATAATATGAATACTAGGCCCTTAACAGATATATAATTGACTAATTTTTTTCCCCATTTTGTTGTTTGCCTTCTTTCTTCTTAGTGGTTTGTCTTTCTTGATAATGTCCTTTGAAATACACAAGTGTTTAGTTTTGATGAAAACCAACTTATTTATTATCTTTGCTTTAAATTTCACATCTAAAAAAACTATCACCTGGTCTAAACATAAGATGTATACTTATGTTTTCTTTTAAGAGCTTTTTAATTTTAGCTCTTATATTTAGGTTTTTTATCTATTTTGAGTTGATTTTTATATGTTACGATGTAGGGATCCAATGTCCTTCTTCTGTGTGTGGATATTCAGTTGTCTCATCACTGTTTGTTGAAAAAGACTATTCTTTCCCCATTGAGTTTCCTTTGCACCCTCACTGAAAATCAATTGACCATAAATGTTGAAGTCTATCTCTGGACTCTCTGTTCCATTGATGCCATTGATCTATGTGTCTATTGTTATGTCAGTCTTAACTGTTGTAGCTCTGTACTAAGTTTTGAAATTGAGGAATTTGAATTCTGTTCTGTTCTTCCTTTTCAAAATTACTTTGTCTATACTAGATCCCTTGTATTTCCATATGAGTTGTAGGGTCAGCTTGCCCATTTCTGCAAAAGAAAAGAAAAAAAAAAACACACCACCTAGAATTCTGATAGAGATTGTGTTGAACCTGTAGATCAATTTGGGGAATACTTCAACATTAACAATGTTGCTCTGTCTACATCCATGAACATAGTATATCTTATTTAGGCCTTCTTTGATTTCTTTCCATAGTGTTTTGTAGCTTTTGTGTACAAGCCTTGTATTTTCTAGATTAAACTTATTTTTAAGTATTTTAGTCACTAAGAAGTAGAATTTCCCAAATGATGTGGAAAGATGTTAACTAATGCTTCATAAACATTTTTCCTGCTGAGCAAGCCAGAAACCTAGAATTCTTTCTTAACACCTTCCTCTCCCTTATCTCTTATAGCCAATCTATGAACAACTTTTGTTGATTTTAATCTTCTGAATCTGTCCACTTCTCTCTATCTCCATCATTATCACCATAATCCAATTTGCCAATATATCTTGCCTAGAAACTAGAAATCATCCCCCAAATTTCTTTCCACATTCTCTCTTGAATCTATTCAATCAGTGTCCCACCATGTAGCCAGAGTGGTCTCTCTGAAGCAAATTATCTCTCCCTGCCTAAATTCCTTCCTCAAATACATTATTTCTCTGCTTAAGTCCCTTTCATGGTGTTCTTCTGCTACTTGGATAAAGAGTTCAGCCCTACCTTTCTCATCTGCCTCCTTTGATTCTCCATGCTCCAGCCTTCCTGGCCCCTTATACATACTTCCTAAGTGAATCGGGCTCACTCCCATCACAGGGCTTTTAGATATGATAGTTTATCTGCTATGAAAGTTCAGTGTACAGAGTGAGGGATATTAAAGTCCTACCAGCCATAATATACCTGTGCAGGGTACTTAAAATCAGTTGTAAAATTTATTTCTTTCACTTCATTCATTTACAACTTTGAGTGAGAATGAAAACAGGGACTAGGTCATCAGCTTCATAGCTTATATTTGTGTATAACTTAGTATAGAGCAGACATTATTGGTTCATGAATTCTTAAAGTCTAAAATGTTGACATAATAACTCCATTTCTTCAATAAAGGAATTTGAGATATGCTTTTAACAATACAAGAAGTGTTATCTAAAGTAGTACTATCTAAAGTAGTATCTATTTGTTAGTACATAAATTGTACAACAAATTATACTAATATACCTTTTTACAGATGTAAAAAAGTGATCTGAAAAGACATACTGATAGAAGCACAGAGAACTTTGGATGATGGGTGAAATAGATAAATAACTCCACTGAGGGCTCTAAAAATAAATATCAGCTGTTTTGCTATTCTGTCAAAAGATGATCAACTTAAACATGTCTTAGGACTAGTGATTTTGAATAATTTTTATAGAATTACTTATATTATAAAAGTGGTATAAGCAGAACACACATTTTTTCCAAGTCCACAAAACAAATTCACCAAGATAGACATGCTAGAGCATAAAACTAGTCTCAATAAATACTTAAAAATGGAAATCAGAAAATATTCTCTGACTGCAAAAGTATTATATTAAAAATCAATAACAAGTATAATCTAGATATTTGGAATTTGAACAGTACACTTCTGAATAACCAGTAGCCAAAGGAAAAAAAATCACAAAATCACAAAATGAGACAATAATAAAAATGCAGCATATCAAAATTGTGGGATGCAGCCTAATCAGTGCTTAAAGGGAAAACTGTAGCTTTAAATGCTTAATTTTTTAAAAAAGAATAAAGGTGTAAAGTCACCAATCTTAGCTCCATCCTAAGAATCTAAAAGTAGAGAAAATTAAATCCACAGTGAGTGGAAGAAAGAAAAGAATAAAAATAAAAATGGAAATCAATAAGATAGAAAACAGACAAACAATAAAGAAAATAAATAAATCAAAGTTGGTTCTTTAAAGTGAACCAGCTTTGATTAATTAAATTGATAAACCCTTAGCAAAACTAATTAAAGTCAGAAACACAAATCACCAATATCAGGAATATCATTAATAAAGATATTTAAATGATAAATTGCCAATAAACTTAATAACTTATATGAAATGAAAAATTCCTTGACAGGAAACACCTTCAGGTCTCCTCCCACTGTGGGAGCTTTTCTGTACTCTCAATAAATCCTGCTTTCAAAAAAAACAGAAAAGAAGAAAAAATTCCTTGACAAGTACAAATTACCAACATTTACATAAAAATAAATCAACAATTGAAATAACCTAATAACTAGTTTTAAAAATGAATTTGAAATCAAAAACTTCTCCACAGTAAAAGACTCCAGACCCAGATAGCTTCACTAGTGAGTTCTACCAAATATTTAAAGAACAAATAATACCAACTCTATACAAACGCTTTCAGAAAATAGAGAAAGGACTACTTCTCAACTTGTTTTACAAAGCCATCACAGAAACCTGACAAAGATATTATAATAAAATGATACAAAATATGTTCGTAACTAAAGGACATGAATGTCAAGATTAAATAGACCCAGCTGGTGTCCAATACAATGAATGTAAGGAGATTTCCTCCAGAGCACATCATCTGTTTTAAAAAAGAAAAGATCTAAAAACTTTCAAAGTGAAAAAACAGGTCTCAGACAAAGGATAAGAACTTTGAATAGCATTTGACCTCTCAACAGCAACTCTGAAAGCTAGTGTTGCTCTCCAAAATTCTAAAAGAAAATGAATTTTCAATTTAGAATTTTAGACCTAGTCAAAATATTAATCAAACAGAAGAGTAAAGACATTTTCAAACATGCAAGATCTGAAAAAGATTACCTCCACTGAACCATTTCTCAGGAAGCTACTAGAAAATGTGGAAAACAAAACTGAGAGCTTAAAGCAAGGAAGAAGAAGACAGGATAAAAAAAGGGGGGGGTCAACAAAAAGGATATGACAGGAATTCACAGGATGGTGTTAAGAAAAGTCCTAGGTTTATGACTGTGCAACAGGCTTGGAAACCAAGCAGTCCACACTGGAACCCAACAATGGAAGGGCCTCAGTGGGAATGCTTAAAGGATAAGAAACATCACTGCAAGATGATCTGCAGTTTTTAATCATGTTTTGCAGCTTGGCAAAGATTGTGAGGCTGAATTAGTGATAGGTATGCAGAAAATAAAATACAAAATATAAAACAGTTACCAAAGCCAGGAAAAACAAAAGGTTAAACACATAAGATAGTGTTATCAGAGCACCAAAAAAAATGATTCAGCAATGTATGTTTCTGTTGTGATGATAATAAAAATTCTGATTATTAGTTTAACCAAACAGGACATGGGTATAATGACAGAAAGGACAGAAAGAATAGAATCGTGTTTATAGCCAGAAGAGGGGAAAGACAACAAAAAATTAAAACTCATCAACACAGGTAGAAAGTCTATTGATGATGTCTGAAAAAGAAAAAAATTAAATCAACTGCAGTATTTTTTATTCTGTGCAAGGAAACAACAGAAAAAAATAGCTAAAATTGAGGAAACAGGTGTCAGGACTAAGGAGATCTGCAATATTATGTATTAAAGGTCTTGAAATATTATGCATCCATTGTGATATTGTGTACTTTTATTAAAATAAGAAGGAAATTTAAAACAATAAAACCAAACAAAGGGATGAAGAAATTCCAGGTAGATAGAAAACAAAGTAAAGAAAGATTAACAATATTAGTAGCAAAAACAATGAAAAAATAAAACACTAAACAAAATTTTAAAATAATATTATAAGATAATTATTAAAGACAGGATTTTCAAAAATGATTTAACATTCATAGACTTGCTTGCACCAAACAGACAGGAGCTAAATATATGAAGAGAAAAAATTAATGCAAATTTGTTCACAATCCAATTATAGGGACTTCCAATTCTAACAGATGGACTAGCAGAAACCAGATTTACCTCCATGCCAGAAATAATTAAGTAAATGTCAGATTATATGAAAAACAGTTTTCAAGACACTGGACATTAGGCAATGGAAAACAGTGATCCCTAAGAGACACTAAACAAATGAAAGAATCCCCAAGATTGTCTCAGTTTACTGCCTTGAGAGAATTTCTAAGCCATGGTTCAGGAAGGCAAAACTGAGGCACCACCCAGTAAACTCCTTGAGTTGAGGAGCTATAGAAGTGTATACATAGTGAAAATATGTTTGAAAAGCAAAAGTAAATAAATATTTCTTTTCAGATATACAAGAGCTGAAAGAACACATTACCTGCAAGATTTGCACTATAAGAAATGTTTAAAGGTCTTCAGACAAAAGGAAAATGATACCAGATGGAATTATGGATCCATATGAAAGAATGAAGATAACCAGAAATGGTAACAACATGGATAAGTATGTAGATTTCTTCTTGTTATTTGAATCTCTTTAAAAGATACTTGACTATTTAAGCAAAATGAATTACAACATAGTATGGGATTTGTAACATATGTAAAAGTAAAACATATGACAATAGTAGCACAAAGGTCAAAAGGGGAGAAATAGCTGAGCATGGTAGCTCATGCCAATAATCCCAGCACTTTGGAAGCCAAGAAGGGAGGATGCTTGAGCCCAGGAGTTCAAGACCAGCCTGGGCAACATAGTGAGACTTTGTCTCTACAAGAAATAAAAATAAGTCAGGCATGGTAGAACTCGCCTATAGTTCCAGCTACTCAGGAGGTTGAGGTGGGAGGATTGCCTGAGCCCAGGAGGTCAAGGTTGAGGTGAGCCATGAGTGTGCCACTGTACTCCAGCCTAGGTGACAAAGTGAGACTCTGACTCAAAAAAGGGGGTAGGGGGGAGAAATGAAAGTATGCTGTTGTAAGATTTTTATACTATACATGAAATGATTTAATGACACTTGACAGTAAACTGTGATAAGTTAAAGATGTCTATTATACACCCAAACACCAAACACTAAAAAAGCAAAACAAAGTTACAGCTAATGAACCAAAAAAAGGAGATAAAATGAGATCATTAAAAAGATTCAATTAATATAAAAGGAATAAAAAAAGATAAATGGGATAAATACAAAACATGATGGGTTTAAGCTGAGCCAAATCAGTAGTCGTATTAAATATAAATGGTCTAAACACCCCCAATTAAAAGGCAAGGACTGAATATGAAAGCACGTCTTGCCAGGTGTGGTGACTCACGCTGTAATCCCAGCACTTTGAGAGGCCAAGGTGGCAAGTTTGCTTGAATCTAGGAGTTTGAGACCAGTCTGAGCAACATAGCAAGACCTCATCTCTACAGAAAAACAAAAATTTAGCTGGATGTAGCAGTCCATGCCTGTAGTACTAGCTACTTTAGTAGGCAGAAGGATCACCTGAGCCCACAAGTTCAAGGCTGCAGTGAATCATGATCAGATCACTACACTCCAGCCTAGATGTCAGAGTGAAACCCCATCTTAAAAATAAGTATGTAAATAAATAAATAGCAAGACTTAACTATATTCTGCCTATAAAAAACACACTTTAAATACAAAATCACATATAGGTCAAAAATAAAAGGATAAAAAAAGACACATCATGCTAACATTAATCAAAGGAAAGCTGGAGTTACTATCAAAGTAAATTTCAAAGTAAAAAAGTCACAGCTCTATGAGGATCAGTTCATCAAGACAACATAATAATCCTAAACTTTTATGCCTCTAATAGCACAGCTTGAAAGTACATGAAGAAAAATTGAGAGAACAGATAAACAGAAACTCAGTAAGGTATAGAAGACTTGGACCACATAAATAACCAACATGTCCTCATTGATGCCATTCAACAAGAGCAGAATACACATTCTTTTCGAGTGTATATATGGTTCGAGATAGACCATATTCTGGGAGTATAAAACAAAAAGACCACTCTTGCCCTCAACCCTTATACTTCAATATTACAGTTAGTTCTTCTTGGGGTTTGTTTCTCTTAGAAGGAAAAAAAAAAAAAGGCATTTCTGTCACATAGCAATTAGTTCTGCTCATGGTTCAATCATGTCTACAGTATATTTTGCAAAAATCTCTCTAAGTTTCTGAATGTCAGTAGCACTGTAGCCTAGTTTCCAGCACTGGCATACATTTTTTCTCTAATTTTATATTCCTTTGGTTGTTTCAATGAGAATTTAAAAGGAATAGTTAAATGCATATGCTCAAATAACTTCCTTAAATCATAACCCATATGTCTTTTCTAATAAAACGTTTTTTAAAATTTCAAAGCACCAAGAAATATAGAATTTCACAAACTTTTCTTGGCTCATGAAACTGCATATTTAGGTTTTTTTTTTCCTCTAATTACCTCCAAACATCTAGCTAAAGTAAAAAGGCTTCCTGATATATCTAAACAGAAAAAATATATATCCATAGAGTTCATAGACATATTCTTCTTGCATTGCCTTAATAAAAATGGAACTAAAGATTTTCAGAATCATAATATTGTCTGGGAAGCTGAAAGGTAAAGAAGGAGACTTGGGGGAAAGGAAAAAAAAGGAATGAAATTAGTGACAAACCAAATAGCTAAAGTCCTTGTTCAATCATAGCCATAAAATGTGTGTGAGCATGTGCACGCGCGCACACACACACACACACACACACACACACACACACAGTCTACTTCTTTATTAAAATGCATAAAGCAGCCAGAAGCAGGAGCACCAATAAATTCTTCTGTATAAGCAGAATTTTTTAATGGCTCCCTGAACACTAATAACCACTGCTCTCTTATGTGTACTTGACTCTGTTTAACCTTTTTCTGGTGCTTTTTAACTTCTCTAAGTCAGGTACTAATACAGAACTAATGTGGGGTTTATTTTCCCTATAGGAATAGCAGAAAGAGCAGTGCACATTATCGTAATCATACAAGTCCTTCCAGCAACGGTAGGACTTTAGATCAAAGCCTGTGCATTATAGCCCAGGAAAAGAATTTAATAACAATTGCAAGGCTAAGCAATCTTGTTTTTAACCATCAGATATTTTATTGAATATTAGTCATGGAAAAGAAAAGTACTCTTGGCAAGCAAATGACCCAGCAGGAGAGAATATGGACACCCTTCGGTCCTGGCTAAGTTGTCCTCAGCAGCAAGGATACCCGTGTGACGACCGACCATAACAGCCTGACATTGACAAAGGATGGCTAGAAATGCAAGCTCATTTTATCTTTGGAAGATGAATTTTTGAGGTGGTTTTCACTGCTGGAAATAATACAATATAAGTGGATGGGGCAGGAGCAATGTCACATTTCTGGTCATATCAAGCATGCACCTCAATATTCCAGTTCCTTGTGAGTTGCTAACTTGAAATGTATTAAAACATATCTCAGATTCAGCATTTCTGCCTGACTGTTTCATCTTCATTTAAGGATGGGTGTGTGTGTGTGTGTGTGAGTTTTCTCTCACAAGACACCTTGGAGATGCAGCAAACATTTCCACAGTGGAAATGAACAAGATGTATCAAGATTTTTTTCCCTTGACTTTTAGCTGCTGGATACTTTTCAATTCTTTTATTTTTCAAACAGAGGTCACCTGGCATCCTGACACTACAGTAGTTGTGTTCCAGCTGCATTAATCCATTTCCTGCTGAGCTTCTGCAGAAAGAGGAATTCATTTGACACCAGCAGGGAGAAGACAAGGGAAAAATTAAGAGAGAATGAATAAATATATAATTTAACAAAAGAGCATAGCGAGAACAAAGTAAATGGCTATGTGAGGGTATGTATGTATATATAAGTGAGGAGCCATCAGTAGAATTGTATAGAAAAAGGGTACCCAGGAACCAATATAAATTCTTTACAAAAGAAAAAAAGGAATGAGAGTTTATTGGTCATCAGTATAGCTACCATAAGGTTTTTTTATCTTGGTCCAATTTAAATACCACCTTGAAATAAAAACTGGGTTCATCACTTCTCTCAGCTGAATAAAGACATAGCAATAAAATGAGTTGCTTCCAATACGAACCCCGTATTTTCATCAAAGTTATAGTCAGACATGTGGCTGAGCCAAGTAATTTTAAACCATTGCTCTGAAACCCCCTAAATATGTTCCTCCTATGTGAAAATGCAGAATGCTTGCACTCGTAATTATTTTCAGGCACAAGACCACATATACAAGTGGACTAGGGCATTATCCACCTCTTTTATCTAACATAAGCTGGGAACCCTAAAATACTCTCTCCTAAGACACAAATTTATAGATGGAAAAGCTGAAATGCATTTCCTTTTGGTTTGTGAAATAACTGAAACACAGGATAACTAAAATGACTAGAATAAGTAGATATAACTGGTAAATAAATTTTGAAATACTACTGAAGCAATTTTGAAAAGATAGTCCTAAGGAGGTTATTTACTACATGATATCCAAGAAAGAACTTGCAACCATAACATTCATGATGATACAAACCAAAAGATGTAACTGTGTCTAGCTCATTAGTCAGCATGATTTTAACTTATAGATCTCATTTCCTTAAGTCATATTTGTGTAATAAAAACTTATAATCAAAGCAACATACTTTTCTTATATATAACTTCCTTCTTACCTCCTAAATTGGAGAATTAATTTCTGTGACGTTTCTTTTTCTCATTCTCTAAAGACAGAGATTTATAAATTATGCAGAAACTATATAATCATCTTGGTAACTATTGAGTTAATAGTTATCAGTACAGTTCTAGGTCAGCCTTCTTGGGAGGATGGTAACAATGAATTGGGATGATGGCCTCCATGTCTGAAAACTCATCCATGTGCAAGCACTGATTTTGATGTGATTTTATCATCCCCAGTTTATAGATGAAGAAACTAAGGCTTGAAGAAGTTAATGGCTTTTTTTAGGGTCACACAAATGGAGACCAGCCTAACTTCAGAGATGACCTTCCCAAATACTACACTTATTGCCTTCCTAATACTGACACATCCTAAGCCAAGATACAGAAGTACATGATTCCTATTCACAAGGGTCCTGATATTAATGTCAAGCTGTAAATCCTCCTGTATCTTGGGAGCCTGTGTTCATCTAAAAGGTAAGTGTGTTACAAATCCTAATTCAAAGAATCATATTTCCAGTTTGACCACTAATTACCCTCAGGCATTGAGATTTGCACTTGCATGTCATACCTGGAAAATAATCATTGATAGCTTCAGAAATGAAGAACAATTACAAGAAATCTACATATGCCATTTTCTTTATGGAAAAAAATTTAAAACTTGTTCTATTACTAGCTGTGTACATTTTTCAAAATATGAAACTCTTTCAACTCCTGCTATGGCAATTCTACATTCCTTCTTAAATGGCCAGGTTTTACAAAGGGCAGACGGTGTTTCCAGCTCCACACAGCAATCACAGTGATAATAATACCTTGTGTTTCTATAGAGCCTTTTCTCCAAGGAGTTCCAAGTTATTGGATTAACTCCACCAGTTTCCCTTGCCAGCACACTTCCAAATATAATATTACCTTTTATTACTGTGCATTATAAAGAAAGAAAAAGCATTTGAAGTGCAAATAGTATGCTAAAGAATCAACAAATATAGATTATCCCTAGTGCAAACACATTTCAAGAAAAATGTATTTTTACACATATTCAGGCCCATTATTCAGAGAAATCTTGATTTTTTTTTACCTTTAACTGAATTATATTTCCATGGCTAATGGTTACCAGTAAAATTTTATTTGAATGTTTGGTTAAAGCATAAGGAGATAATCAGTCTGGCATTGCTGTACCTACATGTATTATGAAACTGAATATTGCGATAAATTTCTGAATGTGGACAAACTATTTTTTTCTTTTAATTAAATAACATATTTTTTAAAAAAGACCCTATGCGCGGGGGAAAATATAACTACACTTTCTGAGACAGCTAACCAACTGTTTTCCTGCAGTAAGCCAACTGCAATCTATGAACTTAATAATCCCATGTATGCTGCTACCACAAGTATCTCCATATCCTCCTGAAACGCTCAAACACTTTAATTTGGCCACACCGTGCTGACTCAAACATGGTGACTGCTCAATTATCATGAGAGTGAAAACTATTTAAAGAATCATCTCCCACCAACACTTTTTTTAACCTCTTAGAAATTACTATAATTTTGTGGACAATATGATGTTGACTGATCCACATGGCTTCTTTCTTTCTTTCCAGAAATATCCATGCAAGTAAGAATCCAGACAGCCAGATGTGAAGTATTTACTTTGTGATCTCATTGTTTATGACAGTCAAGTCAAACAGAAACTTTGCTGTGAATCAGTCCCAGTTTTCCAGTTGCTTAGTATGAATGCTCCTGTGGACATTTGCTGTAAATAGTTTGACCACATTTGTCACGTGTCTGGAACTCACTTCAGAAGCAAAATGAGGATATGCAGCATATGAACTTAGAATTCACAGAAAGTTCTCTTGTGAGGGAAAAGATTAGAATTTCATGATCACAGCAGAGGAAGTTGTTAACTCAGCAGTTCCAGACAGAGTGTCCTGCCAAGCAATGGAGGCTGAATTGGGGCAGACAGAGTAGAGTGAGGAATTAAATCATGAGACAAGAATATCAAAAATTAAAAATTATAGTGATAAAGTAAGAGTTGAAACACTGACTAGATGCTATTCATATAGTTTGTATATGCCGGTAAAAAAGATAGTACCTGCTAAGACTCTATGGTTAGAGTTAAACACAGTAATGCATTTCTTCTCCATAAAAAGAAACTTTCAGGACAAAACAAGCTAATTTTATAGATATAATATCCAACATCTGCAAAAATTTATTCTGTGCCTAGAAGTATGCCTAAATGCTAAAGAGAAACAATGAATTTAAAACCACCTGCAGCCAGGCTCAGTGGCTCAACCTGTAATCCCAGCACTTTGGGAGGCCGAGGCATGTGGATGGCCTGGGGCCACGGGTTTGAGACCAGCCCAGGCAACTTGGTGAGACCTCGTCTCTTCAATAAAATAAAAATTAGCTGGATATGGTAGTGCACATCTGTAGTTCCAGCTACTTGGAAGGCTGATGCGGAAGGATCGCCGGAGCCCAGCAGGTTGATGCTGGAGTGACCATGAGTGTGCCACTGCACTCCAGCCTGGGCAACAGAGTGAAACTCCAACTCAAAAAAAAATAAAACACCTGCATAGTTATTGCTTTTTTAAAAAATTAGAAAGAATACTATACCCTAACAACAGATCAGTTCTCTATTTCTAGATTGACTGAACATGGCAAGATCATCATTAGTAACACAGATTATAATATTACCTTGAATTTTATTCTAGTGGAAATGAATGGTAATGATTGCTCTACATTCCCTTATCCAAGCTTTCTTGTGACAAATAGTATAACAGCTGTTTCATTAAATCCTGTTGCAAAGCACAAACACTAGTTACCCGTTTGAAATGTGGAGAACTCAGAATGACTCCACAGTTTAGTTTGTATTCCTTCTTTTGAGAGTGTTAGCAATATTGTCACAATCAAAAGGAGCAATAATCTCTTGGACCTTCTGGCACACCCAATGAGAGGGCTACTATTTAGAGGTAAAGTCTTTCTTCATTATCCAGCACACCACAGAAAACTCACAATTTTCAGAAGGCTGATTTTCATCATCTTACAAAGGTCTCTGTTCTCTACTGGTGATGCAATTATGATCGTTTTTTAGAATGAATTTGGGGGGTAGATTGTGTGTCCAAAGATGGCCATAATACACCTTTTGCAGTGTGGTCTTGCCACTTCTTTGTCAAAAGGTAGAATCTATTTTGCCTCTCTTTAAATCTACACTGCCTCCTGGGACCCATTTTGATCACAGGACTGGTCCTATTGTGGTGAGAGTGACATCATGCAACATCACAGGCTGGGCCTTAAGAGAACTACAGCTCTTGTCTCACTTCCGAAATGCCCCTTCTTAGAATGCACCTGCCATGCTGTGAGCCAGTGGGCATAACCCAACTCATCCTCAAAATATGCGCCTTCTACCTTATTTCTCTTACTAGAGATGCTTTTAAATAACTAGGATCACGTTAAATCCCAATGACTATAAGCTTAAATGCCTAAAGTAATTCTTTACAAATAAAGAATATATAAACTTCTTTAAAATTCTGAAAAGGCTATCTACATAAAAAGAATCCAAACATCTTTTAATTTGTTTGGGGGGAGAAGGAAGTTACCTGATCTTAAAAACCTGGGTTTGAATCCCAACTCTGCCACATTATTTGAGTCTCCATTTTTTTCTCCCTCTAAAATGAGAAAAATAATTATGAGAACTCAGTGAGATAATATGTGGCATAGTCAATTCAGGCTATTATAATGGAATGCCATAGGCTGGGTGGCTTAAGCAACAAACATTTATATCTAATAGTTCAGGAGGCTAGGAAGCTTGAAATCAGGTAGCCATCATGATCAGGTTCTTGGTGAGGGCTCTCTACCTTGCTGACAGATGGCTACCTTCTTGCTGTATTCTTCCACAGCAGAATTGAACACCAATCCCATCATGGAGACTCAACATCCATGACCTCACCCAAATCCAATTACCTGCCAAAGGCTTGCTCTAAACACCCTCACAGTGGGGATTAGAGCCTCAACATATGAATTTGAGAGAGAGACATTCAATCCTAGCATGGAAAAGGGCTTATAAATGGTAGGACATCGAGCAAACGTGAGAAACTATTATCTGATAGGACATTCTGCACATAGTAGGATTATAACCCCACACAGAAGTGGCTCCGGGTTGCTATATCAGCCTTCTGGAAGTCCCTTGGATTGTGACTTTCTCAGAACCAGAGCACCAAGTCCAGGAAACTAAACTTTGTGTATTCGTTTAACAAATATCGATTGGGCATCTGTTGATGTAGCTAGCACTGTCCTAGACATGGGAATGCAATATGAACCAAAATCTATGCTGTCTTGGAACTTCTATTTGTGTGACAAGAGACACATTATCATACTAATAAGTGTTTAGAAAAGAATAAGGAGATCCAAGTAAGAAAACAGACTAACCAGGAGTAGAGGGCCCTATTTCAGGAAAGACCTCTCTGATAAGGTGAGATTTGTGTGAACTCCTGAGTGAAGTAGGGAGCAAGTTATGCACATATGTGTGGAAAGATATTCCAGGTGGTGTAAATAGCCTGTGCAAAAGCCCTGAGGTGGGATCATGCTTGCTGTGCCTGAGGACCAGCAGGGAGGCCCATGCAGTGGGTGGAGACAGCCAAGGGAAAAGTGGTTGGAGATGAGAACTTGCGATCCAGGGGGCTCTAGACAGATTTGAACCTTGGAGACCCCAGCAACAAAACAGATTTAACTCTAGTGAGAGGAGACTGCAAGAAAGGCTTTGAGCAGAGGAGAAACATAATCTGACTGATCTTTTTTTTTTCTTTGAGTTGGAGGCTCACTTTATTGCCCAGGCTGGAGTGCAGTAGCGTGCTCACAGCCACTGCAGCCTCAACCTGCTGGGCTCAGGTGATCCTTCCACCTCAGCCTTCCAAGTGGCTGGAACTATAGGCATGTGCTACCATGCCTGATTATTTTTTTAATTTATTATAGAGACGAGGTCTTGTCAAGTTGCCCAGGCTGGTCTTGAACCCCTGGGCTCAGGTAATCCTCTTGCCTCTGTCTCCCAAAGTGCTGAGATTACAGGTGTGAGCCACCGTGCTGGGCCCTGATTTACCTTATGAATAGATCAGTCTGTCTATTCATAAGGTAAATTAATTTACCTTATTTCGGAAGGGAAACAACAGCCTAGACGGAAAGTTATTGCAGCAGTCCAGGCAAGAGATGGCGCAGCTTTGACTCAGTCTTTGTAGCCAAGGGGTGAGAAGTGCTTGGATCCTGGATCGATTTCAAAAATAAAGCCAGCAGATTTGCAAGTATTGGGGGTAGTGAGTGGGAAAAAAGAGAAGAGTCAAGAAAGAGATGGTATATACTGATTCCAAGAAAACAAAAAAATGCTTTTAGGGTTAGTATTGTAGAAAGATAACCCCAAAGTATATTCTTTTTAGCACCAAGTTTTCAGTGTATTAGCCACAAAAAAAATTAATGTCAGTAATCTCTTTAGAAATTATTTAACTGTCATATAAATGTACTGATTTGGGGAAATATTATGAGATGCATAAAAGCAACTCAAATTCTATTTTCTTTAGTTAAAGCTTTATAACTAAGCACAGCTGCAGACTGCCCAGATATAATTATAGCTCCACCTGGCAGGCAGGCCCCTGGGTTTGAAGCATAGCATTTCATTAATAAAATGAAAGAATGTGTGAAATTGTATTTTTAAACAGTTGAAATGGAAGGATACTCGTAGGTGGCAGGCTCTCTCTACTAGGCCACAACCATGTGTTGAAATGTCACGTGAACACCATCTGTCTCACATCTCATCTTGGTACAAGTGAGGCTACTCTTACCATGGGGCTTTCAGGTAATACACTGGGCCTTCTTAATGCAGACACTCTTGTCATTTCACAGCATTCCAGGGAAGGAAAAGACACAACCCGTGAGCCTCCTTACTGTACTCATACTCTGCAAATGTCTTTGTTTCCTTGAGACCATTGGGTTACCGAGGAGTAGCATTAAAAGAATATGTGGCCAGGCACAGTGGCTCACACTTGCAATTCCAGCACTTTGGGAAGAGGAGATGAGAGGATTGCCTGAGCCCACGGGTTCAAGACCAGCCTGGGCAACATGGTGAGACCTCATCTCTACAATAAATCAAAAAATTAACCGGGCATGGTGGCACATACCTGTGTTTCCAGCTACTTGGAAGGCTGAGGCAGAAGGATCAGCTGAGCTCAAGGCTGTGGTGGCTGTGAGCATACCACTGCACTCTAGCCTGGGGAGTAAGACTCCAACCAAAAAACAAAAAAATAATAAAGAAAGAAAATGTGAACAACTGATAATAACTACACTGACCATTGGCCAATAATTTCTCATGTATTTATGCACCCAATTATTTGCATTTCACTATATTATTAAATTATTTCATACACTAGCAATTTGACTCCCCTCAAAAATGACATTATAAACTCCTCCAAGGGCTAACAAAATCTAAACACTTTTTTACAAGAACAAAATCCTATGTTTGTACTTTGTGGGGATCTAATCCTTAATAAAGAAAAGAAAATTCCATTTTATATTGCTTCAAATTATCTATCTTACAGATGAGAATAATTAGGCTTTCTACCTAGACTCTAAAGTTATATGCCCAAGGAAAGTTTCTTCAAAATAAACTAAAAATGTTTTTAAAAATAAAAGAATTGACAAACCCCTCTAACAGCAGCTGTTTTTAACACAGCTCTCTTAAAAATCCAAAAAATAGGTAAGCAAAAGTAACATTTATGAATAACAATTTAACAATTAATTTAATAACTCTATAGAATCCTTTTCAAATGTTCATAAAATATTTTTAAATTAATTCAATGATAAGTTATAAAGAAAAGCATACAATCACATTCTCTGACCACAGGGCAATAAAATGAATGAATGAACAACAAATGCAAAGCCAAAAAAACTAGCCACTTCGAAATTTTAAAACATTCTTCTGAGTAATTCAACATCGAAGAACAAAATTATAGACTAGAAATTAATGATGTTTCCCACTAATAAGAACCAGAACTTCTTGGGAAAATGATAGATTCCAGATCTGGGGCAGAAATTGCTCAGATAATTGCTGGGACATCTTGTTGTACCAGAAAACAAGAAAGTCATCAAAGAGTACAAAAGTCACATGGAAAGGACCCAGGAGTCAGTACAAAGGCCTCCCATGGCTCAAAGCTGGGACAATGCGAACATCAAAAAGTGCCAACTACAATGGACTGAAATACATCAAACATTAAAATCTACGTATTTGTAATAATACATTAAAAGTGGCCAGTTCTGGAGGTTTCTAGAGCACCAATTCATTCTGAAAAATGGTAAATAAAATATTTTAAAATGTATCCTGCCCTTCTCTATGAAATTCATTTTAGGATGCACATTTAGTTGATAAAAGGAAATAATATAATTAAAACTCACCATTTTACAGACCTTCATGAAATAAAGTATCTGAGCAATGATCACAGAGAGCTGCTAAAATCATCAGGTAAGACTGACAGGGAACCTTATAATGGATGGATCCAAGTCAGGCGTGAGAGGCTGAGGCGAGAGGATTGCGTGAACCCAGGGGTTCAAGACCAGCCTGGGCAACATGGCAAGACATCATCTCTACAATAAATCAAAAAATAAACCAGGTGTGGTGGTGTACACCTATCGTTCCAGCTATCTGGAAGACTGAGGCAGAAGGATCACAAGCCCAGCAGGCCGAGGCTGCAGTGGCTGTGGTCATGCCACTGCACTCCAGCCTGTGTAATAGAGTGACACTGACTCAAAATAAAAATAATAATAATAATAAGTAGATAGATTCGGCTGGAAACATCTGAGACTATTAGTGTCACCTAAAGAGAAACAATCACACATTGTCTAGGTCTCTGGATATGGTGTAATAGAAAGTGCACAGCACCACCTATGAGAGATTCTGGCCAAAAATCTTAAACTCAAACCTGAGTCTGATAAAGCCTTAGTCATAGCCACCAGTATATAGGAAATACAGGGATAGAAGAACATGTTAAACAGCACCATAATGATACAATTAGCCAAGTCCAGAACTGGGGAGTTTTACAGAACAAATGTCCCATTTCTTTGACAAAAACAAAAGTAAAAACAAAGAATGAGAAGGAGGAAGAACTGCTACAAATGGAAGAGAAACACCAGCCAAATGCCAGAAAAAGGCCTTATTTGAGCACCGGTTCAAACAAACCAACTGTTAAAAGGTATCTATGAGGTAAGTGGGGAAATATAAACACTGACTGGCTATTAAATGAGATAAAGAATTAGTGTTACTTTTTTCATTTGGAGTTAATGATGTTTATTTGAGATGTAAATAGACATACTTACGAATAAATAATATGTCTGTCTTTGCTTTAAAATAATCCAGGAGGCCAAGGGAGTAGAACATGGATAAACAAAATTGGCCATATTTGTTAAAACTGGAGGTATAAAACCAGGGCTTAGTTATTCTAGTCTCTCTACTTTTGTGTGTGTTTAAAATTTTTCATAATAAAGAGAATATTTTAAAGAAATGAATGACATATCAAAATGAGTGCTACTCTGGCATTCAGAGAAAGATGCTTTAAATTAATTTTTTAGCCAGGTGCAGTGGCTCACGCCTATAATCCCAACACTTTGGGAGGCCAATGAAAGAGTACAGCCTGAGTCCAGGGGTTCGAAAGCAGCCTAGGCAACTTGGTAAGACCTCATCTCTACAATAAATCAAAAAATTAGCCGGATGTGGTGGTGCATGCCTATAGTTCCAGCTTTCTGGAAGGCTGAGGTGGAAGGATCACCTGAGCCCAGCGGGTTGAGGCTGCAGTGGCTGTGAGTGTGCCACTGCACTCCAGCCTGGGTGACATAGTGAGACTCCAACTCAAAAATAATAATAATAATAATTTTTTAAAAAACATAATAAAGGAAATAAGCATACAACTCTAAAAGCTAGAAATAAAAACAAAATTGGTCAAAACAAAGAAAGGAAAAATTAATCAAGATAAAAGTAAAAATTAGTTTTTTTAAAAAGCACACTTGAAAATAAAACCAAGCCGGGCTCAGTGGTTCAGCCTGCACTTTGGGAGGCTGAGGTGAGTGGTTGCCTGAGCCCGCGGGTTCGAGACCCGCCTGGGCAACTTGGCAAGACCTCGTCTCTACAATAAATAAAAAAATTCGCTGGGCGTGGTAGCGCACGCCTGTAGTTCTAGCTACTTGGAAGGCTGAGGCAGAAGGATCGCCAGAGCCCAGCAGATCGAGGCTGTGGTGACTAGGAGCGGCCACTGCACTCCAGTCTGGGTGACAGAGTAAGACTCCAACTCAAAAAAAAAAAAAAAAAAGAAAAGAAAACCAAAATCTGTCATTTCAAAACACTAACAAATTAAATCTCTGGTGAGTATAACTAAGAAACTTGAAAATAAAGTACAAATAAAAGCCTAACACTTTAAAAGAGGCCATACTCACAAGCATAGGAGAAATTTTAAACATATAATTATAATATTAGGTTGCAATAAAACAAAAAATCTAAGTGAAATGGACAATTTTTAGAATAATAAAAACGACCCAAAATAACTCAAGGAAATATATGAAACATAAGCATACTATTAACACAAAACAAAAGTTTAAGATCTAATCCCTAATGGGCCAGTGAGTCCCAATGGTTTTATTCATTCACTTATTCTTTATTTTATTCATTCAAAACTATCAGTTGAACACCTAATATACTAGATACTACTCTTAATGATGGGGATTCAGCAGCAGATCAAAAAGAGAAAAAAATCATGCCTTCTTGGAGTTGCCATTCTAATGGTGACTGGGGGAGAAGAAATACAGACAATAATAGTATAAATAGGTAAAATATATCATGTGTCAGATGACACAAAGGCTGAATAATGTCCTTCCCTCCTCCCCTTGCCACTCCAAAAATGCCCAAATCCCAATCCCCAGAAAGAGTGAATATTTGACTTTACAGAAACAGAGGACTTTGCAGATATAACTAAGAATTTTGAACTGGGAAGATTATCCTGGATTATCTGGGTGAGCCTGATGTAGTAAACACAGGGGACTTTATAATAGGGAGGCAAGAGGCAGGTGCGGTGGCTCACACCAGTAGTCCCAGAAACTTGGGAGGCAGAGGCAAGAGGATTACCTGAGCTCAGGAGCTCAAGACCAGCCTGAACAACATGGCGAGACCTCACCTCAGCAAAAAATTGGCTGGGCGAGGTGGTGCACACCTGTTGTTCCAGATACTTGGAAGGCTGAGGCAGAAGGATCTCCTGAGTCCAGCAGGTCGAGGCTGCAGTGGCTATGAGCATGCCGGGGTGACAGAGTGAGAATCCAACTCAAAAAAAAAAAGAGGGAGGCAGGAGCATCAGAGTCAGAGAAAGCAAAATTTGAAGATGGAGGAAGGGGCCATGAGCCAAGAGACAGGCAGCCTCTTGAAGCTGGAAAAGGTAAGGAGATAGATTCTCCCAAAAGCCTCTAGAAAGAACCAGCCCTGTTGCCACCTTGATTTTAGGATCTCTAATTTCCAGAACTGTAAGAGAATAAATCGTATCGCTTAAGCTACTAAATGTGTGCTAATTTGTTACAACAGCAATAGAAAACTAATACAGATGAAAAAAATAAAGCTGAATGAGAGCACATGCTGGCCAAAGGATGCAACTGACCTAAGCTGGTTAGGATGAGTCTTAACTCTAACAAATCTTGTTCTGTAAACTGTGCCAGGGTGGAGAAAGGGGAGGGGAAGGGGAAGGAGGAAGAGGAGGGATATGGGGGGAGGGAGAAAGAAGAAAGAAAGGAAAAGAAAAAAGTTGGTACAATAAAGTCCTTCATGAACAAAGTACAAACACAAATAACAGATAGGAATTTAGGGAAAATGACATAAAAATGGCAAGTAAGCATAGTGTCAATAGTAGTAATGTAAATTAAAACAATGAATGTCCCTTTTAGCAAATGAGAATAATTTAAATGACTGTTAACAGCCAGCCCGGGCGAGTGTGTGGGAAAAGGGTAAACCTCTTACATTCCTGAAAGGACTTTAAACTTGTACGGTCTGTTTGGGGGGCAATCTGGCAATTTCTATGAAGTTTTTAAATATGCATAACTTTTGTCCAGTAATACATTACTAAGAATTATGCTACAAAAATGTTTACACTAGCCAGGCTCGGTGGCTCAGCCTGTAATCCCACGCTTTGGGAGGCTGAGGAGAGTGGATTGCCTGAGTCCGTGGGTTTGAGACCCACCTGGGCAACTTGGCGAGTGAAAGACGGTGGTGCACAGTGAGACTCAACACCCGTTAAGGCCAAGAGATTTAATGGGTCGAACGCGGTGGCTACAGGACCTGAGGTTCAGGCTGTAGCGCTGAAGCAAGGGCGCTCCAGCCTTTATGGGGGCTTAGGGCGACCTGTCAGTCAATTATTGGTCGGCTGGCAGAGCTCCATCCAGGTTGGTGGGTTTTTCGCGGGCGTGGGAAGGAGTGCGGAGGGAGAACAAAGGAAGGCACCGTTTCAATTGCCATTTTAGTTTGCCGGGTCGCCATTTCCAGGAAAGGGAGGGGATGTGGCTTTACTTATGGCTTGGCAGTGGCCCTTCATTCCCACCTCTTTGGTTATACGGGAGAGGGGCAGTATTTGTCTGTCCAGCTACTTCCTGCTGAAGATGGGCGTTGGTGGATGAGGTGGGTAAAAGGACAAGCCACAAGAGACCCCACAAGTAGGCGCCAAAAGAAAAAATTTCATTTGGGTAGAAGTCCTGGAAGGTACCTTGTAAGTGGAAAACGGCAAGCTGGTCCAGCCAGTCGTCGAGTGGACACGGGAAAGGGAGGAGCCAGCTGTCACAAAGAAGGTGGTCAAGAAACGCTGAGAATCTGAGTGGTATGTGGTAGAGGGTAAACTTTGAGGCGAGCGTGTCTGAAATGAGAAGACAAGGTTAGAGGTTTGTAGGGTTGGGACAGTCGAGACCTGGATCTTCGGTGGGCAGGAGGTCATAATTCTGTAGGAGAAGCTGGTTAATGCTTTGATTAGAGATTTTTAAAAGTTGTGACTGGAGAAACTTGATACACGGGAGAAAGGAGCACAGACCGAAAATGAGAATGACAGGTATGATGATAGGCAAAAGCCAGGTGAGTAGGGAGTTTTGTAATAGGCTGCTGATTTGTGAAGGCTTTGCCCCTTGGAGTTGTAAGGAGAGGTGTTGTAATTTATTAATGTTTTGTTCAATGACTCCTGACTCGTTAATGTAATAACAGCACTCCTCTTGGAGGAAAAGACAAATGCCTCCCTTTTCGGCTGTTAGGAGGTCTAGAGCCCGACGATTTTGGAGGGCTACTTGTGCTATGCTCATTATTTGTCTTTGTAATGATTGGAGAGAATCAGAGGTGGTGTCTAAAGTTAGTTGGGTTTTGTTTTGTAAGTCTTTCATGGCCCATAGTGAGTAGTCCAGAGCCCCTCCTGATAGACCTATGGAGGTGACTGCAGAAACTAAGGACAATCCTACCATGACTGGAAGGAAGACAGCCCTCTTGCATCGGTGTTTGGTAGTTAAGAGGGCCTGGGGGTCGGCAGTGGAGTAAAGAGAGAGCTGTGGGATCAGCATAACAACTATACAGGGAGAGGTGAGATTGGAAGTTTGGGAGTGGAGAGTGCCGTTGCACCATAAGAAGAGGCCGGGCGGGAGGAAGTATTTCTCACCATTTGTAGAGTTTATGGTGGTTGAACAGAGAGGGTTATTTGAATGGAGAGTGGGGGCGCTGGGCGGACCAATACAGAGGTAAGAGGAGTTGGATGCCACTTCCCAAAGTGGAACGTGAGGTTTGGTGATGGCCTCTCCAGTGGAAGACAGGTTGAGGGTACTATTACTGTGGGTCGAGGAAGCGGAATGGCAGCCAGCAAAGGTCGTTGTAATGAGGCACAAAGAAAACACTGCAAAGAAGGAAGAGAAGGGAAGGATTGGTTTAAGAAGCGGAGGGTGTGGCCTATTATGGTAAACCATGAAGGGAAATGTTGGGAGGGTGTAAGGAGAGGTGGTCTTCTGAGGAAGGGGGCAAAGGGTCTACCGCTGCCAGGAGCTGTTGTTCTTGGGTTTTTATGTGCTCCACCACTGATACCGTGACGGAAGGGGTAAAGGTGGAGCAAAGATGGATAGCGCCCGGTGGGACGGGCGTACCATTCCTTTGGGTAGACAAGCTACGTATATGAGATCTTTCCAGAGGTTAGTGGTCGGGTTAGGAATGTCAAAAGAGAAGTGGGAGAAGCGGCCTCCACGCCCCGGAGTTCCTATGTAGCGGCGGACAAGGAAGCTTGCCCCCCCCCGCGCCATTTTGCTCTGCTGGATGGATCCGTCAGCATAGTGAATTCTGCATGACCCATAGGGGCAGCCACCGTATTGATCAGGTCACTATTTACAGTAGTCCTGGGTTTGGTCTTCTAGTAAGCATAGAAAGGGGTGATTAGCGTCTTGCAAGCTTATTGAGGGCTTTAAGTTGAGGGAAATAGGTTTTGAGCAATTGTTTATGGGGCACGTTTTTGTGGCTAAGTCCTTGGCTGTTTCTATCCCGCTGACCGTGTAAAGTTCGCGGATGGTGAACCGATAATGGAGGACGGACAGGGTAGTGGGCTTGGTTTGAAAAACGACGGCAAGCCGGGCTCGGTGGCTCAGCCTGTAATCCCGCGCCTTTGGGAGGCTGAGGTGAGTGGATTGCCTGAGCCCGCGGGTTCGAGACCCACCTGGACAGCCAGACCTCGTCTCTACAATAAATCAAAAAAAATCAGCCAGGCGTGGTAGCGCATGCCTGTAATTCCGGCTACTGGAAAGGCTGAGGCGGAAGGATTGCCAGAGCCCAGCAGGTCGAGGCTGCGGTGGCCGGGAGCGGCCACTGCACTCCAGTCTGGGGGACAGAGTGAGACTCCAACTCAAAAAAAAAAAGAAAAACGACGGCAAGGAGGAAGGCGAGATCATGTTGGGTCTTACTGATAGTGAGCAGAGGAGGGGATTGAGCAACCCGCGCCAAGGAGCAGCACTATGTACAGCAATGTGAAAGTAGGAGGAAAAGAAGGAGTAGGAAGAAAGGCAGCACTGTTAGTAAGGGAAGAACGAAATTGACGACCATTTGGCGGAGGGTAGTTGTTGAGTGCAGGCTGCAACCTTCGCCTCTTGTGATTATGTGGGATTTTTCTGGATGATGGGCAGGGAGGGGGAGCGAGCAACACGGGATACTCGAAGTTTGAGAGGCTGGCCTGGAATTGTGGAGCAAGAATAGGTCGGCGGCTCTGTGGGGGAAGGGGTAGAGGGAGGCAGTTTAGCTGGTTTGAGGCGAGAAGCGTGAATCCAGGGACGGAGCTGTCCTTTGGTTATGAGCAGCCTGGTTGCCGTGGGGGTGGAGAGGACTATTTGGAAGGGTCCTTGCCATTTCGGTTGTAAGCGAGTTTTGGTTTCTGGGTCTGAGAGAAAACCCATTGTCCCGGGGTGAGAGGCTTTGAATCATGTGTTTCTGTGGGAGCGGGCAAAAGGAGATCTTGATATTGCCAGATATTGGAACGGATGAAGGACAGGAGGGGGTAGGTTATATGAAGGAGGACGTGAGGTGGAGAGGTTGGAATACCAGGAGGAGGTGCAGGTCTGCCATATAGGACCTGGAAGGGTGAAAGCTGAGTGGGCTTTTTAGGGAGGACGCGAACACGGAAGAGAGCTAGGGGAAGGAGGGAGACCCAGTCCTGATGGAGTTCGAGAGAGAGTTTGGTGAGGATATCTTTTAGTGTACGGTTAGTTCATTTAACCTTTCCTGATGATTGTGGGTGATAGGGAATGTGCAAGTGCCATTTGATGTTGAGGGCCGTCGTTAAAAACTGAACGACTTGTGAGGTGAATTCAGGCCCATTATCTGACTGAAGGGAGAAGGGGACCCCGAATCGAGGGATGATGTGATTGGCTAAGATAGATCCCACCGTAGCAGCCCGCTTATTTGAGGTGGGATAAGCCTCGACCCACTCGGAGAAGGTGTCAACCAGGACCAGAAAGTATTTGGTGTTACGGACGGGGGGCATGACGGTGAAGTCCACTTGCCAGTCTGACCCAGGGAGCTCTCCCCTAACCTGGTGAATGGGGAACGTTCTGGGCTTTAAGGGGGTATTAGGATTTGTTCAGTGGCAAGTAGAGCATTGAGAGGAAAGGGTGTGTATGAGTTTTGTATGTTCCGGAGTAAGATGGAAGAAAGTTTTAAGAAATGAAGTGAGAGCCGCTGGGTTTGGGTGGAAAATTGAGTGTAGGTGGGGAATGAGATTGGACAATTGTGGAACTTCACCTGTATGTGCGGCCGGTGGGGAGGAGGTGTTGACGAGTATGGTAGGAAGGGGTTTTAGAGCCACTTGGTGAGCCGCCCTGTTGGCCCATGAGTTTCCTTGGGTAATAAAAGATGAATCGACCTGGTGGGCTTTACAGTGTGAGATGCCTATGGCCCTGGGAAGTGAGGAGGCTTGAAGGAGGTTGGAAATAAGCTTAGCATTTATGATGGCCGACCCTTTGGTGCTTAACAACCCCCGTTCTTGCCAGACGGCTCAGTGCGAAACCAAAATGTGAAAGACATATTTGGAGTCGGTGCAAAGCGATAGTTGCCGCCAGTTGGAATGCTCGAGTGACTGCTGTGAGTTCTGCTTGTTGGTTAGTGGTGTTGGGCGGGAGGGGATTAGCCTCAATGACATCAGTGGCAGAGGTGATGGCATATCCTGCCACCCAAGACCCCTCATGTATATATGAGCTTCCATCTGTGGACCAAACGTAGGAGGGCGCAGATAAAGGCTTTCCTGAATGTGTACTGGACAAGGGAGTAGGGGCTCGAGGACTTTGACGCACTCATGTATTGGGGTGTCAACAGGAGAGGAAGGGAGTAATGTGGCTGGGTGAAGGGGTACGCAAGTTTGGAAGGAGACAGAGGGGTCTTGGACAAAGAAAACCAGAAGGGACAGGACCCGACCGAGAGAGAGTGTTTTGAGGCCCTTATATCCTAGGAGGTGATGTAGATGGTGGAGGGAAGTAACAGTGATAGGTGCTCCAAATGTGAGCTTTTTGGATTCGCACACGAGCAAGTGGGCGGCCAACAGGGCCCACAGGCATGAACCGTGTGGTCAAGCTGTTTTGAGAGATAGGCTACAGGAGCAAATGTTTGTCCACTGAATTGGCCTAGAACTCCTAGGGCTGCACCCTTGTTTTCGTGGACGTATAAGGTGAAAGGTCAGTGAACATTGGGTAGTCATAGGGCAGGGGCCTGGAGGAGAGCCTGTAGGAGGGCGGTGAAAGGCTGCCTAATGGCTGAGAGGGAGAGTAATGGTTCCTTAGGGTCACCTTTAGCCAGGTCATAGAGTGGCTTGGCGAGAAGAGTGAAATTGGGGATCTAGGCTCAGAAGTAGCCCGCCAACCCCAGGAATGACTGGATTTCTTCCTTTGTTTTGGGTACCGGGAGAGACTGAATAACAGACTTGCGACTGGTTGTTATGGCCTTTTGTTGGTGAAACGGCTACACTAAGGTAGGTGACTTGTGTTTTGGATAGCTGAGCTTTGTGGTGGGGAACTCAGTATTCCCTTTGTGCTAGAAAGTTGAGAAGCAGGACAGTGTCCGTGTAAGAGTCAGTTATAGAGGGGCTGCATAAGAGAAGGTCATCTACATACTGGAGGAGAGTGCTACACCCAGAGTCATAAGAGGAGAGATCCTCGGCCAATGCCTGGAAAGGTGGGGAATATTACGGAGTTCCTGAGGCAGGACCATCCAGGTTAATTGTTGGGTCCTGTGGGTGTCTGGATTTTTCCAAGTAAAGGCAAAGAGTGGCTGGGAGTTTGGATGTAGGGGGATGGTGAAGAAGGCATTTTTAAGGTCCAGAACTGTGAAATGAGTGGTAGTGGGGGGTATCTGAGATAGGAGAGTATATGGGTTAGGGACCACTGGATGCAGCGGTATTATGGCAGCGTTGATTATTTGCAGATCCTGTACCAGTCAACAAGTACCAGACGGCTTTTTGGGAGGATGGGAGTATTATAAGGGGAGTTGGTAGGAACCAGAAGACTCTGGAGGAGCAGCCGGTTAACAATGGACTGGAGGCTCTTGTGATAGGCGTGTGAAATAGGAAATTGAGGCCTGGAGGGGAAGCAAGAGGGATTTTTAAGGTGAATGAGGACTGGGGTGTGGTGATTGGTCACCACAGGAGTGGCAGTGTCCTAGACTATTGGATTAACTTTTTGGGGGGAAATGGGGAAATCAGACGAAGGTTTCGGGGGGACGACAGCACAGGCGAGGGTTAGGAGCAGAGTCAGGGGAACTTGGTGTGAGTTGAGGCAGATAGGTGCCCCGAGCTTATACAGAAGGTCTTGTCCCAGCAAAGGGGCTGGGCAGGATGGGATAACTAAGAAAGAATGGGTGAAGGGACGGCCTTCAAAAAGGCAGGACACTGGACCCGTCTCCAGCGGCTTGGAGGGCACCCCTGAGACGCCCACAACCGAGACCTGAGAAGGACGCAAAGGCCCATGGAAGGAGAGTAAAACAGAATAGGTAGCCCCCGTGTCCACCAAAAGGGAGATGGACTTACCCGCTACCCATAGTGAGGCCCTGGGCTCGGCAAGGGTGATTGGGGTGTTTGAGTCCAGGCGACTTTAGTCATCCAGGGGGCCCAGGAGCTTTGGAGAGGGCCCCATTTGGGGAGCTGGCCCTCCACAAAACTCTGTTGCCAGGGGATGGTTTTCCCCCAGGGGGCACTCAAACTTCCAATGTCCCTTTTGTCTGCAGACAGGGCAAGGTCGAGTTGGTGGTCTGGGGTTGGGCATAGTTCTGCCCAGTGGCCTTCCTGGCCACTCCTGAAGCAGGCTCCCAAAGGTGTTTGGGTCTCGGACTGTTTCCTGGGACAAGGCTTTGAGGTCCCTGTTGAGCTGGCCACAGGGCAGTGACCAGGGCTTGGGTTTGAAGGGCCACTTTCTGTTTTAGCCTCTGGGCCCGCACAGCCTCGGCTTTTTTCCTCTCGGGCAGTATAAACTTTAAAGGCCGTATTTACCAGGTCTCGGAGTGGAGTCTGGGGGCCCTCCTCTGCCCTTTTAAGCTTGCGCCAGATGTCCAGAGTGGATTGGGTGATAAAGTGGGTAGCTAAGACTGTGGACCCCAGTGGTGAGGAAGGGTCCAAACGAGTGTGAAGGGTGAGAGTTTTTTTAAACAATTAAGGAAAGAGGCTGGGTCTTTATTAGATTTCTGTGTGAGGTTTATCTGCTGGGTTGAAGTTAGAGATGGAGGAGGGAGGTGGCGGCGTAAGCAGGACGGGGGAGGGAGGGGAATCTCTGCCCACTTTTTTGAATGCTCATAGAAGTTATAGAGGTCCCGTATAATGTCGGGGTTTATGGACCCATAGGGGCCACTTATTTTGGTTGTCTAAGTGATAGGTAGGCCAATCTTGGGTACTGAAGCGAATTAAATGCTTGAGTTTAATGTCGGGAGTGAGAGAGAGAGTGGAGAGGTTGTCTAAGAGGCATTTGAGGGGAGAGTTGGCCGGCAGGGATGACGAGTTTCCCATTTTAACAGCTGGGGCTGAGCAGAGCGTCCCCTGGACAGCCGGTTATTAGGATATGGGGAGGTTACAATAAAGCCTGTTGTCACAGAACATTACTACAACCTGCGATTCTCCTGGAGAATCGAGGAGGTTGAGGGCAACCTGGTACCAGGATTTTTAGCGAATAGGATGCCCAAAACCGGATGGCGGAAGGGAGCAGACTCGAAATTCCTGACGGCCGAGGGAGGGGAAAAACAGTCAGGGTTTGCTGTGGCCTTAAAGACCTAGGCGGGAGAGGGGAAAACAAGTAGGGGTCTGCTGTGGCCTTAAAGACCTAGACAGGGTGTGGTCCCCCCCTCACCTGAGGCCAAAAGAGCTGCCAGACGATCAATGGTCAGTTTCCTCCGGTCATCCCAGGCAAGGTTTTAGGTTTTCCAGTTAGGGGCACTTACCAATCCGAGGGCCGGTGAAGGATGCAGTGCTGGCGTTCAAGAAAGTGGGCAAAGGCCTTAAGGGGTGAATCCCGCTGGCGTTGGAACAGGGTCTCGCCTGAGGGCGAGAGGAACCCAATCCAAGTCACGGCACCAATGAAAGATGGTGGCACACAGTGAGACTCAACACCTGTTAAGGCCAAGAGATTTAATGGGTCGAACGTGGTGACTACAGGACCTGAGGGCCAGGCTGTAGTGCTGAAGCAAGAGCACTCCAGCCTTCATGGGGGCTTAGGGCGACCTGTCAGTCGATTATTGGTCGGCTGGCAGAGCTCCATCCAGGTTGGTGGGGTTTTCGCGGGCACAGGAAGGGGTGCAGAGGGAGAACAAAGGAAGGTACTGAGGAAGAACAAAGGAAGGCACCGTTTCAATCGCCATTTTAGTTTGCCGGGTCGCCGTTTCCAGAAAAGGGAGGGGATGTGGCTTTACTTGTGGCTTGGAGGTGGTCCTTCAGCAAGTCCTCATCTCTACAATAAATCAAAAATCAGACCCGCCTGGGCAACTTGGTGAGACCTCATCTCTACTATAAATCAAAAAAATGAACCAGGCATGGTAGCACGTGCCTGTAGTTCCAGCTGCTTGGAAGGCTGAGGCGGAAGGATAGCCGGAGCCCAGCAGGTCAAGGCTGCGGTGGCTGGGAGTGGCCACTGCACTCCAGTCTGGGTGACAGAGTGAGACTCCAACCCCCCCCAAAAAGTTTACACTAATGTCAAATATGTGCAGATTTCACTATATAAAATTAATCTAAAAGTGCCTTAAGTTTTAACCAGTGGGGAATTATTAAATAAATTGTGATAAACCCATGTTCAGAAAAACTTAAGGTAGATCTATATATTATCCTAACTTGGAAAGAAAGATTTACAGCACATTAGTAAGTAAAAAAACTCTATAATTACATATACACAATGGTCCCTAAGTCACTAAAATGACCCCAGTGATCCCCATATTCACACCTTGTAGGATTCCCGCCTCTTGAGTGTGTTCTGGACCTAGTGATTCACTTCTAATGAACAGAATATGGCAAAAGTAATAGGATATCATTTCTAAGATTAGGTTACAAAGAGATGGCAGTTTCCTCTTGCTTACTGTAAGGGCTGTCATATTGTGAGTTGCCTTATATAGAGGCCCATGTGGCAAAAAATGAGGGAGGTCTCTGGACAACAGGTAGCAAGTCACTGAGACTTCAGTCCAACAGCCTCATGAAGAACTGAATCCTGCACATTCTTTCCCAGTGGAGCTTTCAGATGAGACCACAATCCTGGCCAACACCTTAATTGCAACCTCACCAGAAGCCTTGAGGCAGAGTATCCAACTAAGCCATAGTCTGATCCCTGACCCTAAGAAACTGTGGATAATAAACATTTGTTGTTTTAAGCTGCTACATTTGGGGGGATATTTGTTATCCAGCAGTGGATATCTCATATAGTTCCATTTTTTTTAAGTTAAACTGTATTATGTGTATATGTACAGAGGGTTGAGAGCAAGGATATGTGAATAGGGTGTCTGGAAGGAAGACATTCACCTGCTAATGTAGTTTATTTCTGGGACATTGAATAAGGAGGGAGGATCTACAGTCACATCATCCTGAACATATTCAATCTCATCAGAATTAGGAGAGAGGGAAAAACGTAATTTTTACTTCCATATTGCTTGAATTTGTAATCATGTTCTTAGCTCAGCAATTGCAAGGCACTGTTCTGAGTTGTTCAGGGAAGCACAGTGGTGAATTTTCACAAATCCAGTCAGTGCCTCCTCTTTTGTAACAAATGGCAAATTCTTTCAGAGACAGAGATCCCCATCCATAAAAGAGAAAAGTTAGGCTAGGTGCAGTGGCTCACACCTGTAATCCCAGCACTTTGAGGGAGCGGAGGCAAGAGAATTGCCTGAGCCCAGGGGTTTGAGGCCAGCCTGGGCAACTTGGTGAAACCTCGTCTTTACAATAATTTTTTTTTAAATAGCCTGGTGTAGTGATGCATGCCTGCGGTTCCAGTTACTCGGAGGCTGAGGCAGAAAGATTGCCTGAGCCCAACAGGTCAAGACTGCAGTGACCGTGAGCATGCCACTGCACTCCAGCCTGGTCAACAGAGTGAGACTCTGACTCCAAAAAAGAAAAGAAAAAGAAATAGAGTGAAACTAACTGACCCTTCTAGGAAATGAACCCTTGGTTTTGTTAGATTTTAAGGAGTAAACTTCTTTAAAATGTAGATTGTAACTACCATTACCACCTCCGGAACCTGAAAAATCAAATGATCAGAACTTCTTACATATTCTGAACAACTTTTATCTTTTCTCATCTCAGGAAACACATTGCAAAGAAACCATAGGGTCAGATATCACCCCTTTCTTTCCTTCACCAGATATATATCCTCATGAACAAGCCAAAGAAACAACCCAAATCTTGAATCTGACCTCTTTTCTCTACCTTTTTGCCACTGCCTGAAGCCAAACCAGTCTCACAGGCTCCCTGCATAGACCACTACATAGCTCTCTCACTTGTCTCCCTGCTCCCACTTGCTCACCTGTAAATCATTTCTAACACAGAGGCCAGCATGACGTTTTTTCTTTTTTTTTTTTTTAATTTTTATTTTGAAGTGATTCAGACTTACAGAAAAGTTGCAATACAAGAATAGAACAAAGAATCCCTGTGTATCTTTCCCCTATATTCCTCAGAAGAAGTAACACCACACTGTGTATCATTACTTTACACGCACACACACACACATGCAAGCATGCACATGTACACACACACATTTTTTCCTAAAGTATTTGAGTCATGTCAGCCTTTTACTCAAAAATACTTCCAGGTGTATTTTCTAAAACCAAGAACTTTCTCTGAATAAGCAAAGCACTGTTATTGAAAAAAAAATCAGGAAATTAACACTGATACAATTTTATTATCTACAGACCTTATTTGAATTTCACTAATTGTCCCAAGGTGATTTTTTTTTTTTTAAAGAATGAATCAGGCCAGGCACAGTGGCTCATGCCTATAATCTCAGCACCTTGGAAGGTGGAAGTGAGAGGACTGCCTGAGCCCAAGGGTTCAAGACCAGCCTGGGCAACTTGGCGAAACCTTGTCTCTAAAATAAACCAAACAAAATTAGCCAGGCATGGTGGTGTGTATCTGTAGTTCCAGCTACCTGGAAGACTAAGGTGAAAGGATCACCTGAGCCCTGCGGGTCAAGGCTGCAGTGACCCTGAGCATGCCACTACACTTCAGCCTGGATGACAGAGTGGATACCAACTCAGAAAAAGAAAAAGAAAAAAGAATGAATCAAACTGAAAGGACAGACTGAGAGTGGGAAGCCATTTTTCATCTTGTTCTTAAACCCTGACACAATGATGAGAAAGTAGAAGCTATGCTTTTGGAGAAATGCACACTTTAGGTACAATTAACTTTACCGACTTTGTCTTTTCAGAAACAGACTTGCAGGTATCTGAGGTATCTCATAGTGGCAATGAAGCTTGTCTAGAGTAAAGGGAATTTACAAGGCCTAAGACATCATGCATTGGGCGAGGATTGTAAAAGTCTTGAAACTTGTATTTACAAAAGTTATAGCCGCTCAGAGGGAGAGCAGGTGGAGATTTGATCTTCCAGTAAATTGAGCACTATCTCCGGGGAAGCCAAGGATCCCCCAAAGCTACCCACTGGAAATGCCTAAGAGATAAGAGGAAGTGCACACTCCATTAACTCCAAGGAACGTCTTTTGGGAAGATACAGGAGAATTAGAATCCTTGTCACACCCTTCCCTAGGGGCTATGATAATGTGGGTGAACATTAATGAGTCTCTGTGTCACAGGATCTCCAAGACATCCACAGGTGGTCGATAAGGAAGTCACAGCAGTCACCGCAGTCACGTGCAACATCTCCAAGAAAAGGATTTAAGCCAGGACTCTGGTGGGGCTACAACACCACACTCACCTAGAGTGTAGGCCCACCCCCTCTGTGGGGGGTGAACTTTTCTTAAATAAACTTTTCTTTCTTAACATTTTTGTATGTCACAATTCTTTGCATCTACTTGGATCTCTGGGTTTCCAGCGCGGCACCTCTGGTTTGCCAGCCCGGGCAGTGCTGCGCGCTTCCCCTCATCTCCCCACCCTCACCCTGTACCTGCCATACCCTAACAAACCATGTCACTCTCCCACTTCCAAAGCTCCAATGGCAACCTACTGCATTGTAATAACATGCAGATTCCTTCCCGGGCCTACAAGGCCTGCATGTTCAGGCTCCCGCCTGCTTCTCCACCCTCAGCTCCTAAAATCTCCCTCCTCGTTTTGATCAAGCCCCACAGGTCTCTTTTCTGTTTCTTCAGTACATGATCTCATTTCTAATCTCAGAGCCTTTGCAACTACTATTGCCTGTCTGGAATGGTCTTCCCACAAACCTTCAATGGTTGACCCCTTCTCATGGACTTTATATTTTGCTGCTTTCTGCTTATATGATTTTTAGGAGGACAGATGGAAATATTTAATATTTAATTCTAGGTCCCTACAAGAACCCTGAAAGATTAAATTCTCTATACTTTAGTGCATATTTAATCGTTTTCAAATCATTTATAAGTTTGTCAATCAGTATAGGGTACATATGGGATATTCAGATTCAATAAAAAGCCTTCTCTTGAATTTCTCCAGGTACAGCAATATGTACTGCTATATACTGTTATACAGTATATATATATACTGTTATACTTGAATATCTACACAAGTTGGTATCATTAAGTAGTAATTATATTTTTCTATCTCTAACATATGAACAGTGTAAGAGAAGAAGCATTATAGCCCAAATGCAAACTTACCTATAATTCAACAGCGAAGTTCTGGTTACGAAATGTGATTCTAAGGAAATAGATTAAATACTTTAATAACCATGTATAAACAATGTTCACGTGTACTTAATGTATTTGTATAATGAGGTATGCCCTAAACATTGCTCAGAACCACAGCAGCCCCTAAGATCACAAATACAGTACCATAGGAACTCTAAAACCATGTGAACTCTAAAACTGAAATGACAAGAAGTAGGAAATTATTATTGCTATCATTTAGGGCTTTATGTCATTTCTCTGTAGTGCCATCCTATGTTGCCTCTACTCCAGGTAGCAATCTCTCCCCTTCCCACACTCAATGATAAGGATTACATGTTTGAATAAAATGTCAAAGTCCCATATTATGCAGGGTAACGGGAATCCATCATCTAAATATCATTACAATCAAGGGCTGTCATGTTCTCCCTCACTATTCATAGCTGAAAGAAACAACACCTTTAAGATCGTGCCTGAATTTTCAGCAAAAACCCACTTGATTTCAAGGTGACAGAGTGTGTTTTTAAGAGCTGTTATCACCTTGGATAATTATAAAGCTAGAGAAAGGCAGCCAGAGAACAAAAGGAGATTAACACCTCTGCCCGTTGATGTGGCATAACTGAGGCAGGGTCACTGGCCACCCAGAGCTAAGAAAGTGGCTGCAATCTGTGCCAATTGGGAAGAAAATTGAAATAAGGTAGAAGTAAGGGAATATTTCTCAACAATTAAAAACACAGAGCTTGCTTTATCTTTTTTGAAAGCTACAGATATTTGTGGCTAAGAACAGAGGGTTTTGAACACTGTCAAGGTCAAAACTGAAAATAGTGAGTAGGCTGGCAATATAAAAAAGTACAAAGAACAAAGGGATAACAGTAAACAAGAAGACTGTTCAAATGCAAAACACAGGGAACTGGAAACAGGATTTCACATTTGGCACTGGCACATGCACTGGGAAAGGAGAAACTGATCACTAAAGCCCTGGGATTATGTTGTTGTTTGCAGAAGATGTTGGCTAGTTAAGGCATTCAGAACTACTCCTTGCAGTTTTGTTCAACTCAGAGGATACATTCTAAACCAGTGACCTCTGAATCCTGATCCACAGAGTTATGGAAAAAAGATGACCAAACTTTTTATATTTACCTTTTATCTCACTCTTTTAAAATATCTACCTTGTATATGTTACAACATGTACACACTATATTGGAACATGTAGATTACTAAATACATGAAAAAGCTTATAGTGAAAGTAAATGATCAAAAAACTCGTATTGACAGGCTGTTAAGTGATCGAGAAAATGTAGAGATTCTGATTCAGGAGTTCTGGGGTAGGGCTCTGGAATATGTATTTTTAACAAATCTCTGGGTGACTCTGGTAGACACATTTTATGTATATTTACTCATTTTAATTCTTACAACAATTCTACCATTGTTATATAATATACTCAGGCAGGTATTATAACTGTACCTATTGTGCAGATGAGGAAACTGAGGTATAGAAAAGTTAGATAATTCCCCCCCCAAGTTTTCATAGCTAATAAGTGGGGGAAGCAGAATTCAAATCCAGGCAGTCTGGTGCTAAAACCAGTGTTCTTAAGCACTAACATAGTCTCAAGAAGCTAAAGACTGTGATTGACTCAAAATGAAGTTAAACAGGAAAAATTGAAGAATTTAAAATCCCAGGTAGAAGAAATGGATGGGTATCTAGTGGGGAACTTCATTAGTTTGATGACCCCTAACAAAGGGTTGTCCCACTCATGAGAGCCAATGCAGACTCAAAAAAAATCCTTCGTGTATGTGAGCCACATTTGCTTGGATTCATGAGATGGGACTATTCTAAAATGACAATGATAGGAAATAAGACACAAAGATTGCTTCAATAAAATATCACCCAACCAGAGAAGCTCACTGTTTTTTTTTTTTTTTTTTTTTAATAGAAGCCTTACACCGTATGGAACTAATTATCACCATCTGCCATTCCATACTTCTATTTCCTCTCTAGCAGCTCATTCTTCAAAAACTCAGTAGCTTCCTCTCTTTACATTTGTAAATGCTGTTGACTATGGATAAAATCCATGTTTACTTTCTATTCAAAACCCCATAGGAAAGCTTGTTTTAATCACCCACAGATGTTTCATTCAGTTCTGCTTAGCTTGGCACAGAACTTCAGAAGGAAATAAAAGAAAAATCTTTATTTTATATTTCAATTGTAGATTGTTACAGACTAAATAAAATGCCAAATTGTTATTGGAAACAACACAGCCACTGTAATAACGATAGTAGACATCTCATTTTTACAATTATAATTTTTTTTGGCATTTGTTTAACTCAAGATGGTTTCCATATTTTACAAAGGGCTTTTTTTTTTTTTTTTTTTTTGCCCTTTGCTCAATGAACCTTCATTGAAGTTATAGAACTTGTGTGATTTATTTTTAATACATTCTTATACATTTGAGAAAAATTGAAACTATTGCATGATTTATAGTAATTAGGCTTTTAAATACTTTCTACCCATCTGGTGTCATGTTTTGATACCTTTTGAATTCCTTAAGTCAACTCTCAAGACCTTTGCATACAAGTCTAACATTCTATAGGTCAACTCCTCCTAGTCTCTCTTTTAATTTTGATTTCTTAACTAAAAAACATTAATGGCATAGAAGCATTCACTGTGAATTACACTTATATTTCACAGTTATTGAAAATAAGGGGGGAAAGCAGCTTTTCTGGTAGAAAGAGTGTATGAATTTCTGGTATATTCTTTTCTCCAAAAACTGGCATGATTGCATAATATTCCATTTCTTTATAATCCCACCCTCTAATCAACCCAACCTCACCTGATTCACTGAAACCCAGAAATTTCTAATGAGGTTCTTTCTCATTTCTTTTTACACCACTAATGCCAAGAACCAAACTAAATGCCACAAGACCTAAATCCAATATCTACCAAACAAGTCTGACCAATCACACTGGTCCTTCAAAACATTTCTTTAAAATTATATTTATAAGGCAAAGCTAATTATAAACTTTTTTCATTTCAATATGTTGTGATATCAGGAATATTAACTCTGGTTGTTTTGTTGTTGATTCTTTTATTGTTAATTTTTGTTTTGAACCACATGGCAGCACACATGGTTCACATGGAAGAAATAAAAATCCTAACCAGGTGTGGTGGCTCATGCCTGTAATCCCAGCATTTTGAGAGGCCAAGGCAAGAGGATTGCCTGAGTGCAGGGGTTTGAGAACAACCTAGGCAACTTGGTGAGACCTAGTCTCTACAATAAATCAACAAAAATTAGCAGGGCATGGTGGACATGCCTGTAGTTCCAGCTACTTGGAAGGCTGAGGCAGAAGGATCACCTGAGACCAGCAGGTTGAGGCTGCAGTGGCCGTGCGTGTGCCACTGCACTCCAGCCTGGGCAACAGAGTGAGACTCCAACTCAAAAAATAAATAAACACAAAATCCTTTCAAATAAAGATGACCCCGGAATGAAGCAAACTGGCTTGAAGAGAGGTTCAGTTGTGGCTCCTTATAATTATTTCAATACATATGTCATGATTTGAATGTGCTTACCTTGCTCTTTCATAATTTTATCTTTTTGCCCTTCTCCACGTGTTCATTCAGAATACTTGGGCCAAAGAACTTGTACAATACTGGAGAGAGAAGAGTGCACATGTGAGGGGAATGACTGAGACTGTGTCCAAGAGAAGCTACCAAATCAAACGTTTCAAGTCAATGTAGGGAAGGAAAGTTTTCTTTACACAGTCATATTTCTCTATGTAAGTGATAGCTCTTCAAAGAACAGCTCTGAATTCTATGCTGATGGTGAGAAAGAATATTTACTTTTCCAAATTATCTGACCTACTCACTATATGCTTTTATTATCCAATATCAAAGACAATTTAAAAATCTATTAAAGACGCAAGTGTATTTTTTGGTGTCAAGGTCATGCATATGTTTTGTGTAATTAAGATTCTCTACCTTTAATTAATTGAATCTATTAGTAGCTATGAATAACAAGTTTTTTAAGTTATTATTTTACAAGTAAGTCTTTGGTTTAAGAAAAAGAAGTAAGGCTTAGCCATCCTTTGAAGTCCAGACTCTGTAAATAAGACAACTGGGTTCCTATGAGTCAAAGACAACAAAGTGTAGTTTACTCCACCATAAGAATAAAACTTGGCTGGGCTCGGTGGCTCAGCCTGTAACCCTGTGCTTTGGGAGGCCGAGGTGTTTGGACTGCCTGAGCCCACGTGTTCAAGACCTGCCTGGGCAACTTGACAAGACTTCATCGCTACAATAAATCAAAAAAAATTAACCGGGCATGGTAGTGTACCAGAGGCTGGGTTCAGGGTGCCCCAAAGGTGGAGACGTTATCAGCGATTGGGGGGAAGAAGAGAGAAAGAGAGAGAGAGAGAGAGAAAGAAAGAGACTGGACTCTGGTCTAGTGCAGAAGCGATGTGTGTTATTGGGAATTACAACGGGTCTTTTATACACAAAGTCAGATGTGGGAGGGGCGTCCCCCACCCACCAGAAACCTTAATCCATGAAAACTTAATCAATGATTGTCTTTAAACCCTTTTCATATGATAATCTTAAAATCCCATAACAAAGGATAACTTAATCTGTGACTGACATATTCTATAAACCTTTTTCATCCTAAACTGATTGATTTATGCCAAGTTAAACAATTCTATAGAAGCTTAAGTATTTACTTTACAAACGAAAGTGGCCCATCCCAGAATGTTTGGAATGTGGCCCAGTCCAAAGTTCACAGTGGGCTACCTGCAAGTAAACCAGCTGCATTCTTTCAACAAAATGACTGTCTTCTAAAACTATATTCTACAATTTACACCTTCAATAAATCCTAAGATCATGACCCAGAAGGCTGTGACCAATACTAAGGCTCTTAGATGTGACACGAGTTTGAATTATATGTTGTGTGAAAGTCAAAACTGCAGTTTGTGGAAGAATGGGAGCAATGAGCTTCTAAAGTTAGCTTGTGTTAGCCCCGGTCTCAGAGTTTTTATGTTTTGAGCTCACAGGAGCTTAATCTGGTTAGTGCTGAGTAGAAAGGGGGAGGAAATTGGGTCAGTAGCTCCCGAACACATCCTAGTGGTCTCGGGGTCAACGGCCCTTCCTGATCCCTAACGCTCAGTGGGCCTCTGTGGCCAACTCCCAATGTAGCGTGCACCTGTAGTTCCAGCTACTTGGAAGGCTGAGGCGGAAGGATCGCCAGAGGTCGAGGCTGTGGTGGCCGGGAGCGGCCACTGCACTCCAGTCTGGGCAACAGAGTGAGACTCCAACTCAAAAAAAAAAAAGAATAAAATTTTAATTTATGAAGTTGCTAAAGAGTTCTTCCTCCTATAGACTTCTATCACCAGTTACATGGTAATAACACTAAAGTCTTGTCCTCCAGACACATCTGTTCATTTTACAAAAAGGGACAACTACAGGACCAAATGCACACAATTGCTCTGTGTATATTGGGGGGGGTGTCCCATAAATTGAAATGTATTTATAAATAATTGCATACTTAGTCCTGCATGTTTAAAATTTAGTCACCTTCAGAGTACTCTCCATCTGATGCAATGCACTTATCGGGATGCTTTTTCCACTTTCAAAACAGTTTTTTAACTTGTCAGTTTTGATGCTTTTAGTGCTTCTGTTGTTTTTTGTTTCATCTCTTTCACATCAGTAAAATGTTTCCCTTTGAGGACTTTCTTCATTTGGAGAAACAAAACAAAGTTAATCCAGTGAATAGAGAGGGTAGAGCCTGGGGATAATGCCATTTTTGGTCAAAAACTGCTGAACACTCAGCTCAGTGTGGGCAGGTTGTGCAAATCACCCATCTTGAAATAGGCAAACACACTGAAAGAATCTCCAGAAAAAATTCACTGAAGCTTCTCACAACAATGCTAGCTGGTACACTGATACTGATGGGTTCCTAGAACACTTACCTAGCAGGAGAAGCCTGTACTACAAGGGACTCAACCTCCAAAAGATAATTCCATGGGGGGAGAGGGTTCCCCATCGTATAACATTGGATAACTCTTTTACGATTATCAAATACAGGCAGCTAGTTGCTGTGAAAATAATAGGAGGAATAAAAACGAGTGGTCAACTTTCTAAGGAGATTATGATTTAAATAAAAACAGAGAGAAAATAAAAATACTACACATTTATAGAAATAGAGTCATTACATTTTGTGCCATAGATGAAAGTTCATGTAATTTAGTTCCTTTTTAAAATCCAAATACAAGATTTTTAAACATCTCAAACACAGGCACACATCATTTCTTGTGGATGGATTAATCTAGAAAGTGTCAAGAAAGCTCTACCCACTTCCAAAAAAGAAAATCAACCAGGCTCGGTGGCTCAGCCTGTAATCCCGCGCCTTTGGGAGGCTGAGGTGAGTGGATTGCCTGAGCCCGTGGGTTCGAGACCCGCCTGGACAGCGAGACCTCATCTCTACAATAAATAAAAAAATCAGCCGGGCGTGGTAGCACATGCCTGTAATTCCGGCTACTCGCAAGGCTGAGGCAGAAGGATCGCCGGAGCCCAGCAGGTCGAGGCTGCGGTGGCCAGGAGCGGCCACTGCACTCCAGTCTGGGCGACAGAGTGAGACTCCAACTCAAAAAAAAAAAAAAGAAAATCAGATGGTTATTAGTTTCCTAACTGGTGAAATCACCTATGTAATTCTATTTTTCCACAAATCTAAGATTTCATCTATTTTAATACTACTACTACTTTATTTATCAAGAAAAAAAATGTAGTAATTAAGCTGTGGCAGGTGATCAACTGCAAAACATTTTCCAATTTCAGAGATATTAGAATGTGAAAAAAATGTGCATCTTAGATTTGAAGAAATACAGTGAAGTCCTTTCTATACATATTCACACAGAAACAAAACCATAGTTCTATAACACAATAGGATACTTGTTTCTTAAGAATATCAAATGTATAATAAATTCTTTAAAGACAAAGAAAAAAGAGACATCTCACAGGTAACATGGGAAATTAACTTGTCTATACAGGTTGAGAAATTTGTATTTTTTCCATTGTGTCCTTACATTTTTTTTTTTTTGAGTTGGAGTCTGACTCTGTCACCCAGACTGGACTGCAGTGGCCGCTCCCGGCCACCGCAGCCTCAACCTGCTGGGCTCCAGCGATCCTTCCGCCTCAGCCTTCCAAGTGGCCAGAATTACAGGCAAGCTCTACCACGCCCGGCTGATTTTTTGATTTATTGTAGAGATGAGGTCTTGCTGCCCAGGCGGGTCTCGAACCCACGGGCTCAGGCAATCCACTCACCTCAGCCTCCCAAAGGCACGGGATTACAGGCTGAGCCACCGAGCCCAGCTATTTTTCTTAAATTCATTGCTTTTTACTGATTATAAAGTAAAACGTACCTACAGTTTTTTTTAAAAAGATACTTTAGAAAATACACAAAAATAAAATCCCGATAACAGTCTGGCCTGATTTTGATCTGTAATGATGCAGGAGCTATTTTTAAGTCTCTCTTTCTTTTCTCTTGTTTTGTTCCTTAATTCCAGATAGCTTCTTCCCACAGTTGCAGCTATAGTTGCAGCTATAGTTGCAGCTGGAACCCCCCCTCAACCCCCACAATGCTCACCCAGCTTCTAGAATCTTTGCCAATTTGCAGTGGAAGACATCAGCCTCAATCTTCCTATTTGATTCCTCTAGAGGAAGGAGGAAGAATGAGGGTTAGGGGCTGGTTAGAATTTAGGACTTCAGGACTCAGGATTCAGAAATATCTTCAGGAAAGTTCAAGGTTAATTGTCTCAGGTACATTGTAGAGATAAAGGAGAAAATAGTGGCTAAGTTTCTCCTCCAAGGTTGTTGTTGGGTTTTTTTAGTGCTTTCTACTTGAGCCCAAGATTTTGTCTTGATCAGCATGGCAATCAATACACATGTATGCACATTAACTAAAAAACTCAGAGTTCCATTTCAACTTAGGATGATAAATGCCATAAAGAGAACGTTGCTCCCATTCTAACAACAACAAAAAAAGTCAGATGAGCTACAAAATCACAACTATTCTTGAACATAGACCATTCAAGAACTGAAGTCATAATTCAACCAAGTAACCTGAATTTCAAAGAGAGACAAGCCTTCCCAGAGAGAGACTTGGACACACAAGTTGTCTAGTTTTTGTCAGAGCAAGGGAGAAAGAGTTTGTCACCATACAAACATACTTTAAAAATCAGCCAAAATTGTAATAAATTCTTCAAGGGTAAATGTAGGCTGGCATGTTGATTTGAAATAGGAATATATAGGAGCCCCAGACATAAGGGAAGTTTCCACTCACAATCTCAGTTTCATGAGCCTCCAGAGGGTACTTACATTCAGTAGAAAGATTGGGGGCAGGGCAGGAAACCCAAGAGAGCCCCCTTCAGAGGCACATCAGCTGCTGATGGGGACATGCACTAATTGAGACTCTTTTCTCTTATGAAGAAAACCACTAAAGAAGGGACCAAAAAAACCTTTTGTCCCAAAGACCCATTGCTTCTGGGGAAGGGACAAAAGCAGAAAACCTCTCTCTCTGTAGTCAGGCAAGAAACCTCCTTGGGTCCAGGACTCTGCAAGGATGCCAAACATCTGTTGGTGTTTGGCATCCTTGCAGAGCCTAGGCTCCTAGCAATAGCCTTACATACCAGGTAGTGCTAGGAAAAGGACAAGAAATTCTCTCCCACCTAAGATAACCACAGATACAAGACAGAGTTTTATATCACAGAGAGCAGGTGAAGGAATTCTGAGAAAACCCTAACCCCAAGGTCCAGGCATACAGAACCTGCCTAAGAGTAAGGCTAGACCATAAATGGAGAGCTCCTCCACCCCCACACAAGCCCAAATCCAATTAACAAATAACAGTAGTTTAACACTGGGAAGAGCAAGAAAGTGAAGAGAGACTTCCTCCGTGGCTCAGGCAGGCAGGTAAAACAGGAACACTGAGAAAAATCATCTAGTACTCCAGGTCCCACTCTAAGCACAGGGAATAACTACCACCACTGGGGAAATTTGAAACCTGTAATGAGTTGAAGGTAACCATAGCAACAAAACTCAAATCTAGCTCAACTCCTGAGTAGGTGGATTCGACCTCCTCACTAAAGACATGAAAGAAGAAGCAGCATGCCTCTTAACAGGCAAAAATATTATTTAATCCAGTCTCTTTAGTTATTCTACATACCATGTCCAGCATTCAATTAAAAAGTACAAGATACACAAAAAAGCAAGATAAAACACACCACTGTCAAATGTCAACCAACAGAAGCAAACACAGACATGACTTAGATGTTGAGACTACTGAACAGAGATTTTAAAATAACCATGATTAACATGTTAAAGGATCTAGTGGAAAAGATGGAGAGATGCATGCACAGATAGGAAACTTAAGCAGAAAGAAGGAAACTATAAAAAAAGAGTCAAATGGAAATGTCAGAAATTTAAAGACACATTATTAGAAATGAAGAATTCTTCTGATGGTCTCATTAGCAGACAGAACGCAGTAAATCTAAAGAGATTAATAGAAAGCGCCAAACTAAAACACAAAGAGAAAAAAGAATGAAAATAGGAAATTTAAAAATAAGAAAAATAGAGCTGTGGGATCATTTCAAATAGCTTAAGATATATATAACTGAAGTTCAAGAAGGAAAAATAAGAAGCAGAAATATTACAGAGATAATGATCAAGAATTTTCCAAAATTAATGATAAACAACAAACCCCAGATCCAAGAATTCCAGAGAACTTCAAACAGACATTTTGTAGAAAAGTAAAAGAAAAATAAAGCCACCTAAACATTGCATAGTCAAATTACTGAAAAACATTTAAGACAGAGAAAAAAGAAACATTGCATTTAGAGGAAGAAAGCTAAGTAAAAATCTAAAGTAATATCACTTATGTAATTTAAAACCATAAAAATAAATCATAACCCTCATCTTGGCAACTTATATGCTTGATGTTACCTAAGAATTTTGTCTCTCTGATTTGACTGTAGATGTTAAGGAAAGAGGCATATTCTTACCCTTTTATTAATATGACCTTTGTCCCCTTGCACAATACTGTGCAAAGCAAGGGTATTCAATAAGAGCTCCTGACTTGGGAGCAGATTTACTTTTTGCATGGTTTTTGCATAGCATTACTGAACCTCTTTTTTTAACAGAATATACATAGTCTAAAAATATAAAAGTTTGTCTTTTTGGTTTTTGTTTTTGAGTTGGAGTCTCACTCCATCATCCAGTCTGAGCGACAGTGAGACTCCAACTAAAAAAAAAAAAAAAAAAATTTAAAATTTGAAAAAAAAAGAAAGAAAGAAATAAGAGATAAGCATTTGGGGGAATGGCTCTACCTTTAGCAAAAAGATCATGGAGTCTCTCCACTTTGATATTTCCTCTCCCCAGCAGGTATATGTTAATTTTTTTGCATTTTCTTTTATTCCAATAGCTTCAGGGGGTAAAAGTAGGTTTCAGTTATACAAATGCATTGTACAGTGGCAAAGAAGCCTGAATTTTAAGTGTTTCCACCACCCCCACTTGTGCACATTGTACCTGACAGTTGATATTTCATCCCTTTACTTCTTACCATCCTCTCCCTTCTGGGTTTCTAATGTCAATTATTCCATTCTATATGCCTTTGAAGATCCTTAGTTTAGCTCCACTTATAAGCGAGAACATGCAGTGTTTGCTTTTCTGTTCCTGCATTAGGATGATGTTCTCCAGTTCCATTCAAGTAGCTGCAAAGGGCATTATTTCATTATTTTTTATTGCTGAATAATATTCCATGGGAATATTATATATATATATGTATATATATATATACACACACACCACATTTTCATTATCCACTGATCAGTTGATGGGCATTTAGGTTGATTGATTCCACATCTTTGCAATTGTGAATTGTGCTGCAATAAACATCTGGGTACAGGTGTCTTTTTTGTATAATAACTTGTTTCTTTAGGTAGCTACCTAGTGTGGGATTGCTGAATTGAATGATAGATCTATGTTTAGTTCTTTGAGAAATCTCTATACTAAGTTCCATTGAGGTTGTATTAATTTGCACTCCTACAAACAGTATACATGTGTTCCCTTTACACCACATCCATGCCAGCCTCTATCTTTCTTCTTTAAATGGCCATTTTGATTGGTGTACGGTGGTATTTCACTGTGGTTTTAATCTGAATTTCCCTGATGATTTGTGATGTAGAGCATTTTTTCATGTTTTTCTTGCCCGTTTGTATAACTCCTTTTGAGAAAAGTCTGTCCATGTCATTTACCCACTTTTTAATGGGGCTGTTTGCTTTTTCTTGCTGATTTGTTTGAGTTCTTTGTAGAGTCCACGTTAGATGTATAGTTTGCAAATATCTTCTTTCATTCTACAGGTTGCCTATTTACTGATTATTTCTTTTGCTGTGCAGACGATTTTTAGTTTAATTAAGTTCCACTTATTTTTGTTTTTGCTGAATTTGCTTTTGGAATTTTAACCATAACTTCTTTGCCCAGGTCAATGTCCAGAAGAGTTTTTCCTAAGTTTTCTTCTAAAATTTTTATTGTTCCAGGTCTGGCATTTAAGTCTTTAATACACTTTGAGTTAATTTTTGTATATTGGGAGAGAGAGGGATCAAGTTTCATTTTCTTGTATGTAGCAATCCAATTTTCCCAGCATAATTTGTTGAATAGGGTGTCCTTTCCCTAGTATATGTTTTTTACTGCTTTATCAAAGATGAGTTGGTTGTAGGTATTTGGGTTTATTTATGGATTCTCTATTCTGTTCCATTGGTCTATGAGTATGCACCAGTATCATGCTATTTTGGTTACTGTAGCCTTGTAGTATAATTTGAAGTCAGGTAACGTGATGCCTCCAGCTTTATAATTTTTGCTTAGGATTGCTTTAGCTATTCTGGCTCTGTTTTTGTTCCATATGAATTTTAGGATCAGTTCTTCTAATTCTGTGAAAAATTACATTGGTAGTTTGATAAGGATAGTGCTAAATCCATAGATCACATTGGATAATATGGTCATTTAGCAATGTTGGTTCTTCTAATTTATGAGCATGGGATGTTTCTCCATTTGTGTCCTCTACAGTTTCTTTCCTCAATGTTTCGTAGTTCTCCTTTTAGAGACCCTTCATCCCCTTAGTTAAATATATTCCTAGGGATTTTAGTTTTTTGGCTGCTATTGTATATAGAATTAAATTCTTGATTCGATTCCCAGCCTAGTTGCTATTTGTATTTAGCAGTGCTACAGATTTATGTGTATTGATTTTGTATCCTAAAACATTGCTGAATTCATTTATCAAGTTCAGGAGTCTTTTGGAGGAGTCATTAGGCTTCTCTAGGTATAAGATCATATCATCAGCATACAGAGCTAGTTTGATTTCTTCTTTTCCAATTTGGATACCTTTTATTTCTTAGTCTCTTGGCTGGTTGCTCTGGCTAGGACTTCCAGTACTATGTTGAATAGCAGTGATGAAAGTGAGCATACTTGCCTTGTTCTGGTTCTGAGGAGAAATACATTAAATTTTACTCCATTCAAGATGACATTGGTTACGGCTTTTGTTATTTTAAGGCATGTTCTGTGGGGTCCCGCCCCACAAGGTCGTGAGATCTCTTGAAGGAGAGACGGATAGGCGAAAAACAAAAATCATATACCGGACACCTGCTTCTTGAACAGATGACAATTTAATGTTAGTTAACACAGAGCTTTTATACCATTCATAAAGGGGCAAGACAAAGAAAATTCCTTCACGTACATATCCTCTACAAGTTACCACTATCTAGTGGTCTTAGCAATAAACAAGCCAAGAACCCTGTAAACATTCAGATAATGAGTCTTATTCATAAGGCCAAAGATGATAGTTTTAGTCCAAAGTCCCAAATTACAGTCCTTGAACTGTCTCCAGAAAGTTTAGCAGTAGTCTTCCTTCTGGGGCTTTATGGCCTTCATAGTTCTGTAATCGCCTTTCTTGTCCAGGTGTCTTTGTTACTTTTCTCTTATCGTGCAGTGCTTGTTTCTAAAGAAAACTCAAAAGAAGCTTTTAGTAATGTTTCCCAGGCCCCCAAGGTTGCTTTCTGTCTTTAGCTAAGTTATCATAAAAGTGTCTGATTAGTATATTATGAGTTCAGTGAAAACCCACTCTATAAATGTTAGCTTAGAGTTTTAACTATTGAATTAAGTAAAAACTTTAACAATTAATCTTTATCCTAAGTCAGTGAAAACAGTGTTATAAATCACCCACATAACTCCTATATAAGTGTTAGAACTTATAATGAATTCATAATGAACTTACTATAAACTTGTGCTTCTAAAAAACCTTATGTCTAAACACTGAACTACATAATTCTAAATCAAATAAGGAGTGAGTATACCTATACCATTTATTACTTAAGCAATATCTAGTAACTTATAACCAAGTGAAAGAAAGCATTCTTGATGTGCTTCAGAGTTTAACCCTTGCATATGTTAGAAAAGGCCAAGCAGCATAGTAGGAAAATGGAAAAATGAACCATGACATTTCCAGGTTAGCTGTGAGTACTTCACATAAACATGCCATCTTCTTCTTCCATGACTGCACAGAATTTCTTCAGCTGTACCAACAGCAAATACAGAAGACAGAAGGGCCTCAGCTGCCCGGACTCACTTTGCAGCTGGGGGTCCTCAGCACACCTGGACTTTGTCAATCAGGCGGGCCTCCAAGGCTGGCTCCCAACAATGCTCCTTCTACACCTCTTTTGCTAAGGGTTTTTATCATGAAAGGATGATAGATTTTATCAAATGCTTTTTCTGCATCCATTAAAATTATATGATTTTTGTTTTTAAGTCTGTTTATGTGGTGGATCACATTTATTGACTTGTATGTGTTGAACCATCCTTGCATCCCTGAGATAAAGCCTACTTAATCATGGTTGACTTTTTTAATGTGCTTTGAATTCAGTTTGTTAGTATTTTATTAAGGATTTTTGCATCTGTGTTCATCAAAGATACTGGTCTGTAGTTTTCTTTTTTGCTGTTGTGTCTTTTCCTGGCTTTGGTATTAGGGTGATACTAGCTTCATAGAATGAATTAAAGAGAATTCCCTCCTTTTCAATCTTCTGGAATAGCTTCATTAGGATTGGTACCAGTTCTTAATTGAAAGTTTGGTAGAATTCAGCTGTGAGTCCATCAAGTCCTAGACTTCTTTTTGTTGGGAGACCTAATTACTATTTCAATCTTGCTACTCATTGTTGGTTGGCTCAAGGTTACTATTTCTTCCTGATTCAAAGTTGGGGGTTGTATGTTTCCAAGAATTTATCCATTTTCTCTAGATTGTCTAATCTGTTTGCATAGAGTTGTTCATAATAATCTTGGATTATATTTGTATTTCTGTGATATCAGTTGTAATGTCTCCATTTTCATTTCTGAATCTTTTCATTTCTTAGTCTAGCTAGTAGTCTATTAATTTTGCTCATCTTTTCAAAGAACAAACTTTTTGTTGTTGTTTTTTTTCCAATTTCATTTCATTCTGCATTGATCTTTGTTATTTATCTTTCTCTGCTAGCTTTGGGTTTGGTTGTTCATGTTTTTCTAGTTCCTCAAGGTGTGACATTAGGTTGTCAATATGTAATCTTTCAGTCTTTTTAATGTAGCCCTTAAGCACTATAAATTTTTCTCTGAGCATGGCTTTGGCTGTGTCCCAGAGGTTTTGATAACTTGTGTGATTGTTGCCATTTATTTCAAGGAATTTTTTAAATTTCCAGCTTGATTTCATTGTTGACCCAAAGATAATTTAGCAGCATATTGTTTTTCATTTCCATGTATTTGTTTGGTTTTGTGAGTTCTTCTTGAAGTTAATTTCTAGTTTTATTCCATGTGGTCTGAGAAGGTGTTTGATATCATTTCAATTATTTTGAATTTGTTGAGACTTGATTTGTAGCCTATCAAATGGTCTATCTTGGAGAATGTTCTATGTGCTGATGAGAAAAAAGGAATATTCTGTAGTTTTGGGATAGAATATTCTGTAGATGTCAGGTCCATTGCTCTAGGATCCAGTTTAACTCCAATGTTTCTTTGTTGACTTTATGCTTTGATGATCTGTCTATTATTATCAGTAGAGTATAGAAGTCTCTCACTATTAGTGTATTGCTGTTATCTCTTTTATTAGGTCTAGTTGAATTTGTTTTGTAAGGCTTGGACCTCTAGTATTAGATGTATATATTTAAAATTGTTATATCTTCTTGTTGAATTGATCCCTTTATCATTATATAATAACCTTTTTCACTGTTGTTAATTTAAAGTCTGTTTTATGTAATATGAGAATGGCTACCCTGCTTGTTTAAGGTTTCCATTTGTGTGAAATATTTTTCCCACTCCTCTTCCATGAATCTATAGACTTGTGTGTTAATTGGGTCTCCTGAAGGCAGATGATATTTAGATTGTGCTTTCTTAGCCATTCTTCCAATCTACATCTTTTAAATGGGGTATTCAGAGAATTTGTGTTCATGGTTAATAATGATATGTAAGGTACTATTCTATTCATCATGTTGGTTGTTACCTGGTTGCTTTTTTTTTTTAATTCCTCTCTATTGTGTTGGTATTCTATAAGCCCTATGAGCTTTATGCTTTCTGGCTTTTTCTTCTGATGTATTTCAACCTTTTGTATTAATATCTACAACTCTTTTGCATTTGTTATAGAGGGTGACAAATTCCCTCAGTGTTTGCTTATCTGAGAAAGACTTTATTCTTGTTAACTTATGAAACTTAGTTTTTCAGAATACAAAATTCTTGGCTGACTGTTTTTCTATTGGAAGAGATTGAAGATAGGGCCCAATCCCTTCTGGTTTATAGAGTTTCTTCTGAAAAGTCTGCTGTTAGTCTGATAGATATACTGTTGTAAGTTAGTCGTGCTTTTGTCTCACTGCTCTTAGAGTTCTTTCCTTCACATTGACTTTGTATAATCTGATGACTGTATGCCTTAGGGATGACCTTTTTTACAGTGAATCTACCAGGGGTTCTTTGGGATTCTTGTATCTGGATGTTAAATCTCTGGCAAGCCCAGGGATGTTTTCCTCAATTACTCTCTCAAATAGACTTTCCAAACCTGGTGCTTTCTCTTCTTCCTCAGAAACACCTATGATTCTTAGATCTGGACATTTTATATAATGCCACATTTCTTGAAGTCTTTATTCCACTCTCTTGGTTCTTTTTATTTTTATTGTTGTCTGATTGGGTTAATTCAAAAACCTTATCTCCAAGTTCTGAGATCCTTTCTTCTATTTGTTCTAGTCTACTGTTAAAACTTTCCACTGCATTTTGAACTAGATCCCAGATGCTTGGCTTTTTTTTTTTTTAAATGCATCTCTTTGCAAAATTTTTCATTTATGTCCTCAATAGTTTTTTTCATTATTTCTTTATGCTGGTTTTCAACTTTCTCCTGTATCTCACTGAGCAATTTTATAATCAATCTTTTGAATTATGTCTGAAATTTCAAAGATTTCATTTTGGTTAGAGTCCATTGCTGAGGAGTTAGTGTGGTCTTTTGGGGGTGTTAAATAACTGTTTTTTCATACTGTCAGAATTTTTTTCTGGTTCTTTATCATTTGGGTAGACTATTTCTTCTTATTTGAGGTTGGGAGCCAACCTCAAATACAGGGTTGCCTTGATTATATATAACCTTGATGTAGTGAGTTTCTCAATTGTCAGTTGTGGTAGTGCTATGCTGGGTACCTGTACAGGCTCAATGCATCCTGAGTGGCCAAGGTGGCTTGGATAGTGGTCTGGGATCACAACTGGGGTCTGGGATCAGAACTTCCTAAAAGCTAAGGTATTATATCAAATGAAGTGGGCTGTACCTGTTGACCTCTAACCAGGAGGTAGCACTTGCGGGAGAAAGTCAGCTGCGATGGTGGCTATAGGCTTTTGCTTGTCTTGTGTTGCCCACAGGAAGTACCCAGCTGACCTAAGCAGTGGGTGGGGCTATGGGGACTACCCAAGTTGTCTATCTGTTTTGAGCTTTTAAAAGGGATGCAAAGATCATTAGAGACTACTACGTACACTTGTAGGAAACAAACTTGAAAACCTTAAGGAAATGGAGGACTTTCTGACATCACACAACCTAGCTAGGTTGGAACAAGAAGAAATAGAGATCCTAAATAGACCAATAACAATCAAGGAAATCAACTACATAATAAGAAAACTTTCTACCAAAAAAAGCCCTGGTCCAGATGGCTTTCCAGCAGAATTCTACAAGACATTTAAGGAGGAACTGATACCAATCCTACTGAAGGTATTCCAGGCAATTGAAAAAGATGGAACTCTCCCCAAATCATTTTACAAAGCCAACATCACATTGACACCCAAGCCAGGTAAAGACCCAACAAAGAAAATCAGGCAATATCTTTGATGAACATAGATGCTAAAATTCTCAACAAGATCCTAGCAAACTGGATTCAGCAATACATCTCAAAAATCATCCATCATGACCAAGTAGGCTTCATTCCTGGGATTCAAGGCTGGTTCAACATTCGTAAAACCATAAATGTAATTAAATACATCAACAGATGTCAAAACAAAAACCACACGATCATATCATTAGATGCAGAAAAAGCTTTTGATAAAATCCAGCACCCCTTCTTGATAAAAACCCTTGAACATCTAGGCATACGGGGAACATACCTCAAAATAGTAAAAGACATCTATGAGAAACCCACAGCCAGCATACTCCTAAATGGACAAAAATTGGAATCAATTCCACTGAAAACTGGAACTAGACAAGGATGCCCACTCTCACCCCTCCTGTTCAACATAGTATTGGAAGTCCTGGCTAGAGCAATCAGAGAAGAGGAGGCAATCAGCGGTATACAAATAGGAAAAGAGGAAGTCAAGTTATCTCTCTTTGCAGATGATATGATTGTGTACCTTGAAAACCCAAGAGAATCTGTCAAAAGCCTCCTTACACTGATAAAGGTCTTTGGCAAAGTCTCAGGATACAAAATAAATGTACAAAAGACAATTGCATTTCTCTACATCAATAATAAACAAACAGAAACCCAAATAAAAAAACACAATTCCATTCACAATAGCCACAAAAAAAATGAAATACCTTGGCATCTTCCTAACCAGAGACGTGAAAGACCTTTACAATGAAAATTACAAAACACTGCTCAAAGAAATCGAAGATGACACCAACAAGTGGAAAAATATTCCATGCTCATGGATTGGAAGAATCAACATTGTGAAGATGTCCATCTTACCTAAGGCAATCTACAAATTCAATGCAATACCCATCAAATTACCAGCAATATTCTTCTCAGACCTAGAAAAAACAACACAGGAATTCATATGGAAGCACAAACGTCCAAGAATAACCAGAACAATCCTCAGCAAAAAAAACAAAGCAGGTGGTATCACATTACCAGACTTCAGACTTTACTATAAAGCTACAATCATCAAAACAGCTTGGTATTGATACAGGAACAGGCATATAGATCAATGGAATAGAATTGAGATTCCAGAAGCAAAACCTCAATTTCTCAACCAACTCATCTTGACAAAGCCCCACCACCTGCCACTGGGGAGAGGAAACCTATTCAGTAAATGGTGCTGGGAAAACTGGCTGATCACATACAGAAGATTGAAACAGGACCCCTATCTATCCCCATGCACAAAGGTTAACTCCAAATGGATCAGAGACCTAAATGTAAAACCTCAAACCATAAGAACCTTAGAAAAGGAAGGAAATACCCTCATGGAAATTGGAACTGGCATCCAATTCCTGAACAAAACCCAAAACCCACAGGTCATAAGAGAGAAGATAGACAAGTGGACCTTATTAAACTGACAAGCTTCTGCAAGGCCAAAGAAACCATCAAGAGAGCAGGGAGACAGCCTACAGACTGGGAAAAAGTATTTGCCAACACCAGGTCTGACAAAAGCTTAACATCCTGGATCTACAAGGAACTCAGACATGCTAAAAAGAAAAAAACAAACAACCCCATTATAAAATGAGCAAAAGATATGAACAGACACTTCACAAAAGAAGACATCCAAGCATCCAATAAACACATGAAGAAATGCTCGACCTCACTAATCATCAGGGAGATGCAAATCAAAACCACACTGAGATAGCACCTAACTCCAGTCAGAATGGCAATTATCAACAACTCAAAAAATAACAGCTGCTGGAGAAGGTGTGGTGAAAAGGGAACATTTCTACACTGTTGATGGGAGTGTAAACTAGTGCAACCTCTGTGGAAAGCAGTGTGGCAATTCCTAAAAGCTCTAAAAATTTACCTTCCATATGACCCCGCAATCCCCCTGGGAATATACCCTGAAGAACTCAAATTACTTTATAAAAAAGATATCTGCACACGTATGTTTATCGCAGCATTGTTCACAATAGCAAGAACCTGGAAACAACCATGCTGCCCATCAAAAGAGGACTGGATTAAAAAAATGTGGTACATATACACGATGGAATACTACGCAGCCATAAAAAAGAACAAAATCATGAATTTCGCAGCAACCTGGATGGAACTAGAGTCTATAATACTGAGTGATCTCTCACAGAAACAAAGATCCAAGTATCACATGTTCTCACTCATATAATGGACCTTGAACATCCAACCTAATACTATAAGAAAATGACTGACGTTACTGGGAAACTATGGGGGGGGAAATGGGATTAACAGTAGCAAATATCTGTCTGGGGACGGGGAAACACCTCTTATCAACAGGGTGCCTGAATGAAACGTAATTGTATACCTAACCCTTAACTGTACCCCACAAAACCATAATAAAAAATATTAAAGAAAAAAAATACCAAAAAGGTTAACCCAATATGTAGCCATATAATCTAACCAATTTACCAAGCAAGAAACCAAGAAAGTAGTAAAATGAAAAAGACCTGCTATTGGCTTCTTAAAAAAATATTTACAAAAAACAATTTGGGGCAAGAAGATTCCAGAGGTTCAAAAGGAATGCTACAAGAAAACACTAGTCTTAACTTTTTTTTTTTTTTAGAAACCAGTGGAATGCTGGAAATTGATCAGTCAATTCATCAACTTAGGAGTGCAAAAGTAGAAGTGGGCATACACATGAGAGGCCCTCTTGAAGCAAAGAAGCAGTATCACAAATCATGGCTTATTTATTTTATTTTATTTTATTTTATTTTATTTTATTTTACATATGAATGTGAATTTATTTGAAAATAGCATCTTTGCAGATATAATCTAGTTACAGTGAGATCACACTGGGTTAGGGTGAGCCTTAAATCCAATGAGTGATATTGGGGTTTTTTTTGTTGTTTGTTTTTTAACCGATATTTTTTATTATGATTTTGTGGGATACAGTTAGGGGTTAGGTGTACAATTACGTTTCATTCAGGCACCCTGTTGATAAGAGGTGTTTCCCCATCCCCAGACAGATATTTGCGACTGTTAATCCCATCCCCCTCCCACAGTTTCTTTAAATGTCACATACAAAGGAAAAACAACTTTTGTAAATTCAAGAGTATTGAAAGACCTGTTGGGCATGCATTATATTTTATATAATCTCTTGGTACAGGAAAGCAGTAGGCAAAGGATTTATATGTGTTTGTAATTATGGAGGGATACAGATAGATTTATTAGATCCTTTAACCTAAAATTGTCTCACCAACATTTTCCAATGGATGAGACTATGTTACATTTCATGTTAGTAAACAGAAAAAGTGGCTCCATACAATACCAACGATGGCCAGTGCTCAGCTGTTTAGACGTCATGATATGAATTAGTTGACTATATTTTTGCTTTATTTATTTGGACCTTGTTTTCTTTTTGCTCACCAGGCTTACTAAAACAAGAAGAAAATACAATAAATAAAAAATTAAAGTCATGTTATCACCCAGAAATCATTATTTTTAGATAAAAATCTGTTATATAGACACATGAATTGCTCCCATTTGTATTTATGTGTGTATATATGCAATGTCTCATTTCCTATAAGGAAATCACTCTGAATGCATTTTTGATCATTTAAAAATAAACAGTATAACATTTATATATTTTCATGATAATAAATATCAATCAACAGCTTAAAAAAAATAAAAATAAAAGGGATGCAGGGGAGAAATGCTCAAGTTCCCCACCTCTGTGCTCTATTGGCTACCAGATGGGGATTGGGAAGAAGTCCCTGGCCACTGGGGTAACACTGTTATATTCTTCAGGAGCTACACAAAAGAGTTTACACAGAACTGAAAGGTTGCTAGGACAACGAGTCCCACCCAGCTTCCCTACCTTAGCCTCAGGCAGTCTGTATTCAAAATGTAAAAATGTAGCCCTAGGTCGTCTCTCTGGAGCCATCCTGGCCAGAAACTGCCTGCCACAGCAGAATTTGCCCTTGGGATACCCATTACCTCCCAGGAGTCAGGCTCTGGACAAGAAATAATCTTTTAAGGTATAAAAACAAACAACTCTATATAAATCCAAAGTAAAAAGGTAGTTGGCACCAAGGGTTAAGTTCCCAGGAAATGGCTGCTGGAACCACCAAGGGCCTTTTTTCCCTGCTCTACTTCACGTAGGTTTCAACAGAGTATGGCTGTAAGACAGACACTTTCCCATGAGGGACTGGACTCCCACAAGCCTCAGGGGGACTTCAAAGTTCATGCCAGAAGCACAGAACTCTTGAATTTCCCTCACTCACCTCCCTGTTGCATTTGGAAGTTGATCATGGTTTGTATGATGATTCAGGTGAGTCTGACTAGTTCCAACCCAGACTGATCGATTTTTCTCTTCTTTGCACTCTGTGTGAAAGAACATAAGATGGAGTTGATATACCCAATGAGTAGTCATTTTAACACTGCCTAGTTTTCATGTTATTCTAGTAGTTCACTTTAACTTACCCTCTAATCAAGCCAAGAACAGAACCAGTTTCTCAGAGGTAGCTACTGATAATTGTTTTACAACCCCCTCCATACCTTGTTTATACTAATTAGCTTTTCTATTTCAAGTATTTGCTGCCACTTATAAGATCCAGGTTAATCTAATCAGTCCTTCATGACCCAGACCCCGTCAAGATGGCAACAGTCATGTGACTAGCCCACCCATCTGCCTGCCATCCATCACCTGACATCAGTACCTGTGCTTACCTGCCCCTCCATGATGAAGTGAGCAGACTGCCACCCAATCACCTTATCAACCTGCCCCCATCAAAAGGAAAGTTTAAAAGGCATTCAACTTCCAACAGCAGTCATCATTGCTATGTTAAACTTGGTGTGTCCACATGGCTCCTTGAGCTATGGTTGGCATGTTTTTCTAAGTTTTGGCCCACTCCCCTATCTCTCTCTCTCTCTCTCTCTCTCTCTCTCTCTCTCTCTCTCTCTCTCTCTAATTTACTTTCTAGCCATTGCTTTGTTAAACTCTGGTGTGTCCACATGGCTCTTTGAGCTATGGCCGCCATGTTCCTTAGCTTTGGCTCTCTCCCCTACGTTGGGGAGGTAAATCTCTCTCTCTCTCTTTCTCTCTCTCATTCTCTAATTTACTTTCTAAATAAACTATATTTTCCAATTTAACTGCTGTGCAATTCTTTGCATCTTTTGTGTGGCACCAGATCATAAACCAAGGCACACTCCCACTGGGTCTGACCTAACATTTTGGAGATATTTGGATATCTCCAAATATTTCACCTCATGTTGGGAGATATTAGAATGTTTCTAACCTAACACTATGAATTTTATCACTTTTCTAATGAGTCCCAAGTGTGCTGCTGGTCCCCTTCCTCTCTGAATGCTGGGTGCTCATTATTTTGGTTTACTCCATGGGAGAAACATACTGTAGCTGCTTCTTGTCAGCCATCTTAATACTATCTCGCTCTGAATTTTGTATTCATCAATGTATTGTCTTGTTATCTACAATTTCCTATGTGTGTTTTGTCTTTTCCTCTACAAATATATTTTAGATTATTCAAAATAAGGTTTGTAATGTCCATATTTTACATCCCTTACACCACGGGTGTATAAGATGCTTGGTTACTGATGTTACTATGATAAAATATGTCAGAATGTCCAGCTCTGCCCTGCTATCCATTCCCAAGAAGAGTGAACTTATAGTAAAAGATGTGAAGTACACTGTTAAGCTTCACCCTGACTTTCATCCTTATGCTCAGTCGCTTGTTTCTGCTGGTCTGTTTTCTTTCTAGCCTCACATCAGTCCCAGCCCAAGGCCAGATCTAGGATTTCTTGATGTATTTTTCTCTCTCTAGTTCCCCAACTATCACTTATTCCCCACCTGATGGCCTGTTCTCTTCTCCTCTCTACAGGCACCAGGTTTGTTCAGCTATGCTTTCTGGGACCTTCTTGAGTTCCCTCTGGCCTCCTTCTCAAAGCTACATACTCACTTCTAATTCCAGCCCCAGGAGTCAGGCTCTGGACAAGGAGTAATCTTAAAAGGTATGAAAACAAACAAATCTCTATATAAAGTCAAAGTAAAAAGGTGATATTATTGGTATGTAAACTATTCTTCTACTAGGATTATATTCAAATTAAATACAGCAAAGTTTCATACAACAAATATCTATAAAATCAAATAACATAATTCCAAAATTATTAGTTTAGCAGACTGTTTAAATAAGTGGAATGTTTAGCCTGCCAGCCTCCCATACAAGTAGAATAATTATTTCACAAAAACTAGTAACATTCTAAAGACTGGGATTTGCCAGTGTGCTCTTGAAAATATGTTGCTCCTATGAAAATTCTGAGGATCTGAGCTCAAAAGATGAGAAACACTGAAGTGTTTAATCAATTTCCTTGACCCACCCAAGGTGTTACAGTCTGTTCTCTTTATTCTTGGTAGTTGTGTTCTATGAAGTCACTGAAATTAGCAAACACTGAGTCATTACTCCTAGGGGAAATACAGAGTAGGGTTCTTGGGAGCCTCTGGTCACAACATTTTCATCAACCAATCAATACATAACCTTGTTTTATGTGTTTCTGTTTAAAGATACCTTATTTAATATATTATTGATTCATCAACATTGAGCTCACAGCCAACAGCATTATAACTCATGCCTGAACAAAGCTTATCTAGCATACATACTTTCCCTGTAAGGCACATCACAGCCTTCTTGTACTTAGGAACATTAGACAGTACTATGCTTGTGGAGGGGAGGCATTTCAAACAGCAAAATTACTTTTTTTAAAAAAGCACAAAAATATGGAAAACATAGCACTAAATAGACTACAAATTAAAAAACATTTCTCTGGGAGAGCTGAAACAAGAAGAACACCACCCAAATCAACATCAGGTGGGATCATGCATGACAGATGACTCAATTCTTTGTCACTCTACACATGTCCACAAGTGACTGCAAAAGTACCAAGTATTGATTTGGGAGTTACAAAGAAATTTTTGAAAACAGGCAATTTCACAAATACAGAATTTATAATAATAAGGATTGATTGCATCCCCAGCTCAAATGTCTTCCTCAATAGCCTAACTTGATATATACCTTTCACCTCATCTCTCCTCTCGCAAATTTCCAGTTATTGATCTTCTTACTTACTCATAACCTCCCCTCTTGGTTCCAATGCACATTCTCAGGGGAACAAGGCTGGGGGAGGCACATCCTGCTTCATCCTGCCATGGATAGGACTTCCACAATGCTCACAATCACTCCTGTTTTAACATTCATACAAAACCTAAATTCACATCCCGTTATCACTTCCTTCTGAAACGACTAGTATTTTCAGAATCTATAACCTCTCATTGAAAAGGCTTAATTGATAGGTCTCTGAAGTTAAGGTGATTGTCCGGGTCATTTGCTTCCAAGTTATTTAGTTCATTTTTTTTTAATGTTTTTTAAGTTTAGGAAATTCTCAATAATTACCTCAATTCTGCTTTCCTTTGCTAAGAGAAACTTGGTCCTATACCACCTACTTCTTGTACCCCACTGAAAGTATCAAGCCTATGGGCCTCTTTTCTTTGAACATATTGAGGTTGTCCATTTTTTTTAAAAAGGCTATGATTAATCACAGGCAAGCTCACATATTTTATTGACTGGTTGATTTAGCTCCCTCTATAACTGAAGGAAGAGGAGATCAAGGAAACTAAAATTCTAAAGTCTAGACACATTGAACTAGATTCAGCACCTCTTGAACAGAAGGGTGTTGTAAGGCTCATAGGATGCTTAAAGACAGGCTGTCTCCAACAGAATATTAACACATCCAAGGCTTGGAAGGAATCTTAGTGGTCTCTGCCTCTAAATTGTGGGCATCATCAGAATAGGAACTAGGGTTGTTTTTTTTTTTCAGCACTGTCAGTCCAGAATCCGCACTTTGGCATATTGTAGACACTAAAAAAAATGTTTACAGTTATTTCTCAGCAATAAAATAAATGATATTTAAAGCAGTGTGTACTGAGTGATCTATCGCAGACACAAGGAACTGAGTATCACATGTTCTCACTCATAAGCGGACCTTGAGCAATTATCATAATACTATAAGAAAGGGAAATTGCCAGGGGAGGGGGGGGTGGGATTGGAAGTAGTGGGAAACTGCCAGGAGGGAGTATACCTCATCAACAAGGGTATCTGCATAATGAACATTTGTATACCTAACCCTGAATTGTACCCCACATCTTTAAGATTTAAAAACTTTAAAAATAAAAAATAAATCAGTGTGGAGGAATCTCAAAGATATGCTGACTGAAAGAAACCTTACACAAAAGATGCACATTAGACAATTCCATTTCTACAGAGATCTAGAACAGGCAAAACTAATCTATAGTGGAAAACAATCACAGTAGTGGTTCCCTGGGTGGGGGAGGGATGTAAGTTGGAGATTGCCTGGGATGGGACCCAAGGGAACCTTCTGGGATGATAATAATGTTCTACATTCTGAAAGGAGTTTGGGCTATACGAGTGCATGCACATGTCAAAACTCATAGAATGGCACACTTATTTGTGCATCTCATTGTATGTAAACTTTATCTCAATATTTATGTGACCAAACAAGTATAGTAAAATGTTGTTAATATGAGAATCTAAGTGGTGGGTATATGGGTCTTCACCATAAAATTCTTTCAACTTTTTTGTGTATTTGAAAATATTTCTAATTAAATGTTTGGGGCAGAGAAAAGGAAGTGGGAATCACACGTTCTAAAAACATTCTAAAAGTATATGTAATAAAATGAATCTTTCCCCAGTTTCCCACCAGAAGCCTGTATTCCCTTCACTTTGCCCTCATCAAGTAGTCTACAGATCAGTGATTTCATGGACCAGCTGTAGCAGAATTACCACAGGAGCTGATAAAAACACAGATTCTGAGACCCATCCACACTGACAAAGTCAAAACCACTGAGGTATTTTTAACAAGCCTCTCACTCACTTTCTGATGTGTACTAGATTTGGAGTGACAGATCTGAATTATATACAACCACCCAAAGATTAGAAAGTTCTCCTCTGGGTTGGCACATTTCATTCTAGGAAAATTGTATTCGAATTTTTTTTTTTTTTCCTTTCATTGAACTGAAATCTACCTCCCTGGAATCTTCCTCTCATTTATTCTTCTTATTTCTGGGGCCATAGACTGAATCCCTCTTCCTCATGATTACACTTATAGCTTTCATTATTAGTGCTTATTATGTGGCATGACGTGGTACATTCTCTGCTAGACTCTATATGCAAAGTCTCACAGTAGCCTTGTGGATGTCATGCCCCAACCCATCTTCCTTCGTTTTCTGATACCAAGCACTCAAGGTGCCTTATGTGAAACCATGACATGACTTTTCAGTACCCTTACCATCCTTTTCTGAAAGTAGTTACAAAGTAAACCTCAGACATTTTGCTCTGCTGTGAAAGCGTTTATCTGAATCTCTTCTGAAAGGAGGTCTTGAGAGAAGCAGAAACTAAACAACATAAAAAGGGGAGTCTGGAACCAGATAGAAAACAACTTTTGTCTACTTCACAGTTCTGAATAACACTAACTCTTCCTAAAGGGATATAATATGTTTCTCTATTCAGTCAAATAAAAGATCTCAAGTGATCTGGAAACCACTGTTTCTACTATTTACAATTTAGACATGTTTGACTGAAATTTAAAATTAATCCTTTCAGCTGCCATCGTCCATGAGCTAAAAAAATGTTTGTATAATATCTCAGTGTAAAATAATGTCACCTAGAGGTCTGTTTAATTTTGTTTTGAATAACATGTTCAAACATTCCTGTTAAATGCAGAACTTTAAACAGGCTGGATTGAAAGATTTTTTAATAAGATTTGAGGGGTAAAATCACCAAGTTACCTGGTATTTTTTCAATAGTCCACTTGAGATTTCTCAATTTTATAATTTTTAATCACTGGACTCTACTATGAATCAGATGGAGTTTCATTATTTGGTTACTTTTAGTCTAACCTTCACAAATGTTAGTATTCTTAGATGTGACACTTTTTTATGAATAAGTGGTTAATGTATTAATAATGTATTTTGTTAATGTATCCATAATATTTCTTCAACTGCTAATTTCAAAATTGGAGTTTTCTAAATATTCAGCATATTTAGCCACTGTTAGGTTGATCATGAAACTGCCATTTTTGTTGACCAAAACAACTCAGTCTAAAATTTACTTAATTTGGATTTTTAAAAATAAAGCAAAAGTGCTATCAATTAACAACTTGACTTCTTATGCCTCTCACTGGATAATTCTGAAATGCTTTCCTCTATACTATGAACTAAAGCATATTTTTCTACTATATATACTCCCTTTCATAATTTTGGAAGCTTATACCTGTATCTTCCTGTAAGACTATATTTCCACCTTTTTGACTCAACCACTCTAGAACAGCTATCCATTCCAACTTTGGAAAACCACAAGTTTACATGCAAAGTCAGGGATGACATTCAAAGGCAAGTTGGAGATACAGGTGTTTTCTATTCATCGAAGTATTCTTGAAATTCTACTTCAAGTGACTTTATGAACTTTTATATAGAAAGTATTTATTTTTATATATAAAGTACTCACGATCTGGCATGGAATTCTAAGGAATCCAGGAAAATTCAGCACCTGACAAGATCAGGAATTGATAGCATAGAAAGAATTTCAGATAGTAAATTAAATCTTTCCAAAAAGATATTTATTTTCTGAATAGCATCCGATATCATGAAGAAGATATGGACAGAAGTTACAGAAAAGACTTATATTTCTTTTGTCAATATAAAAAATAAGAAATATCCTAACATAGAAATGATAAATGCTCATGGTGATAGATATTCGAAACACCCTAACTTGATCATTACATATGCTATGCATGTATAAAAATATCATATGTACCCCATAAATATGTGCAACTACTATGTATTAATTAAAATTTTAAAATAAATGCTATCTAGAATAATTTACTATAAAATATTCTTTTAACCTATGTTCATGAATTTTCCAACTTGGATTTTTTTTTTTTTTTTTAGTCAGAATCTCATTCTGTTGCCCAGACTGGAGTGCAATGTCACAATCATGGTTATCCACAGCCTTGACCTCCTGGGCCCAGGCAATCCTGCCTCAGCCTCTCGAGTAGCTGGTAGAGAAAAGTGCTACCATGCCTGGATAATTTTTTATTTTTTCGTAGAGACGAGGCCTCGCTACTTTGCCCAACTTGGTCTAAAACTTCTGGCTTCAAACGATCCTCTCACCTCAGCTTCCCAAAGGGCTGGGATTACGGGCATGAGCCAACACATCTGGCCTCCAACTTGGATTAAATGTGTATTTTTAATCTTTTAGTGGCTAATTTCTTTCCAGAATCCACCAACATAAAATACTTTTCCCTTTCTGTGCTCTCTGCAGCTGCCATTCTTTTAACCTTCATGTTGCCCTATCTTATTAATTAGTTTTGATACATACATACAACACATCTATATAAACACTCCTTAAGAAGACAGAATATGTCTTAAATACTTTTGTTTCTCCCTCAGGATCTTGTATGTTGAAACATTCTTGTACACCAGATCTGTCTTTTTTGTTTAAATCAACTGTTGTTTCCCCTTGACTGATTTAATTACCCTAATATGCATCTTCCTTAGTCCCTCTCCATGGCTAATTCTAGAAGTAACAGCCAAACAATATACAATGGTCTAGATATAGACCCACAATAATTTCATTTCAAATCTATAACTCAGGTGCTAAACAGTCATTCACTTGAAGAAGCTGTGTTCTGCGTACTTTTCCCAGAATGTTAATTAGTACTGCATTAAAAATTAATTAGGCATTAACTCAAAATGCCTAGTAGTCTATTCAGATATTTGGGCCTCAATTGTAATAATACAACAATATTTGATCATTTTAATCTTTTACAACGATGTCAATGGGCTCTATATATGGATTGACTCACTTCACTAAAGAAATTCACTTTCTGTGGGAAAATATAAGCTTAGTAGATTCAAATTTTTTATACAAGAACTGAAAAAATCTCTATGAGTAAAATCTTTCAAAAATATCTTCTGGCCGGGCTCGGTGGCTCAGCCTGTAATCCCGCGCCTTTGGGAGGCTGACGTGAGTGGATTGCCTGAGCCCGCGGGTTCGAGACCCGCCTGGGCAGCGAGACCTCATCTCTACAATAAATAAAAAAATCAGCCGGGCGTGGTAGCGCGCACCTGTAATTCCGGCTACTCAAAGGCGGAGGCGGAAGGATCGCTGGAGCCCAGCAAGTCGAGGCTGCAGTGACCGGGAGCGGCCACTGCACTCCAGTCTGGGCGACAGAGTGAGACTCCAACTCAAAAAAATAAATAAATATCTTCTGCCTCGACCGGGAGCGGTGGCTCAGCCTGTAATCCCAGCACCTTGGGAGGTCAAGGCAAAAGATTGCCTGGGGGTTCAAGACCAGCTTGGGAAGCTTGGTGAGACCTCGTCTCTACAATAAATCACAAAAATTAGCCAGGCATGTTGGCATGTGTCTATAGTTCCAGCTACTTGGAAGGTGGAGGCGGAAGAATTGCCTAAGCCAAGCAGGTCGAGGCTGTGGTGGCCATGAGCATGCCACTGCACTCCAGTCTGGGTGACAGAGTAAGACTCTAACCCCCCCAAAAAATTTTTCTGCCTTAATTTCTGATTATTACTTTTGAGTAGAGTATGGATAGATTTCCAAAGCTAAAATCTAAGGCAATTTTCAAGATACCTTCTCTAAAATCACAATAATCATCAAAGTCATTGAAAATAGCTATTTTCAAGATTTGGAATCAAGGGTCTGGGTTTCAATTCTTGGTTCTGTGACTACCTTAAGCAGGGTGCACTTGAATAAATCATTTAATCTCTTCAAGCGTGCCTTCTTGTATCTAGAGTGAGGAAACTTCTGCTACCTGCTCATCCACTCGAGAGAGATATTTTGAAAATCACATTATAGCAGGGTATCCCAACCAAGGCACTGTTGATATTTTGGGCGGGAGAACTCTTCGGGCACTGCAGGATGTTTAGCAGTAGGTCTGGTCTCTATCCACCAAAAGCCAGTGGCATGTGTGCACGCACATGTATGCTCACATATACAGACACACACATACACTCCCCCCCCATTCAGTTGTAACAGTCAAGTTTCTTAAGATATTGCCAAATGTCAGGGGTCGGGGCAAAATCACAACCACACTCACCCCTCTGCCCCATTGAGAATGACTGTCTTAAATGATTTCTATGAAAGCCTTCATTAATACATTGAAACATGGTATATACTGATCACCTATTACATGCCAGACACTGTGGCCAAGTCCAATCAAATGTGATTCATGCTCCCAAACAGAGCAGATGAGTGAATCCATGTTAGCATGGAGAGCAGTTTGGGAGCCTGTGAGGGCAAGAGGGGGTGGGGGAAGTGTAACATTTAGATATTAAAGAGTAGAAGCCACTGGGATTGATGATTAAATGGATGTGGGGAGATGAGTAACGCGAAGAGAGAAAAACAATTCTTACAATGCCAACATGGGTTCATTATTATTTATTACCTAAGTCAAAAGAAGGTTTCCATTAAAAACAGGGACATTTCCCAAAAGAAAATGCATGCCACATAAGTGTTCACAAAGTAAATATTGACTTCACGGCGAATGCTTTAATTTTAACTGCTGGGGAAACACACTTAGACAAAGTACTCCATTCTTCTATTCCATTTTCAGTACTATCTCAGAATTATCAAAACCAACAGAGGCCATTATCCCCATGCATAATTGGACTATCAACGTCCACAAAAATGGCAGGAAGGTGGTGAGGCACAACATGCATCATTTACAGCTTCTTTGTTTCATTCACTGACAAACACATTCTTTTAACATTGTCTAAGAGTTTTATGAGTCATCAACTTTAAAAACCCAAGTCAAATGCATTTGTACCAGCGCCAAAAGAAAATAAATCCTAAACCAAGCCAGGAATCAGCCTTTCCCCCACGACACTAGAGATGTGTAGCTTTTCAGAATATTATCTGCATGTGAGGTCCTCACAGAGGTGTCTCCATCAGCCCCCACTCGCTGGAGCACAGCAAGGCAAACAACTATCCCATTATCTCATGGCACTTTTTAGTTTGTGTGAAACCAGGAAAGTTCAGTTTTGAGACACAGAACCCAGCATTCACGAAAGAAAAGCTAGTTAAAGGCTGCTAATGGGGCCCTCTGGCTCCTGGTCCTGAGAGGTATTTGGAGGAGGTCCATGTGCCTAACCACATCGATTTCAGATGAAATTCTCGTTGCAAACACACATTACCCAACACCCCAAAATGTAGGAAAGCCTTCCTGGTTTTTAGAGCTTATAAGCCCCCTGACAATGGAATTCTGTGTGGAACTATCGAAGTTCAAGTAACAAAGACAATTTTTGAGAGGGTCAAAAATAGAAACCATTATTGGAGTATAAAAACATTTGAGTTACTTAAGAATCCACATTTCTAAGAAAAGCAGCCTTATTAAGCGACGTTTGCTCAATAGGCAATTTTCTCCATTTAATTTTCATAAATAGATCACTTTGAAATGTATTTCCCCTAACAAAGACTGAACATTAACAACAAATGATACAACATCTTCAAATTTTAATTAATGTCAAGAGCTTTATTTTGCTTCCAAGCATCTTATAAAGACATGTTATTAATATAATTTAATTTAAGGGGATAGGCATTTGTTTTCTATTTTTAAAAAGGTGGTTCTGAAATTCTGGCCCTGTCAACATCATTTAAACATTCCTATTCCATGCCTCAATATAATAAATTGAATCAGCATTTTAATTGTGCCCATGTTTTGTGGTTCCTGGCAGTACAAAAAGATTCTCTGTGAGCGCACGACTACCCCCACCAAAAAAAAAAAAAAGCCCCGCTGAGTGATTAATTACTAGTCTGGAAGATATAAATATGTCTCTCAATAAAGACAGTATGGACTGCTGGAAGCTCTGGCTTTCTACATCTCCATGGGGTGCCTTAACTTAGCAGACATCCTCCTAATTCAAACAAGATTCTGGCTCCAGCATTCATGGGCAGCTCCACCATGATACACTGTTCCTTTATTGAGCAGTATATTTATTTTAATTAGCATCATTTTGTACATGTACAAAAATCAGAGGCAATCAGGCTCTTTATATACAAATATATAGAATTCTCAAGATGTCTCTGTTTCTTAAGTAAGAAAGAACTGAGAACAATAGAAAATAATCTTGAATTTTTATTTTTTTCCTCGTCCTAGTGAGTATAACCTTGAATTTTTTTAAAAGTGTCATCTTTGTATACAAATATTGCAGGCTATACCCTGACATTACTCATACTTCATTCTGAGTTAAAAGTTTGGCCAAGAGACCATAAATTTATAAACGAAGACACAAACCAGCGGGTCCATTTGGCTATGTTTAAACCTCACATCTACCATCTGAAATGAGAAGTCATCATGATTGTTAGTAGGGTGAGAAGCTTAGACAAAGGACTTGTCGGCCAGCTCCCCAACCTTTACACAGTGAAAACAAAAGTTGATGAAATTCCTATGACTGTTTCTACAAGGCCAAAGTAAGGTAAGAGGAATTAAATCATTTAAACCAGAAATTGCAAGCCAAGTCAACTAACTTGAACATAAAGATTAATACAAGAAATCAAGACTAGAAGCTGGCTCTTCTAAATTGGAGAATTCTCAGGTATAACTATTTAGATTAATACTATGTATCAGTGATTGCCACACAACTGAATGCACATCTCTAAAACCCTTTCATCATGCATAAAGGGTGGGCAGGCAAGGTGACGGGATCATACGTCATTCTGGCCAGTCTAGAAATCCAGACATCACGTCATTCTATTTGAAACAGAATGAAAGAAAAGTTTCCTAAAAAAACCAATATACATTCTGTCAAGGAAAAATGTCATTTGTATTCAGACTTCTACTCTCCTACTATTTATATCTTTACCTAGCCTTGTCCCAGATAGATCTTTTGAGCACAATCATCAAACATAAATGAAAAGATTAAACCACTTAAGCAAATATAAATCTGAACTGGACTTCTGTTGCAGACTGCAAAAATGGCCATAATATTTTAGCTCCTTCCATCAAGAGATAGAACCTATTTTCCCATCCCTAAAATCTGGGCTGGTTTTGTGGCTTGCTTTTGAATGTGCAAAAATGGCAACATATGAATCCAAGAGTCCTTGCAGCTTCCATTCTCAGATTCTTGGAACTCTGTGCCTTCCATGGAAACACACCTAGACTAGCTTGCTAAAGTTTGAGAGGCCATGTGGAGAAAGGCCCCAGTCATCTCAGCTGTTCTATATGTGGCTATAATAAACCAGTCAGCCCACACAATCTATCAGTTGACTATAAGTACACAAGCAACCCCAGACGTGATTAGCCAAGCTTGGCCCACACCAGAAAACCAAACAGCTGAGCCCCACCAAAATTGTCAACCTGCAATATTATCAGTTACATTAAGTGGGTAATTTTTAAACTACTGAGGTTTGGGCAGTTTGTTATGCAGAAATAGAAAATGACACAGGGTCTATAACCTCATAACTAAATTCTTTCCAGGTTGAAGCCCCAGTTTAAGTTTCCCATTATGCTCATAGCCTTTATAAGGTACTAGCATATATATTCTTTTGACCTAGTTCCTTTTGAATTCTGATACCACTTTTTTTCTGTTACAAAACTTAGCACTTCAGTCAGGTACAGTAGCTCACACCTATAATTCCAGCACTTCGGAAGATTGAGGTGAGAGGATTGCTTGTGTCCAGAAGTTCAAGATCAGAGTAGGCAACACAGAGAGACCTCGTCTCTACAAAAAATCCAAAAAATTAGCCAGGCGTGATGATGCACACCTGTAGTCCCAGCTACTCAGGAGACTGAGACAGAAGGATTGCCTGAGCCCAGGAGGCAAGGCTGTGATGAGCTGTGAGTGTGCCACTGCACTCCAGCCTGGGTGACAGAATGAGATTCCAACTGAAAAACAAAAACAAAAATACAACAAAATTTAGCACTTCACTAACTAATGCCCCATATGATTTTCTAAGGTATATCTAAGTATTTATGATTCTCTAAGGCATATCTAAGTATTTATGATTCACATTCAAATTGTGGGGTTTTTTGGTGACTATTGCTACATGCAGACATTTTAAATTTTAACTAGCTGTTTTCTGCTTTCTTATTATAAAAAAAGACAGAGACCATGTTTTATAGTAATTTTTATTATAACACATTACACGCATAGTAGGTGTTCAATAAATGCTTGGTTTGATTTGAAAGTAGCTGGAGTTTGCAACAAGACCTTTAAACTTCATTTGCTAAACTTTTCTTTTTTGTAACATGCAAATATAGTAGCCTGTTTCCCCACAGGAGAGATTGAGTAATTTCTGAACTTCCTTCACATTCCTTTACAAATATAAAATATAATAAATTGCATAATAAGAAAGCAGGAGACAGCTAGATAAAATTTAAAATTTCTGTATGCAGCAATAGTCACAAAGAAACACAATTAAAAGACAGTGACTAGGAGAAAATAGTTACGATGGATTTAACAGAGAAAGAAGTAAAATTCAAAATACACGAAGAGTTCCTGTGAAGCAATAGAAAAAGGAAAACAACTCAACAGAAAACAGAAAAAAACATAAACTGACAGTATTAAGAAGTACAAATTTAAAAACCTGAAAAGATGCTTGACCACACAGATAATCAGAAAAATGCTAATTAACATAAAGTGTTTTGGCAGTTTCTCTTACCCATGCCAGCTCTGGCATGACTCTCTATCTTTCCCCTCTTCTTTCTCAACTAAACTTTGTTTTAAAACTTTAAACAAAAAATAAAATAAGATGTTTTATCCACCAGATTATTCAGAAGTAAAAATGATTAAACAAGATCTACTATTGGCGAATATATATGGAAAGGCTTTCTACACACTGTTGACAGGAGTATAGAGTGGCATAACTTGTAGGACAGTCAGGCCATATCTACCAAAATATTAATTAGGCACATGCCTTTTAACCCAAAATATGCACTGAAACCTTGTTTTTAGTATTTAAAAACTGGAAAGCTAAATATCCATCAATACTCTCACGGGAAATATTGATTCATCCATAGATAGAAAACTATGCAAAAATTTAAAGAATTTGTAGGTACTAACATGCAAGATCAAGAAACATTAAGTTAAAAAGGCAGCCTACCAAAGAATGTACATAGTGCAATACCATTTTTTAAACTAATGTCAAAGAATGTGCATAGTGAAATACCATTTTTACAAATAAGTGTACAAATGTGTAGGAAAAAGTCTAGAATGATACACACTAAAGTAACAGCTATGATCAGTTAATAGGATGGGGTGAGGGGGTTATTGAAAGAGAGAAGGAAGACAATAACTTTTATATGCCTATGTTTTATTTGAATTTTCCACAAGCATGGATTTATGTGAAATAAATGTGTTTATATTGCACATACCTGGGCAGGAGAAGGGGGTAGAGCAAAGAGAGATTCAACTGAGGAGACAAAGAAAGAGTTGGATCTTCACGGAGAAAGTCTTCACTTTTATCCTGGTTCAGACCAGTGGAGTGGTCAGCATTGCACATAGACTTGAACATGCACTAGCACTGGGTGCTCCTGTAACATGACTTCCTCCACGGCAGAGAAGAGGAGGCACCAGGTGGTGATCTGTGCTGGGGACCCTGTGTTTGGCCTCTCAGGACCACAGAGGATCATCCTCCCTCCTGGAATCTGGAATCAACAGAAACAAGATCAGTCTCTGAAAGCTGAACTTGAAAATCAACCCAAACTGGATCAGAGGAGAGAGATGAGAAGTAATCTAAATAACAATAGTAGCAGTTAAAATTCCTAAACCATCTCCCTGTGCCAAACACTGAGGAGTTTCACACTCCACACTTTACCTCATCTCCCTCCTAGCTTGTTTTTACTTTTTTTTTTTTTTTTTGAGTTGCTTTTACTTTATTGAAGGGAAAAATAAGTATAGAGTCTGGGCACAGTGGCTCAGGCCTGTAATCTTAGCACTTTGGGAGGCTGAGGATTGCTTGACCCCAGGAGTTCAAGACCAGCCTAGGCAACATAGAAAGACTTCTTCTCTACAAAAAAATAAAAAGTAAGCTAGGTGTAGTGGTGTGTGCCTGTAGTCCCAGCTACTCAGCAGGCTGAGGCAGAAGGATCGCCTGAGTCCAGGAGGTTAAGGTTGCAGTGAGCCATGATCGTGCCACTGGACTCCAGCCTGGGCAGCAGAGTGAGACCCCAACTCAAAAAATAAATAAGCAAGCTTAGACAGTTTAAGGAAATTGGCAAGAGTCACATAGCTTCCACATGGCAATGCCAAGGCTTTGAATTCAGTTCTGCTTAATTCCAACACCTATGTTCTTAACTAAGAACATGCTCTTTCCTGTAACAGAGACAGAAAACCTTCTGGGTTGGCATCACTCGACTGTATCTTTGCTGTATGTATTAATGTAGCTAAGGATATAATGGACCAATCAAAAAAAGTATTGTTCAGCCATGGAAGCACAGAACAAAGGGTTTCATAGAAGCACATGATAACAGTGCCTATTCAAATGATTCCAAGGAACAGGGACCCTGGTCCAAGCATCCCTTTGGACCAAGTAGCAGGCCCACAAAGTCACACAACATGTGGACAAAATCCAATTTCTCAGCCAGTCAGGATAAAGGCCAGTGCTTGGACTATGGATCCACTGAGGTAATGTCACCCCAAGAGGCCTCTTAAGAGATGATCAGCACATCTGTGGGCTCTACATAAACCTGTTTCTTATTTGGAAGTTTATGGTCCTTTAGAGATATTCCACCATCTTTTGCTATTTTAGGCCTGTTTCTAATTCACACAATCTACATGATTGTCACAGGCTTTGTTGAAGAACGCATTTATCACAAATCTGTCACAAACTCATGTCAACTGGATTCCCCCACAGACCCAGAGTTAACACACAAAGAACTAGAGCAAGCAGGGTAGGAGGAAAAGTGATTGTCCTTAAGATTGAGAAAGAGATTTGGAGCAATTCTGGTAGGACGCATTGTTGGAAAATTTGTGTCCATGTTTATCTGGTGTGTGTGTGTGTGTGTGTGTGTGTGTGTGTGTGTGTGTGTGTGTGTATGATTTTTTTTTTTTTTGAGTTGGAGTCTCACTCTGTCACCCAGACTGGAGTATATGACCGCTCCCAGCCACCGCAGCCTCGACCTGCTGGGCTCAGGGGATCTTCCCGCCTCAGCCTTCCAAGTAGCTGGAACTACAGGTGCACGCTACCACACCCGGCTAATTTTTGATTTATTGTAGAGATGAGGTCTCATCAAGTTGCCCAGGCAGGTCTAGAACCCGCAGGCTCAGGCAATCCACTCACCTCAGCCTCCCAAAGCACGGGATTATAGGCTGAGCCACGGCTCTGTTGTATATATTGAGGAGCTTTATGATATTTTTTTTTTTAAGAATGGCTTCCATTGCTTTAAACAAAAATGTTTAGAAATCACTAAGGTAGAAGGAATGGCTGATGCACTGTTCTGCTGTGTAACAGCTATTGGAAACAGTCCTGGAATTCTCTGGAAGTCAATTACAGGCATTCGTGGCTGCGGCTAATTGAGACATGTGGCTGGGAGTTGTTTCCAAGAAGTTCTCCAGAATGGCTCTATCCAGTGTTCTCTTAAAGAGTCTAACTTGTAACCATAAAAGAGCCCTTGTAGTAAAACCCTTGCCTCTAACTCCAATCCTAAACACAGGGAAGTCTTTTAAGTATTATGACAGATACAAAGGGAATGCAGGTTTTACTGGAAATGCTAAGCAATCCCTTTAGACTGGAAGCCCATATCAGGAGGCAGTTATCAATAGCTATCAATAGAACTCCAGATCTGAGCTATCCGAGTTCAAACCCCAGAGCTACTCCTTGCTATCTGTGTGGTCTTGGGGAGGTTATGTAACCTCTCCAAGCCTCAGGATTTTTATGTGTAAAATGTAAGCCACATAGGAGTATGGTTCAAATGCCTGTAAAGTGCTTGGTGCTGAGGCTAGCACAGAATATACCTCCTCAAATGTTGGCTTTTACACATTACCCCAGTGGAAATAAAGTTTTCAAGATCAAATAGAGAGTGGCTGGGAGAACAGAAAGCAATACCTTACAGGGAGGGCAGGAAAGTGAAGAAGAGACACTGGGAACTAACAGACTTTCACCATCTACTAGGGTTTGGACTTCACTTCAGTGGTATGGGGATCCACCAGAAATTGTTTAATAATTCACTTGTTTGAAAAACAAGCATATATTTTTGAAAAAATATACACTAAATACATGTTTTAGAGGAAATAAGAAGTTAAAAAAGGCAGGATTCCTGTCCTCAAGCAAGTCAGTTCAGTAGGAGACACAGAGACAAATAATTACAATCCTAAGAGATGGAGATTATAATAAAAGAATGCTCAAGTAGCTGTGAGAACACAGAGGATGAAGTGCCTGAGTTTGCAGAGAAGAGTTCTTTCTGGAATTATAATCAGTTGATCAGAGAAAAGAGTGTCCCAAAAATAAGAGATTTTTAATAAATGTCAGTTGCAGAGAAGAAATATCTCCATCCAGTGAGGAAGTTCAGAATAGCTTGGATTGCAACATAATTGTACCTCCAAGTATCAGGCTGAGCCAAAAGTGATGAACTCTAAAAACCTGCTTCCTCAGAGTTCTATAAGCCTCTGAAAAGTTCAGAGAAAATAGTCTCAATTACTTAGAAAGCCACCACTAAAACAAGTTTGCTCTCCTAAAACTGATCACAGTTTTGATTCTAAGGAGAACCTTTGGGCAAAATGCGAACAAAACTTTTCTCTCCTGTGTATTTGAGAAGTTCAGCATCACCACCACTTGAGGATGGAATGATCTGCACATCCACAAACAGAAATAAATAGAATGAAAATTACAATTTTATGTAGTGTCGAGTGGTAGGCCAAATATCACCCCCTCCCAAAGATGTCCATGTACCAACCCACAGAATCTGTGGCTACATTACCGTACATGGTAATAGGGACTTTTCAGATATGATTAAGGATCTCAAGGAGAAGGACAGAGGATGATAGAAGTAGAGGTTGAGGTGATACACTTTGGAGATGGAGGAAGGGACCATGAGCCAAGGAACACAGGCAGCCTCTATACGCAGGAGAAGACAAGGAAACAGACTCTCCCTTGGAGCATGCAAAGGGAACACAGTCCTGCCAACACCTTGAGCCCCCTAAGACTCATCTCAGACTTCTGGCCTCCAGAACTGTAAAAGAGTAAATCTGTGTTATTTTAAGCCACTAAATTTGTAGCCATTTCCTTCAGTACCAATAGGAAACTAATATGGGGGAAAGAGGTTTCCTCCAAAGTCCTCAAAACACCAAGCAAATATTTTATCAGTTCTCTCAGCATCCTAGAGAAGAGAAAGAAAATGGAGAAAGGGTAAATCATCCAAAATGAAAGCAAATAAACAGCAAGGCAGGGCAGAAGACATCAAGTTTAATACCCAGAGGGGTACATGATCCCCCCCCACTCCAAAAATACAGCTCTCTGGAGGACTCCCAATCTTCATTTGAGTAAGAGGTTCGATCTAGCCCATGGCAAAGCCCAGGCATTTCATTTGGATGATTTATCGAGATTACAGTAAAAGAAGATGGCATCCCACATTTAGATATCCTCACCGCCAGCTGAAGAACATCCATGCCACAGAATTGACTCCACAGCCAGGAGGGCCCAGACACTCCCCAGATAAAAGAAAGCATATAGATATTAGCCACAGAGACAGAGAGAAAAAAACTCTCTTACCCTGGCAGATCAGTCAAAGTTTGTGCTAATGTTTGTGGGAGAAAATGGAGAAAGCAAAGTCAGGAAGAAAACACATCTGCATCATTCACATCCCCAAGCAAGTCAACAGACTGAAGACTCTAGGGACTGCCCAATTTAGTTATTTGCTTCATTCCCAACTTGAAGATCCCTTGCAAATACATTTAAATGCTATCATCAAGAACATCACCTTCTAAAATAAACACCTTTTCATTTATGAATTTCCTTCCCCATTCTGACCCTGTGAAACCTGCAAATTTAACATACAGCAGGAGACGAAGGCAACAAGGTAGACAATCTCCAGCTAAGAAATGTGAAATATATATATAAAGAATAGAAAAAAAATCAACCTTTGATGAAATAATTGCTTCTGCTGTTATTTTTCGCTATTGCTTCAGAAATGTTCCCTCTCTCTCTCTTCCTTTCTTGTCCCTATAGCGAGGTGCCCTGCTGTTGTACAGATGAAAGGTCTAGTCTCTTTAAAATTTCATGCAGAGCTCTTCACAACATCGAAGCTTTAAAGGCCCATGGCAAATGCAACATATTGTTAGACTTGATGGAAGGAGATAAGAATTACATGCAAAGTGTACTGTATATTCATTGTCTGGAAATACTATAACGTTACGACTTCCTATGTTTCACTCACCAGTATGGACATGGATATTCTGATTTCAATATTTAGAAACACAAAAGATGCACATGGAGTGAGTATTGGAGCAAAAATAAGAATGAAATTCAAATCTTCTAAGGTTAGATTAGGGTCCTAGGATGTGTGAAAAGTTGTGTTTATAGTTTTCCTAAATTGCTTTAGATACATGAAACATATTTAAAAGACATCAAAAGGTACAAAGAGGAAAAAATAGAGTTTCTAAAACTTGTATATATGATGGAGTTCTTTGCCCCTAAGCCATCTTTATTTTTATGTCTCTATAAGAAAAAATAAGGAGATGTTTGGTTTTTTACTTTTATGTATAAAACTATCTCAAAAAATTAAAGAGCCAGAACTACAGACATTGGGATGAAGAACATATGACCCCAAAAGAAAGTTTGTCAATCACTATTATTTGAGGTTTGACTGTATGGGTGAACTTTATTTGAAAGTTTAATTTAAATTCACAAGTTGGATATCATTAACCACACATTTAAATTTTGGGTTTCTGCTTTGTTGCAGCTGATTTTTTGTATTTTTGTTTTTGTGGCTCTGTAGAGCCAGACTCATGCATTTAGATTCATTCATTCTCTTCTTTCAAATGTTTGTTGGACACCTACTATATGCCAGACAGTGTGCCAGGTATTAGGAATGACAAAACAGAAAGATGGAGTGTCTGCCTCCAGAGAGATGACAATACAACAGAAGGAGACAGACACAGTAAAGGGTAAGTGCGATAAAGCCTTGGGGGTCCTATGACAGAAGCAGGCCTGGGTATCATGGTGGCACAGAGTGTTTAATTTGTTCTTCCTGGAGGAGGAGAAAGAACAACGTATCCTGGGGTCAGTTCTTGACCACAAACTTGGAAACTGTCTAGATGCTGATGGAATAACCCAAGGCAATGGTAGTCAATGGGAAGAGGGGACAGATTTCAGAAAAATCAAGAGGACAAAATCTACAGGATTTGACTACTGATGAGAAAGCAGGACGATGAGAGGAGAGTAGGGTGAATCCCAGGTTTCCAACAAGGTATCATTCACCAGCTCACTCATTGTTTCCACCATTTTCTACCACCTAATACGTGCTAGGCATTGTTCTAAATATTGAAGACGCAATAATAAACAAATTACAGAAGAACCCAACTCACTAAATACAGAAAAGACAAACAGAAAACTAGTAAACAAATGAGTAGGTAAAATCAAAAAATAGGTAAGTGCTCTGAAGAAAATAAAACAGGGAGATGTGATAAAGAGTAATTTGATATGGGTGGATCATGAAAGATTCCTCTAATGAAGGGACACCCCACCCGAGTCAAAATCTGAAGGCTGGGTAGGAGAGAACTGTGCAAAGATCTGGGGGAAGGGCATTCTGAGAGAAGGAACAGAAAGCACAAAGCCTCTGAGGAAAAGACAATGCTGGAGCATTCAAATAACCCAGAGAAGGCCAAGTTGGCTGCAGCACGGTAAGCAGGAAGAAATTGCAGAGGCAGGCAAGTAGGGCTGGAGCACACAGGTTTTACAGCCCAGGTAAGGAACTGGGAGATGGAACTGGGGGAGGAGGAGATATTAAATCAAGGAGAGGGAGATACCAGGACCTGTGTTTGCGTGTTGATGGTAAGGATTCAGAAGAGGCAGAAACTGACACACAGAGAAGCCTTACAAAGGCAAGATACGGAGTGATCCAAGCGTGAGGAGAAGCAGGTGTGTCATTTGTTTAAAAAAAAATCAATAAATGATATTTCCAAATTTCAGAAATTTGAATACAGAATATAAATTAAAAGGGATTATTGAATCGATGTCAATTTGCTTGGGTGTGAGAATGGTAATGTGGGGATGTAAGAATTCCTTACAAGAAATGAAGTGACTGGTCACTACAACTTACTTTCAAATGATTTTATGAAAAAAGATAGGATAGACAGACTGACTGACTGATACAGACATGGCAAAATATTAACAATCAGTGAATCTAGGAGAAGCTTATTTGGGTATTTTTTGTGCTATTCGTTCAACTTCTCTACAGATTTGAATTTTTTTCAAATAAAAGTTGCACCGGAGGGGACAGGGATTACAAGAGGCCTGAGACAACCCTCTCCCCGCTAGATCTCCCAGATCAGAATCTCTGCAGGTGGGATCCAGTAATGTTTTTCATAAAAATTCCCAAAGTGTGTCTGACTAGCAGCTAGAATTTTGATTGTATTAATTATCTACTGCTGTACACAAACCACTCCAAGGGTTACTGGTGGCGTAACATAGCCACCGTTTTATCTACAGGTGAGGAATTTGGGTAGGACTCGACAGAGTAGTGAAGCGACCGGGACCAAGAGATTCAAGACGGCCTTCCTCACACGCGTGGCATCTTGGTGCTGGCGGTGCCTGGGCTGCTCCACCTGGCCATCCTCTCCAGCAGAGCACTCTGGACCTTTTTGTATAACAAATGTGTCCCTTCTATGAGAACAGAAGCTGCAAGACCTGGATGTGGAAGTCCAGAATGGAAGTCCAGAATCTTGCATCAGATTGCATTGTTCAAAATAAGTCACAAAGTCAGTCCAGATTCAAGAGGGTAGAGAAAAAGTTCTCATTTCTTGACTGGGAGAGTAACAGTATCATGTTACAAGGAATGTGAAAGGAGGGAGGTGTGATTCAGTGGGGACTGTTATCATTATCATCTACTTTACATACACTCACTAAATTAGGGACACCTTCAATAATACAAGCTTTTGTTACCCCATAATTATCTTGTCCGTATGTAAATGATTCTTCTAAAGCTGCTTGAAAACAATTCATTTTCTTAATTTCCTAGAGACTTGTGAAGTTATGATGCTACTACTTTGCTCACTAGACCATAAGCATTACAAGAGTACAATTCGCTGTCTCTCACTGATTCTCTGCCTCTGAGACTTAGGTCTAGATCATGGCGGTTCTGTCAACTGAAGGACAATAGAGGAGGAAAAGGTTTTAGAAGAGTCTCAAAAAGTTCTCAGGTGGGCACTGTAGCTCACACCTATAATCCCAGCACTTTGGGAGGCTGAGGCGGTGGAAGAATTGCTTCAAGCCAGGAGTTCTAGACCAGTCTGGGCAACATAGCGAGACCTCATCCCTACAAAAAATTAGCTGGGTACAGTGGCACATACCTGCAGTCTCAGCTACTTGGGAGGCTGAGGCAGAAGGATCATCTGAGCCCAGGAGGTCGAGGCTGCACTTCAGCCAGGAGACAGAGTGAGACTCCCAACTAAAAAAAAGAAGTTCTCACCAACCTCACAGACAAAAGGAAAGCAGAGCTCCTTCTAGCCTCATCGCTGCCCTCTGGGTGATGACAGGTGGTACCTACAACCTTTCTCTCTTTCCAGTAACTTTCCAACAGTTCATTCACTGCTCACCAGGTCAACAGAGGAGGCCAAGTCCTCATTCCAGGATCTGAAATGAGAGGAAGAGTGTAGGGCCACGACTTCTCAAAGAAGAATGACAGAGAGAGATGGAACCCATGCTCTTGCTCCTACTACCACAGTTTCTGAAGCAGTGAAGTCCAAATTCACATAATTTTTAATTATGTGTATTGATGAGATTGACTAAAGCGATATATATACACACATAGGTGCCCCTGTTCAGAATGACTCTTAACACATGGTCCTCACCATGGAAAAATGCTATTCATGTTGGCCTTCGGAATCAAAAAGCAATAATTAAGACTACTCTTGACAAGTTATTAAGGTTTGTGTGGCTCACACATGTAATCCCAGCTCTTTGGGAGGCTGAGGCGAAAGGACTGCCTGAGCCTAGGGCTTCGAGACCACCCGGGCTACTTGTCAAGACTTCATCTCTACAATAAATCAAAAAATTAGCCGGCATGGTGGCACATGCCTGTAGTTCCAGCTACCTGGGAAGCTGAGGCGGAAGGACCACCTGAGCCCAGCAGGTTGAGGCTGCAGTGGCTGTGAGTGTACCACTACACTCCAGCCTGGGCGACAGAATGAGACTCCTACTCAAAAAATAATAATAATAATAATCTGTGTAAGACTAACCTTTTCCGTGCCTCTCGTTAATCTAGGCCCCATTCACATATGCTGCCTTGTAATGGTGCCCCCTGGACTTGTGCCATGTGGCATCCCTGAGTTTCAGGCCCAGATTTTTGAACCCAAGTCCATCTGGCTCTAAAGTCTGAGCTAGTTGCATTATTCTAAGCACTAATAAAGTCAAAGGTATGAATCTCTGATCACAGAAATTAAAGAACCAATTAGCTGAGTTAGCAACTGACTTTCTCAAGTGCTCCTGAAATCACCCCCAGAGAAGTGAGGTAGTGGAAATTGCATTAGAGTTCAATGGGCTCTACCTAGTTCTGACTATTCTATCACACATAAGCTGTGTGGCCTTAGGCAAGTCACTCCACTTCTCTGGGCCTCCATGTCCTCAGCTGTCATGAGCTTCTATCACAGCTGACAACTCTTAAGACCAATCGTGTCTATATGTGCTCATACATGTTTATATAAAGAGCACTTGATCAAATGTATGCACTTCAAAGACATAAATATTTGCAATGAAAACATGACCATCAATTTCAATGCACTTTAAGAGTGTACACATGTTAATAAAATTGTAATTTGTCTTACTGCCTTCTAAACAACTTTGACTTGACAGTAAATCTAGCTAATTTCAAGTATAATTTAGTTTCAAATGTGTATGTTTAATAGCTTCACATCGCAGAAACTTTTTTTCATTTCCAATGATACTGTAAAATTTCACTGGCATTATATAAATTATGAGGTATTTCTGCCATTTTTGTTGACTCTTTTTTTTTAACCCCTATGATAGTATGATAGTTACTGGAAGGAATTATAGGAACTATTCCCAATGCCAACCAATAGTTTTATTACACAATAGGAAAAATTATTACATCTCTATCAGCATTTACAAATATCAATATCTGAGCAGTGAGTAGTGGATGTATCTTGCTACTGATACATTCTATAGATGAGTGGTGTGTTTTGGTGTGTGTGTGTGTATGTGTGTGTGTGTGTATGACCTTTTTATTAATTTTCAAAATTTTATTATTGATCAGGATGTCCACAGATAATCAGTTTAGGCAAAATCAAATGTTAAAATTGGTCATAATTAGTACTGATACTAAAATGATAATATGATATGGAAAATATTTTTTGAACTGTAAAATATTACATGTGTCCAAGTACTATTATGAAATTTAGGTAGCTACCATTTGGCTTCAATGTTTAGCTAATGGATAAATCTTTGAAATGGTAAAATTCCAGGTAAAAGACAACTTAATAAAACACAAAATAATCTCTAAAAATAACTTAGAGATGATCTGAAAATAAGTGGTTTTTGAGATAGGGTTTTGCTCTGTTGCCAAAGCTGAAATGCAGTCGCACGATCACAGCTCACTGTAACTTGAACTCCTAGGCTCAAGTAATCCTCTCATCTCAGCCTCCAGAAAAGTTGGAAGCACAGTCACCCGGGCTAATTTTTTTTTTTTAATAGAGACAGCATTTCACATTGTTGCCCAAGCTGGTCTTGAACTTCTGGCCTCCAGTGAACCTCCCACCTTGGCCTCCCTAAGTGCTGGAATTACAGGCATGAGCCACCACACTTAGCCTCATCTGAAAATGTGATGAATGTTCAACTTCAGTAAGTAATAATAAGCACTGGCTTTTACTGAACAGCTATGAGGTCCCAGGCACAGACCTAAAGGCTTTACATTCATTACACACTATTTTAAATCCTTCCAGTTGGTTTTGTCACCTCGACTTTCCCACTACTTATCACATACAGAAACTGATGTGCGTCTCCTGCTAAAGACCTGGAGTGACAAGGGTAAAGGAATCAACATCTCAGACCTTCTGCCTCAGAGGCACATCAATTGGGTAGGTTCTGCCAAGAAAACCAGTGATCTTCCCATTTTAGAGATGAAGGTACTGAGCCTTGAAACATTAATCAACTTGTCCAAGGTCTCACAGCTGGTGAGAACCCAAAGCTAGATTTTAATCACAATACTCCAGTGGCTGGCAGTTGGAAGGTTTATCAAAAATCTTGCCATCAATAAATGAAAAACGCAAGGACCAACACTTAAGCTACTCAGACTTTCCTAAAATAAAACCTTTTGAGAAAGCAAGGCTGTTTACATGGTTTTCAATCATTGAACTTATATAACAACTGTTACTGACAATTTTCCAGATCAGGAATCAGGTAGTTTTAAGCCTTGGTATTTGCCCTGGATCCCACGGGATCCTTCTCCATCTAATTTTTCCCAAATCTTTCTTTGTTCCCATTAGTGAACTATTAACAGCTTTGCCCCATATGAAGCTAACAACAGAAAAATATTATATGACTGATATATTCTGCAAAATCAATCTTCACTTGCAAATACTTATACAAAATTATAATTAAATTGGGGGTGGTAACTGAATAGGTGCTCTTTATTCAAAAGTCCTCTTTCAGTTCATCAATAAAGAACACACACCAAAAGAATCACAGAAATAGAATGTACCCTCGAGTTACATCACAAGGAGAAAAAAAAAATCTCTCTGGATAAGAAATTCAGGTTTATTTTATCTTAAATCAGACCAAGGGGATTTAGGTTGCTTTTTTAATCTACTCATGCATAATGATCTCTCAGATTAATCATACTGTTTAATAGAATATTATTATTAATTAGACATGTCAGCGCTTCAGGCAGAAAATTATTGGGAAGTAAAAAGGTCTATATTCCAAAGACTCATAAGAGAAAGATTTCCATTTCTATCACTGCACATCTCTTTCAGTTCCAATTCTCAGTGGAAATTCCTCAACGAATTCAGTCCTTGTGACAATAACATTTAGAAGTGTTTCACATTTAAGAGATAACTGAACTAGACTTTGCCCTGCAAGATATTTTCTATGCTATTTATAAGCCAATTACGCTTTTTAGGGCATGTGTTTTTAGAGGAAAATCCTTCAATGTTGCCCAGATTTTTATCATGTCCCATTAGGGGTTTTTAGACAAGACTGAGGCACAGAGGAGGACAATTGGGTCATCAGTTTTATCCATCAGGCTGGCATCCTCTAAAATGTTCTCACTTCCATCTGGTTGGCTCTTGCCAGTCACTGCTACTTCCTCCTCTGCCCTAGAAGCCCCATGTGTCACATATGCACCACTCTAGCCACATAGAAAAACTCTACTGTTTCTCCCAATAAACCAATATTCCATGGGGCTCTCTCTCGGATAACCAAGCCAACATTTCTTTTGTTCCCACACTATGCTACATGCAAGACACCTCTAGAATCATACTGCTTTTGGCTCCAGCATAAGAATGAGGACACAGGTATCCTCTGTTCCCAGAATCTTCAAACTTATGATTTGGTGCTATTGTCCATCCGCCCTCCATCCTCTCTTCCACCTTTAGTCTCTTCTCTCCAAGCATCCAAACAAATAACTGAGTCTACTATTTAAGAATAAAAAATAAAGTCTGGCAGAGCCAAACTCCCTCAACTTCTGGCACGCCAGCTGTAAAAGTTCATGTCTTCCCTTATATTCTGTGTCTCATCTCCACCCTTCTCTTCAGAATCCTTCCTCCATTAATTATCATTCTCCTCTGTATCTTTCTGCTGTCTCATAACTCCTCTCTTCTTATACTCTTCTTTTTTTTTTGAAGAGTCTTACTATGTTGCCCAGATTGGTCTTGAACGCCCGGGTTCAAGTGATTCTCCTGCCTCAGCCTCCCTAGAAGCTGGGATTACAGGCATAAGCCACCTCACCTGGCGTCCCTTGACCCTTCTAATGCTCATTTTCCCTCCATAGCTAGATTTCTACAAAAAATTGTGAGGCAAAGAATTTTCAGGTATGTAGCCCCTAGGATGGGAAAAAAAAACATGACCTTCTGAGAAATATAAAGATTTGGATGAGCAAGTGGTAGGAATTGAAAGGGGCTAGATAATGCTGGTCTTACGAGCCATGAAAGATTTTAACCCACTTTGTGAATTTTTTTTGAAGATTAAATGAGAGTATACATATTCAGTGCCTTGTGTATGTAATAAGATGTAACTATTGCTATTTTTAAACATATGACACTGACTCTCTTCTAACTTCATTAGGGTACCCTCTAAGGCTACAGAAGTGAGAAAAATCCCTCTGCTACTTGTCTTAAAGTCTACATGAGGGTGAGGATAATGATGAAGTCTCTTGACTCTGCCCAGAGGGCTCACTTGGAAGTGTGTGGAAACAGTCATGGATACACAGAAGGTCTATGTAGAACGAAAAGCATGCACTGCCCATAAAAAGGCAGAAAGAGGAAAAAATAAAACTTGCTCTGTAGCTCCTATTCTGGCAGATGGAGGTGGGATGTGGGGAGTGAAAAACTGGGTTGGAATGTGTCACTTAACGATGACTCAGTCTCACAGGACAATTAAATTCCAAAGGTGATCCTGGACTGAATCCCAGACAGGAATTCAAAAAAAAAAAGGCCAAGAAGAACACTACTGGGAGAACTGATGAAGCTTAAATACACACCATAGATTACATAGAAGTCATGTGTTAATGTTAAACTTCACAAATTTAATGTGATTATGTAAGAGAATACGCTTGTTCTTATAAAATACATTAAAAAAGACCAAAGGGAGAAAAAGCCTGACTTATACGGCCGAGTTGGGAGGATTACTTGAGTCCAGGAGTTCAAGACTAGCCTGGGCAACACAGTGAGACCTTGTCTCTACAAGAAAAGAAGGAAGGGTGGAGGGAAGGAAAAAAAGGGAGGATGGAGGGAAGGAGGGGCATGACTTACGCAACCTACTCTTCAATGGTTCAAAAATTAATAATATATGTGTACAAAGAGAGAGAGTACTAAAGCATACATGGTAAATTGATCTGTCTGAGTAAAGGGCATAGGGGAAGTTCTTTGCACTATTTTTGTCACATTTGAGGTTCAAAGTCTAAACCCTGAGCTCAGGGTCCCTTTGGCTTCTCAGAGATGCCTCTTGCCCTCCTGGCTATTCTGCAGTGCCACCTCCTGAGGTCCTCAGCTGGTGGAATGCATGGTCTGTTCCCCTGGGACTGCCAGGATTCCAGGATCTTTGTAAACTTGGCCCCATCATCCCTTGCTTCTTGTCTCTGGACCATGCACATGAGCTGTGGGAAAGAAGTCCCTTTTTCTCTCTACAAAGCCTAACACTCAAGACGATCATCTCACTATGATTTCCAAGAACCTAATGTGATCGTGATAGTCACAACTGAGCAATGACTTGCCGGTTCTCTTTTTTTTTTTTTTTTTTGAGTTGGGGTCTCACTCTGTCACCCAGGCTGGAGTGCAGTGGCATGCTCACAGCCTCTGCAGCCTCGACCTGCTGTGTTCAGGTGATCCTTCTACATCAGCCTTCCAAGTAGCTGGAACCACAGGTGTGCACCACCATACCCAGCCAATTTTTTTATTTATTGTAAAGACGAGGTCTCACCAAGTTACCAGGTCAAACCCCTGGGCTCAGGCAATCCTCTCGCCTCAGCCTCCCAAAGTGCTGGGATTACAGGCGTGAGCCACCACACCCTGCAACTTGGCGGTTCTAGTCTTTCACTTCTCTCTTGGCACTCTGAAACCTGTGCTTCTGAGAGGGGTATGCCCAGGGCCTCTGGGTGTACAGGAATGAGAAACACATCCACTTTATATTTTCATAAACAGCGCTCCTACATGTATTTTCCATTTAGACCATGAGTCCCAACCTTGATGTTATACTCACCCATTCTATTTTCTGCCTCCCTAGGTGGCAGAACCACAGTTAACACTCTGAGAATAGAAACCCTCAAGATCTTAATAGACATCCACTACCATCACAAATGGCTCTACTAAATATTAAATGTAAGGCTTAGTAGAAGAAATGGGTGCATTTTAGATTGGACATGGTGGTTCATGCCTATAGTCCCAGCACTTTGGGAAGCCAAGGTGAGAGAATCTCTTGAGCCCAGGAGTTCGAGACCAGCCTGGGCAATATAGTGAGATCTTGTCTCTACAAAAAAAAAATCAAAAAATTTGCCAGGCATGGTGGCATGTGCCTGTAGTCCCAGTTACCCGGGAGGCTGAGGCAGAAGGATCACCTGAACCCAGGAGTTCAAGGCTGTGGGGAGCCAGATTTGTGCCACTATACTCCAACCTGGGCGACAGAGTGAAACCTTGCCTAAAAAAAAAAAAAAAAGAAAGTTTTTAAATAAATAAATAAGAAATGGGCACATTTTATACATATAGATTTTTATAACTCTATCTGATAAACTAAATGATACCTTGTATGTACTACTCATTTTCGTGATTATTAAAATGGATAAGCCACAGCTAAAGCTTCAAAACAAGCATAAGATTGTAGAGCGAGTTTTCACCCCTCATCTCCCACCCCCAATAATGGGGCAGGATTAAAATCTTCATCTCCTGCATAAACCAAGTAATCACAACAGTCCTACATGTGTACAGAAGTTGTCTACAGTGTTCAACAATTATCAATAACCTGGAGAGGATTCAAAGTGGTAAAATTATAAGAATATACATAACAAAGTTCAGCTGCCCCAAGAAAGTGTCCAACTCTCCCCAATGAAAGCAGATATGTGAAGCTTTCATTTGTTAGGGTCCTGGCTGGAAGACAACTTCTCTTTAACATGCATGGGTGGGTCTCTTCTGCTCTCTGTCCCCTCTTCTGATAACCACACAAAGACCAGGATATATTTTAAGTGTCCTTTTATTCTTATAATCCCAAGATGCAAAGAGAAAGCTAAGAAGAATTTAAAACCTTGTTGTTTTGGAGTAATAAATTTGAGGTATTTGGTTTTCTTGAAAAACTAAAAAAAAAATGACCTTGCTTGACTTGTGCTAGATGTGCTATTAATGTTGCTAGAAGGGCATTTGTCCTTTTAAGCACTGTGGATGCTTCTAGAAAAATGAACTTAATAAAGATATAGAATAAACTTTTACTTTTAGGTTAACTTGAAATGTTCCATGGCCTCTCTTTTTGTATCCTACTCATATGTGCAATTTTATGTAAGTTTATTGAACTTTTTTTTATGATCATAAGGCCTGAAAAATCTTACAGACCAAATAAAAATTCTCTTCCTCTAAAACTAACACCCCCAAAAAAGCAGTCTAATATTTTCCAAATGATATTTTTTTCATAAAGAATAAATTGTGGAAGGTTTTTACTGAGAAAGAAAATTTTTCATTATATTTCTGAGTGACTAGGAATAAAGAGTTATAATGAAAAATTTGGGGAGTTTTAACATTACAATTTATCATGACTTTAAAAATGAATCTATGTATATGAAGTCTATATTTTACAGGATTATGTATTTTAAATTATACACAAAATAAACACATGCACATACCCTAAGATTATTAAACTTTACAAATCTATCACATGTATTTTTCTCTTTGTCTTTTTTCTTTGTAAAATTTCCTGGTTTTGTATTCATACTATACCTGAATCACAAGGTAACCTAAAACACGTTTACTTTAATAACTTTTACACATTCATAAATATTTTTAAACCCCATAAATGTTTAACATTAGTATAGTATATCAAAGTACCATTCTTTTCTCTGTAAATAAATCATTTCTAATCTAAAGACTTGGAGGGCGGGGGGTGGGAAGGGATGTAAAACAACACAAATCCTCTGGCCCGTGAATCAAAAGACATTCCCAGACATTAACTTTTCTTTCCAAATATGAAAAACATATTAAATATATATCTTATAATAAGATGTTTTCCTCATGTTTCCTTTGAGGAAAGTCTGTTTAGTGCATTCCTCTTCACATTGTGCTATGGAATTCTTAGTCAACTTTGTCATTTTTTCCTCTGCAGAGGGCTGCCTGCTGGAGGAAAGCCAAAATTGCTGTGATATCACTCACTCAACCAAGACTAACTATGTTAGGTACAGGCAAAAATGAGTTATAATGTAAAAGAAAAAATGAAAACAATGTATATAAATTTTACATAGACAGATATACACACACTGCCCACGACACTACTTCTAAAGAAAAAAGATAACTTCCACTGTCTGTATTTTGAAAAGAAGACAGGCTATGAAACCAGACATAAGGCGTTCACAGGACTGAAATGAACTTTAAGGACTGCTAAATGTTCTACACTTTAAATTTTTTTCCCAAACCCATGTGGCCATCTGTATTTTATAATTAGGAGTGAAACAATAAGGGATTTTTCAAGTAAACCTCTCCCAAAGCTACAAACTGTCATGGTACTTAAAGAAGCGAGTGCCAAATGACTTGTATGTTTCTGGGCAGCCATACTGCAACAAACAGCGCCTGTGGGTGGCCATGTTGCTTATATTCGAGGTATGCAAGTTAGTGACATTAGTTACACTTGCATTTCACCAGCACAGAAAGTCCCCATGTCATTTCTATGCTATCTCCCTCCCATCTTTTTGCCATGCCTATCACCAACGGATTATGCCACGCCAACTGATTATGTCTGCAGCTGTCAATAATTTTTCTGTATCAACATCCTCTTGGAATCAATCTTTTGCCTCCTGAACTGTTCCACCTGGCTTATTTTTAGCAGCACTAACGACTTTAAGAGGACAACCACCACTAAAAACACGGGACTGAAGCAATCATTTGGTTCTGTGCACACATTTTAATTTCATGCCCTATAGGGAATCACTATCAGCCTTAAACAAAAATTGAGTCTTTAATGCTTTATCGTTTTAAACAATTTATCTTTCACATAGTCTATTAGCTCTTTTTGAAAAAGAAAAAGAAGAAATATTCAGTTGGTCCTAGGTATTCAAGGAACATTCAGCCTCCAAATCTGAATCCTAAAATATTTCACAACTACTATATTTTTGTGAAAATAAACTGAATTTGTCAAATGTTTCTTCCTTTGCTTGCTTATCCCGTTGTTAGCCCTGCACAGTGAGACCTAACATGGTAAGCCGACCCTGTTGTGATCAACAGAAGAGAGAAGCATTCAGTTTTTGATATCACAGACTTAGATGGGTTTTATAGCATGGCCTATAATTTAAATCTTGCAGAACAAAAAAAAGGACAAAAGAGGCGTGGGTGGGGGAGCCAGCAGGAAGCAATGAAGAATAAAAATTAATATAAGCAAGAGAATGTATGAATGTGTATATATGAGCAGAATGGGCTCCATATCTGTCATGTGATTTTTGTTTTTCTTTGACGTGGGGATTATTTTCTCACTGGCAGAAACATGGAGTGAAATGTCAGTCCTTTCCTTTTCCCTGTGTGTGTACTAAGAGTCTAAAATCTTGAGTTGATGAGGACAAGCCACCTCAGTCACTGACAGCACTAGCATGGCCACCCTGAGTCCAGCAATTAGAATCCCTGAGTTAGAAGCTGGAGGAAGAAAAGGCAATGAGCAATGCTGTGGAGTGACCACCCAGAACAATCAGAGAAACTTTCAAAAATCATCCACTCGTGGAATTCATTTTAAAGGAGAAAATGTTTTATGTTTTAAAAAGTATGTATGGAAAGTAAAGTGCTCCTTCCAATAAAGACTTTTTTTTTTGAAAAATTATATTTACAGTCCAGACTTTCCTGCCCTCTTGTGGAGAAAATACATATAAATAGGATGATGGCTTTTTCAAACTTGCAGATGGCTTTTTCCATGGTATGTGTGATTTACGGTCATAGTAGGATCCCATGATGTCCACAGAACTTTACTAGCTGTTAAATGGTGTACCAAAATAAAATGTAAAATCTGAATGACAAAGTAGAGCTAAATCAGGTGGTACATTGCAAGAAACTGTCTAATTTTAAACAAGAGAAAATTTGCAGATTAGTTTTTAATAGTATTTAGACATATAAATAAATATATTCTAAATAACTAGCAAAAAAGAGACAGACACTCTTTATCTTTTGAGAACACAAGAGGGGTGGTCCTCTGCGAGCCAGGAAAAGGGTCATCTTTAGGAAACCGAATTGACCGGCACCTTGATTTTAGACTTTCCCATCTGCAGAACTGTAAGAAATGAATTCCTGTTGTTTAGGCCAAAAGTAGAGAGAGGTATAGTGGGAGCAAGAGAGAGACAGAGGCAGAGAAAGGAGAGAGACAAAGACAGAGAGAAGAGTTCTCAATGTGGCCATCAGAAAGTTCTGATCCTGTTTCCATCATTCTGCCCAGAGAATGGACGAGCATCTCTCTCGTGGAGGCTGCCACAGCACCTTGTCACCTGGGTAGGACCAGCCTGGGACAGAGATCATAAAAATTCCATCAGCAACTCCCATAAAATTAGATAATGACTAAATTGCTTATGTTGTTTTACTCTTAAGACAGTTTATCAGAGTTGGTTTAAATTGCCAAAAGAAGGTAGGGGCTGGAGCCACACATTCAATGCCCAACTCCAACTAATGGCCAACTTACGCTGTGTTTTAGGCACAAATCTACCCTGGCCATTCAACAGAAGATAAAGTTCATTTTATTTATCCCATGTTCTGAAATTATCATGTGAAAGGTGCTGCAGTCGAATCCAAAGTTTGTTAAGGGTTTTGTAAGTTGGGAGGAAGAAAAGAAAAATTATCTTAAATACAGTTCCTATAGAAATGTCTTAAAACTTCTGAAAGGCAGCATGCTCTATTGTAGATAGAACTTTCTCCCAAGAAAGAGGCAGCCAGATGTTCACTGAGTATCCTTAGCAAGATGCTGAGCCCTAGGACAACAGGAAAGAACACAAATCATGAATTCTGTTTTACATCACTAGGTAGTTACCCACGTACCAACCATGTGCAAGGGCTCAGTCCATTCAGGGAGACCAGATACCTGCAACAGCTGGCAGTAAAGTCCAAACGGGCAAAACAGACCCTATGATAAATCGGCCAGAGAGGGGAAGCCAGAGCCTCAGGGATCTCCTGGGAGGAAATAGGCCCTGGTGAGAGAAAGAGAGAGGGTTTGAAGAGAGAGGAGGACAGGAGAAGACTGTTCCATGCAGCACAAACTGGCATGGCATCTAAAAAGAGCAAACATAGTGGGTTTGAAGGACTCCCAAGATATGGTTCTCTTAAGTGTAAAGTGTCTGTTGCCAAAGAAGGCAAGATAGGCTGCACAGGTAGAAAAGAACCAGTTAGCAAGAGCGTGGACCCCAATGCCGCAATCTGGATTTCATCAGCGGTCAGCCACGAGTGACATCTGGGTAAGGGTTTATTGATGACATTTCTACAGATGAATCTAAAGAGAGTGTTTCCAGCACCCTAGGAGTGGGGGTGCAAAAGGAAGGGAGGTTGTCCAGGTGGCTGTGAAAGTAAGTTCAGGCTGAGCCAGAAGGAGGCAATGAATCCACAAGCTGCTGTCTAAAAAGAGTAATTAAGTACAGGGAATGGTTGACTAAAAGAAAGAGGGTGAAAAATGCTTGAGGTTCAAATCCTGTGGGGCTGGTGGGACATGATATTGACAGAATCAAGAAACTGGGTGAGTAGAAAATTCACATGCTGTGTGTTCACTGCCATCTCTCGGGTCAGACTTACATGCTGCTAAAAAAGAGTGGTCATTTTCCCTCCAAATTGTCTTTTTGAATAAACTTGAAGTCATATTATCATTTTTTAAAAATAAAGTTATTCTAGCTGGATGCCGTCATCTCAGCACTTTGACCAAGGCAGGAGGATTGTTTGAGGCCAGGTGTTTGAGACTAGGATCGGCAACCTAGCAAGACTCCCCATCTCCATTAAAAATATATAAACAAAAATAAGGCTTTTCAAACTGCCATTTTAAAAAAAAGACTCAGCAAAGTTATAATCTGGATCTCCTTAAAATTTACTATTTATCATAATTAAACACTCACAGAATCATACTAATGGCAATAATTTCTTAATACTACATCTTTATTTAAGCATGCATTGATGACCTAATGTATGCCTGGTGCTGTACTAGTACAAGGTATCAAAAAAAAAAAAAAAAAAGCAATCCCTGATCCCAAGCAATTATTAATCTATAGGAGGAAAAAGGGCTCCCACCTGTCATCCCAACACTTTGGGAGGCCAAAACAGGAGGATTGCTTGAGCCCAAAAGTTTGAGACCAGCCTGGGCAACATAGCCAAAACTCATCTCTACAAAAAAAAAATTTTTAAATTAGCCAAGCCTGGTGGCACAGGCCTGTATTCCCAGTTACTCAAAAGACTGAGACAGGAGGATCACATGAGCCCAGGAAGTCAAGGCTGTGGTGAGCCACAATCGTGCCACTGTATCCAGCCTGGGTGACAGATCAATCAATCAATAAAATGACAACTATTATTGGACTTGAATGTGTCAAATGCAAGGACCCAAGGATATATTTTAAATGAAGTAATAAATATTTTATTCAGCAAGGGGGGAAAAACAGGTACACAATATTATAAGTAAGGCAAAATGTAGTCAATGCTGTCTTAAAGGGAGTATGAATGAAATCCATAGGAAATCAGAGGGGAAAAGTCATTTCAGCTAGAAATCAGACAGGCATATATACATTCTGGGCTTTGAAAATCAGAGAGCATGAATGAGGAAGGTCTTTCCCAAACTTTAGAGCCCAAAGTCTCTATGTAAATGAAGGAAAGCCAGGTTGAGAAACTTTGTGAAAGACTGACAGAAAAGCAAAAGTTCTGTTTAGGGTATAAAACACTACAGACAAATCATAAAAGATGAAACTAAAAAAGTAGGCAATGGCCATTTTTGCAATAGGCTTTGATTGGCAGGAATCACACCTAATTCCACAGGCCAGGGCAGCCACTCAAGTTTTCAAACAGGATTTTGGCATGATGGGATATATAACCTGTATATCATTCAGCAAGTTCAATGTTCTTTAGTACATTCAACCTGGCAATAGTGTACTTGGGGTGGGGGAGCAGGGAATGTTTGCAACAGGTGAGTAAGAATAACAGAAAGAGTCTTAGGACCAAAGTGATAAATAAACTGAATAATATCATTTTTTGCCAAACACCTCTCATAGTCTCAGAGGAAAGTATAAGTGATGACAGGCAGACTTCCAGCAGCATTTAAATAAGTAGAAACAAGCAGTATGCCTCCAGGCTACAGTTTTTCGTTGGAATTCCCAATACCCAGGCTGATCTTCCAACTTAAGCTGCCAAAATAAATGGATATAACCTTTTAGCAGAGTTCAAAATTGAGCCAGTGAGGTCAATTCACATACACATTAGTGAACTTTTATTAGTGCATATCACAGCCCAAACTAACATTTTCATTGCTATAGTAGCAATTATTCTAGAAGAATGTGAATACTGTTTATGGGTTAGAATATCATCCTTTCATGCTCTCTGGCAGTCTTCTGCCCACCTAGGATTAAACCCAAAAGATGAAAGTAATCTACTTATTCTTCATGAGCCTCTGCCCAAGGCCACCCACTCAATTCTTAATTATAACCCCGAATCATACTATTACAGTCATTAGATTCATGGGATAGTATCGTTCTACAAACTCACAATTAATTTTTTAAATGTAAATGTGCTGGATTACATACAGGTAAAATCTCATCACAATGAATTTAATTATAACAAAAATATGTAGAAAAAGATGTGTGCTGAGAGAGAGAGATGCCCTATCAATGCAATGATTTCCACAACTAGGGATTTATTACTCATCCTGGATATGAAATAATAATTTCTTTTGAAAAATTCTATCTCCTTCTGGTAGAAGGGAGAGGATGATTTTATTTTGTTCTTTTATTCTTCATCAAGAAATAATTACTCTTAAAAATATATATCTTGGCCAGGCGCAATAGCGCACACCTGTAATCCCAGCACTTTGGGAGGCCAAGATGGGAGGATTATTTGAGCCTAGGAGTTCAAGGCCAGCCTGGGCAACATAGCGAGACCACATTTCTACAAAAAAAATCAAAAAGATCAGCCAGTCATGGTGGTACATGCCTATAGTCCCAGCTACTTGAGAAGCTGAGGTGAAAGGATCGCCCGAGCCCAGAAGGTTGAGGTTGCAATGAGTAATGATTGTGCCATTGCTCTCCAACCTGGGCAACAGCATGAGAATTCGACTCAAAAAAGAAAAAAAATACATCTCATGTGAGATTGAGGTGGAATTTTAAATAAGTTAAAATTAAAAACAGCAATAAGATGCTGGTTTTTCCTTCTAAAGTTTGCAAATACATATTTTGATGATAGAAAACTGGTTTTAAAGAGAGTGTGGAAGCATGAACTGGAACATTCTTTCGGGAGAGCAATTTGACAATATAGTTCTAAGGTGCTAAGATGTACATACTCTGATTAAGCAATTTCATTTCTAATAATTCATCCTAAAAAGAGGAAATAATAATAGATATATTCAAAAACTTCTCTTTAAGGATGTTCACAAAAATGTCACTTATTCCAACCTAAAGTGGGAACTACTTAAATGTCAAAAGTGACTAGTTGTTTAAAATGTCTAATTGTTTAAATGAATGACAATCCATTCATAAATAGAATAATACACAGCTACTTAAGATGATGTCAAGAAAACTATTAAAAATTATTGAAACAGCAGATTACAAAACGGCACAGTGTGACTCTGATTTTGAAAACAAAGTTTGAATTTGAATAAAAGAAATTAAATGATATCAGTAGTTTTCCCTAATAGGTTCAGAAGCATGCTTTTATTTTCTTTTTATTTATTCATTATCTCTAAGTTTTCTTCAATGAATACTCATCTTTATAATAAAGTAAAACAATTTTTTTAAAAAACTACCCTTCAGCTCCCTTTCTCCTTCCACTCTTCATACATCCCACCCCATCAGAAAAACTCTTGTGAACTCTCAAAGTAACCACTCAAAACAAAATACAAATACTGCACAAACAAAAACACATCAAAACAGGAATATAATCCACTGTTATTTCTGAATCTCTCCTGCTCAAAATAGAGATCAGCAGGAGAGAATCGACAGTTTCTGTTGATAGGCACTGTACTCTTTTGACATAGACTCTTCATAACAAACTCTAATGCAACAAAAATAACTTGAACTGTTCATATTTACAATAGAAATTGACCTTTAACACTATTTGCTTATCAAATGTAGATATACAGGAGGTCACTATTGAATAAAAACAAGGGTAATGCCTTTGTAAGTTTTTTCTATCGCATGATGGGAAACCGCAAAAAGTATTTGAGACTATGAGTTCTTTTAGAGCTTTAACCCAGAGATCTCAGCCTAATGATGCCCCTGGTGGCAGGTAACATTTAATTTTTCTCTGTGTCATTGAAAAAGAATTAGATGTAAAACTCAGGTAAGAGATTAATATTTCACACCCTGAGGCTAAATACTTCAGCATGAATATTCATAAAGGCCTATTCTGAGTGAAATCTCATGTGGGCGTAAATTTAAAATGGTTGGATGTTTTACACAGTTCAGAGACTGGGCATTCCAAAGAGAAAAGCAAGAATTCAGTCAACTACCAGGCTATTAATTATAGGTCTGAATATGCTACTATGGCAAAAGCACTTCTTACACACACACACCTACAGCCTCCTTCCAAAAGCCCAAACCTTTCTTTTTTCTTGCACTCAAGTTGGTCATGAAGGTCATGACATCATGAAGGTGTCAGTAATCATGAGGAACAGAAAATTAGGGTTAATCTCTAAAGTTTCAGGTGCTTATGTATCTGTCCTTTCCTAGGTTCCAAGGAGACTTGTGCGGGGGGGGCGTTGTGGAGGAGAGGAGTGTTTTGGTTTGAATACGACCCCATCGAAATTCAGGTGTTACCAATGTGACAATATTAAGAGGTGAGACCTCTGAGAAGTAATTGGACCATTAAGGTTCCTCCCCCATGAATGAGATTAGGTGCCCGTAGAAAAAGGCTTGATGGAGAGAGTTCATCCCTTTTTGCCTTCTGCCTTCTGCCATGTGAGGACACAGCATTCCTGCCCTCCAGAAGATGCAGCATCAAGGTGCCATCTTGGAAGCAGAGAGCAGCCCTCACCCACTGCCAGTAAGGGATCTTGGACTTCCAGCCTCTAGAACAGTAAGAAGTAGATTTCTGTTCTTTATAAATTACCCAGTGTCAAATATTCCAGCATAGCAGCACAAAATGGACTGAGACAAGGAAGAGGGTGGTAGAGAGAGGAGAAGTGGAAAGGAAAACGCCCGCAGGACCATCTCTGTGCTAGGTAGAGTCACTTTGTTGTAGCTCCACCCACCCACCTGCCTCAGGATGTCTGCAGGATCTCCCCTATGGTATAGGACTCCCCATGAATGTCCTAACTTATCCTCCCCTGTGACAACACTGCTCTTGGTCCCTAGTGGTAACTTCCACTTTAAGAAATAGAAAAACAGCTGAGAGTTGCTATGGTCTGGATGCTTGCATTCTCTCAAAATTAATAAGCTGAAACCCAATCACCAAGGTGATGGTGTTAGGAGGCGGGGCCTTTGGGGGATGACAGTCTTGAGGATGGAGCTCATGAATGGGATTAGTGCTCTTATAAAAGAGGCCCCAGCAAAAAGATGCATCTGTGAACCAGAAAGCAGGCCCTTGTCAGACACTGAATCTACTAACACCTTGATCATGGACTTGCCAGTCTCCAGAAGTGAGAGAAATAAATCTTTGTTTATAAGCCACCCAATCTATGATGTTTATAACAGTTCAGGCAGACTAAGACAATTGCTCGAAACTCTCTTAATTCTTATGGAACAAAGCCTGACCTTATGTAGACATAAGCTAGAGAGGGAAAAAAGAAACTCAGAAATAATAAGGGCAGACCTAAAGAGATAAAGAATATAAAAATGAAAATTAACAATCAACTGCCTGGCCAGACAAAAACCAAGGTAGCTAGGGAACCATGGCAATGGTCAATAAATGCCTTCGAGGTGTAAACAAAAGAGGAAAAAGGTTTCCTGTGGTATCCCAAGTGATGAAGTCATGGAATGAAATTTAATCAGCGTAAAATGTAGGTCTCGGGTAAACTTCCCAACACATCCAGGATTTTATAGAATATTTTCTCCAGGGGGTAAAGTGTTTTCCTTCTGAATAGCAAAACATGGCAGGACAAATCAGTGGATAATACTCTTTGTGAAATGACCCTGCCTTGACTCCCATTCTAGATGATAAATGTATACACTGTCTGAATATTCTTCTCCCATCTAAGACCTGAGGTACATATTTCCTCAGTTCTCACTTTTGGTCAGTTAATACTCAACACATAGCTGCTCCTGCATGCATGCTTCTATCCCTCTGCCATCTCAACCTTGCAGAGTACTCTGTGTCATCATATAAATGCCTAGGGAAATAAATTTCAGCAACTGACAGAGGGTCAGGTGGCAGATCAAATATGTCTCCTCTCAGAAGAGCTGCTTGAGCCCTGAGTTCCATTCTGTTTCCTGCCAATTCTGGCGTCCACCCTGGGGCACCCACGCAGAGCAGTCTGTGGTCCTGGTAATACCTAAGGATCTAGACTAGGAGGAATGAGGCCACCTAGGGAAGCAAAATGAAATACAGGGCCAGCGTGAGATGGAGGAGCAGGGCTTATATTCACTCAACAAACATGTACAATGTATCTACTGTTGGCCAAACTCCAGGGACACAAAAGTGAGTCTTACCCATCATCCAGCAAAAGAGCAAGTGAACATGCAATTAACTATCACCTAATATAATTATGCTAAGAAGTAAGAACACAGAAGACCCAAAGGAACATGTGGCAGGCAAAAAAGTGCTAAGCAAAGAAACAAATAAAACTCATAGTTCATCTGGGCACAGTGGCTCACACCTGTAATCCCAGCTACCCTGGAAGCTGAGGCAGGCAGATTGCTTGAGACCAAAGGTTCAAGTATAGCCTAGGAAACATAGGGAAACCCCATCTCTTAAAACAAGGAAAAAATTATAGCTCAGTTTAAATAATTATTGGTTTTAAAATACACAAAATCTAGAAGTCAAATCCAAGATAATCTCAACATAGAAAGTGGCAGGATAGGGGAACATGCAGAATATGCTTTCTTATTTTGTACATGAGTGATAATATACAACCATTAATTTTAGGCATTTGGCTGGATGTGGTGGCTCATGCCTGCAATCTCAGCACTTTGGGAGGCAGAAGCAAGATGACTGCCTGAGCCCAGGGGTATAAGACCAGCTGGGCAACTTGACAAGACATCGTCTCTACAATAAATTAAAAAATTAGCCAAGCATGGTGGTGCACACCTGTAGTTCCAGCTACTTGGGAAGTTGAGGTAGAAGGATCGCCTGAGCCCAACAGGTTGAGGCTGCAGTAGCCGTGAGCATACCACTGCACTCCCGCCTGGGCAACAGAATGAGACCCCACCGTCCCTAAAAAAAAAGTAGGCATTGAAGAAAAATATAAATTTGAAGGTGCTTACTACAAAAACACTCTAAAGAGCATATATAATTTCCAGAACATTGAGTAAAATAATGAAATAGAGAAAAAGTGGAAGAAAAATGTGATAAATTCAACAAAAGAAAAAGGGTGAAAGGAAACAAGGATAGTAAATTGAAAAATATAGGAGGTAGCAGGCATAAGACTAAGAGTGCCTATAATTACAATACACACCAATAAGTTAAATGCCTGTTTTATTTATTTATTTATTTATTTATTTTATTCTTTTTTTGACTTGGAGTCTCACTCTGTCGCCCAGACTGGAGTGCAGTGGCCGCTCCTGGCCACCGCAGCCTCGACCTGCTGGGCTCCGGCGATCCTTCCGCCTCAGCCTTCCGAGTAGCCAGAATTACAGGCATGCGCTAACACACCCGGCTGATTTTTTTATTTATTGTAGAGATGAGGTCTCGCTGCCCAGGCGGGTCTCAAACCCGCGGGCTCAGACAATCCACTCACCACAGCCTCCCAAAGGCGCGGGATTACAGGCTGAGCCACCGAGCCGGCAAATGCCTGTTTTAAAAGACAACTCCACCCAGGTTAAAAACCCAGCTAGATGCTATGTAAATGAAATATACCTAAAATAAATATTCATGATTAGGTTGGGAACAAAGGGATGAAACAAAGATACTCCAATTAGTACTGGCTTAAAAGAAGATAGAAGTTCATATTTTCTTCAGATGATTCTGCCTGGCTTGCCCCAGAGCCTTTTCACCAGCCTTTAGTTCTACCTTGAGTATATTTCCTTCAGATCTTAGTCCAGTCAGCACCGACTGGTCATTCAGGCCTTGGAAAAAAGCAGCGGGGAGAGGTCAGGGCTTGGTATATATGCAGGTTGAACATCCCTTATCCGAAATACTTGGGACCTGAAGAGTTTCAGATTTAGGATTATTTTGGATTTTTTTTAATATTTGCATATGCATAATGAGATAACACATACACACAATCATTTGCATTTACATGAGGCTGGAACCCAACTCTAAACATGAAATTCAATTAACTTTTATAGAGGCCTTATTCACATAGCCTGAAGGTAATTTTATAAAATATTTTTAATAATTTTGTGCGTGAAACAAAGTTTAAGTACACTGAACCATCAGAAAGCAAAGGTGTCACTCTCCCAACCACCCATGTGGGCCATCTCTGGTTGCTTGGTATCAGCATCATTCCTGACTCTGAATTTATATGCTACCATAAGCAATCATGTTCTCACACTCACTCACACATAAGTACTTAACAGTAAAAAAATGTGACACATAATTAATACAGTGAAAAAATAATGTGTTCCGGGTAGCTAAGCACAGTAGCATCACCAGAACCTGCCTTTGGAGTATCCAGCCAGCACACGTGCCATTTTCTTACCCTTTGTGAGTAAAAAAAATCTACTATAGCTGAAGGAGGCTGGGGAGCTCTTTTTTATCTTGGGGATACTGAAAAAATTTGGTGCCACATGCCTGTGTTTTGACTCCAACCTGGCACCTGAGGTAAGGGGTAGAATTTTCCACTTGTAGCATCAGGTCGGTGCTCAAAAAGCTTTGGACTTGGGAGCATTTTAGGTTTTGGATTTTCAGATGTTCAACCTGTACTACTGCTGACTGCTAAGGAGTTGTGGGAAGAGAGTGTGTGTGTGCATGCTGTAGGGTTGGATGAGGAAGTAGAGGCAAGAAAAGCCACAAACAGAAATGTATCTGTAATTGACCAAAGGTACAAGAGAGGGCACCGCTGAGATGGATGATCACAGACATCTACCAAAGAGACTGGGTGAAACCGGAGACAAGAACGATTGAAGTTGCTCATCAGGAAAACAGAAAAGCAAGATTGGTAGGTAGGATGGGCTATGGGAGAAATGACAAGAAAAGAGAATGAGATCCAATGTACTCATTCAATGACATTTCCCAGGTGCCTACCAGCCACCCAGTTCAGTGCAGGGGTTCCTTAGAATAAGAGCCAGGTATTGTCACCATGGTCTAGGGCTACGACTGGGGTGAAACTGAAGATCTTCGGAACCAAGGGGAACTGGAAGAGGGACACAGCATGAGAAGGGATTTTGATGTTAAAGGCATGCTGCACAAGGATGTAGGAAAAGAATGACTGGTTTTGACTTGGTTTGTGTTGTTTTCTTATCTTTTTAAGCTTAAAAAAAATACAATCATATCGGCAGGGCTCAGTGTCTCGACCCTGTAATCCTAGCACTTTGAGAGGTAGAGGTGGGAAGATTGCTTGCACCCAGAAGTTCAAGACCAGCCTAGACAACACAGCAAGACCCACAGAAATAAAAAATACTAGCCAGGTGTGGTGGTGCATGCCTGTAGTCCCAGCTATTTAGGAGACTGAGGACGGGAGGGTCACTTGAGCCTAGGAGATCAAAGCTGCATTGAGCTGTGATCAGGTCACTACACTCCAGTGAGACCCTAGCTCAAAAGAAAAAATATATATATATGTGTATATATGTATGTTTATATGTATATATATGTATGTGTGTATATATAGAGAGAGCACGCACATGTGTGAGTCATATGATCAAATATATTCATTTCGTGTCTTTTTTTCCCAATGATGCAGTAGCTTGCTATTCTGATCCAAAGCTAGAGAAACTGAGTGTTAGCTATTAGTGTGTAGTTTTAGCATGTTATATTTCAATATTGCATTTACAAACTACCCAAAAAAAACCACTTAAACAGATATTCTATCTTATGATTCAGATCTTTTGTAAAAGAAAAGCCCACGACGCCCACAAGCCTTCCTACTAAAATATATCATGTCACAAGAAAAGCACATTAGAAAGTATGTGAGCACTTTATTTATCATCTGAGAAAGGGACTTTTTTGAAAATGCAGTGACAGAGGGTACAGTCGTTTCCCTTTGTGCATCTGCTGACTTCTGCTGTCTGTTGTTCTCATTTGTCAGGTTCCTTAACGCTGCCCTTAATATAGTGTCTTTATTTAGTTCTCCCAAAGGAATATCAGCAATTTGTGGAAGCAGGAGGAAAACTTTCTGCCAATTCTGCATAATGGCCAAAACAGAATGATTGAATCGCTTAATTGAAGTTTGTAGCTTGTAACGTGATGCATATTATTAGGCCCTGTTCATTGTGGAAAGAAAGCAGTGGGTGGGTGTTCACGTAGACAGTGTGAACAGAGAGCCAAGTCATTTTCTCCTTTCTGTTTGCTTTATTTTTCTGAAGCTCACACAATCCACAAGGGATTCCCTCAACTCTGTAATAGCCAAAGGGTGACAGAGGGGAAGAGGGGCATATGTAACGAAAATAGAAGCACATAAAAGCTTTGCATATAGATTAAGCATTTTATAAACCCATAACAATTGTTATTAGCCCACAGAATTGCTAGCATTCCTGCCCTCACCTGTGTTGGCATCACAGGAAAGCCACAGCTGCAGAACGTGCAACTGTGCTCAGGGGGTGAATGGTGTGGATGCATGTGTCAGAAACAAATGTGGCTAACCTGGGGGCTACCTAAAAGCTTTCAGTTCCAGAGTCTATGGGTACGTGCTTATCTGATTGGCTAGTGTAGAGTCTAAGGGATGTGGCTCAAGCCCAAACTCAAGTCACCTACACACCTAGACAGTCACACTTGCTCTTGCTTGTGACAAAATTACTGTGTCGTTTGGAAGATGTTGGGGCTGAGTCTCCTGTCTCTGGATGACTCAACTCTCCCTCAACACCAGAGAGATGACATTTTCACATGATTAAATCCATTTGGAGAAGAATCAAGTTAAGCAACTCAGAGAGGATATTTAGGGATATAGTACAAATTCTGTAATCTGATTTAGAGCTGGTGTTTGACAAGTTAACTAAAAAAATAATAATAATGGTTAAAAGAAAAAAATAATTTTTAAATACATCCATATCTTAAACATTTTATTTTAGGCTCATAAGTAAATATTCATTCATTTAATAAACTCTAAATATTAATTTATTAGCAGATGGATTCTTACCATTCACATCTAGTTCCTCTATTGTTTAATTACCATACTGCTGACTTCTAGATTCGGGCTATTCCAAGTATACTATAAAGGGGGCATTTCGTGGCTACAACATGAGCAATTGTCGTCTCTGGAATGTTATCTTTTTCTTCATATTTCTCTCCATCTTTCCACGTGACATAGATGATTTCTGCATTGTTCACAATTGCATTTCCAGCAAATCATCGCTCTTAATCCTCTGTTGTATGCTATCTTCCAAAAAAAGATAAGAAAATCCTGGAACCCTTGATCTATTTGAAATTATCTAGCTAATAAACTGTGTCCTTTATTTTCTTCATATCAATGTTTGAATTTTCTGCGGTCATTGTCAGTTTCAGGCCAGTTTTCTCCAAGATACTGTCGATGCTGAACTAGACACACAACTTCACTCCAACACTACACCATAAATAATGTGGATTACGGTGGCAACACTTGGTCATTCTGTCACCTGTACTTTTATCTTTAACTGTTTCCAAAAATAAAGTCAAATTTTCACTTGTATTACTGTAGAAACATTTCAGAATTCTTTAACCCATTGACTACCAAGGATGTTACATTTGCTGGGGAAAACATGGCATGTATATCCTTTTCAGGATCCTCAAAATTGGGATGTGAAGGAGTGACCACCAGGAGGAGTATAGTTTTTTAGTATTTTTTTTCCCATATACAACTTAATAAAAAAACAAATTACTTGTTCAGAGTTCATCCGTGCCACATTTTGTGAGTTGCAGTAAACTGGTGTAAGACAAACAATTTATACTTTCTAATGCTCTAGGATTTGTTGATTGGTCAGTAACTTCGAGTGGCCATTTTTAAGCTCCAGGTGCAAGCCTGCCAGCCACTGCTGTAATGTTTCTTTAGATCTTGAAGATTCATGCTCTGATTTTTGTATCATTGTTTTCATAAGTAACATCTTACACTACAGGTTTGTCAATACTGTAAAAAAATTCTTCGGTAAAACGTTTTGAAAAATGATCCACTCACTTGCAGATTACCAATCAACAGGTTATTCAATGGATAACGTCTCCTCACAACTGCCCTATGTGAACATCTTGATTTTTTTCCCCACCATCCAAGCCATCTATTATTTGCTATAAAATATTTGCTACTGCCTGGCACAGTGGCTCATGCCTGTAATACCAGCACTTTGGGAGGTGGAGGTGAGAGGATTGCCTGAGCTCAGGGGTTTGAAACCAACCTGAGCGACACGGCAAGATCTCATCTCTACAATAAATCAAAAAATTACTTGGGTGTGGTGGCACATGCCTGTGGTTCCAGACACTTGGAAGGCTGAGGCAGAAGGATTACCTGAGTCCAGTAGGTCGAGGTTGCAGTGGCCGTGAACATACCACCACTGCCCTCCAGTCTGGGTGACAGAATGAGACTCGGACTCAAAAAAAAAAAAAAAATTGCTACCACCAAACTTTTTATATGAAACTAAGGATTTCTCTTGCAGCATAAGTCCACCAACTGGAGTATCATACTATCTTGTGGGAGCTGCACCTAAGATTCACTGTCTTATGATTCCTAGTTCCTCTACTTAAAGTACATCAAGAATGTAAAGGCACTTGCACAACAATATAAGAACACTTTTGGATTTATGATATTTTCCAATACTAAACTTACAATTTGACAGCATTTTTAGCAACATGCCTTAACTGAGCTTTTCTAAAGCACCCAAGGTAATTTTCAACAACTCTCACACACTCACCCTTCATCAGTTTATATAGCATTTAACTAAATTGCATAAATGTAACGTCAAGTGAAACTGGCGTTAACAACTTTGGGAACAGACTTGACACTTGCCATGTGTATAACCCAAATGATGGGGGCAGGTGCCTAAGAATGAAGCTACTGGCTTTGAGAACTCATTCTAGGGCAAACGTTAATCAGCTTTATGGAGTGGATGGTCACAATGGGGTCAATATTTAACACCTTAATTACTCCTAGTAACTAAACTGTGTTTCTGCAAATATGACATTATCCTAGTCATGTAGCATCCCAAGGTGACATTTTGGGACCTAAGTTATCATTTGGGAACCACTCATGAGAATTTGGGGTCCTAAGGTACAGTATCCAGGCAAACCCTAAAATAAATACTTATCCTAAAGCTGAGCCAAGAGTGAGTTTTCAAAAGGAATGGGATAGATCAAACATGTCCTGTTACAGTGCTTAGGCTACAACCCCACAGCCAAAACAATTTTGGAATTAACTGAATTACAATTTAAGGAAGAATGCATGCAGGACTAGCTGTTTCAAGAGCTGAGATAAACTATGCAACAATATGCTAAACTGAGGAAGTCTGAAAAGCTCCCATGCAAAGTCATAAACTCAAGACCCACATTTCTTCAGAAATTAGAGTTGTTTTCACATGAATAGAAACGGAAGCGATCCATCCTGTTCAGTATACTTCAAGGTTCCTGCCTTACAGGAAGTTGGCACGTACAAAACTCTGTTATAAGTCAGGCACTTTATTCAGGACTTTATATGAATTGTCTCACATAATCCTCATACTATTCAACAATTCATATGAATATCTCATTTAATCCTCATGACATGACTATCTCATTTAATCCTCACGACTATCATCTCATTTAATCTCACTTAAAGTGAGAGGGTCAGCATGCCTGGGACCAACATGCATGGCTGGGATCACCCCTGCAAAGTGGGTTTTCTAGATGAGAAAACAGCATTTAGCCAGGTGTACATGGCCAGGAACAGGCTAGGATGAGAACTTGGGTTTAAAGGCCATCATCTCCCATTCTGCTCCCCTGCCCCCCAAAATACATACTCCAACTCAAAACTTCCTTCCAGCATCGCCAACGAGAAGATCTCAAACCATCACTGATCATCTAACAAAAAAGCAAAGCAATTCACACACATGGTCAGTTTCTATTATTTTCCACTTTGGACATTTCTGAATACTCCTGAATGAAAGGTGAGTTTAGGTTTGAAATGATGGTACAAAGATTTGAAATGATGGTACAAAGAAAAGCCCACAAAACTAATGTGTAAATGAAAACATGTGTGTTCCAAAACAAATTATATAAGAAATTAAACAAAAGAAAAAGAAACATATATAGCAAGCAGAATCCCTACCAACATTAAGATAGTCTTTTTCTATTGGAAATTTAAATAAATACTAATTCATACTTATTTTCTCACTTTTTTCCAGCAGAAGTAATCACTGTGGTATATCACCTTATACTACCATCTCTGTATCTCTGGAAATTTCTAGAAAGATTTATCACTTGATTTTCTGGGTCAATTGAAAAAATAATTTGGGATGCTTCTAAAACATTTTAAAAGGCAAAAATTGAATTAAAATATCAGTGAAAACTGACAAAAGAAAAGGAAACTTTGCCAGCACTTTCCTCTTGCATTTTTTCAATTAAAATAGATGACAAGAACACCACACTTCATAAATCAATCCAAAATTATCAAGAAGCTGATCTTTTTTGTCTTTTAAGCTAAATGCAAAGAGAAATTGTTTCTGTATTTTAGCGAGAAAAATTCACATGAATGATTCTGTGACTTAAAAAAAAAATCCAAGCCGGGCTCGGTGGCTCAGCCTGTAATCCCGCGCCTTTGGGAGGCTGAGGTGAGTGGATTGCCTGAGCCTGCGGGTTCGAGACCCGCCTGGGCAGCGAGACCTCATCTCTACAATAAATCAAAAAATCAGCCGGGCGTGGTAGTGCGCGCCTGTAGTTCCGGCTACTCGGAAGGCTGAGGCGGAAGGATCGCCGGAGCCCGGCAGGTCGAGGCTGCGGTGGCTGGAAGCGGCCACTGCACCCCAGTCTGGGTGGCCGAGTGAGACTCCAACTCAAAAAAAAAAAAAAAAAAATCCATGGAAACTGATTCCATTATTTGGGGGGAGGGAGTTAAAAAAAATTAAGTCTATGTGACAGTATCTTTTTTTTTTTTTTTTCTGAGTTGGAGTCTCACTCTGTCGCCCAGACTAGAGTGCAGTGGCCGCTCCCGGCCACCGCAGCCTCGACCTGCCGGGCTCCGGCGATCCTTCCGCCTCAGCCTTCCAAGTAGCGGGAATTACAGGCATGCGCTACCACGCCCGGCTGATTTTTTGATTTACTGTAGAGATGAGGTCTCGCTGCCCAGGCGGGTCTCGAACCCGCGGGCTCAGGCAATCCACTCACCTCAGCCTCCCAAAGACGCGGGATTACAGGCTGAGCCACCGAGCCCAGCTTATGTGACAGTATCTTAGAGTTCCCCCCAAAAGTAGATCCTGACAAAAGGCTGCAGGTAGTTTATTTTAGAGGTAGTTCAGGCCTATTTGAGAGTGCGCCAATTACCAGGTTACCTCTTGGACATCCAGAGCATGGTTCTGCTGGGACCCTCTGGGACACTCGTGGCACATGCGTCAGAACTGACACCCTGAAGAGAGGGAGGTGGGGCATTGAGCTATCAACTCTCATCCCTCCCTGGCTTAGGGTCCAACACAGAATCAACTGTACCCCCAACTACTTATAGGCTACACCTAGCTCCTACAGGGAAATGTTAATTTAAGAAGTTCCGCATGCCTGGGACCAACTCCAGCTGTAGGCAAATACAGGTGGGCTGAGAAAATACGGGTGGGGGCCTCAACAGTTCCTGCTCTAGCTTATGAGTCATTTCTCTCGAGCTTCCTTACCTGGAGTATGGCATCTGTTTTCCCACTGGGCATCGCAGACCCAGCTGTTTACAAACACTGGTCTACCTCAGACTCCTTGCCAATAGAAAAGACTAGAGACCCTGAATAAGTCTCCCACTGTAGACTACGAATGCTGCATATCGTAATTTTAAATAAAACACAAATGCTTAACTGAGCTGACAAGTGTGGCTTCTTGAGCAAGGGACACCTTGGGAAATAAATTTTGTGAGCCCTTTTGTGTCTGAAAATATGTTTTCCTACCTTCACACTCGATTGATAGCCTGTGGGAATTGTTTTCAAAATCATTTTCTCTGTCTTTTGAAAGTGTTATTCCATTGTCTTCCAGTTTCCAAGGCTGCCATTTGAAAGTCCAAATCCATTTGGAGTCCCTATTTATTTACCTGTTTATTTCCTATAGATTTTAAGAATCATCTTTCCATTCTTTTATTTTGAAATTTTATGGTGATGTACTTAGCATGGATTATTATTTCTTTTTTTAACTTTTTTTTTAGTCATTTTATGTGATAGTTAATTTTAGGTGTCAATTTGACTAGACCATAGAGTGCCCAGATATTTAGTCAATCATTATTCTGGGTGTTTCTGTAAGGATGAGATTAATGTCTTAACTGGTGAACTTTGAGTAAGCAGATTGCCCTCCTTGATGTGGGTGGGCCTCATCCAATCCACAGAAGGCCTGACTAGAACAAAAACGCTGACCGTCCCAGGAGTAAAAAAGGATTCCTTCTGTCGTTCTGCCTTAAAACTGAGACATAAGCTTTTTCCTACCTTCAGACTCAAACTGCACCATCAGCCCTCCCAATTCTCAGGCCTTCAGACTCAGACTGGAATTTCACCATTGGTGTCCCAGTTGCTGACTCACCCTGAAGATCTTGGGACTTGTCAGCCTCCGACATCAGATGAGCCATCTCTTAAAATAAATCTTTTCATAAACACACACACACACACACACCCCACATATATACATCCTATCAGTTCTGTTTTTTCTGGAGAACCTGACTAAGATATTGTGCTAGATACTCATCCGGCCTTTCAATCTAGAGTCCCACATCCTTCGGGTTTGGGAATTTGTCTTGTATCCATTTTGTTTAACTTCCCCTTCTGTAGGTCTCTCTTGTGCTCTCCTTCCATAACTCCTGCTGGTTGGATACTGAAGTTTCTGGATATCTATCCTGAACTCTGCTATCTTTAGTTTTTTGTTTGTTTCTTTCTTTTTTTATCTGTTTTCCAGGATATTTCATCAATTTTTTCTTCCCTTCTACTAAGTTTTCTTTGACCTTATGTTTAATTCCCAAGAATTATTTCTTTTTATCTACATTTTTAATGGAATAACATATGCAGCAGCAACTCTTTCTCTGGTCATATTAATAAGTTTAGTTTTTGTTTGATTGATCTTGTATTTTCCTCTCTTTCTTTCCCTCTAGATATGTTTTCTCTGTTCCCCCTAAGTTCCTTTTTATAGTAATTTTATTCTGTTTCATTTCATGGACATTTCTCAAATGCCTGGTGATTGTTCGTTGTCCATTCATGTTTAAGAGTGAGGCATCAAAAAAACAGTTATTAGAACTGCAGAGGAAAAGACATCCTGACCCGAAAGATGATTCATTTCATCAAAAGTCTCAGAAACATTGTTATTTACTGGTCTTTTCTTTGGGATCAGTGTCCCAACAAAGAATCTTCTCCAATATCCAAGTAGGAGCAAGAAATCTGTTGGGGCTTTCTGGAAGCTGTGGGGAGAGGAGATGGGCATTTCACTCATTCAGCATTAAGATTTCATCTTAATCTCCATTTTCAGTTTCGTATAATTGGTCCATCCTCAGCTGTGCCTGAAATCCTGGAGACCAAAATTTCTCTGGTTCATTCTCTCCTGAGAAACTTCCACTCTTCTGAGAGGGTGGAGAAGGAGGCATCACCTGGATGATACCTGAGGGAGTGTCTAACTGCTCCTTTTAAGAACTTTCAGCCAATCCTGCTGCCCTTCCCCAAAGACTCAGGTTCAGAGCTCCTTGCTGTCTCCAATGCCTGACCCTTTTTGGAGCTCTTGGTGAGAATTGACTAGATTCCAGTTCCCTTTGTTTTTCTAAATTAATTACCACTTTCATCTGCTTTTTAGCAGATAAGATGACAACCCCAGTCTGCTGTTGTTCTCTTTGTCTTCATTTATTCCTTAATTGTCATTTTAATAGATCTCAGGAGGGACCTTTCTAACATTCCAAAAATTCTGAGTTCCAAAACTCATGTGGTCCCAAGGGTCAGGAAGGATACTGTAGTCCTGTGTTGACAAATGTGTTCCCTTCCAGAGTCACACTACTGTCCATGAGAGTGGGGCTGTAGAAGCAAAAATCCCAGATTCTAGTCTTTTCTCTATCATTCATTACATGATCTTGATCAAACAGGTCAGTCAAACCTTTTGTCCCTCAGTTTTATTACCCATCAAATGAAGGCAAATGTCAATAAAGCAAAGATTCTATCTAAGAATCAACTTAGGCCAATGACATTTTGAAATGAAAATATACTTATTTTCTAAAAGTCCAAAATTTCTCATTCTGAGACATAGGTCTAAAATAATTGGTGGTATTTTCCTCCTAGAATCCAGGACAACTAGAGTTAATGAAAGCATGAAGCATATTATGCCAATCAGAAGGTTTTGTCCAAGGTAATTCAGGATGAGCTCAAGGGACTTTCTTGACTAGTGAAGCTTATTAACATTAATAGCAGCTGTTGAGTTCATATCCAAACGGGAAGTGCCTCGTGGAGTGAAAACACTAATCTATCGTATGGGCTACTCTGTCATATTCTCAATATTCTAGGAGAAAGACAAACTGAGAAAGGATTGAATATATAAACATTACATCCTGGTTAATTGAATTTCATTTCCCTATTCTTGACATCTTTTATACAGAGATAGGAGGAGGGGACTTTTTAAGGTAAAATTTCCATTAAAAGTCTCACTGTTTACAGAAGCTTATGTAGTACAAGAGGTATCTTGGATATTTTTATAATATTTTCTCTGGAAAATAAATCCCTAAAAAGTAATTTTGTTTTACCCCAAGAAAAAAATTAGTCATTCTACATTTCTGTAAAATATAATTCATCATTATTAAATTACCGGATTACATGCACAATTAAACTTATTTATTAAACAAGACATATGCCAACAACTTTGCAATAATCCTTTAAACCATAATAGCAGATTTTCAACTTTAATAACAACATCATGCAGCTAATACTCAAAGGACTAATTTTAAAAGTAAGGGCATTTGGTAATTGAAACTGAAATTATACAATTAAGCACTTGAGTAATTTAAACATGAACATAAGTGTCCTGACTGTGTTGCTCTTGGCTTTTAGTCAAATTTACTAGTGCCAGCTAGACTTTATCACTCTAATTATTTCTGCTCTGTATCAGATCTGGCTAAATAGAAATTGAGAATAAAGTATTTTTTTCATTCCTATGTCTCTTCTGCTTCAAAAACACATTATTATATTCTTCTTCTAATTAAAGCTTCATACAAATAATCAAGAATAACCCCATGATTCTTTTCAGGACTCCATAGAAATGCAAAAAAGATATATTTTATTTGTATCTCTCTTCCCAGAAAGAGGTGCAAAAGATAAAGTTTTAATATAAGAAAAAAGTTATCAAGTGAGTATATTTCCCTCTTAAGTGTTTTTAAATAATCACCTCTCCTTTTCTCCCTTCTTTTCATTTTCTCTATCAAATATAAAACCACATGCCCTTATCCTTAGGAATACTCTAAAATAAATAGGCTGTCCCTTGACAATGAACATGAAAACAACCTCTCACTTGGTAGAAATCATCCCTGTGATTTCTACTGTAGAAAGGTGGTAGATCAGAAGAAAAGAAACATGAATACCCCAAAACAAGGCACAGGCTTTGAAACAGGAAGAGGCCGGCAGACTGCCTCTGACCAAATGCAGGAGTAGATAGGTAATGTAGTCAGACGCCAAGGAGCAATGGCCCCCACATCAAGAATTCATTGCCACCACCAAGTATATAGAGGTACAGGATTGGGGGGGAACTATTCCAGGCTCAAGAAACTACACAGGTAAAAGCACAAGGGATAAAAGAGCAAGTGAACTCCAGGATACATGACTGGTGTCTAGGATATGAGAAGAGGGCCTGGAATGGGGGAATGAACCACACAGGCATAGCCCAGATCACAAAGAGCCCGGGATTCAGGCTAAGACTTTGGAATTTTATCCTGAAATAACAGGGAGCCACTGTAGGGTTTTCTTAAAAACACAAAATAGGCATGATCGGTCTTGCATTTTAGAAAGATCCTTCTGGCTGTAGGGTGAACGCTCGATTAAGGCAGGACAGAACAGAAGAAAGGACACTTGTTAGAGTAGTCCATTACAGAATTGGCCATACCACAGCAGCCCAGGTTGCCAAGAGTGAGAACCAGAACCAGACAGCAGCAGTGGCACAAGAGAAGAGACTCGCACTCAAGATATTTATGAAGTAGATACTTTAGAAATGGTGTCCAGTTGGATGTGGCAGATGAAGGAAGGAAAGGATCTACTTTCTGACTTAAGAGATTCTGGGAAAGGTGTTACTCCTCTGACCTTGTGATGCTGACCCCATCAACACCTGCACCCCCCTAGGACCTGGCCCCATCAATTATCCCTTTTCACTCCTGTCACTCTTTTGCCACAGCCTATAGGATTCTCACGCCTCTCTTATCCCAAAAAGCAAAGATTTGTTGGATACCTACTCTGTGCCAGTCGGTCCCGAGTTAGATGAAGAAGTTAAAAGTCAGGTGAGCTTGTTTATACCAATTCTCACATCCATCATCAGGGCTGGTCAGATACCAGGTCAATCAAGCACCAGGCCCTTTCAGAAATGAAGGCTTTTTGTTTAAAAATAGTGATGCCAGCCATGTCATATGGGTATATGACATGGCTGGTGACAGCTGATGTGTTGGACCATGACATAGTGCTGCAGGTCCCTGTCAAAGGTGCTTGTTCTGGAAAAAGCCAAGGAGTCAAGGGATCTGAGCAGGTGGCATGTGATGAGCCTCAGCTCTTCATGTCATTCATTCAGCAAATATTTCCTATGGGCTTATCATGTGGCAGGTGTTAGGCTCTGGGGAAACAATAGGAACCAAAACAGACCTAATTCCTGCCACCACATACTTAGAATTTAGAAGTCTGCTTCCCAGAGGGGCCTCTGTCTTCTGCCAGGGAGGTACATCAGAAGCAGGAATTTCTCAATAGCTCATTTCTTCCTAAGTTCCACTCATTAGGAGGGAATCCCATGATAGTCACAGGCATTGTTATTTTCGTAAAAATGGGTTGATCCAGCACACGCTGTTTTGTAATCTATTTCTAATTAGTCATAAAGATACATTTATACTAAAGTAACATCAAAGTTCCGAAAGAGAATGTGATTCTTTTCTTTTCTTTTCTTTTCTTTTTTTTTTGAGTCAGAGTCTCACTCTGTCACCCAGTCTGGAGGCCACTGCGGCCTCGATCTGCTGGGAACAGGGGATCCTTCCGCCTCAGCCTTCCACGTAGCTGGAACAAAAGGCACACGCCACCATGCCTGGCTAATTTTTCTTGATTTATTGTATAGATGAGGTCTTGCCAAGTTGCCCGGGTTGGTCTTGAACCCATGGGCTCAGGCAGTCCTCTCACCTCGGCCTCCCAAAGTGCTGGGATTATAGGCATGAGCCACCACACCCAGCGAGTCTGATTCTTTTTTTTTTTTTTTTTTGAGTTGGAGTCTCACTCTGTCGCCCAGACTGGAGTACAGTGGCCGCTCCCGGCCACCGCAGCCTCGACCTGCTGGGCTCCGGCGATCCTTCCGCCTCAGCCTTTCGAGTAGCCGGAACTACAGGTGCACACTACCACGCCCGGCTGATTTTTTGATTTACTGTAGAGATGAGGTCTCACCTGCCCAGGCGGGTCTTGAACCTGTGGGCTCAGGCAATCCACTCGCCTCAGCCTCTCAAAGCTGTGGGATTACAGGCTGAGCCACCGAGCCTGGCTGCGAGTCTGATTCTTAACGGTTCAAAGTTTAGCAACACTGGGAACTCAGAGTCAGTCAAATCAGCAAAGACCAGCACAAGACAGAACAGATGGACAAGCAGAGTTCAGATTCTGAAATGACACATTTTGGCATTAGGAAATCAAATGGGCCAGGCGAGGTGGCTCACACTTATAATCCCAGCACTTGGCAGGAGAATTGCTTGAGGCTAGGAGTTTGAGACCAGCCTGGGAAACAGGCCAAGACTCAACCTCTACAAAAAAAATAAAAATAATTAACCGGGTGCGGTGGCATGTGCCTGTCATCCCAGGAGGTTGAGGTGGGTGGATCATTTGAACACAGGAATTCCAGGCTGCAGTGAGCTATGATCATACCACTGTACTCCATCCTTAGCAACGGAGAGAGCAAGACCCTATTAAGACAATGTGAACTAGAAGAGATCAGATTTGAGCAAAGGATTTGAGAAAGAAGCATAAGGAATGAATAACCAAGAAGAGAGTGTGACACCAGTAAAAGTATCATCTGAAACAGCTGTTGCTGCCCAAGACCCGAATCATTCTAAGAGTAGAGGGAGGTGAGGGCCTGGGGTAGACAGAGATACCCTGTTGGAGATACAAAGAGAAAAAGAAAGGAAAAAAACTCTTGCCAAATTATGTCCTTGGACAGTCATGAGCAACTGTTTATAGGTTGGGATAATTTACGAAGCATGAAAAGGTTTATGGGTTGCTCTTTTTAAAGTACAAAATAAAAATAGCCGTATTTAGTCCTGGGCGGAAGGAAAGCACAGATTCTTGAAACTTCGATTGCCTACTTTATTGAATGGAAGAATGGCAAGAAAAACATCTCCACCTTTCAACCGTTAAGTTTCAACACTGGTGCATATTTGAGAGGCGAGAGACAGGCAGTTTTGCAACCTTGCATTTTGCAGTGAGATGGAGAGCCACATGGAAGAGCTAAGGATTCCTCTAACCCCCCACCCCCACCCCACAAGGCCGTGGGTTGCTTCATCATTGCCCCAGCTGCTGTGCTAGGCGGTTTACAGACATCATCTCATTTAATCCTAGCATGGTACTAAGTACTGGTCCCACATCCTCTCTATGCCACTGGGTAAGTATGTGACAAAAGATGGAACACCTAGCCGGGCTCGGTGGCTCAGCCTGTAATCCCGCGCCTTTGGGAGGCTGAGGTGAGTGGATTGCCTGAGCCCGCGGGTTCGAGACCCGCCTGGGCAGCGAGACCTCATCTCTACAATAAATCAAAAAATCAGCCAGGTGTGGTAGCGCGCGCCTGTAGTTCCGGCTACTTGGATGGCTGAGGTGGAAGGATCGCTGGAGCCCAGCAGGTCGAGGCTGCGGTGGCCGGAAGCGGCCACTGCACTCCAGTCTGGGCAACAGAGTGAGACTCCAACTCAAAAAAAAGGAAGATGGAACACCTAACAGTCTATTTGTAGTTTGTAAATGTTTAATTGTTCTTCCACAGATGAACTACTAGCTTATTTCAAATACACCGGACCACCTTGCTCAGCAAATGAGTACCATCTGCTAAAATTAGCATATAAACACATAGAGTGCTAGGATGTTACATCTAAAAAAAAAAATCCTTTGGCCATAGAAGCACCTCTAAAGATTTCAGATTAAATAAAAGAACTGACCAACCAAGAGGACTTCAAGCCACTCAACTTTATGGTCAAGCAAAATTGTAGAATCGTTTTTAGAGGCACATTAAGAAACTAAAGTCGTCTATGATTAAGTATCCTTTCAAAAAAATTCCTTCCGGGATTAACATACTGCAACATTTTCTGTGTTGCCACACTAAGAAAATTAAGATCTAAAGTCTTGATCCCAGCTATTTTTAGAGAGAAGACCAGAGAGTTAATTTATTTTAAGAATCCAGATCAAGATCAACACAGTTCGACATTCACTTCTTCATTCAAAGGTCACTAAAATGCATACGTCAGACATCTGCTGCTTTCTTTTTAAGAATGCTGAATTTTAAACCCAATAAGTCTAAATGCAGCTCTAATATAATCTACAAATGACCTTAGTAAGTCTTTCTACATCCCATAAAAGTATATTAATTGTATCATTTTATTTAAGTTCCCAACTTGCTGTGATGTATTAGCATATTAAAATTAACTTCGCAGGCTCTAATCATTTCACCTTCTGAGCCAACTTACCAGGACAAATTTGATAAAATCATAGTACCCCCTTGTGGTGTTACCTTCATACCCTGCTAAGACGGTTTGTGATATTATATTTTTTAAGAATCTTCTTCCACTAAGACCAGTGGATAATTAATTAACCTTTTCTAAACTCTAATAAAATCATGGAGAAGTTAAAGGGGATATAACCAGATTGCAAGAACCGGTAAGACAATGCGGCATTTCACCATAAAGTAAAAATATTTGGAACCATATATATTATTTTCATGGGAGGAAAGCACCTTTAAGAAATATTTTCTACAAGCTGATCTATGCAGCCACATTAAAGTACATAACTCTGAAATTACTCACTGAACTTTAGTTTGCTTTGCCAGCAAATTCCAATAACTAAAGGTGGAGGAATGGTGTTTTTTGAATGGTAAACCAATGATAAATTTTTCTCAAATCAGGAAGGAAAAAGAGTAGGCAAAATTTAAATGCAAAGATTTTTTTTCACTCATAATTCATCCAACTTCCTTCTAGCAGACCTAATTTAACTGCATATCACTCACTGCTTCCAAATATTCTTTATTATTTTAATTGTATTAAGGTTTATAACATGATTTAGCAAAATGAATGAAACTTTTGGACACCTATTTAGATACAAAGTTTTTCCTGGTTTTATTTTTATTTTTCTCTGTCTTTTAGTTTGCTATCCTATGCCCCAAAAAGTTATCTGCTCTCATCTCCTGATTTCCTCACTAATTGTTTTCATCTTATTCTAGAATAGGCTTTTGTCAATAAGGTAAGGAATCATCGAAGAGATGAATGAGATGTTCAGGAGATTCCTAAAATAATTCCATTTAGATTATAAAATCTCATAGGAGATCCTGGGGTCTTACAGGAAGAAACAGAAAAAGAGCTCACCTATGAGTTAATATATCCACTGCCAACAAAATGGTAATTTCATATTCATAGAATATTCAAGTACCTTAGTAAGTAACTACAGAATCAAGCCAGTTTGTTTTTCAGGTTAGTTCTACCTTGAGATCAGCAATACTGCAGTTTCTCTGGTTCAAGCCAGTAAGCAATTCTAACTGATTTACAATGAAAATATCAAGAAGCTTTGTTTCAATTTAGTTCAGATTCAGGTCCAATATAATAACAGTTCTAGTTCAGTTCTGGGAATGTGGAAACATATTGACTAGTTTCTGATTCACATTCCATTGGCTTCCTGATTATAATTTAAAATAAAGAACATTGAATTGTACTCAGTTATTCAGGCAACATTTTTGAAGGCCTATGTTCCAGGAACCGTCTTGGAGGTTGAAAAACAAAAATGAATACAACAAAATTCCTGCCATAAAATGAATATCATAGTCTGGCCAGGAAACAGCCAAGTGAACAGCTGAGATGAAGTGGATAAAAGTGCACAATAAGAGCTACAATAAGAATTTATGAGGGGACATCATCTGGGTTCAGAAAAGGACTTAATAAGCTCCTAGGGGCACAGGTCCACCAAGCAGTATCCAAAAGTCACCAAAAAATCATCACTAAACTTCCTGAAGTCAGTGGGTCCTGCTTTTCCTCTTCTGGGTCAAGCACGACTATGGAGGTGGAAGAGCTCACCAGTTGTTCTCACTAACAGAAAACAGCAATTGAGGGACTGGAGGTTGCGGGCCAGTATGCAGAGAAGACACAACTGGCCCAGGCAACAATGCCAAGGAGCACTGTGTACACCGGATTCTAGGGGGTAAATGGCACCCTTAGGTGGTACTACCCAGCAGCCCTGCAAGAGCCAGAGTGACTAGACATTGCTGAGCAGTAAAAGAAACCCCAGTGGAGCCAGGCACAGTGGCTCATGCCTGTAATCCCAGTACTTTGGGAGGCCATAGCAGGAAGATTGCTTGAGGCCAGGAGCTTGAGGATTGCTTGAGACCAGCCTGGGCAACATAGCCAGACATTGTCTCTACAAAAAATTAAAAAATGAGCCAGGCATGGTGGTGAGTGCCTGTAGTCCCAGCTACTCAGGAGGCTGAAACAGGAGGATCGTCTGAGCCCAGGAGGTCAAGGCTGCAGTGAGCGATGATCGTGCCACTGCACTTGAGCCTGGGCAACAGAGTGAGACCTCGACTCAAAAACAAACAAACAAACAAAAAACCCCAGTGGCCAAGAAGAAATTTGAGAGGAGAGCAGAAGCGTCTAGAAGGGATTTCTGTAGTTATTTGCCTTAGAGTGTGATGGAAACCCTTCTTCCATTTCCCCTCCAAAATTAACTTCTCTCTGAACACTTCTAGGTAAGTGAACTTGATTTTGTACCATTGGCTTTTGTTTCTGATCAGCAGGTGATGATGGCAGTATCATTTGGGGTTTTGTGATAGTGACCAAGTCAGGCTGAACCTCACATCCTCAAGGGCCCAGGGTATAAACTGCTCATGACAATGCTGGACCGGGAGGACAGGGGAAAGTTGATATCTGAGTTACACAAAGTTGTAATTTTAAAAAGTAATAAAAGTTGGAACATAGGAGCTGTGAGAACAGAAAAGGAAGGACTCGCTTGGCCTCAGGGAAACAGAAGCATCACGAGGAAAGTGACTTTTCAACTGAGTCGTGAAGGATGAATGACAATCGAGCAGAAAAATGAGCAAAGGCACCCAGCAAAGACAATTGCACGAGCACAGAGAGAGCACTTAGGGCTAGCCAAGGAGCCAGTGTGACTGGAGGAGAAGAACTCTGTGCAGGTTTATTCTAGGGGACTACAAGGAAACCTTTCAGTCACACACTCTTTTTTTTTTTGTTTTTGAGTTGGAGTCTCACTCTGTCGCCCAGGCTGGAGTGCAGTGACACGCTCGCGGCCACCCCAGTGTCAACCTGCTGGGCTCCAGCGATCCTTCCGCCTCAGCCTTCCAAGTAGTCAGAACTACAAGCTTGCACTACCACACCCAGCTAGTTTTTTGATTTATTGTAGAGATGAGGTCTCGCCAAGTTGCCCAGGCTGGTCTCGAACCCATGGGCTCAGGCAATCCACTCACCTCGGTCTCCCAAAGTGCTGGGATTACAGGCTGAGTCACCAAGCCCGGCCAGCTACTACCTCTCATCTTTCTATTTTTATGAAATGTCTTGGAAAAAATGTGTGCCGGGCATGGTGGCTTATGCCTGTAATCCTAGCACTTTGACAGACCAAGTCAGGAGGATCACATGAACCCAGGAGTTCAAGACCAGCCTGGGCAACATAGAGAGACCTAGTCTCTACCAAAAAAAATGTAAAAATTAGCTAGGTGTGGTGGTGCTCACCTGTAGTCCCAGCTACACAGGAGGCTGAAGCAGAAGGATCTCCTGAGCCTAGGAGGTTGAGGCTGTGGTGAGCTGTAATTGTGCCACTGCACTCCAGTCAGAGCAACAGAGTGAGACTCCGATTCAGAAAAGAAAAGAAAAGAAAAGAAAAGAAAAGAAAAGAAAAGAAAAAGATTTGCTATCTCTCTACAGTAAGTTGTGCTGCTTGTCTCAGTATTTCCTTCCCTCCCCACTCATCCCATGGCTTCCCTGTGGACAGAGGGACAGTTCCACAGACTTTGGGCTTCATCACATGACCTGTCTTAAACAATGGACTGTGGGTAGAGGGACAGTGCCACTTCCAGGATGAGGCCTTGAGAAGCGTCTTGTCTTCCTTGCTGACCCCCTTGAAACTTCTGCCTTCTGACATGAAATGAGAATGCTCCACTCAGCCACAAGTCCCAGCAGGTGGAGACACATTGTTATGGCCTGAATTGTGTCCTTCCAAAACTCATACATTGAAGTCCTAACCCCCAGCACCTCAAAATGTGACTGTATTTGGAGATAGGGCCTTTGAAGAGGCAATTAATTTAAAAAGAGGGCCCTAGGGTAAGTCCTAATCCAACCTGACTGGTGTCCTTATAAGAAGAGGAAATTTGGATACACACACAGAGACAACAGGGGTGTCTACATACAGGAAAGACCATGTGAGGACACAGCAAGAAGCCACCATCTGCAAGTCAAAGAGAGAGCCCTCAGAAGAAGCCAACCCTGTCAACACCTTGATCTTGGACTTCCAGCCTCTGGAACTATGAAAAGATTCATTTCTGTTGTTTAAGCCACCCAGTCTGTGATATTTAGTGAAGGCAGCCCTAGACACGAATACACATGTGGAATAGACCTAAATCTTCTTTTCAGCCAAACCATAGACCCATAAGCAAAAAATAAGTGTTTATGGTTGTAACCACTGACATCTCGCTTGCTACGCAACTATTAACAAGCAGTTGCTTTTCATGCAATATTACCACAGCAAAACCTGACCAATATACTCTATTTTTCAATTCACAGCTATTTAGCTTCTGAACATCCATGAAATTGCTCTTGCTAAAGAATATCATGTGCTGCTGGTTAGAAACATTTAATAATAAAAAAAATAGACATAAACAGAGACCATCAATAATCTAACTACCAACTGAGACAACTTCTTAGTCCTTATATATTCTGATTTTACTTCAATTTGCCCTTGGAGATAATGAGATCTAGAACAAAGTTGTCTAGGTTCAAATTACTCTGGCTTTATCATTCTTCTAGCTTTGTTACCTTGGGCAAATTACTTTACTTCCCTGTATGTCAATTTTCCCATTTGGAAAATTGAAGTATAATACATCTACGTAAGAGCTGTTGAGGTACAATGACCACTTATATACCTAATCCTGAATTGTACCACACATCTTTAAAATAAAATAAAAAATTTTAAAAGTCATAATAATATTGATAATAACTTTAATATTTCAACACAATCACCTTAAACATAGATATCAATAAAATTGTTTCAAATTTTAAAAAAGAGTTATTGAGAAGACTAAATGAATTAATGAGAGAGTTTGGAACACTGTATGACACATAGTATATTTTCTTTTTTTTTTTTTTTTTTTTTTGAGTTGGAGTCTCACTCTGTCGCCCAGACTGGAGTGCAGTGGCCGCTCCCGGCCACCGCAGCCTCAACCTGCCGGGCTCCGGCGATCCTTCCGCCTCAGCCTTCCGAGTAGCCGGAACTACAGGCACGCGCTACCATGCCCGGCTGAATTTTTGATTTATTGTAGAGATGTGGTCTCTCTGCCCAGGCGGGTCTCGAACCCGCGGGCTCAGGCAATCCACTCACCTCAGCCTCCCAAAGGCGCGGGATTACAGGCTGAGCCACCGAGCCCGGCTACATAGTATATTTTCAATCATGTTCACTATTGGTGTCACTTGTCTGACTACACTGAATATTATCTGCTGACTCATTCTGCTCTATCACTCTCTAGCTGGCTCCAAAATCTCAACCATCCTCAAAACCCCTGCCAGGGATCAGTGCCAAGTCTTTCCTCTTTTCATTTTTAACATCCTCCCAAGGTAATCTCATCCACTTCCATGGCTTCAACTATACGAGCTCAAATCTATATCTTTTTTTTTTTTTTTTTTTTTAACAGACAGGGTCTTGCTCTGTTGCCCAGGCTGGAGTGCAGTGGCATAATCTCAGCTCACTGTAGCCTCAACCTCTTGGGCTCAAGCAATTCTCCTGTCTTAGCCTCCCAAGTAGCTGGGACTACAGGCAAGAGCCAGCCCAAATCTATACTTATCTAAAGCTCTTTTCTGAACTCCAAGACCACACCTTCTACTGCCTATTAGGCATCTCTCAGGCTTTACCTTGGAGATTCCTGGTATAGTCCTACACTGGTCTCACTGATGACCATCAGAGAGACTTGGATCTTTCAAACAGAAAAGAGGCAAAATCTCATGCAAGTAAATACATTCAGTTATCCTATAGTGTCATAAAGATAACATGTCTCAATGGAGAGGTATGCTAAAGTCACAAGAAGTGATAGTAACAACAATATTTTTCATCGAGATCCTTTCTACACAAGTTCTTTTCTAAATGTTTAGGAACTCTATGCGGTAGACACTACTATCCTCTCTATTTGATAAATGTGGAAACCAAGGCACAGGAAGCTTATTTAACTTCTGCCAGGAACAATGATGTGATGTGACGCCAGGCAAGCAGTCGACTCTAGATTCTACAGTCCAGCCACTAGATTTTACTTTCTCTCAAAAATAAGGCCTGCATAATTTCTCAAACATTGAGACAAACACAACTTATTATTTTAATAATATTAATAGCTATAATTTGGGGGGCAGGCACTATTTCAAGTGAAATGCTGTCCACACATTTATTTACCAGATCCCTCAACAACCCTATGATGCAGGTCTTAGTACTGTGGCCATTTTCCATATGGGGAAACTAGGGCCCAAAGAGAGAGTTTATAACTTGTCCAAAGTCACAGCAGTAAGTGGTAGAGACAGGACCCAAAATTCTGGCAGCTTCCTACCAGAGTTCATGATCTCAACAATCCTCACCTCAAGAAATGAGTGCTAAGCTTCCTCTTCAGTAACTATTGGTGTTCCCTGTCCGGTGCTGAGCACCAGAGCAGGGTGGATGCTGTTGAGAGAAGGAAGACTTCCCAGTTGCAGCACCCATAAGACACCCCTTGGAGCCTGACACACCTCTCTCCCCATCTGTCTCAGGAACTGTGTGAGTCTAGCATTGACTCTCGCTGTACAGCTCCGCTCCAGTCTCTTACTACCAGCTTCCTGTCAGGAAGGTCCAGCAAGAGATTTCTTCCCAGGTGAGGTAGTGATTTTAAATTATCTCTAAGGTCACTATGAACTTGTGAAAAATTAAGGATTAACTATCCTTACAAAATGTACTTTAGATCAGTATTTTTTTTTTTTTTTTGAGTTGGAGTCTCACCCTGCACCCAGGCTGGAGTGCAGTAGCACGCTCATGACCACCACAGCTTCAAACTACTGGGCTCAGGCGATCCTTCTGCTTCAGCCTTCCAAGTAGCTGGAACTACAGGCATATGCCACCACGCCTAGCTAATTTTTTTTATTGTAAAATTGTGGGGCACAATTCAGGGTTAGGTATACAAATGTTGATTATGCAAGTACCCTTGTTGATGAGGTATGCCCCTCCCACCCCTAGCAGTTTCCCTCAATTGCCAATCCCACCCCCATCCCCTGACAGTTTCCCACTGTTGTCAATCGCTTTCTTATACTATTATAATTGTTCAAGGTCCGCTCATGGGTGAGACCACATAGTACTCTGTTCTTTGTTTCTGTGATAGATCACTGAGTATGACTGACTCTAAATCCATCCAAGTTGCTGCAAAGTCCATATGTGTCTCCTTCTTTATGGCTGCATAATATTCCATTGTGTATATGTACCACATTTTTTTATCCAGTTCAAGTTTCAATGGGCAACATCGTTGGTTCCATGTTTTTGCTATTGTGAATAGAGCTGCAACAAACATATGTGTGCAGGTATGTTTTCTGTAGAATGATTTGAGTTCCTCCTGGTATATTCCCAATAGGTGAATTGCTGGGTCATATGGAAGGTCAATTTCTAGTTCTTTCAGAAACTGCCACACTGTCTTCCAAAGAAGTTGCACTAGTTTGCATTCCTACCAACAGTATAGAAGCGTTCCTTTTTCTCCACATCCTCGCCAGCATCTGTTGTTGTTTGTTTTATTAATGATGGCCATTCTTACTGGGGTTAGGTGGTATCTCAATGTGGTTTTGATTTGCATTTCTCTGATGATGAGGGTGGCTGAGCACTTTTTCATGTGTCTGTTGACTGCCTGTATATCTTCTTTTGAGAAGTGTCTATTCATATCTTTGCCCACTCTTTAACGGGGCTGTTTGTTTTTTTCCTCTCGGCATGTTTGAGTTCCTTGTAGATCCTAGATGTTAAGTCTTTGTCAGATATACAGTTGGCAAATATTTTTTCCCATTCTGTGGGCTGTCTCCCTGCTCTCTTGATGGTGTCTTTTGCTTTGCAGAAGCTCGTTAGTTTGATGAGGTCCCACTTATCTATCTTATTTCTTAAGGTATGGTCATTTAGTGTTCTGAATAGGAACTGATCACCAGTTCTAATTTCCATAAGGGTGGCTCTTGCATTTTATAAGGTTCTTATAGTTTGAGGTTTTACGTTTAGGTCTTTGATCCATTTAGAGTTAATTTTTGTGTATGGTGATAGGCAGGGGTCCTATTTCAATCTTCTGCATGTGATCAGCCAGTTTTCCCAGCACCATTTACTGAATAGGTTCTCCTCTCCCCAGTGGTCATTGTTGGAGGCTTTGTCAAAGATGAGTTGGTTAAGAAATTGAGGCTTTGCTTCCAGAATCTCTATCCGGTTCCATTGGTCTATGTACCTGCTCTTGTACCAATACCAGGCTGTTTTGATTACTGTAGCCTTAAAGTAAAGTTTGAAGTCTGGAAGTGTAATATCTCCTGCTTTGTTTCTTTTGCTAAGAATTGTTTTGGCTATTTTTGGTCATTTGTGTTTCCATATCAATTTCTGTATTGTCATTTCCAGGTCTGAGAAGAATGATGTTGGTAACTTAATGGGTATTGTGTTGAATCTGTAGATTGCCTTTGGTAGGATGGACATCTTAAAAATGTTAATTCTTCCTATCCATGAGCATGGAATATTTTTCCACTTGTTTGTGCCTTCTTAGATTTCTTTCAGCAGTGTTTTCTAGTTCCCATAAAGGTCTTTCACTTCTCTGGTTAGGAAGATGTCAAGGTATTTCATATTTTTGTATGGCTATTGTGAATGGGATTGTGCTTTTAATTTGGGTTTCTGCCTGCTTGTTGTTGGTGTATAAAAATGCAACTGTCTTTTGCACATTTATTTTGTACCCTGAGACTTTGCCAAAGTCCTTTATCAGTGCAAGCAGGTTTCTGACAGATTCTCTCAGATTTTCAAGGTATAGGATCATGTCATCAGCAAAGAGGGATAACTTGATTTCCTCTTTTCTTATTTGGATACCCCAGATTTCTTTTCTCTTGTCTAATTGCCCGAGCTAAGACTTCCAACACAATGTTGAACAAGAGGGGTGAGAGCAGGCAGCCTTGTCTTGTTCCAGTTTTTAGGGGAAATGTTTCCAGTTTCAGTCCATTTAGCAATATGTTAGCTGTTTATTGTATATGGCACTTACTATTTTGAGGTATGTTCTTTCTATACCTAGGTGTTTGAGAGTTTTTATCAAGAAGGGAACCTGGATTTTATCAAAAGCCTTTTCTGCATCTAATGATATAATTATATGGTTCTTTCTTGTTTTTACATCTGTTGATGTATTTACTTATATTTATGGTCTTGTGAATGTTGAACCAGCCCTGCATCCTGGGGATAAAGCCTACTTGGTCATGGCGGATGATTTTTCAGATATGTTTTTGGATCTGATTTGCTAGAATCTTGTTGAGGATTTTTGCATCTATGTTCATAAGGAATAGTGGCCTGAAGTTCTCTTTTTTGTAGGATCTTTACCCAGTTTGGGTATCAGTGTGATGTTAGTTTCATAAAATGATTTGGGGAGAATTCAATCTTTCTCAGTTGCCTGGAATACTTTTGAAAGGATTGGTATCAGCTCCTCCTTGTACATTCTGTAGAATTCTGCTGGAAAGCCATTCAGTCCAGAGCTTTTTTTGTTGTTGTTGATAGTTTTCATATGACAGAGTCAATTTCCTGTGTTGTTATTGGCCTATTTAGTGGCTCAATGTCTTCTTGTTTCAACCTGGGGAGGTTGTGTGATGTGAAAAAGTCCTCCATTTCATTTAGGTTATCAAGGTTGTTTCCATATAGGTGTACATAGTCTCTGATAATCTTTTCTATTTCTTCAGCATCAGTTATGATTTGATCTTTTGTATTTCTGATTGTGTTTATTCGGGCTTTTTCTCTCTTTTTCTTGGTCATTTTGACTAGGGGTCCATCAATCTTGTTAATTCTCTCAAAGAGCCTGTTTTTTCTTTTGCTGATGTTTTCTATGCTATTTTTGTCATGTCCCATATTTGGGCTTTTATTTTGGTGATTTGGATTCTTCTGTTAAAATTGGGGTTTTGGTGGTCTTCTCTTTCCAGATCCCTTAGGTGCTTTGTTAGGCTCTCCACTTGTGATCTTTCCATTTTCTTTTTTTTGTTGTTGAGTTGGAGTCTCACTCTGTCGCCCAGAATGGAGTGCAGTGGCACACTCCTGGCCACCACAGCCTTGACCTGCTGGGCTCCGGCGATCCTTCCGCCTCAGTCTTTCAAGTAGCTGGAACTATAGGCACGCGCTACCACGCCCGGCTCATTTTTGATTTATTGTAGAGATGAGGTCTCACCAGGTGCCCAAGCGGGTCTCGAACCCGCAGGCTCGGGCAATCCACTCAGCCTCCCAAAGCGCGGGATTACAGGCTGAGCCACCGAGCCCGGCTCTTTCCATTTTCTTGATGTGTGCTCATAGAGATATAAATTCCCCTCTTAGAACTGTTTTCATGGCATCCCAGAGATTTTGGTAAGATGTTTCTTCATTTTCATTTGTTTCCAAGAAATTTTTAATTTCTGCTTTGATTTCAGAGTTGATTCAGTAGTTTTTCAGCATCATGCTGTTTAGTGTCCATGTCTCTGTGGGTTTTGGGGAAATGTTATATTCCACTGTGGTCTGAGAGTGTACATGGCAAGATTTCAAACTTATAGAATTTGTTTATGCTTGATTTATGGCCAAAGATATAATCAATCTTGGAGTATGTTCCATGTGGTGATGAGTAGAATGTATATTCTGCAGTTGTTGGGTGGAATAATCTGTAGGTATCTATTAAGTCCATTTGGTCAAGTGTCAAGTATAGGTTCTGAATCTCCTTGTTGATTTTTTGCCTCAATGATCTATCTAGGGCTGTTAGTGGGGTATTCAAATCCCCTGCTATAAAAGTGTTAGGGTCAATATCTTTTTTTAGTTTACTTAGTAGTTGCTTTATAAATGCTGGTGCTTCTGTGTTGGTGCATATATGTTTAGGATAGATATTTCTTGTTGATGGATTGAACCTTTTATCATTATGTAGCATCCTTTTGCATCTTTTTAAATTTTTGATAGGTTAAAGGTTGTTTTCTCTGATATTAAGTTCGCGACTCCTGCCTTCTTTTGTGATCCATTTGCTTGGAAACTCGTTTTCTATCCTTTAACTTTGAGTCTGTGTGCATCCCCTGTAGTGAGATGAATCTCCTGGATGCAGCAAATAATTGGGTTATGGTTTTTTATCTAGTTTGCCATTCTGTGTCTTTTCAGTGGTGCATTTAGTCCACTCACATTCAGACTAATTATTGAAATGTGATTGTTTACTGCTGTCATGAGGTTCTTTTTTTTTTTTTTTTTTTTTTTTTTTGAGTTGGAGTCTCACTGTCACCCAGACTGGAGTGCAGTAGCCACTCCCGGCCACCACAGCCTCAACCTGCTGGGCTCCAGCAATCCTTCCACCTCAGCCTTCCAAGTAGCTGGAACTACAGGTACGCACTACCACGCCTGACTAATTTTTTGATTTATTGTAGAGATGAGGTCTCACCAAGTTGCCCAGGCAGGTCTTGAACCCACAGGCTCAGGCAATCCACTCACCTCAGTCTCTCAAAGCGTGGGATTACAGGCTGAGCCGCCAAGCCTGGCTGTCATGAGGTTCTTATAAAGTTTTTTCTTTGTTTGCTTGTTTTCTTTTGGTTTTGGCGTTAATGTATATGTGTATTTTCAAGTTTCTTGTTGTGCTGTATTCTCTGTTGATTCTGTGCTCTTCTATTCTCTTGGGAAGTGTGTGGTCATTCTTTTTTTTTTTCTTTCTTCTGTGCTTAATACCTTTTTAAGTGTCTCCTGTAGAGTTGGTCTGGAAGCTGCATAATCTCTTAGGGATTAGATGTCTGAGAAGGATTTTAATTCTCCATCACTGATGAAACTGAGCTTGACTGGATAGGAAATTCTTGGTTGAAATTGTTTATCTTTGAGGACTTTGAATACAGGGCTCCAGCCCCTTCTTGCTTGTAGTGTTTCTGCTGATAGGTCTGCTGCTATTCTGATTGGTTTTCCCTGGTAGGTAGTCGGACCTTTCTCTCTTGCTGCCTTTAAGAGTTTTTCTTTTGTGCCTACTTTGTGTAGGCAAATTACTATGTGTCTAGGGGTTGGTCTTCTCATTTGATGTCTTTGGGGGTTCTTTGTATCTCTTGTGCATCTCTGGTGAGATGGGGAAAGTTTTCTTGGATTACCTCCTGTAATACTTGCTCCAAGTTGTTCTCCATTTCCCTTCCTTCTTCTGGGATACCAATCAGGTATAGATTTGGCCCCTTGATATAATCGCATATCTCTTGTAGGCTTTGTTCTTTCTTTCTGAGTCTTCTTTCTATATTTTTTATAGATCAGGTTAATTCCATGTGCTGGTCTTCAAGTTCTGAGATTCTTTCTTCAGCTAGATTAATTCTGCTTTCCACGCTTGTTATCTTGTTATTTATTTCCTGGATGAAATTTTTCAGTGTTGCATCTTGTCTTTCTTGAGTCTTATTCACTCTTTCCATCCATTCCTTAATCCCTGTCGTATTCTGGGGCCAGGTGTTGGTGACTTCCATTGTTTGGGCACCAAGGTCTGATTTTTCAGGAGTTTTGTCTTTGGTACACTTGAAATTGCCTAAGGTCTTCCTTTGGTTTTTCCTCATTTGTGACAGATCTCTTGTTTTTCTCTTTAGTTCTGTTATTCAGTGTCAGTGGGAGAGGCTTTCCCTTCTGATGTTTGCTCAGTCCTCTATTCTTCCCTGATCCAGGCTCTGGATTTGTTCTATTTTAAAATAGGATGGTGAATGGGAAGCTTTGCTGTCTCTTATAGTTTTGAAATTCTAATAAAGAAGGGAATATGGCGCTAGGATTCAGAAACTACTTGTAAATTACAATGTTCATTTATTGTGGTGTGTGTCCCCTAAGACCCACTCCCCACCACCACTCTATATGACGATGCAAAGCAGCAACCAATGCAAAAAACAATTGAACACACACACACACACAGACATACACACACACCCCAAAACAAACTAGAATAGCAACAAAACAAACAACAAAAAACCAAGAAAACTAAACATACACACACACACACGCCTAGCATAAAGTGAATACAAAAGAAAAACAGAAAGACCAGAGGGGGAATTCAGGTCAAATTGACACACACCTTAAACTATAAAAAATGAAAATAAAAATACCCAGAAAAACAAAAGAGCAAAAAGAAAATAACAACAGCAAAATTGAAAGATGAACCCTCAATCATTCAAATACACACATAATCAGAAAATGACAAATAAAAGAAGAAAAAGAAAAGAAAAAATATTTTGGGGGGAGCAGATCCAACCCTCACATACACATTCATGCACAAAGAAAAAATATTTTTAAAATAGATGAACAGCCAAAAAATTTTTTTAATTTTTAAAAATTGAAAATTAAAAAAAAAACCTGCCTTCTTGTGTCAGGCTCTGTAATTGTCCTACTAATCAGGTCTCTCCTGCAGGGTCACCTCTTTCACTCTCAGTGTCTGAAGCAGGGAAGGAGGTGGGGCAATGGAGGTAGGTGGGGCTGCAGTCCTCCCCTCCCACTCTCATATGGTCAGGGAGGTCTTCTCCAGTGCGGAGGTACAGAATTGTCTCTTCCCCAGGTATGTACTCACGGGAAGAGGGAGGTGCCCCAGCCAGGCCTATCCAGGAATGAAGTTTTCCTACTGCAACTGACATCGAGGCTCCACCTGGATTTGTCCCTCTCAGTCGTGGCCCAGCTGTGTGGGTCTGAGTTCAGAGGATTGCTGGGGAGGAGGGGGTTTGGGACAGTCCCAGACTTACCACAGATCTCTTTGGAGTTCTTCCTCATCCTTTTCTGGCCATACCCTTTGTCCAGTGGCTAGATCAGGGCAGAAGGTGGGGCACCTGGAACTCAGCACTCGTCAGGTCCCTCTGAAGTTTGTGCTTTGAAGTTTGTCCCTCTGGGTCATGATCAATCCCTAAGTAGTTGATCCACCAGTCACAGAGATGGGGTCTGTTGCTCTGTGGTGAGCAAGTCGGAGCACTTTCCTGCCCCGCCTTCAAGATGGTGGCAGGGGGCCTCTCTTGTCCTCTTCCATAGGACTTTGCCTCTCAACTCACTCCACAGCCCCTGCTGCCAGTGCCCTGCCAGGTGCTGAGGCAAAGCCAGGAGCCACAGTTTCTCTCCTGCTACACTAGTGAGGCAGAGCCTGGGGCAAAATTTTTGACCTGCTGTTTTTGTCCGTTTTTTTAAAAATGGCCCTCGGCTTCTGCAACCTGGGAAGAGTTGAGGACAAAGCAGAGAAGCGACACCAGGAGCCTGGCCATTTGCTCACGAGCCCCCACTTAGACAGTCTCCCCCAGCATTTTCTTCCCAAGGGGGGTTTGTTGATTTAAAAAAAAGAAAAAAGAAAAGAAAAAGAAAATGGCACTCGGCTTCTGCATCCCAGGAATCGCTAAGGTCCAAGCCCAGCAGCTGTGGCACCAGTCACTGCACCAGGAGCGCCCTGGCTGCCAACTCCCTAGCCCTCACTCAGTCAGCCACTCACACGCCCACTTGCTTACCAGCACGTACACAAATTTTCCATGCACTCACTAATTCACATGGGGACTCACATAATCTGACTGGCTTGGCTGCCATCTTCCCCTTGTTTCTTCTTTTTCTTTTTTTATTATTGTAGAGACGAGTTCTCGCCAAGTTACCCAGGCTAATCTCAAACTCCTGGGCTCAGACAATCCTCTCACCTTAGCCTCCCAAAGTGCTGGGATTATAGGCGTGAGACACTGCGCCCAGCGATCGGTATTTTAAATGTCTTCCAAAATACCAGCTTTCAAATTGTTGGCATTTCTTTTATCCAGCATAAGTACAGTCAGATAGCATCTGCAAAAAAGGTACCAGAGACAGCCAGGGAGATATCACACAGCAGAAGGGCGTGATGCTTGTCACCCTCATGGTCATAAGTTCTTCCTAATAAAATAAAATTAAACTTCCCCCATCAGAATTATAATCAAATGGCTAATTAAAAAGTTATGGATTGCCGGGCTCGGTGGCTCAGCCTGTAATCTCGCGCCTTTGGGAGGCTGAGGTGAGTGGATTGCCTGAGCCTGTGGGTTCGAGACCCGCCTGGGCAGCGAGACCTCATCTCTACAATAAATCAAAAATCAGCCGGGTGTGGTAGCGCGCACCTGTAATTCTGGCTACTCGGAAGGCTGAGGCGAAAGGATCGCCGGAGCCCAGCAGGTCGAGGCTGCGGTGGCCGGGAGCGGCCACTGCACTCCAGTCTGGGTGACAGAGTGAGATTCCAACTCAAAAAAAAAGTTATGGATTTCCTGAGTATCTCATGTTCTAAGGGATGTACAATCCCCTGTGACTGAAGTTCAATTGCTAAAATGTTTTGATTGCTTAGAGATGGAGTCTTAGTCTGTCACCAGGGCTGGTCTCGAACTCCTGAGCTTGAAGACTCCTTCTGAGTCACTGAGATTACAGGTGTGAGCCACTGTGCCTGGTCCACTGCTGAAATTTAACTACTATATATAACCATGTTAGGTGTCTGCAGGGTCTTGGGAACGTTTCTCTGAAGCGATGTCATATGATCTGAACCTTATAGAAAGGGAGGAGTCGGCTGGGCTCCGTGGCTCAGTCTGTAATCCCAGCACTTTGGGAGACCCAGGCGAATGGAATACCTGAATCCATGGGTTCGAGACTCACCCGGGCAACTTGGCAAGACCTTCTCTCTACAATAAACCAAAAACAAATTAGCCGGGCATGGTAGCACACGCCTATAGTTCCGGCTAATTGGAAGGCTGAGGCAGAAGAATAACCGGAGGTCAGCAGGTCGAGGCTGCGGTGGCCGGGAGCATGCCACTGCACTCCAGTCTGGGCGACAGAGTGAGACTCCGACTCAAAAAAAAGAAGAAAGGGAGGAGTCGGCATATTCCACACAGCCCCAGCCAAGGGGCTAGAAAGCCCCTTGTGTGTTAGAAAGCACATTTGGAGAAGAGCAAACAGTCCGGCATGGGAATAAGATGCAGCAGGGGAGAAGAAGGAGAGAGGAGGAAAGATTACCAGTAATATACCAGTATATTACCAGTAATAATAGTTTGGAGATGTAGTAGGGGAGACCTTGACTTACAGATAATTCCAAATGAAGACCAGACACCATGGCTTACACCTGTAATCCCAGCACTGTGGGAGGCTGAGCGGGAGGATTGCTTGAGCCCAGATATTTGAGACCAGCCTGGGCAACATAGTGAGACATAGTATCTAGAAAAAAAACTAAAAAATTAGCCAGGCATGGTGGCGCACACCTGTAGTCCCAGCTATTCAGGAGCCTGAGGCAGAGGGATCACCTGAGCCCAGGAAGTCATGGCTGCTGTGAGCCATGATCATGCCACTGCACTCCAGTCAGGGCAACGGAGTAAGACCCTGACTCATAATAATAATAATAATAATAATAATAATAATAATAAATTCCAATGACAAAGGTATCTATAATCATAATAATGAACTTCAAGTCTACTAATCACTGAAATTTTAAAAAAGCACAATGATATGCCCAATATTTGGCTTTAAAAATAGATTTTTTAAGTCAACAAGGAAGACCCCTGAAAGATCACATCCCTGCCTTCAAAAATATCACACATAACCCTCGGGAGAAGGGCGGAAATAGGGCATCCAAGGTAAAGGCAATAGGTTAAACAAACCTTTTCCCAGCCAGAAGCAATACCCTAGCTCACCAAAAATGCCTCCCAAACAGCTTCACCAGTCCCACATGTGACCTGACCCCAAATAACGGTCTCTTTCTATACTCTCTTGCACAAGCAACGATAAAAATGTTGGGCCCGTCAACCAGCACACTTAATTCAGCAGCAGCACTTAAATCTGCCTCTCATTTTCCTACCACTTCCCTGAAATTCCAGAGGAAGGGGTTATTCTTAAACAGCAGCAAGCGTTATTCTCACAGCAGTGCACATTAATAACAATTCAGTGCGATGTCATGGACGCCTGTAGGCTCTTAGCTGAATTTATTTGAAAAATAAAGTTTGTTTTTTCTTTTCCCCCGAAGATCTTTACTTAAGTCAGCATGGAACTCTTGTAAAGATAACTACCCATAAGTCACAACTACCCAAGGAGCAGTCTTGTTATTTTTTTAATTCACTGCTCACCATGACAACATAATAAACACACCTTTAGAGGCTCATACATGCCCAACTATTGAAAATGTCATAGTTCCTCCTTCCCGGTGCTCCCAGGCATAAACTTCAACTTTTTTTTTTTTTACTCTCTGAATTTCTAGTAAGTAAAACATCAATTTTCAACTGCAAGCTACTACTAACAATTTTGTGAAGAGTTAGCAAAACAAGTCTCATTTCATAATCCACTAATAATTACTAGGCTCCTTTTTTATTAAAAAAAAAAATAGCATACCATCAAGCCAACGTGGTTTCAACATCTGTTTTTTCCATTTTTGTTTGGAGTCCTGTTAGATGTTCCTGTGTCCTTTCATAAGTGACTAATAGGAAAGATACAAGACTAATAGAAAACACAACTTTATGCAACTTCATTGACGGTTGGTTTCAGTTAACAGCTGGTCTTTAAACTACCCAACATAAAAGCCATACATTTTAGGGGGAAAAAATTTGACCCCAAAACTGCTTCATAAAATAAAGTATTTCATTTTTCAAAGCTTTAGGATTATTTGAGCGGCTATCATACTAAAAAGCCCCTAGAGTTCTGTTGTTTTTTTTTTTTAAAGAGAAAAAGTTAAAAGTTTCCACCTTTAAATATTGGAGACTAGAGATTTTACAATACAATAAGTGTCAGAAATAAAATGCAATTCCCTTCAAAGGCATATAAAAAAAGTAATCCTCTGTAAAAAGTTTTTCCTTCCAACAGTGAAGTATGAGTCTAAAATCATAGCAAGCAGCTATGGTCTTTCTGCTATGGCGCCCAGACACCCAAATTAGCCAAAACTTCAGGCTTGCATGTGCTGAGGTTGGTGATGAGGTTACCCTCTGATGCCCCCCAGCTGTTCTCTTTGGTTAAGGACGTACTATACGAAGTGCACCATGCTACAATGCTCAGTTTCAGATGCAGTCCCTTCCCAATGTGTGGAGTCTGCAACACTAAATAAATAAAAGATATGACAGTATTCAAATGTTGGGGTTTTATTCCTTCTCAATTCTGTATCTTTTATAGCAATAAATTTGTTTTAAAGACGGGGTGGGGGTGAAGAATAGTTTTGTTGCTGTTGTTGTTTTTAGTAGAGTCTCACTCCGTCACACTGGCTGTAGTGCAGTGACAAGCTCATGGACACCGCAGCCTCCATCTGCTGGCCCCAGGCAATCCACCTCAGCCTCCCAAGTAGCTGGAACTACAGGCAGGAGCTACCACGTCTGACTAATTTTTGTATTTATTGTAGAGACGAGAACTCACCAAGTTGCTCAGGCTGGTCTCAAACCCCTGGATTCAGACAATCTTCCCACCTCGGCCTCCCAAAGTGCTGGAATTACAGGCGTGAGCCACCACACCTGGCCAGAATAACTTTGCTATGAGAAAATGTTAGGTGGATTCCAGATGTCTAGGCCAGGCGTCGCATGTCTATAATCCTAGAACTTTGGGAGGCCAAAATGGAAGGCCAGGAGTTTGAGACCAGCCTGGACAACTTGGCAAGACCTTGTCGCTACAAAAAAAAATTAAAAATTAGCTGAGTGTGTTGGCACATGCCTGTAGTCCTAGCTTCTCAGGAGACTAAAGTAGAAAGATTGCTTTGGCCCAGGAGTTCAAGGATTCAGTGAGCCATGATCACGCCACTGTACTCCAGCCTGGGACCTTGTCTCTGAAAAAAAGAAGAAGGTCTAATTCTCGTTTTCCTTGGAAAATAAAAACCCATCTTTCACTAGAAGCTGCTTGCTTGAGCTCACCTCTCTCCATGAAGTCTGCCAGGTTCTCACATACCGGGAGTGGTTTGCTTTCTCTCCAACAGGGATAATGGGCTTTTCAGCACTTTTGCCAAATTACTGACAGAAGGACCTATTTCCCCTTCCTGTGAAAAGAAACTGATAGTGACAGAAGAAAGAGAATAACTTTAACCACTAAATTATACATTGCAAAGAAAGGATGGATAAATGAAACTCCCACATAATACCGTTCCAAATTCCTTCCCAGCTAAGAGTTTTCAAGAATGGCCACAAAAGTACCCAATGTGAATTTTTTTTTCCTGGATTTTTTATGGCTTCTGCCTTACTATTGTCTTTGGAACATATTATTTCTCATTCACTAATACACCAATAAGGAGCATGGTTAATTACTGCATAATTGGGAAATGTCAAAAGATTTTACTTGAGCACACTTGTCTTTTTCAGAAACTAAATTAACTACATAATTTGCTCCATTAGGGAATAACATTCCCAACTTAACATATGTGTTCATTTTTCCATAAGTATAAACACTACCATTGTCTGAGGTTCCAAATCACTGGCATTTTTTCCCAGAAATCTTTGTGCCCAACACATTGTCATGCACAGGTGAGTGCTTAATAAATACTATTGGATGATGGATATACTCAATTCAAGAATACTCAAAGATGCTCCATTCATTAGTCTCCTGAACAGCAAAACTGCTGTCGCTTTTATGTCCAGTTTAGCTGAAAGCCTGACTACTTCATTTCAAAAACCCACAAATATGTCATCAAAGCCCAGAGACAGCTTGAAAGTGTCCCTGTGTATCACACCTGCCTGCCTAGAACACAAAACAGAAAATCAAATATAAAGTGGATTGAAAAATATGTACTGGAACTAGTTTTTCTTTTCTGCATCAAAATTCAGATGAGGCAACCTACAGCAAGAAAACTGGTATTCAAATTCAAATGTTATCATCTTTTCTAAATAAAACAAAGAAACCTCACATTATTTAACATTTCCTTCCAAAACCAAAAGCACGCACGCGCGCGCGCACACACACACACACACACACACACACACACACACACACAGTATTATTCAAAGTAAACTGGGAATGAATACCACAAATATGTTGGCAGCTAACTATTGTGTGCTGAAGGCAAACACATCGCACCGTTCACAGCCAGGTGTTCCAGGTGTATTATCAATGTTTTCATGTTAACAACTTATCATTAAGTGCGGGTGGGGTAGTGCCAAGCTGCCACCAGAGAAGCCTGGTGTGCCCAAGTTTAGAGAACAGGGAACAAGGAATGTGTCTTGGTTATAGAACAAAAGAATTCGTTTTATCACTTGCCTTTACCGCTGGAGAAAATGGCTCCTGGTGTGCAGAACTCCATGATAAATGTGCCCCCTCTAGTTCTTTATTGCCTCTGTAAATCACAGGACTGACAGCAGTTAATAAGAAAAGCTTTTGAGTGGTTTTGAAGTTTTGCTTTGTACAAATAAAGTCTCATATTAAAGATTTTGCTAGTCCTCAAGGTGTAGAAAAAGCAGCCCGGGTAGACCTTCCCAACTTTTAACTGTTTGTCTCCTTTTTGTAATTTTTAAAACAAAAAGAAAGAAAAGAAAACCTTGCAGACACACACCCTGGAAAAATAAAAACAGATCACACCATTTGAATGGCTTCACAAACTCACAGAGCTGCTGGTACTATTGAAATTACAATCTCTCCTAGTTTTTATAACGTGGATATTCAGATAAATACCAGCAAAGATATGTGGTGGAAAGAAGGTTGTTACAGTAGATTTATTATTACGTTTCTGACCATAATTGTATGCTTTCTCTCTTTTAGCCAAAGCAAATTTTGGTTTGGTGCCGAGAATGAGAACTCTAAATTCCAGAGAATCGATCAGCCGCCAGTTCAATCATAGGCTCTGGGATCCTGAAATTCTGAAATCATATTTCAGAATATAATTGACGTTAAAAGGACTAACAATGCTATCTCATCGAGTAGCCTTTTTCTCCAAGGAGCTCAAAATACTTTGCCATAACAGCCTTACAAAATCCTAAAGGGCAGGTCTTATTATTTGTACTTTCTTGGGGATAAAGCTGTGACATGAAAAGCAAGGAATGTCTTTTTCTGATTATTGCTAAATCCTCCACAGAGCCAAAAACAGGACTAGAGACAGTATTCTCCTCACAAGACCCCACTTATTTTACAGTTCACAAAATAAGAATTTCGAATGCATTTTCCTGACAACGTCTCCACAGCAGAGTAAAGAAGTGTTCGTAAGCCATATAAATTGGCTGAATAACTGTCTGTACACCAGAAATTGGCCCATTTACAATCTGGGGTTCAACTTCACTTTGCCCCAAGCAACAAGAGCAAATAAAAATTGGACTTCCAAATTATCTACTTGTAGCAGTTTGCTTCTTGGTAGGCATAAAGTTACAGGGGCAAGACGCTAGCTAATTTTAATGTCGATTTTTACAGCATTCTGATTATGTATACATACCCTAGCAGTATATATCCAAGGCCAAGCTTTAACATTAGGATTTCATTAAACAACGTTTTACTGAAACAAATTAGGACTAATGTTCCAGTGGTTTTGTTTCCTTTCCATGGTTTGCCTTATCCTACTCTAATTATGGCCTATTCTTTTTTTATTTTTTTTCTACCAGTCTCGAACTCCTGGGCTCATGCAATCCTCTCACCTCAGCCTCCCAAAATGCTGGGATTATAGGCGTGAGCCATCGCACTCAGTCTGGCCTGTTCTTTCCAAAGCAGATTTTCTTAACCCATTGTGCCACATGAATAAGAATGCACAAGAACCCACATTCTTCCAGGCCTCTCCATTGAGATCTCCAACTTCAACAGGTCCCATGGGAATCATCTGAAGCAGTCAGCAGAGCTTTAAGAGGCTCAAACTCAGTACCTGTTCTTGAAGAGACGGAGGGAAAAGACAGACATGTGGTTCCCTCCCCACTGTCCTCCCCCTCCATCCAGAGATGATTCCCTGAGTCCCAAGACTCCACATGTGCCATGAACTCCTATGAAATACTGAGACTTTTTTTTGGGAGAAAAACTCTGGTTCTATCAGGATGAATTTCATTGAATCTCTGATTGGGTTCACTAGTAGAAATCTGACCAAATTTCCTGGAAGTGAAGGACCTATGTCAGGATCACCTGAGCCTAGCAGATAGAGGCTGTGGTGGCCATGAGCGTGCCACTACACTCCAGTCAGACTCGGAAAAAATAATAAAATAAAAGAGATCCCAATCCAAAAGGGTCAGGAGACCTTGGCAGGAGGAGGAGATAGACCCTGGGATGCGGCAAGAGTTGAGGCGTGAGGCCTGCAGTCAGCCCTTCCTGGAAGGGAATCTAAAAGTGCCGCCAGTTCAATCACGGGCCCTGGGATCCTGAAATTTTGAAGTCATATTTCAGAATGTAATTGACGTTAAAAGGACTAACAATGCTAACTCACCGAGTAGAGTCGACACTGAGCATCTGCCGAGCCAGAAAATACTACCAGCAAGTCAGGACAGGACTTGTCTTGCCCCCTCGTCCTTCCGCCTTGAAGCTCCCAGCCTGGCTGAGAGGCGTAGAGAGGAGAAGCACGGAAGGGAAACAGAGAAGTCAGCCCATCCCCGGCCCTACTGTAGGATCATCAGCCTGAAGCAAACCAAGCCTGGGGGAGGAAGTGGCTTGAACACTGGATGAAGGTCAGAACATGACATTGAACCCGTCATCTTAATGACTGAAATTAGACATTCTTAGGTCTACAAGTAACCAGAGTACACTTATGTAAGTCTGAGAGTGGCTGGAAAAGCGAAAGGATGTTGCAGAGGATTTCATCCAGAGGCAGGCAGACAGGGCGAGTTTGAGGGAAGGAGGAGAACAGCTTGTGTGCATCCAGTAGCCTTCCACTCTTTCAACACACCATTACCTATTCTATGAAACTAGAAAAACACTGGAGCCGGGTGTGGTGGCTCACGCCTGTAATCCTAACACTTTGAGAGGTGGAGACAAGAGGATTGCCTGAGCCCACGGGTTCAAGACCAGCCTAGGCAACATGGCGAGACCTCATCTCTACAAGAAATCAAAAAATTAGCTGGGTGTGGTGGTGTACGCCTGTAGTTCCAGCTACTTGGAAGGGTGAGGAAGAAGGATCGCCTGAGCCCAGCAGGTCAGGGCTGCAGTGACCGTGAGCGAGCCACTGCACTCCAGCCTTGGCAATAGAGTGAGACTACAACTCAACAAAAAGAAAGAAAGAAAGAAAGAAAATGAACATTGGGGGGATGAGCATAGCCATGAGTCAAATTAAAAAGTAAGTCTGAACATATTTGTCGATAAACTTAAAGATGAATATTGTGTGGGACATGGACAGCTTTAGGCATGAAAATCATCAATGAGTCTCCATCTACATAGTCAAATAGGAAGCTCTACCATAATGCGCTGGGATTAGTTTTGTCATTCAATCTGGATCCATTGGGCAAGAAAAGATTATCTATAAAGCTCAAAGTGAAGCAAATCTATCAGTTTATTTTTTTATTTTTATTTTTTTGAGTCAGGGTCTCACTCTGTTACCCAAACTGGAGTGCAGTGGCACAATCACAGCTCACTGTAGCCTTGACCTCCTGGGCTCCAGTTATCCTTCTACCTTAGCCTATCAAGTAGCTGGGACTACAGGCATATGCCACCATACCTGGCTAATTTTTTTTTTTTAATAGAGACATGGTCTCACTATGTTGCCCAGGCTAGTCTCGAACTCCTGGGCTCAAGCAATTGTTTTAATAAATTGAACTTTTCCTGATTTATTCTAATTATTTTGACAGGCAGTTTATCTGGGACTTCTCTTCCCTCCCACATCCCCCCAAAAAATAGCTTTCCATGTAATCTGAATTCGCCAGACAAACATCCACCCATTCCTTCACTTCATCTTGTGTGAGATAAGAATAAACGGGTTATGGGACTTGAGAAATCCAGATGTTCATGTTCTTTGCAACTGGGTATAAGAATATGACTTAATTTCAAATATTGGCAGGGCAAGAGGGAGCAGTTGGACAAGCACCCACCAGGACCTCAGAGGTGTTGGAAATACTCTGTTTCTCAATTGAGAGACAAACACACTGTATTTATTCACTGTGCTTCCATACCTGTGTAATGAGATATTAACATTTGGTAATTAACATGAAAAAAGAAGGAAGCAGCAAATCAGACCTTTATTTGTAAAAGGCTCACTCACAAGTTTTCAGAAGCAGAGTATGTTTTTGTCTAGCTAGTCTACTCCTGCACACCCATCTCTAACTACTCAAGACCTATTGCCGTGAGGCTTTCCCCGATACCTCCTCATCCCGGAGGAGCCACCACGCCTGTCTACATGGCCGCAGCTCCTGATCACCAGGCTGTGGGATGTGCATTGTACCTGTCCAGGCTGCGCAGAGGGAAAGGAAGACGCCATCTTGGTGTTCTTTATATTGGGAACACTCACAATGGTGTCTCACAGTTGATAGATACTCAATACAGCTTAAGTTCTTTTATTTTATAACGTATTTACATAAATCATAAAATAACATCGAATAACCATTCACGTTACAACCAAATCCGGTTTTCAACCTCAGATAGATTAATTCTATCCAGATGCTTCCAACATTACCAAGATATTTGAAATGATGCCTATCGGCATTTTAACTCATTTTCTTTCCTTGCCGGATAATTGCCGCAACTGTAGATATGAGCTCATCTGAAGGAACGAAAAGAGCTCTCCCTAAGATCATTTAATAGACCTATGCATAATTATCAATTTCCTCTTGAAGCTAACATTTGCTAAAAGAAAAGGAAAGATTCTATTAATGATCAAAACACTTGACTTTCTGGACCTGTTCCATTTAATGGGGAAAACTCAGTTCTCTGTTCTTGGGTTACTGCCAGGTGCTCTTTTACCGGGAATCATTCTAAACTTCTAATCACAGTTCAACAACCATCAGCCAAATCATATACAGGTATTGATATTTGCCACTCTACAGTTAAATTACATCAAATGTCAATGCAATCAACTCATTAGCGGGCTTGTATCGAGCCTCAGAGCTCACTACCCACTTCGACACCTCTTTGATTAAGCAGTGTATGGACCCTCCCCTGTCTGTCTACCAGCTGATCAACTCAGTCACATTGCTAATATAAAATCAAATGAGCAGAAAAAGGAAGTGGGGGAAAAAAAACAACTCAGCGAGTACCTTGGTTCCCTCTTATGCAGAATATCAACATACTATAGTCAGGCAAGAAAAGCAAATGAAAATACAAAATTGCGTAGAGAATCATTTTAACCAAAAAGTCACAAGAGGTCATTAGAAAACATTGCGATTGCCCCTGGATCACATTTTGCCAGCGTTTTCCCACCTTTTCTGCTACCTGAGATTTTAAATCTTTCTTGCCGATGTAAAAGCCATAAGCAAACCTGGAGTGTGACTGACACATGCAGAATCTGAATGCTAGAGGTCAGCACAGCATACTGGTACGCTGCCCACTGCTCCAAATTTTATATCTCTTCTGTCCCTCAGTTACTGCCTGACATGATTTAACAACTGTAATTCCTTATTTAACGATGTCAAAGGTTTTTAGGAAATTGACTGTATTTCACCAACGATATATTTCTTCTTGATTACGGAGTGGTTAAAATGATTTTAAACCAAGACAGCAAAATAAAGCAGTAATAAAATCAATAAAAGGTGCTTAAAACATTCCTTCTATTAGGTAATGGCATTTAAAATATCCGTAGCTTGTAATGGCACTTAGGATATGCCCAAAAATCAATGAGCTAAATTACTTATTGAACTAGTTAATTTGAACATTGAGTTTTTTATGTATATTGATAAAATGGGCTTACAGAATACTCCTGGCAAGTAGCAATATGGTGTTCACGGTCAGATGTCTCCCTCTGCTGGAAAAATAGGTTAAATAATTTCTTCCAGTTACAAAACAAAAAGACGAAAAAATTAAAAGATGTAACCTCAAAAAGTCCACAAGACACTTCTGAATCTTTAAAACCTCCAAAAATGTGTGAGAATAATACTAAATCACTAAGGGTTATAAAACGCACGCATTTTTAAAAACTTTGTCATTAACTTGAAATGTGATATTTTATATTCAGTATCAAATAGCAGATGAGAACCAAAATTTAACTATTTCAAAACTTTCTACTTAATTTTCTAAACATTATCCGAGGGTTTTGGGGGCATTTTATTAAAATATAAGACTCTAAAGCCTTGAATTCTCTCTCTTTGATGTCAGAAGAAAAGGAGTTTGAATTTTAAAGGAGAAAGTATAAATCTATGCTCAAGGAAAAGTCTACTTTCTTAGTAGTTTAATTTGATCAAAATCAAGTTGGAACTATCTTTGTAAATGAAGGTTTTTGAGAACTCAAGGTATGAATCCACTAAACAGCCTTACATGCCTCGCTCTGCGTGGGGTGGTATAAGAGTTTCCAATACTATTGTTACCATTTTTTTTTCAAACATCTACTATTTAAAATGCTAAGTGCTTTGTTGAAAAGACTCTTCACTGCTTTTCAATTTCTCCCCCTGCCCGTTCAGCCCTAAGCAGGTGTTAGAGTTCTGAAGAGCTTGCCTTAGGACTTTTAACTCTAACTACAAAGGAGAGCTTCAGAAATTATGATAAAAGATGTTAAGAGAGGAATGAGGCGGAAGAGGTTATCTGACACATGCCTAAAATTGTACATAGTACCTTTCGAGAAATTAAGCTACCCAGAATATGCCATTTTGGTTTTGAATGATTTCATCAATAGTATACTTTTCACTCACAGTTCACACATTTCATTTATATTTAAAACAATGGGCATATGTAAAATTACAAACTCCAACTGGAGACATTTTTAATCAAAGACCTTTGTTCATTCTATATGAGTTTGGTTTTGTTCTGTGCTGTTTTGTCTTGGTGAGGATGAAATAGAAAACTACAAAGAATATTGTTTTGTTTTGTTTTGGATTTTTTTGCATACTGAAAGATCACTGACAAATTATTATGGATATACTGTGTAACATAGTACTCAAACTACATAGTACCATTAACCAATGCCTGACTTTTTCTAGGTGCAGATGCTAAAAAGATGACTAAGCTATGTTCCTGGCCTTCACATATGTACCCCAGTATAGAGGAGATGTGTGTCAAACCATTACAATCAAGCATAGTGAGTACCGAGAGAGGGCAGGGATCCCTTTTAGGGGCCTGCCAGTTTCCCCAAACATGGAAATAAAAGGAAAGATTTGAGCCCCTTGAAGGGGAATTCTAAGCACCTAGCTGGCTCTGCCACCAGCAATTAGGGAAGTAAATGAATAAACCTCTAAGCAAGAAGGCAATAATAGTTTAAATAATAGTTATCCAAGTAAGTTAGAGTCTGAAGGTGTTTGGATCCCTATAGAAACTAAAGATAACATTTTGAAATATGTCCCTGAGTTGTTTTTCAGAAAGCTAAACCACCAGATGGAAAATGCCAACCACTGTCATGTAGACCTCAGATAAGGGGGAACTGAGGACTAAACTCTATCTACCTCTCTTTTTCCTAAATTTCTTCCTGAGGGGCCTGGAGAGAGTCATGCCCACAAGCTCCACCATAACATCCTATTTTTCTGACCCCAAGTTTTTAGACAAAGCCTCACAAATAAAGAATCTCTGAATCCAGCTATGACCTATAAGCCCCCACTTCAAGATATCCCAATTTTGGGGGGTCAAACCATATATTAATTTACAATTTTGCCTGTAACTTCTACTTTCCTGAAATGTACTCCTGCCTTTTTTTTTTTTTTTTTTTTTTTTTTGAGTTGGAGTCTCACTCTGTCCCCAGACTGGAGTTCAGTGGCCACTCCCAGCCACCGCAGCCTCGACCTGCTGGGCTCTGGCGATCCTTTCACCTCAGCCTTCCAAGTAGCTGGAACGACAGGCATGTGCTACCACACCTGGCTAATTTTTTGATTTATTGTAGAGATGAGGTCTCGCCAAGTTACCCAGGCAGGTCTCGAACCCGCGGGCTCAGGCAATCCACTCACCTCAGCCTCCCAAAGGCGCGGGATTACAGGCTGAGCCACCAAGCCCAGTTTACTCCTGCCTTTTTTTTTTTTTGAGTTGGAGTCTCACACTGTCGCCCAGACTGGAGTGCAGTGGCCGCTCCCGGCCACCGCAGCCTCGACCTGCTGGGCTCCGGAGATCCTTCCGCCTCAGCCTTCCCCAGTAGCCGGAATTACAGGCATGTGCTACCACGCCCAGCTGATTTTTTTATTTATTGTAGAGATGAGGTCTCGCTGCCCAGACGGGTCTCGAACCCGCGGGCTCAGGAAATCTACTCACCTCAGCCTATCAAAGGCGCGGGATTACAGGCTGAGCCACCGAGCCTGGCTTACTCCTGCCTTTTAAAACCCTTGCTAGCAAGCCATCAGGGAGTTTGGATCCTAAGCAATAGCTGCTTCTTCTCCTTGCTCGGCACCCTGCAATAATTGCCTAACTTTCTCCCACTGCAAATCCCACTGGTGTCAGTGTTTGGCTTTTTCTGCATGCTGGGCAAGCAGACCCAAGGTTGGTTTGGTAACAGAAATATGCACAAAGTTTTGTGGGTACCAAGAGGACAGAGGAACCAATTCTACCTGAAGAAGGCAAGCTCCAACAGAAGAGATGAATGCGTCCTTAAGAAAGACCTAGAAATCTTCCTGTGTATAAGGGGTCCAACTGAATGAACACAGAAAAAAGCAAATGGTTGGAAATAGCTGAAATTGTTGGAATTTCAGATGGGGACTGGCAAAGGTTAAGAAAGTAGGAAACAATTTCACAAAGGTTAGTTGAGGCCAGGTTGGGAAGAGTCTTGGGAATCTTCCTAAAGTTTAGATTTTACCTTGTGGCATTGGAAAGATTTTGAAGGATTTTAAAGTTATAGCAGCATTTCACTTTGCTGGGGTACAGAATGCCAACAATGTGGAAGATGGCTTGAAGGTCCTGGCTGGAGGCAGGTAAGAGGTACTTCCAATAATCTTTCAATACAAGGCACAGCAAGCAGATGGCTAGCGAGAGAAGGAAAACAATTTAAGACTTCTGGAAGACTTAAGAGGATGTTAAGCTGGGCGCGGTAGCTCATGCCTGTAATCCCAGCACTTTGGGAGATGGAGACCCACACCCGTAGTTTTCAGGCAGTGGCAAGAGGATTGCCTGAGCCCACGGGTTCAAGGCCAACCTGGGCAATATTGTGAGAACTTGTATATCAAAAAATTAGCTGGGCGTGGTGGCGCATACCTGTAGTTCCAGCTACTTGGAAGGCTGAGGCAGAAGGATAGCCTGAGTCCAACAGGTCAAGGCTGTGGCAGCCATCAGCGTGCCACTGCACTACAGCCTGGGCGACAGTATGAGACTCCGACAGAAAGATAAAATAAAATAAAATAAATTTTGAAAAAGGATGTTAGTGATGCATTGTCACAAATCCAGGTTAACTCCTACTTCCCTTCTGACATCAACGTCAAAAAGAAGAAAATTTCATAAGTGAGAAATATACTAATTTTTTACGGACGTTTGCTCTTTCCTTGCGTAGAGCAAAAAATTACAGCTCATTAGTGACAAGCATTGCTCTATTCTTTTTTATTCTGCTTTACTGAGATATAATCGACAAATAAAAATTGATATATTTAAGGTATACAATGAATGTTTTGATAAACATGGTGAAACAAACACCACAATGAAGCTAATTAGCATGCCTGTTACCTCACACAGTTACCTTTTTGCATGTGTGGTACAAACACTTAAGATCTACTCTTTTAGCAAATTGCAAAAATATAATACATTATTGTTAGTTATATTCTTGAAACATAAAGTATACCAACTTCAAATTGATTTGACTTGCTTTAAATTTCTCAATAGTTTTTTTAAGTTGCATTAAAATGCTTTTTTTTTTTTTTTTTTTTTTGAGTTGGAGTCTCACTCCATTGCCCATGCTCACAGCCACCCCAGCATCGACCTGCTGGGTTCCAGTGATCCTTCCACTCAGCCTTCCAAGTAGCCAGAACTACAGGTGCATGCTACCATGCCTGGCTAATTTTTTATTTATTATAGAGACGAGGTCTCACCAAGTTGCCCAGACTCGAACCCGCAGGCCAGGCAATCCAGTCACCTCGGCCTCCCAAAGTGCTGGGATTACAGGCTGAGCCACCGAACCCAGTCAAAATGCTTCTTAAGTTTATACCCAACTTCAACCAGATCAAGCATGTGTGCATGTACCCAAAATAGAAGCAACATGAAAAACTAAAACTAGTTACTGCCGGGCATCATGGCTCACGCCTGTAGTACCAACACTTTAGGAGGCAGAGGCGAGAGGATTGCTGGAGCCCAGAGGTTTGAGACCAGCCTGGGCAACATGGAGAGACCTCATCTCTACAATAAACCAAAATATTAGCTGGGCGTGGTGGCATATACCTGTAGCTCCAGCTACTTGGAAGGCTGAAGCGGAAGGATCACCTGAGCCCAGGGCCAACACTGTGGTGGCCGCGAGTGTGCCACTGCACTCCTGCCTGGGCAACAGAGTGAGGCTCCGACCCCCTCCCCCCCAAAAAAACAACTAGTTACCACGTTTGAGATTAGGACTATGGATGATTTTTTTCTTTCAACGGCTATTATTTAATATTATCGCCTCAGCTTTTCAAATTAAAAATAAATGCTCCTTTGATTTACTATCTTGAAGAAAACAAGAAAAGGAAAACTATCTTTAAAAAGATGAAGAGTTTTGACTGTTTTCAAACTTTGTTCTTGTTTTGATACTACATCTGTAAATCTACGTCTAGGCTGGGCTCGGTGGCTCATCCTGTAATCCCAGCACTTTGGGAGACTGAGGCAAACAGATTGCCTGAACCCGCAGGTTCGAGACCCACCCAGGCAACTTGGCAAGACTTTGTCTCTACAATAAATCAAACATTAGCCGGCTGTGGTAATACGTACCTGTAGTTCTGGCTACTTGGAAGGCTGAGGCGGAAGGACTGCTAGAGCCCAGCAGGTCAAGGCTGTGGTGGCCGGGAGCGGCCACTGCACTCCAGTCTGGGCGACAGAGTGAGACTTCAACTCAAAAAAAACCAAAAAAACCTGCATCTAAAAGTCAGGTAAAACTGAGAAGAAAAGAAAACATGTTTAATTTTATACAACCATTAAAAATGGTTCTGAAAAGAATCACAATGGCAAAGTAAGGCCAAAGGGAACTTTCCTTTTCTTCTCTAAAGCTTCAAGAATTTGACTCTCTGGAATAAACTGACAGCAAACAGATGAGCAGGATGAAGGACACACAAATTTACTACATGCACATACACAGGGAGTCCCCACAAAGTATAGGACTCAGAAAAGGTCTAGGTGGTGGAAGTTTCTCTCCTGAGCTACAGAAAGAAATAGGAGATTGGAGTTTCTAGGGGATATTGGCCACAGGTTATGGGAGGTTGAGAGGAGGAAACACGTGCTGAACAAAGGCTGTCCTGTTATGCAGCTACAGTCTCCCGGGTAGTAGTCCTCAGAAGAATAGGTGGTGGCAACCTTAAGTCTTCTTTCCTGTGAGTTAATCTTTCCTGTTTGATGAGATTATAGGCAGGGGGCTCATAACAACTGCATTTCTTCTGGAGGAACTTCCTGTAGTAAGATAAGGAAACTTCAGAGAAAGCTCTTCCCTGAGCTTAGAGAGGGAAAGAGGGGCGAGAGATGGGGGCGAACTAAAGTCGGAGAGACCTTGGTTCTCCTTTAGTATAAAACACTCAATATGCCAACAGCACCATACCTTTTCTGAGCCCCAATGGCAACTAAAACAAAAGTGACCTCAAGACATTTTAAAACATTAGAGAGACTAAACTAGTTGCTTGCTTATTTATGTTAATTTAACAAATTCTTTTTATTCAAGCTGAAAGCATTCATAATCAAAGAAGAGGTAAATTCAAAATAAAGGTCTTATGAGACCCACACCAAAGTAGCTCCCAAGGCTGAATCTGACCTCTTGAGTTTTCTTTTTATAATCAGCAGTTACATGTTCCTACACCAATCTCAAAGTGTCTTGTTTTATCTCAGCAGCCTCTAACATGAATTCTAAAAGAAAATTAACTCTTCAGATGGGAGATTTCCTACAGTCTATGCACCGCGGTCTCTCTGGGTTTCTTCCAAGATAGGTGAACTGTGTTTCATTGTGACGGCCTCACAGGCTCTCAAAGCACAATGGAAAATGATTTTCTAACATATTTGTACCATGCAAAGGTTCCTGTGGAGAGTTCCATTTCCTGGATATGAACTAGAAATTACTGTAATTCTTTTTCGTTCTTTTTAATTTGCAGTTAAATGAAATATGACAAAAAGAAGAATAACAACCACGTAGGTATCCAAGGCCAAAACACAGGGTCATCACTTGGGTAAAGCACAAAATAAGGAAAACCTCTTTAAACAAACCAAGTCTTTCTGCAACAACTAGCCATTAGAAAAATCAAAATCATCATACATACATTTTCAAAAAAAGAATTTTAAAAAGATACAGTTTTCATAAGCTAAAAATTCCTGAAGTAAAAGATAAGGATAAAGAAACAGTACATACGCCGGGCTCTGTGGCTCAGCCTGTAATCCCGCGCCTTTGGGAAGCTGAGGTGAGTGGATTGCCTGAGCCCGCAGGTTCGAGACCCGCCTGGGCAGCGAGACCTCAACTCTACAGTAAATCAAAAAATCAGCCGGGCGTGGTAGCGCATGCCTGTAATTCCGGCTACTCGGAAGACTGAGGCGGAAGGATCGCCGAAGCCCAGCAGGTCGAGGCTGCGGTGGCCAGGAGCAGCCACTGCACTCCAGTCTGGGCGACAGAGTGAGACTCCAACTCAAAAAAAAAAAAAAGAAATCAAAATATTAGCCAGGCGTGGTGGCACATACCTGTAGCCTCAGCTACTCAGGAGGCAGAGGTGGAAAAATCACCTGGCCCAGGAGGTAGAGGCTGCAGCGAGCCGTGATCATACCACTACCTTCCAGTCTGGGTGACAGAGTGAGACCCTAGACTCAAAAAAATAAAATAAAGATTTGGAGTTCAAGGTCTACTTCTTCTAAACCTAGGACTGTCTATAGCTATCTATTTCCCCGTCACTGGTAAGAAACTGGTCTAAAAATGGAGTCAAAGCACTGACAGATGCTAAAAGGTGGAGAGAGAAACTTCATTTGAACCCCAGAAGCAGCAGGGCCCTTTGACTTGCCTGTCATATGAGATAATGAATTTCCCTTTGTGCTTTGGTGGGTAGAGTAGGACTCCACTGCTAGCAATTACGAGCCATCTAGCTAATACGGGTACATTGGTACCCTTACTCTTAGTATTATTATCCCCTTGTACAGATGAAGAAACTGAGGACGCTAAAATGCACAGGTCTGCTTGTGGACGCTGCACTGTTATCACTATGCTCTACTACCCTGATAATAGGACAATCTATTTTCAGTGATTTTCACTGAAAAGCAATAATAATAATAATAATATAACTATTGAAAAAAGTTGGAAAACACAGCACAGCAAAAAAGTGAAATATACCACTCAAAGTCACCCACTGTTAACAGTTTGGTGTATTTCCCTCCAGGTATTTTCCTGAAGCATTATCTACATGCTAATATGAAGCATCTAACTCTTCATATTAATATTTGGGTACTCACTGAGTACTTTTTTTTTTCAGTTGGAGTTTCACTCCATCGCCCAGGCTGGAGTACAGTGGCAAGCTCATGGTCACCCCAGCGTTGACCCACTGGGCTCCAGCGATCCTTCCGCCTCAGCCTTCTAAGTAGCTGGAATTACAGGCACATGCTACCACGCCCAGCTAATTTTTCTAATTTATTTATTGTAGAGACAAGGTCTCACCAAGTTGCCCGGGGCCAGTCTCGAACTCATGGGCTCAGGCAATCCAATTACCTTAGCCTCCCAAAGTGCTGGGATTACAGGCTGAGCCACCAAGCCCGGCCCCAAATACCTTTTTTCATGGGTACTCCAATTTCTTACATTTATTAAGAGTCCCACATCATTGTATAATAACACCACACTTCAAGAGGTTAAGTTGAAAGAAGAGGTGGAAGACAAGTTGAGGGCCGGGTGCGCAATCATTGGGGCTTACTTAGAAGTAGGAAAACATTAAAACCATTTGGAGCCACCTGAAAGGTCAGCACAGTTTGCATAAGATCTCTTAACAATACAAATGTTAACTTATCTACATTCCAGGAAAGAATCAAAGGTAAAACATAAAATGATTAAATGTTTTTTAAAACATGGCTTTGAGAATTTCATTCATTCAACAAGCGTTTATGATTGAGAGCTATTATGTGTCTGGTGCTGGCCTGCCTTGAGATATAAAATGGATGGTACAAAATCCCCACCCTCCAAGGCTGTTTACTCTACTGTGGGAGTCTGAGAACAGACAGGGACTGAATACAACAGTTAAGTACAAGAAGAGCCCTTGTGCAAAGTGCTTGAGTCTAACTGTCCTGGGGGTCAAGGTCTTTACAAAGGCCCCTGAGCTGAGAATTGAAGGATGAGTGAGGGGTTCTCGAAGCAGACAACAGAGGGAAGGACTTCGCAGACAGAGAGAAACACATGCAAAGACAGCAAAGCGTGAGCAAGAGAGCACAGCAGGGGAATCACCCCTAGGCTGACATTTAGGTGGTGTGTAAAGTAGCTTCAAGAACAGTCAGGGCCAAGGCAGAAGGATTGCTTGAGACCAGGAGTTCAAGATCGGCCTAGGCAACATAAAGAGATATCATCTCTATAAAAAAAAATCAAAAAATTAGCCGGGTGAGATGGCACATGCCTGTATTCCCAGCTATTTGGGAGGCTGAGGCTGGAGGATTCCTGAGCCCAGGAGGTCAAGGCTGTAATGAACCGCGACTGTGCTACCTTACTCCCTGCATGACAGAGTGACACCCTGACTCAAAAAAAAAAAATAACAGTCAGGGACCAGAAAGTGACGAGCCTCTCAAGCCATTTGCAGGAGCTCACCAGCCAATTAAATTTCTGTGAAAAAGGAATGAAGGTCCTAGAATGACATCCATGTGTCTGACCAGGCCCCTTGGAAGGTGGGGGCATCTGCCAGGCTCAGGAATACAGGAGAAAAAGGAGCAAGTCTGGGAGGGAAAATGAAGTTTGACTCTATCCTGCTCAACTTGAGGTGTCAATGGGATGAGGAATCTGGGTGGGGAAAGCCTACAGGCAGAAGTCTATCCAGAGGTGAGATTCAGGAACAAGTTTTAGGCTTCAGGTGTTTTAATAAACTGCCTATTATCATCATCCAGATTGGGCATGACCACAAAAAATCATTCCAAAGTTCTTAGTAACTCACAATGGCTCACGTAAGTTGTTTCCTACAGAAATGAGAGTCCTCTCACCCAAAGTATGCTACACCTAGTTTCCACATACAACCTTCAGTAAGGAAAGTGCAGGACTTGGAGATCACAGTACCTACTAACATGGCGTCACAACTTAACCTGACATTCAAATGCGCAGGGAATCCACACTCTTTTATTTTTGTCTGTCACTAACCTTCCTTCATAAGCCCTACATGCTGATCAATGTGGAAAAAAATAACTTTTTTTTTTTTTTTTGAGTTGGAGTCTCACTCTGTCACCCAGACTGGAGTGCAGTGGCCGCTCCCGGCCACCGCAGCCTTGATCTGCTGGACTCTGGCGATTCTTCCACCTCAGCCTTCCGAGTAGCTGGAACTACAGGTGGTCACTACCACGCCTGGCTAATTTTTTTATTTATCGTAGAGACGAGGTCTCGCCAAGTTGCCCAGGCGGGTCTTGAACCCGCGGGCTCAAGCAATCCATTCACCTCAGCCTCCCAAAGTGCTGGGATTACAGGCTGAGTCGCTGAGCCTGGCTAAAAATAACTTTTTAAAGATTAAATGTCCAGGCTAGGTATGTTGGCTCATGCTTGTAATCTTAGCACTTGAGGTGGCTGAGGCAGGAGAACTGCTTGAGCCCAGGGGTTAGAGACCAGCCTAAGCAGCACAGTGAGACCTCGTCTCTGTAAAAAATAAAAGTTAGCCATGCATGTTGGCATGCACCTGTAGTCCCAGTTACTCAGGAAGCTGAGGCAGAAGGATTGTCTGAGCCCAGGAGGTTGAGGCTACAGTAAGCCATCATTATAACACTGCACTCCAGTCTGGAGGGAGACCTTGTCTCTACAAAAGAAAAAAAGACATGCCAAATGCAGTGGCCCCTGCCTATAAACCCAGCACTTTGGGAGGCCAAGGCAGGAGGATCATGGGAGCCCAGGAGTTCAAGACTAGCCTGGGCAACATTGCAATACCTTGTCAGGAAGGAAGGAGGAAAGGAAGGGAGGGGAGGGGAGGGGAGAAAGAAAAGTTTAGCTGGGCATGGTGGTACATGCCTGTAGTCTTACCTACCTGGGAGACTGAAGTGGAAGGATTATCTGAGCCCAGGAGGTCAAGGCTGGGGAGCCATGTTGGTGCCACTGCACTCCAGCCTGGGTGACAAGAGTGAGACCCTGACTCTAAAGAAAAATAACAATAATTAAATGTCTGAACTGGGTTAAGCTAAGCAATCCCTTTAGAAAAATTCTGGCCACTTAGCTGGCATCTCCCTTTCTCTCTCTTCCCTCCTTAGGAAGTACAAGCATACAGGAAGCAAGGGTGGCACTAACACGAGTTGGTGGCACTGCAGGTCTCCATGCTGGTTCTTGGATGTGTACTGGCCAGTGTCTGTTGGTCTCTGATGCAGTGCTTCTTTTTTTTTTTTGAGTTGGAGTTACACTCTGTTGCCCAGGCTGGAGTGCAGTGGCACGCTCACAGCCACCCCAGCATCGACCTGCTGGGCTCTGGCGATCCTTCTGCCTCAGCCTTCCAAGTAGCCGAAACTACAGACGTGTGCTACCATGCTCGGCTATTTTTTTTTTTTATTGTAGAGTCAAGGTCTCACCAAGTTGCCCTGGCTGGTCTCACACCCACAGGCTCAGGCAATCCACTCGCCTCGGTCTCCCAAAGTGCTGGGATTACAGGCTGAGCCAAGCCCGGCCGATGCAGTGTTTCTTATGGTCTGGTTGCCAAGAGCCTTGCTGGCCTCTGAAGTTCGTTCCGTGGCTGATGCACTTGGGACCCTCTCCTGTGGCTAGGCTGCCCTGGAAGTGCTCCCAGGCCAACTGGTCCCACCTCTGCACCTCTGGAGTATACCTGTGACACCACTCAGGGCCGACTCAGGCATCCTGTGCTTGAGATTCAGCGCAGAGCAGAGATGTCTCCTGCCATTATAGCCACGTCTTCTTGCCGCTTGGAGGTTCTGCGCGTGGCATACCAGAACCAGTGGTGGCAGCCAAACCCGAAAGTCTTCATTCCACAGTCCTCACTGTGCTGTTCAGTAAATGTAGTTATGCCCAGGAAGAGGCAGGGCAACCTGAGATCGTCCGCCCCGCACACAGTGTGAGACAGGAACTGCTCCCACCTTCTGGTTCCCACTCATCCAACACACAAAAGAATAAGAAAACGAGCCAGGTATGGTAGCACAGTCTTGTAGTTCCAGCTACTTGAAAGGGTGAGGCAGAAAGATCCCCTGAGCCCAGCAGGTCAAAGCTGCAGTGGCTGTGAGCATGCCACTGCACTCCAGCCTGAGCAACAGAGTGAGACTCCAACTCAAAATCATCAGCGTCGTCGTCGTCGTTGTCATCAACCCACCCGGTGCAATGGCTCACACATGTAATCGCAGCACTTTGGAAGGCCAAGGCAGGAGGACTGCTTGAGCCCAGGAGTTCAAGACCATTCTGGGCAATGTAGCTAGACCTTGTCTCTAAAAAACTTTTTTTTTCTTTGAGTTGGAGTCTCACTCTGTCGCCCAGACTGGAGTGCAGTGGCCGCTCCTGGCCACCGCAGTCTCACCTGCTGGGCTCCGGCGGTCCTTCCGCCTCAGCCTTCCAAGTAGCCAGAATTACAGGCATGCGCTACCACGCCCGGCTGATTTTTTGATTTATTGTAGAGATGAGGTCTCCCTGCCCAGGCGGATCTCGAACCCGCGGGCTCGGGCAATCCACTCACCTCAGCCTCCCAAAGGCGCAGGATTACAGGCTGAGCCGCCGAGCCCAGCTTAAAAAACATTTTTAAAAGTAGCTGGGCATGGTGGCACATCCCAATAGTCTCAGCTATTTGGGAGACTGAGGTGGGAGGATCGCCTAAGCCCAGAAGGTCGAGGCTGTGGTAAGCCATGAACAAGCCACTGCACTCCAACCGGGGCCACACAGACCCCAACTCAAAATCACCATCATCACCATCGTCTTATTTTTCATGTCAAAAGTTAAATATTTTCTTTCTCTCTGACTTACTTCTTCTCAACCCACACACCCTCTCCAGCAGATAGATGCCTCCTGTAAACTAGAGTAAATATTTTGTATGGTAAAGGCAAAAGACAGAAAGCACATTAATAATTTTCCAAGATGACCTCTATTATGTCCACATATACTTCAGCATCCATCAGGACAGGCAAGTTCCTTACAATGCAATCACAACGCAATGCCCACAGACATACACATGTGCCCCCAAAATGCTTTTTGCCTTTGAATATATTACTACTAAAAGTCTTATTCTTTTATTCCTTGATGTTTTCTCTTTTTTTTGTGAGTTGGAGTCTCACTCTGTCACCCAGACTGGAGTGCAGTGGCCGCTCCTGGCCACTGCAGCCTCAACCTGCTGGGCTCCGGCGAACCCTCCACCTCAGCCTTCCAAGTAGCTAGAACTATAGGCGTGCGCTACCACGCCCAGCTAATTTTTTGATTTATTGTAGAGACGCGGTCTCGCCAAGTTGCCCAGGCGGGTCTCGAACCCACGGGCTCAGGTAATCCACTCACCTCGGCCTCCCAAAGCGCAGGATTACAGGCTGAGCCACCAAGCCCGGCCTTTGATGTTTTCTTATAAATCGTCAACTTTGATTAATAAAGCTCTGGAATGTTTTAATTACTTTCTTACTTTTATTATGAAATAATAGAAAAATCTGAGGGACTTCTCTTAGAAAAATGCTGCAATTTTCTGTAAAGACCGACAGAGACCTTAAGCGATGTATCTAATTTGTAACAGGCAGAGGACCATTACTGGGCAGTCCTTGTTGAATACTTAATACCACCTGGCATTCATGTATAGCAGCCAGTGTTTCATTGGCAATTGCCTTCACTTGTTATTCTAGGACCTCAGGGCTTGGCTACCTTTCACCTTCTCCACATACTTCCAGAACTCCAGAGGTGTCACACGAGAACACAAATGGGGTTAGAGTGATCCCACAGCAAGCTTGGTTTTATGTTTTTTCCTGCCCTGGACCCTGTCTGTTGCATGTCTCCACATCCTCCAGGCCGGCTGACACTGCCAGTCACCACCAACTCCTACACACTCCAGTCTCCTACCATCCTGATTGCTGAATACCAGTGCCTCAACGGGCCAAACTGGCTTAGTGGGTAAGAAGGCTTCTCTCCATGTTTTTGGGTAATACTTTGTTAGAGAAAGACTATAAGCCATGCTACTACTTGTGCCTAAATGTCTCACAGAGCTAGTATGAAACAGCTCCTTCTGTTTCTCACATGGCTTCCTGGACTCATAGATATAAGTCCATGGGGGGAGGGGGCCAAACCAAGAGCCAGATCTGTGTGGCAGAGTCACACTCCCAAGAAACATCATTTTCTCTCCAGAGACCAAGGCTGTGTTTCTGGGCCACTCTGGTCTATCTGACTCTTCTCTTAAAATGAGTTTCATTCCAGGTCTCTTAGTGACTCGTGCAAGTAGAGCTCTGTGGGCCTATCTTACATTGCCAGACATTCCCAAAGACGTCTGAACCCAACAACACATACAGCTGAGGCTGAAGGTGGTAACTCTGCTATATACTCTTTCTTTCTTTCCAATCTAATAAGATGATAAATAGAGACTGCAAAGTTCAAGGTATTGTTGAAATGTTTGCAAGACCATTAGTCCTTGCTCTGAACTTAACAAAAACAAGAACTCTTTCAAGAAGCTGTGGTCTCTGGGGGCTAACTCACTAAACTAAAAGATAAAGATGATCAAAGGAGATGAAATGTATTATCCTGAAACTCTATCAGGTCCTCTTAAAGTTAAGTCCAGATTCAGTGAACAAAAGAAAGTGGATTTCTTATATTTCCCTTCTGCATCCCTCTGAGTGGATCCAGCCCCCATCAGTGGCTGCAGTATCAGGGATGATTTTAAGTCAGTTCCATTTAAAAAATGAAGTGAAGGGCAACATGGAAAATACCTTCATTATGATTTCAAGTGGTCTTCTTTATATTCTTTATACATTTTAGTCAAAAAGATGTTTCCTTTAGACTCCAATTCCAAATCAATCGTTGATCATCTTATAGGCTTTAAATCTTCTATTACAAAATTAGAAGGGAAAATCCTTCCAAGCTCTTTCCATAACAGACAGATGTCTACCCTGTGTTGAACAGCCTCATATCAGAGATTAAACAAGATGTCTACTTTGAATCAGGCCCTAAACACCAGTAAGCATGCTTTATTTAACACATCACACAATGAAGGCTGACTTAAATTTTCTTAACCTTATTTTTCTGTTATTTTAGGAAGCAGTAGTAGTCATCTGACAGTCAAACAGAAAATATTTAAAGGAATGAAGAAAACCCAAAGCAATGTTCCCCAAAGTAGGAAGAGCACATGCAGTGAAAGTGATTGGTAGGACCCAGGAAGACCATCAAAAGCTTCGTTACACTAGGAGGAAGCTAAGCTTCAGGGTAAAAGTCTCCTGGTCATTCTCAAAAGAGGCAGAGATCAGGGCTCCTGAACAACTGTGGGACTCAGCCACAAAATGTATATGTAATTATGCCCATAATTAGTTATGAGGTTGGAGGATGCAAATAAAAAATAAGAAGTGTCATCAAGTAATCCCAAAATGAAGAGACAGTGGCCACTACTACACTTTGAAGTCGGGTTCTTCAAAACTTTCAAATATTTCATCGAGAAGAACAGACCAAACTGTGATGATATCTGGGTGATAGAATTACAGAGGACCTTTACTTGATAAGTTTCATGTTTGTACTATTTGAAGTTTTAACAATGAGTATGCATTACTCTTGTAATCAAAAACAGAAAGTGGCCAGACACAGCACTTTAGGAGGCAGAGGAGAAAGGACTGTCTGAACCCAGGGGTTTGAGACCAGCCTGGACAACTTGGCGAGACCTTGCCTCCACAATAAATAAAACATTAGCGGGGCATGGCAGCACAAGCCTATAGTTCCAACTACTTGGAAGGTGGAAGAATTTCCTGAGCCCAGCAGGTCGAGACGGCGGTGGCCATGAGCATGCCACTGCTCTCCAGCCTGGGCGAAAGAGTGAGACTCCAACTCAAAAAAAAAAAAAAAAAAAAAAAAAAAAAAAATATATATATATATATATATATATATATGTACACACACACACACACATATATATATATGTTTAAAATATTTTTTTGAAAAGTACATTGACATTGTCAAAAAAGAAAATGATGGACAAGTAAAATTTTACCTCTGAACATGTGATAAAATTTCCCAAAATCTGAGAAAATGTTTCCTTCTACTCTCTTCCCAAAAAATAAGTGACCTGTTTGCAGTGATCACATGAGTCAAGAATATTACTCTATCAGTAAACTGTATAGTTCCACAAAAAGCTCCAGCTTTTGAAGGGAGCTGATGATTCACTCAATGAGCATGAATTAGAGGAGAGAACCAGCAGGGAGGGATGATGGGAGGAAACAATGTTTTACTCATTCATTCCTTCATCTTTCACATGAAGTCAGTCACCATTTTCTGCCCATTTTCCTATGAAACATGTCTTCCCCCTTTTTTTTCTGATCCCTCAGTCACTCCAGGTCTTTATTCCTTACACCAAATTACTTGAAATGCCTCCTAAGAGGCTATTTTATTTTATTATTTTATTTTATTTTTGAAAGCAAGATTTATTGAGAGGACAGAAAAGTTCCCACAGTGGGAGGGGACCCAAAGGAGTTGCCCTATTTTTATTTTTTTAAAGAATGGGCTTTGCTATGTTGCTCAGGCTAGACTCAAACTCCTGGGTTCAACCAATCCTCCTGCCTCAGTCCCCCAAGTAGCTGGGACTACAGGTGGCACCACCATGCCCAGCACCAGCTCTCCTCCTTTGACTCCATTTTGCATACTACTGTCTGACTAACCTTCCAAAACTGCCACCTTTTTCCTACCACTTTCTGGCTTACGATAAAAATTCTGGGCCCTTGTAATCTGGTCCTACCCAATCAGTTTATTTCTCACTACTCCCTTACATATGCCTCTGCTCCAGACAGCACTGTTATCTCCCCATCCCCGGCTCTTCTAGTGTTAGTCAGGTACTATTATTATCCTACTTTTACAAAGAAGGAAATTGAGGCTTAGAGAGATTAAATGACCTATTTTAAATGCCCTAGCCAGTAAATAGGAAAGGCAAGATTCAAATCTAGATCTGACTCACAGTCCATCACAGAAGGAGATAAAAGGGAGAAAGCTTACAAGAAAGCGTGCTGGAGCATCAAGAATTTATCCTTCACCAAATAGCTGTTTCAGCCTCTCCACACTCTCAAGCTCATGCCTGCTGAAATGAGTTTTCAAAACGCTACCTCATTTTAGGAACCTCTTCAGACTCTGACATACCATGTAAACTGAGTAATGTTCTATGGCAGGCATAAATAACGCTTAAGTGAGAATAAACAAAGCAGGTGACAGTGAGAAAGTGACAGACCTAACAACTTATTGAGCAGCTGCTATATTTCAAGCAGGTAATATATTTACCAAGAACCTTAGGTTCACAAAAATGTCACCAATTGCCTGGTGTTTCTGTTATCTATTGCTGTATAACAAATTACCCAAAACTTAGTGACTTAAAACAGCAATAATGATGTATTGCTTCACAGGATTTTATAACCTGGGCTGGGCTCAGTCGGGCAGTTCTTCTGCTCCTCGTGATGTCTACTAAGGATGGGATATCCACAATGGCTTTTTCACTCAAATTTCTGGCACCTTGGCTGAAATGAATGGAACAGCTTGGGAAGACCAGGCGTTCCTCTCTTTTTCCATATGGTCTTTCCTGCAAAGCAGCCAGATTTCTCTACATGATAACTCAGAGTTCCAAGAGTGAGTATTCCAAGAGAACAAACAGCCATGTGGGAACATTACTCAAGTCTCTGCATCACACTTGCTAATATCTTATTGGCTGAAGCAAGTTACGTGCCCAAGCTCAGAGTCAATTTTGGAGATGACTCCAGGGTATGAATGCTGGAGGGGCATGATTCTTTGGGGGCTACCACACTGGATAATGGCAAGCAGGTATGACTTGGGCTAAGACCACCTCCTGGTACCATATAGGATATTATATGGGATCTATATTTATTATTTGTCTATAGTCTATCTCCCCTGACAGGACCATAAGTTCAAAGAGAACAAGAACTTTGTTTTGTTTACTTCTATACATAACTAGTGCTTAACACAGTGGCATACAGTTAGTGCCCAATAAATATCTGTAAGCAAATATCAAGAAAAACTTAGCCAGGTGCAGTGGCTCACATCTGTAATCCCAGCATTTTGGGAGGCAGAGGCAAGAGGATTGCCTGAGTCCAGGAGTTCAAGACCAGTGTTGGCAATTTAGCGAGACTTCATCTCTACAAAAATCCAAAAAATTAGCCAGGTGTAGTGGCATGTACTTGTGGAAGGTTGAGGCAGAAGGATCACCTGAGGCCAGCAGATGGAGGCTGCAGTGACCATGAGCATACCACTGCACTCCAGCCTGGGCAACAGAGTGAGACTTTGATTCCAAAAAAAAAAGAGCCGGGGCTCGGTGGCTCAGCCTGTAATCCCGTGCGTTTGGGAGGCTGAGGTGAGTGGACTGCCTGAGCCTGCGGGTTCAAGACCCGCCTGGGCAGCAAGACCTCATCTCTACAATAAATCAAAAAATCAGCCGGGTATGGTAGTGCATGCCTGTAATTCCGGCTACTCGGAAGGCTGAGGTGGAAGGATCGTCAGAACCCAGCAGGTCGAGGCTGCGGTGGCCGGGAGCGGCCACTGCACTCCAGTCTGGGCGACCGAGTGAGACTCCAACTCAAAAAAAAAAAGAAGAAGACTGCAAAAGTTTACGTGGAAAAGAGTCCTATCTTGGTGGAAAAAATTAACGAATTCTAGAAGTAGCTTTGACACAGCTTTTGCTTCTTCCAGGCTTATAGAGGCTGGGGGAGAATAATGTTGAATCTGGGTCTCTGAGCAGATGGAAAAAGTCTATTAGGAAGAAAGTAAATCAATTCTCTACAGCTATTAATGAAGATGTAGACCTAGATTTGTCACAAAGATGTGTGTTAATGATTCGTTATTAACTAAAGAGTGTGCATTTCAGAATTTTATGTAGAATTAATTTCCATTTGCATATGATTTTTTTTTCAAGTCGTCACAGTGGGGTATTTGGGAAAAGTTTTCAATTGCAACAATCGCATCTTGGATAAACCTCATTGGCTATGATACTGCCACTGCACAAAGCTTGCATATGATTTTTTTAAGCTATGCATATAGCTGCTGAAAGGTACCTTTGTTGTTGTTGTTGTTGTTATTTAGTTTTTATTTCTCTGCAATCCAACTAGATATGGAAGAGAATAAGAAAAATATGGAACCCAAAGAATTGTAGCGAGAGCACAAAGATTATAGGGATACTGTGAGCATATGGGATGGAGGGGGTGCTCTCCTGAGCTACAGAAGGAATGATCTGGTAGTTTAAGATAAAACAAGTCAAATTTATTAGCGTTGTCCACAGTCAGCAATGGTGATCTTCTTGCTGGTCTTGCCATTCTTGGACCCAAAGCCCTCCATGGCTTGCACAACATTCATGCCCTCTTTCACCTTGCCAAAAACCACATGCTTGCCATCCAACCATTCAGTCTTAGTAGTGCAGATGAAAAATTAACCGTTTGTGTTGGGTCCAGCATTTGCCATGGACAAGATGCCGGGACCTGTATGCTTCAAGATGAAGTTCTCATCATCAAGTTTCTCCCTATAGATGGACTTGCCGCCAGTGCCATTATGGTGTGTAAAGTCACAACCCTGGCATATAAACCCTGGAATAATTCTGTGAAAGCAGGAACCCTTATAACCGAATCCTTTCTTTCCAGTGTTCAGAGCACAAAAGTTTTCTGCTGTCTTTGGAACTTTGTCTGCAAACAGCTTGAAGGAGACATGACCCAAAGGCTCACCGTTGACGGCGATGTCGAAGAACACGGTGGGGTTGACCATGGCTGATGGGAAAAGGCTCAAGGCGGCGGCGTCTGCAAAACCTTTTTTTTTTTTTTAATTTCCTGAAGGATTCACTGGAAACCGGTAACCAGTGACTAACTTTGAGGAGAAGAACTGGGGTTTCAAACAAAGAAACTGACAGAGATTTTAAGCTCAGTAATAGGTTCATGGGTTTTATCAATCCTTATTATACTAGTCTCTACCCTTGCACAGGCTTAAATTTTTCATTAAAAAGTGGTTTTAAAAATAAGTCTAAGGCCAGTTTCAGTAGCTCACACCTGTAATCCCAGCACTTTGGGAGGCCAAAGAGAGAAGGATTGCTTGAGCCCAGGAGTTTGAGACTAGCCCGGACAACACAGAGAGACCTCATCTCTACAAAAAATTTGTTTTAAATTAGCCAAGCACGGTGGCGTGCACATGTAGTCCTAGCTACCTGGGAGGCTGAGGCAGAAGGATGACCTGACTCCAGGAGATCAAGTCTGCGGTAAGCCATGACTGCACCACTGCACTCCAGCATGGGTAACAGAGTGAGACCTCAACTCAAAAAAATAAATCTGGCCGGGTACGGTGGTTCACATCTGTAATCCCAGCACTTTAGGAGGTGAAGGTGGGACGATTGCTTGAGCCCAGGAGTTCAAGACCAGCCTTGGCAACAGACTGAGACCTTCTATCTCCAACAAAATCAAAACATTAGCCAAGTGTGGGTGGCACGCATCTGTAGTCCCAGCTACTTGGGAGGCTAAGGCAAAAGGATCACCTGAGCCCCAGAGGTCAAGGCTGTGGTGAGCCACGATTATGCCATGAACTCTAGAGCCTGGAGGACAGTGAGACTCTGACTCAAAAAGAGTGAGACTCTGGCTGCCGAGTGGAGGATGGAGGATGGAGACAGCAGAGGGTAAAACTAGAAACAGGAAGACCAGTTAAGAAGCTAATGCTGGCCGGGTGTGGTGGTTTAAGCCTGTAATCCCAGCACTTTGGGAGGCCGAGGCAAGAGGACTGCCTGAATCCACAGGTTCAAGACCAACCTGGGTAACTTAGTGTGACCTCGTCTCAACAATAAGTCAAAAAATTAGCCGGGCGTGGTGGCACATACCTGTAGTTTCAGCTACTTGAAAGGCTGAGGCAGAAGTATCACCTGAGCCCAGCAGGTTGAGGCTGGGGTGGACATGAGTGTGTCATTGTCCTCCATTCTAGGCATCAGAGTAAGACTTCAACTCAAAAAAAAAAAAAAAGAAGCTAATGCTGAAGTCCCTTAAGAAGAGAGATAGCAGTTTGGACCATGGTTAACAATAATTTTCTCTGTGTGTCAGATTCCAGGTGATTTTAATTTATTTCTATTTATCTTAATAGTCTCATTTTCCACAATGATCCTGTGTAACTTGAATAATTTTTTTAACTTTTAAGTCAATGTCACATTGCTTCAGGGAGTCAGGGTTAGAGGCCTAATAAGCTTCAAAACAGCTTGCCTGGTCTGTGTAATTGCAATGTGAACTCAATGTGAAATAAAACATCACTTTCTAAAGTTTGAAATTCAGCATCTTAATGAAATTAACACAATTCTTTTGCCTCAGAGTGGTATAACCAGAGTGAAAGGACATAAGTCAATATAGCCAATGAGCAGCCATTTTAACACTGCTTAGTTTTGTCATGTTTTCCTAGCAGTTCACTTTAATTTGTCCTCTAATCACAAGCCAAGGATAGAACTGGCTTCTCAGAGATAGCTATTGATGATTGTTTTACAATCCCCTCCCCAGTTTGTTTTGTAAAAACACGCCCTTGTGACCTTCATGACACAGACCCCATCACCATGGCAGAAGTTATGTGACTAGCCCACCCATCTGTCTGCTGTCCATCACCTGATGTCAGTACCTGTGCTTACCTGTCCCCTCTGTGATGATGTGATAACGTGAAGCAGACCACCACCCAATCACCTTAATGACCTGCCCCCATCAAAGGGAAGGTTCAAAAGCATTCAAATTCAAACAGCAGACACCACTGTTTTGCTAAGCACTTGGCCAGGCCATTGCTCTTTGATCTATGGCCGCCATGTTTTCCTAGCTTTAGCCCCCTCCCCTGCCTTGGGGAGGTGACTCTCTCTCTAGTTTACTTTCTTTTTTTTTTTTTGAGTTGGAGTCTCACTCTGTCACCCAGACTGGAGTGCAGTGGCCACTCCCGGCCACTGCAGCCTCGACCTGCTGGGCTCCGGCGATCCTTCCGCCTCAGCCTTCCAAGTAGCTGGAACTACAGGCGCACGCTACCACACCCAGCTAATTTTTGATTTATTGTAGAGATGAGGTCTCGCCAAGTTGCCCAGGCGGGTCTCGAACCCGCAGACTCAGGCAATCCACTCACTTCGGCCTCCCAAAGTGTTGGGATTACAGGCTGAGCCACCGAGCCGGCCAGAAGCTTACATTCTAATGGGAGATAAAGACAAGTAGAATCATTACCTTCCACAGGCTATTCAAAAGTGGTAAAACTTTAAAGAAAACTAAAGGAAAAACATATAGGTAGTGGGAGAAATAGGAAATTTTTAAAAAAGGAGTCAGAAAAAGCCCACCATGGGGGCAACATTTGAGCAACAATTTTCATTTATAAAATAAGAAAATACCTACTTCATAAGCCTTGTTAACACAGCATGGGCCTCACCTGAAATCTTGTTAGGAGTGGAGAATCTCAGGTCCCATCCCAGAGCTACAGAATCAGAATCTGATTCTGCCCCCAGTGATTTGTAATCATATCAAAGTTTGAGAAGCATTAATTAAAACAATTAAATATTTGTGAGTGTCTATACCAGGGCTGGCATATTATAGACACTCAATAGATGCAATAATCCTTCGTTTTCTTTCCCTTAAGATGATCCTTACATCTTTCTAGCTATAATTATAAATAAAGATAACATTGAGCGTCTCTTTAATAATTATGAACAATGCGTATATCCTGCCATTACTCTGTGGTTGGATCTAGCTTTAAACCTGAAAAGAAAGCCAAGTTTTAGACAGAAGACATGAATATATTCACATGCAGACACATTAAAAATCCTGACTACATTAGAGTCGCCCTTTTATCAGTGGCCAAATCCCAGTCTACTCTTTGGTAATGTTTTTTCACCTCCACAGGTAAGAAGGCAACAGAGGTTGTGTTCCCCGACATTTAGTGATCAGGAGTTTACCTTGAAAAGATAAGACAAGATGTTGAGAAAATCATCTGGTGACAATAGGAAAGGTAAAAGCTGTTTAAAAGACAGGACAAACAGTAAGCAAGTAATTCAAGTTGCTGAAATACTGTTTTTCTTTACAGAAACAGAAGTTTAAAAATGAGACAGTATAAACCTGTACAAATTTCAATATAACTTGCCTCCTTCTGCAAAATGCTTAAGACCTTGTGTCCTACATTTTCCCTTTCAGTCTTCCTTTTCTTTCCTAGCTAAGTAGCCCAACTTCCTTACTGTCATCTTTTCTTAAACCCTTATGTGAATTTCCATTTGAAAAGCAGTCCCTATGGTCTACATACAAACGGCAGGTTCTCAGCGGCCCTAGTTAGAGTAACATAAAGCCAGATAATCTGCAGGTTGCCAGGTTCATTAATTGTGAAGTTCATTACCTCCATAGTGAAGATTAAAAAAAATTCCCCCGAAAAAGAAAATGATAGGTAAATTATCAAGTCTACATTAAAAGCGTGCTCTAATGTAGCAAAGGCGAACATGTTTTGGTGGTGAAAATATAAATTGTTACTATTACTTTTTTTCGGAGTTTTTCTATACTCGGGGGAAGGTGTGAGCTGGGAAGGAACTGAGGCGAAATGCCGCTGCGAGTGAGGCAGGAACCCAGGGGGTCAAACTCTATCACTCTCTAGTGTCCCTCGAGCGCCGAGGTCCAGGGGTTTAAACGCAAGGCACGGGATCCAAGACGGCCCCCGCCTTCCTCCAGCACCTGCCCCTTCTAAAGATGGCGGCCGTGGCAACAGTCCGGGCACTCCGCGCGAAGCACTCTGGGAGCGGAAGAAGGAGGTCGCGCGGCAGCTGTTGAACCGGAAAAGGAGGAGCTGGGCCCGGAGGAGCCGCGGGACCCGCTGCCGCTGCCGCTGCCGGTGTTTGCGGGTCGCAGGGAGCCAGGCCTGGCGGGCGGGGTGTGTCGCGATGCCGGAGCTGGCGGTACAGAAGGTGGTGGTCCACCCCCTGGTGCTTCTCAGTGTGGTGGATCATTTCAACCGGTGAGCTGGCGGCACGGTGCGGCCTAGCGGGGCGGGCGGCGCCGCCGCTGCTGAGTCACGGGCATGCTGGGGATGGCGCGGCGGCCGCGGGCGAGCGGGGGACGCAGATGCGGCGGGGGACGGCCCTGACTCGCGACGGGCCCCGACCAACGTCGGCTCACGAAGCCGAAGTCCCCTAGCGTCGTGTCCCTGCCCCAGCTGCCACTCCAGGGCCTGGGCTTCCTCCCGTTCCTTTTACCGCGATCTGGATGATGCCAGAGTGTGGGGGACAAGCTTCAGTTGACCCTGACCCCCGTCCCCAGGGTCGTGCCCATCTGTCACCTCGTCCGTCCCTTTTTGCCAACCAGACGCGATGTCTGGTAGGACAGCGCTTCGCACCCGCGCTTCTGTGCCCTCCGATGGCTGTCACCGACATCCTGGTCTCAGCGCCGCTGAGGGCTTCCTGGCTGGGCCGTGGTTTGAACTTGTGAAAGTTTGTAAGTGAGAATCGGGTTGGATGATAGCTTAAGATGTAGATGAAGGGTCCGTTTTTCTTTTAAAAACGAGACCAGTTGGTCATGTGGGCGTTAAGGAAGGAGTCAGGTAAGGAAGCGCCCCACAGGACTCTTGGTTAACTCGTTGTTTGAGGGTGTGCTTCGCCACCCCCTGCGTGTTTTGGAATTGTTCCTCCTGCTAGACCTGTCGGACATGCTCGTAAATTCGCAGGATTATTATTTGAATTGGCAACTGCGAAGACCCAGTCGCACATCTGCTGTAAAGTCATAATTGCTAAGTGTTCCTTCCCCTGCTCTTTGCTTTGTAGAAGTCACTCAACCAAAGCCAAAAAAAGACCCTCGGCCTACCAGAATGTGTGGGCTTTCTTACAAAAGTAATTGCTGTTGTTTTGGTTTCTTTTCCCCCATGGGATACTAGAGGCCTGAAGGGGCAGGCACCATTGCAGTTCTGTTCAAGCACTTGTTAAGAGCACTTGCTGCTGTGTCAGATCACTGTAAGGTTTTAAAAAACACAAGTGGACTGTAGATCAAAAGAAAGCCCACAAGTGTGGAAGTTTCCTTTGAAGTATGGACACTCAATTCTTGAAGTGTTTGAAACTCATTTCCAAAAAGGAATCAGAGCCACCAGGAATACAGAATCACAAAATTGCTTGCTCCAAACCCCAAATGTAGTAAGCATTTGCCTTTTATATGTTAAGAAAAAGGTCACTCAATTTGGGGGGCAGTGGTGGGAGGATGACTTGAGGCAGGGAGTTGGAGACCAGCCTGGGCAACATAGCAAGACTCCTGTCTCTAAAATAAATTTTTATATTAACCAGGCAGGGTAGCTTGTGCTTGTAGTCCCAGCTACACAGGAGGCTGAGGCAGAAGGATTGCTTGAGCCCGGGAGTTTGAGGCGTCAGTGAGCTATGATTGTTCCGCTATACGCCAGACTGAGTGACAGCAAGACCCTGTCTCTAACTAAAGATTACAGTAAACCAATGTGAATCTAGGAACTGCTAAGGAAATGTAGTTTATTTCACAGTGACTTTTGTCTTTCTTTAGCATAGAGTTGTATTGTTTCTGTTTCTCATATTTGCTAATGGTTAAAAAGGATTCTTAAGACCAATGAAATGAGAAGACTGGATTTTTTACGTAAGTGAATCAGACCTGGTGTGTGTGCGGGGTATCTCTGCTTATGCTGTAGATTTCTATTTACTATCCTAAACTAAATCTTACAGGTTTTGTTTTTTCTCTTTAGCCCTTTTGATGAAGTATATAATTGAAAGACTTGCATCTCCTTAGGAGAAAATCACTGAGGAGAGTTGAATTGGAGACAGAAATTCTGAAGTAAAATCTTTCTCGTTCAGCCCTCCTTTAGGTGTGGTCAGTCGCCACCTCACCTCTGACATCTGCCTATTAAGCCAATCAGAGAGCCACAAATGGCACACTCACGCCTCTGGGTCAGAATCACTTTCTGAGTCCTTAGACTTTACAAAGAATAAGTTGCATCTAGTGGGGCTTGTAGACATGGAGCAGATGTTTCAGAGAAAAACAGGCAGCCCAGAAGCCAGGCCATAAAACTGGTTCTATGCTAGCATCTTTATCCCTGAAATGGTTAGAGCATGGGGAAAGGTTTTTGGTGTTTTTTGTTTTGTTTTGTTTTCTGAGTTGGAGTCTCACTCTGTCACCCAGACTGAAGTGCAGTGGCACACTCACAGCCACAGCAGCCTTGACCTGCCAGGCTCAGGCAATCCTTCTACCTCAGCCTTCCAAGTAACTGGAACTATAGGCGCATGCCATCACTCCAGCTATTTATTATTATTATTATTGTAGAGACAAGGTCTTTCCAAATTGCCCAGGCTGGTCTCGGCCCCCTGGGCTCAGGCAGTCCTCTTGCCTCTGCCTCCCAAAGTGCTGGGATTACAGGTATGAGCCACTGCACCCGCCCATGGGGAAAGTTTAAAGGAGAAAGAAAAGCTGCAACAAAAAAGTTAAATGTGGTAGCATAACTTAAATGTGTTTTCAAACACCAACCAAGTAATATTTTAAAACCCTAAAGCCTGGGAAGTTTTCATTCTTCATTTTAAATTTCCATAAAATTTGAGCTTGTATTACTTTGCAGTCATTGGTAAGTAAAAGCTGCCAGTGTGCATTAGTACAAAGTTCGTAAATAACCCTTATACTTAAAATAAAGAACTGACCTAACCCTGTGACATTTGTTTAGGAAGGCTGGTTCCCAGGTAAATTGTATATGTGCCAGTGATGTTTTCCATTGAGTATCAAGTTCATGTTTCTGTACATACCCATCCAGGCCGACCTTCTCTTTTCTCATTCAGAATCGGCAAGGTTGGAAACCAGAAGCGCGTTGTTGGTGTTCTTTTGGGGTCGTGGCAAAAGAAAGTACTTGATGTATCCAACAGTTTTGCAGGTAAAAAATGAGCTTTTCTGAGTGTGGTTAAAGTGTCAGTTGGTTTTTTTAAAAAAATAAACATTTCTTAACATATTTTACTACAACCCAGAGGTTCTATTTCCAACTTGCTAAAGTATTAGACCAGGCAGTCAATATGTTAAACTCACAGGCCATGATCTCCATTATAAGTGTTCATCTCTGTTGTAGTACAGAAGCAAATGTAGGCTGTATGTAAACAAATGAGTGTGGCTATATCCCAGTAAAACTTTATAAAAACCACCTGGTACAGTTGTCAACCTCTGCCAGTAAACTATTTAACCATGGCAAGGGAAGAGATGGGGAATGTTATCCTTTACTGCATATCATGAATCTTTACAAGTGCATATCCATGTGTTAACCTTTCATGATTAAAGCAGCAGCAACAACAGAATAATTGCTGGCATGACTAGAGGTCACTGACTCCAGTGTCTAAAAGGACCAGCCACTTATGTGATTTGGCAAATGGGAAATAATAGGAAATGATGGGGCTTCTAGCAAACTGAAAAGCACATGTCTTTTATAAAGGAGCAGCCTCTGTTGGACTCTGGCCAGTAGTTGCCAGGGCTCCCAGTTTTCTAAGAGAAACTGGAGTCTGGATTTTTGTGTAAGTGAATCCGATCTGGCGTAGGAGTCTCTACTTGTGACCTGTGTTCTAGATTTCTCTCTAGTATCCTAAAGTAAATCTTTTTTTTCTTCTTCTTCTTTTAGTCCCTTTTGATGAGGATGACAAAGATGATTCTGTCTGGTTTTTAGACCATGATTATTTGGAAAACATGTATGGAATGTTTAAGAAGGTCAATGGTACGTCTTGATTTTCTGAGGTGTTAAAGCATGGCATTGATCTATGTGTATGTTTATGTGGGAGTTTTCTTTTTGTGTATAACTATTCCCTTTTCTTTAATGTCAAGGGCCCCTCGACTTAGCTAGACTTAAGTAAGACTAGTGGTCGCAGAGGAATGAGGTACAATAAATGAAAAACTAGAGTAGCAATTGAAGGCCAGATAGGCCACCTGGGTTTGGCCAAGGGAGGAACTAACCCTCTGATTACAGCAGCTTAGAGAGCTATCGAGTAAAATTTACCATGGATTGCCTGAGCCTGCGGGTTCGAGACCCGCCTGGGCAACTTGGCAAGACCTCATCTCTACAATAAATCAAAAAATCAGCTGGGCGTGGTAGAGCGCGCCTGTAATTCTGGCTACTCGGAAGGCTGAGGCAGAAGGATCGCCACAGCCCAGTGGGTCAAGGCTGCAGTGGCCGGGAGCGGCCAGTGCACTCCAGTCGGGGCGACAGTGGGACTCCAACTCAAAAAAAAAAAAAATAATTTTTTTACCCTTCCCTAGAGCACTAGTACCACCAGAGTAAATATATCTCTCTTACGTGTCATGTGTGTTTTTTCCATTTTATTTCATTACAGCAACCACAATGCTTTAGAAAGTTTATTTCAGCAACACGGTGGCCATTTACGTGACATGAACTTGTGTTTGTTTATATTTTGCCTTGGAATTGTTCTTATGAATGACTAGTCTCCTAAACTAGTTTGGGATATAGAGGTCTCTGGATTTCTCACACTGCTTATTTTCTGAATATTTTCTTTTTGAGTTTTAGATTTAATACAATATGTCAAGGTTGAAAATAGAGGTCTGGAATTTTCAGAAAGGTAGAGGACATAACAACTGATGTTCTTATCCTTTTTGAAAGAGTTGTATCTTCATGAAATAATTAAAACTCACTAATTTTTTCCTTCCCAGCCAGAGAAAGAATAGTTGGATGGTACCACACAGGCCCTAAACTACACAAGAATGACATCGCCATCAATGAACTCATGAAAAGATACTGCCCTAACTCAGTAAGTGCTCTCCATCTCTAAAACTCTTGAATGATATTCTTTGCCGGCCAGCTAAGAGCGTCCTAGGAAGGATTGGGGTGGCAAATCAGTTCACTGCTTTTTCTCCATAAACTTGTGTTAATTTGTAGTATTCTATGATGTATACTATAACCTAATATATTTAGTAGTAACAGTTAACACCTGCTAAGTGCCATGTGTGCGTTATCTTACATAATCCTCTTAGTAACTACATATCTTCTTTATAGATGAGAAAACTTAGGTTCAGAATGGTTTTTAAGATCTGATGAGTGGTGGATCTGGGATGGGTAGTGGATCTGGATTTGGCTTTCTTGACTTCGTGTCCTTGTGCTTGATAATGACACTGGGGGAAAAAATTAAATAAATAACAAACCAAATAAATATAATGACACTGTACTGCCCCTCAGCTGGAGGGGAGTAAGAGCAAATGATAAGATAATTTGAAATCTAAACACATTTTTGCTGAAAATTCTGGTGCGTTTCTAATTGAATGAATGAAATAGCTTTACTATTCATTAGAAAAATGACTGAAATTTCCCATTTTGAGTCGACCATGAGGTGGTTTGCTAAGATGTGTTTCTCTGCCAGGTATTGGTCATTATTGATGTGAAGCCAAAGGACCTGGGACTGCCCACAGAAGCATATATTTCTGTGGAAGAAGTTCATGATGTAAGTCATCTTGCTATAAGCCTGGGAAATTAGATTTGTTGCATATTGGGTGATTATGTTTATGTGTGTTTTTGTTTGTTTTGCTTTTCATTTTCAAGTCAATAAATTCTCTATAACAAAGAGAAGGTAGTTGATCTTACTTTTTTTCCCCCTTTGAGTTTTTGAGTCAAGAAATTTTAAAAATAAAGGGGACTGTGCAAATCTAAAGTCCCCTCTTGCAAATGAAATCGAGGCCTAGGCCGGACTCGGTGGCTCAGCCTGTAATCCCAGCACTTTGGGAGGCCAAGGTGAGTGAATTACCTGAGCCCACGGGTTCAAGATCTGCCTAGGCAACTTGGCAAGACCTCATCTCCACAATAAATCAAAAAATAAATCAAAAAATAGCCAGGCATGGTAGCATGTGCCTGTGGTTCCAGTTATTTGGAAGGCTGAAGCGAAGGATCCCCTGAGCCCAGCAGATCAAGACTGTGGTGGCCATGAGCGTGTCACTGCACTCCAGCCTGGACTACAGAGTGAGACTCCAACTCAAAAAAGAAAAAAGAAATTGAGGTCTAAAGTAGTCAAATGAAATGGAGGAAATGGAGAGCCTGGTGAGTTTGGTCTTCATCTAATACATTCTCCACTGTTGAGCCTCCTTTGTGCCAGTATCCTTTGCTCCTTGAAGATTGCCAGATTTCATAGGTTTCCAATTTGTAAAATGTCAGATCTGCCAGAAGCTAGATGGCAAGACCTGTCTGTGTGATCATTTGACTCCTGAATGATCATTTGACATCTGAATGCTCGGCTCTATCGCATCCAGTACCTGCTGTGTGATTTGCTCACTTGTGCTTTGAGTATACAAGTGAAGAGCTGCCAGAATATAGCTTTTCTCTGTTTCCAGGAAAGTTTAACTCAGTTCTAGGATAGGACTTGATGTGACAATGTCTGTGTGTGTGTTTTGTTGAGAGCACAAAATATTTGTACTTAGGTATCTACCAAAGAACTCGCTCTTAAATTTCCAAAGTCAAGAGCTTGAGGGCTGGATTAAAGTCTGCTTTTAGATGTAGATATGCAGTACTTATTCTTACATTCCGTATTAAAATTGGGACTATTTTAGGCCAGCTTCCTGCAAATGTTTTTTACACTGTGCTCTATCCACCTTTTTTCTTTGTGCGTAGCTTCCAGGGAACCTAGATCCAAATGTATTACCTGGCTGTAGTAAACTTTCAACCTTGGTCTTGATTTGTTTGTAGTTAATGTTTACCTTGCCTCTTGAGAAAAAAAACTTGAGGTTGCTCATACACATGCCAGTGAAGCAAGATATTTTTTTAGTAGGGAATAAAGGGACATGTTAAAAGATGAAATTAGAGAATTAGTGCCTGAAAAGCTTGCCATGAAATCTTACAAATTTGTTAAGTCCTTCACGACTGATGGCTATCTTAGTCGGGCACAGTGGCTCATGCCTATAATCTCAGCAACTTGAGATGCTGAGGCAGGAGGATCACTTGAGGCCAGGAGTTCCAGACCAGCCTGGGCAACATACTGAGACCCTGTCTTTTTAAACCAAAAAAAAGATTGATGACTATCTTGGCATCCAAAGTAGAGAATGACTCTGGCAGGACTCACACTATCCTAAATAAAATAATAACAATTAACGTTTATAGCATTTAGTGTAAAGTAAGTATTCTGTGTATTGTCCATTCTAGACAGAAATATATATTTCAGAATCGACCTGAAACTTCCCTGAGTGTCCATCCTCAGTGGTGGCTTGGAATACCAAGATTCTCTGTAAAAAAAAGATTTTCCTCAGAAAACAATTTAGCGGTCACCATAGCATACAAACAAGCTACTAAGAATGCCCTAGCATACTTCATTACTGAGCACCACCATAATGCTGTTAGCTTTGAGAGCTAAGCTTACCCACCCTTGCCATGGAAAACAATAACACACCAGTGAAATGAGCTGACTTAAAACAGAGGACTCAAGGTATGAAAAGGAACATGTGCCAATTTGTTTGTTGAAAGTAAATAACTATAGTTGAGCCTTCTCTCCCAGGATGGAACTCCAACCTCGAAAACGTTTGAGCATGTGACCAGCGAAATTGGAGCAGAGGAAGCTGAAGAAGTTGGAGTGGAACACTTGTTACGGTGAGACCTTAGTACAGCATGAGAACCGGTAGCTGCCCGAGGGGCCACTCGGTGTAAAGAGGAGAGCTGGGCAGAGAGCTGGGTTTTGACCCTGGCCTTCCACTAAAGGAGTCTCTTGTTCCGAACAAATCACAGTCCCTTCTGAACTTTGTTTTCTTGTTTATAAATTGAGGTGGTTGAACTAGATCATCTCTAGTGTCGTATTACAATTAATGGCTTTGTGGATAGCACATCTTGTCCAGAAACTGATGTTGACTGACAGAAACAGATATGTGAAATAAATGCAGGCCTGCACCCTCTGCTGTGTTTCCTTTCTGCTGAATGGAACCCCTTTCCTGCAGAGCATTTTGTCTTGGGATAGGCTTTTTTTTTAAATGCTGTATCTATTTATTCCTTATTTGAAAAAGGCAGTCGTTTTATCAACCAATGAGATTCTTTCCAAAAATTACTACTTACTGACTTAAGCTCAAAACATCCTAAGAGACACAGGTGAGCCGGGCTCGGTGGCTCAGCCTGTAATCCCGTGCCTTGGGAGGCTGAGGTGCGTGGATTGCCTGAGTCCACGGGTTTGAGACCCACCTGGGCATCTTGGCGATACCTCATCTCTACAGTAAATCAAAAATTAGCCGGGTGTGGCAGTGCACGCCTGTAGTTCCAGCTACTTGGAAGGCTGAGGTTGAAGGATCGCCGGAGCCCAGCAGGTCGAGGCTGCGGTGGCCGGGAGCAGCCACTGCACTCCAGTCTGGGCAACAGAGTGAGACTCCAACTCAAAAAAAAAAAAAAAAAAAAGAGACACAGGTGGAGAAAATGCCACCCTTTTTAGGAGTCAGGGAGTTGAATAGCTTCATAATACAAGGTTACCTAGAACGTTATTGGAGGGTCTGAACTGTTGGCCTAAACAGTCTTTTTTTTAAAAGTGAAAATGATTTCATTTTAGTTGTCTCTTGTAATCATCTTTTGAAAAATGTCCTGTGGTGAGAAAAATAAGATGTGTGCCCCAAAGGAAAACATAATTAAAGTAATTTATACCCAAATCTTTATCACATGGAAAACTATCATTTTTCTTTTGAAAACTTGTCCCTTCAAACAAAGGTGGATGGTTTCTTAGAAGGTGAGAACTTGTGTGGTTATATGGTACACTGATGCTTTTTCTTGCCCTTTCTTATTGTGGGTATTACAGAGACATCAAAGACACTACAGTGGGTACTCTTTCCCAGCGGATTACAAACCAGGTCCATGGCTTGAAGGGACTGAACTCCAAGCTTCTGGATATCAGGAGCTATCTGGAAAAAGTAGCCACAGGCAAGCTGCCCATCAACCACCAGATTATCTACCAACTGCAGGATGTCTTCAACCTGCTGCCAGACGTCAGCCTGCAGGAGTTTGTCAAAGCCTTTTACCTGAAGACCAACGACCAAATGGTTGTGGTGTATTTGGCCTCTCTGATCCGCTCTGTGGTCGCCCTGCACAACCTCATCAACAACAAGATTGCCAACCGGGATGCAGAAAAGAAAGAAGGGCAGGAAAAAGAGGAGAGCAAAAAGGATAGAAAAGACGATAAGGAGAAGGAGAAAGACAAGGAAAAGAGTGATGTAAAGAAAGAAGAGAAAAAGGAGAAAAAGTAAAACATGTAGTTTTTTAATTTGTAAATTAAAATCTTATAAACTAAATCAGTGTGCCACCAGAGGGTTCTTTTTCACTTCAAGTGCTTGTTAAAAAGCTGTCCTGATGAGAGCTCTCTGCTTCCGGTCACTCTTGCCGTGGCATCACATGGAAGTGAATTATCGGATAGAGGGACTGGTCTTAAAGCTAAGCTGCAGCTTCAGCTGCTGTGAGTTGGGGATGTGATAGTTCAGGCTTCAGACGGTGTGAGAAAAAGGAAGAGATGGCAATACAACATTCTGGGTACTCTTCATTCTCTTATCTGTAAAACCAGGAGATGAATTTTCCCCATCTTGAAAGACTCGGGTTCTGTTTCTGGTAATTTGCAAAACTGCTACATGGAATGCATGAATTCCATATGTTCTCTGCCTCATAACACCTCGACTTCTGACCCTTCTGAACTCTGTCGAGAAAACCGCATCACATTTTGGACCTGTAGCTCTGGCGTTCCCAGGGCTTGGGAGCCAACTCCATATATTGTTTACCTTCTAAGACACAATTAAATGGTTTGGTTTTTAAGTCTGTGTTCTAGTCCTTTTTGACATTGGAGTAGCAGTTGTTTTCACGGGTTATAATTCCTCAAAGTGATCTGGAGAATTTATTTTTATTCCACAGAACTGCCAAAGGGCTAGTTAGCAGAAATGGAGTGGATGCAGGTTGAGTGTCCCTTATCCTGACTGCTTGGGACCAGAAGTGTTTCTGATTTGGGGATATTTGCTAAGCATCCCTAACCTGAAATCCAAAATGTTCCCATGAGCATTTATTTTGAGTGTCATGTTGGTGCTCAAAAAGTATCAGATAGTTGGAGCAGTTCAAGTTTTTCGATAGGGATACTCAACCTGCAGTAAGATGTAAAAGCTCTTTTTTTTTTTTTTGAGTTGGAGTCTCACTTTGTCGCCCAGACTGGAGTGCGGTGGCCGCTTCCGGCCACCACAGCCTCAACCTGCTGGGCTCCGGCGATCCTTCCTCCTCAGCCTTCCGAGTAGCCAGAATTACAGGCATGCACTACCACGCCCGGCTAATTTTTTTATTTATTGTAGAGATGAGGTCTCGCTGCCCAGGCGGGTCTCGAACCCGCGGGCTCAGGCAATCCACTCACCTCAGCCTCCCAAAGGCACGGGATTACAGGCTGAGCCACCGAGCCTGGCTAAAAGCTCTTTTTAACATGGCAAAAATAATTTATTTAATTTATCCTGAGGGAAAATTATAGATGGATATACAAAATTAATTTTGTGGAAGTTCATTTCAGCATCATTTATATTTATGAAAATTTTAACAATTTAAAAGTAAAACATAGCCAGGCTCAGTGGCTCAGCCTGTAATCCTGTGCTTTGGGAGGCTGAGGTGAGTGGATTGCCTGAGTCCGCGGGTTCGAGACCCGCCTGGGCAACTTGGCGAGACCTCATCTCTACAATAAATCAAAAATTAGCTAGGCATGGTAGCGCACGCCTGTAGTTCCAGCTACTTGGAAGGCTGAGGCGGAAGGACCGCCGGAGCCCAGCAGGTCGAGGCTGCGGTGGCCAGGAGCGGCCACTGCACTCCAGTCTGGGTGACAGCGAGACTCCAACTCAAAAAAAACAAAGTAAAACATGATGGTATACTACATACAGTCATTCACCTTGTATGAAGTAAACTATAAGCATATAAAAGAAGAATATACAAGAATATTTAAAGACATTGAATATTATTGATGTAAAAGCTCTTATTCTACATAGTGAGAAAAGCATGACCACCTCAAGGATCACACGGTTTCTTAAGATTCTGAGATAAAATGGATGGTAAAGGGAAAACTACAGAGAATGAAGTTTTACTTTCCTATTTCAGTAGTCAAAAGGCAGATGATTGTTGTATCTAACTGGATAAAAGAAATAGAAATACATAGTTTACAACTGGAGATGTTGTTGAGATGGGAGTGTTGAGGAAGCTATTGAGATGAGCTTCCCATTTTTAGAACAGGCTGTGAGAGGAAATCGACCTATAACCCTCTCCAGAGAAGAGGCAAGCACAAGATACAGGTGTGGGGGAAAGAGCCAGGATGTGATGGTTCTAAGACTTTAGGCTGGGTAATGCAGAGAATCATTCAGTTTGATGAATTGGAATGTCTAATGAGCATCTAAGACCTTGGGACTACCTAGGCCTTATTCCTACTTTTTTTCTTTCTTTTTTTTTTTTTTTAATGTCTCATTCTCGCCCAGGCTGGAGTGCGTTCACAGCCACCACAGACTCGAACTGGTGGGTTTAGGCGATCCTTCTGCCTCAGCCCTCCAAGTAGTTAGAACCACCAATATGCACCACCACTCCTGGCTAATTTTTTGGTTTATTGTAGAGATGAGGTCTTGCCATTTTGCCAAGGCTGGTCTCAAACCCCTGAGCTCAGGTAATTCTCTCACCTCTGCCTCCCACAGTGCTGGGATTACAGGTGTGAGTCACCCCACCCAGCTTCAGTTCCTACTTCTAAAGAAGAGCTTGTAGCCTGTAGAGTTACTTCAGCAGAATTACTGCCTTCATGTATAATGGGGGGGCACGCAGAGCTATTGATGAAGTCTTGCTTATACAAACAGCAGCTGATGGAACTGCAAAGTTCATGGCCCACACCTGAAACAAAGCCTTGCGTTGGTGTAGTCCGGCAGTCTGAAGATGAGATGTTTAAACTTTTGTTGGTTTTGAAAACATTGAAAATGTGTCCTAGAGAAAGTCCGATCCCAAGATTGGACCTCATCTCCATAACTGTACCATTAGCTTCGCTTCAAAGTCCCCACACCTTCAGAATGACATGTTGACAGATTTCAGACTGCTCCATTACACACGTTAGAGAGGATGGCGTTTACTCTTCACTGATTTTCTGTTTGACAACATCTGAAACATCCTTTTTTTTGAGTTGGAGTCTCCCTCTTTGCCCAGGCTAGAGTGCAGTGGCACGCTCGTGGCTACCACAGCCTCGACCTGCTGGGCTCCGGCGATTCTTCCACCTCAGCCTTCCAAGTAGCTAGAACTACAGGCGTGAGCCACCGTGCCCCGCTAATTTTTTGATTTATTATAGAGACGAGGTCTCACCAAGTTGCCTAGGCAGGTCTCGAACCCCTGGTCTCAGGCAATCCTCTCGCCTCGGCCTCCCAAAGTGCTGGATTACAGGCTTGAGCCACCACGCCTAGCCTGAAATAGCCTTCAGTTTACAGGTTCATAATGAAAAGATGCAAACTTGGAACAAGAGCATTGGGCCACCAATTAGTTAAATGGTCTTTAATTTGCTCAGACTGTCAATCACTAAGGGGACAAAAGGGAAACGGACTTTATTGAGGGGCTACCATACTACTGTTCCAACATGCTAGGTGCAAAGTAAACCTTTCAAGCAGGAACTACAGATCTAGATTTGTATTCCAATTATAGAGGATTCTTTAGCTATGAACCTTCAACCGCATGCAGTTATTAATGACTTAATACAGGGCCTCATAAAATGGTAGCCTTTCCTGCTACCATTTTCCCACAAAATATCTATAAAGCAGAAATAAAACTTGGGAATGACTTAAAGTTGTTTGTTAAACTACAACATGTTGACGGAACTACTTCCATCTGCCCTGTCCTGGGAAATGGGGAGAATCTAAGACTAGTTGGGAAGGCAGAGAGACATGTGATCTACGTGAACCAAAGAAAAAATATACAACTTCCCTAAGTAGATTCATTGCAAATTGTTATACATAGTATAAACAAGTGCTGATTTGTACATTGCTATGCCATTCAACTCGGCATTACCAGTGGTTGCCTGTGAGCAACACAAAGTTGAGATCATTCAAAAAATTAATGGCTATTCTTGTTTGGAGAGTAGATAAAAATTGACTCAGAAAGTAGCGAAACGGAAGTGGGAAAGCAAAACAGGAAAAGAAAGGAAGAAGAAACTGGAAGTCACCGTTTCAGGGCCCAGTCAAGGGCAATCTTTTTCAAATCATTTCTCTTTAGCACCCATCTGTCCTTCGACACTAGATGGCACCATTGACTAATCTCATCTCAGCAAGAAAAACCAGATTCCCAGTTCAGCATAGATGGGAAACTATAGAGTTGCTTCCTGCCACTTCTGCTCTCGGCGGCAACCATTCAGGCAAGATTTTGAAGAAAGTTGGGGAGGGTATGAGTGCTCAAAGATCGGCTCAAGCTGCCATGCCTCCACCCTTGCTGTACTGCACCCACACTGCTTAGGGAATGAGCATTCCGGGTCCCCCTGCCCTCAGGATAGCTTGTGCTTCAGCTTTCCTCACTGCTGGCATCGCCCCTGATTTCTTTAAGGACCATAAGTCAGTGGCGTGCTGGTAAATCTATAGCAAACTGTTCTCCAAACAGAGGATGAGGGGTGTTGATTTGTAGCCTTTGCCACTTTCCCTGGTGTAAATACTACTACCCCCACAACTGATTTCCAGCCAACATGAGTTAAGAAGAGAGGCACAGAAACAAGCATTCTATAATATTTCCACCATACAGACAAAAATATGGCAGCAAAATGTAGTAAAACAGGATATGATGCAGCACTTCAGGTAAAATGATGTATTTTGAGTTTTGTTTTGTTTTTTTGAGTTGGAATCTCACTCGGTTGCCCAGACTGGAGTGCAGTGGCCGCTCCCGGCCACCGCAGCCTTGCCTGCTGGGCTCCGGCGATCCTTCCGCGTCAGCCTTCCGAGTAGCCGGAATTACAGGCGCGCGCTACCACGCCCGGCTGATTTTTTGATTTATTGTAGAGATGAGGTCTCGCCGCCCAGGCGGGTCTCGAACCCGCGGGCTCAGGCAATCCACTTACCTCAGCCTCCCAAAGGCGCGGGATTACAGGCTGAGCCACCGAGCCCGGCTCTATCTCATATACTTTAAAGAATCCCACATCGCTATCTGATGCCTCTGAGTCCAGTACTCATTCCACCTCTTTATTTCAGATCCTGGCTGGTGATGCCACCACCCACCACCAGAACATGGGAGCCATACTGGTCTCCCTGCCCAGCCTCAGCCTCTGCATTCAGCCATCTGGTCCTGGTGGTCCTACCATGTGGCCTGTCTCTGATATCTGCCCCTCTGCAGTGTAATTTTGTATGTGCGTGTGTCTTAATTATATATATAATATTCTCCCTTAGCTTTCATTTCTTTTCCTACCATCCCTTTTTAAATTCAGAACTATGTTTTGGCGATGCATCTTTGCCAGGGTCTCATCTGTTGCCCAAGTTAGAGTGCAGTGGTGCAATCACAGCCCACTGCAGTCTTGAACTCCTGTGCTCATGCGATCGTCCTGCCTCAGCCTCCCAGTAGCTAGAACTACAGGCATGCGCCACCATAACCTTTAACTGCTTGTAGAAGCAACAGTACTCTGTGATTCCAAATCCCATTTCACATTTCCCTTTCCTGGACATACCACAGACTGTATACTTCCTACCCATTTGCTGTAAAGAAGGCCAACAAGTAAACAAGGAGTTGAGTGCGGAGATGGAGGAGTCTGACACCCAAGTTGCGTCCTAGACTCCATGCAGAAAATGAAAAAGTGTGAGCAGGTCAAGCCAGTGAAGAGCCCCTCTGGTCTCTCCCTTCCCCTGCCAGGGTGAGGGAGGAGGGACATGGTGAGATGGCAAGTCACACAGGGTGCACCGAGGTTGTCGAGTCACTTATGGGGAAGAGACGTCTTAGAGAAACACTTGGCTTCAGAGTTGATGGAGGCAAGAAATGAAACCCACTTGTGTTCAGTCACTGAGATCTCAAGGTTGCTTTTGTTATCGTGACGTGACTCAGCCTACCCTGGCTCGTCCATGAGGCAGGCTGGTCCTCCGCCATCCTCCACCACAGCTGAGCTGTCTGTTCTAGTGATGGACACCTGGTTCGCCTCCAGCTCTCCCCACCACAAACCAAGCTGCCACGTGTCTCCACAGAGACCTGAGCAAGACTTTCTCTGGGGTCCATGCCCAGGAGTTTGCCGGAATATAAAACACAGGCATAAGTAATGCCTCTCATGACAGACAGACCACACGTGAGAGTGGCTGTCGTCATTTGTGCTCCTCCTCACAGGGCAGGAAGTTGAAGAACCCATTCATACCATCTCCCTACAGTATAGATTAGCAGCTTAGAGCAGCACTCTCTAACCTTTCTGGCATCAGGGACCAGTTCCGTGGAAGACCATTTTTCCATGGATGGGGGAAGGCTTTGGGACGACTCAAGCACATAACATGTATGGTGCACTTTATTATTATTACATTGTGATATATTTTGAAATAATTATACGACTCACCAATAAAAAAAAAAAAGGCATGGACAGAAGTGGTACATAAAATAACGGGCAGGCCCCTGCTGATATGACCCGAGGCGGAGCAGCCCGGCTGCTCACCTCCTGCTGTGCGGTCTGTTCCTAACAGGTACTGGTCTGTGGCCTGGGGATTGGGGACTCCTGGCTTGGAACACGGACTTGGGGTCAGACTGCCTAACTTTGAATCCAAGATGTACAATTTACTAGCTGTTACAGCAACACTCTGTCTCAGTTTCCTTGTCTGTAAAACAGGAATAATCAAACTACCTACTTCATAGTGTTTTGGGGAGAATTAAGTGGAATGTTACATGTGAGGGGCTTGGAGCAGAGCCAGCACATGGTACACAGTATTATTATGCTTGCCAGCCTAACACGCTCCGTCATCTAACCTTCTGGTTTTTATAAATCTTAAAAATTCAATAGCACACCAGCATTGTCTTGATACAACTTCATCACCCATGGCCATGTTTATTTTCCTTTCCGGGAATTGCCACTTATGTCATTTGACCTTTTTTTTTTTCCTATGAATTTCTTTTCTTGTTGATTTGCAGAAATTCCTCGAATATTCAGGGAACAACACCCATTTCAATTTTGTGTGGAAATTATCTTCTCTGCCTCGTCTGTTTGTGAACTTTATCTGTAGAGGCCTTCATGGAACAGAAATCATGTATTGTTTTATTGTTTTTTATTTTTAGAGGGTCTCATTGGAGTACAGTGGCACCATCCTAGCTTACTGCAACCCTGGACTCCCAGGCTCAAGCCATCCTCCTGCTTCAGCCTCAGTAGTTGGGACTACAGGTGCACGACACCACACCGGTTAAATTTTTTTTTGTAGAGATGGAGTTTTGCCATGTTGCCCAGATTGGTCACGAACTACTGGCCTCAAGCAATCCTCCTGCCTCAGCAGAAATCCTTCATTTTGGCTGGGCTTGATGGCTCAGTTTGTAATCCCAGCACTTTGGGAGGCCGGAGTGAGTGGATTGCCTGAGCCTGTGGGTTCGAGACCACCCGGGCAACTTGGCGAGACCTCATCTCTACAATAAATCAAAAATTAGCCGGGCATGGTAGCGTTCACCTGTAGTTCCAGCTACTTGGAAGGCTGAGGCGGAGGGATCGCCGGAGCCCAGCAGGTCGACGCTGGGATGGCCATGAGTGTGCCACTGCACTCCAGCCTGGGCAACGGAGTGAGACTACAACTCAAAAAGAAAAAAGAAAAAAAAAGAAATCCTTCTTTCTGATGTAGACAAATTCATCCATTTTTTTCCCCTGTGGTTAGCGCTTGGTGAATCGTATTTGAAACGTCCTTCCACAGCTCACAGGCCCAGGGTGACTGTCACACATCTTGATTTTCTCCTTTTGCATTAAACCTTTCCATCGTCTCAAGGTTCAAGTCTTGTATGTACTCTCCCAGTTTGCAGTCCTGCCTTCTGCTGCCCCTTGGGTCCCCAAGCCTTGAGCCTGAATCCACTTCTGGTCTGCTGCAGTTGGGGGAGGGGCGGTAGCCAAGCCGCATGGAGTCAAGGACGCAACCTGGGTGTCAGACCCCTCCATCTCCGCACTCAACTACTCACTTGTTTACAGCCCCTCAGGTCACCCTCGGCTTTTGCTGCCCTCAAATCCTGAGTCTCTCAAGGACTCTGCTAGACAGAGTGGCCCGGTTCCGGTGTCCCTCTGCTGCGTGGCTTCCTCCCTGCTTGACAAGACTGTCGCCACCTGGTGGTGGCCAGCCCAGGCTACCGCTGAGTTCTCACATGTTCTCTTGCAGGTTAAGGCCTTTCTAGGACTTCCTTCACCTTGTTTACGGTAAGAGATAGGAATTCAACTTGGTTTTCTCCAGTGTTATCCTCGCCTCCCAGCCCCGAGTCTGAGTGAATGGTACCACCGCCTTCCCAGCTTCTCAAGCCAGAAGTCACCCTCAACCTTGCTATTTGCTTCATGCACCATTTCCAATCCACTGGCAAAACCATGGCAAAGGAAGCAGGAATCTGTTCATTTCCACTTTATATCACAGTCAATGCCTAACCCAAAGCCATGGCCTCGCCTAGATGACCACCCAGTACCTCCCAACCACTCTCCCTGTGTCCCCTCTGGCTCCAGGCCAGCCATGCTCCCCACTGCCTTTGGAACAATCCTTCACAGGTGTACCTTGGGCCATGCCTCTCCTGTGTCTGCGCCTCCAGTGGTATCCCAGGCTCTTAGAATGAAAGCCCAAGCTCTTCACCAGGGCCCATGCGTCCCGGTGGAAGCCAGACACACGCCAACCCACCAATTTCATCTGGCCCTGCTTCTGATCCCCGTGGTGCTCAACCACACCAGCCTCACACAGACCGATGTCTCTGATTGGTCCCAACCTGGATGCTCCCTCCTCTAGGTATTTGTTTGACTGGCTGACTGGCTCCTTTTCTTTTCTTTTTTTCTTTTTTTTGAGCTGGAGTCTCACTCTGTCGCCCAGGCTAGAGTGCAGTGGCACACTCATGGCAACCGCAGCCTTGGCCCGCTGGGCTCCGGCAATCCTTCTGCCTCAGCCTTCCAAGTAGCTGGAACTACAAGCACACGCCACCATACCCGGCTAATCTTTCGATTTATTGTAGAGATGAGGTCTCACCGAGTTGCCCAGGCTGGTCTCGAACCCCTGAGCTCAGGCAATCCTCTCGTCTCAGCCTCCCAAAGTGCTGGGATTACAGACTTGAGCCACCACGCCCGGCAACTGGCTCCTTCTTTTTTCTTTTTATTTTTTGGAGATGGGTTCTCACTACGTTGCCCAGGCTGACCTCAAACTTCTGGGCTCAAGTGATCCTTCTGCCTTGGTAAAGCACTTTTTTTTTTTTAATATGTCAATATTTTTTATTTTGATATTGTGGGGTACAGTTAAGGGTTAGGTATACAAATATGCTTCGTTCAGGTACCCTTGTTGATAAGAGGTGTCTCCCCTCCCCAGACAGATACTCTGACTACTGTTAATCCCACCTCCCTTCCCCTTCCCTCCATAGTTGCCCACCAC